>CM062346.1:39627810-40877810 GCA_031216105.1 Dalbergia cultrata | reverse complement strand
GATCAAAGGCATGTACTTATCCCAACTTCCTTTTTGGTCTAAGACACAAGCTCTCAGCATATCTTCTAGGGTTTGGATTGTCCTCTCGGACTGACCATCCGTTTGTGGGTGGTAAGCAGTGCTTAGGCACAACTTGGAACCAAACGCCTTTTGAAAGGCTCCCCAAAAACGTGACGTAAACCGCGGATCTCGATCCGAGATTATCGTCGATGGTACTCCATGCAACCTTACTATTTCTTGGATGTAAAGCTGGGCCAACTTATCCAATGAGTACGTGACTCGAATAGGTAGAAAGTGAGCCGACTTAGTCAGTCGATCCACGATTACCCATACGGCATCGTGGCCAGCTTGGGTCTTTGGCAATCCTGTCACGAAGTCCATTGATATACTCTCCTACTTCCACTCGGGGATCGACGGGGGTTGCAACATGCCAGAAGGTTTTTGGTGTTCGATCTTGACCTTTTGGCAGACCAAACACTTACTCACCCAGGCGACCACATCCTTTTTTAATCCGGGCCACCAAAACATCCTCTTTAAGTCCTGATACATCTTTGTAGTACCAGGATGGATGGCAAAATGGCTCTTGTGAGCCTCCTCCAAGATCTTCTCTCGGAGGTCACCATCTTGTGGCACAGTTAAGCCCCTCGAACCTCCATAACCCGGTCGGGGCCTCGTACAAAACCTTTCAACTTTCCGGCCTTTCTTGCCTCGATTGTCTCCATAAAGTCCTCATTTTCTCTTTGGGCAAGCATAATCCTTTGCTTAAACCCTCTCGTCACCGTGAGATGACTCATCACGATGCCATTCTCCGTTATAGACATTCCAAGATTCATATTCCTAAATTGCTCTATTAACCCAACTTCATTAACCATCATACTTGACAGACGTAACGAGTTTCGGCTCAAGGCGTCGGCTACTACATTAGCCTTGCCGGTGGTAACTTAAACCAAAATCGTAGTCCTTGAGGAATTCCATCCATCTCCTTTGCCTCATATTCAACTCCTTTTGATCAAAGAGATGCTTGAGACTCTTATGATCGGAGAAAACTTCAAACCTCACACCATACAAATGGTGTCTCCACATCTTTAGAGCGAACACGATGGCTGCTAGTGCTAGGTCATGGGTAGGGTAGGTTACCTCATGAGGCTTGAGTTGCCTGGACGCATAGGCTACCACTTGCCTGCTTTGCATCAACACACAACCTAAACCTTTGCCGGAAGCATCGCAATATACCTCAAAGGGTACATTGGGGTCAGGTAAAACTAAAACTGGGGTTGAGGTGAGCTTTTCCTTAAGCTCTAGGAAACTCTTTTCACACTCGGGGCTCCACTCAAACGCGGCATTCTTCCTAGTGAGCTTGGTTAAGGGTAGGGCTAATCGGGAAAATCCTTTAATGAACCTACGGTAATATCCAGCTAAACCCAAAAAGCTTCTAATCTCAGTTACTGAGGTTGGTCTATCCCAATTCATCACAGCCTCTATCTTACTTGGGTCGATGACTATGCCACCTTTTGACACAACATGTCCTAAGAACTTTACCTCCTCTAACCAAAATTCACACTTAGACAACTTAGCGTATAACTTCTTCTCCTTTAATACCTCTAAAACCAACCTTAAATGACGCTCATGCTCCTCGTGGGTTTTCGAATAGATGAGAATATCATCTATGAACACAACCACCCCTGATCTAAATAGGGTCTAAAGATCCTATTCATGTAATCCATAAAAACTGGGAGCATTCGTCAAACCAAGCGACATTACATTGAACTCAAAGTGTCCATACCGAGTTCGAAGGCGGTTTTAGGAATATCCGAATCTCTCACCCTAATCGATGGTAACCTGACCTTAAATCAATCTTAGAAAACACTCTTGCTCCTTTCAATTGGTCCATAAGATCGTCAATCCTAGGCAATGGGTACTTATTCTTTATGGTTACTTGGTTCAACTGCCTATAGTCTATACACATCCTCATGCTTCCATCCTTTTTCTTCACAAATAAGACCGGAGCGCCCCAAGGTGAAGCACTCGGCCTTATAAAACTCTTTTCTATGACTCCTCTAACTGGGTTTTCAACTCGCTAACTCATGGGTGACATCCTATACGGGCTATAGAGATTGGTCTGTCCCAGGACCCAACTCTATGGAGAACTCCACTTCTCTTTCGGGAGGGAACTCGGGTATTTCATCTGGAAACACCTCGGGATAGTCTCTCACCACAGGTATCTCACCTAGGTTCTGCTCCAAGTCTACATCACAGGTGGCTAGGAGAACATATCCCTTAGTTTTCTTCCCACTGAGAAGACCTCTACAGAATTTAGGTACAGCCTAATGGGTTGAGTGATGTTTTCGGAGGAGAAGGGAAAACTACGGTTTGGGTTCCACAATCTAACATCACACGATTGGGGTGAAGCAGTTCATGCCTAAGATAATGCCTATGTCTTTCAAGGGTAAACAAATTAAATCTATGATAAAAGACCTATTTTCTACAACAAGATGACAGTTTAAACAACAACGGCAAGTATTAACAGCGCGATTTGTAGGAGTAGAAACAATGAGATCGAAGGAAGTTTAGAGACTTTTAGATTTAAGGACTCGACACTAGCAAGTGAAATGAAAGAATGAGTAGCACCAGAGTCATATAGTACGATTAAGGCTTTACCATTTACTTCGCACATACCTTCGATGAGATCTTTGGACTTCTTGGCGTCTTCCGTTAAGGGTAAAGACCCTTCCTCGGTATTGTGGTCGGGGTTTTGGTTCGATGTCCCTTGTCGGTGCAGTCCTTTGCATAGTGGCCAGGCTTGCCACACTTGAAACATACATTCGGCCGGCTAAGCATGGGCGATTCCCGTGGCTCTTCCCGCATTGTGGGCGGGCGTCGGCGAGATGTTGCTCGGGAGTAGCGGCGAGGGTTTGTGGTGCCTTGTTCTTGGCTCCACTTGGTCCTCCATTGTGGTTTGAGGTCCACCCGGTCCACGGGTTGATTATTGAAATTCCTCGGGCCTTGCTGTTGAAATGGCGGCCTTTGGTGTTGCTTGGATTATTGGTGTGCAGGAGCTCTTGGCGGTTGTTGTTGTTGTCGGGCTGGTTGGGTGGTAGGGGTTGTAGTGATTCCTCGATGGGTACTGCGGTTTGAACTTCGGGCTTGAGGTCCGAGCCCCTTAGCTCGCTCCGCCTGCAGTGTGATTTGAATCTTTCTCTGTCCTTCTTCAAGTATCAGGCACTTGTTGACCAGAGTTGGAAAGTCTCGATCTCCATATGGGCCACAGCGTAGTTCATCTCGCCTTGAGACCAGCCTCATACTTCACACACTTCCAAACTTCATGGGGTTCCTTGGAACACCCGAGAGAACTTGATTAGCTCCTCAAACTTCGTAGTGTATTGGGCTCTGATGAGACCCTCCTTGGGTCAACTGCATGAACTCAACGTCCTTCGTTCCTCACGGACTCGGAAAGTACTTCTCATAGAAGTAAGTCTTGAACGACTCCCGGCCAATGGGAGTTCCAGAGGCTTCTAGCAGATGCCTCGTGCGTTCCACCGTAACTTCGGCCGGACTTCAGCATGAAAGCAGCAAATGTGACCTTCTGCTCCTCCGAGCAGGTAACAACAGAGTAGATCTTCTCCATGTCTTTGATCCACTCATCGGCCTTGTCGAGGTCCATTACCCCTCGGAACACTGGCGGGTTCGCCTTGCGGAACTCGCCGAAGCGGACTTGTTCCACCATCTCGCGGCAGGGGAGGAGGAGAGGCAGAGCGACGATCGCTGTTGATCCATTCGGTCGAACATTCGTTCCATGGCTTGCGCCATGCGACGGACGGCGGCAGCGATTGTATCATCTTGTTCAACATCGGGTGTAGTCCTAGGCCGTCGTCGCGGTGCCATTGGTCCCTATACACATGAAACAATGAACATCAAGTTGATCAGGCTCAATATCCATGCAAAGTGAGCTAGTTACCATGGCACTTGCAACCAGCAAGTCATGCATCTCTAGTCCTACAGCTTATCTCTATCAAGCACTATACATGACATAACTATCGTATTATGCTTACAAAGCATAGTCAGTCCAATCCTCAGGCTCCATGAGAATCGAACTGCTCTGATACCATAATGTAACACCCTAAATCTTAACCCAAGACTACTAGTATGTCCTTAGGTTAATTTTTAGAATATTACCTCTTGGTCTCATCCTTTGGAAAATACTTAGCGGAAATACGGGTAAAATTTTTCTTTTTAAAATCAAAGTGAGAGCTACGCACGAAACTAAAAGGGGAAACATAGCGAAACATATAAGCACAGCATAAGAAACACATCATGTCATGGAAGCATCAACTGAATCATAGATATATATATATATAACGTGCCTACCCAAAGAGGCAGGACTATTTGATACATCATGAAGCGAAATACAACTGAAATGCAATACAAGGAAATCATAAAAAGCAAATACAAAAGAAACTACCCCCATACCCATGTGCACCTAAAGGAGACAACCTCATATACAAAAGAAGGTTTGTCCTCTACTATGTGGCGTGTGTGTGCACTAACTACTACCCCTCCTATGACTACTCCTGTCGAATCAGTGCTGCGGGTCGAGTCGATCCACTGGCAAATCTCGGCGGGAGTGGTCGAGTGCATCATCGGGCATGTCCACCGCGGCGAGGGCGCATAGATGGCCGTCGAGCCAACCTCGGCTGGACCACCGTCTCCTCACTCCCAGCCCTCATCGGTGGAGGAGTGGGACTGGAGCTCCAACTGTACATGTGGGATGGCGGGTCCTCGGATGGGTCCGTCTCCAAGTACTGGGGACGCGGCACATACTCAGGGTACTCGCGTCGCTGATGTCTCGGGCTCCATGCGGAGGATCTGCTCGTCGCGTGGTCTCGCTCGCTCAAAAATCCCGTTATGACGGTAAGGAAGCGATCTGGTGAAAGCGGTAGCTCGGGACGGGTGTGCGAAGGGTCGCCCCATGAACATGAATACTCCGGCGGTCTGGCGACCCTCAAAATGCTATGACCCGAGTGCCGGGTCATGGTGGAGCTCCCATACCGGGGTGTCGATGAAGACTACACACGTCGCCATCTCAACATATGACGGAAGAAAAGAGAGAGGAATGAGAATCTTTCTAAAAGAATTCTCGATGGGTTATCCCTACCTAGGTGTCATCGTCACATCCACACGAACCTTGGGTTTATTTCTAAAAGGTGTGCATGCATATAATTTCCTTTTAAGTTAGTTTTCCAAAGTGGTATTTTATCCAAGGTCCGTCATATTTTATAATGCGTCTTTATAACTTAAGCGAAATACACTAATGATATGAATGCATCATAAGGTAACCCAAACAATAGAATGACTAGGAAACATTATAACATTGGCATAAGTATAGTTTATGTGACATTGTTAACTTTAACTTTCATCTCATGGGGCCGCCCTAAAACTTCTCTAGGTTATGAGCTCATACCTTAACTAGTCGTCACTAGCTCTTACTTATCCTATGATAAGCGTAACATAATCCCGACTTAAAGTACGGGCTAGGGGGCAAATTAAGGATCTCCTTTCTAGGATCATTTCCTCTTTGAAACGCTTTGCTAGCCACGTGGGCCTCGCAATTTGTCCGCTTTGGCAGGCTGCATCTACACATACCCTCACGGATTTGTCTCCTCCTGGGGTGCTCGGCCGAACCGGTGTCACCCAGAGAAGCGCGTCTCGATGTTGCGACACATTTATATTTTCATAAGCATTAAATCACAATTACCTCATCATTTATCATATTCATTTTTATCATGCATTCTCATGTAGCTTTTTCATAACATATATATCATCACATGAAACTTTCTCATAACATTCGTCACATAAAACTTTCACACAAACATCATCACATAGTCATATTTAACAATCATCCCCATAAGCTCATAGACATGTTATGTTATATCTCATAGTGCTTTAAACTTGATTATTATGAGCCTTAAACTTGCAAATTAATTATTCTTAACTTCTTTATACACCTATAGTTTGACAATTAATGAGTTATACAAATTTTATGCTCAAGAACTAATCCAAATAGCACTAAGTAGAATTTGGACAGCTTTATGTTTATGTGATTACGGAGTTCTAGAAATTACGGTTTAGATCTTTATCTCACATTCTAAGTTATTGATCATCAACACCTAGTCTCTTGGGACCTATAAGGTTATAACTAAGTATTTCTCACCTTACCCTATGGTCAAGAACATCTCTAAACCTCAAGAGTGCAGAAATCAAAATACTAACTTTACGGGTACCTAGAAGTCACAATAATGACCCTTTCTAAGTCCGGTTTGCTCCTAAGGTTTCAAGATTAAGTCCTAAACCAATTATGAGTCATTCCTACACATATAAACTAATTTAAAGCCATGGTTATTGACTCTAAACCTTGCTGGACAGAATCCAGAAAAATAAATCTTTAAGGGATCTAAAACTCTCAAATTAATTCTTTTCTAGTTCCTAACTTATCCTATCTTTCACATATGAGTCTTAACATAATTATTACCCAAACATAAGCATATTAACATCATTATCACAGCTCATACAGTGGCCAAACATAGCAAGGCAGAACCGAAACAACAACTCCATTTAAAGGCATTGAATCATAGTTTCTAAAGCACATAAAATACTAGTTTCTCTTGGAACCTTATCAAAACCTTCAAAACTCTTTTATGAACACTTTTATCATCTAAACTCATGAAAATACTTAATAGGGCAGTGGCTATATTATTTTCATCTCAAGAGGTCCTAAATTCATAACACTTAGTTCTACACATTCCTTATACTCATATAAGTTTAGAAAAATTATAAAACATAGTTTTCAATACTTGAAAACATTAAGGCCTCATAGGGCCGAAATATGAACCATAGGAAATAAATGTTTTAGACCTTTGTTTGAGATATCCTTGGGCAAGTCTTTGAGCTCTAGAATCATTAAAGTGATGACATAAAAATAAACATGCTCATGCACTTATTTTAGTTATTGCTAGAAAGTAAAGTGAGAGCATAAAATAAATATGTGGTGCAATATATTATTATCTTTGATATTTAGGTGAGGGCTTGAAATATAAATATGATAATGCAAGGCTTGAAACATAAACATGATAATGCAAGTTTATTCATTATCTTGGGATTTAGTGATAGCAAGGAAATAAACATGATATGCAAAGCTTAAAGTAAACATGATGCAAGTTTCATTTTTATGTTTAACTAGAGCTCATTTAAGACTTTAACAAGATAATAACCCCATACAATATCTCAAAGATCACAACACAAGAATCGAAAATCATATAAAAGAGAAAGAAAGTGAAGCTACATCAAGTTCTTTATTAAGTACCCAAAACCCTATCTAGAGACAAATCTCTAGAACGTGCCGCCAACTTTAAGGTTGACAAGGGTAGGCTTGGGCTTTTAGAAATCCTTAGATTAATTTTCTTAAGTTGGAAAACCATGTGAGCTAGATAACATATAGATGAAGTTGTAAGAAAAGGAAAACTCAAGCTTTAGAGGTTTCTTTGAGATGAACACAATGTCATCATCTAGAAACTCTCATCATCAAGCTATCATGCTCAAATCAAGGCCTCATGGCCGAAAATGAAAGGAAAGGAAAGACAAAGGAAAGTTCAAAAGAATCCAAGAGAAAACTAGAGAAAAACACTTTCTTGAGCAAAATAAAGTTTGAAAACAAATCCCTACCTAGTGATGAAGATAAAAGCTTGATCTTGAAGATGGAAATGAGATGAGCAACACCTCCTAGGATGGTGATGATGATTCGGCCTTGATGAGAGAAAAAGAAAGAAAATGTGTTTCAAGTGGAGTTGTGTTTGAGGTGTGGTGTTTGAGAGGTTTGATGATGGTTCAAGGTTTTGGGGTGGTGTTTGATGGTTGAGAGGTGATGATGAGATGAAGAGATGAAGAAGATAAAGATGAAAAGAAAGGAAGAACACTCTTGGAACTTTGAGAGAAAAAGGAAAGACTAGCAAGACAACTCTAAAACTCTAAACTTTGCAAATGCTTCAAAGTGTAACAAGGCTAACACAAGCATCCTATTTATAGAAAAACAAAACCATGGAGCTCACATTGGGAGGGTGTGGCCGTGTGGTTTGGAGGGAAAAGGAAGAGAAAAATATCTCTTACACAAGGTCATTCAAGCATGGTTGAAGTATGGAAGCTATGCTACAAAGTATGGCTTGATGTGAGTTAATTTCCTATCACATTTTTATGAATTTATGCTTCTAGAAATAATGCATGGCTGGAACTTTTCCAGCCACAATTAAATGGGAGAAATGGGTTGTTTTAATTATTTATTCATGTGGAAATTCAAGCTTGATTGAAAGTTATGACAAGGTATAGTGTATGTGACTTGAGGTATGGCCTTGGAGTGTTGAAAAATTGAACATGTGATGCATAATGGAGGAGGGCAGCTTCGGCCAAGGCTGGACAGCAGAGTGGGAGGATGATTTGACCATTTAATTGTGTGTTAATGGTAGGTTTAGATGTGTATTAGCTTAGGTACAAGGTTAGGAATGATTAAGCTTAAGTTTAGGTAACTAAGAATGTGATTTAGGGAGTTTATGACAAGTTTAGGAGTGCTCATACATCATTAAAGAATTTAAAACTCATTTATGAATAAACAATGTGTAACACAATTCCATGATTTAAGGAATTGGAAAGAGAAAACACTATTCAAGATTCTATGACTAGGTGTCATAAAATTAAAATATGATTTTAGGTTGTAATTAAGTACTTTTTGGTTCTAATCAACTTTAATAAATTATTTTGACTCTAGATTAATTAAGGAAATTAATTAACCTTCGATTAGAGCCTAATATTGCTTAGGTTTGCTTAATCGCGTGATTAAGCGTAAAAATACGAAACTAGGGGCAAAACCGTAATTTTGCACTAATTTTGCCCGGGACTTCAAAAATTAAAACTGAGGTCATAGAATACATAAAAACGCCTTTTAAAACCATCTGGAGAAGTTACGGGTTCATCCCGACTTGCAAGCGGGTAAAACACCACAGGGGCGTTTTGGTCATTTTGACTAAAACTTCAAAACGAGATTTTCGATCCTGGGAAGGTACATAAGTTTTCTAATCCCCTTCCAACATTGAGTTTGCCCTTCGAGTACCGCCTTTGGCTTTCCTCGAATTCCGGGCTAAAAATGACCTCAGGGGCATTTTGGTCATTTTCACTCTAACAGAAAAATCGGGGCGTTACACATTCACTCTTATTCTTCTCTATAAATACCATGCCTAGATGAACCTTTGCTACACTTTGTTCATTTGCTAAGTTTAGTTTTTTTAGTTTTTCTCTAAGTTCTTCCTTTTTCTCTCAAATCTCAAGAGCATTCTTCTTCTTCATCTTCTTCTTTTTCCTTTTGAAACATCATCACACAACCTTGAAACACCACCCCACCACCTTGGATCATCATACAAACACCTAAACTTCCATTCTCAAACACAAGCTCACCAAGAACACATTTCCTTCCTTTTTCTTTCATCAAGGCCGAATCATCATCACCATCCTAGGAGGTGTTGCTCGTATCATTTTCATCTTCAAGTCCAAGCTTTTTGTCTTCACTCTAGGTAGGAGTGTTTTCTAAACTTTGTCTTCTTGAAAATGAGTTCTTTCTAGCTTTCTCTTGGGTTTTCTTTTTGAAACTTTCTTTGGTTTCCCTTTCTTATATTTTCGGCCTCTTGGCCTTGATGAGTACATGATAGCTCAATGATGAGGACTCCTAGATAATGACTATGTGTTCATCTCAAAGGAAACTCTAGAGCTTGAGGTTTTATTTTCTTTGAGTTCCAACTTTATTTTCTAACTCAAAAATGATTTTTACTCAAGAATACCTTTACTTTTCTTGCTATTATGATTTCGGTTTCTTTGTTCCTTTCTTTAACATTTCGGTTACCATTTTCCTTTTTGATCTTTGAAGTTTTATTTGTTCAAAAAGTTTTGCTTTGTTTGAGCTTGATGATGATGTTCAAGAACCTCATAATTTCTTTGAGAACTTGGTTCAAGAACTCTAAAGCTCTCTTTGTAATGAGATATGTGTTGGGTTATTATGTTGTTAAAGTCTTGGATGAGCTTTAGATCACCTTAAAATGAACCTTGCATCATGTTTATTTTATGCTTTGCACATCATGTTTACTTTCTTTGCTATCACTAAGTACCAAGGTAATAAAGGAACTTGCATTATCACGTTTATATTTCAAGTTCTCACCTAAATATCAAAGATAATAATATAATGCATACCATATTTATTTTATGCTTCGCACATCATGTTTACTTTCTTTGTTATCACTAAGTACCAAGGTAATAAAG
Organism: Dalbergia cultrata; assembly: GCA_031216105.1. Classification (NCBI taxonomy): domain Eukaryota; kingdom Viridiplantae; phylum Streptophyta; class Magnoliopsida; order Fabales; family Fabaceae; genus Dalbergia; species Dalbergia cultrata. The sequence goes on along the minus strand of CM062346.1, from coordinate 40,867,463 downwards.
GAACTTGCATTATCATGTTTATATTTCAAGTTCTCACCTAAATATCAAAGATAATAATATAATGCATACCATATTTATTTTATGCTTTGCACATCATGTTTACTTTCTTTGTTATCACTAAGTACCAAGGTAATAAAGGAGCTGGCATTATCATGTTTATATTTCAAGCTATGCATTATCATGTTTATGTTTCAAGTTCTCACCTAAATATCAAAGATAATAATATAATGCATCACATATTTATTTTATGCTCTCACTTTACTTTCTAGCAAAAACTAAAACAAGTGCATGAGCATGTTTATTTTTATGTCATCACTTTAATGAACCTAGAGCTCAAAGACTTGCCCATTGTTGTCTCAATAAAGGTCTAAAAATATTTATTACTTTTGGTCCCTATTTCGGCCCTAAGAAGCTTTGGTGTTTCCAAGTATTGAAAACTATGCTTTATAATTTTTCTAAGCTTATGTAAGTATAAGAAATATGTAGAACTAAGTTTTATGAATTTAGGACCTCTTGAGATAAAAATGATTTAGCTATTACCCTCTTAAGTATTTTTATGATTTTAGGTGATAAAAGTGTCCATAAATGAGTTTTGAAAGTTGAAAAAGGTTCCAAGAGAAACTAGTATTGTATGTGCTTTAAAAATTGTGTTTCATGTCTTTTATGGAGATGTTTGTTTTGGTTCTGCCTTGCTATGTTTGGCCACTGTATGAGCTGTGTTAATAATGATAAGATGCTTATGTTTGAGTAAAAATAATGTTAAGACTCATATGTGAAAGATAGGATAAGTTAGGAACTAGAAAAGAATTAATTTGAGAGTTTTAGATCCCTTAATGATGGAATTTTCTGGATTCTGTCCAGCAAGGTTTAGAAATGATAATCATGGTTCTAAATTAGTTTAAATGTGTAGGAATGACTCATAATTGGTTTAGGGCCTAATCTTGATGCTTTAGGAACAAACTGGACTTAGAAAGAGTCATTGTTGTGACTCCTAGGTACCCGTAAAGTTGGGATTTTAAATTCTGCATCCTTGAGGTCTAGAGATGTTCTTGACCATAGTGTGAGGTGAGAAATACTTCGTTATAACCTCATAGGTTCCCAAGAGACTAGGTTTTGATGATTTATAACTTAGATTGTGAGTTAAGGACCTTAAGGGTCGATGCATAAGACATTAAGAAGTCTTGAGTTTTTATGATGCTTAATTTTATGCAAGTATGATATATGATACATGAGCCTTATCTATATGAGTATGATGTGTTTAAAATATATGCTATGATGAGTTTGGACTATATGCTATAATCTATGTAAGAATGATGAGTTTGAAATATATGTTATGATGTTTATCTATGTGAGAATGATGTATTAGAAGAATATGCTTGATGATGCATGAACCCTAAAATGTTTTATTGATGATACGTGAGGAAATGATTATTGAGATGTTAAGTTGTGTGATTAGCTTGTGGCATGAATTTTGGTTTGAAGGAAATTCAGTTTAACGGCCCGTTATGTTGCCGAATTTCTATCAAACCTAAAAGGGTTGAAAAATGTTTTAAAGTACCATATGAGTTGAAAACCCTGGGTGACACTGGTTTGGCCGAGCATCCCCAGGATATTTTTATGTGACAAGCATTGAGACGTACTTCTCCTGCTACGATGAGGAGGAGGCAAATCCGTGAGGGTATGTGCAGATGCAGCCTTACCAAAGCGGACAATTAGTGCACTCGAGGCCAGTGAGAACGTTTCAAAGAATGAAATATATTTATGTTACCCCCCCCATTTTACCCCATATTAAATCTAGTGACGACTAGTTAGGATTGAGCTCATTCCTAGGCGATTAGGTGAGACGGAGATAGGAGGTTATGATAAAAATCGCTGAGCGGTGTATCGGTTGGAAATAGGTGGATATGTTTTAAGAGGGTGGTTTTTGAGAAAAAGAATAAAAGAGATATGATGCTTTTAAGTCACATAAGTATGAGAAAAGTAAGAGTTGTAATATGCCCTTATGTCACTTGCATGAATCTAGATTGTTGTGATTTGTTGATTTATGTGCTCAAGTATTGCCATACATTCATGCTTAAACATGTTGCATTCATGACATCAAGATGCATACTAAAAGAAATGGACCTTGGATAAATAGTTTCATAAACCCTAATAATGAATCTCATATGCATGAACACCTTTTATAAATAAACCTAAGGTTCCTGAGGATGTGAACGATGTAACCCTAGAATAGGAGATTCCTACTGAGATTCTTTAGTAAGATTCTCACTCTTTTCTCTTCTTTTTCTCGCTCAGTCACATCTTCGTGAGGCTGATGGCGACATTCGTGGTCTTCATTGACACATCCGTCCGAGAGGCGCCCCTAACGAGGAGCTCACGCTCAGTCTACACGTATGCCCACTCCTGCCGCCTTGCGTTCTTGGATCGATTACACTCCACTTCCCCGGGTTCTAGTAGCATATGTTTTAGGGGAGGCTTAGTGCACACACTCACATGTAGACTGGATAAACCTGCTTTTGTTTTGAGGTTATTCACTATAGGTGCACTCGGGTAGTGATGGTTTACTTTATGTTTCTCTGTTTCTATTGTACTTCCTTTCTGCTGTATTACAAGTTCTGCCCGTCCCAATGAGGGTATGACTACTTATGTATTCTAAGTTATGTTATTAATGAAACGTTTCTCTTGTTGTGATGATTTATGCTCAGTTGTTATATGTTTCCATTTCTATGTTTCTCTATGAGTGTTAAGCGTGCTTTATATTCCTATTATTCGATTAGACTAAGAACGTGGCTCTCACTTTGTTGTGTGTTTTAAAAAAAAAAAGAAAAAGAAAAAAATTTACTCGTAATTTTCCTTTAGTATTTTAAGAAAAGGATGAGACTATGAAGTAATAGCCTAATGTTTAACCTAATGTGTTCTAGAAAGTTGGGTTAAAAATTAGGGTATTACACGCAACGTAACTTGATTATTATCTATAAAAGCGCTATGTATTTCACTTCTCGTTACAGGCTTAAGTTTTCAAAAAATTAATTTATTTAAAGAAAAAAAAAACTTCTACTATTTTTCTAAGTTAATTTCAAAAGAAAATAAATACAAGGCAAAAGTGACAACTAATAGAATCCAAATGTGAACTTAAGCACAGTGGGGTTCTATTAGGGTGTTACATTAATGAAAGTATGGAAAAGTGGACTTGAGCTAAACTCACGGCTTAACCCCCTAAACCGTTGAGATCATGGCAACGGAAAGGAAACCAAAAAAGGTTGTGGCGACGGCCACGATATGAGCTCATTACCCTTTTAGGGTGGTCTAAGGCATTGATGCATTCATCCCGTGAGTAATTAAGAAATATGTTGATCACTAAACAAGTGAATGTTGAGGATGAGTAATCATGAAATGCATGTAGCTCCTAAATGATTATTGCTTATTAGTGGTTTTACATGATATGCTTATATGTATGCTTGATGAAATACTGAATGGATATTTCTGCTAATGTTCAAGATTAGTTTAAAAGTAACTGCACTTCAGCTAATCACGTTTGTGAAAGTTTGATAATTGAATCCTTATCTGTTCACCTTTTTATAATAAACCCGAAGTGACTGGGATGACAATGATGACACTTTTAGTACAAGTAGGAACTCCTACTGAGAAATCATGTATTTCTCACTCCTATGTTTATTTTCCGTTGTCGTTACCAGAGACAGACATGTCCACCTAAAGCAACGAAGCTGTAGCTGAGGAAGGAGGTAGCACGTGAAGATTTCAAACCATTCAAGTAGGAGCATTCCGAGCTTTAGTTACATTATAGTTTGTGAGAAACAATTAGTAATAGTAGAACTTATATTGTTATTTGTAATAACTTATCGATTATGATATATGCCCTGCTGTGACTTATGTATTAAGTGATTATATTCCAGTTTATGTGATAATAGTTCTACACTTAGTCTCTTATTCCGCTTATTTAATTAAGTGCGCAATGTAACTTGATTATTATCTATAAAAGCGCTATGTATTTCACTTCTACATTCTGAGGCTTAAGTTTTCAAAAAATTAATTTATTTAAAGAAAAAAAATTCCACTATTTTTCTAAGTTAATTTCAAAAGAAAATAAATACAAGGCAAATGTGACAACTAATAGAATCCAAATGTGAACTTAAGCACAGTGGGGTTCTATTAGGGTGTTACATTATGGTATCAGAGAAGTTCATCCTATTTAAGCCTGAGGAATGGACTGACTATGCTTCTGTCTATGATATCATGCTATTAATCTTATCTGTATGATGGGATATAGGATTTAGAAATGCATGATCGTCTTGTGATACTGCCATAGTTGCTACCATGCTTAGCTATAGTATTGAGCCTGATCAACTCGATGACTGTTGTTTGGTGTGTCTAGGAACTAATGGCGACAAGCAGACGTGCATGGGGCACGCGGTGGAGGTAATCGTGATGAACCGCAAATGCACTCCAGGAGATGGCTAGGGCTATGCAAGCACAAGCAACAGTGATGATGGAGCAGATGAATAGGTGGTCAGAGGAGTCAGTTGGGAATCAAGAACATGGAAAATTCTCAGAATTCAAGAGGGCTGGACCTCCAGAATTCAAAGGGACAACTAACCCCGAAATAGCTGACATATGGATTCAAGAGATGGAGAAGGTTTTCTCAGTGGTAGAATGCTCTGATGAACAAAAGGTGGCATTCTCTACTTATATGCTGAAAGGAGAGGCTGCCGCGTGGTGGAAGGGTGCAAAGGGCTTGCTTGAAAATGCTGATATACAGATTACGTGGGAGGTCTTCTATGCCACGTTCCATAAGAAATATTTTCCAGATCCGGTTTAGAAGGCAAAGGAAGTAGAATTTCTATTGCTGACACAGGGAAATCGAAGTGTGGCTGAGTACACAGCTAAGTTTGAAGAACTGATCAAACACTCAACTAGCTACCAAAGGGATCCCAACGAGGCTTGGAAATGCATGAAATATGAGAGTGGTTTAAGGCCAGACATTTTGGCATCTGTGGCTCCATTGGAGGTCACTGACTATGCATCTTTAGTCAGCAAAAGCCAAGTGGCTGAGAGTTGCAATCGCCAGCTAGTTGCCCACCGAGTTGAAGAGAATAAGAAGAGGTCTGCTCAACAAGGTCACCGAGGGTTCCCACTGTAACACCCTAATAGAACCCCACTGTGCTTAAGTTCACATTTGGATTCTATTAGTTGTCACTTTTGCCTTGTAATTATTTTCTTTTGAAATTAACTTAGAAAAATAGTGGAAGTTTTTTTTTTCTTTAAATAAAATAATTTTTTGAAAACTTAAGCCTGTAACGAGAAGTGAAATACATAGCGCTTTTATATATAATAATCAAGTTACATTGCGCACTTAATTAAATAAGCGGAATAAGAGACTAAGTGTAGAACTATTATCACATAAACTGGAATATAATCACTTAATACATAAGTCACAACAGGGCATATATCATACTGATAAGTTATTACAAATAACAATATAAGTTCTACTATTACTAATTGTTTCTCACAAACTATAATGTAACTAAAGCTCGAAATGCTCCTACTTGAACGGTTTGAAATCTTCACGTGCTACCTCCTTCCTCAGCTACAACTTCGTTGCTTTAGGTGGACACGTCTGTCTCTGGTAACGACAATGGAAAATAAACATAGGAGTGAGAAATACATGATTTCTCAGTAGGAGTTCCTACTTGTACTAAAAGTGTCATCGTTGTCGTCCCAGTCACTTCGGGTTTATTATAAAAAGGTGAACAGATAAGGATTCAATTATCAAACTTTCACAAACGTGATTAGCCGAAGTGCAGTTACTTTTAAACTAAGTGGTGATTGACACTTTCTACCATACAAAGCCTCATAGGGTGCCATCCCAATGCTAGTGTGGTAACTATTATTATATGCAAACTCAATCAATGGAAGCTGTTTGTCCAAACTTTTTGGCTGGTCTAAGACACATGCTCTTAGCATATCCTCAAGGGTTTGAATTGTTCTTTCTGATTGTCCATCAATTTGAGGGTGATAGGCAGTGCTTAGACACAACCTTAAACCAAACGCCTTTGGCAAAGCTCCCCAAAATCTTGAGGTGAACCTTGGATCCCTATCTGAGACAATGGTTTTGGGTACTCCATGGAGCCTTATTATCTCTTGGATGTATAGCTGAGCTAACGTTTCCAAAGGATAATTTGCTCGAATGGGTAAAAAGTGAGCAGATTTGGTCAATCTATCCACAATTACCCATATGGAGTCATGTCCGGTAGGTGTTCTTGGCAATCCCATCACGAAATCCATGGATATTCCTTCCCACTTCCACTCGGGGATTTCGAGAGGTTGCAACGCTCCGGAGGGTTTTTGATGCTCTATCTTCACTTTTTGGCATACCAAACATTTTTGCACTATATTTGCTATATTTGCTTTCATCTTTGGCCACCAGAACATCTTTTTTAGGTCATGGTACATCTTGGTTATACCAGGGTGTACACTAAATTGACTCTTGTGGCTTCTTCCAAAATGCTAGCTCTCAATCCTTCTTTTGCAGGTACACAGATTCTCCCTTGGTATCTCCACACTCCTTCCTTATCCTAGACAAACTCTTTCAACTTTCCTACTTCGACAAGGGTTAAGGTTCTAAGGAAATCCTCATCTTCCCTTTAGGCTTGAATTATTTGATCCTTAAAGCTACTGGTTACACTTAGTTGGCTTAATCGAATTTGTTCTGAAGTCCCCCTATATCCTAAGTTGAGGTTCCTAAAATCTTCTATCAGCTCATTTTCTTTCACCATGAGCCAAGCGGCATGCAAGGACTTATGACTCAAAGCGTCTGCTACCACATTTGCCTTTCCTGGGTGGTAGTTCAACCCAAAGTCATAGTCCTTGAGAAACTCCATCCAACGCCTTTGTCTCATATTGAGTTCCTTTTGGTTGAAGAGGTATTTCAGACTTTTGCGGTCAGAAAAGACTTCAAACCTTACACCATAAAGATGATGTCTCCAGATTTTTAAGGCAAAGACAATAGCCGCTAGCTCTAAGTCATGGGTTGGGTAATTAACTTCATGGGGTTTGAGCTGTCTAGAGGCATAGGCTACTACATTCCTATTTTGCATCAAAACACATCCTAGTCCTCTTCCCGAGGCATCACAATACACCTCAAATTTTTCTTTTGGGTCAGGTAGGATTAGGACAGGGGTAGTGGTCAACTTCTTCTTTAGTTCTTGGAAACTCTCTTCACATTCTGGGCTCTATATAAAAGCTGAATTCTTCCTTGTTAGCTTGGTGAGGAGTAAGGTAATTTGGGAAAAACCTCTAATGAACCTTCGGTAGTAACCGGCTAGCCCTAGAAAACTCCTAATCTCCTTCACAGTGGTAGGGGTTTCCCATTGTTGCACCGCTTCTATCTTACTTGGGTCTCTGCTATTCCCCATGTGACACTACATGACCTAAGAACTTAACTTCCTTCATCCAAAATTCACACTTGGACAACTTTGCATAAAGTTTCTTGTTCCTCAACACCTCCAACACCACTCGTAAGTGTTCTTCGTGCTCTTCTTTAGTTCTAGAGTAAACTAGAATGTCATCGATGAACACTATTACAAACTTGTCCAAGTATGGTCTAAATATCCTATTCATGTAGTCCATAAACACTGCCGGTGCATTGGTTAACCCAAACGACATCACATTAAACTCATAGTGTCCATATCTAGTCCTAAAGGCTGTCTTTGGTATGTCCTCCTCCTTCACTCGAATCTGGTGGTATCCTGATCGCAGATCTATCTTGGAAAACACTTGGGCTCCTCTTAATTGGTCCATAAGGTCATCTATTCTAGGCAAAGGGTATTTATTTTTTATAGTCACTTTGTTTAGCTGCCTATAATCCACACATAATCGCATACTCCCATCCTTCTTCTTAATAAATAGCACTGGGGCTCCCCATGGTGAAGCACTGGTCTTAATGAATTTCTTCTGTAGTAGTTCCTTTAATTGCTTTTTCATCTCTGTTAACTTGGCCAATGGCATCCTATAAGGAGCTATAGATATGGGTCCTGTTCCTGGTACCAAATCTATAGAAAACTCAATCTCCCTTTTTCGAGAAAATTCAGGTATGTCATCAGGAAAAACATCTAAGAATTCCTTTACTACAAGGATCTTTTCTAGAGCTTGCTCCACTTCTTTCTCACTTGTCATTAGGAAGACATATCCTCGCTTTTCATTCCTACTATCCCCCATGATAATGGAGTTTAGGTATAGTCGTACCTTTCTATCAAGTTTAGAGGGATTGGGTAAAGATGGTTTGGGAAGAAATACTAGTGACTTATTTGCACAATGTAGTAACACACGGTTAGCCGAAAGCCAATCCATGCCCAAGATTACATCAAAACCAAACAAGGGTAGACAAACTAAATCATGATGAAAAATCCTATCAGCTACCTCAAATTCACAATTTAGGCAGACTTGATCAGTTCTAACAGTATTTATAGTGGGTGTAGAGACAACTAAGATGATTTTTAAGTCAGATATATACAACCTCAACTTATTAGCACAATCATATGAAATGAATGAATGTGTTGCGCCAGAATCAAACAATACAATTAAGGGTTTTCCATTAATTATACACTTACCTTGAATCAGATCATCGGATTCTGAGGGCATCTCGGCAGTGATAGCAAACACGCGTCCCTGTGCCTCAGGCTTGAGTGCAGAGGACTGATTGAACTTTAGGCACTCTCTAGAATAGTGTCCTGCCTGTCCACACCGATAACAAACATTTTTACCAAATATGCATTCCCCTCCATGTATCTTTCCACAAGTGGCACAAGGGGGTCTAGTCATAGGTTCAGGGACAGCAGCCATCCTAGGTCGATTAACAGCTTGTGTCTTAGGTTGATTCATCATAGGGTGTTGGGGTTGTTTCCCTTTAAATCCACCTCCTTGGTAGGGTTTCTTGTGAGGGGGTGGGAACCCTCGGTGACCTTGTTGAGCATACCTCTTCCTATTCTCTTCAACTCGGTAGGCAACTAGCTGGCGATTGTAACTCTCAACCACTTGGCTTTTGCTGACTAAAGATGCATAGTCAGTGACCTCTAGTGGAGCCACAGATGCCAAAATGTCTGGCCTCAAACCACTCTCATATTTCATGCATTTCCAAGCCTCGTTGGGATCCCTTTGGTAGCTAGTTGAGTGTTTGATCAGTTCTTCAAACTTAGCTGTGTACTCAGCCACACTTTGATTTCCCTGTGTCAGCAACAGAAATTCTACTTCCATTGCCTTCTTAACCGAATCTGCAAAATATTTCTTATGGAACGTAGCATAGAAAACCTCCCACGTAATCTATATGTCAGCACTTTCGAGCAAGCTCTTTGCACCCTTCCACCACGCGGCAACCTCTCCTTTCAGCATATAAGTAGAGAATGCCACCTTTTGTTCATCAGAGCATTCTACCACTGAGAAAACCTTCTCCATCTCTTGAATCCATCTGTCAGCTATTTCGGGGTTAGTTGTCCCTTTGAATTCTGGAGGTCCAGCCCTCTTGAATTCTGAGAATTTTTCATGTTCTTGGTTCCCAACTGATTCCTATGACCTCCTATTCATCTGCTCTATCATCACTGTTGCTTGTGCTTGCATAGCCCTAGCCATCTCCTGGAGTGCATTTGCCAGTTCATCACGACACCTCCATCACAGGTGCCCCATGCGTACGTCTGTTTGCTGCCATTAGTTCCTAGACACACCAAACAACAGTCATCGAGTTGATCAAGCTCAATGCTATAGCTAAGCATGGTAGCAACTATGGCAGTATCACAAGACGATCACGCATTTCTAAATCCTATATCCCATCATACAGATAAGATTAATAGCATGATATCATAGACAGAAGCATAGTCAGTCCATTCCTCAGGCTTAAATAGGATGAACTGCTCTGATACCATAATGTAACACCCTAATAGAACCCCACTGTGCTTAAGTTCATATTTGGATTCTATTAGTTGTTACTTATGCCTTGCATTTATTTTCTTTTGAAATTAACTTAGAAAAATAGTGGAAGTATTTTTTTAAAAATAAATTAATTTTTTGAAAACTTAAGCCTGTAACGAGAAGTGAAATACATAGCGCTTTTATAGATAATAATCAAGTTACATTGCGTTCTTAATTAAATAAGCGGAATAAGAAACTAAGTGTAGAACTATTATCATATAAACTGGAATATAATCACTTAATACATAAGTCACAACAGGGCATATATCATACTGATAAGTTATTACAAATAACAATATAAGTTCTACTATTACTAATTGTTTCTCACAAACAATAATGTAGCTAAAGCTCAGAATGCTCCTACTTGAAAGGTTTGAAATCTTCACGCGCTACCTCCTTCCTCAGCTACAGCTTCGTTGCTTTAGGTGGACACGTCTGTCTCTAGTAACGACAACAGAAAATAAACATAGGAGTGAGAAATACATGATTTCTTAGTAGGAGTTCCTACTTGTACTAAAAGTGTCATCGTTGTCATCCCAGTCATTTCGGGTTTATTATAAAAAGGTGAACAGGTAAGGATTCAACTATCAAACTTTCACAAACGTGATTAGCCGAAGTGCAGTTACTTTTAAACTAATCTTGAACATTAGCAGAAATATCCATTCAGTATTTCATCAAGCATACACATAAGCATATCATGTAAAACCACTAATAAGCAATAATCATTTAGGAGCTGCATGCATTTCATGATTACTCATCCTCAACATTCACTTGTTTAGTGATCATCATCTTTCATTTATTTCATCAACATATTTCTTAATTACTCACGGGATGAATGCATTGTAACATCCCCAAATTTATAACTAAGATAAATATTAATCTTAATTATCGATAGCAAAACCAAGAGAATATGGACAAATGTTATGAAACACAACAAATAGACTACTTAAGTATGTCTAGAGAAAAATGCAAAGAATTATGAAAATGCCGGCACTTAGTGGAAATTACGAAAATGCCCTTGCTATGTAAAGGAAATTACCAAACTACCCTTGCCTTATTAAATGACAAAGATACCCTTACTCTATGAATGGAATTACAAGAATACCACTATCATTGTCTAATTATAAAAATATCATTGTCTTAGTTAAAGAAATTACTACAATGCCATTTGCACAAATCCCTACACTTGTCTTTAGACAAGAATGAATCTAAGTCATTGGATTAAGATGATAACACAATAATTTAACCACATATATCATACACATTTCTGAATCACATACATGCACTAAAGGTTAGAAAATCTCCACTAACATCTTTGCACAAAACATGGAAACATGTTTGCACAAAACATGAAGCATTTTCATCCAACATGTTTGCATAAAACATGGAAACATGTTTGCACAAAACAAGGAGCATTTTCATCCGAAAATTCAGCCAACATGTTTCCATAAATCATGCTCCAAGTGCTTTCCTTCTTCTGTTTTTTTCTCTAATCTTTCCACTATAAATACTCCTCAAACTCTCTTCAATTCAGAAACTCCCTAAGTGTTCTTTCTTTCTTATTCTATCATTCTTCTTAGACTTCTCTTGATCCTCTAAACTTCATCCAAACACTTAAATCCTAAGTCCAAACTTTCACTAGCCCTCACAAGAGTTACAATCTTTAACTCTAGTGAGAAATATTTTCTTAAGCACTCAAGTTCTAGAGCCAAGATTCAAGGAGGGTCATCCACTCCAAGGACTCTTGTTCAAGCTTAAGGAAGAAGAGAAGGACCCTTTTTCTAGACCCTACACAAGAGGTAGGAGCCCTCACTTTGGTTGTGTAAGCCATGATGACATCTAACCTTGCTCATGGTTAGGATGCCATCAAGCTTATGTTTGTTGATAAAAATGTTTCAAGGGGATATTGTATAAATATTTTGTGAAACCCCTTGTTCCATTCTGCTTCCAAAGTGATATTATGTTGCTTTCATGCTCAAATGATGCTTGAAATATGTTGTGTGATCCTTGTATTAAAATAAGTGACATAAAACATGAAAATGGTAAGTGCTGGATTTTTGGCTATTTCTTGCAATAGGTGTTCCGAAATTTAATACTCATAAAATATGAAGTATCTTGAAATAAAAATATTTTTACCATAAACTAGATGCATCATAAAACACTCTCCAAAAAGAATCACCCAAAACGGAGTTTTCTAGCTCAAGATATAAATTTTTAAAGTAGAGCCTAAGACTGAAACTTTAAATCTGACCTTGTAGTAGTAAAATAGGTGTAACTCACTGTAGCAAAATGCAAATGGACTGATTTCAACTTTGTTGGAGAGCTAACACATATAGGAATACACCCATATATGTTATGTATAAAGCTTTGTACCACGTAAATACAGAATGAGAAATAAATTTCGGGATAGTGTACTGTGAAAGTGCAGTTTGGAAAGGTTCTGGCTAAGGAAAGACTTGGTATTTAAGCATGTCCATTGTGACCCACCTCTCTTTTCTGGGAACCCTCCTATGCATGGTTTACAACGGATTTACACTATTCCAAAGATGTAAATGCTAAAATTTGATGAGTTAGGAATTTGGAACTACCTTTACTAAGCTGAGATAACAAGTATACAGAGAATTATAAACTTTCTTCTAAAAGATGTCAAAACTATAAATAAAAGAATCAAGTCTTGTAAAAAGAGAATTTTAAGAATTTAAGTAGAATAATAATCTTCAAGAGTTATATGAAAACCATAATAAAAATATATAAAGAACCTATAATAATATTTTGAAGTGCATTAATGTATTAATGGAATTCTAAGAGTACAAAGAACACTAAGAGAAAAAGATAATACTAAGACATCCATTACCTCTTAGGAACACTAGGAACTCAACTTGATAACTTTGGTTGCTTAAAATGAATCATTTATGAAAATGTTTACTATGAGATTTACATGATATTATCCATGTTTCATGCAGTGAATTATAGTAAACTGAATGTATGGTGATGAGTTATGAAATGATGAAGATGAATGATTGATTGCCCATGATTTATTGTGATTACATGATGATATGCATACATTCATTTTCAAAGGAAATAATAAAAGTAAAGTTTGAAAAAGTAGCCATGAAAGTCTGGAAAAGTGGACTTGAGCTAAACTCACGGTTTAACCCCCTAAACCGTTGAGATCACGGCAACGGTAAGGAAACCAAAAAAGGTTGTGGCGACGGCCACGGTATGAGCTCATTACCCTTTTAGGGTGGTCTAAGGCATTGATGCATTCATCCCGTGAGTAATTAAGAAATATGTTGATCACTAAACAAGTGAATGTTGAGGATGAGTAATCATGAAATGCATGCAGCTCCTAAATGATTATTGCTTATTAGTGGTTTTACATGATATGCTTATATGTATGCTTGATGAAATACTGAATGGATATTTCTGCTAATGTTCAAGATTAGTTTAAAAGTAACTGCACTTCGGCTAATCACGTTTGTGAAAGTTTGATAATTGAATGCTTATCTTTTCACCTTTTTATAATAAACCCGAAGTGACTGGGATGACAACGATGACACTTTTAGTACAAGTAGGAACTCCTACTGAGAAATCATGTATTTCTCACTCCTATGTTTATTTTCCATTGTCATTACCAGAGACAGACGTGTCCACCTAAAGCAACGTCAGTCGGTGAGGAAGGAGGTAGCACGTGAAGATTTCAAACCGTTCAAGTAGGAGCATTCCGAGCTTTAGTTACATTATAGTTTGTGAGAAACAATTAGTAATAGTAGAACTTATATTGTTATTTGTAATAACTTATCAGTATGATATATGCCCTGTTGTGACTTATGTATTAAGTGATTATATTCCAGTTTATGTGATAATTGTTCTATACTTAGTCTTTTATTCCGCTTATTTAATTAGGTGTGCAATGTAACTTGATTATTATCTATAAAAGCGCTATGTATTTCACTTCTCGTTACAGGCTCAAGTTTTCAAAAAATTAATTTATTTAAAGAAAAAAAAAACTTTCACTATTTTTCTAAGTTAATTTCAACAGAAAATAAATACAAGGCAAAAGTGACAACTAATAGAATCCAAATGTGAACTTAAGTACAGTGGGGTTCTATTAGGGTGTTACACGCATCAATGCCTTAGACCACCCTAAAAGGGTAATGAGCTCATACCGTGGCCGTCAAAGCACAGTGGGGTTCTATTAGGGTGTTACATTATGCCTTGCATTTATTTTCTTTTAAAATTAACTTACAAAAATAGTGGAACTTTTTTTTTTTAATAAATTAATTTTTTGAAAACTTAAGCCTGTAACGAGAAGTGAAATACATAGCGCTTTTATAGATAATAATCAAGTTACATTGCGCACTTAATTAAATAACCGGAATAAGAGACTAAGTGTAGAACTATTATCACATAAACTGGAATATAATCACTTAATACATAAGTCACAACAGGGCATATATCACACTGATAAGTTATTACAAATAACAATATAAGTTCTACTATTACTAATTGTTTCTCACAAACTATAATGTAACTAAAGCTCGGAATGCTCCTACTTGAAAGGTTTGAAATCTTCACGCGCTACCTCCTTCCTCGCCTACAGTCGTTGCTTTAGGTGGACACGCTTGTCTCCTGGTAACGACAACGGAAAATAAACATAGGAGTGAGAAATACATGATTTCTCAAGAGGAGTTCCTACTTGTACTAAAAGTGTCATCGCTTGTCGTCCCCAAATACTTCGGGTTTATTATAAAAAGGTGAATAGGTAAGGATTCAATTGTCAAACTTTCACAAACGTGATTAGCCGAAGTGCAGTTACTTTTAAACTAATCTTGAACATTAGCAGAAATATCCATTCAGTATTTCATCAAGCATACACATAAGCATATCATGTAAAACCACTAATAAGCAATAATCATTTAGGAGCTGCATGCATTTCATGATTACTCATCCTCAACATTCACTTGTTTAGTGATCGTCATCTTTCATTTATTTCATCAACATATTTCTTAATTACTCACGGGATGAATGCATCAATACCTTAGACCACCCTAAAAGGGTAATGAGCTCATACCGTGGCCGTCAAAGCAAAGTGGGGTTCTATTAGGGTGTTACATTATGCCTTGCATTTATTTTCTTTTGAAATTAACTTAGGAAAATAGTGGAAGTTTTTTTTTTTAAATAAATTAATTTTTTGAAAACTTAAGCCTGTAACAAGAAGTGAAATACATAGCGCTTTTATAGATAATAATCAAGTTACATTGCGCACTTAATTAAATAAGCTGAATAAGAGACTAAGTGTAGAACTATTATCACATAAACTGGAATATAATCACTTAATACATAAGTCACAATAGGGCATATATCATACTGATAAGTTATTATAAATAACAATATAAGTTCTACTATTACTAATTGTTTCTCACAAACTATAATGTAACTAAAGCTCGGAATGCTCCTACTTGAAAGATTTGAAATCTTCACGCGCTACCTCCTTCCTCAGCTACAGCTTCGTTGCTTTAGGTGGACACGTCTGTCTCTGGTAACGACAATGGAAAATAAACATAGGAGTGAGAAATATATGATTTCTCAGTAGGAGTTGCTACTTGTACTAAAAGTGTCATCGTTGTCGTCCCAGTCACTTCGGGTTTATTATAAAAAGGTAAGGATTCAATTATCAAACTTTCACAAACGTGATTAGCCGAAGTGCAGTTACTTTTAAACTAATCTTGAACATTAGCAGAAATATCCATTCAGTATTTCATCAAGCATACACATAAGCATATCATGTAAAACCACTAATAAGCAATAATCATTTAGGAGCTGCATGCATTTCATGATTACTCATCCTCAACATTCACTTGTTTAGTGATCATCATCTTTCATTTATTTCATCAACATATTTCTTAATTACTCATGGGATGAATGCATCAATGCCTTAGACCACCCTAAAAGGGTAATGAGCTCATACCGTGGCCGTCGCCACAACCTTTTGGTTTTCTTTCCGTTGCCATGATCTCAACGGTTTAGGGGGTTAAGCCGTGAGTTTAGCTCAAGTCCACTTTTCCAGACTATCATTGCTACTTTTTCAGGTTTTCCTTTTATTCTCACTGAGTGAAATCATCAATACCTTAATCCTCAAAGAGGATTAAGAAGGGAGTTAGTCTATTTATTATGTCATTTGAAACATGAATGTATGCACATTAATAAATCATGGCACAGTCAATCATTTTATCATTATCATTTCATATCTCATCAATACATTCACATTTCTGTATATCACTTCATGTAACATAGACAATATCATGTAAATCTCATAGTAAACATTCTTATAGATAATTCATATTAAGCAACCTAAGTTATCAAGTTAGGTCTCTAGTGTTCCTAATAGGTTATGTGTAACACCCTAATAGAACCCCACTGTGCTTAAGTTCACATTTGGATTCTATTAGTTGTCACTTATGCCTTGTATTAATTTTCTTTTGAAATTAACTTAGAAAAATAATGGAAGTTTTTTTTTTTTTAAATAAATTAATTTTTTTGAAAACTTAAGCCTCAGAATTAGAAGTGAAATACATAGCGCTTTTATAGATAATAATCAAGTTACATTGCGCACTTAATTAAATAAGCGGAATAAAAGACTAAGTGTAGAACAATTATCACATAAACTGGAATATAATCACTTAATACATAAGTCACAACAGGGCATATATCATACTGATAAGTTATTACAAATAACAATATAAGTTCTACTATTACTAATTGTTTCTCACAAACTATAATGTAACTAAAGCTCGGAATGCTCCTACTTGAACGGTTTGAAATCTTCACGTGCTACCTCCTTCCTCAGCTACGGCCTCGTTGCTTTAGGTGGACACGTCTGTCTCTGTAACGACAACGGAAAATAAACATAGGAGTGAGAAATACATGATTTCTCAGTAGGAGTTCCTACTTGTACTAAAAGTGTCATCGTTGTCGTCCCAGTCACTTCGGGTTTATTATAAAAAGGTGAACAAGTAAGGATTCAATTATCAAACTTTCACAAACGTGATTAGCCGAAGTGCAGTTACTTTTAAACTAATCTTGAACATTAGCAGAAATATTCATTCAGTATTTCATCAAGCATACATATAAGCATATCATGAAAAAGCACTAATAAGCAGGAATCATTTAGGAGCTGCATGCATTTCATGATTACTCATCCTCAACATTCACTTGTTTAGTGATCATCATCTTTCAATTATTTCATCAACATATTTCTTAATTACTCACGGGATGAATGCATCAATGCCTTAGACCACCCTAAAAGGGTAATGAGCTCATACCATGGCCGTCGCCATAACCTTTTTGGTTTTCATTCCGTTGCCGTGATCTCAACGGTTTAGGGGGTTAAGCCGTGAGTTTAGCTCAAGTCCACTTTTCCAAACTTTCATTGCTACTTTTTCAAACTTTACTTTTATTATTTCTTTTGGAAAATGAATGTATGCATATTATCATGTAATCACAATAAACCCTGGGCAATCAATCATTCATCCTCATCATTTCATAATTCATCACCATACATTCACATTACTATAAATCACTTCATAAAACATGGACAATATCATGTAAATCTCATAGTAAACCCTTTCATAGATAATTCATATTAACTAACCAAAGTTATCAAGTTGAGTTCCTAGTGTTCGTAAGAGGTAATGGATGTCTTAGTATTATCTTTTTCTCTTAGTGTTCTTTGTACTCTTAGCATTCCATTAATACATTAATGCACTTCAAAATATTATTATAGGTTCCTTATATATTTTTATTATGACTTTCATATAACTCTTGAAGATTATTATTCTACTTAAATTCTTAAAATTCTCTCTTTACAAGACTTGATTCTTTTATTTATAGTTTTGACATCTTTTAGAAGAAAGTTTATAATTCTCTGTATACTTGTTATCTCAGCTTAGTAAAGGTAGTTCCAAATTCCTAACTCATCAAATTTTAGCATTTACATCTTTGGAATAGTGTAAATCAACTGTAAACCATGCATAGGAGGGTTCCCAGGAAAGAGAGGTGGGTCACAATGGACATGCTTAAATCCAAGTCTTTCCTTAGCCAGAACCTTTCCAAACTGCACTTTCACAGTACACTATCCCGAAATTTATTTCTCATTCTGTATTTACGTGGTACAAAGCTTTATACATAACATACATGGGTGTATTTCTATATGTGTTAGCTCTCCAAAAAAGTTGAAATCAGTCCATTTGCATTTTTCTAGAGTGAGTTACATCTATTTTACTACTACAAGGTCAGATTTAAAGTTTCAGTCTTAGGCTCTACTTTAAAAATTTATATCTTGAGCTAGAAAACTCTGTTTTAAGTGATTCTTTTTTGAGAGTGTTCTATAATGAGTCTAGTTTATAGTAAAATTATTTTAATTTCGAGATACTTAATATTTTATGAACAGTAGCTTTCGAGATACTTAAGTCATCTTTTAATTGTATAGTTTCTGGCTCAAACACATGACTAGGGTCTGACTGATACTTTCTCAATTGGGACACATGAAAAACATTGTGTAGGTTAGACAAATTTGGAGGTAATGCAATTTGGTAGGCGGAGGGACCTACCTTTTTGAGGATTTGGAAGGGTCCTAAGAATCTAGGGCTTAGCTTTTTGACTTTCATTGCACGACCTATACCTGTGGTAGGAGTAATTCGCAAGAATATGTGTTCTCCTTCTTGAAATTCGAGAGGTTTCCTTCTCTTGTCAGCATAGCTCTTCTGCCTACTCTGAGCAGTGAGGATTCTTTCCCTAATGCTCCTTATTTGTTTGGTTGTCTCTTCTACCAAATCAGGGCCCAAAATACTTTGCTCTCCCGGGTCACACCAACAAAGTGGTGATTGACACTTTCTACCATACAAAGCCTCATAGGGTGCCATCCCAATGCTAGTGTGGTAACTATTATTATATGCAAACTCAATCAATGGAAGTTGTTTGTCCCAACTTTTTGGCTGGTCTAAGACACATGCTCTTAGCATATCCTCAAGGGTTTGAATTGTTCTTTCTGATTGTCCATCAGTTTGAGGGTGATAGGCAATGCTTAGTCACAACCTTGAACCAAACGCCTTCTGCAAAGCTCCCCAAAATCTTGAGGTGAACCTTGGATCCCTATTTGAGACAATGGTTTTGGGTACTCCATGGAGCCTTATTATCTCTTGGATGTATAGCTGAGCTTACTTTTCCAAAGGGTAATTTGCTCGAATGGGTAAAAAGTGAGCAGATTTGGTCAATCTATCCACAATTACCCATATGGAGTCATGTCCGGTGGCGTTCTTGGCAATCCCATCACGAAATCCATGGATATTCCTTCCCACTTCCATTCGGGGATTTCGAGAGGTTGCAGCACTCCGGAGGGTTTTTGATGCTCTATCTTCACTTTTTGGCATACCAAACATTTTTGCACTATATTTGCTATATCTGCTTTCATCTTTGGCCACCAGAACATCTTTTTTAGGTCATGGTACATCTTGGTTATACCGGGGTGTACACTAAATTGACTCTTGTGGGCTTCTTCCAAAATGCTAGCTCTCAATCCTTCTTTTGCAGGTACACAGATTCTCCCTTGGTATCTCCACACTCCTTCCTTATCCTGGACAAACTCTTTCAACTTTCCTACTTCGATAAGGGTTAAGGTTCTAAGGAAATCCTCATCTTCCCTTTGGGCTTGAATTATTTGATCCTTAAAGCTACTGATTACACTTAGCTGGCTTAACCAAATTTGTTCTGAAGTCCCCCCCTATATCCTAAGTTGAGGTTCCTAAAATCTTCTATCAGCTCATTTTCTTTCACCATAAGCCAAGATGCATGCAAGGACTTACGACTCAAAGCGTCTGCTACCACATTTGCCTTTCCTGGGTGGTAGTTCAACCCAAAGTCATAGTCCTTGAGAAACTCCATCCAACGCCCTTGTCTCATATTGAGTTCCTTTTGGTTGAAGAGGTATTTCAGACTTTTGTGGTCAGAAAAGACTTCAAACCTTACACCATAAAGATGATGTCTCCAGATTTTTAAGGCAAAGACAATAGCCGCTAGCTCTAAGTCATGGGTTGGGTAATTAACTTCATGGGGTTTGAGCTGTCTAGAGGCATAGGCTACTACATTCCTATTTTGCATCAAAACACATCCTAGTCCTCTTCCCGAGGCATCACAATACACCTCAAATTTTTCTTTTGGGTCAGGTAGGATTAGGACAGGGGTAGTAGTCAACTTCTTCTTTAGTTCTTGGAAACTCTCTTCACATTCTGGGCTCCATATAAAAGCTGAATTCTTCCTTGTTAGCTTGGTGAGGGGTAAGGTAATTTGGGAAAAACCTCTAATGAACCTTCGGTAGTAACCTGCTAGCCCTAGAAAACTCCTAATCTCCTTTACAAAGGGTAGGGGTTTCCCATTGTTGCACCGCTTCTATCTTACTTGGGTCTCACTGCTATTCCCCATGTGACACTACATGACCTAAGAACTTAACTTCCTTCGTCCAAAATTCACACTTGGACAACTTTGCATAAAGTTTCTTGTTCCTCAACACCTCCAACACCACTCGTAAGTGTTCTTCGTGCTCTTCTTTAGTTCTAGAGTAAACTAGAATGTCATCGATGAACACTATTACAAACTTGTCCAAGTATGGTCTAAATATCCTATTCATGTAGTCCATAAACACTGCCGGTGCATTGGTTAACCCAAACGACATCACATTAAACTCATAATGTCCATATCTAGTCCTAAAGGCTGTCTTTGGTATGTCCTCCTCCTTCACTCGAATCTGTGGTATCCTGATTGCAGATCTATCTTGGAAAACACTTGGGCTCCTCTTAATTGGTCCATGAGGTCATCTATTCTAGGCAAAGGGTATTTATTCTTTATGGTCACTTGGTTTAGCTGCCTATAATCCACACATAACCGCAAGCTCCCATCCTTCTTCTTGACAAATAGCAATCGAGCTCCCCATGGTGAAGCACTAGGCCTAATGAATTTCTTCTCTAGTAGCTCCTCTAATTGCTTCTTCAATTCGTTAACTCGGCCGGTGGCATCCTATAAGGAGCTATAGATATGGGTCCTGCCTTCTGCACTCAAATCTATAGAAAACTCAATCTCCCTTTTGGAGGAAATTCAGGTATGTCATCGGAAAACATCTAAGAATTCCTTTACTACAAGGATCTTTTCTACAGCCTTGCTCCACTTCCCTCTCACTTGCATCAGAAAACATATCCTCGCTCTTCATTCCTACTATCCCCACGATAATGGAGTTTAGGTATAGTCGTACCTTTCTATCAAGTTTAGAGGGATTGGGTAAAGATGGTTTGGGAAGAAATACTAGTGACTTATTTGCACAATGTAGTAACACACGGTTAGCCGAAGCCAATCCATGCCCAAGATTACATCAAAACTAGACAAGGGTAGACAAACTAAATCATGATGAAAAATCCTATCAGCTACCTCAAATTCACAATTTAGGCAGCTTGATCAGTTCTAACAAAGATTTATAGTGGGTGTAGAGACAACTAAGATGATTTTTAAGTCAGATATATACAACCTCAACTTATTAGCACAATCATATGAAATGAATGAATGTGTTGCGCTAGAATCAAACAATACAATTAAGGGTTTTCCATTAATTATACACTTACCTTGAATCAGATCATCGGATTCTGAGGGCATCTCAGCAGTGATAGCAAACATGCGTCCCTGTGCCTTAGGCTTAAGTGTAGAGGACTGATTGAGCTTTAGGCACTCTCTAGAATAGTGTCCTGTCTGTCCACACCGATAACAAACATTCTTACCAAATCTGCATTCTCCTCCATGTATCTTTCCACAAGTGGCACAAGGGGGTCTAGTCATAGGTTCAGGGACAGCAGCCATCCTAGGTCGATTAACAGCTTGTGTCTTAGGTTGATTCATCATAGGGTGTTGGGGTTGTTTCCCTTTAAATCCACCTCCTTGGTAGGGTTTCTTGTAAGGGGGTGGGAACCCTCGGTGACCTTGTTGAGCGACCTCTTCCTATTCTCTTCAACTCGGTGGGCAACTAGTCAAGGCGATTGCAACTCTTAGCCACTTGGCTTTGGCCGACTAAAGATGCATAGTCGGTGACCTCGGTGGAGCCACAGATGCCAAAATGTCTGGCCTCAAACCACTCTCATATTTCATGCATTTCCAAGCCTCGTTGGGATTACTTTGGTAGCTAGTTGAGTGTTTGATCAGTTCTTCAAACTTAGCTGTGTACTCACCACACCCGATTTCCCTGTGTCAAAGAATGTAAATTCTACTTCCTTTGCCTTCTTAACCGGATCTGGAAAATATTTCTTATGGAATGTAGCATAGAAAACCTCCCACGTAATCTGTATGTCAGCACTTTCAAGCAAGCCCTTTGCACCCTTCCACCACACGGCAGCCTCTCCTTTTAGCATATAAGTAGAGAATGCCACCTTTTGTTCATCAGAGCATTCTACCACTAAGAAAACCTTCTCCATCTCTTGAATCCATATGTCAGCTATTTCGGGGTTAGTTGTCCCTTTGAATTCTGGAGGTCCAAATTTCTCTTGAATTCTCGAGAATTTTCCATGTTCTTGGTTCCCAACCCATTCCTCGACATCCTATTCATCTGCTCCATCATCACTGTTGCTTGTGCTTGCATAGCCCTAGCCATCTCCTGGAGTGCATTCGCCAGTTCATCACGATTACCTCCACCGCGTGCCCCAAGCGTACGTCTGCTTGCTGCCATTAGTTCCTAGACACACCAAACAACAGTCATCGAGTTGATCAGGCTCAATACTATAGCTAAGCATGGTAGCAACTATGGCAGTATCACAAGACGATCATGCATTTCTAAATCCTATATCCCATCATACAGATAAGATTAATAGCATGATATCATAGATGAAGCATAGTCACCCATTCCTCAGGCTTAAATAGGATGAATCAAGCCTGATACCATAATGTAACACCCTAATAGAACCCCACTGTGCTTAAGTTCACATTTGGATTCTATTAGTTGTCACTTATGCCTTGTATTAATTTTCTTTTGAAATTAACTTAGAAAAATAATGGAAGTTTTTTTTTAAATAAATTAATTTTTTGAAAACTTAAGCTCAGAATTAGAAGTGAAATACATAGCGCTTTTATAGATAATAATCAAGTTACATTGCGCACTTAATTAAATAAGCGGAATAAAAGACTAAGTGTAGAACAATTATCACATAAACTGGAATATAATCACTTAATACATAAGTCACAACAGGGCATATATCATAATCGATAAGTTATTACAAATAACAATATAAGTTCTACTATTACTAATTGTTTCTCACAAACTATAATGTAACTAAAGCTCGGAATGCTCCTACTTGAACGGTTTGAAATCTTCACGTGCTACCTCCTTCCTCAGCTACGACCTCGTTGCTTTAGGTGGACACGTCTTTCTCTGGTAACGACAACGGAAAATAAACATAGGAGTGAGAAATACATGATTTCTTAGTAGGAGTTCCTACTTGTACTAAAAGTGTCATCGTTGTCGTCCCAGTCACTTCGGGTTTATTATAAAAAGGTGAACAAGTAAGGATTCAATTATCAAACTTTCACAAATGTGATTAGCCGAAGTGCAGTTACTTTTAAACTAATCTTGAACATTAGCAGAAATATTCATTCAGTATTTCATCAAGCATACATATAAGCATATCATGTAAAACCACTAATAAGCAGTAATCATTTAGGAGCTGCATGCATTTCATGATTACTCATCCTCAACATTCACTTGTTTAGTGATCATCATCTTTCAATTATTTCATCAACATATTTCTTAATTACTCACGGGATGAATGCATCAATGCCTTAGACCACCCTAAAAGGGTAATGAGCTCATACCATGGCCGTCGCCATAACCTTTTTGGTTTTCATTCCGGTGCCGTGATCTCAACGGTTTAGGGGGTTAAGCCGTGAGTTTAGCTCAAGTCCACTTTTCCAAACTTTCATTGCTACTTTTTCAAACTTTACTTTTATTATTTCTTTTGGAAAATGAATGTATGCATATTATCATGTAATCACAATAAACCTGGGCAATCAATCATTCATCCTCATCATTTCATAATTCATCACCATACATTCACATTACTATAAATCACTTCATAAAACATGGACAATATCATGTAAATCTCATAGTAAACACTTTCATAGATAATTCATATTAACTAACCAAAGTTATCAAGTTGAGTTCCTAGTGTTCGTAAGAGGTAATGGATGTCTTAGTATTATCTTTTTCTCTTAGTGTTCTTTGTACTCTTAGCATTCCATTAATACATTAATGCACTTCAAAATATTATTATAGGTTCCTTATATATTTTTATTATGACTTTCATATAACTCTTGAAGATTATTATTCTACTTAAATTCTTAAAATTCTCTCTTTACAAGACTTGATTCTTTTATTTATAGTTTTGACATCTTTTAGAAGAAAGTTTATAATTCTCTGTATACTTGTTATCTCAGCTTAGTAAAGGTAGTTCCAAATTCCTAACTCATCAAATTTTAGCATTTACATCTTTGGAATAGTGTAAATCAACTGTAAACCATGCATAGGAGGGTTCCCAGGAAAGAGAGGTGGGTCACAATGGACACGCTTAAATACCAAGTCTTTCCTTAGCCAGAACCTTTCCAAACTGCACTTTCACAGTACACTATCCCGAAATTTATTTCTCATTCTGTATTTACGTGGTACAAAGCTTTATACATAACATACATGGGTGTATTTCTATATGTGTTAGCTCTCCAAAAAAGTTGAAATCAGTCCATTTGCATTTTTCTAGAGTGAGTTACATCTATTTTACTACTACAAGGTCAGATTTAAAGTTTCAGTCTTAGGCTCTACTTTAAAAATTTATATCTTGAGCTAGAAAACTCTGTTTTAAGTGATTCTTTTTTGAGAGTGTTCTATAATGAGTCTAGTTTATAGTAAAATTATTTTAATTTCGAGATACTTAATATTTTATGAACAGTAGCTTTCGAAGTACCTGCTGTCAGAAATAACTAGAATTTCCAGCACCTACCATTTTCATGTCTTAAGTTACCTTTATTAAATCAGGTTTCACATACAATCTTTTCAAGTTATATTTGAGTTTGATAACATCATAAAGGTACTCATAACAAAATAGAACATGTCATATTTCTAAAAATATATTTTTCAAATAATCATTTAAAACTTTTGACAATAACTCAAACTTGAGGCATTCTATCAAGGTTAGAAGCCAACAATGCTTGAACAATTAAAGATGAAGCTCCTACCTCTTGTGTAGGGTCTAAAAAGGGTCCTTCTCTTCTTCCTTAAGCTTCGAACAAGAGTCTTTGGAGTGGATGACCCTCCTTGAATCTTGGCTCTAGAACTTGAATGCTTAAGAAAATATTTCTCACTAGAGTTAAAGATTGTAACTCTTGTGAGGGCTAGTGAAAGTTTGGACTTAGGATTGAAGTGTTTGGATGAAGTTTAGCGGATCAAGAGAAGTTTTTGAAGAACATAAGAAGAATGATAGAATAAGAAAGAAAGAACACTTAGGGAGTTTCTGAATTGAAGAGAGTTTGAGGAGTATTTATAGTGGAAAGATTAGAGAAAAAAATAGAAGATGGAAAGCACTTGGAGCATGATTTATGGAAACATGTTGGCTGAATTTTGGGATGAAAATGCTCCTTGTTTTGTGCAAACATGTTTCCATGTTTTGTGCAAACACGTTTCCATGTTTTGTGCAAACACGTTTCCATGTTTTATGCAAACATGTTGGATGAAAATGCTCCATGTTTTATGCAAACACGTTTCCATGTTTTGTGCAAAGATGTTAGTGGATATTTTCTAACCTTTAGTGCATGTATGTGATTCAGAAATGTGTATGATGTATGTGGTTAAATTATTGTGTTATCATCTTAATCCAATGGCTTAGATTCATTCTTGTCTAAAGACAAGTCTAGGGATTTGTGTAAATGGCGTTGTAGTAATTTCTTTAACTAAGACAAGGATATTTTTGTAATTAGACAATGATAGTGGTATTCTTGTAATTCCATTCATAGAGTAAGGGTATCTTTGTCATTTAATAAGGCAAGGGTAGTTTGATAATTTTCTTTACATAGCAAGGGCATTTTCGTAATTTCCATTAAGTGATGGCATTTTCGTAATTCTTTGCATTTTTCTCTAGACATACTTAAGTAGTCTATTTGTTGTGTTTCATAACATTTGTCCAGATTCTCTTAGTTTTGCTATCGATAATTAAGATTCTTAGTTATAAATTTGGGGATGTTACATTATGGATATCTTGGTATTATCTTTTTCTCTTAGTCTTCTTTGTACTCTTAGTATTTCCATTAATACATTAATACCCTTTAAGATATTTTTAGAGGTTCTTTATATATTTTTATTATGACTTTTATATATATCTCCTGAAGATTATTATTCTACTTAAATCCTTAAAATTATCTCTTTACAAGACTTGAATCTTTTGTTTAGAGTTCTGACATCTTTTAGAATAAAATTTGTAGCACTAACATCTTAGATTAGTGTAAATCAACTGTAATTGTGCATAGTAGGATTCCCAGGAAAGAGAGGTGGGTCACAATGGACACGCTTAAATACCAAGTCTTTCCTTAGCCAGAACCTTTCCAAATTGCACTCTCACAGTATCACGCTACCTTCAAGACTTTCTCAGCACACTGTCCCGAAAATATATCTCTCATTTTGTATTTTCGTGGTATAAAACTTTATGCATAGCATATATAAGTGTGTTTTTAGATGTGTTATCTTTTCCACAAAGTCGAAATCAGTCAATTTGCATTTTTCTAGAGTGAGTTACACCTATTTTACTACTACAAGGTCAGATTAAGAGTTTCAGTCTTAGGCTCTACTTTAAAAATTTATATCTTGGGCTAGGAAACTCCGTTTTAGGTGATTCTTTTTGAAGAGTGTTCTACAACGAGTCTAGTTTATAATAAAAATATTTTCATTTTGAGATCCTTCATATTTTATGAACAATAATTTTCGAAGTAACTACTGCCAGAAATAACTAGAAATTCCAACACCTGCCATGTTCATGTCTTAAGTTATCTTTATTAACTCAAGTTTCACATACAATCTTTTAAGTTATATTTGAGTTTGATAACATCATAAAAGTACTCATAGCAGAATAGAACATGTTGTGTTTTCTAAAAATATAATTATTGAAAACTTTTGACAATAACTCAAGTTTGAGGCATTCTATCCATGAGCAAAGTTAGAAGCCAACAATACTTGAACAAATAAAGAAGAAACTCCTACCTCTTGTGTAGGATCTAAAAAGGGTCCTTCTCTTCTTCCTTAAGCTTTGAACAAGAGTCTTTGGAGTAGATGACCCTTCTTGAATCTTGGCTCTAGAACTTGAGTGCTTAAGAAAATATTTCTCACTAGAGTTAAAGATTGTAACTCTTGTGAGGGCTAGTGAAAGTTTGGACTTAGGATTTAAGTGTTTGGATGAATTTTAGAGGATCAAGAGAAGTCTTTGAAGAACATAAGAAGAATGATAGAATAAGAAAGAAAGAACACGTAGGAAGTTTCTGAATTAAAGAGAGTTTGAGGAGTATTTATAGTGGAAAGATTAGAGAAAAAACAGAAGAAGGAAAGCACTTGGAGCATGATTTATGGAAACATGTTGGCTAAATTTTGGGATGAAAATGCTCCTTGTTTTGTGCAAACATGTTTCCATGTTTTATGCTAACATGTTGGATGAAAATGCTCCATGTTTTGTGCAAACATGTTTCCATGTTTTATGCAAACATGTTGGATGAAAATGCTCCTTGTTTTGTGCAAACATGTTTCCATGTTTTATGCCAACATGTTGGATGAAAATGCTCCATGTTTTGTGCAAACATGTTTCCATGTTTTATGCAAACATGTTGGATGAAAATGCTCCATGTTTTGTGCAAAGATGTTAGTGGAGATTTTCTAACCTTTAGTGCATGTATGTGATTCAGAAATGTGTATGATGTATGTGGTTAAATTATTGTGTTATCACCTTAATCCAATGGCTTAGATTCATTCTTGTCTAAAGACAAGTCTAGGGATTTGTGCAAATGGCATTGTAGTAATTTCTTTAACTAAGACAACGATATTTTTGTAATTAGACAATGATAGTGGTATTCTTGTAATTCCATTCATAGAGTAAGGGTATCTTCATCATTTAATAAAGTAAGGGTAGTTTGGTAATTTCCTTTACATAGCAAGGGCATTTTCATAATTTCCACTAAGTGATGGCATTTTCGTAATTCTTTGCATTTTTCTCTAGGCATACTTAAGTAGTCTATTTGTTGTGTTTCATAACATTTGTCCAGATTCTCTTGGTTTTGCTATCCCTAATTAAGATTAATATTTATCTTAGTTATAAATTTGGGGATGTTACACTTGATCTCTTAGGTTATCCAAGAATAACACATAGGTGTTATCATACCTCTTACTGGATAAGATGAATTGTCCTAAAGTGGCATTTACTATCTTGCATGCATAAGCATTAAATAAAACATTAAACCCTTGGTCACAGAACTGGCTTTTGGCAAGAATCATTCTTACCAATAATTCCTATACCTGTGACCTTGGCTTTACCTCCATTGGCAAACTTTATTGATCCAGAATTCTTGGGCCTTATGTTTTTTAACCATCTTATGGATTCAAACATATGCCTAGAGTAGCCACTATCCATGTACCACGTGTTTTCAAGTTTCAAATGTATTATTAGGCAAACTTGCAATAAACATAGTTTTTAATTTAGGTACTTAGGTTTTCTTGGTTTCTCTTGAGTTAGTCTTTAAGGAGGAGGTTTCTCAACCTTTTTGAGATACCTTTTCACATGGAGCACTTGTTAGGTGGGTGTCCCTTCTTATGATAGAAAATACAAGAAACTTTGTTCTTTACCTTCTAATGAGGGTGGAAAAAAACAAGTCCAAGGAATATACAAGGCCTTGGAAGTCCAATAACAAGGGCAAGATCTAAGAAAGCTAAAGAGGCTCTAACCAAATTTATGGCAACTTTATTTGAAGGAGGCCTAAGTCTTGAAGAATTGTATCCTAAGATGAGAATTGCTTAATGCAAATTGAAGGAATAGAGACTTGAGAGCTGTATTCAATTCAAGCCCAGTTTCTCCAACTATGTGAGTCAAAATTAGTGAAATGGAGCATGACGGTTACATCTATGTTTGGGCCAATGATGTGAACTAAGGAAGAGTTACAAGCTTGCAAGATAAAGCCAAGGAGGAAGAGGCATTGAAAGGAATTGGAGGACCCATGACAAGGTCTAGGACTAAGAGAATGAAGCAAGCTTGGGGGTGCTTAATAATAGAGCTCAAGGAAAAGGAGGATCAATGCACAGTGGAGGCAACAACTAAATAAATCACATTCCTTCAACTTGAAAATGAAAATTAACCCAACATGAAGACATAATTGTGAAAGCCGAATTTGCATGTCCAAAGATGCATTCATGGGCTACAAGTGGCTTATTTAATAGGTGAAGAATATTGGGCCTTAGTGGGGATTAAATAAGCCTAGTTTTCATATTAGTTCGACCAATCTACCTACATCTAATTCTCAACCACCTTGGATTAAATGTCATTCTATCATTAATTTAAAACATTTTCACTATTCCAGCATCTTGGCAGATTTACCATTTCAGTAACAACATTTAATTTCCCTATAATGGCCAATTCAAGGACCACAAAAATTCCCCATGACACTTCAATATGTCTAGAAGGCCTTGTATTCTCAAGGCAAGAATCATTTCTTAACTAAATTAAAAAAATTATACAATTTTAGTGGTTAGAGGCCACTTATGCACAATGCAGAATAGGATTCGCAAAACTGTTAAACCTAGCAAATGATGGAATCAACTCAAAATAAAAATCAAGGTTACACTTTAAGAAGTTATCAACTCCTTGTAAAAATTTCAAAGTAAAAATCAATCATTTTCTATGGTAACAAAATTGGACAATTTCTCAGTTCCAGTTTCAATAATCTAGACAACATAAGTACCATTTCGGTTTTTGATTTTTTGGAGGCATTATACCTTAAAACTAGTGCTCAAGAAAATTTATGTATTTAGTTTAAGATGTTAACTTCAACATATAATTTTTCAGCTCATAACCATGATCACAAAAATGTCTAAAAATTCACGAAATATCCCTATCTGCAGCCAAACTGAAAATCCAGCAGCATAGTCTAAAATCTGTTTTGATAAAAATGATTTTTATCATCATCCAAACACATAATCAAAATTCATACATCAATAACCATATATCATCAACCAATTTAATCAAAAGTTTTAGGCCAAAACCCATCAGAAATGTTCAACATAAATTTTGAAAGAAAAGACCAAAGAAAACCCTACTGTTGGAAGCTAGTGTGTCCTTGTCTCTAGTATGCTCCAAGATAGATGCTCTTCACTTCAAAATCTCAAAACACACCCAAACCCTCCTATAATAAGTGATAGGTGAGGTAAATAAGGTGAGGTTTGGAGATTCTAACCAGTTGCACTTGCAGAGGTTGAAGTGTAGAACAATTTTAGTGAAGGAAGATTTTGATTTTAGCAACTCTAGGCTAGTGTATATGTGATTTGAAACCAAGATGAAGTTCTTGGATATGGAGGAATTGAAGCTGCCTTCTTTCCTCTTGCTGGCCAAAAATGGTTAGCTTCTTGGAGAAGCTTGGTTTTACGTTAGTCTTGTAATAAATGCTTGAATATTATATATATTATAAGTAGATAAATCCTAATCTAAGCAAAATGGATGGCTATGATTCAAGATTGAATCTTAGCTGTTCCTTTAATATAAAGAGATAACGTTCTTTATTTTGTAAAGATTAAAATAGCTTTCGGTATTAGAAATCGTACATCGAAATTTCACCGAATGGGTGAAACACCATACCCGAGTAATTAAGCATTGCTTGAAAATTAATTCTTGGTATAAAACCTCTATTTCTAACAATTTCTAATCTTAATCCTATAAGTTCTCACTTTTGAGCATCTCTGGGCCCTAATTCTAGGGTTTCGGCTATCCCGACCGGCCTGTGGGACCCACAAGTTACTATTCATTTTTTTAGATCCATTGAGTTATTCTCATCATTTCCATAGCTGTCAGAATCTTGAGATTCTCATTAACAAAATCCCAATTAATTTTTGAATAAAAATTAGGATGTTACAGCGCCTCCAACCAATTTCATTCCTCATCTTTCCATTCTGGAATGTAACATTTGGTAATCAAAGCTAGGTTCAAATTCTGCAGAATTGGTCAATTTTCCTTGGTTCATATCTAGAGTTATACGTATCATATTTCAGTGTTTCTTGGGTCATTTCTGAATTTCAGAGTCTTAGTTTTCACGTTGTTTCGAAATCATTGCAATCTGAATTTTCGAGCTTGAGATACAGCAATTTTTTTTTTTACGAGCTCAAACTGGAGCAACCCTATGAATTTGTTTTTGAGTATTTGTTGAATTTTTTTTGGGTTAATTTTGTGATGTTCTTCTAGTTTCCATTTCCATCTTTGTTTGATGTTACATTAGATCCGTGGATAAAAAAAAAAGGTGCAGAATGTTTATCATGTGTTCTTGATGTTCTTGGGAATTATTTCATTTTAATCTTTCTAGGCTTTGTTAGTTTGATGCTTAGTTGTTAAATATGTGCTTGTTTTTTATGTGATTCCATTTAGTCTGTTCATCTACAATCATCAAGAACAGATTAAAAGAATAGAATTAAAAAATAGATTTTGACAAAAAAAAAAAAAGGTCAGAATAGTGGCTTGTTTCTTTGTTCTTCAAACCTTTACCTTGTTCTCATCTTGTTTGGCCTCTGATTCGAGTGTGCTTATCCTTGTTAAGTTTTTCTTGCTTGTCTCTTTTGGATCTTAAAAATTTTGTCTTAAAGTTCTCTTTTTGTTTGACCTCTTGTTGTTTTGTGATTTAACATTGGGGTTGTTGGAGTTTCTCTTTGAATTGACATGTGATTCGATTTAAGAGCCTACAAAAGTCACTTGAGTGGTAAAAGGCAAGAGAGAACTTTACACAAAAAAGCCTATTAGAGAGCAACAAACACGAGCGATACATCTCTAAGACTGCAAACACATGAGAAGTGTGGTGAGGTCCTATAGCTTTTTTTTTTTCCTTTTTACTTGAATTATGGCAGGAACAGGTGGTGATGGTACCCCTCCTCCTCAAGGAAATAACAGATTGTTAGTGAAGGCTATTACAGCTCAAATGCAAAGGATGATGAGGGAGTATATAGAGGAGTTATACAAGAGAATTGAGTGGTTAGAAAATCAAGAACCTCATGATGATGATAAAGGTAGAAGGAGGATTGATAAAAGGAGGAGAAGAGACAATGAGGGAGATGCTAGAGATGATCAAATTGAGGGAGTGAAGCTTAATATCCCACCTTTCAATGGGAAAAGTGATCAAGAGATGAAAATTGAGCAGTTGTTCTCATGCCACAATTACACTAAAGAAAAGAAAGTAAAGGTGGCAGCCATGGAATTCCTGGACTATGCTCTTATTTAGTGGAATCAATTGCAAAAAGAGCAACTTAGATATGAAGAACCTTTGGTGAATACTTGGGTTGAAATGAAGAAGTTGATGAGAAGGAAATTTGTCCCTTCCTATTATCATAGGAACCTTCATAAACAAGCTCCAAAGACTCACACAAGGTAGTAGGAGTGTTGATAAATATTACAAGGAGAGTGAGGTGTCTTTGATTAGAGCCAATGTGAATAAAGATATAGAGGCTACTATGGAACACTTTCTAAATGGGTTGAATAATGACATTAGAGACATGGTTGAGCTACAAAATTATGTGGAATTGGAAGACTTGGTAGATCAAGCTACCAAAGTAGAGCAGCAACTTAAGAGAAAAGGTACCATGAGCAGCAGTTCTTCTAATTTCAATTCTTCAAATTGGAAGCAAAGAAATAAATAAGAAGGAGGGAGGTGCTTCTTCGAACAATACCATCATTGCATCTGAAAGGACTCAATTCAAGTCCAATGAGACCCCTAAAAAGACAAGATACAGTGAGATAAAATGCTTTATGTGTTTAGGTGAGAGCTCACATAGCTTTGGCATGTCCAACCAAGAAGACTATGTTACTTAAGGAGAATGGAGAAATTACTAGTGAGTCTTCAACTAGTGAAGCTGAGGAAGAGGAAGAGGTAGATGAGGAGATCATTGTGGAGGCCAAAGAAGGAGATTTATTGATGATTAGGAGGTTGCTTGGAAGTCAGATGCAAGCTCTTGATGATTCCCAAAGAGAGAACATTTTTCACTCTAGTTGTTCAATCAAATAGGAAACTATGTTCTTTGATTGTGGATGGAGGGAGTTGCACTAATATGGCCAGCTCTAGATTTGTGTCCAAAATTATATTTGGAGACCAAGCCACATCCTAGGCCATACAAACTCCAATGGCTTAGTGAAGATGGAGAGATGACCATGATCAAGCAAGTGGAGTTGCACATTCCATGGGACAATACAATGACAAAGTGATATGTGATGTGGTTCCAATGGAGGCAAGCCATATTCTCTTAGGGAGGCTGTGACAATATGAACCAAAGCTGTTCATGATAGGTTCACAAACAAAATTTCTTTCATGCATAATGGGAGGAAAATTGTACTCAAACCTTTATCTCCTAGATAGGTGTGTGAGGATCACATAAAATTGAGAGAAAGAGAGTGCAAGAGAGAAAAGAAATGAGTGACATAGAAAAGAGTGAAACAATTGTGGGATTGAGTGAAACACTTGAGAGCAAACAAAGTTGTTTAGTAAAAGAAAGTGAGGTGAAAAAGCTATTGCTTGCCAACAGGCCACTTTATTTACTTTATTACAAGAAAAATGTTTTAATTGCTGATAAGGTTGGGTGCAACAAAGCTTGAGTCTGTGTATTGTTCTAGTGATTTTGGTCCCTAAAAAGGATGGGACTTGGAGGATGTATAGTGACTGTAGAGCAATGAACAACATCACAGCCAACTACTAACACCCTATTACAGGTTAGATGACCTTCTTGATGAGTTGTATGGTGCCTGTTATTTTTCTAAAATTGATTTAAAAAGTGGGCATCATCAGATTAGGATAAGAGAAAGAGATGGATGGAAAACTACTTTTAAAACCAAGTATTGTTTATATGAGTGGCTGGTTATGCCTTTCGGTCTAAGTAATGCCCCAAGCACCTTTCTGAGATTAATGAACCATGTCTTAAGAGATTTTATTGGCAAGTTTGTTGTTGTTTACTTTGATGACATTCTGATTTATAACACTGGTTTTGACTTGCATATTGAACATTTGAGGGCTGTCATGCATGTGTTTAGAACAGAAAAATTGTATGATAATCTTGAGAAATGCACTTTTTGTACTGATCATGTAGTGTTCTTAGGCTTTTTTGTGAGTTTAAAAAGAGTGCAAGTTGATGAGGAAAAGGTTAAGGCCATTCAAGAGTGGCCTATGCCTGAAGTGAGAAGTTTCCATGGTTTAGCTAGTTTCTATAGGAGGTTTGTTAGGGACTTTAGCACCTTGGCTGGGAATCTTAATAAGATAGTTAAAAATCATGTGGGTTTCAAATGGGGACAGAAACAAGAGCAAGCCTTTGCTGCCTTTAAGCATAGGCTAACTAATGCACCCATTCTTACTTTGCCCAATTTTGCTAAATCTTTTGAACTTGAATGTGATGCATCAAACCTGGGCATTGGGCCTGTTTTGATGCAAGGTCATCCGATTGCTTATTTTAGTGAGAAGCTATCCCACTTATGATAAGGAATTGTATGCCTTAGTGCATGCTTTGAAAATTTGGCAGCATTATTTGTTCCCCAAAGAATTTGTAATTCATAGTGATCATGAGTCCCTAAAATACATGAAAGGACAAGGCAAGCTAAATAAAAGGCATGCCAAATGGGTTGAATTTTTGGAACAATTTCCATGTCATTAAGCATAAAAAGGGGAAGGGGAACATAGTGGCTAATACTTTATCTAGGAGGCATACATTACTTTCTACTCTTGAAACTAAAATTTTTGGGCTTGAGACTTTGAGAGAAATGTATTTGCATGATGCTAAATTTTCTGTGATATATGCTGCTTGTGAAAATGTGTCTCAAAATGGTTACTACAGGTACAATGGATATTTGTTTAAAGAAAAAACACTGTGTCTACTTAAGTGTTCCATAAGAAATTTGCTTGTGAAAGAGGCGCATGAAGGAGGATTAATGGAACATTTTGGGGTGCATAAAACTTTGGACATATTTGATGAACATTTTTATTGGCCCCATATGAAACATGATGTGCATAAATATTGTGAGCATTGCATTGTTTGTAAAAAGGCAAAATCAAAAGTGATGCCACATGGTTTATATACTCCTCTACCTGTTCCTAATTTTCCTTGGATTGATATATCTACGGACTTTGTTTTGGGGGTGCCTAGAACAAAGAATGGCAAGGATTCTATTTTTGTGGTTGTGGATAGGTTTTCAAAAATAGCACATTTTATACCTTGCAAAAAGGTTGATGATGCTTGCCATGTAGTTGACTTATTTTTCAGGGAAGTGGTGAGACTCCATGGGCTGCCTAGGAGCATTGTAAGTGATAGGGACACTAAGTGCCTAACTTTTTGAGAACATTGTGGGGGTAAGCTTGGTACTAAATTACTTTTCTCTACTACTTGTCACCCACAAACTGAAGGGCAAACTGAGGTAGTGAATAGTACTTTAGGCACTTTGCTTAGGATTGTTTTAAAGAAGAATCTTAAGTCTTAGGAAGAATATTTGCCTCATGTCGAATTTGCCTATAATAGGGGCTGTCCATAGCACAACTAATTGTTCACCATTTGAAATTGTGTATGGATTTAATCCTATGGCACCACTTGATTTATTGCCTATGCCAAATATTACTATTTTTAAGCATAAGGATGCACAAGCTAAGGCTGACTATGTGAGAAAGTTGCATGAGCATGTGAAAGCTCAGATTAAGAAGAAAATTGAGAGCTATGCCAAGCAAACTAGCAAGGGAAGAAAGTTGTATTTGAACCTGGAGATTGGGTTTGGGCGTACATGAGGAAAGAGAGGTTCCCTACACAAAGGAAGTCCAAACTCCAACCTAAAGGGGATGGTCTTTTCCAAGTCTTGGAGAGGATCAATGATAATGCCTACAAAATTGATCAGTGCCAATTTTAATGTTACTAATTTGTCTCTTTTTTATGCAAGTAATAAGGCCTTGGATTTAAAGTCAAATCCTCTTCAAGAGGGAGGGGATGATGACGACACGGCTAGTGGCAAGGACAACAAGGTACTTGGAGGACTTGGGGGACCTATGACAACAGCAAGGACTAGGAAAGCAAAGGAGGCATTGTAACAAGTTATAGCAACAATTCTTGAGGCCGCCCTTAATTTGAAAGACTTGAAGCCCAAAATGGTGCATTGCATAATCCCACTTGAAGACCCTTGGTGTTATATAGAATGCCATCATCTTTTTAAGCCTTTTGTTTTACTAAATAAAGTTTGTAATAATGTAATTGGGCTTGTGAATTTTGTATAACCCATCACTTGTTATTTTCATATTTTATTTAGTTTAGATTTTAATCATGGGCTAAGTATTACAACCCACTCGCTGAACTTTGCTTTAGTTTGTAAACCTTATAAACACCTTTTGGAAGGGGATTTTACTAAATTTAGATCAGAATACCTTTTTTTTAGTAAGAGTGTCTCTTTGGTTCTTGCTTGGAACTGTAACATCCCCTGCTGCTTTACGGATTGACGACTGTCCCCACAAACCAACACGGATCTTTTTAGCATGCTTTGTCCTCACTCACATGCTTCCTGGGAAAACTTCCCAGGAGGTCACCCATCCCAAAATTACCCCAGGTCAAGCACGCTTAACTATGGAGTTCTTTCAGTTTAGGCTACCGAAAAGAAGATGCATCTTGTTGGTATAGGTAGTACGAATCAATTCATATAAGCCCTCCTCAACTGTATAGTCCCATACCTATACAGTCTTAGGATCCCTCTCATTCGGGTGTGTAATCGGTTCATTCATGTATCCCTCCACTTAGAGGACCTTGTGAGGAGCCGCTCCTTGTCCATGCACTCTTTGCACCGGCGATCACTCCTCATCCTCGTCCCCGGGCGTTACATGCCCTGTAACATCCCCAAATTTATAACTAAGATAAATATTAATCTTAATTATCGATAGCAAAACCAAGAGAATCTGGACAAATGTTATGAAACACAACAAATAGACTACTTAAGTATGTCTAGAGAAAAATGCAAAGAATTACGAAAATGCCATCACTTAGTGGAAATTACGAAAATGCCCTTACTATGTAAAGGAAATTACCAAACTACCCTTGCCTTATTAAATGACAAAGATACCCTTACTTTATGAATGGAATTACAAGAATACCACTATCATTGTCTAATTACAGAAATATCCTTGTCTTAGTTAAAGAAATTACTACAATGCCATTTGCACAAATCCCTAGACTTGTCTTTAGAAAAGAATGAATCTAAGCCATTGGATTAAGATGATAACACAATAATTTAACCACATACATCATACACATTTTTGAATCACATACATGCACTAAAGGTTAGAAAATCTCCACTAACATCTTTGCACAAAACATGGAGCATTTTCATCCAACATGTTTACATAATACATGGAAACATGTTTGCACAAAACATGGAGCATTTTCATCCAACATGTTTGCATAAAACATGGAAATATGTTTGCACAAAACAAGGAGCATTTTCATCCCAAAATTCAGCCAACATGTTTCCATAAATCATGCTCCAAGTGCTTTCCTTCTTCTGTTTTTTTCTCTAATCTTTCCACTATAAATACTCCTCAAACTCTCTTCAATTCAGAAACTCCCTAAGTGTTCTTTCTTTCTTATTCTATCATTCTTCTTATGTTCTTCAAAGACTTCTCTTGATCCTCTCAACTTCATCCAAACACTTAAATCCTAAGTCCAAACTTTCACTATCCCTCACAAGAGTTACAATCTTTAACTCTAGTGAGAAATATTTTCTTAAGCACTCAAGTTCTAGAGCCAAGATTCAAGGAGGGTCATCCACTCCAAGGACTCTTGTTCAAGCTTAAGGAAGAAGAGAATGACCCTTTTTTAGACCCTACACAGGAGGTAGGAGCCCTCACTTTGGTTGTGTAAGCCATGATGACATCTAACCTTGCTCATGGTTAGGATGCCATCAAGCTTATGGTTTGTTGATAAAAATGTTTCAAGGGGATATTGTATAAATATTTTGTGAAACCCCTTGTTCCATTCTGCTTCCAAAGTGATATTATGTTGCTTTCATGCTCAAATGATGCTTGAAATATGTTGTGTGATCCTTGTGTTAAAATAAGTGACATAAAACATGAAAATGATAAGTGCTGGATTTTTGGCTATTTCTTGCAGTAGGTGTTCCGAAATTTAATACTCATAAAATATGAAGTATCTTGAAATAAAAATATTTTTACCATAAACTAGACGCATCATAAAACACTCTCCAAAAAGAATCAACCAAAACGGAGTTTTCTAGCTCAAGATATAAATTTTTAAAGTAGAGCCTAAGACTGAAACTTTAAATCTGACCTTGTAGTAGTAAAATAGGTGTAACTCACTCTAGAAAAATGCAAATGGACTGATTTCAACTTTGTTGGAGAGCTAACACATATAGGAATACACCCATGTATGTTATGTATAAAGCTTTGTACCACGTAAATACAGAATGAGAAATAAATTTCGGGATAGTGTACTGTGAAAGTGCAGTTTGGAAAGGTTCTGGCTAAGGAAAGACTTAGTATTTAAGCGTGTCCATTGTGACCCACCTCTCTTTCCTGGGAACCCTCCTATGCATGGTTTACAGTTGATTTATACTATTCCAAAGATGTAAATGTTAAAATTTGATGAGTTAGGAATTTGGAACTACCTTTATTAAGTTGAGGTAACAACTATATAGAGAATTATAAACTTTCTTCTAAAAGATGTTAAAACTATAAATAAAAGAATCAAGTCTTGTAAAGAGAGAATTTTAAGAATTTAAGTAGAATAATAATCTTCAAGAGTTATATGAAAACCATAATAAAAATATATAAAGAACCTATAATAATATTTTGAAGTGCATTAATGTATTAATGGAATGCTAAGAGTACAAAGAACACTAAGAGAAAAAGATAATACTAAGACATCCATGACCTCTTAGGAACACTAGGAACTCAACTTGATAACTTTGGTTGCTTAATATGAATCATTTATGAGAATGTTTACTATGAGATTTACATGATATTGTCTATGTTACATGAAGTGATATACAGAAATGTGAATGTATTGATGATATATGAAATGATAATGATAAAATGATTGACTATGCCATGATTTATTAATGTGCATACATTCATGTTTCAAATGAAATAATAAATAGACCAACTCACTGCTTCATCCTCTTTGAGGATTAAGGTATTGATGATTTCACTCAGTGAGAATAAAAGGAAAACCTGAAAAAGTAGCAATGATAGTCTGGCAAAGTGGACTTGAGCTAAACTCACGGCTTAACCCCCTAAACCGTTGAGATCATGGCAACGGAAAGAAAACCAAAAGGTTGTGGCGACGGCTACGATATGAGCTCATTACCCTTTTAGGGTGGTCTAAGGCATTGATGCATTCATCCCGTGAGTAATTAAGAAATATGTTGATGAAATAAATGAAAGATGATGATCACTAAACAAGTGAATGTTGAGGATGAGTAATCATGAAATGCATGCAGCTCCTAAATGATTATTGCTTATTAGTGGTTTTTCATGATATGCTTGATGAAATACTGAATGGATATTTCTGCTAATGTTCAAGATTAGTTTAAAAGTAACTGCACTTTGGCTAATCACGTTTGTGAAAGTTTGATAATTGAATCCTTACCTATTCACCTTTTTATAATAAACCCAAAGTGACTGGGACGACAACGATGACACTTTTAGTACAAGTAGGAACTCCTACTGAGAAATCATGTATTTCTCACTCCTATGTTTATTTTCCATTGTCGTTACCAGAGACAGACGTGTCCACCTAAAGCAACGAAGTCAGTAGTCGAGGAAGGAGGTAGCGCGTGAAGATTTCAAACCTTTCAAGTAGGAGCATTCCGAGCTTTAGTTACATTATAGTTTGTGAGAAATAATTAGTAATAGTAGAACTTATATTGTTATTTGTAATAACTTATCAGTATGATATATGCCCTGTTGTGACTTATGTATTAAGTGATTATATTCCAGTTTATGTGATAATAGTTCTACACTTAGTCTTTTATTCCGCTTATTTAATAAAGTGCGCAATGTAACTTGATTATTATCTATAAAAGCGCTATGTATTTCACTTCTCGTTACAGGCTTATGTTTTCAAAAAATTAATTTATTTAAAGAAAAAAAAACTTCCACTATTTTTCTAAGTTAATTTCAAAAGAAAATATATACAAGGCATAAGTGACAACTAATAGAATCCAAATGTGAACTTAAGCACAGTGGGGTTCTATTAGGGTGTTACAGGAACCCTAGGTCTTATCAAGAGTATCCAATTGCTCTTGTGGTGATCTCTTTTGACTAATCAATCATTTTTTATTATGGCACCTCCATCTAATTTCATTCCCCATCTTTCCATTCTGGAACATAACACTTCCCTAAATACAGACTTAGTGAGATCACCACCGCCTTGGTGAGCTCTAAGGTCAAAATGGTATTACTATTATCCAATTTACCATTCTACCTAGGCTTAGGATAGATTGCATGTTATTGTATTGTCTCATAGAAAAAAGGAAATTAAACCTGCCAAGGATGATCATGGATTTTAGTGCCATCACTAAGGAAAATAAAAGAACTAATGGTGTCCCATATGGGATGTTACTGACATGGATTTTCCAATGCATTGGATACCTACTTGCTAAAGAATGGTTCGAGTTTATGACTGACACAAAATACACCATGGTTTTCTTCAAATCCATGAAAAGAAAAAATATCAATTTTTGTCAAAACTAGTTTCAAAAGACAGAGCTCTCACATTAGGGATGCAAAAGTTGAAAAGGCTATAGTAGAAGAAGAAAGAAGAGATGGACAAAAAGAAAAGAAATATCATCCTCCTTGAGAGCAGTTTAAAGGATACTGAAGAAGCAGAATAAGAATATGAGAGGATGGAGTCTAAAGAAGTTCCTCCCAAGACTAAAGTGAGGAGCAAGCAAAAATAGGACAAAAGGCAGAAGAAAGTAGAGTACCCCAAGCCATCCATGTGTTAAGAAACTGAGGCAGAGACCTCAGAAAGTGAGCTCCCTAAGGGAAGACCCCACAAACTTCTCATCAGAAGGTAAGATGTAGAGCACAAGTACATAAACTTGCCCAAGGATGTGCCTAAGGCTGCTCTCATCTTAAAAGAAAAGCTTGAAACTAAACAAGCTGGGGTTGCTGCTGAAGATAAAGATTATTCTGAATAAGAGGATTAGGAGGAAGCTAAGAAAGTTCTCAAGGAATAGAGAATTCTCTAAGAGAAAAGAAGGTTGGAAGAAGCACATAAAATGGAAAAGGCCAAAGGGATTTAGGGCTTGAGCAAAAGAAGGACAAGATCTTCGATCCTTAAACTATTTATGGTGATTGAAGAACCATCAAGCATTCCAATGACCCACCAATTTGGGTATACTTCCTTCCCAATCTTTGCTGCACCTCCAAGGAGTCAAATACCTTTAGAAACTAGCTCCACCACCGAATCGACCACTGCTCTAGAAAGAACAGCTGATGGTGAAGCTAAGATGGCTCCCAAAGGCATTGAAGATGACTTTTTAACTGTAAGTCAAATGTTGAAGTCTATGACAAAACAGCCACAACCTAAGGGGAAGAGCTATGAAGAACTCAATATCTACATGGGTGAGCTCTCTCAGACTATGAAGCCCATAGTGGAAGAGCCTGTGGAGGAAGCTACTAAACAAGAAAATGTTGTTATCCTGATGGTGCTTCAACTTCCTCCTTCCATAAGAATAACTCTTATGGAAGAGGAAGATAAGGGTTCAGAGACCAACTCTCCTCATGTTGATGCTACTCCTACTACTCCTACTGAAGCGATTTTTGTTTTTATCCCTACTCCTAATCCTATCCATGATACTCCATCTATTGCCACTATTTCTGAACCTACAATTCCACTAGCTCCCACACACATTGCTGGCCCTATTGCCTCCCCCATGACTTCATATGTTTATAAACCACCATCCATTCCACCTACTACTACTGCTATCCCCATATTCATCACCAGACCACTATCCATTCCTGCTGCTACTCTTGAAAACATTGAAGTTGAAGCTGACTCACCAAAGTCTGGGAACACCGTTCCCCTAGACATTCCTAAGCCTACACCCAAGGTTGCCTTAACAACACTAAGTATAATCCATCTTCCTAGCCAGCCTCAAACAAGTTTCCTAGAGCTCTAACTTCTTCTGCATAATAGGGAAATTGGTGCCCAATTAGAAAAGCATGAGGAATTGCTAATCCAACTTCTTCAAGAACTTAGAAGAAGGTCCAATGATGGCAATGGTGTCTAGCACATCCCATTTTGTTGATGACAAAAGGGGGAGAAGAAAATAAATGAAAAAAATCCCTTGTGTGCTAAGAAAATCTAGGCCAAGCTGAGGGGTAGAGCTTCAGAGAATTCATTCATGCATGCTCAACATTTTGTTTTTGTTTTATTATTATGTTATGTTCTGAACTATTCTTTTTTTCCTCTGTTATTACTTTGATTCTTTTTGACTGAGTTTCTTATCATACATTGTGATATTAATGCTCTATCTTACTTAACTGGTTATTGACTTTTGAGCATTGATATATATACATGTTAGAACTTATGTTCCATCATGCTTAGATACACTACATATGCTTTAAGTTTTATCATATGATCTAATATATGTCTCCTGACCTCTAAGATTATTCTCTGATATCTATATCTTTCTTCCATTTATGCTCTGATACATATACTCATCACCTTGTATGTTCTTATACATAGCATATCTAAAAAATGAGCTTAAAAAAATCCTATGCTGTTTACCAGCTTATTAGTTGCATGTTTCATGTGCTTTGACATTGGATTTAATTTTGAAAATGATTTGGATGAAGTTGTATTGTGTATGGATTCCATATCAATAATGAATATCACAAGTATTATCCTTTTTATTCAACAATGATTAAGTTTAGAAAGTCAAAAGACTTAAAATCAAGTTGTTTTGATTAAAAAGCTTAAATGCTCCAATAGATTTCAAAAATTGCTCTGATACATTTCAAAAATACTTCGATATACTTTAGAAACCTTCTTTAAAGTAAAACAACTATGATTCTAGTCACTCAAGGTTGCTAAATGACTTGTTCATGTGTCTTAAGAAAGATATCTTTTGAAACTTTATCAAGTAAGTTTTGAAAGAATATCAACTTACTCTGATCCAATATCTATTTAAATATTTCTTTCAAAATCTCTTTAAAAAAAGGGGAGGTTGTTAGCTCAAGAACCCTTCAAATAGCATTAGCACTTAATGTTTTGAGTGACAACAGACTTAATTTTATTAAAATACTTTGAAGAAGGACTAATCATCTGCTTGAGTTTCTTGAGTATACAAACAAGACCATTCTCGTTGGCATATGACTTCATGATCAAGTTTTATTTTCACAATATCATGTGCAAACATATTAAATCTCATTCAAAGAGATTCTGAACTTAAATGAAGTGAAAAATAATCCTTGAAATGAGCATTATTATGTTTAACTTGTGAAGGAATGATTTCAAAAACAAGAAGCCAAGTTTTAGATCCTCAAAATGTAGCCTTCATATTCAGAAATTGATATACAATGAAGAATTCCATTATCCTCTGAAGCAAGTTGTCGTTACTATCTTCAATCATATTGATATATTCACCGACAAGCTCTCATTAAAGCAATGAAGATCAAAGGAAAGTCCAGAAACTGAATTAATACTTTAGAAAGCACATTTACTATTAAACAATGTACT
The DNA here is from genome assembly GCA_031216105.1 of Dalbergia cultrata. Lineage (NCBI taxonomy): Eukaryota > Viridiplantae > Streptophyta > Magnoliopsida > Fabales > Fabaceae > Dalbergia > Dalbergia cultrata. Next base: position 40,823,431 of record CM062346.1, on the reverse strand, counting down.
TTACAGAATGGGAAGAAAAATTCAAAATTCAAATTAAAAGTCAAACCAAACCTAGACCAGGAATGACAGTGACATCTCACTTTATAACTTGGTCAACTGTCCTAGCTTATGGAAGAAAAAGTTCAAAAACCTTCATAAACTCCTATTTGACAATGGTCTCTTAAACTGCAAAAGTGGCTCTAACACAGCCAAGCTACTCTTCTAGATTGTATTTCTAAGACATAAAAAGAAGATCAATACGTGTCACTAGGAAAACAAATCAAGGACAATGGTCATCAATGAGAAGATCAAGTATAAAAATAGATCATGTGCTTACAACATAAGACTCTAGGTCCAGACTTTATGTTGAATCTTTGAAGAATGCAAGAACTCTCCTTCACCTTCTGTACAGCTATTATTGCTTGTAATCAGTTTCAGTTCGTGTAAAAATCTTCTTGTGCAGTAGCTCTGTGAACTGGATGTAGCATGTTGGCCAAACTGGTATAAAATCCTTTGTCCAATATCTCTCTTTTCCCTGAAACTACTTTATATTATGTTATGTGTTTATTATCAATGCCTTTCTGAAAAATAGATATTATCAATTTTCATATCTTTATTTTAAGTCCAGAAAGTTTCTTTCTGATACTCATTGACATCACTTCTATTGCACTTTAAGTTTACACTTGATAGTGTTCGTTTTAGTTTTCAGAAAAGAAAAGGAAAAAGAAGTGAAAGCACGATTCAACCCCTCCATTCTCGCATACTTTTCAACCTATAGTTTGAACTAGAAATAATGTTAGCTTAATGATTACAAGAAAGAATATTTTCTATACAGAAACTAATTTAAGAGAAAATGATAAACTTCACAAAATGTTAGAAGGTTTTTTAGTGCTTAAAGTGAAAAAGTTCCTTATTGTATGAAGGCCTTATCCTCTTATCCTTGGGTTTTGAAATAGATCGTTGTCCCTTGATTTCACCTCCTCTTGACATGTGTTGATCTTCTTTTTGCGTAATAGGAGCTATCCTCTAGAAGAATAGCTAAGCTATGTCAGAGTTGTCCTTGTAGAGATGTTGACAATATGGTTTTTGGACAAGCTTCAAAAACAACATTTACTTTCTGAATTTGTGATTTTTGAAGTTTTTGTAACACCCCGATTTTTCCTGTATTGAGCGTAAATGACCGAAATGCCCCTAAGGTCATTTCTACCCAGAAATTCGAGGATGGCCGATCCAACAGTCCTCGAAGGGTCAATTCAATGTTTGAAGGGGATTATTTATGTTATGATTGATAGTAGAGATGAAAATCTCGTTTTTCGAACTTTCGGCTCAAAATGACCAAAATACCCCTATAGCGTTTTACACAGATATTAGTGTCGTTTGAGCCCGGAATCTCTCCCGAGAGATCGGAATGTTAATTATATGTGCTTAATGATGTTTCTTTTGATTCGAGTGGTCCCGAGCAATGTTTATGCGAAATTACCGTTTTGCCCCTGAAATAGTGTATTTCTAGCTTAACGGTGTAATTAAGGAAACCTAAGCAATATTATACTCCAATCAAAGATTAATTAATTTTGATAATTAATCTAGAGTCAAAATAATTTATTAAAGTTAATTAGAACCTAAGATTCCTTAGATGCGCCTTAATCTTTTCTAAAAATCAAGATTCTTTGTCATGGAATCTTGCATAGTGGTTTCTGTGTTTGTGCATAATCATATAATAAAATGAGTTTTGAATTAGATAATGAAGCAAGACCACTTCTAATCATGTCTTAATATTCCTAATTACATAATTACCTCACCTAAACACTTTCTTACAAATTCCTAATCGAAAGCTTAATCAAAGAAAAACCTAAACACATCACTAAACCACAATTAAATGAACAAATCTCCTCCCCCATGGGCTGCACATGGCCGAACCTCCTCCTCCTCATTTCCCACATGTTGAATTTGTTTTGCACACCAAGGCCATGCTTGCACCATACCTAGACCTTACCTTGAACCATACTTTGAGTCATACCTCACCATACTTCCAACCATGCCTTGAATGACCAATTTGAATGAGATATTTTTCCTCCTGCCTCCTTGAAGAGCTACAGTGTAACACCCTAATAGAACCCCATTGTGCTTAAGTTCACATTTGGATTCTATTAGTTGTCACTTATACCTTACATTTATTTTCTTTTGAAATTAACTTAGAAAAATAGTGGAAGTTTTTTTTTTCTTTAAATAAATTAATTTTTTGAAAACTTAAGCCTGTAACGAGAAGTGAAATACATAGCACTTTTATAGATAATAATCAAGTTACATTGTGCACTTAATTAAATAAGCGGAATAAGAGACTAAGTGTAGAACTATTATCACATAAACTGGAATATAATCACTTAATACATAAGTCACAACAGGGCATATCATACTGATAAGTTATTACAAATAACAATATAAGTTCTACTATTACTAATTGTTTCTCACAAACTATAATGTAACTAAAGCTCGGAATGCTCCTACTTGAACGGTTTGAAATCTTCACGTGCTACCTCCTTCCTCAGCTACAGCTTCGTTGCTTTAGGTGGACACGTCTGTCTCTGGTAACGACAACGGAAAATAAACATAGGAGTGAGAAATACATGATTTCTCAGTAGGAGTTCCTACTTGTACTAAAAGTGTCATCGTTGTCGTCCCAGTCACTTCGAGTTTATTATAAAAAGGTGAACAGATAAGGATTCAATTATCAAACTTTCACAAACGTGATTAGCCGAAGTGCAGTTACTTTTAAACTAATCTTGAACATTAGCAGAAATATCCATTCAGTATTTCATCAAGCATACATATAAGCATATAACGTAAAACCACTAATAAGCAATAATCATTTAGGAGCTGCATGCATTTCATGATTACTCAACCTCAACATTCACTTGTTTAGTGATCAACATATTTCTTAATTACTCACGGATGAATGTGTAACATCCCCAAATTTATAACTAAGATAAATATTAATCTTAATTATCGATAGCAAAACCAAGAGAATCTGGACAAATGTTATGAAACACAACAAATAGACTACTTAAGTATGTCTAGAGAAAAATGCAAAGAATTACGAAAATGCCATCACTTAGTGGAAATTACGAAAATGCCCTTGCTATGTAAAGGAAATTACCAAACTACCCTTGCCTTATTAAATGACAAAGATACCCTTACTCTATGAATGGAATTACAAGAATACCACTATCATTGTCTAATTACAAAAATATCCTTGTCTTAGTTAAAGAAATTACTACAACGCCATTTACACAAATCCCTAGACTTGTCTTTAGACAAGAATGAATCTAAGCCATTGGATTAAGATGATAACACAATAATTTAACCACATACATCATACACATTTATGAATCACATACATGCACTAAAGGTTAGAAAATATCCACTAACATCTTTGCACAAAACATGGAAACGTGTTTGCATAAAACATGGAAACATGTTTGCATAAAACATGGAAACATGTTTGCATAAAACATGGAGCGTTTTCATCCAACATGTTTGCATAAAACATGGAAACGTGTTTGCACAAAACATGGAAACGTGTTTGCACAAAATATGGAAACATGTTTGCACAAAACAAGGAGCATTTTCATCCCAAAATTCAGCCAACATGTTTCCATAAATCATGCTCCAAGTGCTTTCCTTCTTCTGTTTTTTTCTCTAATCTTTCCACTATAAATACTCCTCAAACTCTCTTCAATTCAGAAACTCCCTAAGTGTTCTTTCTTTCTTATTCTATCATTCTTGTTATGTTCTTCAAAAACTTCTCTTGATCCTCTAAACTTCATCCAAACACTTCAATCCTAAGTCCAAACTTTCACTAGCCCTCACAAGAGTTACAATCTTTAACTCTAGTGAGAAATATTTTCTTAAGCATTCAAGTTCTAGAGCCAAGATTCAAGGAGGGTCATCCACTCCAAAGACTCTTGTTCAAAGCTTAAGGAAGAAGAGAATGACCCTTTTTAGACCCTACACAAGAGGTAGGAGCTTCATCTTTAATTGTTCAAGCATTGTTGGCTTCTAACCTTGATAGAATGCCTCAAGTTTGAGTTATTGTCAAAAGTTTTAAATGATTATTTGAAAAATATATTTTTAGAAATATGACATGTTCTATTCTGTTATGAGTTCCCTTATGATGTTATCAAACTCAAATATAACTTGAAAAGATTGTATGTGAAACCTGATTTAATAAAGGTAACTTAAGACATGAAAATGGTAGGTGCTGGAATTTCTAGTTGTTTCTGGCAGCAGGTACTTCGAAAGCTACTGTTCATAAACTATCAAGTATCTCGAAATTAAAATAATTTTTATATAAACTAGACTCATTATAGAACACTCTCCAAAAGGAATCACCCAAAACGGAGTTTTCTAGCTCAAGATATAAATTTTTAAAGTAGAGCCTAAGACTGAAACTTTAAATCTGACCTTGTAGTAGTAAAATAGGTGTAACTCACTCTAGAAAAATGCAAAAGGACTGATTTCAACTTTCTTGGAGAGCTAACACATATAGGAATACACCCATGTATGTTATGTATAAAGCTTTGTACCACGTAAATATAGAATGAGAAATAAATTTCGGGATAGTGTACTGTGAAAGTGCAGTTTGGAAAGGTTCTGGCTAAGGAAAGACTTGGTATTTAAGCATGTCCACTGTGACCCACCTCTCTTTCCCGGAACCCTCCTATGCATGGTTTACAATGGATTTACACTATTCCAAAGATGTAAATGCTAAAATTTGATGAGTTAGGAATTTGGAACTACCTTTACTAAGCTGAGATAACAAGTATACAGAGAATTATAAACTTTCTTCTAAAAGATGTCAAAACTATAAATAAAAGAATCAAGTCTTGTAAAAAGAGAATTTTAAGAATTTAAGTAGAATAATAATCTTCAAGAGTTATACGAAAACCATAATAAGAATATATAAAGAACCTATAATAATATTTTCAAATGCATTAATGTATTAATGGAATTCTAAGAGTACAAAGAACACTAAGAGAAAAAGATAATACTAAGACATCCATTACCTCTTAGGAACACTAGGAACTCAACTTGATAACTTTGGTTGCTTAAAATGAATCATTTATGAAAATGTTTACTATGAGATTTACATGATATTATCCATGTTTCATGAAGTGAATTATAGTAAAGTGAATGTATGGTGATGAGTTATGAAATGATGAAGATGAATGATTGATTGCCCATGATTTATTGTGATTACATGATGATATGCATACATTGATTTTCAAAGGAAATAATAAAAGTAAAGTTTGAAAAAGTAGCAATGAAAGTCTGGAAAAGTGGACTTGAGCTAAACTCACGGCTTAACCCCCTAAACCGTTGAGATCACGGCAACGGAAAGGAAACCAAAAAAGGTTGTGGCGACGGCCACGGTATGAGCTCATTACCCTTTTAGGGTGGTCTAAGGCATTGATGCATTCATCCCGTGTGTAATTAAGAAATATGTTGATGAAATAAATGAAAGATGATGATCACTAAACAAGTGAATGTTGAGGATGAGTAATCATGAAATGCATGCAGCTCCTAAATGATTACTGCTTATTAGTGGTTTTACATGATATGCTTATATGTATGCTTGATGAAAATGCTCCTTGTTTTGTGCAAACATGTTTCCATATTTTGTGCAAACACGTTTCCATGTTTTGTGCAAATACGTTTCCATGTTTTATGCAAACACGTTTCCATGTTTTATGCAAACATGTTGGATGAAAACGCTCCATGTTTTATGCAAACATGTTTCCATGTTTTATGCAAACACGTTTCCATGTTTTGTGCAAAGATGTTAGTGGATATTTTCTAACCTTTAGTGCATGTATGTGATTCATAAATGTGTATGATGTATGTGGTTAAATTATTGTGTTATCATCTTAATCCAATGGCTTAGATTCATTCTTGTCTAAAGACAAGTCTAGGGATTTGTGTAAATGGCGTTGTAGTAATTTCTTTAACTAAGACAAGGATATTTTTGTAATTAGACAATGATAGTGGTATTCTTGTAATTCCATTCATAGAGTAAGGGTATCTTTGTCATTTAATAAGGCAAGGGTAGTTTGGTAATTTCCTTTACATAGCAAGGGCATTTTCGTAATTTCCATTAAGTGATGGCATTTTCGTAATTCTTTGCATTTTTCTCTAGACATACTTAAGTAGTCTATTTGTTGTGTTTCATAACATTTGTCCAGATTCTCTTGGTTTTGCTATCGATAATTAAGATTAATATTTATCTTAGTTATAAATTTGGGGATGTTACATTTCTCCTTCTTATTAAAAATTTTGCCCTCAAAATTTGATACCGTGAATAGGTTCGAAATTCTTTTTCGCATATCTTCCTCGAGCTCCCATGTGTGCTCTTCCATTCCATCTTGTCCCCAGGCTACTCGGACTAGAGATACAGATTTGTTTCTCAGCTGCTTGATGCCATGATCCACGATCCTCATCGGTGGTAATTCAAAAGTTAAGTCATCTTTTAATTGTATAGTTTCGCTCAAACACATGACTGGGGTCTGACTGATACTTTCTCAATTGGGACACATGAAAAACATTGTGTAGGTTAGACAAATTTGGAGGTAATGCAATTTGGTAGGCGGAGGGACCTACCTTTTTGAGGATTTGGAAGGGTCCTAAGAATCTAGGGCTTAGCTTTTTGACTTTCATTGCACGACCTATACCGTGGTAGGAGTAATTCGCAAGAATATGTGTTCTCCTTCTTGAAATTCGAGAGGTTTCCTTCTCTTGTCAAAGATAGCTCTTACGCCTACTCTGAGCGTGAGGATTCTTTCCCTAATTCTCCTTATTTGTTTGGTTGTCTCTTCTACCAAATCAGGGCCCAAAATTCTTTGCTCTCCTCGGTCACACCAACAAAGTGGTGATTGACACTTTCTACCATACAAAGCCTCATAGGGTGCCATCCCAATGCTAGTGTGGTAACTATTATCATATGCAAACTCAATCAATGGAAGTTGTTTGTCCCAACTTTTTGGCTGGTCTAAGACACATGCTCTTAGCATATCCTCAAGGGTTTGAATTGTTCTTTCTGATTGTCCATCAGTTTGAGGGTGATAGGCAGTGCTTAGACACAACCTTGAACCAAACGCCTTTTGCAAAGCTCCCCAAAATCTTGAGGTGAACCTTGGATCCCTATCTGAGACAATGGTTTTGGGTACTCCATGGAGCCTTATTATCTCTTGGATGTATAGTGAGCTAACTTTTCCAAAGGGTAATTTGCTCGAATGGGTAAAAAGTGAGCAGATTTGGTCAATCTATCCACAATTACCCATATGGAGTCATGTTCGGTAGGCGTTCTTGGCAATCCCATCACGAATTCCATGGATATTCCTTCCCACTTCCATTCGGGGATTTCGAGAGGTTGCAGCACTCCGGAGGGTTTTTGATGCTCTATCTTCACTTTTTGGCATACCAAACATTTTTGCACTATATTTGCTATATCTGCTTTCATCTTTGGCCACCAGAACATCTTTTTTAGGTCATGGTACATCTTGGTTATACCGGGGTGTACACTAAATTGACTCTTGTGGGCTTCTTCCAAAATGCTAGCTCTCAATCCTTCTTTTGCAGGTACACAGATTCTCCCTTGGTATCTCCACACTCCTTCCTTATCCTGGACAAACTCTTTCAACTTTCCTACTTCGACAAGGGTTAAGGTTCTAAGGAAATCCTCATCTTCCCTTTGGGCTTGAATTATTTGATCCTTAAAGCTACTATTACACTTAATGGGCTTAACCGAATTTGTTCTGAAGTCCCCCTATATCCTAAGTTGAGGTTCCTAAAATCTTCTATAAGCTAAAATTTGATGAGTTAGGAATTTGGAACTACCTTTACTAAGCTGAGATAACAAGTATACAGAGAATTATAAACTTTCTTCTAAAAGATGTCAAAACTATAAATAAAAGAATCAAGTCTTGTAAAAAGAGAATTTTAAGAATTTAAGTAGAATAATAATCTTCAAGAGTTATACGAAAACCATAATAAGAATATATAAAGAACCTATAATAATATTTTCAAATGCATTAATGTATTAATGGAATTCTAAGAGTACAAAGAACACTAAGAGAAAAAGATAATACTAAGACATCCATTACCTCTTAGGAACACTAGGAACTCAACTTGATAACTTTGGTTGCTTAAAATGAATCATTTATGAAAATGTTTACTATGAGATTTACATGATATTATCCATGTTTCATGAAGTGAATTATAGTAAAGTGAATGTATGGTGATGAGTTATGAAATGATGAAGATGAATGATTGATTGCCCATGATTTATTGTGATTACATGATGATATGCATACATTGATTTTCAAAGGAAATAATAAAAGTAAAGTTTGAAAAAGTAGCAATGAAAGTCTGGAAAAGTGGACTTGAGCTAAACTCACGGCTTAACCCCCTAAACCGTTGAGATCACGGCAACGGAAAGGAAACCAAAAAGGTTGTGGCGACGGCCACGGTATGAGCTCATTACCCTTTTAGGGTGGTCTAAGGCATTGATGCATTCATCCCGTGAGTAATTAAGAAATATGTTGATGAAATAAATGAAAGATGATGATCACTAAACAAGTGAATGTTGAGGATGAGTAATCATGAAATGCATGCAGCTCCTAAATGATTACCGCTTATTAGTGGTTTTACATGATATGCTTATATGTATGCTTGATGAAATCTTGAATGAATATTTACGCTAATGTTCAAGATTAGTTTAAAAGTAACTGCACTTCGCTAATCACGTTTGTGAAAGTTTGATAATTGAATCCTTACTGCTCACCTTTTTATAATAAACCCGAAGTGACTGGGCGACAACGATGACACTTTTAGTACAAGTAGGAGCTCCTTGAGAAATCATGTATTTCTCACTCCTATGTTTATTTTCCGTTGTCGTTACCAGAGACAGACGTGTCCACCTAAAGCAACGAGGCCGTAGCTGAGGAAGGAGGTAGCACGTGAAGATTTCAAACCGTTCAAGTAGGAGCATTCCGAGCTTTAGTTACATTATAGTTTGTGAGAAACAATTAGTAATAGTAGAACTTATATTGTTATTTGTAATAACTTATCAGTATGATATATGCCCTGTTGTGACTTATGTATTAAGTGATTATATTCCAGTTTATGTGATAATTGTTCTACACTTAGTCTTTTATTCTGCTTATTTAATTAAGTGCGCAATGTAACTTGATTATTATCTATAAAAGCGCTATGTATTTCACTTCTCTTCTGAGCTTAAGTTTTCAAAAAAATTAATTTATTTAAAGAAAAAAAAAACTTCCATTATTTTTCTATGTTAATTTCAAAAGAAAATTAATACAAGGCATAAGTGACAACTAATAGAATCCAAATGTGAACTTAAGCACAGTGAGGTTCTATTAGGGTGTTACAGAATGCATCAATGCCTTAGACCACCCAAAAAGGGTAATGAGCTCATACCGTGGCCGTCGCCACAACCTTTTTTGGTTTCCTTTCCGTTGCCTTGATCTCAACGGTTTAGGGGGTTAAGCCATGAGTTTAGCTCAAGTCCACTTTTCCAGACTTTCATTGCTACTTTTTCAAACTTTACTTTTATTATTTCCTTTGAAAATCAATGTATGCATATCATCATGTAATCACAATAAATCATGGGCAATCAATCATTCATCTTCATCATTTCATAACTCATCACCATACATTCACTTTACTATAATTCACTTCATGAAACATGGATAATATCATGTAAATCTCATAGTAAACATTTTCATAAATGATTCATTTTAAGCAACCAAAGTTATCAAGTTGAGTTCCTAGTGTTCCTAAGAGGTAATGGATGTCTTAGTATTATCTTTTTCTCTTAGTGTTCTTTGTACTCTTAGAATTCCATTAATACATTAATGCACTTCAAAATATTATTATAGGTTCTTTATATATTTTTATTATGGTTTTCATATAACTCTTGAAGATTATCATTCTACTTAAATTCTTAAAATTCTCTTTTTACAAGACTTGATTCTTTTATTTATAGTTTTGACATCTTTTAGAAGAAAGTTTATAATTCTCTGTATACTTGTTATCTCAGCTTAGTAAAGGTAGTTCCAAATTCCTAACTCATCAAATTTTAGCATTTACATCTTTGGAATAGTGTAAATCCATTGTAAACCATGCACAGGAGGGTTCCCAGGAAAGAGAGGTGGGTCACAATGGACATGCTTAAATACCAAGTCTTTCCTTAGCCAGAACCTTTCCAAACTGCACTTTCACAGTACACTATCCCGAAATTTATTTCTCATTCTGTATTTACGTGGTACAAAGCTTTATACATAACATACATGGGTGTATTCCTATATGTGTTTGCTCTCCAACAAAGTTGAAATCAGTCCATTTGCATTTTTCTAGAGTGAGTTACACCTATTTTACTACTACAAGGTCAGATTTAAAGTTTCAGTCTTAGGCTCTACTTTAAAAATTTATATCTTGAGCTAGAAAACTCCGTTTTGGGTGATTCTTTTTGGAGAGTGTTCTATAATGAGTCTAGTTTATAGTAAAATTATTTTAATTTCGAGATACTTGATATTTTATGAACAGTAGCTTTCGAAGTACCTGCTGCCAGAAACAACTAGAAATTCCAGCACCTACCATTTTCATGTCTTAAGTTACCTTTATTAAATCAGGTTTCACATACAATCTTTTCAAGTTATATTTGAGTTTGATAACATCATAAGGGTACTCATAACAAAATAGAACATGTCATATTTCTAAAAATATATTTTTCAAATAATCATTTAAAACTTTTGACAATAACTCAAACTTGAGGCATTCTATCAAGGTTAGAAGCCAACAATGCTTGAACAATTAAAGATGAAGCTCCTACCTCTTGTGTAGGGTCTAAAAAGGGTCTTTCTCTCCTTCCTTAAGCTTTGAACAAGAGTCTTTGGAGTGGATGACCCTCCTTGAATCTTGGCTCTAGAACTTGAGTGCTTAAGAAAATATTTCTCACTAGAGTTAAAGATTGTAACTTTTGTGAGGGCTAGTGAAAGTTTGGACTTAGGATTTAAGTGTTTGGATGAAGTTTTGAGGATCAAGAGAAGTCTTTGAAGAACATAAGAAGAATGATAGAATAAGAAAGAAAGAACACTTAGGGAGTTTTTGAATTGAAGAGAGTTTAAGGAGTATTTATAGTGGAAAGATTAGAGAAAAAAACAGAAGAAGGAAAGCACTTGGAGCATGATTTATGGAAACATGTTGGCTGAATTTTGGGATGAAAATGCTCCTTGTTTTGTGCAAACATGTTTCCATGTTTTATGCAAACATGTTGGATGAAAATGCTCCTTGTTTTGTGCAAACATGTTTCCATGTTTTGTGCAAACATGTTTCCATGTTTTGTGCAAAGATGTTAGTGGAGATTTTTTAACCTTTAGTGCATGTATGTGATTCAGAAATGTGTATGATGTATGTGGTTAAATTATTGTGTTATCATCTTAATCCAATGGCTTAGATTCATTCTTGTCTAAAGACAAGTCTAGGGATTTGTGTAAATGGCGTTGTAGTAATTTCTTTAACTAAGACAAGGATATTTTTGTAATTAGACAATGATAGTGGTATTCTTGTAATTCCATTCATAGAGTAAGGGTATCTTTGTCATTTAATAAGGCAAGGGTAGTTTGGTAATTTCCTTTACATAGCAAGGGCATTTTCGTAATTTCCACTAAGTGATGGCATTTTCGTAATTCTTTGCATTTTTCTCTAGACATACTTAAGTAGACTATTTGTTGTGTTTCATAACATTTGTCCAGATTCTCTTAGTTTTGCTATCGCTAATTAATATTTATCTTAGTTATAAATTTGGGGATGTTACATACAGCCAACACCTCCCTCCATTTATCCTCCATTTGTTTCATTTCCTTATAAATACACATGCAAATGAACTTGTAAGAACCTTTAGATCATTCGCTAAGTGTAAGCTAGAGGGCATTCTTGCAAGTTCTTTCATTTTCTCTCAAGTTCTAAGAATTCTCTTCATCTTCATCTTCTTCATCCTCCTCCTAGAGCCACCATATTGCAACCTCAAACCACCACACAACCACCATAAACCACCATCCAAACACTAAAGCATCCTTTCTAAAACACAAGCTCATACTAAACACATTTCCTTTCCTTTTTTCTTCTCTTTGCCGAAACCTCCTCTCCACTTTGGAAGAAGATTTTCTTCTCATCCTTACTTCAAAGAACCAAGTTTTATCTTCATACTTGGTAGGGGTTTTGTTTTCGAAATCTTTTCTTTTATAATGATGCTTTGATATGATAAAGTGCTAGTGTCTCTTCATTCAAAACTCTTTTTCTTTCTTCTTATTTTTGGTTATGAGACTTGATTTTTGAAAGGAAAATTTTGAGCTTGATGATGAGGTTTCAAGAAAATGGTCTTGAGATTTTCATTTGAGAAACCTCTAAAGCTTGAAACTTGTTTTTGATCTTGTAGCATTTTGGTTTTTCCTTTCTTATCCTTTCCTTATGGTTTTGGTTTTCCTTTCCTTTTCTTGTTATAGTTTTGGTTTTCATTTCCTTTTCTTTACAAGTTTCATGAAAATGCTAGATAGCTCACATAATGTTTACTTAAGAAAATATGTCACTTGATTTCAAAAAGCCCAAAGCTTACCCTTGTTAACTTTAAAGCTGGCGCACGTTCTAGAGTTTACTCTAGATAGGAGCTCTTGGGCATAAAATAAAGAATATGGTGTAGTTCTTTATACTTGTTTCAAGACATATTGTTATCTATGTTGATCTCTTTGTGCATTTTCCTTGAGCTTGATGATGATGTTTCTTTGAAACCTCGGTACAAAGAACTCTAAAGCGCACGTTATCTTGATAAATAAGTGCTGGGTTGAGATTATTATTGTTCCTCTAAAAGTCTTGTATGAGCTCTAGTTAAGTTAAAATGAACTTACACTCATTTATTTTCATGTCAACACTAAACTTCCAAGAATAAAGAATAAACTCGCATTCTCATGTTTATGTTTCAAGTCATCACTAAAATAAGATAATAATGAGTTGCATCTCATATTTATTTTATGCTCACACTTTATAATGAAGAATAAACCAAGTGCATAGCATATTTAAGTTTATGTCCTCACCTAAAGATCCTAGAGCTCAAAGACTTGCCCATTTTATCTCAAGAGAAGTTTGGAAAATGAAAGTGTTTTTATGAATGTGATTTTGGCCATGTGATGGAGATGAACTTAGCCTAAGTCTCATCTAGTCACAAGGGCCAATAAACTATGTTTTAAGAATTTTCTTAAGCTTAGGTGAACTTAAAATATGTTATAAATATGTTTTTATGTTTTAAATCTCAACTATGAGAATGCGTTATTCAAAGCTTAAGCTACTGCCTTTATTCACATTTTTTTATGATTTTAAAGAAATAAAATAGTTTCTGAAAGAGTTTTGAGGTTCTAAAATGATTCCAAGAGAAAACTAGTAACTTATGTGCACTTGAAATGTGATTTTATGGTGTATATGTTTCTGCCACTGCCCTGAAATTATGGCCACTATATGATGCTGTTTTAATAAGTTAGAACGTGTAACAATTATGTTTGAGTGAAGGAAAAATTATTTTGTGAGTGTTAGGAAAAATATGTAACTAGAAAGGATCAGAAATGAGTTTTTTAGAGCACTTAGAAACTAAGAATTTGAGATTCTGTTCCAGTACGTTTAAATATAGTGAAAATGGTTTATAATTAGTATATATGTGTAGGAATCCCTCATAATTGGTTTAGAAATTGATTATAGTACCTTAGGTGAAGACGAAACTTAGAAAGGGTCAAAGTTGTGACTCTTAGATACCCGTATTTGAGAAAAATAGATTCTATCCATTTTGCACTATGTTGTTTGGTGTTGATCATAATCATAATGATTAGTAAGAATTATTGGTAATGATTCCCTAGGTGCATAAAAGGTTAGGAATGGATATTAGCTTAATCAGATTTTAAGCTTGAGACGCAAAAAAGTTTAAAGGCGTAAGACGCTTTAGATTAATGACGTTGAAATCTTATTGTTTTAAGTTATAGTGTGATTGATGCATGTGCTATGATGAATCTATCTTTATATGACTTTAGTGAATTACTTTGATTATGGAAATTAAATGAGAAAGTACATGCTTTATAAGTTTATGTGGCATAAAGCAAATTTGAGGAAATTCGGTATACAGCCGTTATGCTGCCGAATTTTTGTCAAATTTGAGGACTAAAGAAAGATTTTGAGAACTTCATGAGATTTTACATGTGACATAGCACTGAGACGCATTTCTCCCGCTCCAGTGGGGAGGAGGAAAATCTGTTAGGGTATTGACATTGAGCTTGCCAAAGCGGACAATTCGCTATGCACTAGATGCTAGTAGAGCGTTTCAAAGAAGAAAATAACCCTAACCCACACTCTGGGAGTCGGTGTATTAGGTGATCCTTAGAAATGATAAGTTAGCCCTCTTTTACCCCATATTAAATCTAGTGATGACTAGTTATGATTGAGCTCATTCCTAGGCGATAGGTGAGATGGAGTTTTGGTGACCAGGATAAAATCACCGAGGCCAGTATGTCGGTTGGTTTTTGGTGGACACGATAAGAGGGTGGTCTTTAAGAAAAAGAACTTAAGAGCTTAAGTATGACAAAAAGTTTTACATGAGAAGTCATATGCCACTTCATGCCACTTATATGTTGATGTTTCTTGATAATGTGTTCTATTGATTACTTGCATAAAGTATTGTCATGCATTCATCCAATATCTGTTGCATTCATGTCATTAAGACTCATACTAAAAGACACCCACTTCGGATAAATAGATTTGAGAAGTTTAAAACCAAACCTTATGCATGAACACCTTTTTCATAATTAAAACCGAAGTGGCTGGGGACGACAACGATGACACGTGTATTAGAGTCGAAAATCCCTACTGAGAACCTTGAATGAGTTTCTCATCCCTCTTTTTTCTTCGGTATCGTCTCTAGATGAAGATAATGACGTGGTTCATGACTTCTACTAAGGCATGGGCATGGCGCACAAGTTATGAGTCGGATTAGAGGGATGCAATGGAAGCACGTAGATACCGTTTTATATATATATACATATGCGTATTTCTTTTTGATGTGACAATGGATTTATGATAGAAGTAAGTTATGTATCTATGATGATATGACTATGTTGTGTTGTTATGTATAACTTTTGTATTTTGTGGCTATGAATGATATGATTTCTCTTTCTTGTATGTTATGTTTGCGATGAATGTTAGGTTTTATTTTAGCATGCAGCTCATGTTTTGTTTTCAAGTTTCAAAAAGAAAAAAAATTATCCATATTTTCTGCTAAGTATTTTAATAGAGTAAAGTTTAAGAATGAAACAAAAGAGTAATAATTAAAAATTAACCTTAATACGTTCTAGGTGTATTAGGTTAAATTGTAGGATGTTACAGTTTTCCCATATAATACGAGGAATTTGTCCAAGTAGAATATGATGTGTCACTATCAATACTTTTTTGACCATTGACTAAATTTTAAATTCAAATTTTCTTTTAATTTCTATTGACTTAGTATGATTTCTGAAGTAGTAGTGCTTTTTGAAATGATTTCACACTTTTTGAGCTTTGCGTTCATCTCCTAAGCATAACTTTGAGCTTGATAAAGATCTTCTAACATGTAGGAATTATTTAAAGATGATTGCCAAAGTGATTGTCATGCAAAATTGATGTCTTCAATGGATGTCTCACTTTTTGAGTGTGTGAATCACTTTTTGAAGATCCATACATGATTTCTGATGCTCCATATTGCTTTCTCGTGTTTCTCACATATCTCAGCTCACTTTATGAGATTTTAATCATGTTAAAACATGATATTGTCAAAAATGCATCATGAGTTGAACTTATATGTTATGAGAATTAACCTATTAATGGCTATAGATACTCAACAAAAACATTAGTCCTTTCTTCAAAACATTTTAACAGAATTTGTTTTGTTGTTACTCAATGTAAGCTTCAATAGCTTTTTGAAGGGTTTTGGAGCTAACAATCTCTCCTCTTTTTTATGATGACAAGCCAAATTTTGAGAAAATCTATTGGAGAATTCTTTGAAAGAATTTTTCTTTAAGGTCAGCACCTTAATGAAATTTCCTTTCAGAAACTTAATAAAGCTTTGTCATGCAACTTAACCTTTTAGAAAGTAGCTTTCTTAAGGTTTATCATTATGAGTTAAAGTTTTTGAAAAAGTTTCTCAACAAGCTTTAACAACATTTATCAGAGCTCTTTGAATATCGGAAGCTAAGCATAAAGATATTAGAGTTAAAATATGTTGTGATATTGATCTTGTATTAGAACTTGTAATTCAGCACAATTATTTCCACTTATTTTAGAACCAACACTTGCAATAGAGAGTATCAGTTTTCATAAAAGAGAGCAAATGATAATAGAGACTAATATGAGTATAACTATTTGTAAATATTATAGCCTAATAAATAGAGATAAAAAATAAAACAATGTTTTTGAAAATTAATGTCATCAAAATAAAAAAGAAATTATATGCATGTATGCTCAAAAAGCTTCTTGAAAGTCCCCCTCAGCACATGACCTTTGATACTTGTGTAAAAGATTTTATCCCTTCACTCTTTCTCCCTTTTTTTTTATCATCAACAAAGGAGATTTCCACTAGGTCAACCCATCACTAGCCTCCTATTCTCAACTCATGTAGAATTTACAACAACAACTCTTCATGTCTCCTTAATTAGGCTTTAAGCTCTCTATTTGAGACTTCCACCCTATCAAGTCTTGTAGCCATATCTATTTGATTATGCGTTAGCAATTGAGTCTCAGTGAGATGTGGTGAAGACCTTGGTTAAGGTTGAGGTTATGCAAGGAGATGGATGGTTGGTGTAGGAGTAACTTTTGGTGTAGCTTGATCTTCAGGGATCTCAAGAAGAATAGTATCCATAGATTCTTCATATTTCTAAGCTTCTTTTGGTCTGTTTCAGCATTATTAGCAACAACAACAATGGTATTAGTACGAGCAGTAATAGAGCAATGGTTGTAGTAATAGAAAGAACATCATTTTGATGAGAGCCAGTTTTTGAAGTTTCATCACCCTCATCCAAGGATGTAATTCTTATGGATGGTGGAGGTTTAGGAGTGGTCTTTAGAATAAGAAAAGTGAATGCTTCAGTACATTCTTCTTCTGGCTCCTTAATAACCAGATCCAGGGCTATTGAAAGGTTATTCAGATAAAGCCTCAATTTTTCAGTCTCCTCAGAGTGAGATTCTTCTTCCATTTCTTAGAGACAGTCTTGAAAACTTGTCTCGAAGACATTGTATATTCAATAATCTCAAGAGCATTTTCTAGAACAACTCTCTCATCTTTTCTAGAAACTACTCTCTTAGGTTCTTTAGGAGCTGTTTTCTTAGGCTCCAAGGATTGTTTAATAGCCTTTTTAATTACAACACCTATATCCAGTGCAGCTTATAGTGTAGTTGTTGAATCTATGTTGAAGTGATTTTTGAAAAAGCATTGCTTGGTGGAGCAGCAGAGATTGGGAAAAAAGTGTGGTCAAATTGCTGAGTCGTTAACCTAGAGGGATGATCTTGAATGACCAAAGGTTCAGAAACTAGTACCCTTGTCCTTCTACTTGACTCTAAGTCCCATTGGCCTATGAAACTCTTTGAGCTTCCTCCATTTTTCTTTTCTCTTGGAGAATTTTGCTCTCCTTAAGAATTTATTCAGCCTCTTTTGTTAGCTCCAAAATCTTTTAGAAAGCATTAGTGCTTAAATTTTTGAGTGACAATAAACTAATTTTATTAATATATTTTGTAGAAGGACTAATATTTTTCTTGAGCTTGTTGAGTACTCAATAGGACTATTTTCATTAACATACAAGTCCTTTAAAATGTTTTATTTTCATGATATCATGTGTCAATGTCACACTCCTAATATTTAACCTAACACGCCTAGGATGCATTTATGTTATTATTAGTTATTACTCTTTTGTTCTAGTTCTTGATTTAGGCTTTTAGAAATACTTTAGTAAAAATACGAGTAATTTTTTTTTTTTGACACTTAAAACAAAACTTGAGTTGCGCATACTAAGTAAAACACATCATTCATCTTACATATAAGAGAGAAAGCTAAAAACATGTCACAAGCATACATAAGATATAAGTACCACAATATCATAAGCATAATCATATCATCATGTATTTATATATCATCTATATCAACCGTTCCCCATCACATAACAAAATATACATGTAAAGTATTGTCATGCCCACCAACATAGGTTGAGTGAAGTTCAGTCATCAAAATATAAGCATGAACAATATGTAAAAGAAAAATAAATACGATCTAATAAAGTCCTCTCCTCCCACTACTACTTCTAGGGTGCGCCTAGAGTAGATAACCTCTAATCTAAAAAAGAAAAGAAGGCTATCCTCTCAACTAGATTATGCACAAGTGCTCCAAGAGGTCCACCATTGACACCTACAGACGCCATTCCCAAAAGGGAGGAAGGTACCCAATCACACGTAGCAGATCATTAGGTGTGGTGAGATGGCCGGTAGGGTGAACATGGGCTCTTCGACAAGGGCAAGTGGCTCCTCTATGAATGCGCGTGGATCTTCGCAAAGGCTATATGACAATAGCCTCTCAATCGCTACCACCTCCCACCTTCATAAGGATGGTAGGAGTAGAACCATCGAAAGAATGCTGGGAAAGTGAGTCCTCAGATGGGTCTGATCAAGGCTTGGCATGGTGAGGAGGTGACTGGGGGATGTAGTCGGGGAAGTCACGAATGGCAGATGCAGCAATGTGAGCTCGAGGAAATAGTTGAGCACATAAACACACGAGCTCAAAAGCGAAATCATCCGGGAATGGAGTAGTTAGGGAGAACCATATACTGGTAATGGGATATGTAACATGAACAAGCTGACAACACAATGACCCACAAAATGGTAGGACCAGTTGACTGGGTCATAGTGCATCTCCCATGTGGAGGCATCAATGCCGATCGCGAACGTCACTATTAACCTTTGAAGATGAGATGGAAAATAAAGAAAGAGGGGATGAGAAGCTTATAGAAGAATCTTAGTAGGGCTTTCGCCAGCTAACATATGTCATCATCTACATCCTCAAGAACCTCAGGTTTCATTGTGAAATTAGCAAGCATATTATAAAGTTCATTTATTAAGTTCCAAATACCATTAGTCGAGACCCATGTCTTTTAGCATGAATCTTAATGTCATGAATGCATCATACTATATCATGAATGCATGTCAATGCCACATATAGGATATCACAAGAATCACAATAAATAGACATAGCATAAAGAACATAATCCTTCTAACATGATCTTTCCTCTTTATTACTTTAGGTGATTTAAATTTCTTATTTTCTTCTATGGGGGCCATCTTAATACTCTTTCCTCTTGAGAATTCTAGGTTGTGAGCTCAAATCTAAACTAGTCATCACTAGTCTACACTTATCCTCTTGATAAGCAAATTCCCGACTCTTAGAGTGTAAGTTAGGGGGCATATGTTCACCTTTCATAACCATTAATTCCTGGGGTCTAAAGAATCCCCTTATTGGATCACCTCTCATAACCATTAGTTCCTAGAGTCTAAATGATCATTTCCATGTGTCTTATGTCATTTTTAATCTTAGCACATTATTTAGAGATGCAAACATGAGCATACAACCACAACTATTATCATGACATATCATTTAATATTCCATGCTCATAAGCTCCATAATATTTCCTAACTCCACAAATTTGGCAGAAATCTGGTAGCATAATGGCTGAAAATGGAGTTTCCCCAAATTTGCTTCATGTCACAAAACATATCAATCATGCATCTCAATTATTTATTTACAAGTACAACATGCCATAGTTTGTAACATCCCCAAATTTATAACTAAGATAAATATTAATCTTAATTAGCAATAGCAAAACCAAGAGAATCTGGACAAATGTTATGAAACACAACAAATAGACTACTTAAGTATGTCTAGAGAAAAATGCTAAGAATTACAAAAATACCATCACTTAGTAGAAATTACGAAAATGCCCTTACTATGTAAAGGAAATTACCAAACTACCCTTGCCTTATTAAATGACGAAGATACCCTTACTCTATGAATGGAATTACAAGAATACGACTATCATTGTCTAATTACAAAAATATCCTTGTCTTAGTTAAAGGAATTACTACAATGTCTTAGGCTCTACTTTAAAAATTTATATCTTGGGCTAGGAAACTCCGTTTTAGGTGATTCTTTTTGGAGAGTGTTCTACAATGAGTCTAGTTTATAATAAAAATATTTTCATTTAGAGATCCTTCATATTTTATGAACACTAATTTTCGAAGTAACTACTGCCAGAAATAACTAGAAATTCCAGCACCTGCCATGTTCATGTCTTAAGTTATCTTTATTAACTCAAGTTTCACATACAATCTTTTAAGTTATATTTGAGTTTGATAACATCATAAAAGTACTCATAGCAGAATAGAACATATTGTGTTTTCTAAAAATATAATTATTCAAAACTTTTGACAATAACTCAAGTTTGAGGCATTCTATCCATGAGCAAAGTTAGAAGCCAACAATACTTGAACAAATAAAGAAGAAACTCCTACCTCTTGTGTAGGGTCTAAAAGGGTCCTTCTCTTCTTCCTTAAGCTTTGAACAAGAGTCTTTGGAGTGGATGACCCTCCTTGAATCTTGGCTCTAGAACTTGAGTGCTTAAGAAAATATTTCTCACTAGAGTTAAGGATTGTAACTCTTGTGAGGGCTAGTGAAAGTTTGGACTTAGGATTTAAGTGTTTGGATGAAGTTTAGAGGATCAAGAGAAGTCTTTGAAGAACATAAGAAGAATGATAGAATAAGAAAGAAAGAACACTTAGGGAGTTTCTGAATTGAAGAGAGTTTGAGGAGTATTTATAGTGGAAAGATTAGAGAAAAAACAGAAGAAGGAAAGCACTTGGAGCATGATTTATGGAAACATGTTGGCTGAATTTTGGGATGAAAATGCTCTATGTTTTGTGCAAAGATGTTAGTGGAGATTTTCTAACCTTTAGTGCATGTATGTGATTCAGAAATGTGTATGATGTATGTGGTTAAATTATTGTGTTATCATCTTAATCCAATGGCTTAGATTCATTCTTGTCTAAAGACAAGTCTAGGGATTTGTGCAAATGGCATTGTAGTAATTTCTTTAACTAAGACAAGGATATTTTTGTAATTAGACAATGATAGTGGTATTCTTGTAATTCCATTCATAGAGTAAGGGTATCTTCGTCATTTAATAAGGCAAGGGTAGTTTGGTAATTTCCTTTACATAGCAAGGGCATTTTCATAATTTCCACTAAGTGATGGCATTTTCGTAATTCTTTGCATTTTTCTCTAGACATACTTAAGTAGTCTATTTGTTGTGTTTCATAACATTTGTCCAGATTCTTTTGATTTTGCTATCGCTAATTAAGATGAATATTTATCTTAGTTATAAATTTGGGGATGTTACAATAATAGTT
Organism: Dalbergia cultrata; assembly: GCA_031216105.1. Classification (NCBI taxonomy): domain Eukaryota; kingdom Viridiplantae; phylum Streptophyta; class Magnoliopsida; order Fabales; family Fabaceae; genus Dalbergia; species Dalbergia cultrata. The sequence goes on along the minus strand of CM062346.1, from coordinate 40,801,873 downwards.
CTACACTTAGTCTCTTATTCTGCTTATTTAATTAAGTGCCCAATGTAACTTGATTATTATTTATAAAAGCGCTATGCATTTCACTTCTCGTTACAGGCTTAAGTTTTCAAAAAAATTAATTTATTTAAAAAAAAAAAAGACTTCCACTATTTTTCTAAGTTAATTTCAAAAGAAAATAAATGCAAGGCATAAGTGACAACTAATAGAATCCAAATGTGAACTTAAGCATAGTGGGGTTCTATTAGGGTGTTACATAGTTCATTATTAGTATTGTATTGGAAAGTAAACATGCTCCTACCCAGTATGCCTGAATCAAGTATTGAACTCAGCTGATGCATATACTATGCTCAGCATGATTTGTACATATACTAGTATTCATTACTTGCATAGTTATCTCAAGTCATAGAATCTCCAATTAATTCATATGCTCATAACCATCAATACATAACTATGAACACATAACCATCATAGAATCTCCCATTTGGCCATGATGCTAAAGTGATAAGTCCAAAACCCATTTTTCCACATTTTGCAAAACAATCGAATCTAACAATTGTAATTATCCTTCTAGGCACCTAATATAACACCCTAATTTTTAACCCAACTTTCTAGAACACATTAGGTTAAACATTAGGCTATTACTTCATAGTCTCATCCTTTTCTTAAAATACTAAAGGAAAATTACGAGTAAATTTTTTTTTTTTTTTTTAAAACACAACAAAGTGAGAGCCACGTTCTTAGTCTAATCGAATAATAGGAATATAAAGCACGCTTAACACTCATAGAGAAACACAGAAATGGAAACATATAACAGCTGAGCATAAATCATCACAACAAGAGAAACGTTTCATTAATAACATAACTTAGAATACATAAGTAGTCATACCCTCATTGGGACGGGCAGAGCTTGTAATATAGCAGAAAGGAAGTACAATAGAAACAGAGAAACGTAAAGTAACATAAAGTAAACCATCACTACCCGAGTGCACCTATAGTGAATAACCTCAAAACAAAAGCAGGTTTATCCAGTCTACATGTGAGTGTGTGCACTAAGCCTCCGCTAAAACATCTGCTACTAGAACCCGGGAAATGGAGTGTAACTGATCCAAGAACGCAAGGCGGCTGGAGTGGGCATACGTGTAGACTGAGCGTGAGCTCCTCGTTAGGCGCCTCTCGGACGGATGTGTCAATGAAGACCACGAATGTCGCCATCAGTCTCTCAAGATGTGACTAAGCGAAAAAAGAAGAGAAAAGAGTGAGAATCTTACTAAAGAATCTCAGAGGGAATCTCCTATTCTAGGGTTACATCGTTCACATCCTCAGGAACCTTGGGTTTATTTATAAAAGGTGTTCATGCATATGAGATTCATTATTAGGGTTTATGAAACTATTTATCCAAGGTCCATTTCTTTTAGTATGCATCTTGATGTCATGAATGCAACATGTTTAAGCATGAATGTATGGCAATACTTGAGCACATAAATCAACAAATCACAACAATCTAGATTCATGCAAGTGGCATAAGGGCATATTACAACTCTTACTTTTCTCATACTTATGTGACTTAAAAGCATCATATCTCTTTTGTTCTTTTTCTCAAAACCACCCTCTTAAAACATATCCACCTATTTCCAACCGATACACCGCTCGGATTTTTATCATAACCTCCTATCTCCGTCTCACCTAATCGCCTAGGAATGAGCTCAATCCTAACTAGTCGTCACTAGATTTAATATGGGGTAAAATGAGGGTAACATAAACATATTTCATTCTTTGAAACGTTCTCTGGCCTCGAGTGCACAAATAATTATCCGCTTTGGTAAGGCTGCATCTGCACATACCCTCACGGATTTGCCTCCTCCTCACCGTAGCAGGAGAAGTACGCCTCAATGCTTGTCACATAAAAATATCCTGGGGTGCTCGGCCGAACCAGTGTCACCCAGGGTTTCCAACTCATATGGTACTTTAAAACATTTTTCAACTCTTTTAGGTTTGATAGAAATTGGCAGCATAACGGCCGTTAAACTGAATTTCCTTCAAACCAAAATTCATGCCACAAGCTAATCACACAACTTAACATCTCAATAATCATTTCCTCACGTATCATCAATAAAACATTTTAGGGTTCATGCATCATCAAGCATATTCTTCTAATACATCATTCTCACATAGATAAACATCATAACATATATTTCAAACTCATCATTCTTACATAGATTATAGCATATATTCCAAACTCATCATAGCATATATTTTAAACACATCATACTCACATAGATAAAGCTCATGTATCATATATCATACTTGCATAAAATTAAGCATCATAAAAACTCAAGACTTCTTAATATCTTATGCATCAACCCTTAAGGTCCTTAACTCACAATCTAAGTTATAAATCATCAAAACCTAGTCTCTTGGGAACCTATGAGGTTATAACTAAGTATTTCTCACCTCACACTATGGTCAAGAACATCTCTAGACCTCAAGGATGCAGAATTTAAAATCCCAACTTTACGGGTACCTAGGAGTCACAACAATGACTCTTTCTAAGTCCAGTTTGTTCCTAAAGCATCAAGATTAAGCCCTAAACCAATTATGAGTCATTCCTACACATTTAAACTAATTTAGAACCATGATTATCATTTCTAAACCTTGCTGGACAGAATCCAGAAAATTCCATCATTAAGGGATCTAAAACTCTCAAATTAATTCTTTTCTAGTTCCTAACTTATCCTATCTTTCACATATGAGTCTTAACATTATTTTTACTCAAACATAAGCATCTTATCATTATTAACACAGCTCATACAGTGGCCAAACATAGCAAGGCAGAACCGAAACAAACATCTCCATAAAAGACATGAAACACAATTTCTAAAGCACATACAATACTAGTTTCTCTTGGAACCTTTTTCAACTTTCAAAACTCATTTATGGACACTTTTATCACCTAAAATCATAAAAATACTTAAGAGGGTAATAGCTAAATCATTTTTATCTCAAGAGGTCCTAAATTCATAAAACTTAGTTCTACATATTTCTTATACTTACATAAGCTTAGAAAAATTATAAAACATAGTTTTCAATACTTGGAAACACCAAAGCCTCTTAGGGCCGAAATAGGGACCAAAAGCAATAAATATTTTTAGACCTTTGTTGAGACAACAATGGGCAAGTCTTTGAGCTCTAGGTTCATTAAAGTGATGACATAAAAATAAACATGCTCATGCACTTGTTTTAGTTTTTGCTAGAAAGTAAAGTGAGAGCATAAAATAAATATGTGATGCATTATATTATTATCTTTGATATTTAGGTGAGAACTTGAAACATAAACATGATAATGCATAGCTTGAAATATAGACATGATAATGCAAGCTCCTTTATTACCTTGGTACTTAGTGATAGCAAAGAAAGTAAACATGATGTGCAAAGCATAAAATAAACATGATGCAAGGTTCATTTTAAGGTGATCTAAAGCTCATCCAAGACTTTAACAACATAATAACCCAACACATATCTCATTACAAAGAGAGCTTTAGAGTTCTTGAACCAAGTTCTCAAAGGAATTATGAGGTTCTTGAACATCATCATCAAGCTCAAAGAAAGCAAAACTTTGTGAACAAATAAAACTACAAAGATCAAAAAGGAAAATGGTAACCGAAATGTTAAAGAAAGGAACAAAGAAACCGAAATCATAATAGCAAGAAAAGTAAAGGTATTCTTGAGTAAAAATCATTTTTGAGTTAGAAAATAAAGTTGGAACTCAAAGAAAATAAAACCTCAAGCTCTAGAGTTTCCTTTGAGATGAACACATAGTCATTATCTAGGAGTCCTCATCATTGAGCTATCATGTACTCATCAAGGCCAAGAGGCCGAAAATACAAGAAAGGGAAACCAAAGAAAGTTTCAAAAGAAAACCCAAGAGAAAGCTAGAAAGAACTCATTTTCAAGAAGACAAAGTTTAGAAAACACTCCTACCTAGAGTGAAGACAAAAAGCTTGGACTTGAAGATGAAAATGATACGAGCAACACCTCTTAGGATGGTGATGATGATTCGGCCTTGATGAAAGAAAAAGGAAGGAAATGTGTTCTTGGTGAGCTTGTGTTTGAGAATGGAAGTTTAGGTGTTTGTATGATGATCCAAGGTGGTGGGGTGGTGTTTCAAGGTTGTGTGATGATGTTTCAAAAGGAAAACAAAAAGATGAAGAAGAAGAATGCTCTTGAGATTTGAGAGAAAAAGGAAGAACTTAGAGAAAAACTATAAAACTAAACTTAGCAAATGAACAAAGTGTAGCAAAGGTTCATCTAGGCATGGTATTTATAGAGAAGAATAAGAGTGAATGAGTGGAGGAGAATGAATCCTCATGGAACATGAGGTGAGGCATGTGTGGAGGAGAATGAATCCTCATGGAACATGAGGTGAGGCATGTGTGGAGGAGAATGAATCCTCATGGAACATGAGGTGAGAGAATTGCACTTTGATGACATGGCTTCAACCATAGTCTTTGGAGTGTGAAATAAAATTAAATTGTGATAAAATGGATGATGAATTTCGTGCAGGTCTGATGCAGCAAGGGAGGAGGGAGTTTTGGTCATGTAATAGTGTGTTAGTGATGTGTTTAGGGGTGTATTAGCTTAGGTGTAAGGTTAGGAGTCATTAAGCATAAGTTTAGGTGACTAAGAATGTGATTAGGAACCTTTATGACATGATTAAGGAGTACTCATACATATTTAGGAGATTTTAAATTCATTTTATGAATAAAACAATGTAGACAAAATTCCATAATTTAAGGAATTGGAGAGAAAACACTATTCAAGATTCCATGACTAGAAATCTTGAATTTAAAATAAGATTTTAAGTTGTAATTAAGCACTTTTAGGTTCTAATCAACTTTAATAAATTATTTTGACTCAAGATTAATTATGGAAATTAATTAATCTTCGATTAGAGCCTAATATTGCTTAGGTTTGCTTAATCACGCGATTAAGCGTAAAAACACGAAACTAGGGGTAAAATCGTAATTTTGCACTAATTTTGCCCGGGACCTCCATAATTAAAACTGAGGTCGTAGAATACATAAAAATGCCTTTTAAAACCATCTAGAGAAGTTTCGGGTTCATCCGACACTTGCAAATAGGTAAAACACCGCAGGGGCGTTTTGGTCATTTTGACTAAAACTTCAAACGAGATTTTCGATTCCGGAAAGGTACACAGGTCATCTAATCCCCTTCCAACATTGAGTTTGCCCTTCGAGTACTGCAAGATCGGCTTTCCTCGAATTCTGGGCCGAAAATGACCTCAGGGGCATTTCGGTCATTTTCACTCTAGCAGAAAATCGGGGCGTTTCACCTAAGAGACCAAAAATAATTTTTACAATAATTTTCACCAATTTTTAAACTCATGAACAGTACCAAACAGTGCTGTACAGTGTTGGGTAGTGTAAGAAAATTAATTTCAGGAGTTCTAGGAATTGTGTTTTTTGACCCTTTCTAATTACCGACTTTTCTTAAGAAACTAAAAATAATTTTTACAAAAATTAATAGTAATTTTTATGCTTATAGTCAGTACCACAGAATTTAGGAATGTTAAAACAGTAGCCATAATCTCAATTCTAAAAGTTTTGAAGACCACATTTTTGACTCCTTTTTAGTTACTAGTTTTTCCTAAAATGCTAAAAATAATTTTTGCAACAATCACTAGTAATTTTTACACATATATACAATTCCAAACAACCCCTTATAGAATTAAATCATGCCAAAATAGTAGCCATAATTTCAATTTCTAAAATCTTAGAAAATCACATTTTTGGTCCTTTCTAGTTACTAGTTTTTCCTAAAATGCTAAAAACAATTTTTACAAGCTTTAATAGCAATTTTTACTCATCTAGACCATACCAAACAGTGCCTTACAGAATTTATTATGTCAAGACAGTAGCCAAATTTTAATTTCTAAAAGCTTTGGAAGTTACATTTTTAATCCTTTCTAGTTGCTAGTTTTTCTTAAAAATTATTCTAAGACATAGAAACCACTTGAAACCATTTTATCCCTTTGAAAACTTAAATTATAACTTTTAAAATAGAGGCAAAGATAAAAATCTCATAGATAAGGCTTTGTTCATAAAAATCATATTTTTGCTTCCTTTTTGAGTTTCCAACTTCTTCAAAATTCTTTTGTGCAATCAGGACACAAGATTTAAATCTCAACATAAAATAAAACTAACTTCATTCCCAACACTTAGACATGGCCAAAATATACATATAGAGATGTGTCCATGATCAAAATTTCCATTTAAGATAAAAGGGGTAAGGCTTGAGCTTTAGAGATTTAGGTGATCATTTGAAACAAACATGCTATGCAATCTCATTTTTAATCTTTATTATTATAAGGTGATGACTTGCAAATATAAATATGATATGGAAGACTTGAAATATAAACATGAGAATGCAAGTTCATTTTTAAGTCTTTAAAGTTTAGGTGATAACTTGAAATATAAATATGAAATGCAAGATTTGAAATTTAAACATGAAGATGCAAGTCCATTTTTAAGTCTTCAAGATTTAAGGTGATAACTTGAAACATAAACATGATATGCAAAGTTTGAAATATAAACATGAAATGCAAGGGCTTAAAACATAAACATGAATGCAAGTCCATTTTTATATTTTATTAAGCTCAAAGCTCAAGACTTTAGAGAATGAAACTCTCAACCCAATCAATCTTAAACAAAATGAAAGTGAGCTTTAGAGTCTCTCAATACCATGGTTCCAACAACCTCATTTCTTGGACTCACCATCAAGTTAAAAAAGAAACAACCAAAGAAAATCAACAAGTATTCTATTTCTCATATTCTTTTGAAAACAAAAATCAAGCCATGAGCTTTAGAGGTCAAATACATGATGGTTTCACAACCACCATCAAGAACCCTTATCATCAAGCTATTGTCTTGACCATCAAAGGAAATATCCAAACAAAACCAACAAACATTCTATTATTCACATTCTTTTGGAACCAAAATCAAGCGTTGGGCTCTACAGATTAAATAAATTATTGTATCACAACCACCATCAAGAACTCTCATATCAAGCCATGGTCTTGACCATACAATCAATATCAAAACCGAAATGGAAAGCAAAGAAAAAGAAGAACATAAAATAAAAATCCCTACCAAGGTTGTTTCTTACTTACTAGAATGAAAACAAGATCCTTTGTTCTGAAATGAGAAGAAAAATCTTCTCTTGAAGCAAGGCAATGTTTCAGCCAAGGGAAAAAGAAATGGTAGGAAGGATTTTTGTGTTGGTAAGTCAAGCTTAGTGTAACGCCCTAATATTTAATCCAACACGCCTAGGATGCAATTTAAGTTAATTATTAGTTATTACTTTTTGTTTCAGTTCTTAACTTTACGTTGTTAAAATATTTAGCAAAAATAAGGGTAATTTTTTTTTTTGAACTTAAAACGAAAACATGAGCTGTGTATACTAAAGTAAATTACATCATCCATCCTGCATACAAATGGAAAGGAAACAAAAATATCACAACATCATAAACATAATCATGTTATCATTGATTCACATATCACAAATGTCACTGTTCCTCCTTGCACATCAAAATATACATATATATAAAGTAGTTTCCTACCCACCAACAATGTAACATCCCCAAATTTATAACTAAGATAAATATTAATTAGCGATAGCAAAACCAAGAGAATCTGAACAAATGTTATGAAACACAACAAATAGACTACTTAAGTATGTCTAGAGAAAATGCAAAGAATTACGAAAATGCCATCACTTAGTGGAAATTACGAAAATGCCCTTGCTATGTAAAGGAAATTACCAAACTACCCTTGCCTTATTAAATGACAAAGATACCCTTACTCTATGAATGGAATTACAAGAATACCACTATCATTGTCTAATTACAAAAATATCCTTGTCTTAGTTAAAGAAATTACTACAACGCCATTTACAGAAATCCCTAGACTTGTCTTTAGACAAGAATGAATCTAAGCTATTGGATTAAGATGATAACACAATAATTTAACCACATACATCATACACATTTCTGAATCACATACATGCACTAAAGGTTAGAAAATATCCACTAACATCTTTGCACAAAACATGGAAACATGTTTGCATAAAACATGGAGCATTTTCATCCAACATGTTTGCATAAAACATGGAAATGTGTTTGCACAAAACATGGAAACGTGTTTGCACAAAACATGGAAACGTGTTTGAACAAAACATGGAAACATGTTTGCACAAAACAAGGAGCATTTTCATCCCAAAATTCAGCCAACATGTTTCCATAAATCATGCTCCAAGTGCTTTCCTTCTTGCTTTTTTCTCTAATCTTTCCACTATAAATACTCCTCAAACTCTCTTCAATTCAAAAACTCCCTAAGTGTTCTTTCTTTCTTATTCTATCATTCTTCTTATGTTCTTCAAAGACTTCTCTTGATCCTCTAAACTTCATCCAAACACTTAAATCCTAAGTCCAAACTTTCACTAGCCCTCACAAAAGTTACAATCTTTAACTCTAGTGAGAAATATTTTCTTAAGCACTCAAGTTCTAGAGCCAAGATTCAAGGAGGGTCATCCACTCCAAAGACTCTTGTTCAAAGCTTAAGGAAGAAGAGAAGGACCCTTTTTAGACCCTACACAAGAGGTAGGAGCTTCATCTTTAATTGTTCAAGCATTGTTGGCTTCTAACCTTGATAGAATGCCTCAAGTTTGAGTTATTGTCAAAAGTTTTAAATGATTATTTGAAAAATATATTTTTAGAAATATGACATGTTCTATTTTGTTATGAGTACCCTTATGATGTTATCAAACTCAAATATAACTTGAAAAGATTGTATGTGAAACCTGATTTAATAAAGGTAACTTAAGATATGAAAATGGTAGGTGCTGGAATTTCTAGTTGTTTATGGCAGCAGGTACTTCGAAAGCTACTGTTCATAAAATATCAAGTATCTCGAAATTAAAATAATTTTACTATAAACTAGACTCATTATAGAACACTCTCCAAAATGAATCACCCAAAACGGAGTTTTCTAGCTCAAGATATAAATTTTTAAAGTAGAGCCTAAGACTGAAACTTTAAATCTGACCTTGTAGTAGTAAAATAGGTGTAACTCACTCTAGAAAAATGCAAATGGACTGATTTCAACTTTGTTGGAAAGCTAACACATATAGGAATACACCCATGTATGTTATGTATAAAGCTTTGTACCACGTAAATACAGAATGAGAAATAAATTTCGGGATAGTGTACTGTGAAAGTGCAGTTTGGAAAGGTTCTGGCTAAGGAAAGACTTGGTATTTTAGCATGTCCATTGTGACCCACCTCTCTTTCCTGGGAACCCTCCTATGCATGGTTTACAGTTGATTTACACTATTCCAAAGATGTAAATGCTAAAATTTGATGAGTTAGGAATTTGGAACTACCTTTACTAAGTTGAGATAACAAGTATACAGAGAATTATAAACTTTCTTCTAAAAGATGTCAAAACTATAAATAAAAGAATCAAGTCTTGTAAAAAGAGAATTTTAAGAATTTAAGTAGAATAATAATCTTCAAGAGTTATATGAAAGTCATAATAAAAATATATAAAGAACCTATAATAATATTTTGAAGTGCATTAATGTATTAATGGAATGCTAAGAGTACAAAGAACACTAAGAGAAAAAGATAATACTAAGACATCCATTACCTCTTACGAACACTAGGAACTCAACTTGATAACTTTGGTTGGTTAATATGAATCATCTATGAAAGTGTTTACTATGAGATTTACATGATATTGTCCATGTTTTATGAAGTGATTTATAGTAATGTGAATGTATGGTGATGAATTATGAAATGATGAGGATGAATGATTGATTGCCCAGGATTTATTGTGATTACATGATAATATGCATACATTCATTTTCAAAAGAAATAATAAAAGTAAAGTTTGAAAAAGTAGCAATGAAAGTCTGGAAAAGTGGACTTGAGCTAAACTCACGGCTTAACCCCCTAAACCGTTGAGATCACGGCAACGGAATGAAAACCAAAAAGGTTATGGCGACGGCCATGGTATGAGCTCATTACCTTTTAGGGTGGTCTAAGGCATTGGTGCATTCATCCCGTGAGTAATTAAGAAATATGTTGATGACATAAATGAAAGATGATGATCACTAAACAAGTGAATGTTGAGGATGATTAATCATGAAATGCATGCAGCTCCTAAATGATTATTGCTTATTAGTGGTTTTACATGATATGCTTATATGTATGCTTGATGAAATACTGAATGGATATTTCGCTAATGTTCAAGATTAGTTTAAAAGTAATCGCACTTCGCTAATCACGCTTTGTGAAAGTTTGATAATTGAATCCTTACTGCTCACCTTTTTATAATAAACCCGAAGTGACTGGGACGACAACGATGACACTTTTAGTACAAGTAGGAACTCCTCGAGAAATCATGTATTTCTCACTCCTATGTTTATTTTCCGTTGTCGCTACTGAGAGACAGACGTGTCCACCTAAAGCAACGGTTTGTAGCCGAGGAAGGAGGTAGCACGTGAAGATTTCAAACCGTTCAAGTAGGAGCATTCCGAGCTTTAGTTACATTATAGTTTGTGAGAAACAATTAGTAATAGTAGAACTTATATTGTTATTTGTAATAACTTATCAATATGATATGCCCTGTTGTGACTTAGGTATTAAGTGATTATATTCCAGTTTATGTGATAATAGTTCTACACTTAGTCTCTTATTCCGCTTATTTAATTAAGTGCACAATGTAACTTGATTATTATCTATAAAAGCGCTATGTATTTCACTTCTCGTTCTGTGCTTAAGTTTTCAAAAAATTAATTTATTTAAAGAAAAAAAAAACTTCCACTATTTTTCTAAGTTAATTTCAAAAGAAAATAAATGTAAGGCATAAGTGACAACTAATAGAATCCAAATGTGAACTTAAGCACAATGGGGTTCTATTAGGGTGTTACAAACAAGGGTTGGGATAAGTATAGTAATCCATAGTCAATATGAAAAGTACGTGAATAAAAGCTTAATATAAAAACTAGCCAAGACCTCTCTTACCCGCTACTCCTACAGGGGTGCACCTAAGTAGATAACCTCTAATAAAAAAGAAAAAGAAAAAGAAGGCTTTCCTATCCATGATGTGTGTACAGGCACTCTGAGGTCCACTGTAGGCTTAATGAGAATTCAGAGGCCAACAAAGTTCAAGATCAATTACAGCACATGGATGGACCAATGACTAAAGCTAGAGCAAAAAGGCTAAAAGAAGCTGTGCAAGGCTTGGTCATGGAAGCAAAGACCAAGAGCAATCCAGTTGAGCATGAGCTCCAAAAATGGACCACTCTTATTCAGTTTGAAGAATAGCCAAGTCCAACATGAAGAAGTCACTTGAAGACCCAATTCAAGTGATCAAGTTGCAAACAAAGTGGGCTGGAATAATTAGTTTAAATTAGGTGTAATTTATCTTATTTTCTTGTAATTTTCGTGCACCTTTTAATTTCTCCAATTTCATAAACTTTGTAGTTGTTTTCAAAGCCAGTTTTAAATGTTTTAAGAGTTTCTAGGCTATTATGATAGATAGTCGGTCAATTAATTATGTTTTCAATGATAGTGGAAATTTAATGCTTAGTAGGTTGTATAGAGGCTTCAACTCAATGAACCTACAGTCCACTTAAGAATATAAATAGGAACACAATGTAAAACAGAAGGCAGAATATGAATTAGTCTTTTCTATGAGTTTTCTTCTTTGTGAGAAATTCCCTTTTGTTCTTGGGTAAAGAACTAAATTTTATCTTATCAAGGCAACTTATGGCGATAAAAAAAAAAAAGACTAATCTACATACTCCATACTCCAACTGAAAGTACAAGGAGATCCAGGTTTATTCTAATTGTTGACTCAAGTATTCAACTCTTACCAAGCTGAATCATATCATTTGGTATCACAGCACGGCTTTCCTTATAATTCAGGTCTGATCTTGGTTTATTTATTTTTCTCTTCATCATTACAAAAAAAAAACGTAAAAAAAAAATAGAGAAGAAGAAGAAAACAAACCATAACATGTTCTAAGAAAATTCCTTGTTTTAGTTCTTCTAGTTATCCCTTATTCTAAGTTCATTATTCAAAATATGTTGCTTTAAGAGGATAATTGATTAGGTTCTTTCTTAAGAACTCATCAGTGGAAGTTTGAGTGGAAAAAGGCTAGAGTGAACATTCTAGTCAAAAGCCAATTGTGAGTGATATACACGAGTGTAAGTGTCATATTTCAAGAGTGTAAACACATTGTGAGTTTTGTGAAGTCCTATATAATTTTTTGTTTTAGTTAACTAACATGGCAAGAGATGAAAATTCACCACAAGGTGGAGGATTATCCACTTTTCAAATGAGAGCATTGACTGGCCATCTAGAATGGGTATTCAATGCAAAATTTGAAGAGCTCCATGAGAGGATGGATAGGATGGAAAACCATGCATCAGGCAGTCAACATGCTTTGCAAAATGAAACAAATTACCAATTTGAAGAGGAAAAGACAAGTGATCAAAACACAAGGAGAAGAAGGACCATTAGGCACAATAGGAGAAGAAGAAATTCTAGTGATGAACTTAGAGGGATTAACATCAAAATTCCTCCATTTCAAGGGAAGTCTGATCCACAAGCCTATTTTGAATGGGCAATGAGAATGGAGCAAATATTCTTTTGTCAAACATATTCTGAAGGTAATAAGGTTAAGCTTGCTGCCCTTTAATTTACTGATTATGCTTTTATTTGGTGGGATCAATTACAGAAAGCTAGAGCTAAGAATGGAGAGCAACAAGTTAGGACATGGGCTGAGATGAAGGCAATCATGAGATGGAGATCTGTGCCTTCATATTTCCATAAAGAACTCCACAACAAGTTGCAAAGTCTCACTCAAGGTTCTAAGAGTGTGGATGAGTATCACAAAGAGATGGAGATGGCCATGATTCAAACAAACATTGTGGAAGATCAAGAAGCAACCATGGCTCGGTTGCTCAATGGCCTTAACCAAGATATAGCTGATGTTGTGGAGATGTATCACTATGTGGAACTTTAAGAGATGGTGCATCAAGCAATTAAGGTGGAGCAGCAACTGAAGAAGAAAAATAGAAGAAATTCTTCTAGTTCCAGTTCAATTCCATGGAGAAACAACCTGAAGAAGGAGCAACCAATTGCAATTCAGTCCAAAGAGGCTGAATCAAAGAAAAGTCAACCATCAACAAGCACTTCAAAGAACCGAGATATAAAGTGCTTTAAGGTGGAGATTATGTGGATGAGGTACTTTGTGATCTAGTTCCCATGGAAGTTGCACTGGCTTAATAATAATGGAGAATTGAAGGTGGATAAGCAAATTTTGGTACCATTCACTATTGGAGATTATGTGGATGAGGTACTTTGTGATCTAGTTCCCATGGAAGTTGCACACATACTTCTTCATAGACCATGGCAATTTGACCGCAAGGTGATCTACAATGGATACACCAACTGGTTTTCACTTGTGCATAACAAGAAGAAACTCATTGTTGCGCCTTTGTCTCCAAGACAAGTTTTTTGGGACCAAATAAAAATGAGGCAGTCTAGAGAGCGAGAGGAATCCAATAAAAAGGAGAGTGAAAAGAAAATTTTGAGTGAAAAAAAAAGAAAGGTAAACACCAAGAGAGTGGTGAGCAAGAAAAATAGAGTAAACGCATGAGTGTCATTGCAAAAGAAAGTGATATCAAGAGAGCTTGTTTTTTTATCATCAACCTATGCTTGTAATTTTGTACAAGGAGGCTTGTTTAAACTCTAACCTTAATCAAACTTCTTTGCCTAGTTCTTTTGTAGGAATTTGAATATGTGTTCCCGGATGAAGTTCCAAGTGGATTGCCACCCTTGAGAGGAATTGAGCATCAAATTGATCTCATTCCTAGGGCTGTACTCCCTAATAGACCGGCCTATAAAACTAATCCCAAGGAAGCAAAAGAACTTCAAAAGCAAGTTGGAGAGCTGATGGAAAAAGGATGGGTGAGGGAAAGCATGAGTCCTTGTGTTGTACTTGTTATTCTCATACCAAAGAAAGATGGATCATGGAGGATGTGTATGGATTGCAGAGCCATCAACAAAATCACTATAAAGTATAGGCATCTAATTCATAGATTAGATGATATTCTTGATGAATTGTATGGTTCTTGCTATTTTTCCAAAATTGATTTGAAAGGTGGTTATCATCAAATTAAGATGAAAGAAGGGGATGAATGGAAAAGAGCTTTCAAAACTAAATATGGGTTGTATAAATGGTTAGTTATTTCTTTTAGTTTAACTAATGCTCCTAGTACATTCATGCGCCTCACGAATTGTGTTTTGCGTGCTTTTCTAGGAAAATTTGTTGCAGTTTACTTTGATGATATCCTTATATATAGCAAGAGCTTAGGTGAACATCTTGAGCATTTGAAATGTGTCTTACTTGCATTGAAAGAAGAGAGACTGTATGGTAATCTAAAAAAATGTTCTTTTTGCACTCAACAAGTAAATTTTCTTGGATTCATTGTTAGTTCAAGAGGTGTAGAAGTGGATGAAGAGAAAGCAAAGGCAACTAAAAAATGGCCTACACTTAAAAATCTGAGTGATGTAAGAAGTTTTCATGGGTTAGCTAGTTTCTGTAGGAGGTTAGTCAAAGATTTTAGTATACTAGCTGCACCCCTTCAAATAGGAAAAAGAGCAAGAGATGGCTTTCAATACCCTTAAGGAGAGGTTGAGTAATGCACCATTACTTGTTTTTCCTTATTGTACTAAATCTTTTGAAATTGAATGTAATGCTTCAAGTGTAGGTACTGGTGCTGTTTTGATGCAAGAAGGATGACCTATGGCTTATTTCAGTGAGAAATTAAGTGGTGCTAAACTTAATTACTCCACTTATGACAAAGAGTTGTATGCTTTGGTGAGAACCTTGTAGGTTTGGCAACATTATCTTTTGCCAAAAGAATTTGTGGTCAATACAGATCATGAATCCTTGAAACATTTAAAAGGATGAAAGGTAAACAAAAGGCATGGGAAGTGGATTGAATTTCTAGAATAATTTCCATATGTGATCAAATACAAGCAAGGAAAGGAGAATGTGGTTGCTGATGCACTTTATAGGAGGCATGCATTTCTTTCTACTTTAGATGCAAAATTGCTTGGTTTTGTGCATTTGAGAGACTTGTACAAAAATGATTATGATTTTTCACAATTGTACATTGCTTGTGAGAAAGGGGCAAAAAGGGATTTCTTTAGACATGATGGTTACTTATTCAAGGGTAATAGACTTTGTGTGCCTAATTGTTCTTTGCGTGCTTGTTAGAGAGGCTCATGGAGGGGGTCTGATGGGTCATTTTGGGGTTAGTAAGACTTTGAGTATCTTGGGTGAACATTTCTTTTGGCCTCAAATGAAAAAAAAAGAAGTAAAAAACATGTGGTAATTGTGTTACCTGCAAAAAGGCCAAATCCAAGGTTATGCCTCATGGATTGTATACTCCATTACCTATTCCTGATTCCCCTTGAATTGATTTGTCTATGGACTTTGTATTAGGTTTGCCTCGGACCAAGAAAAGCAAAGATTTTGTTTTTGTTGTTATGGACAGATTTTCAAAGATGGCACACTTCATAGCTTGCTACAAAACAGATGATGCCACTCAAATTGCTGAATTGTTTTTCAAAGAAGTGGTGAGATTGCATGGCATTCCAAGAACCATTGTCTCCGACCATGACACCAAATTCTTAAGTCACTTTTGGAGGACCTTGTGGAACAAGTTAGGAATCAAGCTCCTTTTCTCTATAACTTGTCATCCGCAAATTGATGGACAAACTGAGGTAGTGAATAGAACTCTCTCAACCTTGTTAGGGGTTGTGATTAGTAAGAATCTTAAAGTCTTGGGAAGAATGTTTACCTCATGTAGAATTTGCTTACAGTAGGGCCACACACTCTACTACTAATCATTTTCTTTTTGAAGTGTCTATAGCATCAATCCTTTCACTCCATTAGATTTAATCCTTTCGCTAATAAGAGAGCAAGGTAATCTAGATGGCAAAAAAAAAGACAGAATTTGTCCAGCAACTCCATGAGAAGGTGAAACAACAAATTGAGAAGAAAACAAGGTAGTATGCTCATCAAGCTAACAAAGGGCGCAAGAAGGTGACTTTTGAGCCAGGAGATTGGGTTTGGCTTCATATGAGGAAAGAAAGGTTTTCTGCTCAAAGGTGTTCCAAATTGCAACTAAGAGGCGATGGTCCTTTATAAGTGATTGAGAAGATCAATGATAATGCCTACAAACTTGATCTTCCAGGTGAGTATCAAGTTAGTGCTACTTTTAATGTGACTAATTTGTCTTTGTTTGATGCAGATGATGAGCTTGACTCGAGGATGAATCCTCTTCACAAGGGAGCGAATAATGAGAATTTAGCCAAGGCCAACAAAATTCAAGATCAATTATGACGCATGGATGGACCAATGACTAGAGCTAGAGCAAAAAGGCTAAAAGAAGCTTTGGAAGGCCTAGTCATGGAAGCAAAGACCAAGAGCAATCCAGTTGAGCATGAGCTCCAAAAATGGACCACTCATATTTAGTTTGAAGAATAGCCAAGTCCAACATGAAGAAGTCACTTGAAGACCCAAAGATGAAGCACAATTCAAGTGATCAAGTTGCAAACAGAGTGGAGTGGAATAATTAGTTTAAATTAGGTTTAATTTATCTTATTTTCTTGTAATTTTCGTGCACCTTTTAATGTCTCCAATTTCAAAAACTTTTTAGTTGTTTCAAAGTTAGTTTTAAGTGTTTTAAGAGTTCATAGGCTATTATGATAAATAGTAGGTCAATTAATTATGTTTTCAATGCTAGTGGGAATTTAATGCTTAGTGGGTTGTATAGAGGCTGCAACTCAATGAACTTGTAGTCCACTTAAGAATATAAATAGGAATGCAATGTAAAATAGAAGGCAGAATATGAATTAGTCTTTTCTATGAGTTTTCTTCTTTGTGAGAACTTCCCGTTTGTTCTTGGGTAAAGAAATAAATCTGATCTTATCAAGGCAACTTGTCGTGATAAAAAACAAAACTTATCACTCACCTTCTCATCTTCTCTTGAGTGTCGCGTCTATATCTTTTTGAAATTTAAACAAACAAACACAACTCCAAACTCCAACCTGAAAGTGCAAGGAGATGGAAGTTTATTCTAATTGTTGATTCAAGCTATTCAACTCTTACTAACCTAAATCATATCAAGGCTCCTACTGATGACGCTACTGATAGGGAGGGATATAGCCAAGCACACAAGCAATGTCGGCGGGAGTAGGCCCAGGATGGACATGAGTTTTATGGTGTAGATAAGTGACTTCCCTATGAGCATGCTAGTCTCCTCTCAAGGGCTGTGTCACAGTAGCCTCCCCCTTGCTACTACCCTTTATCTCCATGGGAACTGCAGGTGCGGAACTGCCCGAGGAGTGCTAGGAAGGAGAATTCTTTGACAGATTGGTCAATGGCTCGTTGGGTGAGGGGGTGATCAGGGGATGTAGATAGGGTAATCATGAACAACAAAAGTAGCTGGGTGAGTATGGCGAATCTGCTCCCCACATGGACTGGCACACTCAAAGATAAGGTCATTAGCAAACGGGGCAACAAGAGAGAACCTATAACTTGTAACGGGGTGTGCAAAAGGGGACTCCAAAAACACGAACAGGCGGATGACACATCGACCCATGAAATGGTAAGTCTGGTGAGTGGCATCGAAGTGCATCTCCCAAGTAGGAGCGTCAACATATATCATGAATGTATGCTGCCATCAGCCTCTGAAGACAAGATGGAAAGAAAGAAAAAGGGGATAAGAAACTTATATAAGAATCTCAGTAGGGCTTTCACCTCCTAACATGTGTCATCATCTACATCTTCAAGAACCTCAGGTTTCATCATGAAAATAGTGGGTAGATGTGTAACACCCTCATTTTTATGACTGTGCAAAATGACCAAAACGCCCTTGAGGTCATCCTGCACGAGAATCAAGGACGGTCATCCCAGGCTATCCTCAATGAAGTATTCTAATATTAGGAAATATATATAATATTAGGCTTTAATAAAAAATAAATTAATTCTTCGTATTATTCTGGAGTAAAAATAATTAATTAAGACTAAGTTATATGAGAAAATCCAAAATTTGTATAGCACCCAAAATTCTTTCACATTCATTCTTAGAACACTTCAATCTATGCGAATGTAGATGAAATAGATGATGTCATATGTTAAGCAGTTCTGATATGCACTAATTTATATAGTGTGATCCACTTGAAGTGAGTGTTGTTCTCAGTATAAAGTCATCGAATGTGCTTTCTTAAGAGGAACGTATGGTCGATGCTAATTGTATGCTAATTGAATTATTGAACCTAGAGTATATGCATATCTAACACTATACCATAGGTTTTGTTAGTTAAATTAATTGCCGTTACTTCCTTAAGACTAATTTTGTGTATAGTTTTATTCAATTAATTTATGTAAGAAGCCTTTGGAACTTTATGTGATGATTGTTGATGAAAACATAATTTTCTTTTACTGGGCTCTTAAAAATTATCATTCCGAGGTGGAAAAACTACCTTCTGTTTGATTAATAAATGTGCAAGAGAAACAAATTGTAGTGGATTGCATAATTGTTTTGCTACTGTGGTCGTTCTAAGATCACATGCAAAGTTGTCACCACCAATTGTAGCAATACTAAACCACTAAATATATTAAGCTATTCATACAAATCCTTATACACTTTTTAATTCACCCATGTAACATCCTATTTGCTTTATGGATTGTATTTGTCCCCACAAACCAACACGGGTCCTTCGGCATGCTTTGTCCTCACTGCTGCGCTTCACAGGAAAACTTCCCAGGAGGTCACCATCCCAAAATTACCCCAGGTCAAGCACGCTTAACTGTGGAGTTCTTTCAGTTTAGGCTACAGAAAGAAGATGCATCTTCTTTCGGTAGCCTAAACTGAAAGAACTCCACGCTTAAGCGTGCTTGACCTGGGTAATTTTGGGATGGTGACCTCCTCGGGAAGTTTTCCCAGAAGCGCAAGGAGTGAGGACAAAGCATGCCGAAAGGACCGTGTTGGTTTGTGGGGACGTCGTCAATCCATAAAGCACAGGGATGTTACAAATGGTATCGAGCCTTCACCTCTCCCAAGACGGTGTGGTTCGGGACTAACCAAAGCGGAAGTCGTGGGCATGTAACGCCCGGGGATGAGGACGAGGAGTGATCGCCGGTGCAAAGAGGGCACGGACAAGGAGCGGCTCCTCGAAAGGTCCTCTAAGCGGAGGGGTACATGGATGAACCGATTACACACCTGAATGAGAGGGATCCTAAGACTGTATAGGTATGGGACTATATAGTTGAGGAGGGCTTATATGAATTGATTCGTACTACCTATACCAACAAGATGCATCTTCTTTTCGGTAGCCTAAACTGAAAGAACTCCACAGTTAAGCGTGCTTGACCTGGGGTAATTTTGGGATGGGTGACCTCCTGGGAAGTTTTCCCAGGAAGCGTGTGAGTGAGGACAAAGCATGCTGAAAGGACCCGTGTTGGTTTGTGGGGACAGTCGTCAATCCATAAAGCAGCAGGGGATGTTACAACCCACGTTCACAAGCAGAATAAGAGTGATGGCAGCAATCTTTGACAAACATACTAGGCCTATAATGCCATTCAGCTTTTGAAAAATAAAAATAATAAAGGAAGAAACATTTAAGTCATCTCCATCCCCTACTCTCTTCACTCACTGCACTCCCCATTCCCTATAAAAATGGACACCCTGCCAAGACCATGAAATAAGAATGATGGGCAAGATTGCATCATGGCACAAATTACGGTTCATTAAAAAGAAACAAGATAATTCATTTCTTGTTACCATCTTCACTTTAAAAGAAATAAATTGCGGGAGCAAAGGTCATAGGTTTTCATACACTAGTGGTAATCAAAACGAAGAAAAAGGCAAGATTCTGGAGATTGGAGAAGAGGAAGGAAAAACAGAAGTAAGTGGCCGTATGCCCTCCTATTTGTTTTTACCTAATCTTACATTCCCCTATTCTACCATAAAAAATCACTCACATTCACGCAGACACAATATAGCATTCCCATCTTTAAATCACAGAACACACACACACAACCTTCTCTGAGTCAACAACCAACTCCTAGTATGTCCTTCCCATAGCTAGAAATCTAATCACAAACCAAATCACAACAAACAACTCAAACAAAGCATAAACCATTTCAGTCCAAACATAAACAGAACACGACCAAAAAAAAGAAAGAATCTAGAAACAATTATTCTTAGTTGGTTTCTGTCCAAACAGCCCGTGTACATGCCAAATACATACATATATAATTGATGGAAAAAAAATGTGATAGTTACAGAGAAGGGGAACGATTCCAGCGGCCACACCGTCGTGAGCACCAGTCGCTACTGCCACCACTGGCACTGCTATCAGAACCAGAAATCCCCCTTGCAGTCACGGGTTTACCCCGCACATCTGCACACGCCCCTTCCCCCTCTCCTAGTTTCCCTTCCTTCATTAATAGAGCCATCACCTCATAAGACAAACACCATGATTCCAGCTTTCCTAAAGCCCAAACACCCATAGCCAAACAAACAGAGTGGAAGCGACAAAAATGGGAGAAAGAGAGAAAAGGGGCAGTGTAACACCCTAATAGAACCCCACTATGCTTAAGTTCACATTTGGATTCTATTAGTTATCACTTATGCCTTGCATTTATTTTCTTTTGAAATTAACTTAGAAAAATAGTGGAAGTTTTTTTTTTAAATAAATTAATTTTTTTGAAAACTTAAGCCTGTAATGAAAAGTGAAATACATAGCGCTTTTATAGATAATAATCAAGTTACATTGTGCACTTAATTAAATAAGCGGAATAAGAGACTAAGTGTAGAACTATTATCACATAAACTGGAATATAATCACTTAATACATAAGTCACAACAGGGCATATATCATACTGATAAGTTATTACAAATAACAATATAAGTTCTACTATTACTAATTGTTTCTCACAAACTATAACGTAACTAAAGCTCGGAATGCTCCTACTTGAAAGGTTTGAAATCTTCACGCGCTACCTCCTTCCTCAGCTACAGCTTCGTTGCTTTAGGTGGACACGTTTGTCTCTGGTAACGACAACGGAAAATAAACATAGGAGTGAGAAATACATGATTTCTCAATAGGAGTTCCTACTTGTACTAAAAGTGTCATCGTTATCGTCCCAGTCACTTCGAGTTTATTATAAAAAGGTGAACAGGTAAGGATTCAATTATCAAACTTTCACAAACGTGATTAGCCGAAGTACAGTTACTTTTAAACTAATCTTGAACATTAGCAGAAATATCCATTCAGTATTTCATCAAGCATACATATAAGCATATAATGTAAAACCACTAATAAGCAATAATCATTTAGGAGCTGCATGCATTTCATGATTACTTATCCTCAACATTCACTTGTTTAGTGATCATCATCTTTCATTTATTTCATCAACATATTTCTTAATTACTCACGGGATGAATGCATCAATGCCTTAGACCACCCTAAAGGGTACTGAGCTCATACCGTGGCCGTCGTCACAACCTTTTGGTTTTCTTTCCGTTGCCATGGTCTCAACGGTTTAGGGGGTTAAGCTGTGAGTTTAGCTCAAGTCCACTTTTCCAGACTATCATTGCTACTTTTTCAGGTTTTACTTTTATTCTCACTGAGTGAAATCATCAATACCTTAATCCTCAAAGAGGATTAAGCAGTGAGTTGGTCTATTTATTATTTCATTTGAAACATGAATGTATGCACATTAATAAATCATGGCACAGTCAATCATTTTATCATTATCATTTCATATCTCATCAATACATTCACATTTCTGTATATCACTTCATGTACCTTGACAATATCATGTAAATCTCATAGTAAACATTCTCATAGATAATTCATGTTAAGCAACCTAAGTTATCAAGTTAGGTCTCTAGTGTTCCTAATAGGTTATGGATATCTTGGTATTAACTTTTTCTCTTAGTCTTCTTTGTACTCTTAGTATTTCCATTAATACATTAATACCCTTTAAGATATTTTTAAAGGTTCTTTATATATTTTTATTATGACTTTTATATATATCTCCTGAAGATTATTATTCTACTTAAATCCTTAAAATTATCTCTTTACAAGACTTGAATCTTTTATTTAGAGTTCTGACATCTTTTAGAATAAAATTTGTAGCACTAACATCTTAGATTAGTGTAAATCAACTGTAAATTGTGCATAGTAGGATTTCTAGGAAAGAGAGGTGGGTCACAATGGACACGCTTAAATACCAAGTCTTTCCTTAGCCAGAACCTTTTCAAATTGCACTCTCACAGTATCACGCTACCTTCAAGACTTTCTCAGCACACTGTCCCGAAAATATATCTCTCATTCTGTATTTTCATGGTGTAAAACTTTATGCATAGCATACATAAGTGTGTTTGTAGATGTGTTAGCTTTTCGACAAAATTGAAATCAGTCCATTTGCATTTTTCTAGAGTGAGTTACACCTATTTTACTACTACAAGGTCAGATTAAGAGTTTCAGTCTTAGGCTCTAGTTTAAAAATTTATATCTTGGGCTAGGAAAGTCCGTTTTAGGTGATTCTTTTTGGAGAGTGTTCTACAATGAGTCTAGTTTATAATAAAAATATTTTCATTTCGAGATCCTTCATATTTTATGAACACTAATTTTCGAAGTAACTACTGCCAGAAATAACTAGAAATTCCAGCACCTGCCATGTTCATGTCTTAAGTTATCTTTATTAACTCAAGTTTCACATACAATCTTTTAAGTTATATTTGAGTTTGATAACATCATAAAAGTACTCATAGCATAATAGAACATGTTGTATTTTCTAAAAATATAATTATTCAAAACTTTTGACAATAACTCAAGTTTGAGGCATTCTATCCATGAGCAAAGTTAGAAGCCAACAATACTTGAACAAATAAAGACAAAACTCCTACCTCTTGTGTAGGGTCTAAAAAGGGTCCTTCTCTTCTTCCTTAAGCTTTGAACAAGAGTCTTTGGAGTGGATGACCCTCCTTGAATCTTGACTCTAGAACTTGAGTGCTTAAGAAAATATTTCTCACTAGAGTTAAAGATTGTAACTCTTGTGAGGGCTAGTGAAAGTTTGGACTTAGGATTTAAGTGTTTGGATGAAGTTTAGAGGATCAAGAGAAGTCTTTGAAGAACATAAGAAGAATGATAGAATAAGAAAGAAAGAACACTTAGGGAGTTTCTGAATTGAAGAGAGTTTGAGGAGTATTTATAGTGGAAAGATTAGAGAAAAAACAGAAGAAGGAAAGCACTTGGAGCATGATTTATGGAAACATGTTGGCTGAATTTTGGGATGAAAATGCTCCTTGTTTTGTGCAAACATGTTTCCATGTTTTATGCAAACATGTTGGATGAAAATGCTCCATGTTTTGTGCAAAGATGTTAGTGGAGATTTTCTAACCTTTAGTGCATGTATGTGATTCAGAAATGTGTATGATGTATGTGGTTAAATTATTGTGTTATCATCTTAATCCAATGACTTAGATTCATTCTTGTCTAAAGACAAGTCTAGGGATTTGTGCAAATGGCATTGTAGTAATTTCTTTAACTAAGACAAGGATATTTTTGTAATTAGTCAATGATAGTGGTATTCTTGTAATTTCATTCATAGAGTAAGGGTATCTTCATCATTTAATAAGGCAAGGGTAGTTTGGTAATTTCTTCTACATAGCAAGGGCATTTTCGTAATTTCCACTAAGTGATGGCATTTACGTAATTCTTTGCATTTTTCTCTAGACATACTTAAGTTGTCTATTTGTTGTGTTTCATAACATTTGTCCAGATTCTCTTGGTTTTGCTATCGCTAATTAAGATTTATATTTATCTTAGTTATAAATTTGGGGATGTTACAGGCAGCGGCTCTCTCTCCATGGCAATTGACCACCTTTCCTCCGCGCAAAGCCGTCGCCACAAAGCCCAGTGCCTCGCGGTCCTGCTCCCTCGCCCAACTGCCTGCTTCCTCCCTACCACCGCGCAAGGCCCGCCGCTGGCGAACACCTCGCCACCGCGCATTAGCTCCCCATCCTTTTCCTTGCGCGGCTGTCCCTATTTCCCTCTTCCCTTGATCGCGCCTCTCTCTCTCCCGAACATGCAAGAGATCTCAATCTCTCTTCCTCCCTCTCTCAATCCGTAGCTGTGTGTGTGTGTGTCTAAGTGTGTGAGTGGATTTCTATGTGAGTGTGTTTGTCCTCTAACCCCTCCCCCCTTCACATGCAAAGCCCATCTCTCTCTCTCTCTCATCGCTGCATCTCTCTCTTTTTCTCTGTGTGTGTGTGTGTTGAGTGCCGCCAAGAGAATGAAGAAGCCCGTATTCCTGATGTGTGGCTGTCAAAGTATTTAGACTTAGGATATTTTATTATTTTATTTTAATGCGGTAACCTTTATGCTGAGTGTAGTTTTTAGTTGGATTCAGACCATACCTTTTATTTATTTTGTTTGGGAATGTGTTTGTTGGAGTCAGGTCTCTCTTTTTTTTAGTTTCGTCAAAATAATTCTGCTTGGGTTTAGTGTGGGTTTCGAATTTGCTATCTGGTTATTGGCCAAGATGTGTTTTGAGTCATTTCCCTGTCTGACGGTAGGCTATGTTTATTTGGGGTAATATTTGATATTTAGGTCTGGTTTGACATTCTCTAAAAATGATAGATAGGGTCTTTCTCTGAAAATGTCGGGTTTTAGTTTAGGTAGGATTGGAGCTTTTTTGTACGGATTGTTTTATTCTAGAGCAAAATAATAATAATAATAATAATAATAATAATAAATGAGTAAATAATAATTGGATAAATAAGTAGATAGAATATCCTAATAATAATAATAAATAAATAAAAATATGAATATATATGTGGTATAAAATAAAATAAGATAAAGGGAGAGGTATGATGACAATAATACAAGTTTCATACATATACTACTGGATATATTATTTTGCTCATTGAATCACGATCATTATAAATTATTACACTTCACAAAATCATATACACATCACATAACTTGTATATTCTCTTTAGCACAGTTGCAAGAATTTATATATAATGATTTATGCAATTATTCCTTACAAATGTATTTTTGTTGCTTATATAGAAAGTTTATTCACTTTGATATTCATGTTCTTGTGTGTGATATGTGTTTGTGGTAATATCATGTTCTTCTTATGTATTCTAGGCTATGCTAATAAATATAATATTATTTCATATAATTATGTGTAAATCTTATGATTAGCAAGGTTATAATACCTCATTACTGCCTCGTTTATCCATCTATGACATGATATTATGATTTATCACACTTTGTGGGGGAGAAGGATGTTATTCTTTGTAGAATTTTATATATATATGCAGGTTGACTATTATGATTAAAGGCTGTAGGACATAATATTACACATGCAATTTTGTCTACAATTATAATATTATAGATCTACAGGTATTCTGCAATGTTGATACAAAATCACTTTCTATTGATGCTCAATATCTTGATCAATAGTTTGATATTCTTAATCCCTTTTCAAGAAAAATAAAATCAATTGACCACTGAATTTTAGAGAACGACGTGGCTTTGAGTTCCTCATTGCACCAGGGGATACGTCGGCGTAGCTAATAACTATCAAGCCAAAATTTATTTTCTCTGAAAACCTTACTCTCATTTATTATTATTATTATTATTTCATTCTACTTGTTTTGATTTTATTCTTAAAATGTTAAATCATGAGTTATTTGAGTATGTTCTTTCTTGAATGAGTTATGATGATTTGCGGCATGATATGAGGATAAATGAATAACTGAGATACATATGATTGGTATCTTTTATGATCATGAAATGTTAAATGTTAACTTATGATAATGGCCATGATTATATATGCTCATATTTGTATCTCTAAGTAACATGTTAAGAGGAAAGGTGACAAGTCACATGGAAATGATCCTCTAGACTCCAGGAATTAATGGTTATGAGAGGTGATCCTAAACTATGATTAAAGGTGACATAAAACACGTGAGAATGAGCCTCTAGACTCCAGGAATTAATGTTTATGAGAGGCGATCCACAAAATGAGATGACCTTATAGACTCCAGGAATTAATGGTTATGATAGGTGATCGTTAAGCCCCCTAACCCGTACTCTGGGAGTCGGGATTTAAACTTATCATAGGATAAGTAG
Source organism: Dalbergia cultrata (assembly GCA_031216105.1). Taxonomy (NCBI): domain Eukaryota; kingdom Viridiplantae; phylum Streptophyta; class Magnoliopsida; order Fabales; family Fabaceae; genus Dalbergia; species Dalbergia cultrata. Next base: position 40,775,546 of record CM062346.1, on the reverse strand, counting down.
CTTATCACAGGGTAAGCAGAAACTAGTGACGACTAGTTTAAGGTATGAGCTCATAGCCTAGAACTCTCAAGAGGAGAGAGTGTTAGGGTGGCCCTCTGAAAGAGAATCCAGAAAGCTAAGTCACCTAAAATAATAAGGAGAAAAGGTTGAATCATGATAGTTTATGTTCTTTTAAATTGTTGTAATCTTGTAGTGCCTTGCATATGATACCGATGTACATTCATGATGAGGTGTGATGTGCTTATAGAATTATGCTAAAAGACATGAACCTCGACTAATGGATTTTAAACTAATAAATTAACTTTGTACTGTCCCTTGTTTTCATAATGAAACCCGAGGTTCCTGGAGATGAAGATGATGACACCTATACAGGGGCAAGAGCCCTATTGGATACTTGTTCAAGTTTCTTATTCCCTTTCTTTTCTTTCCATCTCATCTTCAGAGGGTGATGGCCAGGTTCGTGCTTTACTTTGAGGCTCCCACTTGGGAGATGCATTTCGATCCTGTCAACCAGTCTTATCATTTTGTGGGTCGATGTGCCGTTTGTCTGTTTGTTTTCTTAGATCATCCCTTCGCACACCCAGTTACTAGTATCTAGTTCTCCACTGCCGTTCACCGATGATTTCGCTTTTGATCGTGCCCGTCCACATACAGAGTAGTTTCCTCATGGTAGCACTGCCACATCTGCCATCCGTGACTTCCCTGTTTACACACCCCGATCACCTCCTCGACCTGCCGACTCGTGGTCAGATCCATCGAAGGAGTCTCCATCTCATCATTCTTCAAGAGGTTCGGTACCTACCATACCACAGGAGCATCACTAGTAGTATGAGACACTCTAGTAGGATTATGTGGTTTTTGTAACATCCTAATAGAACCCCATTGTGCTTAAGTTTACATTTGGATTCTATTAGTTTTCACTTATGCCTTACATTTATTTTCTTTTGAAATTAACTTAGAAAAATAGTGAAAGTTTTTTTTTCTTTAAATAAATTAATTTTTTGAAAACTTAAGCCTGTAACGAGAAGTGAAATACATAGCGCTTTTATAGATAATAATCAAGTTACATTGTGCACTTAATTAAATAAGTGGAATAAGAGATTAAGTGTAGAACTATTATCACATAAACTGGAATATAATCACTTAATACATAAGTCACAACAGGGCATATCATACTGATAAGTTATTACAAATAACAATATAAGTTCTACTATTACTAATTGTTTCTCACAAACTATAATGTAACTAAAGCTCGGAATGCTCCTACTTGAACGGTTTGAAATCTTCACGTGCTACCTCCTTCCTCAGCTACAGCTTCGTTGCTTTAGGTGGACACATCTGTCTCTGGTAACGACAACGGAAAATAAACATAGGAGTGAGAAATATATGATTTCTCAGTAGGAGTTCCTACTTGTACTAAAAGTGTCATCGTTGTCGTCCCAGTCACTTCGGGTTTATTATAAAAAGGTGAACAGGTAAGGATTCAATTATCAAACTTTCACAAACGTGATTAGCCGAAGTGCAATTACTTCTAAACTAATCTTGAACATTAGTAGAAATATCCATTCAGTATTTCATCAAGCATACATATAAGCATATAACGTAAAACCAATAATAAGCAATAATCATTTAGGAGCTGCATGCATTTCATGATTACTCATCCTCAACATTCACTTGTTTAGTGATCAACATATTTCTTAATTACTCACGGATGAATGCATCAATGCCTTAGACCACCCTAAAAGGGTAATGAGCTTATACCATGGCCGTCGCCATAACCTTTTTGGTTTTCATTCCGTTGCCGTGATCTCAACGGTTTAGGGGGTTAAGCCGTGAGTTTAGCTTAAGTCCACTTTTCCAGACTTTCATTGCTACTTTTTCAAACTTTACTTTTATTATTTCTTTTGAAAATGAATGTATGCATATTATCATGTAATCACAATAAATCCTGGGCAATCAATCATTCATCCTCATCATTTTATAATTCATCACCATACATTCACATTACTATAAATTGTAACATCCCCTGCTGCTTTATGGATTGACGACTGTCCCCACAAACCAACACGGATCTTTTCAGCATGCTTTGTCCTCACTCACACACTTCCTAGGAAAACTTCCCAGGAGGTCACCCATCCCAAAATTACCCCAGGTCAAGCACGCTTAACTGTGGAGTTCTTTCAGTTTGGGCTACCGAAAAGAAGATGCATCTTGTTAGTATAGGTAGTGCAAATCAATTCATATAAGCCCTCCTCAATTGTATAGTCCCATACCTATACAATATTAGGATCCCTCTCATTCGGGTGTGTAATCGGTTCATTCATGTACCCCTCCGCTTAGAGGACCTTGCGAGGAGCCGCTCCTTGTCCGTGCCCTCTTTACACCGGCGATCACTCCTCGTCCTCGTCCCCGGGCGTTACATGCCCACCAGCTTCCGCTTGGTTCGTCCCCGAACCACACCGTACTGGGAGAGGTGCAGGCTCTGATACCATTTGTAACATCCCCTGCTGCTTTATGGATTGACGACTGTCCCCACAAACCAACACGGATCTTTTCAGCATGCTTTGTCCTGACTCACACACTTCCTAGGAAAACTTCCCAGGAGGTCACCCATCCCAAAATTACCCCAGGTCAAGCACACTTAACTGTGGAGTTCTTTCAGTTTGGGCTACCGAAAAGAAGATGCATCTTGTTAGTATAGGTAGTGCAAATCAATTCATATAAGCCCTCCTCAATTGTATAGTCCCATACCTATACAATATTAGGATCCCTCTCATTCGGGTGTGTAATCGGTTCATTCATGTACCCCTCCGCTTAGAGGACCTTGCGAGGAGCCGCTCCTTGTCCATGCCCTCTTTGCACCGGCGATCACTCCTCGTCCTCGTCCCCGGGCGTTACAGTTTACAGTTGATTTACACTATTCCAAAGATGTAAATGCTAAAAATTGATGAGTTAGGAATTTGGAACTACCTTTACTAAGCTGAGATAACAAGTATACAGAGAATTATAAACTTTCTTCTAAAAGATGTCAAAACTATAAATAAAAGAATCAAGTCTTGTAAAGAGAGAATTTTAAGAATTTAAGTAGAATAATAATCTTCAAGAGTTATATGAAAGTCATAAGAAAAATATATAAAGAACCTATAATAATATTTTGAAGTGCATTAATGTATTAATGGAATGCTAAGAGTACAAAGAACACTAAGAGAAAAAGATAATACTAAGACATCTATTACCTCTTACGAACACTAGGAACTCAACTTGATAACTTTGGTTGGTTAATATGAATCATCTATGAAAGTGTTTACTATGAGATTTACATGATATTGTCCATGTTTTATGAAGTGATTTATAGTAATGTGAATGTATGGTGATGAATTATGAAATGATGAGGATGAATGATTGATTGCCCAGGATTTATTGTGATTACATGATAATATGCATACATTCATTTTCAAAAGAAATAATAAAAGTAAAGTATGAAAAAGTAGCAATGAAAGTCTGGAAAAGTGGACTTGAGCTAAACTCACGGCTTAACCCCCTAAAACGTTGATATCACGGCAACGGAATGAAAACCAAAAAGGTTATGGCGACGGCCATGGTATGAGCTCATTACCCTTTTAGGGTGGTCTAAGGCATTGATGCATTCATCCGTGAGTAATTAAGAAATATGTTGATCACTAAACAAGTGAATGTTGAGGATGAGTAATCATGAAATGCATGCAGCTCCTAAATGATTATTGCTTATTAGTGGTTTTACGTGATATGCTTATATGTATGCTTGATGAAATACTGAATGGATATTTCTGCTAATGTTCAAGATTAGTTTAAAAGTAATTGCACTACGGCTAATCACGTTTGTGAAAGTTTGATAATTGAATCCTTACCTGTTCACCTTTTTATAATAAACCCGAAGTGACTGGGACGACAACGATGACACTTTTAGTACAAGAAGGAACTCCTACTGAGAAATCATGTATTTCTCACTCCTATGTTTATTTTCCGTTGTCGTTACCAGAGACAGACATGTCCACCTAAAGCAAACGGTCAGAAATGAGGAAGGAGGTAGTACGTGTAGATTTCAAACCGTTCAAGTAGGAGCATTCCGAGCTTTAGTTACATTATAGTTTGTGAGAAACAATTAGTAATAGTAGAACTTATATTGTTATTTGTAATAACTTATCAGTATGATATGCCCTGTTGTGACTCATGTATTAAGTGATTATATTCCAGTTTATGTGATAATAGTTCTACACTTAGTCTCTTATTCCGCTTATTTAATTAAGTGCACAATGTAACTTGATTATTATCTATAAAAGCGCTATGTATTTCACTTCTCGTTACAGGCTTAAGTTTTCAAAAAATTAATTTATTTAAAGAAAAAAAAAACTTCCACTATTTTTCTAAGTTAATTTCAAAAGAAAATAAATGTAAGGCATAAGTGACAACTAATAGAATCCAAATGTGAACTTAAGCACAATGGGGTTCTATTAGGGTGTTACACCATTGAACAACAAAAGAAACGACACAAGCCCCCAAAATTTTCAGCAAAAGCCTACCATAGGATTGGAACATGACTTTCTTCTGGACCTAAGTTCTATTAGTGCAAGGATACCAAGGTCGGTGCTATAGATCTAAAGGCCAAAAGTTCCCAGATTGTCCTTATTTAACAATAAGGACCTAATTCATAAATTAACCACAAGTAGGGATGAACCTTCTCAATATGATCAATCTATAAATTAGTAATAATCTGAGTGATGGATCAACATCTATCAAGTGAGTACAAGACCCCTCAATAACAATGCCGAGACATCACTTAATTCCTAGGCTCGTAAAGGCCCGGGTATAGAGCCCAACAGTGTGTGAGGTACAATGTGTCCTAAATGCCTAGTAATTCTACAAATTAATTACATGAACATAAGGGAAAATTAACACACAAATAAGACAGTTGTCATCTACCTTAAGGTTCATATATACAATAACAAAAATGCAGTCAATCAAATGTTAGTCAAAAAAATGGGTAAATAGAATATGCTCCAAATTATAAAATTTGCACAACTAACCTTTTAATGAGCTTGACTCACTGAAATCCCCAGTGGAGTCGCCATATATCTGAACCGTGATCGCGACGGGGCGGCAAAAACTATTGAAAAATATTTTTCATAGAGTCGCCACCAAGGTTTATTAAGGAAAACCATTGGAAAAACCTTTTTCTCAAAATTTTAAACTGGTCTGCTAAAACAAAGTTAGATTCAGTAGTCTGCTTATGTACAGAGAAGGGTGGAGACTAAATCCCACAGCACCCTTGATACATCCGTCCTAAAGCGGTTACCCAAAAATTAATTGTGCAAATTAGAATAACTTAAAGCATATAAAATTTATCCAAAAAGATAAACAAATACAATGTTTACAAATAAATGTAAAAAATTAGATTAAAGTATTTGCAAATAAAGAAAATAAAATAAAATAACAAGAATCAATCAAAATATTTACAAATAAAGGAAATAAAATAATAGAAATCAAAGACAAAATTATGGAAATTTAAAGTTTGGCTTGATAAGGGATACATGCTCCTACGTATCCTCTGGTACAATGAAGAACTCAAAGCCACGTAGTTCTTTAAAAAATATTTATTGATTGATGAATTTTATTTTTGAAAAGTAATTTTAGAATATCAAGCTCTCATAGCTAAAATATTCTGTAACACATAATTAGTAAACCGTCACGATTAAATTAATTCTATTCTCAAAAAGAAGAATTATTGATCAATTTTATGTGTATATATAGTTTTTAATATTTTGAAAGACTAGAATAATATTTCAAGACTCTAACTAATATAAGGAACAAACAAAAATTAACTCAATTGAACCCAAAGCTACATCTCAAATCTAAGCATTCCAGATATATATATATATATATATATATATATATATATATATATATATAAACCTTTTTTAGTTTTTTTTTAGAGACCAACTAAAAATAATGTTCAACACCCAAATAAAATAACAACATGAATGCGGACAGGTAACTAAGATATGTACAAAAAAAAAGAAAAGTCTTGAGCCAAACTAAGAAAACCAATGGCTAGCCCACAACGAAATGAAATGTAATCATGGAGCAACAACCAATATTTAAAAACAAAAAAAAATTCAGCCAAAAAGAGGAAACTAACACTAATGGATAAATAAATAAAAAAATAAAGTAAAGAAATATCTAAACTAAAAGACACAATCAGGTGGGGAAAGAGGGAATGGTTTGCAAGTACACAAAGAGAGGGACAGCTCTGTTGCTACCAGTGCAGATCTGTGGAGGTTGATGTTGCATGAGGAAGGGAGGCGGTTTCATGGCTTCCCCTACTCCTGCCTTTCTTTTTTTGTTTTGAAAATTTAGATATGTATTTTGGCTCTGATTTTGTTGAAATTTGTATGGATTGAGATGGGTTGTTGATGATGATCAATTGGGTGATGGTTGGGAATGATACTGGAAGGAGCTATGTTGTAAGGGTATTGTTGAGGGGGGTGATGGTGATTTGGGACGAAACTATGCTTTGTGATGAACCGAGATGGTGAGGGAATATGGTGGTTATGGCTGATGTAGGAAATGATGATGGTGAAGATGGTGAGGCTTGGCTAATGATACTAGAAAAGGTGAGGATATACCGTCACTATGATTGAAAACAAAAATGGTTTCTCTCCGTTTTGGTCCCCCCCCCCCTCTTTTTCTGTGGATATTGGTCCTTATTTATACAGAAATGTGGATTGATTTTCTCATTCTCTTGTGATCTGATTGAGGATTTTATCTCCAAATCATGCTGATTTTTGGGGATTTGATTGCATCTAACCTCTCTGCAATTTTCCTCTTCGGTGCTACTCTTTTTGACTTATTTCCTTGACATGCACCACTGTATTTGACTCTCTTACAATTTGGTGCTCTCCCGTTTCTTTGTTTGTTTGTTTTTTTTTTTTTTGTCTTTTTGTTTTAGCTCAAAAGAAAAATAAAATGAAATGAAATGAAATGAAATGAAATGACCCGGCTAACAAACTTTTATTTTTTTTTATTTTTTGTTTACAACTCAAATTAAAATAGAATGGGATTGATTTTTTCTTTACAAATCAACAAAATGAAATGGGCTTAACTCTTTTTTCTTTTCTAACAACTAAAAAAGTGAAATGGGTTGAGATTTTTTTTTTTTTGGTTAAAATGAGAAATGGGCTAAAAAGATAATGTTGACAACCAACATGATATTTAAAACTAACTCAAAAGATAAAATAAGGTTAAAATTTATATATATATATGTATTTTAACTTAGTCAAAAATTGGGTGCTGACAGCCAATGTGAATGAAGATAGGGAGGCTACTATGGCACACATTCTAAGTGGTCTGAATAATGACATTAGAGATGTGGTTGAGCTACAAATTATGTGGAGTTGAAAGACTTGATACATCAAGCTACCAAAGTAGAGCATTAACTTAAGAGAAAAGGTACCATGAGGAAGAGTTCTTCTAATTCCAATTCTTCAAATTAGAAGGAAAGAAATAAGAAGGAGGGAGGTACTTCTTTGAACAATACCATGGTTGCACCTCAAAGGACTCAATTGAAGTCCAATGAAACCCCTAAAAAGATAAGAAGTAGTGAGATAAAATGCTTCAAGCATTTAGGGAGAGGTCACATAGCTTCGGCGTGTCCAACCAAGAAGACTATGTTACTTAATGGCTTAGTGACGATGGAGAGAAGACCGTGAGCAAGCAAGTGGAGCTGCACATTTCCATGGGACAATACAATGACAAAGTGATATGTGATGTGGTTCCAATGGAGGCAAGCCATATTCTCTTAGGGAGGTCGTGGCAATATGACACCAAAGCTGTTCATGATGGTTTCACAAACAAGACTTCTTTCATTCATAATGAAAGAAAAATTGTACTCAAACCTTTACCATTATGTGGAGCTTGAAGATTTGGTTCACCAAGCCATCAAAGTGGAGGCACAACTCAAAAGAAAAGGGACTTTGAAGAGAAACCAACATTTTTTCCAATTATAGAGGATGGAAGGAAGGTGTGAAGAAGGAGGGATCCCTATCCAAGGAAAGTACTCAAGCTGGTAAATCATCCTCTTAAGTCTATTTTCAATCATAATAATGCTTCTAATTCTTCTCCTAAGCAAAGCAGCATCAAGTGTTTCAAGTGTCTTGGAAAAGGACATATTGCATCACAATGTCCTAACAAGAAGACTATGATCTTGCTGGAGAATGGTGAAGTTACAAGTGAGAGTTCATCCTCCTCATCATCATCAAGTGACGAAGGAAATGAAAGTAAAATCTACTACAAAGAAGGTAACCTAGTGCATAGACTCATGGGAAGTTTAGTGAAAGAAAATGATAAGTCACAAAGGGAGAACATTTTTCACTCAAGGTGCTTGGTAAAGGGCAAAATCTGTTCTTTAATTATTGATGAAGGAAGTTGTGCTGATATTGCTAGCACAAGAATTGTGGAGAAATTGAATCTTGCTACTACTCCTCATCCAAAGCCATATAAGCTTCAATGGCTAAGTGATAAAGGAGAATTGGTGGTCAAGAAGCAAGTTCTAATTCCATTTGCTATTAGTAAATATGAAGATGAGGTGTTGTGTGGTGTAGTTTGCATGGAGGCAGGACACATTCTCTTGGGAAGACCTTAGCAGTTTGATAAGAAGACACATCATGATGGTCACACAAATAAGCTCTCATTTGCACATAAAGGCAGCAAAATCACTTTAGTACATATGACTCCTAGTCAAGTTTGTGTTGATCATGCAAACAAGAAGAGAGTATGAGAGAAAAGATGAGAAGAAGTTGTTAAGAATAAAAATACTGAGAGTGATTCAGTAAGTGATAACAAAAAAAGGAGTGAGTTTGAGGGCAAAGCTCAAAAGAAAGAGGGAGGAGTGAGGACACTTAAACTGAGTAAAATTAAGTGTGAAGAAAAGAGAGAAAATTTGTTTATGAGAGAAAAGAAGTGGGGAAAGCTTTGTTGGCCTCTAGGCCCATGTACTTTCTTTTATACAAAGAATGTGTGACTAACGGGTTGATTGATCCTTTGTTACTTAACTCTTTGCCTTGAGCTATTTCTTCTCTTGTGTAGGAATTTGGTGATGCATTTCCTACAAATGTACCTCATGGTCTACCTCCTCATAAAAGGATTGAACATCAAATTGACCTCATTCTAGGGGACACATTGCCAAACAGGCCAGCATATAGGAGCAACCCACAAGAAACTCAAGAAATTCAAAACAGGTTGAAAGTTTGATGGAGAAAGGGTGGGTGAAGGAAAGCCTTAGTCCATGCACTATGCTAGTCATTCTTGTGCCAAAAAAAGATGGGAGCTAGAGAATGTGCATTGATTATTGTGCCATAAAAAATATCACTGTAAATTATAAACATCTCATTCCTCATTTAGATGACTTGCTTGATGAATTATTTGGCGCTTGTTGTTTTTCAAAAATTGATTTTAAAAGTGGGTATCATCAAATTAAGATAAGAGGTGTTGAATGGAAAATTACCTTTAAGACTAAATATGGTCTTTATGAATGGTTGGTTATGCCTTTTGCACTGATAAATGCACCTAGTACTTTTGTGTTTTTCATGAATCATGTGCTTAGGAATTTTTTGGGAAAATATGGGGCCTGTTTGCTTTAAGATTTCTAGTTTTCAATTTTTGTGAAGGAAAAATTGAAAAAACTAGAAACTAGAAATCCTAAAACAAACAGGCCCTTGTTGTTTATTTTCATGACATCTTGATTTATAGCAAATCTTTTGATGAGCATGTGACACATTTGAGGTGTGTTGGAAGTCTTAAGGCATGAATAATTGTATGCTAAAATTGAGAAATGTACATTTTGTAAAGATCATGTGTTTTTCTTAGTTTTGTCATTAATTCTGAAGGTGTACATGTAAATGAAGAAAAAATAAAAGCAATATGAGAGCGACCTACCCCAAAAACAGTGAGTGAAGTGAGGAGTTTCCATGGGTTAGCAAGCTTTTATAGGAGGTTTGTGAGAGATTTTAGTACCATAATTTCACCATTGAATGAGGTTGTCAAGAAAAATGTGGCATTCAAATGGGGAAAGGAACAATAGGATGCATTTAACTCTTTGAAGGATAAGCTTATGCATGCACTCATATTGTCACTTCCTGATTTTTCAAAATCTTTTGAGTTGGAGTGTGATGCATCTAGGTAGGGATAAGGGCTGTTCTAATGCAAGAAGGACACCCTATAGCTTACTTTAGTGAAAAGCTTAATAGTGCTTGTTTGAAGTATCCTACTTATGATAAGGAACCATATGCTTTGATTAGGGCACTTCAAACTTGGCAGCATTGCCTTCTTACAAAAGAGTTTGTGATACATAGTGACCATGAATCATTGAAATATCTCAAAGATCAGGGGAAATTGAATAAGAGACATGCTAAATAGGTTGAGTTCTTGGAACAGTTTCCATATGTTATAAAGCAAAAGAATGGCAAATTGAATATTGTGGCTGATGCCTTGTCTACAAGGCACAATTTACTTTCTAAGCTTGATGTTAAATTGCTGGGATTTGAGCTTGTAAAGGAACTTTATGTTCATGATGAAGATTTTGCTCATTTATATGCATTGTGTGAATAAGGTGCACATAAAGGTTTCTACAAGTACAAAGGATATATATTTTGTGTACCCAAAAGTTCCATTAGTGACTTGCTTATGAAAGAGGCCCATGAGGGTAGACTAATAAGTGACTTTGGTGTACTTAAAACTTTGAATGTTTTGCATGAACATTTCTTTTGGCCTAATATGAAGCATCAAGTGCATAAATTCTATCAACATTGTGTTGTGTGCAAGAAAACCAAATCCAAGGTCAATCCTCATGGACTCTACACTCCTTTACTTGTCGTAGGCTTACCAAGATCAAAGATTGGTAAGGATTCCATTTTTGTGGTTGTTGACAGGTTTTCTAAAATAGCTCATTTTATTACTTGTAGGAAGGTGAATGATGATACTCATGTTGCTAATTTCTTCTTTAAAGAGATTGTGAGATTGCATGGACTACCAAGGAGTATAATTTCAGATAGAAACTCAAAGTTTTTAAGTCATTTTTTAGAACTCTATGGCAAAACTTGGAACCAAGCTTATTTTCTCCACCACATACCACTCACAAACTGATGGGCAAACTGAGGTAGTAAATCCAACCTTGTCTACTCTTCTTAGAGCAATGATTAAAAAGAAACTTAAGTCTTGGGAGGAATGCTTGCCACATATTGAGTTTGCATATAACAGAACTTTCCTTTCTACTTGATTGCATTCACCATTTGAGGTGGTTTATGGATTTAGTCCCCTAACATTTCTTCATTTACTACCTTTGCCTAACAATTCATCATTAGTGCATAAGGATGGTAAAGCCAAAGCTGAATTTGTCAATAAATTACATGAAAAAGTGAAAGCACAGGTTGAGAAAAAAACAGTTGAACAATATGCCAAATATGCAAACAAAGGAAGGAAAAAGGTGAAATTTGAACTTGGAGATATGGTTTGGGTTCATTTTTGGAAAGAAAGGTATACCACAAAAAAGAAATCTAAGTTGCAACAAAGTGGACGTACCAGGTGAGTATGGAGCTAGTACTACTTTCAATTTTAGTGGTTATCCCCTTTTGATGTAGGTGATGAAGACTCCAATTCGAGGTTGAATTCTTTTGAAGAAGGAGGGAATGATGAAGACCAAGGAACTAACCTAAGCTTCGAGGCAATGGAAAGACTTCAGGGTTACATGACTAGGGCGATGGAAAGAAGGTCAAGAGAAGTTTTGGAGAGAATGATCGCTGCCTTATTTGAAAAGAGATTTATTCCAGACATAGAAGATTTGGAAGTTGCACGCATTGTCAATTGTGTTCAATTGGAGGAATGAAGTCTAGAATGTAGCCCATTTCAAACTGAATAAGTGCCACATGTTTATGGCCCATTAGAAGTTTATTTTAGTTTACTTACTTAGTATTTAAAAAAGCCCATGATATCGGCTTAGTAACCTGCACAGCCCAAAGATGGTTATGCTTAAGTTTAGATTACTTGTCTATTTAAGTTTGTAAACACTTATGTATTTGGAAAAAAAAAGATATACAAGAATTCAACTTGAAAACCACTGTGAGAGTGTTCTTCTCTAGGTTCTTAAGTGAGCTAGAACCTTCAATCTTATCAAGAGACCATACTCTTGTGGTGATCTTTAACCAAGGCTTATCAAATCCACTGATTGTAGCACCATCCATTCTCTATCTTATGTATCTTCTTATGTTCTTTTAATCTTGCTATTATCATGTTTCTATTTATTTCTTATTATTTTTCTTTAGGAATCTAATTATATTTTGATCCTAGTTCTAACTCCCAAATCTGAATTTTAAACTTAGAACCTACTGACTTGAACCCTTCGACTTGTGCTAGACAGTTGACTCCAGCCGCAAGAGCCATAACCATTATAGATAAATCAAACAGTCTAAACTCCATATAGGTGTCCCAAATGGATGTTTTGAAAGTGGTGTGATTCTTTTCTTCAAGGTAGGTGTAAAAGTAAGTTACCATACCTGGACCTATCTAACAAGTTTAGAAATACTCTCAACCTTGAAAAGTGAACATTTCCTTGACTATGGGAACTTGGTTCAACAGGGAGCTATTCAATCTTTTCTCGGAGGCTATCTTTCTCTATGGGAAGTTTTCTTCATAAAGCTTCTGCATTAGTGGTTTTTTATACATGAGCAAAGGTCCCTTCTTAGTAACAAAGTGGTCGAGCTCTCATCCTTCAACCATTTTAGGTGAATGGTGTATGTGAAGATTAAAAGAGAGGAGTTTGATGGTTTGTGAAAGAGAACGGTGGGTTGCAGAGAAAAAGGTTTTGAGAATGAGAGAATATGAAACAATTTAAGGTCTCAGATATTAGATGTAACGTCTCGATTTTTCTACTTAGCAAAAATGACCAAAATATCCCTAAGTCATTTTTGTGAGAGAATCAAGGCCGACCAAACCCAACCAGCCCCAAAAGGGTATTTTAATATTAGGAGTAGGTTACATAAGGATTGGATAGCAATCAATGTGAAAATTGCGATTCGTGATTTTTCCCGTGTAAAAATGACCAAAATGCCCCTAAGGTTATTTTACCCGAAATTCAAGGATAGCCAACCGGGACCATCCTCGAGGGATGAGTTTGATGTTTGAAGGGGATTAGATGCCTTAGAAACAATAACAAAGATGAAAATCTCATTTTTTGAACTTTCGGTTCAAAATGACCAAAATACCCCTATAGCATTTTGTAACATCCCCTGCTGCTTTATGGATTAACAACTGTCCCCACAAACTAACACGGGTCTTTTCAGCATGCTTTGTCCTCACTCACATGCTTCCTAGGAAAACTTCCCAGGAGGTCACCCATCCCAAAATTACCCCAAGTCAAGCACGCTTAACTGTGGAGTTCTTTCAGTTTAGGCTACCAAAAAGAAGATGCATCTTGTTGGTATAGGTAGTGCAAATCAATTCATATAAGCCCTCCTCAACTGTATAGTCCCATACCTATACAATCTCAGGATCCTTCTCATTCGGGTGTGTAATCGGTTCATTCATGTACCCCTCCGCTTAGAGGACCTTGCAAGGAGCCGCTCCTTGTCCGTGCCCTCTTTGCACCGGCGATCACTCCTCGTCCTCGTCCCCGGGCGTTACAAAATGTAACATCCCCAAATTTATAACTAAGCTAAATATTAATCTTAATTATCGATAGCAAAACCAAGAGAATCTAGACAAAGGTTATGAAACACAACAAATAGACTACTTAAGTATGATTTATGGAAACATGTTGGCTGAATTTTGGGATGAAAATGCTCCTTGTTTTGTGCAAACATGTTTCCATGTTTTATGCAAACATGTTGGATGAAAATGCTCCATGTTTTGTGCAAACATGTTTCCATGTTTTGTGAAAACATGTTGGATGAAAATGCTCCATGTTTTGTGCAAACATGTTTCCATATTTTGTGCAAAGATGTTAGTGGAGATTTTCTAACCTTTAGTGCATGTATGTGATTCAGAAATGTGTATGATGTATGTGGTTAAATTATTGTGTTATCATCTTAATCCAATGGCTTAGATTCATTCTTGTCTAAAGATAAGTGTAGGGATTTGTGCAAATGGCATTGTAGTAATTTCTTTAACTAAGACAAGGATATTTTTGTAATTAGACAATGATAGTGGTATTCTTGTAATTCCATTCATAGAGTAAGGGTATCTTTGTCATTTAATAAGGCAAGGGTAGTTTGGTAATTTCCTTTACATAGCAAGGGCATTTTCGTAATTTCCACTAAGTGATGGCATTTTCGTAATTCTTTGCATTTTTCTCCAGACATACTTAAGTAGTCTATTTGTTGTGTTTCATAACCTTTGTCTAGATTCTCTTGGTTTTGCTATCGATAATTAAGATTAATATTTTGCTTAGTTATAAATTTGGGGATGTTACATTTCTCCCCTTCTTATTAAAAATTTTGCCCTCAAAATTTGATACCTGTGAATAGGTTCGGAAATTCTTTTCGCATATCTTCCTCGAGCACCCATGTGTGCTCTTCCATTCCATCTTGTCCCCAGGCTACTCGGACCAGAGATACAGATTTGTTTCTCAGCTGCTTGATGCCATGATCCATGATCCTCATTGGTGGTAATTCAAAAGTTAAGTCATCTTTTAATTGTATAGTTTCTGGCTCAAACACATGACTGGGGTCTGACTGATACTTTCTCAATTGGGACACATGAAAAACATTGTGTAGGTTAGACAAATTTGGAGGTAATGCAATTTGGTAGGCGGAGGGACCTACCTTTTTGAGGATTTGGAAGGGTCCTAAGAATCTAGGGCTTAGCTTTTTGACTTTCATTGCACGACCTATACATGGTAGGAGTAATTTGCAAGAATATGTGTTCTCCTTCTTGAAATTCGAGAGGTTTCCTTCTCTTGTCAAGATAGCTCTTACGCCTACTCGAGCAAATGTGGTTCTTTCCCTAATTCTCCTTATTTGTTTGGTTGTCTCTTCTACCAAATCAGGGTCCAAAATACTTTGCTCTCCCGGGTCACACCAACAAAGTGGTGATTGACACTTTCTACCATACAAAGCCTCATAGGGTGCCATCCCAATACTACTGTGGTAACTATTATTATATGCAAACTCAATCAATGGAAGCTGTTTGTCCTAACTTTTTGGCTGGTCTAAGACACATGCTCTTAGCATATCCTCAAGGGTTTGAATTGTTCTTTCTGATTGTCCATCAGTTTAAGGGTGATAGGCAGTGCTTAGACACAACCTTGAACCAAACGCTTTTTGCAAAGCTCCCCAAAATCTTGAGGTGAACCTTGGATCCCTATCTGAGACAATGGTTTTGGGTACTCCATGGAGCCTTATTATCTCTTGGATGTATAGCTGAGCTAACTTTTCCAAAGGGCAATTTGCTCAAATGGGTAAAAAGTGAGCAGATTTGGTCAATCTATCCACAATTACCCATATGGAGTCATGTCCGGTAGGCGTTCTTGGCAATCCCATCACGAAATCCATGGATATTCCTTCCCACTTCCATTCGGGGATTTCGAGAAGTTGCAGCACTCCGGAGGGTTTTTGATGCTCTATCTTCACTTTTTGGCATACCAAACACTTTTGCACTATATTTGCTATATCTCGCTTTCATCTTTGGCCACCGTAACATCTTTTTTAGGTCATGGTACATCTTGGTTATACCGGGGTGTACACTAAATTGACTCTTGTGGGCTTCTTCCAAAATGCTAGCTCTCAATCCTTCTTTTGTAGGTACACAGATTCTCCCTTGGTATCTCCACACTCCTTCCTTATCCTGGACAAACTCTTTCAACTTTCCTGCTTCGACAAGGGTTAAGGTTCTAAGGAAATCCTCATCTTCCCTTTGGGCTTGAATTATTTGATCCTTAAAGCTACCGGGTTACACTTAGTCAGCTTAACCAAATTTGTTCAAGTCCCCTATATCCTAAGTTGAGGTTCCTAAAATCTTCTATCAGCTCATTTTCTTTCACCATGAGCCAAGCGGCATGCAAGGACTTACGACTCAAAGCGTCTGCTACCACATTTGCCTTTCCTGGGTGGTAGTTCAACCCAAAGTCATAGTCCTTGAGAAACTCCATCCAACGCCTTTGTCTCATATTGAGTTCCTTTTGGTTGAAGAGGTGTTTCAGACTTTTATGGTCAGAAAAGACTTCAAACCTTACACCATAAAGATGATGTCTCCAGATTTTTAAGGCAAAGACAATAGCCGCTAGCTCTAAGTCATGGGTTGGGTAATTAACTTCATGGGGTTTGAGCTGTCTAGAGGCATAGGCTACTACATTCCTATTTTGCATCAAAACACATCCTAGTCCTCTTCCCGAGGCATCACAATACACCTCAAATTTTTCTTTTGGGTTAGGTACGATTAGGACAGGGGTAGTGGTCAACTTCTTCTTTAGTTCTAGGAAACTCTCTTCACATTCTGGGCTCCATATAAAAGCTGAATTCTTCCTTGTTAGCTGAATTCTGGGCTCCAACAAGATGCATCTTCTTTTCGGTAGCCCAAACTGAAAGAACTCCACAGTTAAGCGTGCTTGACCTGGGGTAATTTTGGGATGGGTGACCTCCTGGGAAGTTTTCCCAGGAAGCATGTGAGTGAGGACAAAGCATGCTGAAAAGACCCGTGTTGGTTTGTGGGGACAGTCGTCAATCCATAAAGCAGCAGGGGATGTTACAAATGGTATCAGAGCCAGCACCTCTCCTAGTACGGTGTGGTTCGGGGACGAACTAGGCGGAAGCTGGTGGGCATGTAACGCCCGGGGACAAGGACGAGGAGTGATCGCCGGTGCAAAGAGGGCACGGACAAGGAGCGGCTCCTCGCAAGGTCCTCTAAGCGGAGGGGTACATGAATGAACCGATTGCACACCCGAATGAGAGGGATCCTAAGACTGTATAGGTATGGGACTATACAGTTGAGGAGGGCTTATATGATTTGATTTGCACTACCTATACCAACAAGATGCATCTTCTTTTCGGTAGCCTAAACTGAAAGAACTCCACAGTTAAGCGTGCTTGACTTGGGGTAATTTTGGGATGGGTGACCTCCTGGGAAGTTTTCCTAGGAAGCATGTGAGTGAGGACAAAGCATGCTGAAAAGACCCGTGTTGGTTTGTGGGGACAGTTGTCAATCCATAAAGCAACAGGGGATGTTACAAATGGTATCAGAGACTGCACCTCTCCCAGTACGGTGTGGTTCGGGGACGAACCAGGCGAAAGCTGGTGGGCATGTAACGCCCGGGGACGAGGACGAGGAGTGATCGCCGGTGCAAAGAGGGCACGGACAAGGAGCGGCTCCTCGCAAGGTCCTCTAAGCGGAGGCGTACATGAATGAACCGATTACACACCCGAATGAGAGGGATCCTGAGATTGTATAGGTATGGGACTATACAGTTGAGAAGGGCTTATATGAATTGATTTGCACTACCTATACCAACAAGATGCATCTTCTTTTCGGTAGCCTAAACTGAAAGAACTCCACAGTTAAGCGTGCTTGACTTGAGGTAATTTTGGGATGGGTGACCTCCTGGGAAGTTTTCCTAGGAAGCATGTGAGTGAGGACAAAGCATGCTGAAAAGACCCGTGTTGGTTTGTGGGGACAGTTGTCAATCCATAAAGCAGCAGGGGATGTTACAAATGGTATCAGAGCTTGCACCTCTCCCAGTACGGTGTGGTTCGGGGACGAACCAGGCGGAAGCTGGTGGGCATGTAACGCCCGGGGACGAGGACGAGGAGTGATCACCGGTGCAAAGAGGGCACGGATAAGGAGCGGCTCCTCGCAAGGTCCTCTAAGATGAGGGGTACATGAATGAACCGATTACACACCCGAATGAGAGGGATCCTGAGATTGTATAGGTATGGGACTATACAGTTGAGGAGGGCTTATATGAATTGATTTGCACTACCTATACCAACAAGATGCATCTTCTTTTCGGTAGCCTAAACTGAAAGAACTCCACAGTTAAGCGTGCTTGACCTGGGGTAATTTTGGGATGGGTGACCTCCTGGGAAGTTTTCCCAGGAAGCATGTGAGTGAGGACAAAACATGCTGAAAGGACCCGTGTTGGTTTGTGGGGACAGTCGTCAATCCATAAAGCAGCAGGGGATGTTACAAACATGTAACGCCCGGGGACGAGGACGAGGAGTGATAGCCGGTGCAAAGAGGGCACGGACAAGGAGCGGCTCATCTTTTCGGTAGCCTAAACTGAAAGAACTCCACAGTTAAGCATGCTTGACCTGGGGTAATTTTGGGATGGGTGACCTCCTGGGATGTTTTCCCAGGAAGCATGTGAGTGAGGACAAAACATGCTGAAAGGACCCGTGTTGGTTTGTGGGGACAGTCGTCAATCCATAAAGCAACAGGGGATGTTACACATTTTATGCAGGTATGAGTGCCGTTTGAGCCCAGAATCTTTCCTGGGAGTTCAGAATGCTAATTCTTTGTGATTAATGATGATTTTTTAAGTCGGGTGGTCTTGGGTAGTATTTGTACAAAATTACCATTTTGCCCCTGAAATAGTGTATTACAGGCCTAATGACGTAATTAAGGAAACCTAAGCGAAATTAGGCTCTAATCAAAGATTAATTAATTTCAATGATTAATCTAGAGTCAAAATAATTTATTAAGGTTGATTAGAACCTAAGATTGCTTAGATACACTTTGATCTCTTTCTTAAAGTCAAGACATGGAATCTTGAATAGTATTTTCTTTCTCCAATTCCTTAAATTAAGGAATTATGTCTGTAATTGATTACCTTATAAAATGAGTTTTGATTTTCACTCATGAAGCAAGAACACTCCCTAATCATGTCTAACACCCCTAATTAGCCATTACCTCACCTACACACTTACAAACTCCTAATTAAAAGCCTAATCAAAGATACACCTAAACACACCTCTAAACCACATTTAGATGAAATAATTTCCCTCCCCTTGGCTGCATGAAACCAACGCCATTCTCCCCCTTACATTCATCACATGTTGATTTATTTTACACACAAGAACCATGCTTAAACCATGCCTTGAACTATGCCTTAAGCCATGCTTTGAACCATGCCTAGCCATACCTCTAACCTTACCTTTGAATGATATTTTGAGGAGATATTTTGCCTCCCAAAGAGCCAAGGCAGCTGCTGCCTCCCGCAAAAAGCCACCATATTTATTCATTTTTCAACCCAAAAATCTCATTCTTTACCACTTGCTTTTTTGGCCAAGACTTGGTGTCAAAAAATAACTCTTACAATCCTCTTAACTCAAGTTTTCTTTTCTTCTCCTCCATCTTAAAGAAAGTTTCTTCCTCCACCACAAACCACCACACCACCACCTCAAACTGTAACATCCCCAAATTTATAACTAAGATAAATATTAATCTTAATTAGCGATAGCAAAACCAAGAGAATCTGGACAAATGTTATGAAACACAACAAATAGACTACTTAAGTATGTCTAGAGAAAAATGCAAAGAATTACGAAAATGCCATCACTTAGTGGAAATTACGAAAATGCCCTTGCTATGTAAAGGAAATTACCAAACTACCCTTGCCTTATTAAATGATGAAGATACCCTTACTCTATGAATCGAATTACAGGAATACCACTATCATTGTCTAATTACAAAATATCCTTGTCTTAGTTAAAGAAATTACTACAATGCCATTTGCACAAATCCCTACACTTGTCTTTAGACAAGAATGAATCTAAGCCATTGGATTAAGATGATAACACAATAATTTAACCACATACATCATACACATTTCTGAATCACATACATGCACTAAAGGTTAGAAAATCTCCACTAACATCTTTGCACAAAACATGGAGCATTTTCATCCAACATGTTTGCATAAAACATGGAAACATGTTTGCACAAAACAAGGAGCATTTTCATCCCAAAATTCAGCCAACATGTTTCCATAAATCATGCTCCAAGTGCTTTCCTTCTTCTATTTTTTCTCTAATCTTTCCACTATAAATACTCCTCAAACTCTCTTCAATTCAGAAACTCCCTAAGTGTTCTTTCTTTCTTATTCTATCATTCTTCTTATGTTCTTCAAAGACTTCTCTTGATCCTCTAAACTTCATCCAAACACTTAAATCCTAAGTCCAAACTTTCACTAGCCCTTACAAGAGTTACAATCTTTAACTCTAGTGAGAAATATTTTCTTGAGCACTCAAGTTCTAGAGCCAAGATTCAAGGAGGGTCATCCACTCCAAAGACTCTTGTTCAAAGCTTAAGGAAGAAGAGAAGGACCCTTTTTAGACCCTATACAAGAGGTAGGAGTTTCTTCTTTATTTGTTCAAGTATTGTTGGCTTCTAACTTTGCTCATGGATAGAATGCCTCAAACTTGAGTTATTGTCAAAAGTTTTGAATAATTATATTTTTAGAAAACACAACATGTTCTATTCTGCTATGAGTACTTTTATGATGTTATCAAACTCAAATATAACTTAAAAGATTGTATGTGAAACTTGAGTTAATAAAGATAACTTAAGACATGAACATGGCAAGTGCTGGAATTTCTAGTTATTTCTGGCAGTAGTTACTTCAAAAATTAGTGTTCATAAAATATGAAGGATCTTGAAATGAAAATATTTTTATTATAAACTAGACTCATTGTAGAACACTCTCCAAAAAGAATCACCTAAAACGGAGTTTCCCAGCCCAAGATATAAATTTTTAAAGTAGAGCCTAAGATTGAAACTCTTAATCTGACCTTGTAGTAGTAAAATAGGTGTAACTCACTCTAGAAAAATGCAAATGGACTGATTTCAACTTTGTGGAAAAGTTAGCACATCTACAAACACACTTATGTATGCTATGCATAAATTTTTACACCACGAAAATACAGAATGAGAGATATATTTTCGGGACAGTGTGCTGAGAAAGTGTTGAAGGTAGCGTGATACTGTGAGAGTGCAATTTGGAAAGGTTCTGGCTAAGGAAAGACTTGGTATTTAAGCGTGTCCATTGTGACCCACCTCTCTTTCCTGGGAATCCTACTATGCACAATTTACAGTTGATTTACACTAATCTAAGATGTTGGTGCTACAAATTTTATTCTAAAAGATGTCAGAACTCTAAATAAAAGATTCAAGTCTTGTAAAGAGATAATTTTAAGGATTTAAGTAAAATAATAATCTTCAGGAGATATATATAAAAGTCATAATAAAAATATATAAAGAACCTCTAAAAACATCTTAAAGGGTATTAATGTATTAATGGAAATACTAAGAGAAAAAATAATACTAAGATATCCATAACCTATTAGGAACACTAGAGACCTAACTTGATAACTTTGGTTGCTTAATATGAATTATCTATGAGAATTTTTACTATGAGATTTACATGATATTGTCTATGTTACATGAAGTGATATACAGAAATGTGAATGTATTGATGAGATATGAAATGATAATGATAAAATGATTTACTGTGCCATGATTTATTAATGTGCATACATTCATGTTTCAAATGAAATAATAAATAGACCAACTCACTGCTTAATCGTCTTTGAGGATTAAGGTATTGATGATTTCACTCAGTGAGAATAAAAGAAAAACCTGAAAAAGTAGCAATGATAGTCTGGAAAAGTGGACTTGAGCTAAACTCACGACTTAACCCCCTAAACCGTTGAGATCATGGCAACGGAAAGAAAACCAAAAGGTTGTGGCGACGGCCACGGTATGAGCTCATTACCCTTTTAGGGTGGTCTAAGGCATTGATGCATTCATCCCGTGAGTAATTAAGAAATATTTTGATGAAATAAATGAAAGATGATGATCACTAAACAAGTGAATGTTGAGGATGAGTAAACATGAAATGCATGCAGCTCCTAAATGATTATTGCTTATTAGTGGTTTTACATGATATGCCTATATGTATGCTTGATGAAATACTGAATGGATATTTCTGCTAATGTTCAAGATTAGTTTAAAAGTTACTGCACTTCGGCTAATCACGTTTGTGAAAGTTTGATAATTGAATCCTTACCTGTTCACCTTTTTATCATAAACCCGAAGTGACTAGGACGACAACGATGACACTTTTAGTACAAGTAGGAACTCCTACTGAGAAATCATGTATTTCTCACTCCTACGTTTATTTTTCGTTGTCGTTACCAGAGACAGACGTGTCCACCTAAAGCAACGAAGCTGTAGCTGAGGAAGGAGGTAGCGCGTGAAGATTTCAAACCTTTTAAGTAGGAGCATTCCGAGCTTTAGTTACATTATAGTTTGTGAGAAACAATTAGTAATAGTAGAACTTATATTGTTATTTGTAATAACTTATCAGTATGATATATGCCCTGTTGTGACTTATGTATTAAGTGATTATATTCCAGTTTATGTAATAATAGTTCTACACTTAGTCTCTTATTCCGGTTATTTAATTAACTGTGCAATGTAACTTGATTATTATCTATAAAAGCGCTATGTATTTCACTTCTCGTTACATGCTTAAGTTTTCAAAAAAATTAATTTATTTAAAGAAAAAAAAAACATGCACTATTTTTCTAAGTTAATTTCAAAAGAAAATAAATGCAAGGCATAAGTGACAACTAATAGAATCCAAATGTGAACTTAAGCATAGTGGGGTTCTATTAGGGTGTTACATTATGGTATCAGAGAAGTTCATCCTATTTAAGCCTAAGGAATGGACTGACTATGCTTCTGTTTATGATATCATGCTATTAATCTTATCTGTATGATGGGATATAGGATTTAGAAATGCATGATCGTCTTGTGAAACTGCCATAGTTGCTACCATGCTTAGCTATATAGTATTGAGCCTGATCAACTCGATGACTGTTGTTTGGTGTGTTTAGGAACTAATGGCAGCAAATAGACGTACGCATGGGGCACGTGGTGGAGGTAATCATGATGAACTCGCAAATGCACTCCAGGAGATGGCTAGGGCTATACAAGCACAAGCAACAGTGATGATGGAGCAGATGAATAGGAGGTCAGAGGAGTCAGTTGGGAACCAAGAATATGGAAAATTCTCAGAATTCAAGAGGGCTGGACCTCCAGAATTCAAAGGGACAGCTAACCCCGAAATAGCTGATAGATGGATTCAAGAGATGGAGAAGGTTTTCTCAGTGGTAGAATGCTCTGATGAACAAAAGGTGGCATTCTCTACCTATATGTTGAAAGGAGAGGCTGCCACATGGTGGAAGGGTGCAAAGGGCTTGCTCGAAAGTGCTGACATACAGATTACGTGGGAGGTTTTCTATGCTACGTTCCATAAGAAATATTTTCCAGATCCGGTTAAGAAGGCGAAGGAAGTAGAATTTCTGTTGCTGACACAGGGAAATCGAAGTGTGGCTGAGTACACAGCTAAGTTTGAAGAACTGATCAAACACTCAACTAGCTACCAAAGGGATTCCAATGAGGCTTGGAAATGCATGAAATATGAGAGTGGTTTGAGGCCAGATGTAACACCCTAATAGAACCCCACTGTGCTTAAGTTCACATTTGGATTCTATTAGTTGTCACTTATGCCTTGTATTAATTTTCTTTTGAAATTAACTTAGAAAAATAATGGAAGTTTTTTTTTTCTTTAAATAAATTAATTTTTTTGAAAACTTAAGCCTGTAACGAGAAGTGAAATACATAGCGCTTTTATAGATAATAATCAAGTTACATTGCGCACTTAATTAAATATGCGGAATAAAAGACTAAGTGTAGAACAATTATCACATAAACTGGAATATAATCACTTAATACATAAGTCACAACAGGGCATATATCATACTGATAAGTTATTACAAATAACAATATAAGTTCTACTATTACTAATTGTTTCTCACAAACTATAATGTAACTAAAGCTCGGAATGCTCCTACTTGAACGGTTTGAAATCTTCACGTGCTACCTCCTTCCTCAGCCACGGCCTCGTTGCTTTAGGTGGACACGCCTGTCTCTGGTAACGACAACGGAAAATAAACATAGGAGTGAGAAATACATGATTTCTCAGTAGGAGTTCCAACTTGTACTAAAAGTGTCATCGTTGTCGTCCCAGTCACTTCGGGTTTATTATAAAAAGGTGAACAGGTAAGGATTCAATTATCAAATTTTCACAAACGTGATTAGCCGAAGTGCAGTTACTTTTAAACTAATCTTGAACATTAGCAGAAATATTCATTCAGTATTTCATCAAGCATACATATAAGCATATCATGTAAAACCACTAATAAGCAGTAATCATTTAGGAGCTGCATGCATTTCATGACTACTCATCCTCAACATTCACTTGTTTAGTGATCATCATCTTTCATTTATTTCATCAACATATTTCTTAATTACTCACGGGATGAATGCATCAATGCCTTAGACCACCCTAAAAGGGTAATGAGCTCATACCATGGCCGTCGCCATAACCTTTTTGGTTTTCATTCCGTTGCCGTGATCTCAACGGTTTTGGGGGTTAATGTAACACCCTAATAGAACCCCACTGTGCTTAAGTTCACATTTGGATTCTATTAGTTGTCACTTATGCCTTGTATTAATTTTCTTTTGAAATTAACTTAGAAAAATAATGGAAGTTTTTTTTTCTTTAAATAAATTAATTTTTTTGAAAACTTAAGCCTCAGAATTTAGAAGTGAAATACATAGCGCTTTTATAGATAATAATCAAGTTACATTGCGCACTTAATTAAATAAGCGGAATAAAAGACTAAGTGTAGAACAATTATCACATAAACTGGAATATAATCACTTAATACATAAGTCACAACAGGCATATATCATACTGATAAGTTATTACAAATAACAATATAAGTTTTACTATTACTAATTGTTTCTCACAAACTATAATGTAACTAAAGCTCGGAATGCTCCTACTTGAACGGTTTGAAATCTTCACGTGCTACCTCCTTCCTCGCCTACGGCCTTGTTGCTTTAGGTGGACACGCCTGTCTCCGTAACGACAACGGAAAATAAACATAGGAGTGAGAAATACATGATTTCTCGATGGGAGTTCCTACTTGTACTAAAAGTGTCATCGTTGTCGTCCCAGTCACTTCGGGTTTATTATAAAAAGGTGAACAGGTAAGGATTCAATTATCAAACTTTCACAAACGTGATTAGCCGAAGTGCGGTTACTTTTAAACTAATCTTGAACATTAGCGTAAATATTCATTCAAGATTTCATCAAGCATACATATAAGCATATCATGTAAAACCACTAATAAGCAATAATCATTTAGGAGCTGCATGCATTTCATGATTACTCATCCTCAACATTCACTTGTTTAGTGATCATCATCTTTCATTTATTTCATCAACATATTTCTTAATTACTCACGGGATGAATGCATCAATGCCTTAGACCACCCTAAAAGGGTAATGAGCTCATACCATGGCCGTCGCCATAACCTTTTTGGTTTTCATTCCGTTGCCGTGATCTCAGCGGTTTAGGGGGTTAAGCCGTGAGTTTAGCTCAAGTCCACTTTTCCAGACTTTCATTGCTACTTTTTCAAACTTTACTTTTATTATTTCCTTTGAAAATGAATGTATGCATATCATCATGTAATCACAATAAATCATGGGCAATCAATCATTCATCTTCATCATTTCATAACTCATCACCATACATTCACTTTACTATAATTTACTTCATGAAACATGGATAATATCATGTAAATCTCATAGTAAACATTTTCATAAATGATTCATTTTAAGCAACCAAAGTTATCAAGTTGAGTTCCTAGTGTTCCTAAGAGGTAATGGATGTCTTAGTATTATCTTTTTCTCTTAGTGTTCTTTGTACTCTTAGAATTCCATTAATACATTAATGCATTTCAAAATATTATTATAGGTTCTTTATATATTCTTATTATGGTTTTCAGATAACTCTTGAAGATTATTATTCTACTTAAATTCTTAAAATTCTCTTTTTACAAGACTTGATTCTTTTATTTATAGTTTTGACACCTTTTAGAAGAAAGTTTATAATTCTTTGTATACTTGTTATCTCAGCTTAGTAAAGGTAGTTCCAAATTCCTAACTCATCAAATTTTAGCATTTACATCTTTGGAATAGTGTAAATCCATTGTAAACCATGCATAGGAGGGTTCCCAGAAAGAGAGGTGGGTCACAATGGACATGCTTAAATACCAAGTCTTTCCTTAGCCAGAACCTTTCCAAACTGCACTTTCACAGTACACTATCCTGAAATTTATTTCTCATTCTGTATTTACGTGGTACAAAGCTTTATACATAACATACATGGGTGTATTCCTATATGTGTTAGCTCTCCAACAAAGTTGAAATCAGTCCATTTGCATTTTTCTAGAGTGAGTTACACCTATTTTACTACTACAAGGTCAGATTTAAAGTTTCAGTCTTAGGCTCTACTTTAAAAATTTATATCTTGAGCTAGAAAACTCCGTTTTCGGTGATTCTTTTTGGAGAGTGTTCTATAATGAGTCTAGTTTATAGTAAAATTATTTTAATTTCGAGATACTTGATATTTTATAAACAGTAGCTTTCGAAGTACCTGCTGCCAGAAACAACTAGAAATTCCAGCACCTACCATTTTTATGTCTTAAGTTACCTTTATTAAATCAGGTTTCACATACAATCTTTTCAAGTTATATTTGAGTTTGATAATATCATAAGGGTACTCATAACAAAATAGAATATATTTTTCAAATAATCATTTAAAACTTTTGACAATAACTCAAACTTGAGGCATTCTATCAAGCTTAGAAGCCAACAATACTTGAACAATTAAAGATGAAGCTCCTACCTCTTGTGTAGGGTCTAAAAAGGGTCCTTCTCTTCTTCCTTAAGCTTTGAACAAGAGTCTTTGGAGTGGATGACCCTCCTTGAATCTTGGCTCTAGAACTTGAATGCTTAAGAAAATATTTCTCACTAGAGTTAAAGATTGTAACTCTTGTGAGGGCTAGTGAAAGTTTGGACTTAGGATTTAAGTGTTTGGATGAAGTTTAGAGGATCAAGAGAAGTCTTTGAAGAACATAAGAAGAATGATAGAATAAGAAAGAAAGAACACTTAGGGAGTTTTGAATTGAAGAGAGTTTGAGGAGTATTTATAGTGGAAAGATTAGAGAAAAAACAGAAGGAAAGCACTTGGAGCATGATTTATGGAAACATGTTGGCTGAATTTTGGGATGAAAATGCTCCTTGTTTTGTGCAAACATGTTTCCATGTTTTGTGCAAACACGTTTCCATATTTTGTGCAAACACGTTTCCATGTTTTGTGCAAACACGTTTCCATGTTTTATGCAAACATGTTGGATGAAAATGCTCCATGTTTTATGCAAACATGTTTCCATGTTTTGTGCAAAGATGTTAGTGGATATTTTTGTAATTAGACAATGATAGTGGTATTCTTGTAATTCCATTCATAGAGTAAGGGTATCTTTGTCATTTAATAAGGCAAGGGTAGTTTGGTAATTTCCTTTACATAGCAAGGGCATTTTCGTAATTTCCACTAAGTGATGGCATTTTCGTAATTCTTTGCATTTTTCTCTAGACATACTTAAGTAGACTATTTGTTGTGTTTCATAACATTTGTCCCGATTCTCTGTGCTATCGCTAATTAATATTTATCTTAGTTATAAATTTGGGGATGTTACATTTCTCCCCTCCTTATTAAAAATTTTGCCCTCAAAATTTGATACCTGTGAATAGGTTCGGAAATTCTTTTCGCATATCTTCCTCGAGCTCCCATGTGTGTTCTTCCATTCCATCTTGTCCCCAGGCTACTCGGACCAGAGATACAGATTTGTTTCTCAACTGCTTGATGCCATGATCCACGATCCTCATCGGTGGTAATTCAAAAGTTAAGTCATCTTTTAATTGTATAGTTTCTGGCTCAAACACATGACTGGGTCCGATCGATACTTTCTCAATTGGGACACATGAAAAACATTGTGTAGGTTAGACAAATTTGGAGGTAATGCAATTTGGTAGGCGGAGGGACCTACCTTTTTGAGGATTTGGAAGGGTCCTAAGAATCTAGGGCTTAGCTTTTTGACTTTCATTGCACGACCTATACCTGTGGTAGGAGTAATTCGCAAGAATATGTGTTCTCCTTCTTGCAATTCGAGAGGTTTCCTTCTCTTGTCAGCATAGCTCTTCTGCCTACTCTGAAAGCAAAGGAGGATTCTCTCCCTAATTTTCCTTATTTGTTTGGTTGTCTCTTCTACCAAATCAGGCCCAAAATACTTTGCTCTCTGGGTCACACCAACAAAGTGGTGATTGACACTTTCTACTATACAAAGCCTCATAAGGTGCCATCCCAATGCTAGTGTGGTAACTATTATTATATGCAAACTCAATCAATGGAAGCTGTTTGTCCCAACTTTTTGGCTGGTCTAAGACACATGCTCTTAGCATATCCTCAAGGGTTTGAATTGTTCTTTCCGATTGTCCATCAGTCACGAGGGTGATAGGCAGGGCTAAGACACAACTTTGAACCAAATGCCTTTTGCAAAGCTCCCCAAAATCTTGAGGTGAACCTTGGATCCCTATCTGAGACAATGGTTTTGGGTACTCCATGGAGCCTTATAATCTCTTGGATGTATAGCTGAGCTAACTTTTCCAAAGGGTAATTTGCTCGAATGGGTAAAAAGTGAGCAGATTTGGTCAATCTATCTACAATTACCCATATGGAGTCATGTCCGATAGGCGTTCTTGGCAATCCCATCACGAAATCCATGGATATTCCTTCCCACTTCCATTCGGGGATTTCGAGAGGTTGTAGCACTCCGGAGGGTTTTTGATGCTCTATCTTCACTTTTTGGCATACCAAACATTTTTGCACTATATTTGCTATATCTGCTTTCATCTTTGGCCACCAGAACATCTTTTTTAGGTCATGGTACATCTTGGTTATACCGGGGTGTACACTAAATTGACTCTTGTGGGCTTCTTCCAAAATGCTAGCTCTCAATCCTTCTTTTACAGGTACACAGATTCTCCCTTGGTATCTCCACACTCCTTCCTTATCCTGGACAAACTCTTTCAACTTTCCTGCTTCGACAAGGGTTAAGGTTCTAAGGAAATCCTCATCTTCCCTTTGGGCTTGAATTATTTGATCCTTAAAGCTACTGGTTACACTTAGTTGGCTTAATCGAATTTGTTCTGAAGTCCCCTTATATCCTAAGTTGAGGTTCCTAAAATCTTCTATCAGCTCATTTTCTTTCATCATGAGCCAAGCAGCATGCAAGGACTTACGACTCAAAGCGTCTGCTACCACATTTGCCTTTCCTGGGTGGTAGTTCAACCCAAAGTCATAGTCCTTGAGAAACTCCATCCAACGCCTTTGTCTCATATTGAGTTCCTTTTGGTTGAAGAGGTATTTTAGACTTTTGTGGTCAGAAAATACTTCAAACCTTACACCATAAAGATGATGTCTCCAGATTTTTAAGGCAAAGACAATAGCTGCTAGCTCTAAGTCATGGGTTGGGTAATTTACTTCATGGGGTTTGAGCTGTCTAGAGGCATAGGCTACTACATTCCTATTTTGCATCAAAACACATCCTAGTCCTCTTCCCGAGGCATCACAATACACCTCAAATTTTTCTTTTGGGTCAGGTAGGATTAGGACAGGGGTAGTGGTCAACTTCTTTTTTAGTTCTTGGAAACTCTCTTCACATTCTGGGCTCCATATAAAAGCTGAATTCTTCCTTGTTAGCTTGGTGAGGGGTAAGGCAATTTGGGAAAAACCTCTAATGAACCTTTCGGTAGTAACCGGCTAGCCCTAGAAAACTCCTAATCTCCTTCACAAGTGGTAGGGGTTTCCCATTGTTGCACCGCTTCTATCTTACTTGGGTCTTGCTATTCCCCATGTGACACTACATGACCTAAGAACTTAACTTCCTTCGTCCAAAATTCACACTTGGACAACTTTGCATAAAGTTTCTTGTTTCTCAACACCTCCAACACCACTCGTAAGTGTTCTTCGTGCTCTTCTTCAGTTCTAGAGTAAACTAGAATGTCATCGATGAACACTATTACAAACTTGTCCAAGTATGGTCTAAATATCCTATTCATGTAGTCCATAAACACTGCCGGTGCATTGGTTAACCCAAACGACATCACATTAAACTCATAATGTCCATATCTAGTCCTAAAGGCTGTCTTTGGTATGTCCTCCTCCTTCACTCGAACTGGGTGGTATCCTGGTCGCAGATCTATCTTGGAAAACACTTGGGCTCCTCTTAATTGGTCCATAAGGTCATCTATTCTAGGCAAAGGGTATTTATTCTTTATGGTCACTTGGTTTAGCTGCCTATAATCCACACATAACCGCAAGCTCCCATCCTTCTTCTTGACACATAGCACTGGAGCTCCCCATGGTGAAGCACTAGGCCTAATGAATTTCTTTTCTAGTAGCTCCTCTAATTGCTTCTTCAATTCTGTTAACTCGGCCAGTGGCATCCTATAAGGAGCTATAGATATGGGTCCCGTTCCCGGTACCAAATCTATAGAAAACTCAATCTCCCTTTTTGGAGGAAATTCAGGTATGTCATCGGGAAAAACATCTGAGAATTCCTTTACTACAAGGATCTTTTCTAGAGCTTGCTCCACTTCCCTCTCACTTGTCATCAGGAAAACATATCCTCGCTCTTCATTCCTACTATCCCCCATGATAATGGAGTTTAGGTATAGTCGTACCTTTCTATCAAGTTTAGAGGGATTGGGTAAAGATGGTTTGGGAAGAAATACTAGTGACTTATTTGCACAATGTAGTAAACACTGTTAGCCGAAAGCCAATCCATGCCCAAGATTACATCAAAACTAGACAAGGGTAGACAAACTAAATCATGATGAAAAATCCTATCAGCTACCTCAAATTCACAATTTAGGCAGGCTTGATCAGTTCTAACAGTATTTATAGTGGGTGTAGAGACAACTAAGATGATTTTTAAGTCGATATATACAACCTCAACTTATTAGCACAATCATATGAAATGAATGAATGTGTTGCGCCAGAATCAAACAATACAATTAAGGATTTTCCATTAATTATACACTTACCTTGAATCAGATCATCAGATTCTGAGGGCATCTCAAAGATGATAGCAAACACGGCGTCCCTCGTGCCTTAGGCTTGAGTGTAGAGGACTGATTGAACTTTAGGCACTCTCTAGAATAGTGTCCCTGCCTGTCCACACCGATAACAAACATTCTTACCTAATCTGCACTCCTACCCCTCCATGTATCTTTCCACAAGTGGCACAAGGGGGTCTACTCATAGGTTCAGGGACAGCAGCCATCCTAGGTCGATTAACAGCTTGTGTCTTAGGTTGATTCATCATAGGGTGTTGGGGTTGTTTCCCTTTAAATCCACCTCCATGGAAGGGTTTCTTGTGAGGGGGTGGGAACCCTCGGTGATCTTGTTGAGCAGACCTCTTCCTATTCTCTTCAACTCGGTGGGCAACTAGTCAGCGATTGCAACTCTCACCACTTGGCTTTTGCCGACTAAAGATGCATAGTCGGTGACCTCGGTGGAGCCACAGATGCCAAAATGTCTGGCCTCAAACCACTCTCATATTTCATGCATTTCCAAGCCTCGTTGGGATCCCTTTGGTAGCTAGTTGAGTGTTTAATCAGTTCTTCAAACTTAGCTGTGTACTCAGCCACACTTCGATTTCCCTGTGTCAAGAATGTAAATTCTACTTCCTTTGCCTTCTTAACCGGATCTGGAAAATATTTCTTATGGAATGTAGCATAGAAAACCTCCCACGTAATCAGATGTCAGCACTTTCAAGCAAGCCCTTTGCACCCTTCCACCACGCGGCTGCCTCCCCTTTCAGCATATAAGTAGAGAATGCCACCTTTTGTTCATCAGAGCATTCTACCACTGCGAAAACCTTCTCCATCTCTTGAATCCATATGTCAGCTATTTCGGGGTTAGTTGTCCCTTTGAATTCTGGAGGTCCAGCCCTCTTGAATTCTCGAGAATTTTCCATGTTCTTGGTTCCCAACCGATTCCTCGACATCCTATTCATCCGCTCCATCATCATCAAGTTGCTTGTGCTTGCATAGCCCTAGCGATCTCCTGGAGTGCATTTGCCGGTTCATCACGATTACCTCCACCGCTGCGTGCCCCATGCGTGTTGCTTTTGCTGCCATTAGTTCCTAGACACACCAAACAACAGTCATCGAGTTGATCAGGCTCAATACTATAGCTAAGCATGGTAGCAACTATGGCAGTATCACAAGACAATCATGTATTTCTAAATCCTATATCCCATCATACAGATAAGATTAATAGCATGATATCATAGATAAGCATAGTCAGTCCATTCCTCAGGCTTAAATAGGATGAATCGCTCGATACCATAATGTAACACCCTAATAGAACCCCACTGTGCTTAAGTTCACATTTGGATTCTATTAGTTGTCACTTATGCCTTGTATTAATTTTCTTTTGAAATTAACTTAGAAAAATAATGGAAGTTTTTTTTTTTCTTTAAATAAATTAATTTTTTGAAAACTTAAGCCTGTAACGAGAAGTGAAATACATAGCGCTTTTATAGATAATAATCAAGTTACATTGCGCACTTAATTAAATAAGCGGAATAAAAGACTAAGTGTAGAACAATTATCACATAAACTGGAATATAATCACTTAATACATAAGTCACAACAGGGCATATATCATACTGATAAGTTATTACAAATAACAATATAAGTTCTACTATTACTAATTGTTTCTCACAAACTATAATGTAACTAAAGCTCGGAATGCTCCTACTTGAACGGTTTGAAATCTTCACGTGCTACCTCCTTCCTCAGCTACGGCCTCATTGCTTTAGGTGGACACGTCTGTCTCTGGTAACGACAACGGAAAATAAACATAGGAGTGAGAAATACATGATTTCTCAGTAGGAGTTCCTACTTGTACTAAAAGTGTCATCGTTGTCGTCCCAGTCACTTCAGGTTTATTATAAAAAGGTGAACAGGTAAGGATTCAATTATCAAATTTTCACAAACGTGATTAGCCGAAGTGCAGTTACTTTTGAACTAATCTTGAACATTAGCAGAAATATTCATTCAGTATTTCATCAAGCATACATATAAGCATATCATGTAAAACCACTAATAAGCAGTAATCATTTAGGAGCTGCATGCATTTCATGACTACTCATCCTCAACATTCACTTGTTTAGTGATCATCATCTTTCATTTATTTCTTCAACATATTTCTTAATTACTCACGGGATGAATGCATCAATGCCTTAGACCACCCTAAAAGGGTAATGAGCTCATACCATGGTCGTCGCCATAACCTTTTTGGTTTTCATTCCGTTGCCGTGATCTCAACGGTTTTGGGGGTTAAGCCGTGAGTTTAGCTCAAGTCCACTTTTCCAGACTTTCATTGCTACTTTTTCAAACTTTACTTTTATTATTTCCTTTGAAAATGAATGTATGCATATCATCATGTAATCACAATAAATCATGGGCAATCAATCATTCATCTTCATCATTTCATAACTCATCACCATACATTCACTTTACTATAATTCACTTCATGAAACATGGATAATATCATGTAAATCTCATAGTAAACATTTTCATAAATGATTCATTTTAAGCAACCAAAGTTATCAAGTTGAGTTCCTAGTGTTCCTAAGAGGTAATGGATGTCTTAGTATTATCTTTTTCTCTTAGTGTTCTTTGTACTCTTAGAATTCCATTAATACATTAATGCATTTCAAAATATTATTATAGGTTCTTTATATATTCTTATTATGGTTTTCGTATAACTCTTGAAGATTATTATTCTACTTAAATTCTTAAAATTATCATTTTACAAGACTTGATTCTTTTATTTATAGTTTTGACATCTTTTAGAAGAAAGTTTATAATTCTCTGTATACTTGTTATCTCAGCTTAGTAAAGGTAGTTCCAAATTCCTAACTCATCAAATTTTAGCATTTACATCTTTGGAATAGTGTAAATCCATTGTAAACCATGCATAGGAGGGTTCCCAGGAAAGAGAGGTGGGTCACAATGGACATGCTTAAATACCAAGTCTTTCCTTAGCCAAAACCTTTCCAAACTGCACTTTCACAGTACACTATCCCGAAATTTATTTCTCATTCTGTATTTACGTGGTACAAAGCTTTATACATAACATATATGGGTGTATTCCTATATGTGTTAGCTCTCCAACAAAGTTGAAATCAGTCCATTTGCATTTTTCTAGAGTGAGTTACACCTATTTTACTACTACAAGGTCAGATTTAAAGTTTCAGTCTTAGGCTCTACTTTAAAAATTTATATCTTGAGCTAGAAAACTCCGTTTTGGGTGATTCTTTTTGGAGAGTGTTCTATAATGAGTCTAGTTTATAGTAAAATTATTTTAATTTCGAGATACTTGATATTTTATAAACAGTAGCTTTCGAAGTACCTGCTGCCAGAAACAACTAGAAATTCCAGCACCTACCATTTTCATGTCTCAAGTTACCTTTATTAAATCAGGTTTCACATACAATCTTTTCAAGTTATATTTGAGTTTGATAACATCATAAGGGTACTCATAACAAAATAGAACATGTCATATTTCTAAAAATATATTTTTCAAATAATCATTTAAAACTTTTGACAATAACTCAAACTTGAGGCATTCTATCAAGGTTAGAAGCCAACAATACTTGAACAATTAAAGATGAAGCTCCTACCTCTTGTGTAGGGTCTAAAAGGGTCCTTCTCTTCTTCCTTAAGCTTTGAACAAGAGTCTTTGGAGTGGATGACCCTCCTTGAATCTTGGCTCTAGAACTTGAATGCTTAAGAAAATATTTCTCACTAGAGTTAAAGATTGTAACTCTTGTGAGGGCTAGTGAAAGTTTGGACTTAGGATTTAAGTGTTTGGATGAAGTTTAGAGGATCAAGAGAAGTCTTTGAAAAACATAAGAAGAATGATAGAATAAGAAAGAAAGAACACTTAGGGAGTTTTTGAATTGAAGAGAGTTTGAGGAGTATTTATAGTGGAAAGATTAGAGAACACAACAGAAGAAGGAAAGCACTTGGAGCATGATTTATGGAAACATGTTGGCTGAATTTTGGGATGAAAATGCTCCTTGTTTTGTGCAAACACGTTTCCATGTTTTGTGCAAACACGTTTCCATGTTTTATGCAAACATGTTGGATGAAAATGCTCCATGTTTTATGCAAACATGTTTCCATGTTTTGTGCAAAGATGTTAGTGGATATTTTTGTAATTAGACAATGATAGTGGTATTCTTGTAATTCCATTCATAGAGTAAGGGTATCTTTGTCATTTAATAAGGCAAGGGTAGTTTGGTAATTTCCTTTACATAGCAAGGGCATTTTCGTAATTTCCACTAAGTGATGGCATTTTCGTAATTCTTTGCATTTTTCTCTAGACATACTTAAGTAGACTATTTGTTGTGTTTCATAACATTTGTCCAGATTCTCTTGGTTTTGCTATCGCTAATTAATATTTATCTTAATTATAAATTTGGGGATGTTACACCAGACATTTTGGCTTCTGTGGCTCCACTGGAGGTCACTGACTATGTATCTTTAGTCAGCAAAAGCCAAGTGGATAAGAGTTGCAATCGCCAGCTAGTTGCCCACCGAGTTGAAGAGAATAGGAAGAGGTATGCTCAACAAGGTCATCGAGGGTTCCCACCCCCTCACAAGAAACCCTACTGTCGCAACCGGGATCGCGACGGGGACGGCGAAAAAATGATTTTTTTGTTTAAAATGGAGTCGCCACCAAATTTTTATTTAATTAGGAAAAATTATGGAAAAACCCATTTAATTTAAAGAAAATAATCTTTGAAACCAGATCTGAGCTCGGGAGTCGGTTATGCTAAGGGAAGGGTAGGAACTTAATCCTACAGCACCCCTAATACACCCGTCTTTAGACGGTACCTTAATTAATTGTGCAAATTATTAATAACCTTTCAAAATATTTATGTACATTTTTATTTCAAGAAAATTATAAAAGAAAATATTTTTTAGAATAAGAAAATTTCAGGATACCAAACTGTCACAGCTTAGGTATCCATAATATTGAGTTAATAAGCCGTCACGGCTAAATTAACATCTTTATTTGAAATAAAATATATACATTTCAATGATTAACTTAAATTAAGATAATAAAGAAAGAGGAGAATAATAATAATAATAATAAATAAATAAATATTTACAATAATAATAATAATAAACAAAAATATTTACATACAAAATAGAATAAAATAATATCATAAAGCTTGAAAATTTTAAATATCAAACTGTCACAACTTAGATGTCCAAAATATTCAGTTAACAAGCCATCCTGGCTAAATTAACTTCTTTATTTAAAATAAAATATTTAATTAATAATTGATTAACTTAAATTTTAAAGAATAAAGTGCATAAAAAAAATAAAACAAAAATTTTGAAAATTTAATTTTGATTTGAAAATTTTAAACATCGAGCTGTCACAGCTCAGATGTTTAACTATGTTAATAAGCCGTCACGGCTAAATTAACATCCTTATTTAAAACAATTTGATTATTAATTGAAATTAAAAATAATACTAATAATAATATAGGACAATAAATATTTACAAATAAATGAAAATAATAATAAATATTTATAGATCAAAAATAAAATAAAATAAAATAACATAATAAAATTTAATTTTAACTTGACAGAAATCACCTGCTCCTACGTATCCTCTGGTGTGATGAGGAATTCAAAATCACGTAGTTCTGTTTAAAATGAGTGTCGTTGGTTGATTTTATTCATGACAACTGATTTTCAGAATATCAAACTGTCGCAGTTAAAATATTCTTCAATCATAGAATTAACAAACCGTCACGGATTAGTTGATCCTATTATCGAAGTTTAATCTGTAAGATAAATTAAACAAAACACTTAAGAATTCATTTCTCTTTTTAACCTAAATTAAATAAAAAAACTTACCTTCTCTTTTTTTTTTAAATTAAATAAAAAAAATCTCTTATTTATTTATTTATTTATTCTCTAACTGAATTAATCTAATAAAAAAAAACTAAGCATAAATAAAAAAGGATCCAAAAGTTGAAAATATATTACTCAAACAATCAAACCTAAACTCAAACAAATAAACCTCTAACCTGACCCAATAACACGTTCATGACCAAAAATTAAATAAATAAATAAATAGCACAAAATCTAAACTTACTAATTTCCTAAAACTAATTTCATTAACCTAATACTACCCTACCCCACACACACCCACACTCACACGCACACAACACATACACACACCCACACACGCACGCAACACACACACACACCCACAAGCGGATGCTGAGAGAGAGAGAGAAAGAAAGAGTGGGCGAGAGACAGAGAGTTACAGAGAGTGAGAAATAGAGAGGGAATGAAAAATGGAGAGAGATCTAAAGAGAGAGAAAGAAAGATCGAGAGAGAGATTGAGAGAGAGAGAGAACCCAAGGCGGAGAGAATGAGAGAGTGAGACGCCGCCGCCACGGACGGAGGGGAAGAAGGGGAAGATCGCGGTGATGAGGAAGGGGCTGGTTCGCGGTGATTGTTGGTCCGCTGAGGGGAGGCTGAGCAGCGGTTGTTGGCTTCGCGGGACGGAGGTTCTGCACTGATGAAGGCTTCACAAATGGGGGCACACGGTGGAGAGGGAGATCGGCGTAGCGGCTGGTGCTCGCAGAGGTTGAACGCCGCGGTTCGAGACTAGTCACGAGGTAGGGTGCCTCCTGTGGCTGGAGAGGGAAGCTTGCGCGGCGGTGACGAAACGTGGGGAGGAGGGGCGCTGGCTATCTCACGATCTGGAGGTGCTGCACGAGCATGCAGGAGGTGCTCAGAGAGGGGGTTATCCGCACGGCACTGGGAGCTATGCAGCAGAGGGACTGTGCGTGTAGCGGTGCTAGCAGTTCTGATGCTTAGTGGCTGCTGCTTTTCCCTCCTTCTCGATTTTATCTGCTGGTTTTAATTTTGGTTCTGGGTTTGTTTTAATCTTTGATGTGCTGTTTGGTTTTATTTATTTCTAACTTGATTTGGTTGATAGTGGTGGTTAGAGTGGTGATTGTGATAGGATGTTAATGGTGAGAGGATGATTTATTGAGTGAAGAAGATGATTATGTAAGTGGTTTGATGGAGGAGGTGTTAGTTGTAATGGTGGTGATGAAGGAAAAGGATGGTGAAATGAGCTTTCTGTGATGATGATGAACCAGGTTGTAGTGGTGAG
The DNA here is from genome assembly GCA_031216105.1 of Dalbergia cultrata. Lineage (NCBI taxonomy): Eukaryota > Viridiplantae > Streptophyta > Magnoliopsida > Fabales > Fabaceae > Dalbergia > Dalbergia cultrata. Next base: position 40,737,262 of record CM062346.1, on the reverse strand, counting down.
ATCGTGAAAATGAAGGTGATGAAATGGGTATGTTGATTGCTTTTGCTGTGTTTGATGATGAATATTTGTTCCCTTTCTTACTTTGGATTGATTTCTGGTTTTGGTATGCTTTTCGCAGCTACTGGCTTGGATGGATAATAGTGGATTTGAGTAGCTATAGGTTATAATTCATGGTGGGATTGATTTGAAGTGGAGAGGGTGTAGGTATTAGATTTGATTTCTGAGTGATGATAATGATAACTATTGTGTAAAAGAATTGCTTACCACCACTATGTGTTTCCACCTCTTTCTTTCAATCTGTATATGTGATTTTTCTCTAATTCCCAGAACCTCTCGACTCTTATGATTATGCCTGAAGCCACACTCAGATTCTCGAACATAAGATAACTCTCCCCGTTCAAAAAAATGAAGACCGTCCCCCCCTTTTAAAACTGGAACCCCTTTTCTGATTAGAATCGTTGCTCCCCATCATTACTAGTTCACTTTTGCAGGTTAACCATATGGATTTTAGCATGTCCGTGATCTGCAGCCGAAAGGAATTTCATCTTCTTGCTACGAATAAGAACAGAAACTCATCATTATGTCATCTCTTTGACCAACTTTCTCTTTTTTTTTTTATTCTACTTTTGCGTTATTGAGTTGTGTCACGGGAGGCTCTCCCAATACACAAATGAGTGGAAGCACACTATGCTAGCATTTTTTTTTATTTTTTTGTATGTTGGACAGGGACAAATGATCAAAATAACCAAACTAGTGACATGAAAAAAATTGGATGGGTTCAACGTGAACAGGTTACAAATAGTTTGAAAAGGAATTGGGTTAATTTTAAATATATTAAAGTGATGGATCAGTTTTTTTATTTTTTATATATCAATGCATATAGACCAAAAACTAGAATGAACCTAAAATTAATCTAAACTGAATGTGTGCTAATAAACTAAGAAAACATGAAGATATGCTAATTTTTTGAATTTTTGTTTTATGGGTCGGACAAAATTGGGTATTCACAGTTGCCCCTCTTTACTCATTCCTTATAAGAAAATAAAAAAAAAATTGAATTTTAAATATTGTCTTCATAAGGAATGAGTAAAGACATGAACATCAATTTTGTTCAGCGATGCATGCAATGCAATGAAATCTACATCTGAAGCAAAAATGACATAAACTTTCAAGTGAAGTCACATGAGATGATGCGGTTCAGAAATCAAATATGCGTGAATCACTCAAATAACAATGGCTAACCAATTTGACCTAAATTCACAACTTACAAGAAATGTTAAAAGACTAATAAGAAAAATGACACTTTGAGACAATTTGTACATGTAAAAGAATAATCTGAGGATGATGGAAAAGTAAAATGGCAATCTGAGGGTGACATGAAAGTAAATTGGCAATCTGAGGCCGACAGGAAATGTAAATTGGCAATCTGAGGCCGACAAGAAAGTAAATTGGCAATCTGAGGGCGACATAAAATGTAAATTGGCAATCTGAGGCTGACTGGAAAGTAAATTGGCAATCTGAGGCCGATAGGAAAGTAAATTGGCAATCTGAGGCCTACATGAAATGTAAATTGGCAATCTGAGGCTGACAGAAAATGTAAATTGGCAATCTGAGGCCGACTGAAATGTAAATTGGCAATCTGAGGCCGACATGAAATGTAAATTGGCAATCTAAGGCCGACTGGAAAGTAAATTGGCAATCTGAGGTCGACTAGAAAGTAAATTGGCAATCTGAGGCCGACATGAAAAGCAAAAGTGGCATCTGAGGCCGACTTGAAAAGTAAAGTGGCAATCACGGAAAACAATAATTTTCACATTATCTTCCTCTTTTTTTTTTTTTTCAGGTTATATGCACAAGTCATCAATTTTCAGTTTATTTCAGAAAAACTAACCGTAACCAAATCGAGCAAACCTCAAGGAAGACTATAACCGATCAAACTCGTAATTCACGCGCTGGACCTTCTGGCATAAACTTTCTTTACTTCTGGACCTTTGCTCACTTCTTTCCATTTTCCTTTTTTCCCTTTTTTAGGATGATGATTGTTTTTCTGGCAAGTTTGACTGAAATTTCTGAATTTTCTTGGTGTAATGCTAGTCATGTTTGTATTACTATAAGAATTATTAGGTTGTATAACTTTAAACTTAAATTTATGCTTACTCGAGACATCATAAATAAATATGCATTTGAAAAGGAAATGAAAAGGTTAGTTGAACAGGCATCTTTATTGCTTGGTGTATGAGATGACAAATATTTGAAAGGTGGGAACAACACAAAACTGAAAGACAAGATTGTGAGAGACATGAAATTTTGCCCCAGTCCCAGTTCTTTGTGGCTCATTCAATCGATTTCTTACAGCAAGTTGAACACCATAGCCATGATCTTCGATGATGTCTTCAGACCCTTCTTTTTCGAACAATTGCCCTAGTTTTAGTCTTGGGTTATTTGATTCACTGGACAAATTCAACACTAAAATTTCGCCCCAGTATAGGTTGCTTGAGATGATGCTTATCTTTTTGCTCTAATTTTTGCCTAAGTTGCTCTTTCGAGTTTTCAACCTAACGAGCTTTTTTTTTTTTCTTTTTCTTTTCATTTTACCCTAGCTTTTGCTTAGGTCGCTCTTTCGAGTTTTCAACCTAACAGGCTTTTTCAACACATTTTTTTTTAAGCATAAAACCTCTTGACTGCATCAGTGTTAATTGGTTTGGGCAATTCCTGTCCATCCATGTTTTGCAAAATCAACGCCCCACCTGAGAATGCTTGCTTGACAATGTAAGGACCTTCATAGCTTGAGGCCCATTTTCCTCATGCATCTTCTTAATTAGGGAGAATTTTCTTCAGAACCAAATCTCCTGGATAAAAATCCCTAGGACGGACTTTCTTGTTAAAAGCCTTAGCCATTCTACCTTGGTACAATTGACCGTGACAAATAGCTACCAGTCTTTTCTCTTCTATCATGTTCAACTGTTCATATCGAGTCTTCACCCATTCAGATTCCTCCAAGTCAGACTCCATCAAAACCCTTAAGGACGGGATTTCCACTTCTATGGGAGAAACAGCCTCCATTCCATACACCAATGAGAAGGGAGTTGTCCCTGTACTTGATCGTATGTTGGTACGATATGCGTGCAAAGCATAAGGCAACATTTCATGCCAGTCTTTGTAATTCACCACCATCTTGGCGATGATTTTCTTGATATTCTTATTTGCAGCTTCAACCACACCATTCATTTGAGGTCTATAAGGAGCTGAGTTGTGATGCTTGATCTTGAAAGTCTCAAAGAACTTTTGAACTTCGACACCATTGAGGTTAGGAGCATTATCTGTGATAATTCTTTCTGGAATCCCATATCTGCAGATGATATCTCTTTTGATGAATCTGAGAAACACTTTCTGTGTGATGTTAGCATATGAAGTAGCTTCCACCCACTTTGTGAAATAGTCTATCACCACCAAGATGAAACGATGACCATTTGAGGCTTTGGGATTGATTGGGCCGATGACATCCATGCCCCACATTGAGAAAGGCCAAGGAGATACCATGTTGTGTAATGGAACTGGGGGAGCATTGACTCGGTCTGCATATGTTTGACATTTATGACACTTTCGAACATAACTGATGCAGTCATTCTCCATGGTAGACCAGTAATAACTGCTTCTTAGGATTTTGCGTGCCATCATGTGTCCATTAGCATGGGTTCCACAAATTCCTTCATGGATCTCCGTCATGATCATTTGAGCTTCATGAGCATCCACACATCTGAGGAGAGTGGTATCATGATTTCTCTTGTAAAGGACTTCACCATTTAGGAAAAAGGCCATGGCCAATCGTCGAATTGTTTTTCTTTGCACTTCATTTGCTCCAGTCGGATATTCTCCTTTTTGAATGTACTGCTTGATGTCATAATACCATGGTTGGCCATCTGGCTCAATCTCCACATGGCCACAGTATATCGGTTCTCTTTGCACCTCTATGTGGATGGGTTGGACATTGGTATGGACTTCCAATTTTGTCATTGCAGCCAGAGTTGCCAATGCATCCGCAAATTGGTTATGGTCTCGAGTTAAGTGAGAGAATAACACATCCTCAAATTGTTCAATTAATCGAGACAAGTATTTCTGATAAGGCACCAATTTCGGATCCTTCGTACGCCATTCTCCATTAACTTGGTAGATTATGAGTGCAGAATCTCCAAAAACATTTAACTCTTTGATCCCTAGGTCAATTGCAGCTTGCAAACCATTCGCACAGGCTTCATATTCTGCGATGTTGTTGGTGTAACATCCTCTGCTACTTTATGGATTGACGACTGTCCCCACAAACCAACACGGGTCTTTTCAGCATGCTTTGTCCTCACTCGCACGCTTCCTGGGAAAACTTCCCAGGAGGTCACCCATCCCAAAATTACCCCAGGTCAAGCACGCTTAACTATGGAGTTCTTTCAGTTTAGGCTACCGAAAAGAAGATGCATCTTGTTGGTATAGGTAGTGCAAATCAATTCATATAAGCCCTCCTCAACTGTATAGTCCCATACCTATATAGTCTTAGGATCCCTCTCATTCGGGTGTGTAATCGGTTCATTCATGTACCCCTCCGCTTAGAGGACCTTACGAGGAGCCGCTCCTTGTCCGTGCCCTCCTTGCACCGGCGATCACTCCTCGTCCTCGTCCCCGGGCATTACATGCCCACCCGACTTCACTTTGGTTCGTCCCCGAACCACACCGTACTGGGAGAGGTGCAGGCTCTGATACCATTTGTAACATCCTCTGCTACTTTATGGATTGACGACTGTCCCCACAAACCAACACGGGTCTTTTCAGCATGCTTTGTCCTCACTCGCACGCTTCCTGGGAAAACTTCCCAGGAGGTCACCCATCCCAAAATTACCCCAGGTCAAGCACGCTTAACTATGGAGTTCTTTCAGTTTAGGCTACCGAAAAGAAGATGCATCTTGTTGGTATAGGTAGTGCAAATCAATTCATATAAGCCCTCCTCAACTGTATAGTCCCATACCTATATAGTCTTAGGATCCCTCTCATTCGGGTGTGTAATCGGTTCATTCATGTACCCCTCCGCTTAGAGGACCTTACGAGGAGCCGCTCCTTGTCCGTGCCCTCTTTGCACCGGCGATCACTCCTCGTCCTCGTCCCCGGGCATTACATATGCAAACACGTTTGCATAAAACATGGAGCATTTTCATCCAACATGTTTGCATAAAACATGGAAACGTGTTTGCACAAAACATGGAAACGTGTTTGCACAAAACATGGAAACGTGTTTGCACAAAACAAGGAGCATTTTCATCCCAAAATTCAGCCAACATGTTTCCATAAATCATGCTCCAAGTGCTTTCCATCTTCTGTTTTTTTCTCTAATCTTTCCACTATAAATACTCCTCAAACTCTCTTCAATTCAAAAACTCCCTAAGTGTTCTTTCTTTCTTATTCTATCATTCTTCTTATGTTCTTCAAAAACTTCTCTTGATCCTCTAAACTTCATCCAAACACTTCAATCCTAAGTCCAAACTTTCACTAGCCCTCACAAGAGTTACAATCTTTAACTCTAGTGAGAAATATTTTCTTAAGCATTCAAGTTCTAGAGCCAAGATTCAAGGAGGGTCATCCACTCCAAAGACTCTTGTTCGAAGCTTAAGGAAGAAGAGAAGGACCCTTTTTAGACCCTACACAAGAGGTAGGTTCATCTTTAATTGTTCAAGCATTGTTGGCTTCTAACCTTGATAGAATGCCTCAAGTTTGAGTTATTGTCAAAAGTTTTAAATGATTATTTGAAAAATATATTTTTAGAAATATGACATGTTCTATTTTGTTATGAGTACCTTTATGATGTTATCAAACTCAAATATAACTTGAAAAGATTGTATGTGAAACCTGATTTAATAAAGGTAACTTAAGACATGAAAATGGTAGGTGCTGGAAATTCTAGTTGTTTCTGGCAGCAGGTACTTCGAAAGCTACTGTTCATAAAATATTAAGTATCTCGAAATTAAAATAATTTTACTATAAACTAGACTCATTATATAACACTCTCCAAAAAGAATCACCTAAAACGGAGTTTTCTAGCTCAAGATATAAATTTTTAAAGTAGAGCCTAAGACTGAAACTTTAAATCTGACCTTGTAGTAGTAAAATAGATGTAACTCACTCTAGAAAAATGCAAATAGACTGATTTCAACTTTGTTGGAGAGCTAACACATATAGGAATACACCCATGTATGTTATGTATAAAGCTTTGTACCACGTAAATACAGAATGAGAAATAAATTTCAGGATAGTGTACTGTGAAAGAGCAGTTTGGAAAGGTTACGGCTAAGGAAAGACTTGGTATTTAAGCATGTCCATTGTGACCCACCTCTCTTTCACAGGAACCCTCCTATGCATGGTTTATAGTTGATTTACACTATTCCAAAGATGTAAATGCTAAAATTTGATGAGTTAGGAATTTGGAACTACCTTTACTAAGCTGAGATAACAAGTATACAGAGAATTATAAACTTTCTTCTAAAAGATATCAAAACTATAAATAAAAGAATCAAGTCTTGTAAAGAGAGAATTTTAAGAATTTAAGTAGAATAATAATCTTCAAGAGTTATATGAAAGTCATAATAAAAATATATAAAGAACCTATAATAATATTTTGAAGTGCATTAATGTATTAATGGAATGCTAAGAGTACAAAGAACACTAAAAGAAAAAGATAATACTAAGACATCCATTACCTCTTACGAACACTAGGAACTCAACTTGATAACTTTGGTTGTTTAATATGAATCATCTATGAAAGTGTTTACTATGAGATTTACATGATATTGTCCATGTTTTATGAAGTGATGTATAGTAATGTGAATGTATGGTGATGAATTATGAAATGATGAGGATGAATGATTGATTGCCCAGGATTTATTGTGATTACATGATAATATGCATACATTCATTTTCAAAAGAAATAATAAAAGTAAAGTTTGAAAAAGTAGCAATGAAAGTCTGGAAAAGTGGACTTGAGCTAAACTCATGGCTTAACCCCCTAAACCGTTGAGATCACGGCAACGGAAAGGAAACCAAAAAAGGTTGTGGCGGCGGCCCACGGTATGAGCTCATTACCCTTTTAGGGTGGTCTAAGGCATTGATGCATTCATCCCGTGAGTAATTAAGAAATATGTTGATGAAATAAATGAAAGATGATGATCACTAAACAAGTGAATGTTGAGGATGAGTAATCATGAAATGCATGCAACTCCTAAATGATTCTTGCTTATTAGTGGTTTTACATGATATGCTTATATGTATGCTTGATGAAATCTTGAATGAATATTTACGCTAATGTTCAAGATTAGTTTAAAAGTAATCGCACTTCGCTAATCACGTTTGTGAAAGTTTGATAATTGAATCCTTACACTGTTCACCTTTTATAATAAATCCGAAGTGATTTGGGACGACAACGATGACACTTTTAGTACAAGTAGGAACTCCTCTTGAGAAATCATGTATTTCTCACTCCTATGTTTATTTTCCGTTGTCGTTACCAGAGACGAGGCGTGTCCACCTAAAGCAACGAGGCCGTAGGCGAGGAAGGAGGTAGCACGTGAAGATTTCAAACCGTTCAAGTAGGAGCATTCCGAGCTTTAGTTACATTATAGTTTGTGAGAAACAATTAGTAATAGTAGAACTTATATTGTTATTTGTAATAACTTATCAGTATGATATATGCCCTGTTGTGACTTATGTATTAAGTGATTATATTCCAGTTTATGTGATAATTGTTCTATACTTAGTCTTTTATTCCGCTTATTTAATTAAGTGTGCAATGTAACTTGATTATTATCTATAAAAGCGCTATGTATTTCACTTCTCGTTACAGGCTTAAGTTTTCAAAAAAATTAATTTATTAAAAAAAAAAAAAACTTCCATTATTTTTCTAAGTTAATTTCAAAAGAAAATTAATACAAGGCATAAGTGACAACTAATAGAATCCAAATGTGAACTTAAGCACAGTGGGGTTCTATTAGGGTGTTACAGTTGGTGCATTCAAAATCTAACTTGATGGAAACTGGGTACTGTTTTCCAGCTGGTGACACTACTACAGCTCCTATTCCACACCCATTCATATTGGCGGCCCCATCAAAGTACATTTTCCATATATTCTCCTCTTTTATCCCATCTTTTTCCACTTTTAACACCTCACCATTGGGGAATTCAGACATGATAGGCTGTATTGTAACGCCCCGATTTTCTGTTAGAGTGAAAATGACCAAAATGCCCCTGAGGTCATTTTTCAAAGACCGAGGAAGCCAAGTCTTGGCGGAGACTCGAAGGGCAAACTCAATGTTGGAAGGGGATTAGAAAACTTATGTGCCTTCCCGGGATGGAAAATCTCGTTTTGAAGTTTTGGTCAAAATGACCAAAACGCATGTGGTGTTTTACCCGCTTGCAAGTGCTTGGATGAACCCGAAACTTCTCGGATGGTTTTAAAAGGCGTTTTTATGTATTCTATGACCTCAGTTTTAATTTTTGAAGTCCCGGGCAAAATTAGTGCAAAATTACGGTTTTGCCCCTAGTTTCGTATTTTTACGCTTTATCACGCGATTAAGCAAACCTAAGCAATATTAGGCTCTAATCGAAGGTTAATTAATTTCCTTAATTAATCTAGAGTCAAAATAATTTATTAAAGTTGATTAGAACCAAAAAGTACTTAATTACAACCTAAAATCATATTTTAATTTTATGACACCTAGTCATAGAATCTTGAATAGTATTTTCTCTTTCCAATTTCTTAAATCATGGAATTGTGTTACACATTGTTTATTCATAAATGAGTTTTAAATTCTTTAATGATGTATGAGCACTCCTAAACTTGTCATAAACTCTCTAAATCACATTCTTAGTTACCTAAACTTAAGCTTAATCATTCCTAACCTTGTACCTAAGCTAATACACATCTAAACCTACCATTAACACACAATTAAATGGTCAAACTCACCTCCTCCCTTGCTGAACCAGACCAGGCCGTGAACCTTCTCCCCCATTATGCATCACATGTTCAATTTTTCAACACTCCAAGGCCATACCTCAAGTCACATACACTATACCTTGTCATAACTTTCAATCAAGCTTGAATTTCCACATGAATAAATAATTAAAACAACCCATTTTTCCCATTTAATTGTGGCTGGAAAAGTTCCAGCCATGCATTATTTCTAGAAGCCTAATTTCATAAAAATTTGATAGAAAATTAACTCACATCAAGCCATACTTTGTGGCATAGCTTCCATACTTCAACCATGCTTGAATGACCTTGTGTAAGAGATATTTTTCTCTTCCTTTTCCCTCCAAACCACACGGCCACACCCTCCCAATGTGAGCTCCATGGTTTTGTTTTTCTATAAATAGGATGCTTGTGTTAGCCTTGTTGCACCTTGAAGCATTTGCAAAGTTTAGAGTTTTAGAGTTGTCTTACTAAGCTTTTTCCTTCTCTCAAAGTTCTAAGAACTCTTTCTCTTCATCTTCATCCTCTTCATTCTTCCATCACATAATCACCTCATAACCTTAATCCATCACCTCATAACCTTAAACCACTCTCAAAGCTTTCACACACTCAACCTCAAACACAACTTCACTCAAAACACATCTCCTTTCCTTTTCCTTTCCTTGGCTGAAATCATCACCACCATCCTAGGAGGTGTTGCTCATCTCATTTCCATCTTCAAGTTCAAGCTTTTATCTTCATCAAAAGGTAGGGATTTGTTTTCAAACTTTATTTTGCTCAAGAAAGTGTTTTTCTCTAGTTTTCTCTTGGATTCTTTTTGAACTTTCCTTTGTCTTTCCTTTCCTTTCATTTTCGGCCATGAGGCCTTGATTTGAGCATGATAGCTTGATGGTGAGAGTTTCTAGATGATGACATTGTGTTCATCTCAAAGAAACCTCTAAAGCTTGAGTTTTCCTTCTCTTACAACTTCATCTATATGTCATCTAGCTCACATGGTTTTCCAACTTAAGAAAAATTAATCTAAGGATTTCTAAAAGCCCAAGCCTACTCTTGTCAACCTTAAAGTTGGCCGGCACGTTCTAGAGAGTTGTCTCTAGATAGGGGTTTTGGGTACTTAATAAAGAACTTGATATAGCTTCACTTTCTTTCTCTTTTATATGATTTTCGGTTCTTGTGTTGTGATCTTTGAGATATTGTGTGGGGTTATGATCTTGTTAAAGTCTTAAATGAGCTCTAGTTAAACATAAAAATGAAACTTGCATCATGTTTACTTTAAGCTTTGCATATCATGTGTATTTCCTTGTTATCACTAAATCCTAAGATAATGAATGAACTTGCATTATCATGTTTATGTTTCAAGCTTTGCATTATCATATTTATATTTCAAGTCCTCACCTAAATATCAAAGATAATAATATATTGCACCACATATTTATTTTATGCTCTCACTTTACTTTCTAGCAATAACTAAAATAAGTGCATGAGCATGTTTATTTTTATGTCATCACTTTAATGATTCTAGAGCTCAAAGACTTGCCCAATGATATCTCAAACAAAGGTCTAAAACATTTATTTCCTATGGTTCATATTTCGGCCCTATGAGGCCTTAATGTTTTCAAGTATTGAAAACTATGTTTTATAATTTTTCTAAACTTATATGAGTATAAGGAATGTGTAGAACTAAGTGTTATGAATTTAGGACCTCTTGAGATGAAAATAATATAGCCACTGCCCTATCAAGTATTTTCATGAGTTTAGATGATAAAAGTGTTCATAAAAGAGTTTTGAAGGTTTTAATAAGGTTCCAAGAGAAACTAGTATTTTATGTGCTTTAGAAACTATGATTCAATGCCTTTAAATGGAGTTTCTATTTCGGTTCTGCCTTGCTATGATTGGCCACTGTATGAGCTGTGTTAATGATGTTAATATGCTTATGTTTGGGTAATAATTATGTTAAGACTCATATGTGAAAGATAGGATAAGTTAGGAACTAGAAAAGAATTAATTTGAGAGTTCTAGATCCCTTAAAGATTTATTTTTCTGGATTCTGTCCAGCAAGGTTTAGATTCAACAATCATGGTTTTAAATTAGTTTATATGTGTAGGAATGACTCATAATTGGTTTAGGACTTAATCTTGAAACCTTAGGAGCAAACCGAACTTACAAAGGGTCATTATTGTGACTTCTAGGTACCCGTAAAGTTAGTATTTTGATTTCTGCACTCTTGAGGTTTAGAGATGTTCTTGACCATAGGGTGAGGTGAGATGTAACATCCCCAAATTTATAACTAAGAATCTTAATTATCGATAGCAAAACCAAGAGAATCTGGACAAATGTTATGAAACACAACAAATAGACTACTTAAGTATGTCTAGAGAAAAATGCAAAGAATTACGAAAATGCCATCACTTAGTAGAAATTACGAAAATGCCCTTGCTATGTAAAGGAAATTACCAAACTACCCTTGCCTTATTAAATGACAAAGATACCCTTACTCTATGAATGGAACTACAAGAATATCCACTAACATCTTTGCACAAAACATGGAAACGTGTTTGGATAAAACATGGAAACATGTTTGCATAAAACATGGAGCATTTTCATCCAACATGTTTGCATAAAACATGGAAACATGTTTGCATAAAACATGGAAACGTGTTTGCACAAAACATGGAAACGTGTTTGCACAAAACATGGAGCATTTTCATCCCAAAATTCAGCCAACATGTTTCCATAAATCATGCTCCAAGTGCTTTCCATCTTCTGTTTTTTTCTCTAATCTTTCCACTATAAATACTCCTCAAACTCTCTTCAATTCAAAAACTCCCTAAGTGTTCTTTCTTTCTTATTCTATCATTCTTCTTATGTTCTTCAAAAACTTCTCTTGATCCTCTAAACTTCATCCAAACACTTCAATCCTAAGTCCAAACTTTCACTAGCCCTTACAAGAGTTACAATCTTTAACTCTAGTGAGAAATATTTTCTTAAGCATTCAAGTTCTAGAGCCAAGATTCAAGGAGGGTCATCCACTCCAAAGACTCTTGTTCGAAGCTTAAGGAAGAAGAGAATGACCCTTTTAGACCCTACACAAGAGGTAGGAGCTTCATCTTTAATTGTTCAAGCATTGTTGGCTTCTAACCTTGATAGAATGCCTCAAGTTTGAGTTATTGTCAAAAGTTTTAAATGATTATTTGAAAATATATTTTTAGAAATATGACATGTTCTATTTTGTTATGAGTACCTTTATGATGTTATCAAACTCAAATATAACTTGAAAAGATTGTATGTGAAACCTGATTTAATAAAGGTAACTTAAGACATGAAAATGGTAGGTGCTGGAAATTCTAGTTGTTTCTGGCAGCAGGTACTTCGAAAGCTACTGTTCATAAAATATTAAGTATCTCGAAATTAAAATAATTTTACTATAAACTAGACTCATTATATAACACTCTCCAAAAAGAATCACCTAAAACGGAGTTTTCTAGCTCAAGATATAAATTTTTAAAGTAGAGCCTAAGACTGAAACTTTAAATCTGACCTTGTAGTAGTAAAATAGATGTAACTCACTCTAGAAAAATGCAAAGGGACTGATTTCAACTTTGTTGGAGAGCTAACACATATAGGAATACACCCATGTATGTTATGTATAAATCTTTGTACCACGTAAATACAGAATGAGAAATAAATTTCGGGATAGTGTATTGTGAAAGTGCAGTTTGGAAAGGTTCTGGCTAAGGAAAGACTTGGTATTTAAGCATGTCCATTGTGACCCACCTCTCTTTGCTGGGAACCCTCCTATGCATGGTTTACAGTTGATTTACACTATTCCAAAGATGTAAATGCTAAAATTTGATGAGTTAGGAATTTGGAACTACCTTTACTAAGCTGAGATAACAAGTATACAGAGAATTATAAACTTTCTTCTAAAAGATATCAAAACTATAAATAAAAGAATCAAGTCTTGTAAAGAGAGAATTTTAAGAATTTAAGTAGAATAATAATCTTCAAGAGTTATATGAAAGTCATAATAAAAATATATAAAGAACCTATAATAATATTTTGAAGTGCATTAATGTATTAATGGAATGCTAAGAGTACAAAGAACACTAAAAGAAAAAGATAATACTAAGACATCCATTACCTCTTACGAACACTAGGAACTCAACTTGATAACTTTGGTTGTTTAATATGAATCATCTATGAAAGTGTTTACTATGAGATTTACATGATATTGTCCATGTTTTATGAAGTGATGTATAGTAATGTGAATGTATGGTGATGAATTATGAAATGATGAGGATGAATGATTGATTGCCCAGGATTTATTGTGATTACATGATAATATGCATACATTCATTTTCAAAAGAAATAATAAAAGTAAAGTTTGAAAAAGTAGCAATGAAAGTCTGGAAAAGTGGACTTGAGCTAAACTCACGGCTTAACCCCCTAAACCGTTAAGATCACGGCAACGGAAAGGAAACCAAAAACAAGGTTGTGGCGACGGCCACGGTATGAGCTCATTACCTTTTTAGGGTGGTCTAAGGCATTGATGCATTCATCCCGTGAGTAATTAAGAAATATGTTGATGAAATAAATGAAAGATGATGATCACTAAACAAGTGAATGTTGAGGATGAGTAATCATGAAATGCATGCAACTCCTAAATGATTACTGCTTATTAGTGGTTTTACATGATATGCTTATATGTATGCTTGATGAAATACTGAATGAATATTTCTGCTAATGTTCAAGATTTGTTTAAAAGTAACTGCACTTCGGCTAATCACGTTTGTGAAAGTTTGATAATTGAATCCTTACCTGTTCACCTTTTTATAATAAATCCGAAGTGACTGGGACGACAACGATGACACTTTTAGTACAAGTAGGAACTCCTACTGAGAAATCATGTATTTCTCACTCCTATGTTTATTTTCCGTTGTCGTTACCAGAGACAGACGTGTCCACCTAAAGCAACGAGGCCGTAGCCGAGGAAGGAGGTAGCACGTGAAGATTTCAAACCGTTCAAGTAGGAGCATTCCGAGCTTTAGTTGCATTATAGTTTGTGAGAAACAATTAGTAATAGTAGAACTTATATTGTTATTTGTAATAACTTATCGATTATGATATATGCCCTGTTGTGACTTATGTATTAAGTGATTATATTCCAGTTTATGTGATAATTGTTCTATACTTAGTCTTTTATTCCGCTTATTTAATTAAGTATGCAATGTAACTTGATTATTATCTATAAAAGCGCTATGTATTTCACTTCTAAATTCTGAGCTTAAGTTTTCAAAAAAATTAATTTATTAAAAAAACTTCCATTATTTTTCTAAGTTAATTTCAAAAGAAAATTAATACAAGGCATAAGTGACAACTAATAGAATCCAAATGTGAACTTAAGCACAGTGGGGTTCTATTAGGGTGTTACATTATGGTATCGTGAGCAGTTCATCCTATTTAAGCCTGAGGAATGGACTGACTATGCTTCGTCTATGATATCATGCTATTAATCTTATCTCGTATGATGGGATATAGGATTTAGAAATGCATGATCGTCTTGTGATACTGCCATAGTTGCTACCATGCTTAGCTATAGTATTGAGCCCGATCAACTCGATGGATGTTGTTTGGTGTGTCTAGGAACTAATGGCGACAAGCACGTCGCATGGGGCACGCGGTGGAGGTAATCGTGATGAACTAGCAAATGCACTCCAGGAGATGGCTAGGGCTATGCAAGCACAAGCAACAGTGATGATGGAAGCGAGATGAATAGGATGTCGAGGAATCGGTTGGGTACCAAGAAAATAGAAAATTCTCAGAATTCAAGAGAATTTGGACCTCCGTAATTCAAAGGGACAACTAACCCCGAAATAGTTGACATATGGATTCAAGAGATGGAGAAGGTTTTCTCAGTGGTAGAATGCTCTGATGAACAAAAGGTGGCATTCTCTACTTATATCTTTGAAAGGAGAGGCTGCCGCGTGGTGGAAGGGTGCAAAGGGCTTGCTTGAAAGTGCTGACATACAGATTACGTGGGAGGTTTTCTATGCTACATTCCATAAGAAATATTTTCCAGATCCGGTTAAGAAGGCAAAGGAAGTAGAATTTCTGTTGCTGACACAGGGAAATCGAAGTGTGGCTGAGTACACAGCTAAGTTTGAAGAACTGATCAAACACTCAACTAGCTACCAAAGTAATCCCAACGAGGCTTGGAAATGCATGAAATATGAGAGTGGTTTGAGGCCAGACATTTTGGCATCTGTGGCTCCACTGGAGGTCACTGACTATGCATCTTTAGTCAGCAAAAGCCAAGTGGCTGAGAGTTGCAATCGCCAGCTAGTTGCCCACCGAGTTGAAGAGAATAGGAAGAGGTCTGCTCAACAAGGTCACCGAGGGTTCCCACCCCCTTACAAGAAACCCTACCAAGGAGGTGGATTTAAAGGGAAACAACCCCAACACCCTATGATGAATCAACCTAAGACACAAGCTGTTAATCGACCTAGGATGGTCAGCTGTCCCCTGAACCTATGATTAGACCCCCTTGTGCCACTTGTGGAAAGATACATGGAGGGAATGCAGATTTGGTAAGAATGTTTGTTATCGGTGTGGACAGACAGGACACTATTCTAGAGAGTGCCTAAAGCTCAATCAGTCCTCTACACTTAAGCCTAAGGCACGAGGGGACGCGTGTTTGCTATCACTTCTGAGATGCCCTCGAGAATCCGATGATCCGATTCAAGGTAAGTGTATAATTAATGGAAAACCCTTAATTGTATTGTTTGATTCCGGCGCAACACATTCATTCATTTCATATGATTGTGCTAATAAGTTGAGGTTGTATATATCGACTTAAAAATCATCTTAGTTGTCTCTACACCCACTATAAATACTGTTAGAACCAGTCAAGCCTGCCTAAATTGTGAATTTGAGGTAGGCGATAGGATTTTTCATCATGATTTAGTTTGTCTACCCTTGTCTAGTTTTGATGTAATCTTGGGCATGGATTGGCTTTCGGCTAACCGTGTGTTACTACATTGTGCAAATAAGTCACTAGTATTTCTTCCCAAACCATCTTTACCCAATCCCTCTAAACTTGATAGAAAGGTACGACTATACCTAAACTCCATTATCGTGGGGGATAGTAGGAATGAAGAGCGAGGATATGTTTTCCTGATGACAAGTGAGAGGGAAGTGGAGCAAGCTCTAGAAAAGATCCTTGTAGTAAAGGAATTCTCAGATGTTTTTCCTGATGACATACCTGAATTTCCTCCAAAAAGGGAGATTGAGTTTTCTATAGATTTGGTACAGGAACGGGACCCATATCTATAGCTCCTTATAGGATGCCACTGGCCGAGTTAACAGAATTGAAGAAGCAATTAGAGGAGCTACTAGAGAAGAAATTCATTAGGCCTAGTGCTTCACCATGGGGAGCTCCGGTGCTATTTGTCAAGAAGAAGGATGGGAGCTTGCGGTTATGTGTGGATTATAGGCAGCTAATGTAACATCCCCTGCTGCTTTATGGATTGACGACTGTCCCCACAAACCAACACGGGTCCTTTCAGCATGCTTTGTCCTCACTCACACGCTTCTTGGGAAAACTTCCCAAGAGGTCACCCATCCCAAAATTACCCCAAGTCAAGCACGCTTAACTGTGGAGTTCTTTCAGTTTAGGCTATCGAAAAGAAGATGCATTTTGTTAGTATAGGCAGTGCAAATCTATTCATATAAGCCCTCCTCAACTGTATAGTCCCATACCTATACAGTCTTAGGATCCCTCTCATTCGGGTGTGTAATCAGTTCATTCATGTACCCCTCCGCTTAGAGGACCTTGCGAGGAGCCGCTCCTTGTCCGTGCCCTCTTTGCACCGGCGATCACTCCTCGTCGTCGTCCCCGGGCGTTACATGCCCACCAGCTTCCGCCTGGTTCGTCCCCGAACCACACCGTACTGGGAGAGGTGCAGGCTCTGATACCATTTGTAACATCCCCTGCTGCTTTATGGATTGACGACTGTCCCCACAAACCAACACGGGTCCTTTCAGCATGCTTTGTCCTCACTCACACGCTTCTTGGGAAAACTTCCCAAGAGGTCACCCATCCCAAAATTACCCCAAGTCAAGCACGCTTAACTGTGGAGTTCTTTCAGTTTAGGCTATCGAAAAGAAGATGCATTTTGTTAGTATAGGCAGTGCAAATCTATTCATATAAGCCCTCCTCAACTGTATAGTCCCATACCTATACAGTCTTAGGATCCCTCTCATTCGGGTGTGTAATCAGTTCATTCATGTACCCCTCCGCTTAGAGGACCTTGCGAGGAGCCGCTCCTTGTCCGTGCCCTCTTTGCACCGGCGATCACTCCTCGTCGTCGTCCCCGGGCGTTACAGCTAAACCAAGTGACCATAAAGAATAAATACCCTTTGCCTAGAATAGATGACCTCATGGACCAATTAAGAGGAGCCCAAGTGTTTTCCAAGATAGATCTGCGATCAGGATACCACCAGATTCGAGTGAAGGAGGAGGACATACCAAAGACAGCCTTTAGGACTAGATATGGACATTATGAGTTTAATGTGATGTCGTTTGGGTTAACCAATGCACCGGCAGTGTTTATGGACTACATGAATAGGATATTTAGACCATACTTGGACAAGTTTGTAATAGTGTTCATCGATGACATTCTAGTTTACTCTAGAACTGAAGAAGAGCACGAAGAACACTTACGAGTGGTGTTGGAGGTGTTGAGGAACAAGAAACTTTATGCAAAGTTGTCCAAGTGTGAATTTTGGACGAAGGAAGTTAAGTTCTTAGGTCATGTAGTGTCACATGGGGAATAGCAAGAGACCCAAGTAAGATAGAAGCGGTGCAACAATGGGAAACCCCTACCACTGTGAAGGAGATTAGGAGTTTTCTAGGGCTAGCCGGTTACTACCGAAGGTTCATTAGAGGTTTTTCCCAAATTGCCTTACCCCTCACCAAGCTAACAAGGAAGAATTCAGCTTTTATATGGAGCCCAGAATGTGAAGAGAGTTTCCAAGAACTAAAAACGAAGTTGACCACTACCCCTGTCCTAATCCTACCTGACCCAAAAGAAAAATTTGAGGTGTATTGTGATGCCTCGGGAAGAGGACTAGGATGTGTTTTGATGCAAAATAGGAATGTAGTAGCATATGCCTCTAGACAGCTCAAACCCCATGAAGTAAATTACCCAACCCATGACTTAGAGCTCGCAACTACTGACTTTGCCTTAAAAATCTGGAGACATCATCTTTATGGTGTAAGGTTTGAAGTATTTTCTGACCACAAAAGTCTGAAATACCTCTTCAACCAAAAGGAACTCAACATGAGACAAAGGCGTTGGATGGAGTTTCTCAAGGACTATGACTTTGGGTTGAACTACCACCCAGGAAAGGCAAATGTGGTAGCAGACGCTTTGAGTCGTAAGTCCTTGCATGCCGCTTGGCTCATGGTGAAAGAAAATGAGCTGATAGAAGATTTTAGGAACCTCAACTTAGGATATAGGGGGACTTCAGAACAAATTCGATTAAGCCAACTAAGTATAACCAGTAGCTTTAAGGATCAAATAATTCAAGCCCAAAGGGAAGATGAGGATTTCCTTAGAACCTTAACCCTTGTCGAAGTAGGAAAGTTGAAAGAGTTTGTCCAGGATAAGGAAGGAGTGTGGAGATACCAAGGGAGAATTTGTGTACCTGCAAAAGAAGGATTGAGAGCTAGCATTTTGGAAGAAGCCCACAAGAGTCAATTTAGTGTACACCCCGGTATAACCAAGATGTACCATGACCAAAAAAAAATGTTCTGGTGGCCAAAGATGAAAGCAGATATAGCAAATGTAGTACAAAAATGTTTGGTATGCCAAAAAGTGAAGATAGAGCATCAAAAACCCTCCGGAGTGCTACAACCTCTCGAAATCCCCGAATGGAAGTGGGAAGGAATATCCATGGATTTCGTGATGGGATTGCCAAGAACGCTTACCGGACATGACTCCATATGGGTAATTGTAGATAGATTGACCAAATCTGCTCACTTTTTACCCATTCGAGCAAATTACCCTTTGGAAAAGTTAGCTCAGCTATACATCCAAGAGATAATAAGGCTCCATGGAGTACCCAAAACCATTGTCTCAGATAGGGATCCAAGGTTCACCTCAAGATTTTGGGGAGCTTTGCAAAAGGCATTTGGTTTAAAGTTGTGTCTAAGCACTGCCTATCACCCTCAGACTGATGGACAATCAGAAAGAACAATTCAAAACCTTGAGGATATGCTAAGAGCATGTGTCTTAGACCAGCCAAAAAGTTGGGACAAACAGCTTCCATTGATTGAGTTTGCATATAATAATAGTTACCACATTAGCATTGGGATGGCACCTTATGAGGCTTTGTATGGTAGAAAGTGTCAATCACCACTTTGTTGGTGTGACCCGGGAGAGCAAAGTATTTTGGGCCCTGATTTGGTAGAAGAGACAACCAAACAAATAAGGAAAATTAGGGAAAGAATCCTCATTGCTCGAGTAGGCGTAAGAGCTATCTTTGACAAGAGAAGGAAACCTCTCAATTTCAAGAAGGAGAACACATATTCTTGCGAATTACTCCTACCACAGGTATAGGTCGTGCAATGAAAGTAAAAAAGCTAAGCCCTAGATTCTTAGGACCCTTCCAAATCCTCAAAAGGTAGGTCCCTCCGCCTACCAAATTGCATTACCTCCAAATTTGTCTAACCTACACAATGTTTTTCATGTGTCCCAATTGAGAAAGTATCAGTCAGACCCCAGTCATGTGTTTGAGCCAGAAACTATACAATTAAAAGATGACTTAACTTTTGAATTACCACCGATGAGGATCGTGGATCATGGCATCAAGCAGTTGAGAAACAAATCTGTATCTCTGGTCCGAGTAGCCCGGGGACAAGATGGAATGGAAGAGCACACATGGGAGCTCGAGGAAGATATGCGAAAAGAATTTCCGAACCTATTCACAGGTATCAAATTTTGAGGGCAAAATTATTAATAAGAAGGGGAGAAATGTAACATCCCCAAATTTATAACTAAGAATCTTAATTATCGATAGCAAAACCAAGAGAATCTGGACAAATGTTATGAAACACAACAAATAGACTACTTAAGTATGTCTAGAGAAAAATGCAAAGAATTACGAAAATGCCATCACTTAGTAGAAATTACGAAAATGCCCTTGCTATGTAAAGGAAATTACCAAACTACCCTTGCCTTATTAAATGACAAAGATACCCTTACTCTATGAATGGAATTACAAGAATATCCACTAACATCTTTGCACAAAACATGGAAACGTGTTTGGATAAAACATGGAAACATGTTTGCATAAAACATGGAGCATTTTCATCCAACATGTTTGCATAAAACATGGAAACGTGTTTGCATAAAACATGGAAACGTGTTTGCAAAAAAAAAAAAAAAAATGGGTTTGCACAAAACATGGAAACGTGTTTGCACAAAACATGGAGCATTTTCATCCCAAAATTCAGCCAACATGTTTCCATAAATCATGCTCCAAGTGCTTTCCATCTTCTGTTTTTTTTCTCTATTCTTTCCACTATAAATACTCCTCAAACTCTCTTCAATTCAAAAACTCCCTAAGTGTTCTTTCTTTCTTATTCTATCATTCTTCTTATGTTCTTCAAAAACTTCTCTTGATCCTCTAAACTTCATCCAAACACGTCAATCCTAAGTCCAAACTTTCACTAGCCCTTACAAGAGTTACAATCTTTAACTCTAGTGAGAAATATTTTCTTAAGCATTCAAGTTCTAGAGCCAAGATTCAAGGAGGGTCATCCACTCCAAAGACTCTTGTTCGAAGCTTAAGGAAGAAAAGAAGGACCCTTTTTAGACCCTACACAAGAGGTAGGAGCTTCATCTTTAATTGTTCAAGCATTGTTGGCTTCTAACCTTGATAGAATGCCTCAAGTTTGAGTTATTGTCAAAAGTTTTAAATGATTATTTGAAAATATATTTTTAGAAATATGACATGTTCTATTTTGTTATGAGTACCTTTATGATGTTATCAAACTCAAATATAACTTGAAAAGATTGTATGTGAAACCTGATTTAATAAAGGTAACTTAAGACATGAAAATGGTAGGTGCTGGAAATTCTAGTTGTTTCTGGCAGCAGGTACTTCAAAGCTACTGTTCATAAAATATTAAGTATCTCGAAATTAAAATAATTTTACTATAAACTAGACTCATTATATAACACTCTCCAAAAGAATCACCTAAAACGGAGTTTTCTAGCTCAAGATATAAATTTTTAAAGTAGAGCCTAAGACTGAAACTTTAAATCTGACCTTGTAGTAGTAAAATAGATGTAACTCACTCTAGAAAAATGCAAAGGGACTGATTTCAACTTTGTTGGAGAGCTAACACATATAGGAATACACCCATGTATGTTATGTATAAATCTTTGTACCACGTAAATACAGAATGAGAAATAAATTTCGGGATAGTGTACTGTGAAAGTGCAGTTTGGAAAGGTTCTGCTAAGGAAAGACTTGGTATTTAAGCATGTCCATTGTGACCCACCTCTCTTTCCTGGGAACCCTCCTATGCATGGTTTACAGTTGATTTACACTATTCCAAAGATGTAAATGCTAAAATTTGATGAGTTAGGAATTTGGAACTACCTTTACTAAGCTGAGATAACAAGTATACAGAGAATTATAAACTTTCTTCTAAAAGATATCAAAACTATAAATAAAAGAATCAAGTCTTGTAAAGAGAGAATTTTAAGAATTTAAGTAGAATAATAATCTTCAAGAGTTATATGAAAGTCATAATAAAAATATATAAAGAACCTATAATAATATTTTGAAGTGCATTAATGTATTAATGGAATGCTAAGAGTACAAAGAACACTAAAAGAAAAAGATAATACTAAGACATCCATTACCTCTTACGAACACTAGGAACTCAACTTGATAACTTTGGTTGTTTAATATGAATCATCTATGAAAGTGTTTACTATGAGATTTACATGATATTGTCCATGTTTTATGAAGTGATGTATAGTAATGTGAATGTATGGTGATGAATTATGAAATGATGAGGATGAATGATTGATTGCCCAGATTTATTGTGATTACATGATAATATGCATACATTCATTTTCAAAAGAAATAATAAAAGTAAAGTTTGAAAAAGTAGCAATGAAAGTCTGGAAAAGTGGACTTGAGCTAAACTCACGGCTTAACCCCCTAAACCGTTGAGATCACGGCAACGGAAAGGAAACCAAAAAAGGTTGTGGCGTCGGCCACGGTATGAGCTCATTACCCTTTTAGGGTGGTCTAAGGCATTGATGCATTCATCCCGTGAGTAATTAAGAAATATGTTGATGAAATAAATGAAAGATGATGATCACTAAACAAGTGAATGTTGAGGATGAGTAATCATGAAATGCATGCAACTCCTAAATGATTACGCTTATTAGTGGTTTTACATGATATGCTTATATGTATGCTTGATGAAATCTTGAATGAATATTTCTGCTAATGTTCAAGATTTGTTTAAAAGTAATCGCACTTGACTAATCACGTTTGTGAAAGTTTGATAATTGAATCCTTACTGCTCACCTTTTTATAATAAACCCGAAGTGACTGGACGACAACGATGACACTTTTAGTACAAGTAGGAACTCCTCTTGAGAAATCATGTATTTCTCACTCCTATGTTTATTTTCCGTTGTCGTTACTGAGACAGACGTGTCCACCTAAAGCAATGAGGCCGTAGCTGAGGAAGGAGGTAGCACGTGAAGATTTCAAACCGTTCAAGTAGGAGCATTCCGAGCTTTAGTTACATTATAGTTTGTGAGAAACAATTAGTAATAGTAGAACTTATATTGTTATTTGTAATAACTTATCAGTATGATATATGCCCTGTTGTGACTTATGTATTAAGTGATTATATTCCAGTTTATGTGATAATTGTTCTATACTTAGTCTTTTATTCCGCTTATTTAATTAAGTACGCAATGTAACTTGATTATTATCTATAAAAGCGCTATGTATTTCACTTCTCGTTACAGGCTTAAGTTTTCAAAAAAATTAATTTATTAAAAAAAAAAAAACTTCCATTATTTTTCTAAGTTAATTTCAATAGAAAATTAATACAAGGCATAAGTGACAACTAATAGAATCCAAATGTGAACTTAAGCACAGTGGGGTTCTATTAGGGTGTTACATGAGAAATACTTAGTTATAACCTTATAGGTTCCCAAGAGACTAGGTGTTGATGATCAATAACTTAGAAAGTGAGATAAAGATCTAAACCGTAATTTCTAGAACTCCGTAATCACATAAACATAAAGCTGTCCAAATTCTGCTTAGTGCTATTTGGATTAGTTCTTGAGCATAAAATTTGTATAACTCATTAATTGTCAAACTACAGGCGTATAAAGAAGTTAAGGATAATGTTAGAACAAATTAATTTGCAAGTTTAAGACTCATAAGAATCAAAGTTTAAAACACTATGAGTTATAACATAACATGTCTATGAGCTTATGGGGATGATTGTTAAATATGACTATATGATGATGTTTGTGTGAAAGTTTTATGTGACGAATGTTATGAGAAAGTTTCATGTGATGATATATATGTTATGCAAAAGCTACATGAGAATGCATGATAAAAATGAATATGATAAATGATGAGGTAATTGTGATTTAATACTTATGAGAATATAAATGTGACACAACACTGAGACGCGCTTCTCCTGGGTGACACCGGTTCGGCCGAGCACCCCCAGGAGGAGACAAATCCGTGAGGGTATGTGTAGATGCAGCCTGCCAAAGCGGACAAATTGCGAGGCCCACGTGGCTAGCAAAGCGTTTCAAAGAGGAAATGATCCTAGAAAGGAGATCCTTAATTTGCCCCCTAGCCCGTACTTTAAGTCGGGATTATGTTACGCTTATCATAGGATAAGTAAGAGCTAGTGACGACTAGTTAAGGTATGAGCTCATAACCTAGAGAAGTTTTAGGGCGGCCCCATGAGATGAAAGTTAAAGTTAACAATGTCACATAAACTATACTTATGCCAATGTTATAATGTTTCCTAGTTATTCTATTGTTTGGTTTACCTTATGATGCATTCATATCATTAGTATATTTCTGCTTAAGTTATACAGACGCATTATAAAATATGACGGACCTTGGATAAAATACCTCTTTGGAAAACTAACTTAAAAGGAATTTATATGTATGCACACCTTTTAGAAATAAACCCAAGGTTCTCGAGGATGTGACGATGTCACCTAGGCGAGATAACCCTCTTGAGAATTCTTTTAGAAAGATTCTCATTCCCTCTCTCTTTTCTTCCGTCATATCTTCAGATGGCGACGTTCGTACTCTTCATCGACACCCCGGTATGGGAGCTGCACCATGACCCGGCACTCGGGTCCTACCATTTTGAGGGTCGCCAGACCGCCGAGTATTCATGTTCATGGGACGACCCTTCACAAGACTTCGTCCCGAGCTACCGCTTCACCCCGACTGCTCCTTACCGTCATAACGGGATTTTTGAGCGAGCGAGACCACGCGATGAGCAGATCCTCCGCATGGAGCCCTAGACATCAGCGGAACGCGAGTACCCCGAGTATGTGCCGCGTCCCGGTACTCGGAGACGGACCCATCCGAGGACCCGCCATCCCACATGTACGCTTGGAGCTCCGGTCCGCTCCTCCACCGATGAGGGCTGGGAGTGAGGAGACGGTGGTCCAGCCGAGGTTGGCTCGACGGCCATCTATGCGCCCTCGCCGCGGTGGACATGCCCCGATGATGCGCTCGACCACTCCCGCCGAGATTCGTCAATGGTTCGACTCGATGCCACAATACTCGGACCCGCAGGAGTAGTCATAGGAGGGGTAGTAGTTAGTGCACACACACGCCACATAGTAGAGGACAAACCTTCTTTTGTATATGAGGTTGTCTCCTTTAGGTGCACATGGGTATGGGTGTAGTTTCTCTTGTATTTGCTTTTTATGATTTCCTTGTATTGCATTTCAGTTGTATTTTGCTTCATGATGTACCAAATAGTCCTGCCTCTTTGGGTAGGCACGTTATATATATCTATGATTCAGTTGATGTTCCCATGACATGATGTGTTTCTTATGCTTTGCTTATATGTTTCGCTATGATTCCCCCTAAAGTTTCAAGCGTGGCTCTCACTTTGATTTTAAATTCTAAAAAGAAAAATTTTACCCATAGTTCCGCTAAGTATTTTCTAAGTAAAAGATGAGACCAAGAGGTAATATTCTAAAGATTAACCTAAGAACATACTAGTAGACTTGGGTTAAGATTTAGGGTGTTACATTATGGTATCGCAGCGATTCGATTCTCATGGAGCACGAGGATTGGGTGACTATGCTTTATAAGCATAATACGATAGTTATGTCATGTATAGTGCTTGATAGAGATAAGCTGTAGGACTAGAGATGCATGACTTCTGTTGGTTGCAAGTGCCATGGTAACTAGCTCATTTTGCATGGATATTGAGCCTGATCAACTTGATGTTCATTGTTTCATGTGTATAGGGACCAATGGCACCGCGACGACGGCCTAGGACTACACCCGATGTTGAACAAGATGATACAACTGCTGCTGCTGTCCGTCGCATGGCCCAAGCCATGGAACGAATGTTCGACCGAATGGATCAACAAGCGAACGCTGCTCCTGTTCCCCCTCCTCCCCCTGCTGCGGAGATGGTGGAACAAGCCCGCTTCGGCCCGAGTTCCGCAAAGCGAACCGCCCGGTGTTCCGAGGGGTAATGGACCGACAAAGGCGATGAGTGGATCAAAGACATGGAGAAGATCTACTCTGTTGTTACCTGCTCGGAGGAAGCGAAGGTCACATTCTTTGCTTTCATCTTTGAAGTCAGGCCTTGAGTTACGGTGGAGCGGCACGAGGCATCCGCTAGAAGCCTCTGGAACTCCCATTGGTAGGGCTGTTCAAGACTTACTTCTATGAGAAGTACTTTCCGAGTCCGTAAGGAACGCGAAGGGCGTTGAGTTCATGCGATTGACCCAAGGAGGGTCTATCAGAGCCCAATACACTGCAGTTTGAGGAGCTAATCAAGTTCTCTCGGGTGTTCCAAGGGAACCCCGATGAAGTTTGGAAGTGTGTGAAGTATGAGGCGGTCTCAAGGCGAGAGATGAACTACGCCGTGGCCCATATGGAGATCAGAGACTTCCCGACTGGTCAACAAGTGCCTGGATACTTGAAGAAGGACAGAAAGATTCAAATCACAAGGGCGGAGCGAGCTAAGGGGCTCGGACCTCAAGCCCCGAAGTTCAAACCGCAGTACCCATCAAGGAATCACTACAACCCCTACCAGTCCAACCAGTTCCGACAACAACAACAACAACCGCCAAGAGCTCCTGCTCACCAACAATCCAAACAACACCAAAGGCCGCCATTTCAACATCAGGGCCCGTGGAATATCAATAATCAACCCGTGGACCGGGTGGACCGAAACCACAATGGAGGACCAAGTGGAGCCAAGAACAAGGCACCACAAACCCCTGCCGCTTACCGGAGCAACATCTGGCGGCGTCGCCCACAATGCGGGAAGAACCACGGGAATCGCCCATGCTTAGCCTGGTCGAATGTATGTTTCAAGTGTGGCAAGCCTGGCCACTATGCAAAGGACTGCACCGGACAAGGAACATCGAACCAAAACCCCCGACCACAATACCGAGGAAGGGTCTTTACCCTTAAAGCGGAAGACGCCAAGAAGTCCAAAGATCTCATCGAAGGTATGTGCGAAGTAAACGGTAAAGCCTTAACTGTACTATATGACTCTGGTGCTACTCATTCTTTCATTTCACTTGCTAGTGTCGAGTCCTTAAATCTAAAAGTCTCTAAACTTCCTTTCGATCTTATTGTTTCTACCCCTACAAATCGCCTTATTAATACTTGCCGTTGTTGTTTAAACTGTCATCTTGTTGTAGAAAATAGGTCTTTTATCATAGATTTAATTTGTTTACCCTTGAAAGACATAGGCATTATCTTAGGCATGAACTGGCTTCACCCCAATCGTGTGATGTTAGATTGTGGAACCCAAACCGTAGTTTTCCCTTCTCCTCCCGAAAACATCACTCAACCCATTAGGCTGTACCTAAATTCCGTAGAGGTCTTCTGTAGTGGGAAGAAAACTAAGGGATATGTTCTCCTAGCCGCTTTGTGATGTAGACTTGGAGCAGAACCTAGGTGAGATACTGTGGTGAGAGACTATCCCGAGGTGTTTCGGATGAAATACCCGAGTTCCCTCCCGAAAGAGAAGTGGAGTTCTCCATAGAGTTGGTTCTGGGGACAGGACCAATCTCTATAGCCCGTATAGGATGTCACCCTCGGAGTTAGCAGAGTTGAAAACCCAGTTAGAGGAGCTGTTAGAAATGAGTTTTATAAGGCCGAGTGCTTCACCTTGGGGCGCTCCGGTCTTATTTGTGAAGAAAAAGGGCGGAAGCATGAGGATGTGTATAGACTATAGGCAGTTGAACCAAGTAACCATAAAGAGTAAATACCCCTTGCCTAGGATTGACGATCTTATGGACCAATTGAAAGGAGCGAGAGTGTTTTCTAAGATTGATTTAAGGTCAAGTTACCATCGATTAGGGTGAGAGATTCGGATATTCCTAAAACCGCCTTTCGAACTCGGTATGGACACTTTGAGTTCAATGTGATGTCGTTTGGTTTGTGAATGCTCCGATTTTTATGGATTACATGAATAGGATCTTTAGACCCTATTTAGATCGATTAAGTGGTTGTGTTCATAGATGATATTCTCATCTATTCGAAAACCCACGAGGAGCATGAGCGTCATTTAAGGTTGGTTTTAGAGGTATTAAAGGAGAAGAAGTTATACGCTAAGTTGTCTAAGTGTGAATTTTGGTTAGAGGAGGTAAAGTTCTTAGGACATGTTGTGTCAAAAGGTGGCATAGCTGACGACCCAAGTAAGATAGAGTTGTGATGAATTGGGATAGACCAACCTCATGAATCGAGATTAGAAGCGTTTTGGGTTTAGCTGGATATTACCGTAGGTTCATTAAAGGATTTTCCCAGTTAGCCCTACCCTTAACCAAGCTCACTAGGAAGAATGCCCCGTTTGAGTGGAGACCCGAGTGTGAAAAGAGTTTCCTAGAGCTTAAGGAAAAGCTCACCTCAACCCCAGTTTTAGTTTTACCTGACCCCAATGTACCCTTCGAGGTATATTGCGATGCTTCTAGCAAGGGTTTAGGTTGTGTGTTGATGCAAAACAGGCAAGTGGTAGCCTATGCGTCCAGACAACTCAAGCCTCATGAGGTAACCTACCCCACCCATGACCTAGAACTAGCCGCCATCGTGTTCGCTCTAAAGATGTGGAGACACCATTTGTATGGTGTGAGGTTTGAAGTTTTCTCCGATCATAAGAGTCTCAAGCATCTCTTTGATCAAAAGGAGTTGAATATGAGGCAAAGGAGATGGATGGAATTCCTCAAGGACTACGATTTTGGTTTAAGTTACCACCCCGGCAAGGCTAATGTAGTAGCCGACGCCTTGAGCCGAAACTCGTTACGTCAGTCAAGTATGATGGTTAATGAAGTTGGGTTAATAGAGCAATTTAGGGATATGAATCTTGGAATGTCTATAACGGAGAATGGCATCGTGATGAGTCATCTCACGGTGACAGTGGGTTTAAGCAAAGGATTATGCTTGCCCAAAGAGAAAATGAGGACTTTATGGAGACAATCGAGGCGATTAAAATTTGGAAAGTTGAAAGGTTTTGTACGAGGCCCAGACCGTTATGGAGGTTCGAGGCGAATCTGTGTGCCACAAGATGGTGACCTCCGAGAGAAGATCTTGGAGGAGGCTCACAAGAGCCATTTTGCCATCCATCCTGGTACTACGAAGATGTATCGAGGACTTGAAGAGGTTGTTTTGGTGGCTCGGATTAAAGAAGGATGTGGTCGCCTGGGTGAGTAAGTGTTTGGTCTGCCAAAAGGTCAAGATCGAACACCAAAAACCTTCTGGCATGTTGCAACCCCTGTCAATCCCCGAGTGGAAGTGGGAGAGTATATCAATGGACTTCGTGACAGGATTGCCAAAGACCCAAGCTGGCCATGATGCCGTATGGGTAATCGTGGATCGACTGACTAAGTCGGCTTACTTTCTACCTATTCGAGTCACGTACTCATTGGATAAGTTGGCCCAGCTTTACATCCAAGAAATAGTGAGGTTGCATGGAGTACCATCGACAATAATCTCGGATCGAGATCCGCGGTTTACGTCACGTTTTTGGGGAGCTTTTCAAAAGGCGTTTGGTTCCAAGTTGTGCCTAAGCACTGCTTACCACCCACAAACGGATGGTCAGTCCGAGAGGACAATCCAAACCCTGGAAGATATGCTGAGAGCCTGTGTCTTAGACCAAAAAGGAAGTTGGGATAAGTACATGCCTTTGATCGAGTTTGCGTATAACAACAGTTATCACACAAGCATCGGTATGGCACCATACGAGGCATTATACGGAAGGAAGTGCCAATCACCCTTGAGTTGGTACGAGCCCGGAGAGCAAAGTGTCTTAGGACCTGAGGTAGTGAGGGAAACGACGGAGCAAATCAAGAAAATCAAGGATAGAATCTTAACCGCTCAGAGTCGACAGAAAAGCTACGCGGACAAAAGGCGCAAGCCCTTGGAGTTCCAAGAGGGAGAACATGTATTTCTAAGAATCACCCCCACTACAGGAATAGGAAGAGCCATGAAAGTTAAAAAGTTGAGTCCCCGATTTCTCGGTCCTTTTGAAATTCTTCAAAGAGTCGGATCCGTAGCTTACAAAATAGCCTTACCACCCAATCTATCAAACCTTCATGATGTCTTTCACGTCTCCCAGTTACGTAAATATGAGTCCGACCCTAGTCATGTCCTAGAACCAGAGCATGTACAGTTAAGGGAGGACCTCACTTTCAATGTACCGCCTACGGGAATAGTGGATCACGGAGTCAAGCAGTTAAGGAACAAGTCTGTTCCTTTGGTGAAAGTGGCGTGGGGACAAGGCAAGTCGGAAGAATACACGTGAGAACTAGAGTCAGAGATGAAGTCCAAACATCCAGAGCTTTTCTAAGGTACGAATTTCGAGGGCGAAATTCGTTTTAAGGAGGGGAGTAATGTAACGCCCCGATTTTTACATTAGAGTGAAAATGACCAAAATGCCCCTGAGGTCATTTTCACCGAGTCGAGGGAAGCCAGTGCGGCAGTACTCGAAGGGCAAACTCAATGTTGGAAGGGGATTAGAAAACTTATGTGCCTTCCCGGGATGGAAAATCTCGTTTTTCGAGTTTTCGGGTCAAAATGACCAAAACGCCCCTGTGGTGTTTTACCCGTTTGCAAGTGCCGGATGAACCCGAAACTTCTCCAGATGGTTTTAAAAGGCGTTTTTATGTATTCTATGACCTCAGTTTTAATTTTTGAAGTCCCGGGCAAAATTAGTGCAAAATTACGGTTTTGCCCCTAGTTTCGTATTTTTACGCTTAATCACGCGATTAAGCAAACCTAAGCAATATTAGGCTCTAATCGAAGGTTAATTAATTTCCTTAATTAATCTAGAGTCAAAATAATTTATTAAAGTTGATTAGAACCAAAAAGTACTTAATTACAACCTAAAATCATATTTTAATTTTATGACACCTAGTCATAGAATCTTGAATAGTGTTTTCTCTTTCCAATTCCTTAAATCATGGAATTGTGTTACACATTGTTTATTCATAAATGAGTTTTAAATTCTTTAATGATGTATGAGCACTCCTAAACTTGTCATAAACTCTCTAAATCACATTCTTAGTTACCTAAACTTAAGCTTAATCATTCCTAACCTTGTACCTAAGCTAATACACATCTAAACCTACCATTAACACACAATTAAATGGTCAAACTCACCTCCTCCCTTGCTGAACCAGACCAGGCCGTGAACCTTCTCCCCCATTATGCATCACATGTTCAATTTTTCAACACTCCAAGGCCATACCTCAAGTCACATACACTATACCTTGTCATAACTTTCAATCAAGCTTGAATTTCCACATGAATAAATAATTAAAACAACCCATTTTTCCCATTTAATTGTGGCTGGAAAAGTTCCAGCCATGCATTATTTCTAGAAGCCTAATTTCATAAAAATTTGACAGGAAATTAACTCACATCAAGCCATACTTTGTGGCATAGCTTCCATACTTCAACCATGCTTGAATGACCTTGTGTAAGAGATATTTTTCTCTTCCTTTTCCCTCCAAACCACACGGCCACACCCTCCCAATGTGAGCTCCATGGTTTTGTTTTTCTATAAATAGGATGCTTGTGTTAGCCTTGTTGCACCTTGAAGCATTTGCAAAGTTTAGAGTTTTAGAGTTGTCTTACTAAGCTTTTTCCTTCTCTCAAAGTTCTAAGAACTCTTTCTCTTCATCTTCATCCTCTTCATTCTTCCATCACATAGTCACCTCATAACCTTAATCCATCACCTCATAACCTTAAACCACTCTCAAAGCTTTCACACACTCAACCTCAAACACAACTTCACTCAAAACACATCTCCTTTCCTTTTCCTTTCCTTGGCCGAAATCATCACCACCATCCTAGGAGGTGTTGCTCATCTCATTTCCATCTTCAAGTTCAAGCTTTTATCTTCATCAAAAGGTAGGGATTTGTTTTCAAACTTTATTTTGCTCAAGAAAGTGTTTTTCTCTAGTTTTCTCTTGGATTCTTTTTGAACATTCCTTTGTCTTTCCTTTCCTTTCATTTTCGGCCATGAGGCCTTGATTTGAGCATGATAGCTTGATGGTGAGAGTTTCTAGATGATGACATTGTGTTCATCTCAAAGAAACCTCTAAAGCTTGAGTTTTCCTTCTCTTACAACTTCATCTATATGTCATCTAGCTCACATGGTTTTCCAACTTAAGAAAAATTAATCTAAGGATTTCTAAAAGCCCAAGCCTACCCTTGTCAACCTTAAAGTTGGCCGGCACGTTCTAGAGATTTGTCTCTAGATAGGGGTTTTGGGTACTTAATAAAGAACTTGATGTAGCTTCACTTTCTTTCTCTTTTATATGATTTTCGGTTCTTGTGTTGTGATCTTTGAGATATTGTGTGGGGTTATGATCTTGTTAAAGTCTTAAATGAGCTCTAGTTAAACATAAAAATGAAACTTGCATCATGTTTACTTTAAGCTTTGCATATCATGTTTATTTCCTTGCTATCACTAAATCCTAAGATAATGAATGAACTTGCATTATCATGTTTATGTTTCAAGCTTTGCATTATCATATTTATATTTCAAGTCCTCACCTAAATATCAAAGATATATATTGCACCACATATTTATTTTATGCTCTCACTTTACTTTCTAGCAATAACTAAAATAAGTGCATGAGCATGTTTATTTTTATGTCATCACTTTAATGATTCTAGAGCTCAAAGACTTGCCCAATGATATCTCAAACAAAGGTCTAAAACATTTATTTCCTATGGTTCATATTTCGGCCCTATGAGGCCTTAATGTTTTCAAGTATTGAAAACTATGTTTTATAATTTTTCTAAACTTATATGAGTATAAGGAATGTGTAGAACTAAGTGTTATGAATTTAGGACCTCTTGAGATGAAAATAATATAGCCACTGCCCTATTAAGTATTTTCATGAGTTTAGATGATAAAAGTGTTCATAAAAGAGTTTTGAAGGTTTTAATAAGGTTCCAAGAGAAACTAGTATTTTATGTGCTTTAGAAACTATGATTCAATGCCTTTAAATGGAGTTTCTGTTTCGGTTCTGCCTTGCTATGATTGGCCACTGTATGAGCTATGTTAATGATGTTAATATGCTTATGTTTGGGTAATAATTATGTTAAGACTCATATGTGAAAGATAGGATAAGTTAGGAACTAGAAAAGAATTAATTTGAGAGTTCTAGATCCCTTAAAGATTTATTTTTCTGGATTCTGTCCAGCAAGGTTTAGATTCAATAATCATGGTTTTAAATTAGTTTATATGTGTAGGAATGACTCATAATTGGTTTAGGACTTAATCTTGAAACCTTAGGAGCAAACCGAACTTAGAAAGGGTCATTATTGTGACTTCTAGGTACCCGTAAAGTTAGTATTTTGATTTCTGCACTCTTGAGGTTTAGAGATGTTCTTGACCATAGGGTGAGGTGAGAAATACTTAGTTTATAACCTTATAGGTTCCCAAGAGACTAGGTGTTGATGATCAATAACTTAGAAAGTGAGATAAAGATCTAAACCGTAATTTCTAGAACTCCGTAATCACATAAACATAAAGCTGTCCAAATTCTGCTTAGTGCTATTTGGATTAGTTCTTGAGCATAAAATTTGTATAACTCATTAATTGTCAAACTACAGGCGTATAAAGAAGTTAAGGATAATGTTAGAACAAATTAATTTGCAAGTTTAAGACTCATAAGAATCAAAGTTTAAAACACTATGAGTTATAACATAACATGTCTATGAGCTTATGGGGATGATTGTTAAATATGACTATATGATGATGTTTGTGTGAAAGTTTTATGTGACGAATGTTATGAGAAAGTTTCATGTGATGATATATATGTTATGCAAAAGCTACATGAGAATGCATGATAAAAATGAATATGATAAATGATGAGGTAATTGTGATTTAATACTTATGAGAATATAAATGTGACACAACACTGAGACGCGCTTCTCCTGGGTGACACCGGTTGGCCGAGCACCCCAGGAGGAGACAAATCCGTGAGGGTATGTGTAGATGCAGCCTGCCAAAGCGGACAAATTGCGAGGCCCACGTGGCTAGCAAAGCGTTTCAAAGAGGAAATGATCCTAGAAAGGAGATCCTTAATTTGCCCCCTAGCCCGTACTTTAAGTCGGGATTATGTTATGCTTATCATAGGATAAGTAAGAGCTAGTGACGACTAGTTAAGGTATGAGCTCATAACCTAGAGAAGTTTTAGGCGGCCCCATGAGATGAAAGTTAAAGTTAACAATGTCACATAAACTATACTTATGCCAATGTTATAATGTTTCCTAGTTATTCTATTGTTTGGTTTACCTTATGATGCATTCATATCATTAGTATATTTACCTTAAGTTATACAGACGCATTATAAAATATGACGGACCTTGGATAAAATACCTCTTTGGAAAACTAACTTAAAAGGAATTTATATGTATGCACACCTTTTAGAAATAAACCCAAGCTTCTTGATGATGTGACGATGTCACCTAGGCAGGATAACCCTCTTGAGAATTCTTTTAGAAAGATTCTCATTCCCTCTCTCTTTTCTTCCGTCATATCTTGAGATGGCGGCGTTCAGACTCTTCATCGACACCCGGTATGGGAGCTGCACCATGACCGGCACTCGGGTCCTACCATTTTGAGGGTCGCTGCCTTGTCGAGTATTCATGTTCATGGGACGACCCTTCGCGCACCCCGTCCCGAGCTACCGCTTCACCCCGACTGCTCCTTACCGTCATAACGGGATTTTTGAGCGAGCGAGACCACGCGATGAGCAGATCCTCCGCATGGAGCCCGAGACATCAGCGGTACGCGAGTACCCCGAGTATGTGCCGCGTCCCGACTTTCGGAGACGGACCCATCCGAGGACCCGCCATCCCACATGTACAGTTGGAGCTCCAGTCCCGCTCCTCCACCGATGAGGGCTGGGAGTGAGGAGACGGTGGTCCAGCCGAGGTTGGCTCGACGGCCATCTATGCGCCCTCGCCGCGGTGGACATGCCCCGATGATGCGCTCGACCACTCCCGCCGAGATTCGTCAGTGGATCGACTCGACGCCACAGTACTCGGACCCGTAGGAGTAGTCATAGGAGGGGTAGTAGTTAGTGCACACACACGCCACATAGTAGAGGACAAACCTTCTTTTGTATATGAGGTTGTCTCCTTTAGGTGCACATGGGTATGGGTGTAGTTTCTCTTGTATTTGCTTTTTATGATTTCCTTGTATTGCATTTCAGTTGTATTTTGCTTCATGATGTACCAAATAGTCCTGCCTCTTTGGGTAGGCACGTTATATATATCTATGATTCAGTTGATGTTCCCATGACATGATGTGTTTCTTATGCTTTGCTTATATGTTTCGCTATGATTCCCCCTAAAGTTTCAAGCGTGGCTCTCACTTTGATTTTAAATTCTAAAAAGAAAAATTTTACCCATAGTTCCGCTAAGTATTTTCTAAGTAAAAGATGAGACCAAGAGGTAATATTCTAAAAATTAACCTAAGAACATACTAGTAGACTTGGGTTAAGATTTAGGGTGTTACATGTATATCCTCAAGAGGATTTTCGGCTAGATGATCAGCAATTACACTTCCCTTGATAGACTTCTAAGTCACATATTTGATATCAAATTCAGACAACATCACTTGCCATTTTGACATTCTCAACGAAACATGAGGACTATCAAATATGTATTTTAATGGATCCATTCGAAAGATTAACCAGGTAGTGTAGTGTAGCATGTACTGCCTCAACCTCTTGGATGTCCATACTAATGCACAACAAGTCTTTTCAATCGCCAGATAACGGGATTCACAATCATTAAACTTTTTGCTCAGATAATAAATTGCCTGTTCTTTCTTTCCGGACTCATCATATTGACCCAACATTGCCCCAAGTGATGTGGGCAACACTGCGAGGTACAATATTAAAGGGCGGCCTGGTACAGGTGGGGTCAAAATTGGAGGTTTTATCAGATAAGTCTTTATTTTTTCGAAAGCTTCTTGGCATTCTTCATCCCACTCTCCAGGTTGATGTTTTCGAAGCAGCTTGAATATAGGCTCGCAAGTGCTAGTCAAATTGGCAATAAATCTAGCAATGTAGTTGAGCCTTCCAAGAAAACTTCTCACTTCTCATTCAGTTCGGGGAGCAGACATCTTTTGTATTGCCTTCACCTTGTCAGGATCCACTTTTATCCCTTCTCTGCTGACAATGAACCCGAGTAACTTCCCTGTAGAAGCTCCAAAAATGCATTTATTCGGATTCAACCGCAACTTGTATTTTCTGAGCCTTTCAAACAACTTTCGCAGAACTCTCACATGACTTTCTCCCTCCTTAGACTTAGCAACCATATCATCTACATACACTTCAATCTCCTTATGCATCATGTCATGGAACAATGCGACCATGGCACGTTGGTAGGTGGCACCGGCATTTGTAACGCCCCGATTTTCTGTTAGAGTGAAAATGACCAAAATGCCCCTGAGGTCATTTTCAGCCCGGAATTCGAGGAAAGCAGGTTCGGCAGTACTCGAAGGGCAAACTCAATGTTGGAAGGGGATTAGAAAACTTATGTACCTTCCCGGGATCGAAAATCTCATTTTTTGAGTTTTCGGGTCAAAATGACCAAAACGCCCCTGTGGTGTTTTACCCGTTTGCAAGTGCCGGATGAACCTGAAACTTCTCCAGATGGTTTTAAAAGGCGTTTTTATGTATTCTATGACCTCAGTTTTAATTTTTGAAGTCCCGGGCAAAATTAGTGCAAAATTACGGTTTTGCCCCTAGTTTCGTATTTTTACGCTTAATCACGCGATTAAGCAAACCTAAGCAATATTAGGCTCTAATCGAAGGTTAATTAATTTCCTTAATTAATCTAGAGTCAAAATAATTTATTAAAGTTGATTAGAACCAAAAAGTACTTAATTACAACCTAAAATCATATTTTAATTTTATGACACCTAGTCATAGAATCTTGAATAGTGTTTTCTCTTTCCAATTCCTTAAATCATGGAATTGTGTTACACATTGTTTATTCATAAATGAGTTTTAAATTCTTTAATGATGTATGAGCACTCCTAAACTTGTCATAAACTCCTAAATCACATTCTTAGTTACCTAAACTTAAGCTTAATCATTCCTAACCTTGTACCTAAGCTAATACACATCTAAACCTACCATTAACACACAATTAAATGGTCAAATCATCCTCCCATTCTGCTGTCCCAAGCTGGCGAAGCCTCACCTCCTCCATATGCATCACATGTTCAATTTTTCAACACTCCAAGGCCATACCTCAAGTCACATACACTATACCTTGTCATAACTTTCAATCAAGCTTGAATTTCCACATGAATAAATAACTAAAACAACCCATTTTTCCCATTTAATTGTGGCTGGAAAAGTTCCAGCCATGCATTATTTCTAGAAGCCTAATTTCATAAAAATGTGATAGGAAATTAACTCACATCAAGCCATGCTTTGTAGCATAGCTTCCATACTTCAAACCATGCTTGAATGACCTTGTGTAAGAGATATTTTCTCTTCCTTTTCCCTCCAAACCACCACGGCCACTCCCTCCATTTGCAAGCTCCATGGTTTTGTTTTTCTATAAATAGGATGCTTGTGTTAGCCTTGTTGCACTTTGAAGCATTTGCAAAGTTTAGAGTTTTAGAGTTGTCTTGCTAGTCTTTCCTTTTTCTCTCAAAGTTCCAAGAGTGTTCTTCCTTTCTTTTCATCTTTATCTTCTTCATCTCTTTATCTCATCATCACCTCTCAACCATCAAACACCACCCCAAAACCTTGAACCATCATCAAACCTCTCAAACACCAC
The DNA here is from genome assembly GCA_031216105.1 of Dalbergia cultrata. Classification (NCBI taxonomy): domain Eukaryota; kingdom Viridiplantae; phylum Streptophyta; class Magnoliopsida; order Fabales; family Fabaceae; genus Dalbergia; species Dalbergia cultrata. Next base: position 40,699,653 of record CM062346.1, on the reverse strand, counting down.
ACCTCAAACACAACTCCACTTGAAACACATTTTCTTTCTTTTTCTCTCATCAAGGCCGAATCATCATCACCATCCTAGGAGGTGTTGCTCATCTCATTTCCATCTTCAAGATCAAGCTTTTATCTCCATCACTAGGTAGGGATTTGTTTTCAAACTTTATTTTGCTCAAGAAAGTGTTTTTCTCTAGTTTTCTCTTGGATTCTTTTTGAACTTTCCTTTGTCTTTCCTTTCCTTTCATCATTTTCGGCCATGAGGCCTTGATTTGAGCATGATAGCTTGATGATGAGAGTTTCTAGATGATGACATTGTGTTCATCTCAAAGAAACCTCTAAAGCTTGAGTTTTCCTTTTTCTTACAACTTCATCTATATGTTATCTAGCTCACATGGTTTTCCAACTTAAGAAAAATTAATCTAAGGATTTCTAAAAGCCCAAGCCTACCCTTGTCAACCTTAAAGTTGGCGGCACGTTCTAGAGATTTGTCTCTAGATAGGGGTTTTGGGTACTTAATAAAGAACTTGATGTAGCTTCACTTTCTTTCTCTTTTATATGATTTTCGATTCTTGTGTTGTGATCTTTGAGATATTGTATGGGGTTATTATCTTGTTAAAGTCTTAAAGGAGCTCTAGTTAAACATAAAAATGAAACTTGCATCATGTTTACTTTAAGCTTTGCATATCATGTTTATTTCCTTGCTATCACTAAATCCCAAGATATGAATGAACTTGCATTATCATGTTTATGTTTCAAGCTTTGCATTATCATATTTATATTTCAAGTCCTCACCTAAATATCAAGGATAATAATACATTGCACCACATATTTATTTTATGCTCTCACTTTACTTTCTAGCAATAACTAAAATAAGTGCATGAGCATGTTTATTTTTATGTCATCACTTTAATGATTCTAGAGCTCAAAGACTTGCCCAATGATATCTCAAACAAAGGTCTAAAACATTTATTTCCTATGGTTCATATTTCAGCCCTATGAGGCCTTAATGTTTTCAAGTATTGAAAACTATGTTTTATAATTTTTCTAAACTTATATGAGTATAAGGAATGTGTAGAACTAAGTGTTATGAATTTAGGACCTCTTGAGATGAAAATAATATAGCCACTGCCCTATTAAGTATTTTCATGAGTTTAGATGATAAAAGTGTTCATAAAAAAGTTTTGAAGGTTTTAATAAGGTTCCAAGAGAAACTAGTATTTTATGTGCTTTAGAAACTATGATTCAATGCCTTTAAATGGAGTTTCTGTTTCGGTTCTGCCTTGCTATGTTTGGCCACTGTATGAGCTGTGTTAATGATGTTAATATGCTTATGTTTGGGTAATAATTATGTTAAGACTCATATGTGAAAGATAGGATAAGTTAGGAACTAGAAAGGAATTAATTTGAGAGTTCTAGATCCCTTAAAGATTCATTTTTCTGGACTCTGTCCAGCAAGGGTTAGGTTCAATAATCATGGTTTTAAATTAGTTTATATGTGTAGGAATGACTCATAATTGGTTTAGGACTTAATCTTGAAACCTTAGGAGCAAACCGAACTTAGAAAGGGTCATTATTGTGACTTCTAGGTACCCGTAAAGTTAGTATTTTGATTTCTGCACTCTTGAGGTTTAGAGATGTTCTTGACCATAGGGTGAGGTGAGAAATACTTAGTTATAACCTTATAGGTTCCCAAGAGACTAGGTGTTGATGATCAATAACTTAGAATGTGAGATAAAGATCTAAACCGTAATTTCTAGAACTCCGTAATCACATAAACATAAAGCTGTCCAAATTCTGCTTAGTGCTATTTGGATTAGTTCTTGAGCATAAAATTTGTATAACTCATTAATTGTCAAACTATAGGTGTATAAAGAAGTTAAGGATAATTAATTTGCAAGTTTAAGACTCATAAGAATCAAAGTTTAAAACACTATGAGTTATAACATAACATGTCTATGAGCTTATGGGGATGATTGTTAATATGACTATGTGATGATGTTTGTGTGAAAGTTTTATGTGACGAATGTTATGAGAAAGTTTCATGTGATGATATATATGTCATGAAAAAGCTACATGAGAATGCATGATAAAAATGAATATGATAAATGATGAGGTAATTGTGATTTAATACTTATGAGAATATAAATGTGACACAACACTGAGACGCGCTTCTCCTGGGTGACACCGATTCGGCCGAGCACCCCCAGGAGGAGACAAATCCGTGAGGGTATGTGTAGATGCAGCCTGCCAAAGCGGACAAATTGCGAGGCCCACGTGGCTAGTAAAGCGTTTCAAAGAGGAAATGATCCTAGAAAGGAGATCCTTAATTTGCCCCCTAGCCCGTACTTTAAGTCGGGATTATGTTACGCTTATCATAGGATAAGTAAGAGCTAGTGACGACTAGTTAAGGTATGAGCTCATAACCTAGAGAAGTTTTAGGGCGGCCCCATGAGATGAAAGTTAAAGTTAACAATGTCACATAAACTACGCTTATGCCAATGTTATAATGTTTCCTAGTCATTCTATTGTTTGGGTTACCTTATGATGCATTCATATCATTAGTATATTTCTGCTTAAGTTATAAAGACGCATTATAAAATATGACGGACCTTGGATAAAATACCTCTTTGGAAAACCAACTTAAAAGGAATTTATATGTATGCGCACCTTTTAGAAATAAACCCGAGGTTCCTGAGGATGTGACGATGACACCTAGGTAGGGATAACCCTACTGAGAATTCTTTTAGAAAGATTCTCATTCCCTCTGTAACACCCTAATAGAACCCCACTGTGCTTAAGTTCACATTTGGATTCTATTAGTTGTCACTTATGCCTTGTATTAATTTTCTTTTGAAATTAACTTAGAAAAATAATGGAAGTTTTTTTTTTCTTTAAATAAATTAATTTTTTTGAAAACTTAAGCCTGTAACGAGAAGTGAAATACATAGTGCTTTTATAGATAATAATCAAATTACCTTGCGCACTTAATTAAATAAGCGGAATAAAAGACTAAGTGTAGAACAATTATCACATAAACTGGAATATAATCACTTAATACATAAGTCACAACAGGGCATATATCATACTGATAAGTTATTACAAATAACAATATAAGTTCTACTATTACTAATTGTTTCTCACAAACTATAATGTAACTAAAGCTCGGAATGCTCCTACTTGAACGGTTTGAAATCTTCACGTGCTACCTCCTTCCTCAGCTACGGCCTCGTTGCTTTAGGTGGACACGTTTGTCTCTGGTAACGACAACGGAAAATAAACATAGGAGTGAGAAATACATGATTTCTCGAGAGGAGTTCCTACTTGTACTAAAAGTGTCATCGTTGTCGTCCCAGTCACTTGGGTTTATTATAAAAGGTGAGCAGGTAAGGATTCAATTATCAAACTTTCACAAACGTGATTAGCGAAGTGCAGTTACTTTTAAACTAATCTTGAACATTAGCGAAATATTCATTCAAGATTTCATCAAGCATACATATAAGCATATCATGTAAAACCACTAATAAGCTGTAATCATTTAGGAGCTGCATGCATTTCATGATTACTCATCCTCAACATTCACTTGTTTAGTGATCATCATCTTTCATTTATTTCATCAACATATTTCTTAATTATTCACGGGATGAATGCATCAATGCCTTAGACCACCCTAAAAGGGTAATGAGCTCATACCATGGCCGTCGCCATAACCTTTTTGGTTTTCATTCCGTTGCGTGATCTCAACGGTTTAGGGGTTAAGCCGTGAGTTTAGCTCAAGTCCACTTTTCCAGACTTTCATTGCTACTTTTTCAAACTTTACTTTTATTATTTCTTTTGGAAAATGAATGTATGCATATTATCATGTAATCACAATAAACCTTGGGCAATCAATCATTCATCCTCATCATTTCATAATTCATCACCATACATTCACATTACTATAAATCACTTCATAAAACATGGACAATATCATGTAAATCTCATAGTAAACACTTTCATAGATAATTCATATTAACTAACCAAAGTTATCAAGTTGAGTTCCTAGTGTTCGTAAGAGGTAATGGATGTCTTAGTATTATCTTTTTCTCTTAGTGTTCTTTGTACTCTTAGCATTCCATTAATACATTAATGCACTTCAAAATATTATTATAGGTTCCTTATATATTTTTATTATGACTTTCATATAACTCCTGAAGATTATTATTCTACTTAAATTCTTAAAATTCTCTCTTTACAAGACTTGATTCTTTTATTTATAGTTTTGACATCTTTTAGAAGAAAGTTTATAATTCTCTGTATACTTGTTAGTAAAGGTAGTTCCAAATTCCTAACTCATCAAATTTTAGCATTTACATCTTTGGAATAGTGTAAATCAACTGTAAACCATGCATAGGAGGGTTCCCAGGAAAGAGAGGTGGGTCACAATGGACATGCTTAAATACCAAGTCTTTCCTTAGCCAGAACCTTTCCAAACTGCACTTTCACAGTACACTATCCCGAAATTTATTTCTCATTCTGTATTTACGTGGTACAAAGCTTTATACATAACATACATGGGTGTATTCCTATATGTGTTAGCTCTCCAACAAAGTTGAAATCAGTCCATTTACATTTTTCTAGAGTGAGTTACATCTATTTTACTACTACAAGGTCAGATTTAAAGTTTCAGTCTTAGGCTCTACTTTAAAAATTTATATCTTGAACTAGAAAATTCCGTTTTAGGTGATTCTTTTTGGAGAGTGTTCTATAATGGGTCTAGTTTATAGTAAAATTATTTTAATTTCGAGATACTTAATATTTTATGAACAGTAGCTTTCGAAGTACCTGCTGCCAGAAACAACTAGAATTTCCAGCACCTACCATTTTCATGTCTTAAGTTACCTTTATTAAATCAGGTTTCACATACAATCTTTTCAAGTTATATTTGAGTTTGATAACATCATAAAGGTACTCATAACAAAATAGAACATGTCATATTTCTAAAAATATATATTTTTCAAATAATCATTTAAAACTTTTGACAATAACTCAAACTTGAGGCATTCTATCAAGGTTAGAAGCCAACAATGCTTGAACAATTAAAGATGAAGCTCCTACCTCTTGTGTATGGTCTAAAAAGGGTCCTTCTCTTCTTCCTTAAGCTTCGAACAAGAGTCTTTGGAGTGGATGACCCTCCTTGAATCTTGGCTCTAGAACTTGAATGCTTAAGAAAATATTTCTCACTAGAGTTAAAGATTGTAACTCTTGTGAGGGCTAGTGAAAGTTTGGACTTAGGATTGAAGTGTTTGGATGAAGTTTAGAGGATCAAGAGAAGTTTTTGAAGAACATAAGAAGAATGATAGAATAAGAAAGAAAGAACACTTAGGGAGTTTCTGAATTGAAGAGAGTTTGAGGAGTATTTATAGTGGAAAGATTAGAGAAAAAAGCAGGAAGATGGAAAGCACTTGGAGCATGATTTATGGAAACATGTTGGCTGAATTTTGGGATGAAAATGCTCCTTGTTTTGTGCAAACACGTTTCCATGTTTTGTGCAAACACGTTTCCATGTTTTGTGCAAACACGTTTCCATGTTTTATGCAAACATGTTGGATGAAAATGCTCCATGTTTTATGCAAACATGTTTCCATGTTTTATGCAAACACATTTCCATGTTTTGTGCAAAGATGTTAGTGGATATTCTTGTAATTCCATTCATAGAGTAAGGGTATCTTTGTCATTTAATAAGGCAAGGGTAGTTTGGTAATTTCCTTTACATAGCAAGGGCATTTTCGTAATTTCCACTAAGTGATGGCATTTTCGTAATTCTTTGCATTTTTCTCTAGACATACTTAAGTAGTCTATTTGTTGTGTTTCATAACATTTGTCCAGATTCTCTTGGTTTTGCTATCGATAATTAAGATTCTTAGTTATAAATTTGGGGATGTTACACCCTCTCTCTTTTCTTCCGTCATATCTTCAGATGGCGACGTTTGTACTCTTCATCGACACCCCGGTATGGGAGCTGCACCATGACCCGGCACTCGGGTCATACCATTTTGAGGGTCGCCTTTGTCAGAGTATTCATGTTCATGGGACGACCCTTCACAAGACTTCGTCCCGAGCTACCGCTTCACCCCGACTGCTCCTTATCGTCATAACGGGATTTTTGAGCGAGCGAGACCACGCGATGAGCAGATCCTCCGCATGGAGCCCGAGACATCAGCGATGCGAGTACCAGAAATGCGTGCGCGTCCCGATACTCGGAGACGGACCCATCCGAGGACCTGCCATCCCATATGTACAGTTGGAGCTCGGTCCGCTCCTCCACCGATGAGGTGGGAGTGAGGAGACGGTGGTCGGCCGAGGTTGGCTCGACGGCCATCTATGCGCCCTCGCCGCGGTGGACATGCCCCGATGATGCGCTCGACCACTCCCGCCGAGATTCGCCAGTGGATCGACTCGACCCCACAGTACTCGGATCCGCAGGAGTGGTCATAGGAGGGGTAGTAGCTAGTGCACACACACGCCACATAGTAGAGGTCAAACCTTCTTTGTATATGAGGTTGTCTCCTTTAGGTGCACATGGGTATGGGGGTAGTTTCTTTTGTATTTGCTTTTTATGATTTCCTTGTATTGCATTTCAGTTGTATTTTGCTTCATGATGTATCAAATAGTCCTGCCTCTTTGGGTAGGCACGTTATATATATATATATCTATGATTCAGTTGATGTTCCCATGACATGATGTGTTTCTTATGCTTTGCTTATATGTTTCGCTATGATTCCCCTTAAAGTTTCGTGCGTGGCTCTCACTTTGAATTTGAATTCCAAAAAGAAAAATTTTACCCATATTTCCGCTAAGTATTTTCTAAGTAAAAGATGAGACCAAGAGGTAATATTCTAAAGATTAACCTAAGAACATACTAGTAGTCTTGGGTTAAGATTTAGGGTGTTACATTATGGTATCAGAGCAGTTCGATTCTCATGGAGCCTGAGGATTGGACTGACTATGCTTTATAAGCATAATACGATAGTTATGTCATGTATAGTGCTTGATAGAGATAAGCTGTAGGACTAGAGATGCATGACTTTTGTTGGTTGCAAGTGCCATGGTAACTAGCTCATTTTGCATGGATATTGAGCCTGATCAACTTGATGTTCATTGTTTCATGTGTATAGGGACCAATGGCACCGCTGACGGCGGCCTAGGACTACACCCGATGTTGAACAAGATGATACAACTACTGCTGCTGTCCGTCGCATGGCGCAAGCCATGGAATGGATGTTCGACCGAATGGATCAACAAGCGAATCTGCTCCTGTTCCCCCTCCTCCCCTGCTTTGAGATGGTGGAACAAGCCCGCTTGGCCCGAGTTCCGCAAGGCGAACCCGCCCGATGTTTCGAGGGGTGATGGACCCAGACAAAGGCGATGAATGGATCAAAGACATGGAGAAGATCTACTCTTTCGTTACTGCTCGGAGGAGCGAAGGTCACATTCTTTGCTTTCATCTTTGAAGTCCGACGCCGAAGTTACGGTGGAACGGCACGAGGCATCTGCTAGAAGCCTCTGGAACTCCCATTGACTAGGAGTCGTTTCAAGACTTACTTCTATGAGAAGTACTTTCCGAGTCCGTGAGGAATGCGAAGGGCGTTGAGTTCATGCGATTGACCCAAGGAGGGTCTCTGTAGCCCAATACAACTGCGAAGTTTGAGGAGCTAATCAAGTTCTCTCGGGTATTCCAAGGGAACCCCGATGAAGTTTGGAAGTGTGTGAAGTATGAGGCCGGTCTGAAGGCAGTGATGAACTACGCTATGGCCCATATGGAAATCGAGACTTCGACTGGGTCAACAAGTGCCGGATACTTGAGGAAGGACAGAGAAAGATTCAAATCACAAGGGCGGAGCGAGCTAAGGGGCTCGGACCTCAAGCCCCGAAGTTCAAACCGCAGTACCCATCGAGGAATCACTACAACCCCTACCAGTCCAACCGGTTCAACAACAACAACAACCGCCAAGAGCTCCTGCTCACCAACAATCCAAACAACACCAAAGGCCGCCATTTCAACATCAAGGCCCGAGGAATTTCAATAATCAACCCCGTGGACCGGGTGGACCCCGAAACCACAATGGAGGACCAAGTGGAGCCAAGAACAAGGCACCACAAACCCCTGCTGCTTACCCCGGAGCAACATCTGCTGACGTCTGCCCACAATGAGGGAAGAGCCACGGGAATCGCCCACGCTTAGCCGGTCAGAATGTATGTTTCAAGTGTGGCAAGCCTGGCCACTATGCAAAGGACTGCACCGGACAAGAGACATCGAACCAAAATCCCCGACCACAATACCGAGGAAGGGTCTTTACCCTTAACGCGGAAGACGCCAAGAAGTCCAAAGATCTCATCGAAGGTATGTGCAAAGTAAACGGTAAAGCCTTAACTGTACTATATGACTCTGGTGCTACTCATTCTTTCATTTCACTTGCTAGTGTCGAGTCCTTAAATCTAAAAGTCTCTAAACTTTCCTTCGATCTTATTGTTTCTACTCCTACAAATCGCCCTGTTAATACTTGCCGTTGTTGTTTAAACTGTCATCTTGTTGTAGAAAATAGGTCTTTTATCATAGATTTAATTTGTTTACCCTTGAAAGACATAGGCATTATCTTAGGCATGAACTGGCTTCACCCCAATCGTGTGATGTTAGATTGTGGAACCCAAACCGTAGTTTTCCCTTCTCCTCCCGAAAACATCACTCAACCCATTAGGCTGTACCTAAATTCCGTAGAGGTCTTCTGTAGTGGGAAGAAAACTAAGGGATATGTTCTCCTAGCACTTTGTGATGTAGACTTGGAGCAGAACCTAGGTGAGATACACGTGGTGAGAGACTATCCCGAGGTGTTTCGGATGAAATGCCCCAGTTCCCTCCCGAAAGACAAGTGGAGTTCTCCATAGAGTTGGTTCCTGGGACAGGACCAATCTCTATAGCCCCGTATAGGATGTCACCCTCGGAGTTAGCAGAGTTGAAAACCTAGTTAGAGGAGCTGTTAGAAAAGAGTTTTATAAGGCCAAGTGCTTCACCTTGGGGCGCTCCGGTCTTATTTGTAAAGAAAAAGGACGAAAGCATGAGGATGTGTATAGACTATAGGCAGTTGAACCAAGTAACCATAAAGAATAAATACCCATTGCCTAGGATTGACGATCTTATGGACCAATTGACAGGAGCAGTAGTGTTTTCTAAGATTGATTTAAGGTCTGGTTACCATCAGATTAGGGTGAGAGATTCGGATATTCCTAAAACAGCCTTTCGAACTCGGTATGGACACTTTGAGTTCAATGTAATGTCGTTTGGTTTGACGAATGCTCCATGATTTTTATGGATTACATGAATAGGATCTTTAGACCCTATTTAGATCAATTCGTGGTTGTGTTCATAGATGATATTCTCATCTATTCGAAAACCCACGAGGAGCATGAGCGTCATTTAAGGTTGGTTTTAGAGGTATTAAAGGAGAAGAAGTTATACGCTAAGTTGTCTAAGTGTGAATTTTGGCTAGAGGAGGTAAAGTTCTTAGGACATGTTGTGTCAAAAGGTGGCATAGCTGTCGACCCAAGTAAGATAGAAGCTGTGATGAATTGGGATAGACCAACCTCTGAATCGAGATTAGAAGCTTTTTGGGTTTAGCTGGATATTACCGTAGGTTCATTAAAGGATTTTCCCAGTTAGCCCTACCCTTAACCAAGCTCACTAGGAAGAATGCCCCGTTTGAGTGGAGCCAGAGTATGAAAAGAGTTTCCTAGAGCTTAAGGAAAAGCTCACCTCAACCCCAGTTTTAGTTTTACCTGACCCCAATGTACCCTTCGAGGTATATTGCGATGCTTCCGCAAGGGTTTAGGTTGTGTGTTGATGCAAAAGCAGGCAAGTGGTAGCCTATGCGTCCAGGCAACTCAAGCCTCATGAGGTAACCTACCCCACCCATGACCTAGAACTAGCACCATCGTGTTCGCTCTAAAGATGTGGAGACACCATTTGTATGGTGTGAGGTTTGAAGTTTTCTCCGATCATAAGAGTCTCAAGCATCTCTTTGATCAAAAGGAGTTGAATATGAGGCAAAGGAGATGGATGGAATTCCTCAAGGACTACGATTTTGGTTTAAGTTACCACCCGGCAAGGCTAATGTAGTAGCCGACGCCTTGAGCCGAAACTCGTTACGTCTGTCAAGTATGATGGTTAATGAAGTTGGGTTAATAGAGCAATTTAGGGATATGGATCTTGGAATGTCTATAACGGAGAATGGCATCGTGATGAGTCATCTCACGGTGACCAGTGGGTTTAAGCAAAGGATTATGCTTGCCCAAAGAGAAAATGAGGACTTTATGGAGACAATCGAGGCGATTAAAGGCTGGAAAGTTGAAAGGTTTTGTACGAGGCCCCGACTGGTTATGGAGGTTCGAGGGGCGAATCTGTGTGCCACAAGATGGTGACCTCCGAGAGAAGATCTTGGAGGAGGCTCACAAGAGCCATTTTGCCATCCATCCTGGTACTACGAAGATGTATCAGGACTTGAAGAGGATGTTTTGGTGGCTCGGATTAAAGAAGGATGTGGTCGCCTGGGTGAGTAAGTGTTTGGTCTGCCAAAAGGTCAAGATTGAACACCAAAAACCTTCTGGCATGTTGCAACCCCTGTCAATCCCCGAGTGGAAGTGGGAGAGTATATCAATGGACTTCGTGACAGGATTGCCAAAGACCCAAGCTAGCCACGATGCCGTATGGGTAATCGTGGATCGACTGACTAAGTCGGCTCACTTTCTACCTATTCGAGTCACGTACTCGTTAGATAAGTTGGCCCAGCTTTACATCCAAGAAATAGTAAGGTTGCATGGAGTACCATCGACGATAATCTCGGATCGAGATCAGCGGTTTACGTCACGTTTTTGGGGAGCCTTCCAAAAGGCGTTTGGTTCCAAGTTGTGCCTAAGCACTGCTTACCACCCACAAACGGATGGTCAGTCCGAGAGGACAATCCAAACCCTGGAAGATATCTTTGAGCACGTGTCTTAGACCAAAAAGGAAGTTGGGATAAGTACATGCCTTTGATCGAGTTTGCATATAACAACAGTTATCACGCAAGCATCGGTATGGCACCGTACGAGGCATTATACGGAAGGAAGTGCCAATCACCCTTGTGTTGGTACGAGCCTGGAGAGCAAAGTGTCTTAGGACCTGAGGTAGTGAGGGAAACGACGGAACAAATCAAGAAGATCAAGGATAGAATCTTAACCGCTCAAAGTCGATTAAAAGCTACGCGGACAAAAGGCGCAAGCCCTTAGAGTTCCAAGAGGGAGAACATGTATTTCTAAGAATCACCCCACTACAGAATAGGGAGAGCCATGAAAGTTAAAAAGTTGAGTCCCCGATTTCTCGGTCCTTTTGAAATTCTTCAAAGAGTCGGATCCGTAGCTTACAAAATAGCCTTACCACCCAATCATCAAACCTTCATGATGTCTTTCACGTCTCCCGATTCGTAAATATGAGTCCGACCCTAGCCATGTCCTAGAACCAGAGCATGTACAGTTAAGGGAGGACCTCACTTTCAATGTACCGCCTCACGGGAATAGTGGATCACTGAGTCAAGCGTTAAGGAACAAGTCCTGTTCCTTTGGTAAAAGTGGCGTGGGGACAAGGCAAGTCGGAAGAATACACGTGGGAACTAGAGTCAGAGATGAAGTCCAAATATCCAGAGCTTTTCTAAGGTACGAATTTCGAGGGCGAAATTCTTTTTAAGGAGGGGAGTAATGTAACGCCCGATTTTCTGTCTGAGTGAAAATGACCAAAATGCCCTCGATGTCATTTTCACCGGGTCGAGGAAAGCGGTCTTGGCAAGACTCGAAGGGCAAACTCAATGTTGGAAGGGGATTAGAAAACTTATGTACCTTCCCGGGATTGAAAATCTCGTTTTTCGAGTTTTCGGGTCAAAATGACCAAAACACCCCTGTGGTGTTTTACCCGTTTGCAAGTGCCGGATGAACCCCGAAACTTCTCCAGATGGTTTTAAAAGGCGTTTTTATGTATTCTATGACCTCAGTTTTAATTTTTGAAGTCCAGGCAAAATTAGTGCAAAATTACGGTTTTGCCCCTAGTTTCGTATTTTTACGCTTAATCACGCGATTAAGCAAACCTAAGCAATATTAGGCTCTAATCGAAGGTTAATTAATTTCCTTAATTAATCTAGAGTCAAAATAATTTATTAAAGTTGATTAGAACCAAAAAGTACTTAATTACAACCTAAAATCATATTTTAATTTTATGACACCTAGTCATAGAATCTTGAATAGTGTTTTCTCTTTCCAATTCCTTAAATCATGGAATTGTGTTACACATTGTTTATTCATAAATGAGTTTTAAATTCTTTAATGATGTATGAGCACTCCTAAACTTGTCATAAACTCCCTAAATCACATTCTTAGTTACCTAAACTTAAGCTTAATCATTCCTAACCTTGTACCTAAGCTAATACACATCTAAACCTACCATTAACACACAATTAAATGGTCAAATCATCCTCCCATTCTGCTGTCCCAAGCTAGCCGAAGCCTCACCTCCTCCATATGCATCACATGTTCAATTTTTCAACACTCCAAGGCCATACCTCAAGTCACATACACTATACCTTGTCATAACTTTCAATCAAGCTTGAATTTCCACATGAATAAATAACTAAAACAACCCATTTTTCCCATTTAATTGTGGCTGGAAAAGTTCCAGCCATGCATTATTTCTAGAAGCCTAATTTCATAAAAATGTGATAGGAAATTAACTCACATCAAGCCATGCTTTGTAGCATAGCTTCCATACTTCAAACCATGCTTGAATGACCTTGTGTAAGAGATATTTTCTCTTCCTTTTCCCTCCAAACCACACGGCCACTCCCTCCATTTGCAAGCTCCATGGTTTTGTTTTTCTATAAATAGGATGCTTGTGTTAGCCTTGTTGCACTTTGAAGCATTTGCAAAGTTTAGAGTTTTAGAGTTGTCTTGCTAGTCTTTCCTTTTTCTCTCAAAGTTCCAAGAGTGTTCTTCCTTTCTTTTCATCTTTATCTTCTTCATCTCTTTATCTCATCATCACCTCTCAACCATCAAACACCACCCCAAAACCTTGAACCATCATCAAACCTCTCAAACACCACACCTCAAACACAACTCCACTTGAAACACATTTTCTTTCTTTTTCTCTCATCAAGGCCGAATCATCATCACCATCCTAGGAGGTGTTGCTCATCTCATTTCCATCTTCAAGATCAAGCTTTTATCTCCATCACTAGGTAGGGATTTGTTTTCAAACTTTATTTTGCTCAAGAAAGTGTTTTTCTCTAGTTTTCTCTTGGATTCTTTTTGAACTTTCCTTTGTCTTTCCTTTCCTTTCATTTTCGGCCATGAGGCCTTGATTTGAGCATGATAGCTTGATGATGAGAGTTTCTAGATGATGACATTGTGTTCATCTCAAAGAAACCTCTAAAGCTTGAGTTTTCCTTTTTCTTACAACTTCATCTATATGTTATCTAGCTCACATGGTTTTCCAACTTAAGAAAAATTAATCTAAGGATTTCTAAAAGCCCAAGCCTACCCTTGTCAACCTTAAAGTTGGCGCACGTTCTAGAGATTTGTCTCTAGATAGGGTTTTGGGTACTTAATAAAGAACTTGATGTAGCTTCACTTTCTTTCTCTTTTATATGATTTTCGATTCTTGTGTTGTGATCTTTGAGATATTGTATGGGGTTATTATCTTGTTAAAGTCTTAAAGGAGCTCTAGTTAAACATAAAAATGAAACTTGCATCATGTTTACTTTAAGCTTTGCATATCATGTTTATTTCCTTGCTATCACTAAATCCCAAGATAATGAATGAACTTGCATTATCATGTTTATGTTTCAAGCTTTGCATTATCATATTTATATTTCAAGTCCTCACCTAAATATCAAAGATAATAATACATTGCACCACATATTTATTTTATGCTCTCACTTTACTTTCTAGCAATAACTAAAATAAGTGCATGAGCATGTTTATTTTTATGTCATCACTTTAATGATTCTAGAGCTCAAAGACTTGCCCAATGATATCTCAAACAAAGGTCTAAAACATTTATTTCCTATGGTTCATATTTCAGCCCTATGAGGCCTTAATGTTTTCAAGTATTGAAAACTATGTTTTATAATTTTTCTAAACTTATATGAGTATAAGGAATGTGTAGAACTAAGTGTTATGAATTTAGGACCTCTTGAGATGAAAATAATATAGCCACTGCCCTATTAAGTATTTTCATGAGTTTAGATGATAAAAGTGTTCATAAAGAAGTTTTGAAGGTTTTAATAAGGTTCCAAGAGAAACTAGTGTTTTATGTGCTTTAGAAACTATGATTCAATGCCTTTAAATGGAGTTTCTGTTTTGGTTCTGCCTTGCTATGTTTGGCCACTGTATGAGCTGTGTTAATGATGTTAATATGCTTATGTTTGGGTAATAATTATGTTAAGACTCATATGTGAAAGATAGGATAAGTTAGGAACTAGAAAGGAATTAATTTGAGAGTTCTAGATCCCTTAAAGATTCATTTTTCTGGACTCTGTCCAGCAAGGGTTAGGTTCAATAATCATGGTTTTAAATTAGTTTATATGTGTAGGAATGACTCATAATTGGTTTAGGACTTAATCTTGAAACCTTAGGAGCAAACCGAACTTAGAAAGGGTCATTATTGTGACTTCTAGGTACCCGTAAAGTTAGTATTTTGATTTCTGCACTCTTGAGGTTTAGAGATGTTCTTGACCATAGGGTGAGGTGAGAAATACTTAGTTATAACCTTATAGGTTCCCAAGAGACTAGGTGTTGATGATCAATAACTTAGAATGTGAGATAAAGATCTAAACCGTAATTTCTAGAACTCCGTAATCACATAAACATAAAGCTGTCCAAATTCTGTTTAGTGCTATTTGGATTAGTTCTTGAGCATAAAATTTGTATAACTCATTAATTGTCAAACTATAGGTGTATAAAGAAGTTAAGGATAATTAATTTGCAAGTTTAAGACTCATAAGAATCAAAGTTTAAAACACTATGAGTTATAACATAACATGTCTATGAGCTTATGGGGATGATTGTTAATATGACTATGTGATGATGTTTGTGTGAAAGTTTTATGTGACGAATGTTATGAGAAAGTTTCATGTGATGATATATATGTCATGAAAAAGCTACATGAGAATGCATGATAAAAATGAATATGATAAATGATGAGGTAATTGTGATTTAATACTTATGAGAATATAAATGTGACACAACACTGAGACGCGCTTCTTCTGGGTGACACCGGTTCGGCCGAGCACCCCCAGGAGGAGACAAATCCGTGAGGGTATGTGTAGATGCAGCCTGCCAAAGAGGACAAATTGTGAGGCCCACGTGGCTAGCAAAGCGTTTCAAAGAGGAAATGATCCTAGAAGGGAGATCCTTAATTTGCCCCCTAGCCCGTACTTTAAGTCGGGATTATGTTACGCTTATCATAGGATAAGTAAGAGCTAGTGACGACTAGTTAAGGTATGAGCTCATAACCTAGAGAAGTTTTAGGGCGGCCCCATGAGATGAAAGTTAAAGTTAACAATGTCACATAAACTACACTTATGCCAATGTTATAATGTTTCCTAGTCATTCTATTGTTTGGGTTACCTTATGATGCATTCATATCATTAGTATATTTCTGCTTAAGTTATAAAGACGCATTATAAAATATGATGGACCTTGGATAAAATACCTCTTTGGAAAACCAACTTAAAAGGAATTTATATGTATGCACACCTTTTAGAAATAAACCCGAGGTTCCTGAGGATGTGACGATGACACCTAGGTAGGGATAACCCTACTGAGAATTCTTTTAGAAAGATTCTCATTCCCTCCTCTTTTCTTCCGTCATATCTTCAGATGGTGACGTTTGTACTCTTCATCGACACCCCGGTATGGGAGCTGCACCATGACCCGGCACTCGGGTCATACCATTTTGAGGGTCGCTGCACTGTCAGAGTATTCATGTTCATGGGACAACCCTTCGCGCACCCCATCCCGAGCTACCGCTTCACCCCGACTGCTCCTTATCGTCATAACGGGATTTTTGAGCGAGCGAGACCACGCGATGAGCAGATCCTCCGCATGGAGCCCGAGACATCAGCAGTACGCGAGTACCCCGAGCACGCGCCGCCCCCAAAGACTTCTGAGACGGACCCATCCGAGGACCTCGCCATCCCATATGTACAGTTGGAGCTCGGTCCTGCTCCTCCACCGATGAGGGCTGGGAGTGAGGAGACGGTGGTCCAGCCGAGGTTGGCTCGACGGCCATCTATGCGCCCTCGCCGCGGTGGACATGCCCCGATGATGCGCTCGACCACTCCCGCCGAGATTCGCGGTGGATCGACTCGACCCCACGATGCTCGGACCGAGGAGTAGTCATAGGAGGGGTAGTAGCTAGTGCACACACACGCCACATAGTAGAGGTCAAACCTTCTTTGTATATGAGGTTGTCTCCTTTAGGTGCACATGGGTATGGGGGTAGTTTCTTTTGTATTTGCTTTTTATGATTTCCTTGTATTGCATTTCAGTTGTATTTTGCTTCATGATGTATCAAATAGTCCTGCCTCTTTGGGTAGGCACGTTATATATATATATATATCTATGATTCAGTTGATGTTCCCATGACATGATGTGTTTCTTATGCTTTGCTTATATGTTTCGCTATGATTCCCCTTAAAGTTTCGTGCGTGGCTCTCACTTTGATTTTGAATTCCAAAAAGAAAAATTTTACCCATATTTCCGCTAAGTATTTTCTAAGTAAAAGATGAGACCAAGAGGTAATATTCTAAAGATTAACCTAAGAACATACTAGTAGTCTTGGGTTAAGATTTAGGGTGTTACAGCATTTTTCAATCCAAACGGCATGACTGTATAGCAAAATGTTCCCCACGGTGTTATGAAAGTAGTTTTTCCTTTGTCATGAATATCCATGGGAATCTGATTATACCCAGAATATCCGTCCATAAAGGAAAATCGGTGATTTCCAGCAGTATTATCAACAAGAACATCAATGTGGGGTAGAGGAAAATCATCTTTCGGGCTGGCCTTATTCAAATCCCGATAGTCTACACATATCCTGACCTTCCCATCCTTTTTAGGCACGGGCACAATGTTGGCTACCCAATCAGTGTGTCTCGACACCTCCAGAAATCCAGCCTCCAGCTGTTTACTCACTTCCTCTTTAATCTTTAATGACATGTCCGGTCGCATTCTTCTCAACTTTTGCTTCTTTGGCTCAGCTTCGGGATACAAAGGAATCTTGTGTGAAGCAATCTCTGGGTCTAATCCTGGCATATCATTATAGGACCATGCAAATACATCCAGGAATTCTTTGAACAATGCAATCATTTCTGAGCGTTCAGGATTTTCCACTATTTTCAGCTCCTTTTTGTCTTCTTCGGTGCCCATGTTAATCACCTCGACCACCTCATTATCTAAGTCAAATCCTTTCTCTGAATAATCCAGGAGATTTAAAAACTATTCAATAGCTTCTTCATCATCCTCGAACTCATGATTATCATAGTCAAGTGCAGCAAGAGAATCAATTGATAAGCTCTCAAATTCCTTTTCATGTGGCAAAATTTCTATGACATTCAAATTCCTGGAAAGTAATTGCAGTGGATTGGAATGCTAAACCAAATGGTGGATTATAAAATAGCATGGAAAATGCAAATTAACGAGCTGAGAGTGGTAAGAAAAAACATAACAGAAAAGAGAAAGCAAAAGGAATAGAGGCAGAGCGAGGCAAATGGAAAACATAGAGAAAGATTATTGAAAATCATGCAAATTCATTCAAATGATGTCTCTGAGTAGCATAAACAAAAGCATAAATAATTCTTGAATAATACAACCCAACAAATTACTTTTCAGCAATAACATCAAGCATTGGTTCAGCTGTCCAGTTCATCAGCATCTCATCATTGCTAGCAACATGGACTTTGTTGATTTCCTCAATTTTCTCAGCATCCAAGGTGTTGATGGTGGAGAAATAACAAGGGGAGCGAACTTCACCGGCCATAATCACTTCAGCTGGACCAGGGAATGTCTCTTTCAAGTGAGGAATCAGCTTCATTTTCCCTTTCTGTTTATTCTGTTCTAGAGCCAAGGCGCTCATCTTGTCATCCAGGGAGGTCTCATATCCTAGACCAAATCGGTTAGCCTTTTCTGGCACCGATATGGGAGTTTGGGAGCCTTGCAGTTGTGGTCCTAGTCCTTTTCCTTCCAGATATCCGCTCTTGGCCATGATGTGAGCCACTACCTGATTTTGCATTAGGGCCTTATCTTGCTCTTGTCTCAGCCCGACTGCCTCCAGGTTGTGCCATGAACTGCTCTCCACTAGCTCTACATTTTCAACATATAGCAATGTCACTGGTTTGGATACCAGGATCTCTTTTTCTCCATGGATTGTGATGACTGAATCATTCTCAATGTATTTGACCTTCTGATGCAAGGTTGAAGGGACAGCACCAACACCATTTATCCATGGTCTTCCGAGAAGCATATTGTAGTCTGACTCAATCTCCATCACTTGGAACAATACCTCGAATTTGCTCGGGCCGATCTCCAGTAACAAAATCATCTCCCCTAGGATGCTTTTCTTTGCTCCATCAAAAGCTTTCACTACCATCATTTGTGGCAGTATATCATCCTTACTCATCGACAAATAGCTTAAAGTCGACGCAGGTAAGACATTCAATCCCGACCCTCTATCAATGAGAACTCTGGGCACTATGTATCCTTTACATTTGAGGGTTATGTATAGTGCTCATGGGTTGACCTGTGAAACAACTTCTTCATTTGAAAACGTGATCATGTTAACACGTTTCACTGGATCCACCATATTCACCACATTTTCTGATGAGACATCAGGTTTGACATAAGCTTCCTTCAAGACTTTCAATATTGCCTATCGATGAGGTTCAGATGACATAATTAATGATAAAAGAGATATTCTAGCAGGAGTTTTCTTTAATTGCTCCAGAATATCATACTCACTTTGTTTCATTATCTTTAGGAATTCTTCCTCCTCATCTTCTTTTTCCTTTCTTTCTGAATCTGAACTTTTTCCAGCATACCCCTCATTGACAAACTTCCCTTTTTCTAGCTCTCCGGGCCCATAAACTCTTCCACTTCTTGTTATTCCTTTCACCTCCATGACACCAGTCGCCTCTTCATTTTCTCGAGCCTTCGAGGTTTCCCTAATGTCTCCATTCGTCTTGACTTGAGTCTCATAATTCCAAGGCACAGCATGTGTACTCTTGTACTCAAATGGTGTAGGTTTCTTGATAGTAATCACCACCATTTCTGGCTTGGGAGCTGGATTAAGTACTGGCACTCGAACAACAAAAGGTTCAATTACATTCACCTCATCAGGTATATTCAGCCTCTTTTTTGCTTTTATTACTCCTAAGTTGAGTAACCTCTGTACCCGAGCCTTGAAATCCCAGCAATTTTCTATGTCATGGCCAAGAGCTCCACAGTGATACAGGCAGCTTGAATTCATGTCATATTTCTCATTCTCCTTTATTGTCGGAGCAGATGCCGTGATGTTGTAACCAGACTGATTCAGGCCAACAAAAATTCTCTCCATGGATGTTCTGAGATTCAAAACCTTCTTTATCAGGAGTTCTTCTTTCTCTACAAAGATTTACCCAAATTCTCCTCTTTCATGATTTGGCATTGGATTATGGACAATATCTGGTTTTGACTTCTCTTGAAAGTCTAGTCTACCACAAGCAATAAGTCTTTTTATTGCCATCTTGAAGCCTTCGCAATCTTCAATTGAATGCCCTGCTATGTCCATATGGTATTTGCAAGTAAGGTTTGGGTTGTACCAAGCTGGATATGGTGGTTCTAATGGGCATACAGGATAAGCCGAGATCAAGTGGGCATCAACTAATCGTTGAAAGAGATCAGCATTTGAAATGGATAGTTTAGGGAAAGGTGGCAAATTCTGGAATCGGGAACGGCTTTGATTTTGAGCATTTGGTCGTGGTGGTGTGGTGTTTGAGAAGTTCTGAGGATTCACGGTTGAGTTATAGGCGTATGTTGGTCGAGCTGGTTGGTATGGTCGTATGTGAATGTTATTGACTTGCGGTGGGGAAT
The DNA here is from genome assembly GCA_031216105.1 of Dalbergia cultrata. NCBI lineage: Eukaryota > Viridiplantae > Streptophyta > Magnoliopsida > Fabales > Fabaceae > Dalbergia > Dalbergia cultrata. The sequence continues at coordinate 40,679,479 of CM062346.1, read as the reverse complement.
ATGGGATGGTATTTGTGGTTCGTGTGGTTTGGTAAAATGGGTAAGGAGTGGTTGAGGCTTGGTATGGTGGTGTTTGGGGTCTTGGGTGCATTGGTGCGTGTCTTGGGTTAAAGGGTTGCTGACTCTGCACATAGTTTACATCAGTCTCCTTCTTCCTAGGTGGGAAACTTTTTCTTGTGTCTTCATTGCCCATGGGAAGTTTACCTGTTTTGGCTAGATTCTCAATTCTTTCTCCAAAGAAGTTGATCAACTCGGAGAAATCTTTGTATGGTGCTCCTGCCATGGCTCCGATATAAGGAGATCCCAAGGTTCCTAAAAAGTACGAGCACATTTCGGATAGGATAAGTGGCGGTTGCACTTGAGCAACCAGAGCTCTCCATCTTTGAGCATATTGCTTAAAAGATTCATCCTTCTTTTTCTGCATCGTGCTCAACTGTTCTCTAGTTGGTGCTATTTCCATGTTAAACTTGTATTGATTCATGAATTGGTCGACCAGTTCTCTCCAGCTAGAAATCTTTGAATGGTCTAATTGAATATACCATTCTAGAGCAGGTCCGGTTAAACTTTCATGGAAAAAGCTAATGAGAAACTTTTCATCTTTAGACCAGATTGACATCTTGGTACAATAACTCTTCAAATGGAACAAAGGGTTACCCGTTCCATCATACTTTGAGAAGTCAGGAATCTTGAAGTCTTTTGGAACCACTGCATCGATAGGAGGGCAGAGCTGCTCAATTTCCATATAGCCATAAGTGTTAGGCCCTTGGATGGCTTTAATTTGATCCTGAATCTTCTTCATCCATTCTTCTTTGAACTTGTCCTTTTCTACCTCTGCACGACTATTTTCCGAGGAAAATGGTTGCTTTTGGATGACAACACGAGGTGGCTCCCAAATAGGGGTAGCATGCCCGTGCCCATCAGTATGAACATTCTCTAAGGGACGATAGCCTTCTCCAATAGGGATTACTAATGGCATTGTAGGTGGTGGTTGCCCATGAGAGTTATTCGGAATCCCATCCCCATCATTCATCCCTTGAGTGACATTTATAGCCGCATTTGATGCCCCTAGTACAGTTATTATTGCAGCATCTGGTTGTACATCGACTGACGCATTCACCATGTCTCGGTTTTGATTAGCTCCCAATAAGTCAATTGACTCCTTCATGGCTCTTATCATCTCTTCCAATTTTAATTGGTTAATTGACATTTCATTCAGTTTTCCCCTCATTGCATCAACTTCTAGGCCCAAATTTCTTCCTGATTCGGAAGTATTTGCAGCTGGGATGATCGCTTCTGATTCACCATTACCACCTGCCATCTTGGTCCGAGCTCTGGTGTTATGAACTCGAGTTAGATCGGTATCTTCTTTCCTCGGGCGCCCAATGGTTGCAATGTTTCACCTATATTAAAAAAAAATTAAGTAAAAAGATAAACATATTGCAATTTGTTAGAGATTATCAATTGTGTTGAGTCTTGATGTGAGTATCTTCGGTTTCAACTTTTCCCCAGAACATCTCGTTCAAAGGTACTAAGTTATCTTTAATGGATTTTGCCATAAGACCAAAACAATGAAACAACCATTCATTCATCAGAGGAGTGGATTACAATCATCATTGTTTTTTTTTTTTTTACATCCATTCTCAGAAATGACAAAAGAAGTGCATCATAAAGCTAGATATCGATCCTAAAAACATCATCACTAAAAAGTAATGCCTCTTCAACTTCTTTCGGCAATTATTTGTTTCATCCTTCCAACCAAATCCTTGCAGTAGCTGACAAAGTTGTGAATTCCAGTTGGGGTCTTAAAAGGGATAATTGCTTGCTCAGCTATTTCCAGGTATCTTGGAACATCTTCTATTGCTGTGTTAGCTAGTCCTGCCAAATTTGAAAAACGAATTTTCAACTCATGAATGATATGACTTTGGTGTTGCACCTCAAACTCCAAATCTGTAACTCTTTTCTTTTCTTCTTCTAAGGCAGTTTGAAACTTCATGGTCTCATCTTTCATGTGTTGTTTTAATTCCCTAATCTTCCTCTGGTATTCCTTGCTTATCTCTCTCATTTCTTGTTTCCTTTGTTCCTCTCTTGCTAGCGCGGCTTCCTCAGCAATTTTGGCATCTTGAAGTAGCTTCCTTAATTGTTGATTTTCGGCTACTGCTTGGTCACGTTCTTGCCTTCGAAGCCCTAGCTCTTTATTAGCAGCTTGGAGGCATTCCTTGGTCTTCATCATGTGGTCATACCCCATTTTTAACTTCTTAGTGGTGCCCTCTAGAAGTTGGTTTCTCTCAGTGCTTTCTCGCTTCAAATCTGCATAATTATGGTGAGCACTTTCCAACTCAGCCTCAACTTGCATCTTTTCCTGCTTAACTCTGTCCAACTTCTCTTTTATTTCTTTGATCCCCTCATCATCATCAAGATGTGAGGATGATGTCTTGTTAAGAGGAGTTGTTGTCCAGGTTCTGAATGGCAATTTAATCTCTTGAGCCCTATTCTTCACCCATTGATGGTAGCTTTCTTTCATTGCACAGCTTCTAACTCCCAGTTCTTTTCCTTTCCTGACAACCTTGTTCCAAGCAAATCGGACTTTCTGTAGCATGCCAAGATCCTCAAAGTCCTGGTAATACAAGACAAATCGAGTGATTGCAGCTTCAGGAGGTGGTCCCATCATGGGGTAACCAAGTTGACGCAATACCAATATCGGATTGTAATTTATGCATCCTCGAGTGCCCATGAGGGGAATATTTGAGAAGCTTCCACACTGGTAGATCAAAGTCTGCCCATCCTCCCACCAAGGGTACCATCGGATCATCTTTTCATTTAATTTGGCCAGGTCTTGAGCCCATTCTTATCCGCTTTTCTTCTTAATATGATGCATTTTTAGATCTTCAATCGGACAGGGCGCCTTGTAACTTCTCTGGAATACATGTGCAGTGGCCCATACATACAACATTGGCAGACAGCATAAAATTCTTTTGCCATTCCTCTCATAGCAAAAATTTAAGGTACAATAAACATCTGCCAAGAGGGCTGGAACAAGATTATGACCATGAAAGCCAGAAATACATCAATAGCCGCGAAGTCCACAAAGCCTTCAATATTTAGAAACAGAACTATGCCATAAACAGTGAGAGCCAATATGTCTAAGAAAGTATCCCAATCTTTAGCTTCAGCTAAGCCATGCATATGGTTCTCCAAGTAATCCTTTGAGAATCCATTGGTCCTATTTCTACACTTTTGAGCTTCATGCAAATCCCTTACATTGACCTTTAAGACAGCTGCTACTGTATGTAAGGACAGATAATGACCTTGGTAGTGATAAGGTTTTTCTCCTTCTAGTGGTAACCCTAGGATTCGCTCAAATTCTTCAAGAGTCGGTGCCAACTGGAAGTCTTGAAAGGTAAAGCATCGGAGAGGAGGATCATAGTACTGTGCTAATGCTGTGATTGCTTCTACCTGTTCTTCCACCTCTAACAGATTAAAAAAATTTCCATACTTCCTTGCAAGAGAAAGACGTTGTGGCATACTCAATAGTTGACCTAGTGATCTCAGACTTTCTGTGTCAGGCTTCTTAGCTTTAAGATGTAAAGTTTTCTTTAATTTTTCTCCCTCATGATCGTTTGATCTCATGTTTGTTTCCATTTTTCAAAGATACTCACAACAAGACTCTGATATGATTCTCTAACAAACCTGGAAAATAAAGAAAAAATGTGATGATTTTCATTTAAATGAAAATGGAAATAACAAATACTTTGCATGTTAAAGAATTTATGTACAAAAAAAATGAATTAAAGAAAGAGTATGCTCTCTTTGTGTCCTATTTGAGTTGAGCTCTGGAGGTCAATCTATAGTTCTATGGTTATTCTACTTTGTGAACACTTGCAACAGGTGGATCTATATACTCAGGATTCTACGGCCTCTAGAGTTAAGGCTCATTTAGGAATATTATCCACAACAGCAGGTAAACCACTAGGTATGGAATATTCACAAAAGAGTCACACTCTAGATGAGATTTTCGCAATAACCAAACAGGATGAACATCCAAAATGGCTACCACTACATAATCTCTTACCTATCTCAAGTAGCACTCAGACCCGGGTATAGGGCCCCACTCATGTGTGATTAAAGTGTGAGTGTTGTGTGTGAAGAGAGCATACAAACCTGGAATCCTAAAACTACCCATGACAACACCTGCAAAATACACAATATAGAACAAAAGTTTTCTATCCTAGAGTGCAAAGAAACCAAAATAAATCTATACAAACAGAATAAAAGTCTTCTATCCTAGAGTGCAAAGGAACCAAAATAAATATATACAAACAGAATAAAAGTCTTCTATCCTAGGTAGTTACAAAGAGACAAATATAAAAATATGTACAAAGACAGTGATAAACATAAATCCAAACATAATGATGACAAAATTCTATATACGAAATAAAATGGAATAAAAGGAAAAAGTGAGGTTAAAATAATATGCACAATCAATTATATCAAGCTTGACTCTCAAACAATCCCCCAGTGGAGTCGCCATCTGTTGCAACCGGGATCGCGACGGGGACGGCGAAAAAATGATTTTTTTTGTTTAAAATGGAGTCGCCACCAAATTTTTATTTAATTAGGAAAAATTATGGAAAAACCCATTTAATTTAAAGAAAATAATCTTTGAAACCAGATCTGAGCTTGGGAGTCGGTTATGCTTAGGGAAGGGTAGGAACTTAATCCTATAGCACCCCTAATACACCCGTCTTTAGACGGTACCTTAATTAATTGTGCAAATTATTAATAACCTTTCAAAATATTTATGTACATTTTTATTTCAAGAAAATTATAAAAGAAAATATTTTTTAGAATAAGAAAATTTCAGGGTACCAAACTGTCACAGCTTAGGTATCCATAATATTGAGTTAATAAGCCGTCACGGCTAAATTAACATCTTTATTTGAAATAAAATATATACATTTCAATGATTAACTTAAATTAAGATAATAAAGAAAGAGGAGAATAATAATAATAATAATAAATAAATAAATATTTACAATAATAATAATAATAAACAAAAATATTTACATACAAAATAGAATAAAATAATATCATAAAGCTTGAAAATTTGAAATATCAAACTGTCACAACTTAGATGTCCAAAATATTCAGTTAACAAGCCATCCTGGCTAAATTAACTTCTTTATTTAAAATAAAATATTTAATTAATAATTGATTAATTTAAATTTTAAAGAATAAAGTGCATAAAAAAAATAAAACAAAAATTTTAAAAATTTAATTTTGATTTGAAAATTTTAAACATCGAGCTGTCACAGCTCAGATGTTTAACTATGTTAATAAGCCGTCACGGCTAAATTAACATCCTTATTTAAAACAATTTGATTATTAATTGAAATTAAAAATAATACTAATAATAATATAGGACAATAAATATTTACAAATAAATGAAAATAATAATAAATATTTATAGATCAAAAATAAAATAAAATGAAATAACATAATAAAATTTAATTTTAACTTGACAGGAATCACCTGCTCCTACGTATCCTCTGGTGCGATGAGGAATTCAAAGTCACGTAGTTCTGTATAAAATGAGTGTCGTTGGTTGATTTTATTCATGACAACTGATTTTCAGAATATCAAACTGTCGCAGTTAAAATATTCTTCAATCATAGAATTAACAAACCGTCACGGATTAGTTGATCCTATTATCGAAGTTTAATCTGTAAGATAAATTAAACAAAACACTTAAGAATTCATTTCTCTTTTTAACCTAAATTAAATAAAAAAACTTACCTTCTTTTTTTTTTTTAAATTAAATAAAAAAATCTCTTATTTATTTATTTATTTATTCTCTAACTGAATTAATCTAATAAAAAAAAACTAAGCATAAATAAAAAAGGATCCAAAAGTTGAAAATATATTACTCAAACAATCAAACCTAAACTCAAACAAATAAACCTCTAACCTGACCCAATAACACGTTCATGACCAAAAATTAAATAAATAAATAAATAGCACAAAATCTAAACTTACTAATTTCCTAAAACTAATTTCATTAACCTAATACTACCCTACCCCACACACACCCACACTCACACGCACACAACACATACACACACCCACACACGCACGCAACACACACACACACCCACACGCGGATGCTGAGAGAGAGAGAGAAAGAAAGAGTGGGCGAGAGACAGAGAGTGAGAAATAGAGAGGGAATGAAAAATGGAGAGAGATCTAAAGAGAGAGAAAGAAAGATTGAGAGAGATTGAGAGAGAGAGAGAACCCAAGGCGGAGAGAATGAGAGAGTGAGACGCCGCCGCCGCGGACGGAGGGGAAGAAGGGGAAGATCGCGGTGATGAGGAAGGGGCTGGTTCGCGGTGATTGTTGGTCCGCTGAGGGGAGGCTGAGCGGCAGTTGTTGGCTTCACTGGACGGAGGTTCTGCACTGATGAAGGCTTCACGAATGGGGGCACACGGTGGAGAGGGAGATCGGCGTAGTGGCTGGTGCGCGCGGGGGTTGAACGCCGCGGTTCGAGACTAGTCATGAGGTAGGGTGCCTCCTGTGGCTGGAGAGGGAAGCTTGCGCGGCGGTGACGGAACGTGGGGAGGAGGGGCGCTGGCTGTCTCACGATCTGGAGGTGCTGCACGAGCATGCAGGCGGTGCTCAGAAAGGGGGTTGTCCGCACGGCACTGGGAGCTATGCAGCAGAGGGACTGTGCGGCCGTGTAGCGGTGCTAGCAGTTCTGATGCTTAGTGGCTGCTGCTTTTCCCTCCTTCTCGATTTTATCTGCTGGTTTTAATTTTGGTTCTGGGTTTGTTTTAATCTTTGATGTGCTGTTTGGTTTTATTTATTTCTAACTTGATTTGGTTGATAGTGGTGGCTAGAGTGGTGATTGTGATAGGATGTTAATGGTGAGAGGATGATTTATTGAGTGAAGAAGATGATTATGTAAGTGGTTTGATGGAGGAGGTGTTAGTTGTAATGGTGGTGATGAAGGAAAAGGATGGTGAAATGAGCTTTCTGTGATGATGATGAACCAGGTTGTAGTGGTGAGATCGTGAAAATGAAGGTGATGAAATGGGTATGTTGATTGCTTTTGCTGTGTTTGATGATGAATATTTGTTCCCTTTCTTACTTTGGATTGATTTCTGGTTTTGGTATGCTTTTCGCAGCTACTGGCTTGGATGGATAATAGTGGATTTGAGTAGCTATAGGTTATAATTCATGGTGGGATTGATTTGAAGTGGAGAGGGTGTAGGTATTAGATTTGATTTCTGAGTGATGATAATGATAACTATTGTGTAAAAGAATTGCTTACCACCACTATGTGTTTCCACCTCTTTCTTTCAATCTGTATATGCGATTTTTCTCTAATTCCCAGAACCTCTTGACTCTTATGATTATGCCCGAAGCCACACTCAGATTCTCGAACATAAGATAACTCTCCCCGTTCAAAAAAATGAAGACCGTCCCCCCCTTTTAAAAATGGAACCCCTTTTCTGATTAGAATCGTTGCTCCCCATCATTACTAGTTCACTTTTGCAGGTTAACCATATGGATTTTAGCATGTCCGTGATCTGCAGCCAAAAGGAATTTCATCTTCTTGCTAGGAATAAGAACAGAAACTCATCATTATGTCATCTCTTTGACCAACTTTCTCTTTTTTTTTTATTCTACTTTTGCGTTATTGAGTTGTGTCACGGGAGGCTCTCCCAATACACAAATGAGTGGAAGCACACTATGCTAGCATTTTTTTATTTTTTTGTATGTTGGACAGGGACAAATGATCAAAATAACCAAACTAGTGACATGAAAAAAATTGGATGGGTTAAACGTGAACAGGTTACAAATAGTTTGAAAAGGAATTGGGTTAATTTTAAATATATTAAAGTGATGGATCAGTTTTTTTATTTTTTATATATCAATGCATATAGACCAAAAACTAGAATGAACCTAAAATTAATCTAAACTGAATGTGTGCTAATAAACTAAGAGAACATGAAGATATGCTAATTTTTTGAATTTTTGTTTTATGGGTCGGACAAAATTGGGTGTTCACACCTACCAAGGAGGTGGATTTAAAGGGAAACAACCCCAACACCCTATGATGAATCAACCTAGGACACAAGCTGTTAATCGACCTAGGATGGCTGCTGTCCCTGAACCTATGACTAGACCCCCTTGTGCCACTTGTGGAAAGATACATGGAGGGGAATGCAGATTTGTTAAGAATGTTTGTTATCGGTGTGGACAGGCAGGACACTATTCTAGAGAGTGCCTAAAGTTCAATCAGTCCTCTACACTTAAGCCTAAGGCACAGGGATGCGTGTTTGCTATCACTGCTGAGATGCCCTCAAAATCCGATGATCTGATTCAAGGTAAGTGTATAATTAATGGAAAACCCTTAATTGTATTGTTTGATTCTGGCGCAACACATTCATTCATTTCATATGATTGTGCTAATAAGTTGAGGTTGTATATATCTGACTTAAAATTCATCTTAGTTGTCTCTACACCCACTATAAATACTATTAGAACTTATCAAGCCTGCCTAAATTGTGAATTTGAGGTAGCTGATAGGATTTTTCATCATGATTTAGTTTGTCTACCCTTGTCTGGTTTTGATGTAGTCTTGGGCATGGATTGGCTTTCGGCTAACCGTGTGTTACTACATTGTGCAAATAAGTCACTAGTATTTCTTCCCAAACCATCTTTACCCAATCCCTCTAAACTTGATAGAAAGGTACGACTATACCTAAACTCCATTATCATGGGGGATAGTAGGAATGAAAAGCGAGGATATGTCTTCCTAATGACAAGTGAGAAAGAAGTGGAGCAAGCTCTAGAAAAGATCCTTGTAGTAAAGGAATTCTCAGATGTTTTTCCTGATGACATACCTGAATTTCCTCCAAAAAGGGAGATTGAGTTTTCTATAGATTTGGTACCGGGAACAGGACCCATATCTATAGCTCCTTATAGGATGCCATTGGCCGAGTTAACAGAGTTGAAGAAGCAATTAGAGGAACTACTACAAAAGAAATTCATTAGGCCCAGTGCTTCACCATGGGGAGCCCCAGTGCTGTTTGTTAAGAAGAAGGATGGGAGTATGCGATTATGTGTGGATTATAGGTAGCTAAACAAAGTGACTATAAAAAATAAATACCCTTTGCCTAGAATAGATGACCTCATTGACCAATTAAGAGGAGCCCAAGTGTTTTCCAAGATAGATCTGCGATCAGGATACCACCAGATTCGAGTGAAGGAGGAGGACATACCAAAGACAGCCTTTAAGACTAGATATGGACATTATGAGTTTAATGTGATGTCGTTTGGGTTAACTAATGCATCGGCAGTGTTTATGGACTACATGAATAGGATATTTAGACCATACGTGGACAAGTTTGTAATAGTGTTTATCGATGACATTCTAGTTTACTCTAGAACTGAAGAAGAGCACGAAGAACACTTACGAGTGGTGTTGGAGGTGTTGAGGAACAAGAAACTTTATGCAAAGTTGTCCAAGTGTGAATTTTGATGAAGGAAGTTAAGTTCTTAGGTCATGTAGTGTCACATGGGAGAATAGCAGTAGACCCAAGTAAGATAGAAGCGGTGCAACAATGGGAAACCCCTACCACTGTGAAGGAGATTAGGAGTTTTCTAGGGCTAGCCGGTTACTATCGAAGGTTCATTAGAGGTTTTTCCCAAATTACCTTACCCCTCACCAAGCTAACAAGGAAGAATTCAGCTTTTATATAGAGCCCAGAATGTGAAGAGAGTTTCCAAGAACTAAAGAAGAAGTTGACCACTACCCCTGTCCTAATCCTACCTGACCCAAAAGAAAAATTTGAGGTGTATTGTGATGCCTCGGGAAGAGGACTAGGATGTGTTTTGATGCAAAATAGGAATGTAGTAGCCTATGCCTCTAGACAGCTCAAAACCCATGAAGTTAATTACCCAACCCATGACTTAGAGCTAGCGGCTATTGTCTTTGCCTTAAAAATCTGGAGACATCATCTTTATGGTGTAAGGTTTGAAGTCTTTTCTAACCACAAAAGTCTGAAATACCTCTTCAACCAAAAGGAACTCAATATGAGACAAAGGCGTTGGATGGAGTTTCTCAAGGACTATGACTTTGGGTTGAACTACCACCCAGAAGAGGCAAATGTGGTAGCAGATGCTTTGAGTCGTAAGTCCTTGCATGCCGCTTGGCTCATGGTGAAAGAAAATGAGCTGATAGAAGATTTTAGGAACCTCAACCTAGGATATAGGGGACTTAACAAATTCGGTTAAGCCAACTAAATGTAACCCGGTAGCTTTAAGGATCAAATAATTCAAGCCCAAAGGGAAGATGAGGATTTCCTTAGAACCTTAACCCTTGTCGAAGCAGAAAGTTGAAAGAGTTTGTCCAGATAAGGAAGGAGTGTGGAGATACCAAGGGAGAATCTGTGTACCTGCAAAAGAAGGGTGAGAGCTAGCATTTTGGAAGAAGCCCATAAGAGTCAATTTAGTGTACACCCGGTATAACCAAGATGTACCATGACCTAAAAAAGATGTTCTGGTGGCCAAAGATGAAAGCAGATATAGCAAATATAGTGCAAAAATGCTTGGTATGCCAAAAAGTGAAGATAGAGCATCAAAAACCCTCCGGAGTGCTGCAACCTCTCGAAATCCCCGAATGGAACTGGGAAGGAATATCCATGGATTTCATGATGGGATTGCCAAGAACGCCTACCGGACATGACTCCATATGGGTAATTGTGGATAGATTGACCAAATCTGCTCACTTTTTACCCATTCGAGCAAATTACCCTTTGGAAAAGTTAGCTCAGCTATACATCCAAGAGATAATAAGGCTCCATGGAGTACCCAAAACCATTGTCTCAGATAGGGATCCAAGGTTCACCTCAAGATTTTGGGGAGCTTTGCAAAGGTGTTTGGTTCAAGGTTGTGTCTAAGCACCTATCACCCTCAAATTGATGGACAATCAGAAAGAACAATTCAAACCCTTGAGGATATGCTAAGAGCATGTGTCTTAGACCAGCCAAAAAGTTGGGACAAACAGCTTCCATTGATTGAGTTTGCATATAATAATAGTTACCACACTAGCATTGGGATGACACCCTATGAGGCTTTGTATGGTAGAAAGTGTCAATCACCACTTTGTTGGTGTGACCCGGGAGAGCAAAGTATTTTGGGCCCTGATTTGGTAGAAGAGACAACCAAACAAATAAGGAGAATTAGGGAAAGAATCCTCACTGCTCAGAATAGGCAGAAGAGCTATGCTGACAAGAGAAGGAAACCTCTCGAATTTCAAGAAGGAGAACACATATTCTTGCAAATTACTCCTACCACAGGTATAGGTTGTGCAATGAAAGTCAAAAAGCTAAGCCCTAGATTCTTAGGACCCTTCCAAATCCTCAAAAAGGTAGGTCCCTCCGCCTACCAAATTGCATTACCTCCAAATTTGTCTAACCTACACAATGTTTTTCATGTGTCCCAATTGAGAAAGTATCAGTCAGACCCTAGTCATGTGTTTGAGCCAGAAACTATACAATTAAAAGATGACTTAACTTTTGAATTACTACCGATGAGGATCGTGGATCATGGCATCAAGCAGCTGAGAAACAAATCTGTATCTCTGGTCCGAGTAGCCTGGGGACAAGATGGAATGGAAGAGCACACATGGGAGCTCGAGGAAGATATGCAAAAAGAATTTCCGAACCTATTCACAGGTATCAAATTTTGAGGGCAAAATTTTTAATAAGAAGGGGAGAAATGTAACATCCCCAAATTTATAACTAAGATAAATATTAATCTTAATTAGCGATAGCAAAACCAAGAGAATCTGGACAAATGTTATGAAACACAACAAATAGACTACTTAAGTATGTCTAGAGAAAAATGCAAAGAATTACGAAAATGCCATCACTTAGTAGAAATTACGAAAATGCCCTTGCTATGTAAAGGAAATTACCAAACTACCCTTGCCTTATTAAATGACAAAGATACCCTTACTCTATGAATGGAATTACAAGAATACCACTATCATTGTCTAATTACAAAAATATCCTTGTCTTAGTTAAAGAAATTACTACAATGCCATTTGCACAAATCCCTAGACTTGTCTTTAGACAAGAATGAATCTAAGCCATTGGATTAAGATGATAACACAATAATTTAACCACATACATCATACACATTTCAATCACATACATGCACTAAAGGTTAGAAAATCTCCACTAACATCTTTGCACAAAACATGGAGCATTTTCATCCAACATGTTTGCATAAAATATGGAAACATGTTTGCACAAAACAAGGAGCATTTTCATCCCAAAATTCAGCCAACATGTTTCCATAAATCATGCTCCAAGTGCTTTCCTTCTTCTATTTTTTCTCTAATCTTTCCACTATAAATACTCCTCAAACTCTCTTCAATTCAGAAACTCCCTAAGTGTTCTTTCTTTCTTATTCTATCATTCTTCTTATGTTCTTCAAAGACTTCTCTTGATCCTCTAAACTTCATCCAAACACTTAAATCCTAAGTCCAAACTTTCACTAGCCCTCACAAGAGTTACAATCTTTAACTCTAGTGAGAAATATTTTCTTAAGCACTCAAGTTCTAGAGCCAAGATTCAAGGAGGGTCATCCACTCCAAAGACTCTTGTTCAAAGCTTAAGGAAGAAGAGAAGAACCCTTTTTAGACCCTATACAAGAGGTAGGAGTTTCTTCTTTATTTGTTTCAAGTATTGTTGGCTTCTAATTTTGCTCATGGATAGAATGCCTCAAACTTGAGTTATTGTCAAAAGTTTTGAATAATTATATTTTTAGAAAACACAACATGTTCTATTCTGCTATGAGTACTTTTATGATGTTATCAAACTCAAATATAACTTAAAAGATTGTATGTGAAACTTGAGTTAATAAAGATAACTTAAGACATGAACATGGCAGGTGCTGGAATTTCTAGTTATTTCTGGCAGTAGTTACTTCCAAAATTAGTGTTCATAAAATATGAAGGATCTCGAAATGAAAATATTTTTATTATAAACTAGACTCATTGTAGAACACTCTCCAAAAAGAATCACCTAAAATGGAGTTTCCTAGCCCAAGATATAAATTTTTAAAGTAGAGCATAAGACTGAAACTCTTAATCTGATCTTGTAGTAGTAAAAAAGGTGTAACTCACTCTAGCAAAATGCAAATGGACTGATTTCAACTTTGTGGAAAAGCTAACACATCTACAAACACACTTATGTATGCTATGCATAAATTTGTACACCACGAAAATACATAATGAGAGATATAATTTCGGGACAGTGTGCTGAGAAAGTCTTGAAGGTAGCGTGATACTGTGAGAGTGCAATTTGGAAAGGTTCTGGCTAAGGAAAGACTTGGTATTTAAGCGTGTCCATTGTGACCCACCTCTCTTTCCTGGGAATCCTACTATGCACAATTTACAGTTGATTTACACTAATCTAAGATGTTAGCGCTACAAATTTTATTCTAAAAGATGTCAGAACTCTAAATAAAAGATTCAAGTCTTGTAAAGAGATAATTTTAAGGATTTAAGTAGAATAATAATCTTCAGGAGATATATATAAAAGTCATAATAAAAATATATAAAGAACCTCTAAAAACATCTTAAAGGGTATTAATGTATTAATGGAAATACTAAGAGAAAAAATAATACCAAGATATCCATAACCTATTAGGAACACTAGAGACCTAACTTGATAACTTTGGTTGCTTAATATGAATTATCTATGAGAATTTTTACTATGAGATTTACATGATATTGTCTATGTTACATGAAGTGATATACAGAAATGTGAATGTATTGATGAGATATGAAATGATAATGATAAAATGATTTACTGTGCCATGATTTATTAATGTGCATACATTCATGTTTCAAATGAAATAATAAATAGACCAACTCACTGCTTAATCGTCTTTGAGGATTAAGGTATTGATGATTTCACTCAGTGAGAATAAAAGAAAAACCTGAAAAAGTAGCAATGATAGTCTAGAAAAGTGGACTTGAGCTAAACTCACGGCTTAACCCCCTAAACCGTTGAGATCATGGCAACGGAAAGAAAACCAAAAGGTTGTGGTGACGGCCACGGTATGAGCTCATTACCCTTTTAGGGTGGTCTAAGGCATTGATGCATTCATCCCGTGAGTAATTAAGAAATATGTTGATGAAATAAATGAAAGATGATGATCACTAAACAAGTGAATGTTGAGGATGAGTAATCATGAAATGCATGCAGCTCCTAAATGATTATTGCTTATTAGTGGTTTTACATGATATGCTTATATGTATGCTTGATGAAATCTTGAATGGATATTTACGCTAATGTTCAAGATTAGTTTAAAAGTAATGCGCACTTGACTAATCACGTTTGTGAAAGTTTGATAATTGAATCCTTACCTGTTCACCTTTTTATAATAAACCCGAAGTAACTGGGACGACAACGATGACACTTTTAGTACAAGTAGGAACTCCTACTGAGAAATCATGTATTTCTCACTCCTATGTTTATTTTCCATTGTCGTTACCAGAGACAGACGTGTCCACCTAAAGCAACGAAGCTGTAGCTGAGGAAGGAGGTAGCGCGTGAAGATTTCAAACCTTTTAAGTAGGAGCATTCCGAGCTTTAGTTACATTATAGTTTGTGAGAAACAATTAGTAATAGTAGAACTTATATTATTATTTGTAATAACTTATCAGTATGATATATGCCCTGTTGTGACTTATGTATTAAGTGATTATATTCCAGTTTATGTAATAATAGTTCTACACTTAGTCTCTTATTCCGCTTATTTAATTAACTGTGCAATGTAACTTGATTATTATCTATAAAAGCGCTATGTATTTCACTTCTTGTTACAGGCTTAAGTTTTCAAAAAAATTAATTTATTTAAAGAAAAAAAAACTTCCACTATTTTTTTAAGTTAATTTCAAAAGAAAATAAATGCAAGGCATAAGTGACAACTAATAGAATCCAAATGTGAACTTAAGCATAGTGGGGTTCTATTAGGGTGTTACACAAACCACCTTCTAAATACACAATCTTTCCACCTCTAGGCTCAAACTCTCAATAAAACTCATCCTTTCCTTTTCTTTTCTCAAGGTTGAAATCACATAGCCATATAGAGGAGATTTTATCTTCTCATTTCAACTCCAAGAACCAAGCTTTCTTCCTCCTTGCTCAAGACTACACTTTGGTAGGGTTTTTGTTTCTAAAAGCTTTATCTTTTACTTGATGTTTTGATATGAAAAAGTTTTAGTTTCTCTTGGTTTTAGCTCTTTTCCTCTCTTTTTATTTTTGGCTATGAAGCTTGGTTTTGAAAAGAAAATTTTAGCTTGATGATGAGGATTCAAGATAATGATCTTGTGGTTATCATTTGAGAAACCTCTAAAGCTTGAAACTTGGTCTTGACTCTAAAAAGATTTCTGTTTTTCCTTTCCTTTTTCCTTTATAGTAGTTTTGGTTTTTCTTCTTTTTTCTTGCTTTGATTTCGGTTCTCAAAGAAATGTTGTTATTTGGTTTGTTCTCTTAATCTATTCCCTTGAACTTGATGATGAAGTTCACACCATAAGGTTTCCCTGAAACCTTAGTACAAGGACTCTAAAGCTCACTTTGTCTTGTAAAGATAAGTTTTGGAAAATGGAAGTATTTCATGGACTCAAAATTCGGCCATGTGAGGATGATCAACTTAGCATAAGTTTCATCTAATCACAAAGGCCAACAAACTATGTCTTGAGTTTTCTTAAGCATAGAAAAACTCAAAGAATACTTTGAGTATGATTTTATGATTTAAAAACTCAAATAAGAGTAATTTAAAATAGCTACTGGCTTAACATCATATTTTCATGATTTTAATGAAATAAATTGGTTTCTAAAGGAGTTTTGAAGTTCTAAAATGATTCCAAGGGAAACTTATATGCATTAGAAATGTGATTTTATGTGATTGTTTGAGATAAATATTTTGGCCACTGTCTTGTTATTATGAATGCTGTGTGATGCTGTTTTAGTGTAGTAGAATGTTTAAAAATTATGTTTGAGTGAAGTAAAAATTATTTTGTGAGTGTTAGGAACAACTAGAAAGTGGAAAGTGTAACACCCTAATAGAACCCCATTGTGCTTAAGTTCACATTTGAATTCTATTAGTTGTCACTTATGCCTTGTATATATTTTCTTTTGAAATTAACTTAGAAAAATAGTGGAAGTTTTTTTTCTTTAAATAAATTAATTTTTTGAAAACTTAAGCCTGTAACGAGAAATGAAATACATAGCGCTTTTATAAATAATAATCAAGTTACATTGCGCACTTAATTAAATAAGCGGAATAAGAGACTAAGTGTAGAACTATTATCACATAAACTGGAATATAATCACTTAATACATAAGTCACAACAGGGCATATATCATACTGATAAGTTATTACAAATAACAATATAAGTTCTACTATTACTAATTGTTTCCAACAAACTATAAGGTAACTAAAGCTCGGAATTGCTCCTACTTGATAGGTTTGAAATCTTCACGCACTACCTCCTTCCTCAGCTACAGCTTCGTTGCTTTAGGTGGACACGTCTGTCTCTGGTAATGACAACAGAAAATAAACATAGGAGTGAGAAATACATGATTTCTCAGTAGGAGTTCCTACTTGTACTAAAAGTGTCATCGTTGTCGTCCCAGTCACTTCGGGTTTATTATAAAAGGTGAGCAGTAAGGATTCAATTATCAAACTTTCACAAACGTGATTAGTCAAGTGCGATTACTTTTAAACTAATCTTGAACATTAGCAGAAATATCCATTCAGTATTTCATCAAGCATACATATAAGCATATCATGTAAAACCACTAATAAGCAATAATCATTTAGGAGTTGCATGCATTTCATGATTACTCATCCTCAAGTTAGGTCTCTAGTGTTCCTAATAGGTGATGAATATCTTGGTATTATCTTTTTCTCTTAGTCTTCTTTGTACTCTTAGTATTTCCATTAATACATTAATACCTTTTAAGATATTTTTAGAGGTTCTTTATATATTTTTATTATGACTTTTATATATATCTCCTGAAGATTATTATTCTACTTAAATCCTTAAAATTATCTCTTTACAAGACTTGAATCTTTTGTTTAGAGTTCTGACATCTTTTAGAATAAAATTTGTAGCACTATCATATTAGATTAGTGTAAATCAACTGTAAATTGTGCATAGTAGGATTCCCAGGAAAGAGAGGTGGGTCACAATGGACACGCTTAAATACCAAGTCTTTCCTTAGCGTAACCTTTCCAAATTGCACTCTCACAAAGATCACGCTACCTTCAAGACTTTCTCAGCACACTGTCCCGAAATTATATCTCTCATTCTGTATTTTCGTGGTGTACAAATTTATGCATAGCATACATAAGTGTGTTTGTAGATGTGTTAGCTTTTCCCCAAAGTTGAAATCAGTCCATTTGCATTTTTCTAGAGTGAGTTACACCTTTTTTACTACTACAAGATCAGATTAAGAGTTTCAGTCTTATGCTCTACTTTAAAAATTTATATCTTGGGCTAGGAAACTCCGTTTTAGGTGATTCTTTTTGGAGAGTGTTCTACAATGAGTCTAGTTTATAATAAAAATATTTTCATTTCGAGATCCTTCATATTTTATGAACACTAATTTTGGAAGTAACTACTGCCAGAAATAACTAGAAATTCCAGCACCTGCCATGTTCATGTCTTAAGTTATCTTTATTAACTCAAGTTTCACATACAATCTTTTAAGTTATATTTGAGTTTGATAACATCATAAAAGCACTCATAGCAGAATAGAACATGTTGTGTTTTCTAAAAATATAATTACTCAAAACTTTTGATAATAACTCAAGTTTGAGGCATTCTATCCATGAGCAAAGTTAGAAGCCAACAATACTTGAACAAATAAAGAAGAAACTCCTACCTCTTGTGTAGGGTCTAAAAAGGGTCCTTCTCTTCTTCCTTAAGCTTTGAACAAGAGTCTTTGGAGTGGATGACCCTCCTTGAATCTTGGCTCTAGAACTTGAGTGCTTAAGAAAATATTTCTCACTAGAGTTAAAGATTGTAACTCTTGTGAGGGCTAGTGAAAGTTTGAACTTAGGATTTAAGTGTCTGGATGAAGTTTAGAGGATCAAGAGAAGTCTTTGAAGAACATAAGAAGAATGATAGAATAAGAAAGAAAGAACACTTAGGGAGTTTCTGAATTGAAGAGAGTTTGAGAAGTATTTATAGTGCAAAGATTAGAGAAAAAAACAGAAGAAGGAAAGCACTTGGAGCATGATTTATGGAAACATGTTGGCTGAATTTTGGGATGAAAATGCTCCTTGTTTTGTGCAAACATGTTTCCATGATTTGTGCAAACATGTTAGATGAAAATGCTCCATGTTTTGTGCAAACATGTTTCCATGTTTTATGAAACATGTTGGATGAAAATGCTCCATGTTTTGTGCAAAGATGTTAGTGGAGATTTTCTAACCTTTAGTGCATGTATGTGATTCAGAAATGTGTATGATGTATGTGGTTAAATTATTGTGTTATCATCTTAATGCAATAGCTTAGATTCATTCTTGTCTAAAGACAAGTGTAGGGATTTGTGCAAATGGCATTGTAGTAATTTCTTTAACTAAGACAAGGATATTTTTGTAATTAGACAATGATAGTGGTATTCTTGTAATTCCATTCATAGAGTAAGGGTATCTTTGTCATTTAATAAGGCAAGGGTAGTTTGGTAATTTCCTTTACATAGCAAGGGCATTTTCGTAATTTCTACTAAGTGATGGCATTTTCGTAATTCTTTGCATTTTTCTCTAGACATACTTAAGTTGTCTATTTGTTGTGTTTCATAACATTTGTCCAGATTCTCTTGGTTTTTGCTATCGCTAATTAATATTTATCTTAGTTATAAATTTGGGGATGTTACATTTCTCCCCTTCTTATTAAAAATTTTGCCCTCAAAATTTGATACCTGTGAATAGGTTCGGAAATTCTTTTCACATATCTTCCTCAAGCTCCCATGTGTGCTCTTCCATTCCATCTTGTCCCCAGGCTACTCGGACCAGAGATACAAATTTGTTTCTCAGCTGCTTGATGTCATGATCCACGATCCTCATCGGTGGTAATTCAAAAGTTAAGTCGTCTTTTAATTGTATAGTTTCTGGCTCAAACACATGACTGGGGTCTGACTGATACTTTCTCAATTGGGACACATGAAAAACATTGTGTAGGTTAGACAAATTTGGAGGTAATGCAATTTGGTAGGTGGAGGGACCTACCTTTTTGAGGATTTGGAAGGGTCCTAAGAATCTAGGGCTTAGCTTTTTGACTTTCATTGCACGACCTATACCTGTGGTAGGAGTAATTCGCAAGAATATGTGTTCTCCTTCTTGAAATTCGAGAGGTTTCCTTCTCTTGTCGAGATAGCTCTTACGCCTACTCTGGCGGTGAGGATTCTTTCCTTAATTCTCCTTATTTGTTTGGTTGTCTCTTCTACCAAATCGGGGCCCAAAATACTTTGCTCTCCTGGTCACACCAACAAAGTGGTGATTGACACTTTCTACCATACAAAGCCTCATAGGGTGCCATCCCAATGCTAGTGTGGTAACTATTATTATATGCAAACTCAATCAATGGAAGCTGTTTGTCCCAACTTTTTGGCTGGTCTAAGACACATGCTCTTAGCATATCCTCAAGGGTTTGAATTGTTCTTTCTGATTGTCCATCAGTTTGAGGGTGATAGGCAGTGCTTAGACACAACCTTGAACCAAACGCCTTTAGCAAAGCTCCCCAAAATCTTGAGGTGAACCTTGGATCCCTATCTGAGACAATGGTTTTGGGTACTCCATGGAGCCTTATTATCTCTTGGATGTATAGCTGAGCTAACTTTTCCAAAGGGTAATTTGCTTGAATGGGTAAAAAGTGAGCAGATTTGGTTAATCTATCCACAATTACCCATATAGAGTCATGTCCAGTAGGCGTTCTTGGCAATCCCATCACGAAATCCATGGATATTCCTTCCCACTTCCATTCGGGGATTTCGAGAGGTTGCAGCACTCCGGATGGTTTTTGATGCTCTATCTTCACTTTTTGGCATACCAAACATTTTTGCACTATATTTGCTATATCTGCTTTCATCTTTGGCCACCAGAACATCTTTTTTAGGTCATGGTACATCTTGGTTATACCGGGGTGTACACTAAATTGACTCTTGTGGGCTTCTTCCAAAATGCTAGCTCTCAATCCTTTTTTTGCAGGTACACAGATTCTCCCTTGGTGTCTCCACACTCCTTCCTTATCCTGGACAAACTCTTTCAACTTTCCTACTTCGACAAGGGTTAAGGTTCTAAGGAAATCCTCATCTTCCCTTTGGGCTTGAATTATTTGATCCTTAAAGCTACTGGTTACACTTAGTTGGCTTAACCGAATTTGTTCTGAAGTCCCCCTATATCCTAAGTTAAGGTTCCTAAAATCTTCTATCAGCTTATTTTCTTTCACCATGAGCCAAGCGGCATGCAAGGACTTACGACTCAAAGCATCTGCTACCACATTTGTCTTTCCAGGGTGGTAGTTCAACCCAAAGTCATAGTCCTTGAGAAACTCCATCCAACGCCTTTGTCTCATATTGAGTTCCTTTTGGTTGAAGAGGTATTTCAAACTTTTGTGGTCAGAAAAGACTTCAAACCTTACACTATAAAGATGATGTCTCCAGATTTTTAAGGCAAAGACAATAGCTGCTAGCTCTAAGTCATGGGTTGGGTAATTAACTTCATGGGGTTTGAGCTGTCTAGAGGCATAGGCTACTACATTCCTATTTTGCATCAAAACACATCCTAGTCCTCTTCCCGAGGCATCACAATACACTTCAAAATTTTCTTTTGGGTAAGGTAGGATTAGGATAGGGGTAGTGGTCAACTTCTTCTTTAGTTCTTGGAAACTCTCTTCACATTCTGGGCTCCATATAAAAGTTGAATTCTTCCTTGTTAGCTTGGTGAGGGGTAAGGTAATTTGGGAAAAACCTCTAATGAACCTTCGGTAGTAATCGGCTAGCCCTATAAAACTCCTAATCTCCTTCACAGTGGTAGGGGTTTCCCATTGTTGCACCGCTTCTATCTTACTTGGGTCTACTGCTATTCCCCCATGTGACACTACATGACCTAAGAACTTAACTTCCTTCATCCAAAATTCACACTTGGATAACTTTGCATAAAGTTTCTTGTTCCTCAACACCTCCAACACCACTCGTAAGTGTTCTTCATGCTCTTCTTCATTTCTAGAGTAAACTAGAATGTCATCGATGAACACTATTACAAACTTGTCCAAGTATGGTCTAAATATCCTATTCATGTAGTCCATAAACACTGCCGGTGCATTGGTTAACCCAAACGACATCACATTAAACTCATAATGTCCATATCTAGTCCTAAAGGCTGTCTTTGGTATGTCCTCCTCCTTCACTCAAATCTGATGGTATCCTGATCGTAGATCTATCTTGGAAAACACTTGGACTCCTCTTAATTGGTCCATGAGGTCATCTATTCTAGGCAAAGGGTATTTATTTTTTATAGTCACTTTGTTTAGCTGCCTATAATCCACACATAATCGCATACTCCCATCCTTCTTCTTGACAAACAGCACTGGGGCTCCCCATGGTGAAGCACTGGGCCTAATGAATTTCTTCTGTAGTAGTTCCTCTAATTGCTTCTTCAACTCTGTTAACTCGACCAATGGCATCCTATAAGGAGCTATAGATATGGGTCCTATTCCTGGTACCAAATCTTCAGGTATGTCATCAGGAAAAACATCTGAGAATTCCTTCACTACAAGGATCTTTTCTAGAGCTTGCTTCACTTCTTTCTCACTTGTCATTAGGAAGACATATCCTCGCTTTTCATTCCTACTATCCCCCATGATAATGGAGTTTAGGTATAGTCGTACCTTTCTATCAAGTTTAGAGGGATTGGGTAAAGATGGTTTGGGAAGAAATACTAGTGACTTATTTGCACAATGTAGTAACACACGGTTAGCTGAAAGCCAATCCATGCCCAAGATTACATCAAAACTAGACAAGGGTAGACAAACTAAATCATGATGAAAAATCCTATCAACTACCTCAAATTCACAATTTAGGCAGGCTTGATCAGTTCTAACAGTATTTATAGTGGGTGTAGAGACAACTAAGATGATTTTTAAGTCAGGTATATACAATCTCAACTTATTAGCACAATCATATGAAATGAATGAATGTGTTGCGCCAGAATCAAACAATACAATTAAGGGTTTTCCATTAATTATACACTTACCTTGAATCAGATCATCAGGTTCTGAGGGCATCTCAGCAGTGATAGCAAACACGTGTCCCTGTGCCTTAGGCTTAAGTGTAGAGGACTGATTGAACTTTAGGCACTCTCTAGAATAGTGTCCTGCCTGTCCACACCGATAACAAACATTCTTAACAAATCTGCATTCCCCTCCATGTATCTTTCCACAAGTGGCACAAGGGGGTCTAGTCATAGGTTCAGGGACAAAGACCATCCTAGGTCGATTAACAGCTTGTGTCCTAAGTTGATTCATCATAGGGTGTTGGGGTTGTTTCCCTTTAAATCCACCTCCTTGGTAGGGTTTCTTGTGAGGGGGTGGGAACCCTCGGTGACCTTGTTAAGCAGACCTCTTCCTATTCTCTTCAACTCGGTGGGCAACTAGCTGGCGATTGCAACTCTCAGCCACTTGGCTTTTGCTGACTAAAGATGCATAGTCAGACCTCCAGTGGAGCCACAGATGCCAAAATGTCCGCCTCAAACCACTCTCATATTTCATGCATTTCCAAGCCTCGTTGGGATCCCTTTGGTAGCTAGTTGAGTGTTTGATCGCTTCTTCAAACTTAGCTGTACTCACCATACTTTGATTTCCTGTGTCAAAGAATGTAAATTCTACTTCCTTTGCCTTCTTAACCGGATCTGGAAAATATCTCTTATGGAACGTGGCATAGAAAACCTCCCACGTAATCTGTATGTCAGCACTTTCGAGCAAGCCCTTTGCACCCTTCCACCACGCGGCAGCCTCTCCTTTCAGCATATAAGTAGAGAATGCCACCTTTTGTTCATCAGAGCATTCTACCACTGAGAAAACCTTCTCCATCGCTTGAATCCATCCGTCAGCTATTTCGGGGTTAGTTGTCCCTTTGAATTCTGGAGGTCCAGCCCTCTTGAATTCTGAGAATTTTCCATGTTCTTGGTTCCCAACTGATTCCTCTAACCTTCTATTCATCTGCTCCATCATCACTGTTGCTTGTGCTTGCATAACCCTAGCCATCTCCTGGAGTGCATTTGCCAGGTCATCACGATCACCTCCACCACGTGCCCCATGCGTACGTCTGTTTGCTGCCATTAGTTCCTAGACACACCAAACAACAGTCATCGAGTTGATCAGGCTCAATACTATAGCTAAGCATGGTATCAACTATGGCAGTATCACAAGACGATCATGCATTTCTAAATCCTATATCTCATCATACAGATAAGATTAATAGCATGATATCATAGACAAAACCATAGTCAGTCCATTCCTCAGGCTTAAATAGGATGAACTGCTCTGATACCATAATGTAACACCCTAATAGAACCCCACTGTGCTTAAGTTCACATTTGGATTCTATTAGTTGTCAGTTATGCCTTGTATATATTTTCTTTTGAAATTAACTTAGAAAAATAGTGGAAGTTTTTTTTTCTTTAAATAAATTAATTTTTTGAAAACTTAAGCCTGTAACGAGAAGTGAAATACATAGCGCTTTTATAGATAATAATCAAGTTACATTGCGCACTTAATGAAATAAGCGGAATAAGAGACTAAGTGTAGAACTATTATCACATAAACTGGAATATAATCACTTAATACATAAGTCACAACAGGGCATATATCATACTGATAAGTTATTACAAATAACAGTATAAGTTCTACTATTACTAATTGTTTCCCACAAACTATAATGTAACTAAAGCCCGGAATTGCTCCTACTTGATAGGTTTGAAATCTTCACGCGCTACCTCCTTCCTCAGCTACAGCTTCGTCACTTTAGGTGGACACGTCTGTCTCTGGTAACGACAACGGAAAATAAACATAGGAGTGAGAAATACATGATTTCTCAGCAGGAGTTCCTACTTGTACTAAAAGTGTCATCGTTGTCGTCCTAGTCACTTCGGGTTTATTATAAAAAGGTGAACAGGTAAGGATTCAATTATCAAACTTTCACAAACGTGATTAGCCGAAGTGCAGTTACTTTTAAACTAATCTTGAACATTAGCAGGAATATCCATTCAGTATTTCATCAAGCATACATATAAGCATATCATGTAAAACCACTAATAAGCAATAATCATTTAGGAGCTGCATGCATTTCATGATTACTCATCCTCAACATTCACTTGTTTAGTGATCATCATCTTTCATTTATTTCATCAACATATTTCTTAATTATTCACGGGATGAATGCATCAATGCCTTAGACCACCCAAAAAGGGTAATGAGCTCATACCGTCGCCGTCGCCACAACCTTTTGGTTTTCTTTCCGTTGCCATGATCTCAACGGTTTAGGGGGTTAAGCCGTGAGTTTAGCTCAAGTCCACTTTTCCAGACTATCATTGCTACTTTTTCAGATTTTACTTTTATTCTCACTGAGTGAAATCATCAATACCATAATCCTCAAAGAGGATTAAGCAGTGAGTTGGTCTATTTATTATTTCATTTGAAACATGAATGTATGCACATTAATAAATCATGGCACAGTCAATCATTTTATCATTATCATTTCATATCTCATCAATACATTCACATTTCTGTATATCACTTCATGTAACATAGACAATATCATGTAAATCTCATAGTAAACATTCTCATAGATAATTCATATTAAGCAACCTAAGTTATCAAGTTAGGTCTCTAGTGTTCTTAATAGGTGATGAATATCTTGGAATTATCTTTTTCTCTTAGTCTTCTTTGTACTCTTAGTATTTCCATTAATACATTAATACCCTTTAAGATATTTTTAGAGGTTCTTTATATATTTTTATTATGACTTTTATATATATCTCCTGAAGATTATTATTCTACTTAAATCCTTAAAATTATCTCTTTACAAGACTTCAATCTTTTATTTAGTGTTCTGACATCTTTTAGAATAAAATTTGTAGCACTATCATATTAGATTAGTGTAAATCAACTGTAAATTGTGCATAGTAGGATTCCCAGGAAAGAGAGGTGGGTCACAATGGACACGCTTAAATACCAAGTCTTTCCTTAGCCAGAACCTTTCCAAATTGCACTCTCACAGTATCACGCTACCTTCAAGACTTTCTCAGCACACTGTCCCGAAATTATATATCTCATTCTGTATTTTCGTGGTGTACAAATTTATGCATAGCATACATAAGTGTGTTTGTAGATGTGTTAGCTTTTCCACAAAGTTGAAATCAGTCCATTTGCATTTTGCTAGAGTGAGTTACACCTTTTTTACTACTACAAGATCAGATTAAGAGTTTCAGTCTTATGCTCTACTTTAAAAATTTATATCTTTGGCTAGGAAACTCCGTTTTAGGTGATTCTTTTTGGAGAGTGTTCTACAATGAGTCTAGTATATAATAAAAATATTTTCATTTCGAGATCCTTCATATTTTATGAACACTAATTTTGGAAGTAACTACTGCCAGAAATAACTAGAAATTCCAGCACCTGCCATGTTCATGTCTTAAGTTATCTTTATTAACTCAAGTTTCAAATACAATCTTTTAAGTTATATTTGAGTTTGATAACATCATAAAAGCACTCATAGAAGAATAGAACATGTTGTGTTTTCTAAAAATATAATTACTCAAAACTTTTGATAATAACTCAAGTTTGAGGCATTCTATCCATGAGCAAAGTTAGAAGCCAACAATACTTGAACAAATAAAGAAGAAACTCCTACCTCTTGTGTAGGGTCTAAAAAGGGTCCTTCTCTTCTTCCTTAAGCTTTGAACAAGAGTCTTTGGAGTGGATGACCCTCCTTGAATCTTGGCTCTAGAACTTGAGTGCTTAAGAAAATATTTCTCACTAGAGTTAAAGATTGTAACTCTTGTGAGGGCTAGTGAAAGTTTGAACTTAGGATTTAAGTGTCTGGATGAAGTTTAGAGGATCAAGAGAAGTCTTTGAAGAACATAAGAAGAATGATAGAATAAGAAAGAAAGAACACTTAGGGAGTTTCTGAATTGAAGAGAGTTTGAGAAGTATTTATAGTGCAAAGATTAGAGAAAAAAACAGAAGAAGGAAAGCACTTGGAGCATGATTTATGGAAACATGTTGGCTGAATTTTGGGATGAAAATGCTCCTTGTTTTGTGCAAACATGTTTCCATGTTTTTTGCAAACATGTTAGATGAAAATGCTCCATGTTTTGTGCAAAGATGTTAGTGGAGATTTTCTAACCTTTAGTGCATGTATGTGATTCAGAAATGTATATGATGTATGTGGTTAAATTATTGTGTTATCATCTTAATCCAATGGCTTAGATTCATTCCTGTCTAAAGACAAGTGTAGGGATTTGTGCAAATGGCATTGTAGTAATTTCTTTAACTAAGACAAGGATATTTTTGTAATTAGACAATGATAGTGGTATTCTTGTAATTCCATTCATAGAGTAAGGGTATCTTTGTCATTTAATAAGGCAAGGGTAGTTTGGTAATTTCCTTTACATAGCAAGGGCATTTTCGTAATTTCCACTAAGTGATGGCATTTTCGTAATTCTTTGCATTTTTCTCTAGACATACTTAAGTAGTCTATTTGTTGTGTTTCATAACATTTGTCCAGATTCTCTTGGTTTTTGCTATCGCTAATTAATATTTATCTTAGTTATAAATTTGGGGATGTTACAGAAAGGATGAAAAATATGAGTTCTAGATCCCTTAGAAACCAAAAACATGGTTACTGTTTTAGGGTGCCTAAATTAGAGATAAAATTGTTTTAGAAGTGTTTAGAAGTGTAGGATTAATTCCTAAAGGTTGTAGCAATTAGTTTTAGTACCTTAGGAAAAGCCAAAACATAGAAAGAGTCAAAGGTGTGACTTCTAGGCACCCGTAATTGAGACATAGAGATTCTACCCATTCTGCCTAAGGCTGTTTGTAATTGGTTATAAGTATAGAAATTAGTGAGAATTATTAGTAATGATCCCTTAGGTGCATATTTGACTATAAGTTTAACACCAGTAAGGGTCACAAGCATAAGATACTATAAAATAGGGGAGATAATGAGAGCTAGTATTTCCTATGAGTGTATGTTTATTTGTGAGTTGCTGTGAGCATAGCATATGCATTAGCTAAGCCCGGTCCCTGATTTCAGCACATTGGTTAGGAGCATGTTTATTTTACAAAAGGAATGGATATCTTTATGTGCTGATGTATGTGCTATGAGAAAGTGTTTATATGGCTTTACTAGCTTATCATATTCATGAATTGATGTTGAAATGCATGTGTTATTCCATGACATGAGATGAGATTTAAAGTGATATAATGATATATGGAAATGATCCTCTAGACTCCCCGAATTAAAAGTTATGAGAGGTGATCCAAAAGGAATTGCATACTCATGATAAGTTAAAGAAAGGAAGTGAGGTGTTACCCCCTCTATTATCCCATATTAAATCTAGCGACGGAAGCATGGAGATAGATTTCTTTTGGACATTAGCTTTAAGGTTATTACATCCCATACACCTGTGCTTAACGTCCTTCGATGGCTATGCATCGGGAACTAGTTTAGTTTTGTTGCAGACATGCTTAGCTTTTGATCTAGTGTATGTGAACCCTTATTGGTGAACTTGTTATCTTTGAATGTCTTTTGTGTACATAAGACATCACTACTATGTTATGAATATGATATGTTAATTTGATGTATGTTATGTGATGCTATGGCTTGCATATATTATAATGAGGTCTACATGTTTGCTATTATTATGCGAGTATTAACCGATATCTGTACACGCACATGGCTAACATTTTGATTTTAAAGTTCAAAAAAAAAAAAAATTAGTCGTATATTTATTACTCGTATATTAAAGAAAAAAATAAATCAACTTCTAAAACAAAGGCGTAACAACTAATAATTAACCGAAATGTAACTCGAGCATATTAGGCTAAAAGTTAGGGTGTTACATTAGACATTGAAGATGAAGGTAGAAATATGACGTGTGAGGAGTGGAGAATTATTTAGGTGATGGGATGTAATGACTAAAGGTGAAACCACATGGGAGAGAGAAACTCAAAAGAGTGGGAATTATCTTGCCTATTTCATTCTTTCAGAATAAGAGGTTTCTGAAACATGGAACCACTTTGTGAACAACATTACTTTCTGAGTTCTACTTCCACTTTCTCATCCATTGGAGTATCACTACTTTCTTATGATTAACCCATCTTTAGATTTTGAACCTAGTGAGACCATATATATACCCTATTTTATTTTATTTTTATCATCTATTCTTCTTTCTAAGCATCTTGTCTTCTTTCTGCACTTGTAAACTGACTTTCTGATCTTCAATATGATTATCTAGCCATGCAAACTAATTCTCTGATCCTGCAAACTGATGTCTTCATTTGGGCTTCAATTTAGAGCCATGAAGGGAGGTGTTACCCATAGATGTTTGTGCAACAATGCTTATGCAGATTTAAAAAACTTTCAAATTCAAAAGCTTTTTCAAAACACAAAAGCGATCTTCAACTAATGGTTTTAGTGAATATATCAGACACCTAGTCTTCAGTATTCATAAACATTAACTCAACATCTCCTTTTTGAACATAATCTCGAATAAAATTATGTTTAATATCGATGTGCTTGGATCTAGAGTGTTGGGTAGGATTCTTAATAAGGTTTATAACACTGATATTATCACAGATGATAGGGATTTTAGAATATCTCAAGTGATAATTGTAACATCCCCAAATTTATAACTAAGATAAATATTAATCTTAATTAGCGATAGCAAAACCAAGAGAATCTGGACAAATGTTATGAAACACAACAAATAGACTACTTAAGTATGTCTAGAGAAAAATGCAAAGAATTACGAAAATGCCATCACTTAGTGGAAATTACGAAAATGCCCTTGCTATGTAAAGGAAATTACCAAACTACCCTTGTCTTATTAAATGATGAAGATACCCTTACTCTATGAATGGAATTACAAGAATACCACTATCATTGTCTAATTACAAAAATATCCTTGTCTTAGTTAAAGAAATTACTACAATGCCATTTGCACAAATCCCTAGACTTGTCTTTAGACAAGAATGAATCTAAGCCATTGGATTAAGATGATAACACAATAATTTAACCACATACATCATACACATTTCTGAATCACATACATGCACTAAAGGTTAGAAAATCTCCACTAACATCTTTGCACAAAACATGGAGCATTTTCATCCAACATGTTTGCATAAAACATGGAAACATGTTTGCACAAAACAAGGAGCATTTTCATCCCAAAATTCAGCCAACATGTTTCCATAAATCATGCTCCAAGTGCTTTCCTTCTTCTATTTTTTCTCTAATCTTTCCACTATAAATACTCCTCAAACTCTCTTCAATTCAGAAACTCCCTAAGTGTTCTTTCTTTCTTATTCTTCTTATGTTCTTCAAAGACTTCTCTTGATCCTCTAAACTTCATCCAAATACTTAAATCCTAAGTCCAAACTTTCACTAGCCCTCACAAGAGTTATAATCTTTAACTCTAGTGAGAAATATTTTCTTAAGCACTCAAGTTCTAGAGCCAAGATTCAAGGAGGGTCATCCACTCCAAAAACTCTTGTTCAAAGCTTAAGGAAGAAGAGAAGGACCCTTTTTAGACCCTACACAAGAGGTAGGAGTTTCTTCTTTATTTGTTCAAGTATTGTTGGCTTCTAACTTTGCTCATGGATAGAATGCCTCAAACTTGAGTTATTGTCAAAAGTTTTGAATAATTATATTTTTAGAAAACACAACATGTTCTATTCTGCTATGAGTACTTTTATGATGTTATCAAACTCAAATATAACTTAAAAGATTGTATGTGAAACTTGAGTTAATAAAGATAACTTAAGACATGAACATGGCAGGTGCTGGAATTTCTAGTTATTTCTGGCAGTAGTTACTTCGAAAATTAGTTTTCATAAAATATGAAGGATCTCGACATGAAAATATTTTTATTATAAACTAGACTCATTTTAGAACACTCTCCAAAAAGAATCACCTAAAACGGAGTTTCCTAGCCCAAGATATAAATTTTTAAAGTAGAGCCTAAGATTGAAACTCTTAATCTGACCTTGTAGTAGTAAAATAGGTGTAACTCACTCTAGAAAAATGCAAATGGACTGATTTCAACTTTGTGGAAAAGCTAACACATCTACAAAAACACTTATGTATGCTATGCATAAAGTTTTACACCACGAAAATACAGAATGAGAGATATATTTTCGGGACAGTGTGCTAAGAAAGTCTTGAAGGTAGCGTGATACTGTGAGAGTGCAATTTGGAAAGGTTCTGGCTAAGGAAAGACTTGGTATTTAAGCATGTCCATTGTGACCCAAATCTCTTTCCTGGGAATCCTACTATGCACAATTTACAGTTGATTTACACTAATCTAAGATGTTAGTGCTACAAATTTTATTCTAAAAGATGTCAGAACTCTAAATAAAAGATTCAAGTCTTGTAAAGAGATAATTGTAAGGATTTAAGTAGAATAATAATCTTCAGAAGATATATATAAAAGTCATAATAAAAATATATAAAGAACCTCTAAAAATATCTTAAAAGGTATTAATGTATTAATGGAAATACTAAGAGTACAAAGAAGACTAAGAGAAAAAGATAATACCAAGATATCCATAACCTATTAGGAACACTAGATTTCAAACCTTTCAAGTAGGAGCATTTCGAGCTTTAGTTACATTATAGTTTGTGAGAAACAATTAATAGTAGTAGAACTTATATTGTTATTTGTAATAACTTATCAGTATGATATATGCCCTGTTGTGACTTATGTATTAAGTGATTATATTCCAGTTTATGTGATAATAGTTCTATACTTAGTCTCTTATTCCGGTTATTTAATTAAGTGCGCAATGTAACTTGATTATTATCTATAAAAGCACTATGTATTTCACTTCTCGTTACAGGCTTAAGTTTTTAAAAAACTAATTTATTTAAAAAAAAACTTCCACTATTTTCTAAGTTAATTTCAAAAGAAAATAAATGCAAGGCATAAGTGACAACTAATAGAATCCAAATGTGAACTTAAGCATAGTGGGGTTCTATTAGGGTGTTACAATAATCTTTTAGCTAGTTCCTTATCCACAGCATCCGGGTGCAGTAGTTTGCAACAGTTACATATTCAGCTTCAGCCGTTGAAAGAGCAATGGTATTTTGCTTCTTGCACAACCAAGTGATGAGGCTCGTTTCGAAGTCAACATCATAGTAACCTACAATCTCATAACATGTACCTTTCTCATACCATAAGCCAAGATTAGTAGTGTACTGGATAAATATCTAAAAATTCTTTTGATAGTATTTAATTGTGATATCTTTAGGTTAGATTGAAATCTTGCACAAATTCCCACACTTAATTGAATATATGGTCTACTTGCTGTAAAATACAAAATTGAAGCAATCATTCCATTATAATTACTTTTTGATACCTTTTCACCATTCTCATCAACATCAATGACTTGAGATGGATGCATGGGGGTAGTCATGGGTATGGCTTTATCCATATT
The DNA here is from genome assembly GCA_031216105.1 of Dalbergia cultrata. NCBI lineage: Eukaryota > Viridiplantae > Streptophyta > Magnoliopsida > Fabales > Fabaceae > Dalbergia > Dalbergia cultrata. The sequence goes on along the minus strand of CM062346.1, from coordinate 40,647,669 downwards.
AAACCTTTTCAAAAGCTCTCTTGTGTATTTTTTTTAATGGATCAAGATCCCTTCCTTTTGTTGTTTTGTTTGATAACCAAGGAAAAAATTGAGCTCACCCATCATGCTCATTTCAAATTTGCTCTACATTAATTTAAAAACTTTTCATAGAGAGAATGATGAGGGGTGTCAAATATGATGTCATCAACATATATTTGGACTATCAAAAAGTGATTATCTTGTTCAAAAGTAAAAATAGTAGTATCAACTTAGCCTTTCATACCAACCTCAAGGACCTTGTTTTAGAACATAAAGTGCCTTTGTTTGCTTGAAGATATGGTTGGGAAGGTTTTCACTCTCAAAACCAAGAGGCTACTTCACATATACTTCCTTAGAGAGGAATCTATTTAGGAATGCAGTGATATGATTCACATATCTCGAAGTTGAATGGCTTGAATCAACTAGTAAAAACCTGGAACACCTTGCTCTTTCAGGTGGAGTTTAGGGTTTGTTTAATCAAAAAGATATAGATACCACACTCAAGAAAAGATAAGAAGGTGAGTGACAAGTCTTGGTTTGATCGCCCACAAGTTGCCTTGATAAAATCATATTTAGTTCTTTGCCCAAGAACAAAAGGGAAGTTCTCACAATGGAAGAAAAATCAAAAGAAATCTATTCATAATCTGCCTTGTGTTTTACATTGTGTTCCTATTTATAATCTAAAGTGGATTGCAGAAACATTGAGTTGCAGCCTCTTCACAAGCATTAAATTCCCACTATCATTGAAAACACATGTAATTGACCCGCTATCTATGATAATTGCCTAGAACTCTTAAAAAACCTTAAAACTGACTTTGAAAACAACTAAAAAGCTTTTGAAATTGTACACATTAAAAGGTGCACGAAAATTATAAGAAAATAAGACAAATTACACCTAATTTAAACAATTATTCTAGCCCAATCTATTTGCAACTTAATCACTTGAATTGGGCTTCATCTTTGGGCTTTCGAGTGACTTCATCATGTTGGACTTGGCTATTCTTCAAAGTAAATAAGAGTGGTCCATTTTGGGAGTTCATGCTCAACTGGATTGCTCTTAGTCTTTGCTTCCATGACCAGACTTTGCAAAGCTTTTTTTTAGCCTTTTTGCTCTAGCTCTAGTCATTTGTCCATCCATGCATTGTAATTGATCTTGAATTTTGTTGGCCTTGGTTGAATTCTCATCATTCCCTCCCTTTTGAAAAGGATTTGTCCTCAAATCAAGCTCATCATCTACATCAAACAAAGACAACTCATTCACATTAAAAGTAGCACTAACTTGATTTTCACTTGGATGATCAAGTTTGTAGGCATTATCATTGATTTCCTCAATCACTTGGAAAGGACCATTGCCTCTTGGTTTTAATTTGGAATGTCTTTGAGCAGTAAACCTTTCTTTCCTCATATAAAGCCAAACCCAATCTCCCAGTGTAAAAGTCACCTTCTTGTGCCCTTTGTTAGGTTGATGAGCATATTGGCATGTTTTCTTCTCAATTTGTTGTTTCACCTTCTCATGGAATCATTGGAAAAATTTAGCCTTCTTTTTGCCATCTAGATTTCCTTGCTCTCTTATTGGCAAAAGGATTAAATTTAATAGAGTTAAAGGATAGAAACCATAGACCACTTCAAAAGGGGAGTGATTAGTAGTAAAGTGTGTTGTCCTATTGTAAGCAAATTCTTCATGAGGCAAACATTCTTCCTAAGACTTTAGATTCTTACTAACACTACAAAAAAATAGGAAAACTATGGCTATTAAATTACGGCTGTTTCAAATAACTGCCATAATATATGTAAATTAAGACAGTTCTGTCCACCGCCACGATTTTAGTAAAAAAATGGCGGTTGGAAAGGGAATTAGGGTGGGTTGCCATTTCAAGAAAAAAAAAAAGAGCAATGAGTTAAGGGTTATAACCCTTCCCCTATTCACAATACACAACACCCCCATTCACAAACCACAAACAAAGCCCTCCCTTCACCTAGGCTCTCTCCCACTCTGCCAACGTGCGGCCGCTGGTGACCCAGCCACCACCACCGTCACTTGCCCCTTTATTCTCTCTTCCTTTTTGCGGTCACCTCTCCGTCACTACCTCCTTCCCCATCTCCTTTGGTCACATCGCAGTCCTGTTCTTCCCATGCCCCACCACCGCAAGCTCCGCATCGCGCCGCCTGATCCTCTACACCCCACCACACCGGCGAGCCCCCTCCGCCACTAACCCCTTTCCTTCCACTCCGCATCACTCTTCTCTCTCTCGATCAATATGACCTTGTATGTTTATATGTTACTCTTCAATTTTCTTTTCTTTTCTTTTTTCTTTTTTGAATTTATGTTTGTCCCAATAACAAAAAATTTTAAAATGTATTCTTTGATTTCTAATTTTCTAGCGTTTTCCAGTTTTGGGTATGGCCAAAGTGTTGTTTTTTATATGAAAGTTGCAATTTTTATTTTATCTTTTTATTAATGGTTTGAATTGGGTGCAATGTTGCCTTTCCTCGTATCCAGAGTTTGTTACCATAAGAGGAAGCTGTGATTTTTATGGTTTCAACTATAGGACAGGGTGATACACCTGATTCCATGAAGGTTGCCTAAATGGGTCTTTTTTTGTTACTTTTTATTTATTTATAGTATATTATATTGTTTTTCTGATTCTTCTTTTGGTATGTGCAGTTCTTTTGGAAGTATCTTCTTCAGAGAAGCCTAAAACAGCATTGGTTGAAAGGGACTCTTTATGCTGTTTTCAATTCAGTGATTCTAGTTATCATAAGTATAATGTAATCGATCATCTTTATTCTTGCATGGTTCTACTTGAAAGGTTGTCTGTTTATACTTTAGCTGAAACTTATGACTGATGCATTATTTGTACCTCTTGAACTTGTTATCTAGTGCTAAATCATGGAGAGAAAATTGGGGACTTGATCATCATGATATTGGAAACTATTTCAATTTAGCAACTCTACAATTTTGATCAGTTTATCGTCTTGTCTTGGCTGAGATATGTTTATTTTCTTTAGTATTGATGTTTTGGACAAACCTTACGTGAGAATCATTGCAGTTTGTTGCAAATAAGCTGAACAAAAGATTAATGGACCTTGGCAGAACAGCTATAACTGAAAAAGGTTTAGGAGATGATCAGCACCTATTAGGGTATGATTATGGATTGTGCTGTCAATAAGAAAAGTTTTGCTTGATTTGGTTAAAATGGATACCTTGATGCTTGTCGAGTATGAAAAGCATTGATGTGATTGCATTGTTGGTTTATCAAGAATGAACTAATTCAGTCTTAAATTCTTTTTTTGTTTTTTATTGTTGATATTCATCCAAGCTTGAGATTGGTTCTGTTATACTCTTGTGAATGCTTCCTTGATTAGAAAATTTAGAAATAGGACAATGCCTTAAAGTTTTTAACTCCTTTTGCTAAGTCCTGTAAACCCTATGTTTTAGAGTATGGTGTAACACCCTAATAGAACCCCACTGTGCTTAAGTTCACATTTGGATTCTATTAGTTGTCACTTATGCCTTGCATTTATTTTCTTTTGAAATTAACTTAGAAAAATAGTAGAAGTTTTTTTTTTCTTTAAATAAATTAATGTTCAAGATTAGTTTAAAAGAAACAGCACTTCGGCTAATCACGTTTGTGAAAGTTTGATAATTGAATCCTTACCTGTTCACCTTTTTATAATAAACCCGAAGTGACTGGGACGACAACGATGACACTTTTAGTACAAGTAGGAACTCCTACTGAGAAATCATGTATTTCTCACTCCTATGTTTATTTTCCGTTGTCGTTACCAGACACAGATGTGTCCACCTAAAGCAACGGTCAGAAATGAGGAAGGAGGTAGCGCGTGAAGATTTCAAACCTTTCAAGTAGGAGCATTCCGAGCTTTAGTTACATTATAGTTTGTGAGAAACAATTAGTAATAGTAGAACTTATATTGTTATTTGTAATAACTTATCAGTATGATATATGCCCTGTTGTGACTTATGTATTAAGTGATTATATTCCAGTTTATGTGATAATAGTTCTACACTTAGTCTCTTATTCCGCTTATTTAATTAAGTGCGCAATGTAACTTGATTATTATCTATAAAAGTGCTATGTATTTCACTTCTCGTTACAGGCTTAAGTTTTCAAAAAATTAATTTATTTAAAGAAAAAAAAACTTCCACTATTTTTCTAAGTTAATTTCAAAAGAAAATAAATGCAAGGCATAAGTGACAACTAATAGAATCCAAATGTGAACTTAAGCACAGTGGGGTTCTATTAGGGTGTTACATTAGTTCTATAGGTTGGCCTGTTAGGGAGTATAGTGTCGGGAATAAGATCAATTTGACGCTCAATTCTTCTCAAAAATGGCAAACCACTTGGAACTTCATTCACGAACACATCCTCAAATCCCTGTAAAAGATATACAAAAGAACTTGGCAAAGAAGTTTGATCAATGTTAGAGTTTAAACAAGCTTCTTTGCACAGAAGTACAAGCATAGGTTGATGAGAAAAATAAGCTTGCTTGATATCACTTTCTTTTGCAATGACACTCGTGTTTACTTTCTTTTTCTTGATCACCACTCTCTTGGAGTTTACCTTTCTTTTTTTTCACTTAAAAGTTCCTTTTCACTCTCTTTTTTATTGGATGCCTCACACTCTCTAGACTAACTCATTTTTACTTGATCCTCAAAAACTTGTCTTAGAGACCAAGGTGCAAGAGCGAATTTCTTCTTGTTGTGTACAAGTAAAAACTAGTTGGTGTATCCATTGTGGATAACTTTGTGGTCAAATTGCCATGGTCTTCCAAGAAGTATGTGTGTAACCTCCACGAGGACTACATCACAAAGTACCTCATCCATGTAATCTCCAATAGTGAATGGTACCAAAACTTGCTTGTCCTCCTTCAATTCTCCATTATGACAAAGCCATTACAACTTATATGGCCTAGGATGCTTGGAAGTGCTCAAATTCAATTTTACAACCAAAGTTGTGCTGGCCACATTGGTGAAGCTCCCTCCATCAATGATCATGCTGCATATTCTTCCTTGAACAAGACATCTAATATGGAAAATGTTTTCCGTTTATGCACCACCTTCTTCTTTGCCCTGCACATTCAAAATCCTTCAAACAATTAGCCAATCACCATCATGAGGCCTAATTTCCTCACCTTCACTTTCATCCTCTTGTGATGCATCAGACTCCTCCTCGGTCTCCACCTCACCATTATCCTTCAAAATCATTGCTCTCTTGTTATGACATTGAGAAGCAATGTGACCTCTTCAAAAACACTTAAAGCACTTTATGTCTTGGTTCTTTGAATTTACTTTGATTTAGCTTCTTTGGACTAAATTGCAATTGGTTGCTCCTTCTTTGGGTTGTTTCTTCAAGGAATAGAATTGGAACCAGAAGAATTTCTTCTATTTTTCCTCTTCAATTGCAGCTCCTGATGAAAACCAAGACACTAACCTAAGTTTAGAGGCAATAGAAGGACTTTAAGGTTATATGACTAGGGCAAAGGAGAGAAGGTCAAGAGAAGCTTTGGAGAGAGTGATGGCTGCCATATTTTAAAAGAGACTTATTCTAGATTTAGAAGTTGCAAGCATTGTCAATTGTGTTCAATTGGAGGAATAAGGATTAGAATGTAGCCCATTTCAAGCTAAATAAGGGCCACATGTTTATGGTCCATTAGAAGTTTATTTTAGTCTTTTTTTTTTTAAAAATGATATGGGCTTAATGAGCTGCATAGCCCAAAGATGGCTTATGCTTGAGTTTAGATTGCTTGTCTATTTAAGTGTGTAAACAGTTATGTATTGAAATAAGATAGATACAAGAATTCATTTTTGAAAACCTCTGTGAGTGTGTTCTTTCTAGGTTCTTGAGTGAGCCAAAACCTTTGATCTTATCAAGAGACCATACTCTTGTGGTGATCTTCAACCAAGGCTTATCAATCCACTGATTGTGGCACCCCCCCCCCCCATCCTCTTTCTTATCCAACTTCTTATGTTCTTTCCATTTCACTGTTATCATCTTTATGTTATTTCTTTTAATTTTTTTATTTAGGATCCTAATTATATCTTGATCCTAGTTCCAACTCCTAGATCCGAATTTTAAAACTCAGAACCTGAGTTTTCATCAATTGGTATCTCAGAGCTAGGTTGGTGTTCGAATGAAACTGTTTGAATTCCTAGGTTTGTAGAATGATCTAAGTGCTGCATACTTTTGATTTCACTGAATTTCACTTCAATTCTTGTTGATGGGCTTGTTTTAATGTTATATCTACATTTATGAATATCTTGATCATCTAAATTATTCATTAGCTGCTGAAAGGATTATGTACTTGTTGCATTTGTGTTCAAGCCTGTTCATGTTCTATCTACCAAAAAAAAAACGTGAAAAAAATAAAATAAATAAAAAAGTAAAAAAAAACCCCAAAAAAAACGTGAAAAAAAGGACAGAAACAAAAAAAAATAGAGGAAAAAGAGATTTAGAGAGTGGCTTCATTATCTCTGTTTTGGTCATGATAGTTTTGTCTTTCTGTTTCCTATCTGTTGGTATTCCTTGATAACCTTGTTTATTGGAACTTTGCTATATTCCTTGATACCTTGCTGATTGGTTGTTGTTTGGTTATGGTTGATTGAAAGGTTTGATTTTGACTTCCTTAAGAACCATTGAGGGAACCAGAGAGGAAAAAGGCAAGAGAGTGATCATTGCACAAAAGCCAATTTTGAGTGAAACACGAGTGACACCATCAATTGAGTGAAACACTTAGTTGAGTAGAGAGGTCCTTTTTCTGTTTTATTTAACTAATCCTTACTGTTTTGTAGTTATGGCTAATAATGAAAGATCACCAACTCCACCTTCACCCAGAACATTGGCAATAAGGTTGCAAGTGGAGGGAATAGCACAAAGATTTGAGAGAATGTTCGAGAGACAGAATCAAGAGATAAGGGCGATACAGGAGAGATTGGAAAATAGGGAGGAAAGATCTATCCATGGGGGCACTAGTCATGATGCATCTTCTTATGATGAGGAAGAATTTGATAAAAGGAGAGAAAGAAGGCATCATAGGAGAGATGACAGAAGGAGAAACCATGAAAGGAGGGAGAGAGGAAATGAGAGAATCAGTGGGGTAAAAATAAAAGTTCCTACTTTTCATGGGAGAAATGATGTTGAGGCTTACTTGGAGTGGGAGTTAAAGATTGAATAGGTGTTCACGTGCAACAATTACAGTGAAGAAAAGAAAGTTAAGGTGGATTCTCTAGAGTTTCATGACTATGCTTTGGTATGGTGGGATCAACTCCAAAAGGAGAGAAGGAGGTTTGAAGAACAACCAGTAGTCACATGGGAGGAAATGAAGAAGTTAATGAGAAGGAGATTTGTTCCTACATATTATACTAGAGATCTTCATGCCAAGCTTCAAAGCTTGAAGCAAGGAACAAGAAGTGTTGATGAGTATTATAAAGAGATGGAAGTTGCTATGATAAGAGTAAATGTGAATGAGGAGAGGGAAACGACTCTTGCACGTTTTCTGAATAGTTTGAACCATGATATCCGTGACATTGTAGAGCTTCATCATTATGTGGAGCTTGAAGACTTGGTTCACCAAGCCATCAAAGTGGAGGCACAAATCAAAAGAAAGAGGACTTTGAAGAGAACCAACACTTCCTACAATTCTAGAGGATGGAAGGAAGGTGTGAAGAAGGAGGGATCCTCATCCAAGGAGAGTACTCAAGCTGGTAAATCATCCTTTAAGTCTATTTTCAATCATAATAGTGTTTCTAATTCTTCTTCTAAGCAAAGCAGCATCAAGTATTTCAAGTGTCTTAGAAAAGGGCATACTGCATCACAATGTCCAAACAAGAAGACTATGATCTTGCTGGAGAATGGTGAAGTTGCAAGTGAGAGTTCATCCTCATCATCATTATCATCAAGTGATGAAGAAAGTGAAACTGAAATCTATTGCCAAGAAGGTGACCTACTCATGGTGCGTAGACTCATGGGAAGTTTAGCGAAAGAAAATGATGACTCACAAAGGGAGAACATTTTTCACTCAAGGTGCTTGGTAAAAGGCAAAATATGTTCTTTGATTATTGACGGAGGAAGTTGTGCTAATGTTGCTAGCACAAGAATTGTGGATAAATTGAATCTTGCTACTACTCCTCATCCAAAGCCACATAAGCTTCAATGGCTAAGTGATAAAGGAGAATCGAGAAGCAAGTTTTAATTCCTTTTTCTATTGGCAAGTATGAAGATGATGTGTTGTGTGATGTGTTGTGTGATGTGGTTCCCATGGAGGCAGGACACATTCTCTTGGGAAGACCTTAGCAGTTTGATAAGAAGACACTTCACGATGGTCACACAAATAAGTTCTCATTTGTACATAAGGGCAGCAAAATCACTTTAGTGCCTATGACTCCTAGTCAAGTTTGTGTTGATCAGGTGGCTATGCAAATGAGAAGAGAGCAAGAGAGAAAAGATGACAAAAGAAATGTCAGGAACAAAAATGCTGAGCGTGATTCAGTGAGTGATAATAAAAAAATGAGTGAGTTTGAAGGAAAATCTCAAAAGAAAGAGGGAGGAGTGAGGACACTTAAACTGAGTGAAAATAAGTGTGAAGAAAAGAGAGAAAATTTGTTCATAAGAGAAAAAGAAGTAAGGAAAGCTTTGTTGGCCTCTACGCCCATGTTCTTGCTTTGTGCAAGGAACGTGTGACTAATGAGTTGATTGATTCTTTGTTACTTAACTCTTTGCCTAGAGTTATTTCTTCTCTGGTGCAGGAATTTGTCGATGTATTTCCTGCAGATGTACCTCATGGTCTACCTCCTCATAGAGGGATTGAACATCAAATTGACCTCATTCCAGGGGCAACATTGCCAAACAAGCTAGCATATAGGAGCAACCCACAAGAGACTCAAAAAATTCAAAAACAGGTTGAAGGTTTGATGGAGAAAGGGTGGGTGAAAGAAAGCCTTAGTCCATGTGCTATGTCGGTCATTCTTGTGCCAAAAAAAGATGGGAGCTGGAGGATGTGCACTGATTGTTGTGCTATTAACAATATCACTGTAAAGTATAGACATCCGATTACTCATTTAGATGACTTGCTTGATCAATTATTTGGTGCTTGTTGTTTTTCAAAAATTGATCTTAAAAGTGGATATTATCAAATTTGGATAAAGGAAGGTGATGAATGGAAAACTGCCTTTAAGACTAAATATGGTCTTTATGAATGGTTGGTTATGCCATTTGGATTGACAAATGCACCGAGCACTTTCATGCGTTTGATGAATCATGTGCTTAGGAATTTTTTGGGAAAATTTGTTGTTGTTTATTTTGATGACATCTTGATTTACAGAAAATCTTTTGATGAGCATGTGAGGCATTTGAGGTGTGTTTTGGAAGTTTTAAGACGGGAACAATTGTATGCTAACATTGAGAAATGTACATTTTGTAAAGATCATGTAGTTTTTCTTGGTTTTGTTATTAATTCTGAAGGTGTACATGTAGATGAGGAAAAAATAAAAGCAATTAGAGAGTGGCCTACCCCAAAAATAGTGAGTGAAGTGAGGAGTTTCCATGGGTTACCAAGCTTTTATAGGAGATTTGTGAGAGATTTCAGTACCATAGCTTCACCATTGAATGAGATTCTCAAGAAAAATGTGCGATTCAAATGGGGAAAGGAACAACAGGATGCATTTGACTCTTTGAAGGATAAGCTTATGCATGCACCCATATTGTCACTTCCTAATTTTTCAAAATCTTTTGAGTTAGAGTATGATGCATCTAATGTAGGGATAGGGGCTGTTCTAATGCAAGAAGGACACCCTATAGCTTACTTTAGTGAAAAACTTAATGGTGCTTGTTTGAAGTATCCTACTTATGATAAGGAACTATATGCTTTGATTAGGGCACTTCAAACTTCGCAGCATTACCTTCTTCCAAAAGAGTTTGTGATACATAGTGACCATGAATCATTGAAATACCTCAGGGGTCAAGGGAAATTGAATAGGAGACATGCCAAATGGGTTGAGTTTTTGGAACAGTTTCCATATGTCATAAAGCATAAGAAAGGTAAATTGAATGTTGTGGCTAATGCCTTGTCTAGAAGACACAATTTACTTTCTATGCTTGATGTTAAATTGCTGGGATTTGAGCTTGTAAAGGAACTTTATATGCATGATGAAGATTTTGCTCATCTGTATGCATTTTGTGAAAAAGGTGCACATAAAGGTTTCTACAAGCATGAAGGATATTTATTTAAAGAAAATAAATTGTGTGTACCCAAAAGTTCCATTCATGACTTACTTGTGAAAAGGCCCATGAAGGTGGACTAATGGGTCACTTTGGTGTACTTAAAACTTTGAATGTTTTGCATGAACATTTCTTTTGGCCTAATATGAAGCATCAGGTGCATCAATTCTGTCAACGTTGTGTTGTGTGCAAGAAAGCCAAATCCAAGGTAAATCCTCATGGACTCTACACTCCATTACCTGTTCCGGATTACCCTTGGGTGGATGTTTCTATGGACTTTATTGTAGGCTTACCAAGAACAAAGACTGGTAAGGATTCCATTTTTGTGGTTGTTGATAGGTTTTCTAAAATGGCTCATTTTATTTCTTGTAGGAAGGTGGATGATGCTACTCATGTTGCTAATTTGTTCTTTAAAGAGATTGTGAGATTGCATGGACTACCAAGGAGTATAGTTTCAGATAGAGACTCAAAGTTTTTAAGTCATTTTTGGAGAACTCTATGGCACAAACTTGGAACCAAGCTTCTTTTCTCCACCACATGCCACCCACAAACTGATGGGCAAACTGAGGTAGTAAACCAAACCTTGACTACTCTTCTTAGAGCTATGATTAAAAAGAATCTTAAGTCTTGGGAGGAATGCTTGCCACATATTGAGTTTGCATATAACAGAACTTTCCATTCTACCACATTGCATTCACCATTTGAGGTTGTTTATGGATTTAATCCCCTAACACCTCTAGATTTACTGCCTTTGCCTAACAATTCATCATTAGTGCATAAGGATGGTAAAGCCAAAGCTGAATTTGTCAAGAAATTGCATGAAAAAGTGAAAGCACAAGTTAAGAAAAAAAGTTGAACAATATGCCAAATATGCAAACAAAGGACGAAAAAAGGTGAAATTTGAACCTAGAGATATGGTTTGGGTTCATTTTCGGAAAGAAAGGTTTCCCACAAAAAGAAAATCTAAGCTGCAACAAAGGGGAGATGGAACTTTCAAAATTCTGGAAAGGATTGGAGACAATGCCTACAAAGTGGATTTACCAGGTGAGTATGGAGTTAGCGCTACTTTCAATGTTAGTGACTTATCTCCTTTTGATGTAGGTGGTGATGAAGACTCCAATTCGAGGTCGAATTCTTTTGAAGAAAGAGGGAATGATGAAACCAAGACACTAACCTAAGCTTAGAGACAATAGAAGGACTTCAAGGTTATATGACTAGGGCAAAGGAGAGAAGGTCAAGAGAAGCTTTGGAGAGAGTGATGGCTGCCATATTTCAAAAGAGACTTATTCCAAACTTAGAAGATTTAGAAGTTGCAAGCATTGTCAATTGTGTTCAATTGGAGGAATAAGGTTTAGAATGTAGCCCATTTCAAGCTAAATAAGGGCCACATGTTTATGGTCCATTAGAAGTTTATTTTAGTCTTTTTTTTAAAAAAATGATATGGGCTTAATGAGCTGCATAGCCCAAAGATGGCTTACGCTTGAGTTTAGATTGCTTGTCTATTTAAGTGTGTAAACAGTTATGTATTGAAACAAGATAGATACAAGAATTCATTTTTGAAAACCTCTGTGAGAGTGTTCTTTCTAGGTTCTTGAGTAAGCCAAAACCTTTGATCTTATCAAGAGACCATACACTTGTGGCAATCTTAAACCAAGGCTTATCAATCCACTGATTGTGGCGCCCCCCATCCTCTTTCTTATCCAACTTCTTATGTTCTTTCCATTTAACTGTTATCATCTTTATGTTATTTCTTTTAATTTTTTTTATTTAGGATCCTAATTATATCTTGATCCTAGTCCCAACTCCTAGATCCGAATTTTAAAACTCAAAACCTGAGTTTTCATCAGCTCCACCTTGATTACTTGATGTACCATCTCTTGAAGTTCCACATAATTATACATCTCCACAGTATCAGCTTTGTCTTGGTTAAGGCCATTGAGAAATCGAGCCATGGTTGCTTCTTGATTCTCCACAATGTTTGTTTGAATCATGGCCATCTCCATCTCCTTGTGATACTCATCCACTCTCTTAGGACCTTGAGTAAGACTCTGCAACTTGTTGTGGAGCTCTTTATCCATGTGATCATGGAAGATAAATTAGACTCAAGCAAGAAAAGGCGAGGAGGAGATCCTTTGGAAGGACTTGGTGGACCAATGACTAGATCCAAAACAAAGAGAGCTAAAGAAGCTTTGGGCCAAATGATTTCAAGTTTGTTTGAGGCAAAGCCCATTCAAGAGGATAAAGATCCAAGATTGGTCCATTGTGTTCACATGGTTGATCAAGCTTAGTTTGCCCTTGTTAATTTTAAGGTAGTAATAATGTTATTGGGCCTGTTAATTTTGTACAGCCCATCAGTTGTTGGTTTCACATTTTCTTTTTAAAAGTTTAGGTTTTATGGTTTTGAGCTAAGTGTTACAGCCCACTTGCTAAACTTTACTTTAATTTACAAACCTTGTAAACACCTTTGGAAGGGGACCTTTTGCTAATTAAAATAAAAAAACCTTTTAGTGACAATTCTCTCTCTGGTTCTTACTTGGAACCCTAGGTCTTACCAAGAGTTTCTAATAGCTCGTGGCAATCACCCTTGGCTTATCGTCATCCTTGATTGTGGCACCCTCGAACCATTTCCATTCCTTGTTTCTTCCATCCTTTGTTATTTTTTGAATATTGCTACTCCTTGTTTCAATTCTAACCAAGTTAGAACAGAAATTATATCAGGTGGTAATCATAGCTCGATTCAAATTCTGCAGAATTAGTCATTTATTTTTGGTTCATATCTGGAGTTTTACTTATCATATTTCAGTGTTTCTTGGATCATTTCTGAATTTTGCAGTCTCAATTTTCACTCATTTGGGAATAATTGAAATCTGAATTTTCTAGCTTCAGATACAACAAATTTTTTTTACGAGCTCAGACTAGTGCAACCCTACGAATTTTTTTTCAAGTCCTTGTTTGATTCATCTTTTTGCTTAATTCTGTGATGTTCTTCTAGTTTCCATTTCAGATGTGAACCAAGGAGGGGTTACAAACTTGCAAGATAAAGCCAAGGAGGAAGAGGCATTGAAGGGAATTGGAGGACCCATGATAAGGTCCATGACTAAGAGAATGAAGCAAGCTTTGGGAAGCTTAATAATAGATAGAGCTCAAGGAAAAGGAGGATCAATGCACAATGGAGACAGCAACTAAATGGATCACATTCCTTCAACTTGAAAGTGAAATTGAGCCAGCATGAAGACATAATTGTAAAGGCCCAATTTGCATGATCAAAGATACGTTCATGGGCTATAAATGACCTATTTAATGGGTTAAGAACATTCAGCCTTAGTGGAAAATAAATAAGTCTAGTTTTTGTTATTTTTCTTTGTATTTTTGTAGATATTTTTGAGTGATTTCTTCTTAAGTGAGTTTTTATGTCCTTTGAGAGTTACTAAGTTATTATTAGGATTAGTGGACTCTTATGGCTGTACTAATGAAAGATAAATGTAACATGCATGAATGCATGATGGTGGTGAAGAATTCATACTTAGCGGAGTCTTAGTGGGGAGTGTAGTGAAGGTTTAATGTTTCAACCTCCACTAAGCCAATAAATAGGAGAATTCCCCAAGGCAAGGTCTTAGTAGGCTTCAAATGGAGGCACTTACTCAACACTTTGAGAGAATGCTTCAAAGACAGCTTGAAGGTTTACATGAAAGGATGGGCCAACTTGAAAATGGAAGAGTTTCCAACCATAGGGGCAATTCTAATAATGAAGAATCTCATCAAGAAAGTGACCCATTCTATGATTCCCCAAGAGAAAGGAGACGTGAAGGGGGAAGAAGACATAAAAGAGGAGGTAGAGACCATAGACGTGATGATGATCTAAGAGGTGTGAAAATCAAGGTACATTCCTTCCAAGGGAGGAATGATCCTGGAACGTACCTTGAGTGGGAGATGAAAATAGAGCAAATCTTCTCATGCCACAATTATAATGATGCAAAAAAAGTGACAGTGGCTGCCCTTGAGTTCACCAATTATGCTTTGATTTGGTGGGATCAAGTGTAAAAAGAAAGAAGACATGGACATCATCCTATCAACACTTGGGATGAAACAAAGACTCTAATGAGAAGAAAATTTGTGCCTTCTCACTACCATAGGGAATTGCACAATAAATTACAAAGACTCACCCAAGGAAGTAGGAGTGTGGATGAGGATTACAAAGAGATGGAGGTGGCTTTGATTAGGGCCAATATTGTGGAGGATAGGGAAGCAACCATGGCTCGGTTTCTGCATGGCCTAAACCGAGATATTGGAGACATTGTGGAGTAACAACATTATGTGGAGCTTGAAGACTTAGTTCATCAAGCAATGAAAGTAGAGCAGCAATTAAAGAGAAATGGTACTATGAAGAAATCATCTTCTTCAAACTACTCTTTAAGTTGGAAGAGTAAGCCAAAGAAGGAGAGTTCTTCTTCTAATTCTAAGGAAGTAGCTAGCACTAAGAAGCCTATTCCTACTACTTTGTCTTCTACTTCTAAAAGTAGGGATATCAAGTGCTTTAGGTGTTTGGGAAAAGGGCATATTGCATCAGAATGCCCAAATATGGTGGTGAGGGACAATGGGAGTATCTCTAGTGTAGAAATTTCTTCTCATTCCTCTTCTTCAAGTGATGAGGAAAAGTATCCTGCTTATTATAACATCCCCTGCTGCTTTATGGATTGACGACTGTCCCCACAAACCAACACGGGTCCTTTCAGCATGCTTTGTCCTCACTCGCACGCTTCCTGGGAGAACTTCCCAGGAGGTCACCATCCCAAAATTACCCAGGTCAAGCACGCAGCGTGGAGTTCTTTCAGTTTAGGCTACCAAAAGAAGATGCATCTTCTTTCGGTAGCCTAAACTGAAAGAACTCCACAGTTAAGCGTGGTTGACCTGGGTAATTTTGGGATGGTGACCTCTGGGAAGTTCTCCCAGAAGCGCAAGGAGTGAGGACAAAGCATGCCGAAAGGACCCGTGGCCGGTTTGTGGGGACAAACACAATGCATAAAGCAGCAGGGGATGTTACAAATGGTATCAGAGGCTGCACCTCTCCCAGTACGGTGTGGTTCGGGGACGAACCAGGCGGAAGCTGGTGGGCATGTAACGCCCGGGGACGAGGATGAGGAGTGATCACCGGTGCAAAAGAGGGCACGGACAAGGAGCGGCTCCTCGCAAGGTCCTCTAAGCGGAGGGGTACATGAATGAACCGATTACACACCCGAATGAGAGGGATCCTGAGACTGTATAGGTATGGGACTATACAGTTGAGGAGGGCTTATATGAATTGATTTGTACTACCTATACCAACAAGATGCATCTTCTTTTCGGTAGCCTAAACTGAAAGAACTCCACAGTTAAGCGTGCTTGACCTGGGGTAATTTTGGGATGGGTGACCTCCTGGGAAGTTTTCCTAGGAAGCGTGCAAGTGAGGACAAAGCATGTTGAAAGGACCCGTGTTGGTTTGTAGGGACAGTCGTCAATCCATAAAGCAGCAGGGGATGTTACACTTATGATAAAGAACTATATGCTTTGATTAGGGCACTTCAAACTTGGCAGCATTACCTTTTTCCAAAAGAGTTTGTGATACATAGTGACCATGAATCATTGAAATACCTCAAGGGTCAGGGGAAATTGAATAAGAGACATGCTAAATGGGTTGAGTTCTTAGAATAGTTTCCACGTCATAAAGCATAAGAAAGGTAAATTGAATGTTGTGGTTGATGCCTTGTCTAGAAGGCACAATTTACTTTCTATGCTTGATGACAAATTGCTGGGATTTGAGCTTGTAAAGGAACTTTATGTGCATGATGAAGATTTTGCTCATTTGCATGCATTATGTGAAAAAAGTGCACATAAAGGTTTCTACAAGCATGAAGGATATTTGTTTAAAGAAAAGAGATTGTGTGTACTCAAAAGTTCCATCTGTGACTTGCTTGTGAAAGAGGCCCATGTCCTCAACTGTATAGTCCCATACCTACACAATCTTAGGATCCCTCTCATTCAGGTGTGTAATCGGTTCATTCATATACCCCTTTACTTAGAAGGCCTTGTGAGGGCCGCCCCTTATCCATGCCTTCTTTGCACAGGCGATCACTCTTCACCCTCATCCCCAAGCATTACATGCCCACCAACTTCCGCTTGGTTCATCCCCGAACCACACCATACTAGGAGAGGCACGACTCTGATACCATTTGTAACAGCTCATGCTACTTTATAGATTGACGACTGTCCCTACAAACCAACACAGGTCTTTTCAGCATGCTTTGTCCTCACTCACATGCTTCCTGGGAAAACTTCCCAAGAGGTCACCCATCCCAAAATTGCTCCAAGTCAAGCACGCTCAACCATGGAGTTCTTTTAGTGATGGGCTATCGAAAAGAAGGTGCATCTTGTTGGTCTAAGTTGTACAAATCAATTCATATAAGCCAGCTTCAATTGTATAGTCCTATACCTATACAGTCTTAGGATCCCTCTCATTTGGGTGTGTAATTGATTCATTCATATATCCCTCCACTTAAAGGCCTTGTGAGGAGCCGCTCCTTGTGTGTGCCTTCTTTGCATCGGTGATCACTCCTCGCCTTCGTCCCTGGGCATTACATGTTTGTAATAGTCCATGCCGCTTTATAAATTGATGATTGTCCCTACAAATCAAATATGGATCTTTTCAGCATGCTTTGTCCACACTCACATGCTTCCTTGGAAAACTTCCCAGGAAGTTTACCCACCCCAAAATTGCTCCAAATCAAGCATGCTTAACCATGTAGTTCTTTTAGTGATGGGCTACCT
Organism: Dalbergia cultrata; assembly: GCA_031216105.1. Lineage (NCBI taxonomy): Eukaryota > Viridiplantae > Streptophyta > Magnoliopsida > Fabales > Fabaceae > Dalbergia > Dalbergia cultrata. Next base: position 40,630,615 of record CM062346.1, on the reverse strand, counting down.
AAAAAAAGATGCATCTTGTTGGTATAGGTTGTCCAAATCAATTCATATAAGCTATCCTCAACTATATAGTCACATACCTATACAATCTTAGGATCCCTCTTATTCGGGTGTGTAATCAGTTCATTCAGGTACCCCTCCGCTTAGAAGGCCTTATAAGGAGTCGATTGCCCGTGCCTTCTTTGCACTGACGATCACTCCTTGCCCTCGTCCCTAGGTGTTACATATCATAGGTCGAATTTTGATAACTCGATTGCCCAATTCATCATTATTCCAATGAGCTCTGGTTTGTGCACTGTAACACCCTAATAGAACCCCACTATGCTTAAGTTCACATTTGGATTCTATTAGTTGTCACTTATGCCTTGCATTTATTTTCTATTGAAATTAACTTAGAAAAATAGTGGAAGTTTTTTTTTCTTTAAATAAATTAATTTTTTTGAAAACTTAAGCCTGTAACGAGAAGTGAAATACATAGCGCTTTTATATATAATAATCAAGTTACATTGCGCACTTAATTAAATAAGCGGAATAAGAGACTAAGTGTGAACTATTATCACATAAACTGGAATATAATCACTTAATACATAAGTCACAACAGGGCATATATCATACTGATAATTTATTACAAATAACAATATAAGTTCTACTATTACTAATTGTTTCTCACAAACTATAATGTAACTAAAGCCCGAAATGCTCCTACTTGAAAGGTTTGAAATCTTCACGTGCTACCTCCTTCCTCAGCTACAGCTTCGTTGCTTTAGGTGGACACGTCTGTCTCTGGTAACGACAACGGAAAATAAACATAGGAGTGAGAAATGCATGATTTCTCAGAAAGAGTTCCTACTTGTACTAAAAGTGTCATCGTTGTCGTTCAAGTCACTTCGGGTTTATTATAAAAAGGTGAACAAGTAAGGATTCAATTATCAAACTTTCACAAACGTGATTAGCCGAAGTGCAGTTACTTTTAAACTAATCTTGAATATTAGCAGAAATATCCATTCAGTATTTCATCAAGCATACATACAAGCATATCATGTAAAACCACTAATAAGCAATAATCATTTAGGAGATGCATGCATTTCATGATTACTCATCCTCAACATTCACTTGTTTAGTGATCATCATCTTTCATTTATTTCATCAACATATTTCTTAATTACTCACGGGATGAATGCATCAATGCCTTTGACCACCCTAAAGGGTAATGAGCTCATACCGTGGCCGTCGCCACAACCTTTTGGTTTTCTTTCTGTTGCCATGATCTCAACGGTTTAGGGGGTTAAGCCGTGAGTTTAACTCAAGTCCACTTTTCCAGACAATCATTGCTACTTTTTCAGGTTTTACTTTTATTCTCACTAAGTGAAATCATCAATACCTTAATCCTCAAAGACGATTAAGCAGTGAGTTGGTCTATTTATTATTTCATTTGAAACATGAATGTATGCACATTAATAAATCATGGCACGGTCAATTATTTTATCATTATCATTTCATATCTCATCAATACATTCACATTTCTGTATATCACTTCATGTAACATAGACAATATCATGTAAATCTCATAGTAAACATTCTCATAGATAATTCATATTAAGCAACCTAAGTTATCAAGTTAGGTCTCTAGTGTTCCTAATAGGTTATGAATATCTTGGTATTATCTTTTTCTCTTAGTCTTCTTTGTACTCTTAGTATTTCCATTAATACATTAATACCCTTTAAGATATTTTTAGAGGTTCTTTATATATTTTTATTATGACTTTTATATATATCTCCTAAAGATTATTATTCTACTTAAATCCTTAAAATTATCTCTTTACAAGACTTGAATCTTTTATTTAGAGTTCTGACATCTTTTAGAATAAAATTTGTAGCACTAACATCTTAGATTAGTGTAAATCAACTGTAATTGTGCATAGTAAGATTCCCAGGAAAGAGAGGTGGGTCACAATGGACACGCTTAAATACCAAGTCTTTCCTTAGCCAGAACCTTTCCAAATTGCACTCTCACAGTATCACGCTACCTTCAAGACTTTCTCAGCACACTGTCCCGAAATTATATCTCTCATTCTGTATTTTCGTGGTGTACAAATTTATGCTAACACATTTGCCTATGCTAACACATCCTAGTCCTCTTCCCGAGGCATCACAATACACCTCAAATTTTTCTTTTGGGTCAGGTAGGATTAGGACAGGGGTAGTGGTCAACTTCTTCTTTAGTTCTTGGAAACTCTCTTCACATTCTGGGCTCCATATAAAAGCTGAATTCTTCCTTGTTAGCTTGGTAAGAGGTAAGGTAATTTGGGAAAAACCTCTAATGAACCTTCGGTAGTAACCGGCTAGCCCTAGAAAACTCCTAATCTCCTTCACAGTGGTAGGGGTTTCCCATTGTTGCACCGCTTCTATCTTACTTGGGTCTACTGCTATTCCCCCATGTGACACTACATGACCTAAGAACTTAACTTCCTTCATCCAAAATTCACACTTGGACAACTTTGCATAAAGTTTCTTGTTCCTCAACACCTCCAACACCACTCGTAAGTGTTCTTCGTGCTCTTCTTCAGTTCTAGAGTAAACTAGAATGTCATCAATGAACACGATTACAAACTTGTCCAAGTATGGTCTAAATATCCTATTCATGTAGTCCATAAACACTGCCGATGCATTGGTTAAACCAAACGACATCACATTAAACTCATAATGTCCATATCTAGTCCTAAAGGCTGTCTTTGGTATGTCCTCCTCCTTCACTCGAATCTGGTGGTATCCTGATCGCAGATCTATTTTGGAAAACACTTGGGCTCCTCTTAATTGGTCCATGAGGTCATCTATTCTAGGCAAAGGGTATTTATTTTTTATAGTCACTTTGTTTAGCTGCCTATAATCCACACATAATCGCATACTCCCATCCTTCTTCTTGACAAACAGCACTGGGGCTCCCCATGGTGAAGCACTGGGCCTAATGAATTTATTCTGTAGTAGTTCCTCTAATTGCTTCTTCAACTCTGTTAACTCGGCCAATGGCATCCTATAAGGAGCTATAGATATGGGTCCTGTTCCTGGTACCAAATCTATAGAAAACTCAATCTCCCCTTTTTGGAGGACATTCAGGTATGTCATAAGGAAAAACATCTGAGAATTCCTTTACTACAAGGATCTTTTCTAGAGCTTGCTCCACTTCTTTCTCACTTGTCATTAGGAAGACATATCCTCGCTTTTCATTCCTACTATCCCCCATGATAATGGAGTTTAGGTATAGTCGTACATTTCTATCAAGTTTAGAGGGATTGGGTAAAGATGGTTTGGGAAGAAATACTAGTGACTTATTTGCACAATGTAGTAACACACGGTTAGCCGAAAGCCAATCCATGCCCAAGATTACATCAAAACCAGACAAGGGTAGACAAACTAAATCATGATGAAAAATCCTATCAGCTACCTCAAATTCACAATTTAGGCAGACTTGATCAATTCTAACAGTATTTATAGTGGGTGTAGAGACAACTAAGATGATTTTTTAAGTCAGATATATACAACCTCAACTTATTAGCACAATCATATGAAATGAATGAATGTGTTGCGCCAGAATCAAACAATACAATTAAGGGTTTTCCATTAATTATACACTTACCTTGAATCAGATCATCGGATTCTGAGGGCATCTCAGCAGTGATAGCAAACACGCGTCCCTGTGCCTTAGGCTTGAGTGTAGAGGATTGATTGAACTTTAGGCACTCTCTAGAATAGTGTCCAGCCTGTCCACACCGATAACAAACATTTTTACCAAATCTGCATTCCCCTCCATGTATCTTTCCACAAGTGGCACAAGGGGGTCTTGTAACATCCCCAAATTTATAACTAAGATAAATATTAATTAGCGATAGCAAAACCAAGAGAATCGGGACAAATGTTATGAAACACAACAAATAGTCTACTTAAGTATGTCTAGAGAAAAATGCAAAGAATTACGAAAATGCCATCACTTAGTGGAAATTACGAAAATGCCCTTGCTATGTAAAGGAAATTACCAAACTACCCTTGCCTTATTAAATGACAAAGATACCCTTACTCTATGAATGGAATTACAAGAATACCACTATCATTGTCTAATTACAAAAATATCCACTAACATCTTTGCACAAAACATGGAAACATGTTTGCATAAAACATGGAAACATGTTTGCATAAAACATGGAAACATGTTTGCATAAAACATTGAGCATTTTCATCCAACATGTTTGCATAAAACATGGAAACGTGTTTGCACAAAACATGGAAACGTGTTTGCACAAAACATGGAAACTTGTTTGCACAAAACATGGAAACATGTTTGCACAAAACAAGGAGCATTTTCATCCCAAAATTCAGCCAACATGTTTCCATAAATCATGCTCCAAGTGCTTTCCTTCTTCTGTTTTTTCTCTAATCTTTCCACTATAAATACTCCTCAAACTCTCTTCAATTCAAAAACTCCCTAAGTGTTCTTTCTTTCTTATTCTATCATTCTTCTTATGTTCTTCAAAGACTTCTCTTGATCCTCTAAACTTCATCCAAACACTTAAATCCTAAGTCCAAACTTTCACTAGCCCTCACAAGAGTTACAATCTTTAACTCTAGTGAGAAATATTTTCTTAAGCATTCAAGTTCTAGAGCCAAGATTCAAGGAGGGTCATCCACTCCAAAGACTCTTGTTCAAAGCTTAAGGAAGAAGAGAATGACCCTTTTTAGACCCTACACAAGAGGTAGGAGCTTCATCTTTAATTGTTCAAGCATTGTTGGCTTCTAACCTTGATAGAATGCCTCAAGTTTGATTTATTGTCAAAAGTTTTAAATGATTATTTGAAAAATATATTTTTAGAAATATGACATGTTCTATTTTGTTAAGAGTACCCTTATGATGTTATCAAACTTGAAAAGATTGTATGTGAAACCTGATTTAATAAAGGTAAACTTAAGGCATGAAAATGGTAGGTGCTGGAAATTCTAGTTGTTTCTGGCAGCAGGTACTTCGAAAGCTACTGTTCATAAAATATGAAGTATCTTGAAATTAAAATAATTTTACTATAAACTAGACTCATTATAGAACACTCTCCAAAAAGAATACCCAAAACGGAGTTTTCTAGCTCAAGATATAAATTTTTAAAGTAGAGCCTAAGACTGAAACTTTAAATCTGACCTTGTAGTAGTAAAATAGGTGTAACTCACTCTAGAAAAATGCAAATGGACTGATTTCAACTTTGTTGGAGAGCTAACACATATAGGAATACACCCATGTATGTTATGTATAAAGCTTTGTACCACGTAAATACAGAATGAGAAATAAATTTCGGGATAGTGTACTGTGAAAGTGCAGTTTGGAAAGGTTCTGGCTAAGGAAAGACTTGGTATTTAAGCATGTCCATTGTGACCCACCTCTCTTTCCTGGGAACCCTCCTATGCATGGTTTACAATGGATTTACACTATTCCAAAGATGTAAATGCTAAAATTTGATGAGTTAGGAATTTTGGAACTACCTTTACTAAGCTGAGATAACAAGTATACAGAGAATTATAAACTTTCTTCTAAAAGATGTCAAAACTATAAATAAAAGAATCAAGTCTTGTAAAAAGAGAATTTTAAGAATTTAAGTAGAATAATAATCTTCAAGAGTTATACTAAACCATAATAAGAATATATAAAGAACCTATAATAATATTTTGAAATGCATTAATGTATTAATGGAATTCTAAGAGTACAAAGAACACTAAGAGAAAAAGATAATACTAAGACATCCATTACCTCTTAGGAACACTAGGAACTCAACTTGATAACTTTGGTTGCTTAAAATGAATCATTTATGAAAATGTTTACTATGAGATTTACATGATATTATCCATGTTTCATGAAGTGAATTATAGTAAAGTGAATGTATGGTGATGAGTTATGAAATGATGAAGATGAATGATTGATTGCCCATGATTTATTGTGATTACATGATGATATGCATACATTCATTTTCAAAGGAAATAATAAAAGTAAAGTTTGAAAAAGTAGCAATGAAAGTCTGGAAAAGTGGACTTGAGCTAAACTCACGGCTTAACCCCCTAAACCGTTGAGATCACGGCAACGGAATGAAAACCAAAAAGGTTATGGCGATGGCCATGGTATGAGCTCATTACCCTTTTAGGGTGGTCTAAGGCATTGATGCATTCATCCCGTGAGTAATTAAGAAATATGTTGATGAAATAAATGAAAGATGATGATCACTAAACAAGTGAATATTGAGGATGAGTAATAATGAAATGCATGCAGCTCCTAAATGATTACTGCTTATTAGTGGTTTTACATGATATGCTTATATGTATGCTTGATGAAATGTTGAATGAATATTTCTGCTAATGTTCAAGATTAGTTTAAAAGTAACTGCACTTGACTAATCACGCTTTGTGAAAGTTTGATAATTGAATCCTTACTTGTTCACCTTTTTATAATAAACCCGAAGTGACTGGGACGACAACGATGACACTTTTAGTACAAGTGGGAACTCCTACTGAGAAATCATGTATTTCTCACTCCTATGTTTATTTTCCATTGTCGTTACCAGAGACAGACGTGTCCACCTAAAGCAACGAGGCCGTAGCTGAGGAAGGAGGTAGCACGTGAAGATTTCAAACCGTTCAAGTAGGAGCATTCCGAGCTTTAGTTACATTATAGTTTGTGAGAAACAATTAGTAATAGTAGAACTTATATTGTTATTTGTAATAACTTATCAGTATGATATATGCCCTGTTGTGACTTATGTATTAAGTGATTATATTCCAGTTTATGTGATAATTGTTCTACAATTAGTCTTTTATTCCGCTTATTTAATTAAGTACGCAATGTAACTTGATTATTATCTATAAAAGCGCTATGTATTTCACTTCTCGTTACAGGCTTAAGTTTTCAAAAAAATTAATTTATTTAAAGAAAAAAAAAACTTCCATTATTTTTCTAAGTTAATTTCAAAAGAAAATTAATACAACGCATAAGTGACAACTAATAGAATCCAAATGTGAACTTAAGCACAGTGGGGTTCTATTAGGGTGTTACAGGTCTAGTCATAGGTTCAGGGACAGCAGCCATCCTAGGTCGATTAACAGCTTGTGTCCTAGGTTGATTCATCATAGGGTGTTGGGGTTGTTTCCCTTTAAATCCACCTCCTTGGTAGGGTTTCTTGTGAGGGGGTGGGAACCCTCAGTGACCTTGTTGAGCAGACCTCTTCCTATTCTCTTCAACTCGGTGGGCAACTAGCTGGCGATTACAACTCTCAGCCACTTGGCTTTTGCTGACTAAAGATGCATAGTCAGTGACCTCCAGTGGAGCCACAGATGCCAAAATGTCTGGCCTCAAACCACTCTCATATTTCATACATTTCCAAGCCTCGTTGGGATCCCTTTGGTAGCTAGTTGAGTGTTTGATCAGTTCTTCAAACTTAGCTGTGTACTCAGCCACACTTCGATTTCCCTGTGTCATCAACAGAAATTCTACTTCCTTTGCCTTCTTAATCGGATCTAGAAAATATTTCTTATGGAACGTGGCATAGAAGACCTCCCACGTAATCTGTATGTCAAAGACTTTCGAGCAAACCCTTTGCACCCTTCCACCACGCTGGCAGCCTCTCCTTTCAAAGATATAAGTAGAGAATGCCACCTTTTGTTCATTAGAGCATTCTACCACTGAGAAAACCTTCTCCATCTCTTGAATCCATCCGTCAGCTATTTCGGGGTTAGTTGTCACTTTGAATTCTGGAGGTCCAGCCCTCTTGAATTCTGAGAATTTTCCATGTTCTTGATTCCCAACTGACTCCTCTGACCACCTATTCATCTGCTCCATCATCACTGTTGCTTGTGCTTGCATAGCCCTAGCCATCTCCTGGAGTGCATTTGCCAGTTCATCACGATTACCTCCACCGCGTGCCCCATGCGTACGTCTGTTTGCTGCCATTAGTTCCTAGACACACCAAACAACAGTCATCGAGTTGATCAGGCTCAATACTATAGCTAAGCATGGTAGCAACTATGGCAGTATCACAAGACGATCATGCATTTCTAAATCCTATATCCCATCATACGATAAGATTAATAGCATGATATCATAGATGTAAGCATAGTCAGTCCATTCCTCAGGCTTAAATAGGATAAACTGCTCTGATACCATAATGTAACACCCTAATAGAACCCCACTATGCTTAAGTTCACATTTGGATTCTATTAGTTGTCACTTATGCCTTGCATTTATTTTCTATTGAAATTAACTTAGAAAAATAGTGGAAGTTTTTTCTTTAAATAAATTAATTTTTTTGAAAACTTAAGCACAGAATTAGAAGTGAAATACATAGCGCTTTTATATATAATAATCAAGTTACATTGCGCACTTAATTAAATAAGCGGAATAAGAGACTAAGTGTGAACTATTATCACATAAACTGGAATATAATCACTTAATACATAAGTCACAACAGGGCATATATCATACTGATAAGTTATTACAAATAACAATATAAGTTCTACTATTACTAATTGTTTCCCACAAACTATAATGTAACTAAAGCCCGGAATGCTCCTACTTGAAAGGTTTGAAATCTTCACGTGCTACCTCCTTCCTCAGCTACAGCTTCGTTGCTTTAGGTGGACACGTCTGTCTTTGGTAACGAAAACGGAAAATAAATATAGGAGTGAGAAATACATGATTTCTCAATAGGAGGTCCTACTTGTACTAAAAGTGTCATCGTTGTCGTCCTAGTCACTTTGGGTTTATTATAAAAAGGTGAACAAGTAAGGATTCAATTATCAAACTTTCACAAACGTGATTAGCCGAAGTGCAGTTACTTTTAAACTAATCTTGAACATTAGCAGAAATATCCATTCAGTATTTCATCAAGCATACATATAAGCATATCATGTAAAACCACTAATAAGCAATAATCATTTAGGAGATGCATGCATTTCATGATTACTCATCCTCAACATTCACTTGTTTAGTGATCATCATCTTTCATTTATTTCATCAACATATTTCTTAATTACTCATAGGATGAATGCATCAATGCCTTTGACCACCTTAAAGGGTAATGAGCTCATACCGTGGCCGTCACCATAACCTTTTGGTTTTCTTTCCGTTGCCATGATCTCAACGGTTTAGGGGGTTAAGCCGTGAGTTTAGCTCAAGTCCACTTTTCCATACTATCATTGCTACTTTTTCAGGTTTTACTTTTATTCTCACTGAGTGAAATCATCAATACCTTAATCCTCAAAGACGATTAAGCAGTGAGTTGGTCTATTTATTATTTCATTTGAAACATGAATGTATGCACATTAATAAATCATGGCACAGTCAATTATTTTATCATTATCATTTCATATCTCATCAATACATTCACATTTCTGTATATCACTTCATGTAACATAGACAATATCATGTAAATCTCATAGTAAACATTCTCATAGATAATTCATATTAAGCAACCTAAGTTATCATGTTAGGTCTCTAGTGTTCCTAATAGGTTATGAATATCTTGGTATTAGCTTTTTCTCTTAGTCTTCTTTGTACTCTTAGTATTTCCATTAATACATTAATACCCTTTAAGATATTTTTAGAGGTTGTTTATATATTTTTATTATGACTTTTATATATATCTCCTAAAGATTATTATTCTACTTAAATCCTTAAAATTATCTCTTTACAAGACTTGAATCTTTTATTTAGAGTTCTGACATCTTTTAGAATAAAATTTGTAGCACTAACATCTTATATTAGTGTAAATCAACTGTAATTGTGCATAGTAAGATTCCCAGGAAAGAGAGGTGGGTCACAATGGACACGCTTAAATACCAAGTCTTTCCTTAGCCAGAACCTTTCCAAATTGCACTCTCACAGTATCACGCTACCTTCAAGACTTTCTCATTACGTCCTCCAAATTATATTTCTCATTCTGTATTTTCGTGGTGTACAAATTTATGCATAGCATACATAAGTGTGTTTAGTGTGTTTTTATATGTGTTAGCTTTTCCACAAAGTTGAAATCAGTCCATTTGCATTTTTCTAGAGTGAGTTACACCTATTTTACTACTACAAGGTCAGATTAAGAGTTTCAGTCTTATGCTCTACTTTAAAAATTTATATCTTGGGCTAGGAAACTCCGTTTTAGGTGATTCTTTTTGGAGAGTGTTCTACAATGAGTCTAGTTTATAATAAAAATATTTTCATTTTGAGATCCTTCATATTTTATGAACACTAATTTTTGAAGTAACTACTGCCAGAAATAACTAGAAATTCCAGCACCTGCCATGTTCGTGTCTTAAGTTATCTTTTATTAACTTAAGTTTCACATACAATCTTTTAAGTTATATTTGAGTTTGATAACATGATAAAAGTACTCATAGTAGAATAGAACATGTTGTGTTTTCTAAAAATATAATTACTCAAAACTTTTGACAATAACTCAAGTTTGAGGCATTCTATCCATGAGCAAAGTTAGAAGCCAACAATACTTGAACAAATAAAGAAGAAACTCCTACCTCTTGTGTAGGGTCTAAAAAGGGTCCTTCTCTTCTTCCTTAAGCTTTGAACAAGAGTCTTTGGAGTGGATGACCCTCCTTGAATCTTGGCTTTAGAACTTGAGTGCTTAAGAAAATATTTCTCACTAAAGTTAAAGATTGTAACTCTTGTGAGGGCTAGTGAAAGTTTGGACTTAGGATATAAGTGTTTGGATGAAGTTTAGAGGATTAAGAGAAGTCTTTGAAGAACATAAGAAGAATGATAGAATAAGAAAGAAAGAACACTTACGGAGTTTCTGAATTGAAGAGAGTTTGAGGAGTATTTATAGTGGAAAGATTAGAGAAAAAAAAAACAGAAGAAGGAAAGTACTTGGAGCATGATTTATGGAAACATGTTGGCTGAATTTTGGGATGAAAATTGTAACACCCTAATAGAACCCCATTGTGCTTAAGTTCACATTTGAATTCTATTAGTTGTCACTTATGCCTTACATTTTATTTTCTTTTGAAATTAACTTAGAAAAATAGTGGAAGTTTTTTTTTTCTTTAAATAAATTAATTTTTTTGAAAACTTAAGCCTGTAACGAGAAGTGAAATACATAGCGCTTTTATAGATAATAATCAAGTTACATTGTGCACTTAATTAAATAAGCGGAATAAGAGACTAAGTGTAGAACTATTATCACATAAACTGGAATATAATCACTTAATACATAAGTCACAACAGGGCATATCATACTGATAAGTTATTACAAATAACAATATAAGTTCTACTATTACTAATTTTTTTTCACAAACAATAATGTAACTAAAGCTCGGAATGCTCCTACTTGAACGGTTTGAAATCTTCACGTGCTACCTCCTTCCTCAGCTACAGCTTCGTTGCTTTAGGTGGACACGTCTGCCTCTGGTAACGACAACGGAAAATAAACATAGGAGTGAGAAATACATGATTTCTTAGTAGGAGTTCCTACTTGTACTAAAAGTGTCATCGTTGTCGTCCCAGTCACTTTGGGTTTATTATAAAAAGGTGAACAGGTAAGGATTCAATTATCAAACTTTCACAAACGTAATTAGCCGAAGTGCAGTTACTTTTAAACTAATCTTGAACATTAGCAGAAATATCCATTCAATATTTCATCAAGCATACATATAAGCATATCATGTAAAACCACTAATAAACAATAATCATTTAGGAGCTGCATGCATTTCATGATTAATCATCCTCAACATTCACTTGTTTAGTGATCATCATCTTTCATTTATGTCATCAACATATTTCTTAATTACTCACGGGATGAATGCATCAATGCCTTAGACCACCCACCTAAAGGGTAATGAGCTCATACCGTGGCCGTCGCCACAACCTTTTTGGTTTTCATTCCGTTGCCGTGATCTCAACGGTTGTAGGGGGTTAAACCGTGAGTTTAGCTCAAGTCCACTTTTCCAGACTTTCATTGCTACTTTTTCAAACTTTACTTTTATTTTCTTTCCGTTGCCGTAATCTCAATGGTTAAGAGTGAGCTTAGCTCGAGTCCACTTTTCCAGACTTTCATTGCTAATTTCCCAGGCTTTTACTTTTATTATTTCCTTTGAAAATGAATGTATGCATATCATCATGTAATCACAATAAATCATGGGCAATCAATCGTTCATCCTCATCATTTCATAACTCATCACCATACATTCACATTACTATAATTCACTTCATGAAACATGGATAATATCATGTAAATCTCATAGTAAACATTTTCATAAATAATTCATATTAAGCACCCAAAGTTATCAAGTTGAGTTCCTAGTGTTCCTAAGAGGTAATGGATGTCTTAGTATTATCTTTTTCTCTTAGTGTTCTTTGTACTCTTAGCATTCCATTAATACATTAATGTACTTCAAAATATTATTATAGGTTCTTCATATATTATTATTATGACTTTCATATAACTCTTGAAGATTATTATTCTACTTAAATTCTTAAAATTCTCTCTTTACAAGACTTGATTCTTTTATTTATAGTTTTGACATCTTTTAGAAGAAAGTTTATAATTCTCTATATACTTGTTATCTCAGCTTAGTAAAGGTAGTTCCAAATTCCTAACTCATCAAATTTTAGCATTTACATCTTTGGAATAGTGTAAATCAACTGTAAACCATGCATAGTAGGGTTCCCAGGAAAGAGAGGTGGGTCACAATGGACATGCTTAAATACCAAGTCTTTCCTTAGCCAGAACCTTTCCAAACTGCACTTTCACAGTACACTATCCTGAAATTTATTTCTCATTCTGTATTTACGTGGTACAAAGCTTTATACATAACATACATGGGTGTATTCCTATATGTGTTAGCTCTCCAACAAAGTTGAAATAAGTCCATTTGCATTTTTCTAGAGTGGGTTACACCTATTTTACTACTACAAGGTCAGATTTAAAGTTTCAGTCTTAGGCTCTACTTTAAAAATTTATATCTTGAGCTAGAAAACTCCGTTTTAGGTGATTCGTTTTGGAGAGTGTTTTATGATGCGTCTAGTTTATGGTAAAAATATTTTTATTTCAAGATACTTCATATTTTATGAGTATTAAATTTCGGAACACCTACTGCAAGAAATAGCCAAAAATCCAGCACTTACCATTTTCATATTTTATGTCACTTATTTTAACACAAGGATCACACAACATATTTCAAGCATCATTTGAGCATGAAAGCAACATAATATCACTTTGGAAGCAGAATGGAACAAGGGGTTTCACAAAATATTTATACAATATCCCCTTGAAAGATTTTTATCAACAAACATAAGCTTGATGGCATCCTAACCATGAGCAAGGTTAGATGTCATCATGGCTTACACAACCAAAGTGAGGGCTCCTACCTCTTGTGTAGGGTCTAGAAAGGGTCCTTCTCTTCTTCCTTAAGCTTTGAACAAGAGTCTTTGGAGTGGATGACCCTCCTTGAATCTTGGCTCTAGAACTTGAATGCTTAAGAAAATATTTCTCACTAGAGTTAAAGATTGTAACTCTTGTGAGGGCTAGTGAAAGTTTGGACTTAGGATTTAAGTGTTTGGATGAAGTTTAGAGAATCAAGAGAAGTCTTTGAAGAACATAAGAAGAATGATAGAATAAGAAAGAAAGAACACTTAGGGAGTTTTTGAATTGAAGAGAGTTTGAGGAGTATTTATAGTGGAAAAATTAGAGAAAAAACAGAAGAAGGAAAGCACTTGGAGCATGATTTATGGAAACATGTTGGCTGAATTTTGGGATGAAAATGCTCCTTGTTTTGTGCAAACATGTTTCCATGTTTTGTGCAAACACGTTTCCATGTTTTGTGCAAACACGTTTCCATGTTTTATGCAAACATGTTGGATGAAAATGCTCCATGTTTTATGCAAACATGTTTCCATGTTTTATGCAAACATATTTCCATGTTTTGTGCAAAGATGTTAGTGGATATTTTTGTAATTAGACAATGATTGTGGTATTCTTGTAATTCCATTCATAGAGTAAGGGTATCTTTGTCATTTAATAAGGCAAGGGTAGTTTGGTAATTTCCTTTACATAGCAAGGGCATTTTCATAATTTCTACTAAGTGATGGCATTTTCGTAATTCTTTGCATTTTTCTCTAGACATACTTAAGTAGACTATTTGTTGTGTTTCATAACATTTGTCCCGATTCTCTTGGTTTTGCTATCGCTAATTAATATTTATCTTAGTTATAAATTTGGGGATGTTACATTTCTCCCCTCCTTATTAAAAATTTTGCCCTCAAAATTTGATACCTGTGAATAGGTTCGGAAATTCTTTTCGCATATCTTCCTTGGGCTCCCATGTGTGCTCTTCCATTCCATCTTGTCCCCAGGCTACTCGGACCAGAGATACAGATTTGTTTCTCAGCTGCTTGATGCCATGATCCACGATCCTCAACGGTGGTAATTCAAAAGTTAAGTCATCTTTTAATTGTATAGTTTCGGCTCAAACACATGACTGGGGACTGACTGATACTTTCTCAATTGGGACACATGAAAAACATTGTGTAGGTTAGACAAATTTGGAGGTAATGCAATTTGGTAGGCGGAGGGACCTACCTTTTTGAGGATTTGGAAGGGTCCTAAGAATCTAGGGCTTAGCTTTTTGACTTTCATTGCACGACCTATACCTGTGGTAGGAGTAATTCGCAAGAATATGTGTTCTCCTTCTTGAAATTCGAGAGGTTTCCTTCTCTTGTCAGCATAGCTCTTCTGCCTACTCGAGCAAAGGAGGATTCTTTCCCTAATTTTCCTTATTTGATTGGTTGTCTCTTCTACCAAATCAGGGCCCAAAATACTTTGCTCTCCCGGTCACACCAACAAAGTGGTGATTGACACTTTCTACCATACAAAGCCTCATAAGGTGCCATCCCAATGCTAGTGTGGTAACTATTATTAAATGCAAACTCAATCAATGGAAGCTGCTTGTCCCAACTTTTTGGCTGGTCTAAGACACATGCTCTTAGCATATCCTCAAGGGTTTGAATTGTTCTTTCTGATTGTCCATCAGTCTGAGGGTGATAGGCAGTGCTTAGACACAACTTTGAACCAAATGCCTTTTGCAAAGCTCCCCAAAATCTTGAGGTGAACCTTGGATCCCTATCTGAGACAATGGTTTTGGGTACTCCATGGAGCCTTATTATCTCTTGGATGTATAGCTGAGCTAACTTTTCCAAAGGGTAATTTGCTCGAATGGGTAAAAAGTGAGTAGATTTGGTCAATCTATCTACAATTACCCATATGGAGTCATGTTCGGTAGGCATTCTTGGCAATCCCATCACGAAATCCATGGATATTCCTTCCCACTTCCATTCGGGGATTTCGAGAGGTTGTAGCACTCCGGAGGGTTTTTGATGCTCTATCTTCACTTTTTGGCATACCAAACATTTTTGCACTATATTTGCTATATCTGCTTTCATCTTTGGCCACCAGAACATCGTTTTTAGGTCATGGTACATCTTGGTTATACCGGGGTGTACACTAAATTGACTCTTGTGGGCTTCTTCCAAAATGCTAGCTCTCAATCCTTCTTTTGCAGGTACACAAATTCTCCCTTGGTATCTCCACACTCCTTCCTTATCCTGGACAAACTCTTTCAACTTTCCTGCTTCGACAAGGGTTAAGGTTCTAAGGAAATCCTCATCTTCCCTTTGGGCTTGAATTATTTGATCCTTAAAGCTACTGGTTACACTTAGTTGGCTTAACCGAATTTGTTCTGAAGTCCCCCTATATCCTAAGTTGAGGTTCCTAAAATCTTCTATCAGCTCATTTTCTTTCACCATGAGCCAAGCAGCATGCAAGGACTTACGACTCAAAGCGTCTGCTACCACATTTGCCTTTCCTGGGTGGTAATTCAACCCAAAGTCATAGTCCTTGAGAAACTCCATCCAACGCCTTTGTCTCATATTGAGTTCCTTTTAGTTGAAGATGTATTTCAGACTTTTGTGGTCAGAAAAGACTTCAAACCTTACACCATAAAGATGATGTCTCCAGATTTTTAAGGCAAAGACAATAGCTGCTAGCTCTAAGTCATGGGTTGGGTAATTTACTTCATGGGGTTTGAGCTGTCTAGAGGCATAGGCTACTACATTCCTATTTTGCATCAAAACACATCCTAGTCCTCTTCCCGAGGCATCACAATACACCACAAATTTTTCTTTTGGGTCAGGTATGATTAGGACAGGGGTAGTGGTCAACTTCTTCTTTAGTTCTTGGAAACTCTCTTCATATTCTGGGCTCCATATAAAAGCTGAATTCTTCCTTGTTAGCTTGGTGAGGGGTAAGGTAATTTGGGAAAAACCTCTAATGAACCTTCAGAGTAACCTGCCAGCCCTAGAAAACTCCTAATCTCCTTTACAAAGGGTAGGGGTTTCCCATTGTTGCACCACTTCTATCTTACTTGGGTCTCTTGCTATTCCCCATGTGACACTACATGACCTAAGAACTTAACTTCCTTCATCCAAAATTCACACTTGGACAACTTTGCATAAAGTTTCTTGTTCCTCAACACCTCCAACACCACTCGTAAGTGTTCTTCGTGCTCTTCTTCAGTTCTTGAGTAAACTAGAATGTCATCGATGAACACTATTACAAACTTGTCCAAGTATGGTCTAAATATCCTATTCATGTAGTCCATAAACACTGCCGGTGCATTGGTTAACCCAAACGACATCACATTAAACTCATAATGTCCATATCTAGTCCTAAAGGCTGTCTTTGGTATGTCCTCCTCCTTCACTCGAATCTGGTGGTATCCTAATCGCAGATCTGTCTTGGAAAACACTTGGGCTCCTCTTAATTGGTCCATGAGGTCATCTATTCTAGGCAAAGGGTATTTATTCTTTCTGGTCACTTGGTTTAGCTGCCTATAATCCACACATAACCGCAAGCTCCCATCCTTCTTCTTGACAAATAGCACTGGAGCTCCCCATGGTGAAGCACTAGACCTAATGAATTTCTTCTCTAGTAGCTCCTCTAATTGCTTCTTCAATTCTGTTAACTCGGCAAGTGGCATCCTATAAGGAGCTATAGATATGGGTCCCGTTCCCGGTACCAAATCTATAGAAAACTCAATCTCCCTTTTTGGAGAAAATTCAGGTATGTCATTAGGAAAAACATCTGAGAATTCCTTTACTACAAGGATCTTTTCTAGAGCTTGCTCCACTTCCCTCTCACTTGTCATCAGGAAAACATATCCTCGCTCTTCATTCCTACTATCCCCCAGGATAATGGAGTTTAGGTATAGTCGTACCTTTCTATCAAGTTTAGAGGGATTGGGTAAAGATGGTTTGGGAAGAAATACTAGTGACTTATTTGCACAATGTAGTAACACACGGTTAGCCAAAAGCCAATCCATGCCCAAGATTACATTAAAACTAGACAAGGGTAGACAAACTAAATCATGATGAAAAATCCTATCAGCTACCTCAAATTCACAATTTAGGCAGGCTTGATCAAGCTAATGATATTTATAGTGGGTGTAGAGACAACTAAGATGATTTTTAAGTCAGATATATACAACCTCAACTTATTAGCACAATCATATGAAATGAATGAATGTGTTGCGCCAGAATCAAACAATACAATTAAGGGTTTTCCATTAATTATACACTTACCTTGAATCAGATCATCGGATTCTCGAGGGCATCTCAAGAGGATAGCAAACACGCGTCCCTGTGCCTTAGGCTTAAGTGTAGAGGACTGATTGAACTTTAGGCACTCTCTAGAATAGTGTCCTGCCTGTCCACACCGATAACAAACATTTTTACCAAATCTGCATTCCCCTCCATGTATCTTTCCACAAGTGGCACAAGGGGGTCTAGTCATAGGTTTAGGGACAGCAGCCATCCTAGGTCGATTAACAGCTTGTGTCCTAGGTTGATTCATCATAGGGTGTTGGGGTTGTTTCCCTTTAAATCCACTTCCTTGGTAGGGTTTCTTGTGAGGGGGTGGGAACCCTCGGTGATCTTGTTGAGCAGACCTCTTCCTATTCTCTTCAACTCGGTGGGCAACTAGCTGGCGATTGCAACTCTCAGCCACTTGGCTTTTTGGTCGACTAAAGATGCATAGTCAGTGACCTCCAGTGGAGCCACAGATGCCAAAATGTCTGGCCTCAAACCACTCTCATATTTCATGCATTTCCAAGCCTCGTTGGGATCCCTTTGGTAGCTAGTTGAGTGTTTGATCAGTTCTTCAAACTTAGCTGTGTACTCAGCCACACTTCGATTTCCCTGTGCCAGCAACAAAAATTCTACTTCCTTTGCCTTCTTAACCGGATCTGGAAAATATTTCTTATGGAATGTAGCATAGAAAACCTCCCACGTAATCAGTATGTCGACTTTCAAGCAAGCCCTTTGCACCCTTCCACCACGCTGCTGCCTCCTTTCAAAGATATAAGTAGAGAATGCCACCTTTTATTCATCAGAGCATTCTACCACTGAGAAAACCTTCTCTATCTCTTGCTTCCATATGTCAGCTATTTCGGGGTTAGTTGTCCCTTTGAATTCTGGAGGTCCAGCCCTCTTGAATTCTGAGAATTTTCCATGTTCTTGGTTCCCAACCGATTCCTCCGACATCCTATTCATCCGCTCCATCATCATCAATGCTTGTGCTTGCATAGCCCTAGCCATCTCCTGGAGTGCATTTGCCGCTCATCACGATTACCTCCACCGCGTGCCCCATGCGTCAGTGCTTTCTTGCCATTAGTTCCTAGACACACCAAACAACAGTCATCGAGTTGATCGTGCTCAATACTATAGCTAAGCATGGTAGCAACTATGGCAAGATCACAAGACGATCATGCATTTCTAAATCCTATATCCCATCATACAGATAAGATTAATAGCATGATATCATAGACAGAAGCATAGTCAGTCCATTCCTCAGGCTTAAATAGGATGAACTGCTCTGATACCATAATGTAACACCCTAATAGAACCCCACTGTGTAACATCCCCTGCTGCTTTATGGATTGACGACTGTCCCCACAAACCAACACGGGTCCTTTCAGCATGCTTTGTCCTCACTCACACGCTTCCTGGGAAAACTTCCCAGGAGGTCACCCATCCCAAAATTACCCCAGGTCAAGCACGCTTAACTATGGAGTTCTTTCAATTTAGGCTACCGAAAAGAAGATGCATCTTGTTGGTATAGGTAGTACAAATCAATTCATATAAGCCTTCTTAATCAGATAGTCCCATACCTATACAGCCTCAGGATCCCTCTCATTCGGGTGTGTAATCGGTTCATTCATGTACCCCTCCGCTTAGAGGACCTTGCGAGGAGCCGCTCCTTGTCCGTGCCCTCTTTGCACCGGCGATCACTCCTCGTCCTCGTCCCTGGGCGTTACATGCCCACCAGCTTCCGCATGGTTCGTCCCCGAACCACACCGTACTGGGAGAGGTGCAGGCTCTGATACCATTTGTAACATCCCCTGCTGCTTTATGGATTGACGACTGTCCCCACAAACCAACACGGGTCCTTTCAGCATGCTTTGTCCTCACTCACACGCTTCCTGGGAAAACTTCCCAGGAGGTCACCCATCCCAAAATTACCCCAGGTCAAGCACGCTTAACTATGGAGTTCTTTCAATTTAGGCTACCGAAAAGAAGATGCATCTTGTTGGTATAGGTAGTACAAATCAATTCATATAAGCCTTCTTTAACTGTATAGTCCCATACCTATACAGTCTCAGGATCCCTCTCATTCGGGTGTGTAATCGGTTCATTCATGTACCCCTCCGCTTAGAGGACCTTGCGAGGAGCCACTCCTTGTCCGTGCCCTCTTTGCACCGGCGATCACTCCTCGTCCTCGTCCCTGGGCGTTACATGTAATGTAACACCCTAATAGAACCCCACTGTGCTTAAGTTCACATTTGGATTCTATTAGTTGTCACTTATGCCTTGTATTAGTTTTCTTTTGAAATTAACTTAGAAAAATAATGGAAGTTTTTTTTTTTCTTTAAATAAATTAATTTTTTTGAAAACTTAAGCACAGAACGAGAAGTGAAATACATAGCGCTTTTATAGATAATAATCAAATTACATTGCGCACTTAATTAAATAAGCGGAATAAAAGAATAAGTGTAGAACAATTATCACATTAACTGGAATATAATCACTTAATACATAAGTCACAACAGGGCATATATCATACTGATAAGTTATTACAAATAACAATATAAGTTCTACTATTACTAATTGTTTCTCACAAACTATAATGTAACTAAAGCTCGGAATGCTCCTACTTGAACGGTTTGAAATCTTCACGTGCTACCTCCTTCCTCAGCTACGGCCTCGTTGCTTTAGGTGGACACGTCTGTCTCTGGTAACGACAACGGAAAATAAACATAGGAGTGAGAAATACATGATTTCTCGATGGGAGTTCCTACTTGTACTAAAAGTGTCATCGTTGTCGTCCCAGTCACTTCGGTTTATTATAAAAAGGTGAACAGTAAGGATTCAATTATCAAACTTTCACAAACGTGATTAGCGAAGTGCAGTTACTTTTAAACTAATCTTGAACATTAGCGAAATATTCATTCAAGATTTCATCAAGCATACATATAAGCATATCATGTAAAACCACTAATAAGCGTAATAATTTAGGAGCTGCATGCATTTCATGATTACTCATCCTCAACATTCACTTGTTTAGTGATCATCATCTTTCATTTATTTCATCAACATATTTCTTAATTATTCACGGGATGAATGCATCAATGCCTTAGACCACCCTAAAAGGGTAATGAGCTCATACCATGGCCGTCGCCATAACCTTTTTGGTTTTCATTCCGTTCCCGTGATCTCAACGGTTTAGGGGGTTAAGCCGTGAGTTTAGCTCAAGTCCACTTTTCCAGACTTTCATTGCTACTTTTTCAAACTTTACTTTTATTATTTCTTTTGGAAAATGAATGTATGCATATTATCATGTAATCACAATAAACCTTGGGCAATCAATCATTCATCCTCATCATTTCATAATTCATCACCATACATTCACATTACTATAAATCACTTCATAAAACATGGACAATATCATGTAAATCTCATAGTAAACACATTCATAGATAATTCATATTAACTAACCAAAGTTATCAAGTTGAGTTCCTAGTGTTCGTAAGAGGTAATGGATGTCTTAGTATTATCTTTTTCTCTTAGTGTTCTTTGTACTCTTAGCATTCCATTAATACATTAATGCACTTCAAAATATTATTATAGGTTCCTTATATATTTTTATTATGACTTTCATATAACTCTTGAAGATTATTATTCTACTTAAATTCTTAAAATTCTCTCTTTACAAGACTTGATTCTTTTATTTATAGTTTTGACATCTTTTAGAAGAAAGTTTATAATTCTCTGTATACTTGTTAGTAAAGGTAGTTCCAAATTCCTAACTCATCAAATTTTAGCATTTACATCTTTGGAATAGTGTAAATCAACTGTAAACCATGCATAGGAGGGTTCCCAGAAAGAGAGGTGGGTCACAATGGACATGCTTAAATACCAAGTCTTTCCTTAGCCGAACCTTTCCAAACTGCACTTTCACAGTACACTATCCCGAAATTTATTTCTCATTCTGTATTTACGTGGTACAAAGCTTTATACATAACATACATGGGTGTATTCCTATATGTGTTAGCTCTCCAACAAAGTTCAAATCAGTCCATTTACATTTTTCTAGAGTGAGTTACATCTATTTTACTACTACAAGGTCAGATTTAAAGTTTCAGTCTTAGGCTCTACTTTAAAAATTTATATCTTGAGCTAGAAAACTCCGTTTTAGGTGATTCTTTTTGGAGAGTGTTCTATAATGAGTCTAGTTTATAGTAAAATTATTTTAATTTCGAGATACTTAATATTTTATGAACAGTAGCTTTCGAAGTACCTGCTGCCAGAAACAACTAGAATTTCCAGCACCTACCATTTTCATGTCTTAAGTTACCTTTATTAAATCAGGTTTCACATACAATCTTTTCAAGTTATATTTGAGTTTGATAACATCATAAAGGTACTCATAACAAAATAGAACATGTCATATTTCTAAAAATATATTTGTCAAATAATCATTTAAAACTTTTGACAATAACTCAAACTTGAGGCATTCTATCAAGGTTAGAAGCCAACAATGCTTGAACAATTAAAGATGAAGCTCCTACCTCTTGTGTAGGGTCTAAAAAGGGTCCTTCTCTTCTTCCTTAAGCTTCGAACAAGAGTCTTTGGAGTGGATGACCCTCCTTGAATCTTGGCTCTAGAACTTGAATGCTTAAGAAAATATTTCTCACTAGAGTTAAAGATTGTAACTCTTGTGAGGGCTAGTGAAAGTTTGGACTTAGGATTGAAGTGTTTGGATGAAGTTTAGAGGATCAAGAGAAGTTTTTGAAGAACATAAGAAGAATGATAGAATAAGAAAGAAAGAACACTTAGGGAGTTTCTGAATTGAAGAGAGTTTGAGGAGTATTTATAGTGGAAAGATTAGAGAAAAAAATAGAAGATGGAAAGCACTTGGAGCATGATTTATGGAAACATGTTAGCTGAATTTTGGGATGAAAATGCTCCTTGTTTTGTGCAAACACGTTTCCATGTTTTGTGCAAACACGTTTCCATGTTTTATGCAAACATGTTGGATGAAAATGCTCCATGTTTTATGCAAACATGTTTCCATGTTTTATGCAAACACGTTTCCATGTTTTGTGCAAAGATGTTAGTGGATATTCTTGTAATTCCATTCATAGAGTAAGGGTATCTTTGTCATTTAATAAGGCAAGGGTAGTTTGGTAATTTCCTTTACATAGCAAGGGCATTTTCGTAATTTCCACTAAGTGATGGCATTTTCGTAATTCTTTGCATTTTTCTCTAGACATACTTAAGTAGTCTATTTGTTGTGTTTCATAACATTTATCCAGATTCTCTTGGTTTTGCTATCGATAATTAAGATTCTTAGTTATAAATTTGGGGATGTTACACACTGTGCTTAAGTTCACATTTGAATTCTATTAGTTGTCACTTATGCCTTACATTTTATTTTCTTTTGAAATTAACTTAGAAAAATAGTGGAAGTTTTTTTTTCTTTAAATAAATTAATTTTTTTGAAAACTTAAGCACAGAATTAGAAGTGAAATACATAGCGCTTTTATAGATAATAATCAAGTTACATTGTGCACTTAATTAAATAAGCGGAATAAGAGACTAAGTGTAGAACTATTATCACATAAACTGGAATATAATCACTTAATACATAAGTCACAACAGGGCATATCATACTGATAAGTTATTACAAATAACAATATAAGTTCTACTATTACCAATTTTTTTTCACAAACAATAATGTAACTAAAGCTCGGAATGCTCCTACTTGAACGGTTTGAAATCTTCACGTGCTACCTCCTTCCTCGACTACCCTTCGTTGCTTTAGGTGGACACGTCTGCCTCTGGTAACGACAACGGAAAATAAACATAGGAGTGAGAAATACATGATTTCTCAGTAGGAGTTCCTACTTGTACTAAAAGTGTCATCGTTGTCGTCCCAGTCACTTCGGGTTTATTATAAAAAGGTGAACAGGTAAGGATTCAATTATCAAACTTTCACAAACATGATTAGCCGAAGTGCAGTTACTTTTAAACTAATCTTGAACATTAGCAGAAATATCCATTCAATATTTCATCAAGCATACATATAAGCATATTGTAACGCCCGGGGACGAGGAAGAGGAGTGATCGCCGGTGCAAAGAGGGCACGGACAAGGAGCGGCTCCTTGCAAGGTCCTCTAAGCGGAGGGGTACAAGAATGAACCGATTACACACCCGAATGAGAGGAATCCTAAGATTGTATAGGTATGGGACTATACAGTTGAGAATGGCTTATATGAATTGATTTGCACTACTTATACCAACAAGATGCATCTTCTTTTCGGTAGCCCAAACTGAAAGAACTCCACAGTTAAGCGTGCTTGACCTGGGGTAATTTTGGGATGGGTGACCTCCTGGGAAGTTTTCCTAGGAAGCGTGCGAGTGAGGACAAAGCATGCTGAAAAGACCCATGTTGGTTTGTGGGGATAGTCGCTAATCCATAAAGCAGCAGGGGATGTTACAAATGGTATCAGAGCCTGCACCTCTCCCAGTACGGTGTGGTTCGGGGACGAACCAGGCGGAAGCTGGTGGGCATGTAACGCCCGGGGACGAGGACGAGGAGTGATCGCCGGTGCAAAGAGGGCACGGACAAGGAGCGGCTCCTTGCAAGGTCCTCTAAGCGGAGGGGTACATGAATGAACCGATTACACACCCGAATGAGAGGAATCCTAAGATTGTATAGGTATGGGACTATACAGTTGAGAATGGCTTATATGAATTGATTTGCACTACTTATACCAACAAGATGCATCTTCTTTTCGGTAGCCCAAACTGAAAGAACTCCACAGTTAAGCGTGCTTGACCTGGGGTAATTTTGGGATGGGTGACCTCCTGGGAAGTTTTCCTAGGAAGCGTGCGAGTGAGGACAAAGCATGCTGAAAAGACCCATGTTGGTTTGTGGGGATAGTCGCTAATCCATAAAGCAGCAGGGGATGTTACACATATCATGTAAAACCACTAATAAGCAATAATCATTTAGGAGCTGCATGCATTTCATGATTAATCATCCTCAACATTCACTTGTTTAGTGATCATCATCTTTCATTTATGTCATCAACATATTTCTTAATTACTCACGGGATGAATGCATCAATGCCTTAGACCACCCACATAAAGGGTAATGAGCTCATACCGTGGCCGTCGCCACAACCTTTTTGGTTTTCATTCCGTTGCCGTGATCTCAACGGTTGTAGGGGGTTAAGCCGTGAGTTTAGCTCAAGTCCACTTTTCCAGACTTTCATTGCTACTTTTTCAAACTTTACTTTTATTTTCTTTCCGTTGCCGTAATCTCAATGGTTAAGAGTGAGCTTAGCTCGAGTCCACTTTTCCAGACTTTCATTGCTAATTTCCCAGGCTTTTACTTTTATTATTTCCTTTGAAAATGAATGTATGCATATCATCATGTAATCACAATAAATCATGGGCAATCAATCGTTCATCCTCATCATTTCATAACTCATCACCATACATTCACATTACTATAATTCACTTCATGAAACATGGATAATATCATGTAAATCTTATAGTAAACATTTTCATAAATGATTCATATTAAGCACCCAAAGTTATCAAGTTGAGTTCCTAGTGTTCCTAAGAGGTAATGGATGTCTTAGTATTATCTTTTTCTCTTAGTGTTCTTTGTACTCTTAGCATTCCATTAATACATTAATGTACTTCAAAATATTATTATAGGTTCTTTATATATTATTATTATGACTTTCATATAACTCTTGAAGATTATTATTCTACTTAAATTCTTAAAATTCTCTCTTTACAAGACTTGATTCTTTTATTTATAGTTTTGACATCTTTTAGAAGAAAGTTTATAATTCTCTATATACTTGTTATCTCAGCTTAGTAAAGGTAGTTCCAAATTCCTAACTCATCAAATTTTAGCATTTACATCTTTGGAATAGTGTAAATTGTAACACCCTAATAGAACCCCACTGTGCTTAAGTTCACATTTGGATTCTATTAGTTGTCACTTATGCCTTGTATTAATTTTCTTTTGAAATTAACTTAGAAAAATAATGGAAGTTTTTTTTTTCTTTAAATAAATTAATTTTTTTGAAAACTTAAGCCTGTCAGAATTGAGAAGTGAAATACATAGCGCTTTTATAGATAATAATCAAGTTACATTGCGCACTTAATTAAATAAGCAGAATAAAAGACTAAGTGTAGAACAATTATCACATAAACTGGAATATAATCACTTAATACATAAGTCACAACAGGGCATATATCATACTGATAAGTTATTACAAATAACAATATAAGTTCTACTATTACTAATTGTTTCTCACAAACTATAATGTAACTAAAGCTCGGAATGCTCCTACTTGAATGGTTTGAAATCTTCACGTGCTACCTCCTTCCTCGCCTACGGCCTCGTTGCTTTAGGTGGACACGTCTGTCTCTGTAACGACAACGGAAAATAAACATAGGAGTGAGAAATACATGATTTCTCGAGGAGTTCCTACTTGTACTAAAAGTGTCATCGTTGTCGTCCCAGTCACTTCGGGTTTATTATAAAAGGTGAGCAGTAAGGATTCAATTATCAAACTTTCACAAACGTGATTAGCGAAGTGCGATTACTTTTAAACTAATCTTGAACATTAGCGAAATATTCATTCAAGATTTCATCAAGCATACATATAAGCATATCATGTAAAACCACTAATAAGCGAATCATTTAGGAGCTGCATGCATTTCATGATTACTCATCCTCAACATTCACTTGTTTAGTGATCATCATCTTTCATTTATTTCATCAACATATTTCTTAATTACTCACGGGATGAATGCATCAATGCCTTAGACCACCCTAAAAGGGTAATGAGCTCATACCATGGTCATCGCCATAACCTTTTTGGTTTTCATTCCGTTGCCGTGATCTCAACGGTTTAGGGGGTTAAGCCGTGAGTTTAGCTCAAGTCCACTTTTCCAGACTTTCATTGCTACTTTTTCAAACTTTACTTTTATTATTTCCTTTGAAAATGAATGTATGCATATCATCATGTAATCACAATAAATCATGGGCAATCAATCATTCATCTTCATCATTTCATAACTCATCACCATACATTCACTTTACTATAATTCACTTCATGAAACATGGATAATATCATGTAAATCTCATAGTAAACATTTTCATAAATGATTCATTTTAAGCAACCAAAGTTATCAAGTTGAGTTCCTAGTGTTTCTAAGAGGTAATGGATGTCTTAGTATTATCTTTTTCTCTTAGTGTTCTTTGTACTCTTAGAATTCCATTAATACATTAATGCATTTCAAAATATTATTATAGGTTCTTTATATATTCTTATTATGGTTTTCGTATAACTCTTGAAGATTATTATTCTACTTAAATTCTTAAAATTCTCTTTTTACAAGACTTGATTCTTTTATTTATAGTTTTGACATCTTTTAGAAGAAAGTTTATAATTCTCTGTATACTTGTTATCTCAGCTTAGTAAAGGTAGTTCCAAATTCCTAACTCATCAAATTTTAGCATTTACATCTTTGGAATAGTGTAAATCCATTGTAAACCATGCATAGGAGGGTTCCTAGGAAAGAGAGGTGGGTCACAATGGACATGCTTAAATACCAAGTCTTTCCTTAGCCAGAACCTTTCCAAACTGCACTTTCACAGTACACTATCCCGAAATTTATTTCTCATTCTGTATTTACATGGTACAAAGCTTTATACATAACAAACATGGGTGTATTCCTATATGTGTTAGCTCTCCAACAAAGTTGAAATCAGTCCATTTGCATTTTTCTAGAGTGAGTTACACCTATTTTACTACTACAAGGTCAGATTTAAAGTTTCAGTCTTAGGCTCTACTTTAAAAATTTATATCTTGAGCTAGAAAACTCCGTTTTGGGTGATTCTTTTTGGAGAGTGTTCTATAATGAGTCTAGTTTATAGTAAAATTATTTTAATTTCAAGATACTTCATATTTTATGAACAGTAGCTTTCGAAGTACCTGCTGCCAGAAACAACTAGAATTTCCAGCACCTACCATTTTCATGTCTTAAGTTACCTTTATTAAATCAGGTTTCACATACAATCTTTTCAAGTTATATTTGAGTTTGATAACATCATAAGGGTACTCATAACAAAATAGAACATGTCATATTTCTAAAAATATATTTTTCAAATAATCATTTAAAACTTTTGACAATAACTCAAACCTGAGGCATTCTATCAAGGTTAGAAGCCAACAATGCTTGAACAATTAAAGATGAAGCTCCTACCTCTTGTGTAGGGTCTAAAAAGGGTCCTTCTCTTCTTCCTTAAGCTTTGAACAAGAGTCTTTGGAGTGGATGACCCTCCTTGAATCTTGGCTCTAGAACTTAAATGCTTAAGAAAATATTTCTCACTAGAGTCAAAGATTGTAACTCTTGTGAGGGCTAGTGAAAGTTTGGACTTAGGATTTAAGTGTTTGGATGAAGTTTAGAGGATCAAGAGAAGTCTTTGAAGAACATAAGAAGAATGATAGAATAAGAAAGAAAGAACACTTAGGGAGTTTTTGAATTGAAGAGAGTTTGAGGAGTATTTATAATGGAAAGATTAGAGAAAAAACAGAAGAAGGAAAGCACTTGGAGCATGATTTATGGAAACATATTGGCTGAATTTTGGGATGAAAATGCTCCTTGTTTTGTGCAAACACGTTTCCATGTTTTGTGCAAACACGTTTCCATGTTTTGTGCAAACACGTTTCCATGTTTTGTGCAAACACGTTTCCATGTTTTATGCAAACATGTTGGATGAAAATGCTCCATGTTTTATGCAAACATGTTTCCATGTTTTGTGCAAAGATGTTAGTGGATATTTTTGTAATTAGACAATGATAGTGGTATTCTTGTAATTCCATTCATAGAGTAAGGGTATCTTTGTCATTTAATAAGGCAAGGGTAGTTTGGTAATTTCCTTTACATAGCAAGGGCATTTTCGTAATTTCCACTAAGTGATGGCATTTTCGTAATTCTTTGCATTTGTCTCTAGACATACTTAAGTAGACTATTTGTTGTGTTTCATAACATTTGTCCCGATTCTCTTGGTTTTGCTATCGCTAATTAATATTTATCTTAGTTATAAATTTGGGGATGTTACACAAATCAACTGTAAACCATGCATAGGAGGGTTCCCAGGAAAGAGAGGTGGGTCACAATGGACATGCTTAAATACCAAGTCTTTCCTTAGCCAGAACCTTTCCAAACTGCACTTTCACAGTACACTATCCCGAAATTTATTTCTCATTCTGTATTTACGTGGTACAAAGCTTTATACATAACATACATGGGTGTATTCCTATATGTGTTAGCTCTCCAACAAAGTTGAAATCAGTCCATTTGCATTTTTCTAGAGTGGGTTACACCTATTTTACTACTACAAGCTCAGATTTAAAGTTTCAGTCTTAGGCTCTACTTTAAAAATTTATATCTTGAGCTAGAAAACTCCGTTTTAGGTGATTCTTTTTGGAGAGTGTTTTATGATGCGTCTAGTTTATGGTAAAAATATTTTTATTTCAAGATACTTCATATTTTATGAGTATTAAATTTCGGAACACCTACTGTAAGAAATAGCCAAAAATCCAGCACTTACCATTTTCATATTTTATGTCACTTATTTTAACACAAGGATCACACAACATATTTCAAGCATCATTTGAGCATGAAAGCAACATAATATCACTTTGGAAGTAGAATGGAACAAGGGGTTTCACAAAATATTTATACAATATCCCCTTGAAAGATTTTTATCAACAAACATAAGCTTGATGGCATCCTAACCATGAGCAAGGTTAGATGTCATCATGGCTTACACAACCAAAGTGAGGGCTCCTACCTCTTGTGTAGGGTCTAAAAAGGGTCCTTCTCTTCTTCCTTAAGCTTTGAACAAGAGTCTTTGGAGTGGATGACCCTCCTTGAATC
Source organism: Dalbergia cultrata (assembly GCA_031216105.1). NCBI lineage: Eukaryota > Viridiplantae > Streptophyta > Magnoliopsida > Fabales > Fabaceae > Dalbergia > Dalbergia cultrata. The sequence continues at coordinate 40,601,007 of CM062346.1, read as the reverse complement.
TTGGCTCTAGAACTTGAATGCTTAAGAAAATATTTCTCACTAGAGTTAAAGATTGTAACTCTTGTGAGGGCTAGTGAAAGTTTGGACTTAGGATTTAAGTGTTTGGATGAAGTTTAGAGAATCAAGAGAAGTCTTTGAAGAACATAAGAAGAATGATAGAATAAGAAAGAAAGAACACTTAGGGAGTTTTTGAATTGAAGAGAGTTTGAGGAGTATTTATAGTGGAAAAATTAGAGAAAAAACAGAAGAAGGAAAGCACTTGGAGCATGATTTATGGAAACATGTTGGCTGAATTTTGGGATGAAAATGCTCCTTGTTTTGTGCAAACATGTTTCCATGTTTTGTGCAAACACGTTTCCATGTTTTGTGCAAACACGTTTCCATGTTTTATGCAAACATGTTGGATGAAAATGCTCCATGTTTTATGCAAACATGTTTCCATGTTTTGTGCAAAGATGTTAGTGGATATTTTTGTAATTAGACAATGATTGTGGTATTCTTGTAATTCCATTCATAGAGTAAGGGTATCTTTGTCATTTAATAAGGCAAGGGTAGTTTGGTAATTTCCTTTACATAGCAAGGGCATTTTCATAATTTCTACTAAGTGATGGCATTTTCGTAATTCTTTGCATTTTTCTCTAGACATACTTAAGTAGACTATTTGTTGTGTTTCATAACATTTGTCCCGATTCTCTTGGTTTTGCTATCGCTAATTAATATTTATCTTAGTTATAAATTTGGGGATGTTACTAAAATGCTCCTTGTTTTCTGCAAACATGTTTCCATGTTTTATGCAAACATGTTGGATGAAAATGCTCCATGTTTTGTGCAAACATGTTTCCATGTTTTGTGCAAACATGTTGGATGAAAATGCTCCATGTTTTGTGCAAATATGTTTCCATGTTTTGTGCAAACATGTTTCCATGTTTTGTGCAAACATGTTGGATGAAAATGCTCCATGTTTTGTGCAAACATGTTTCCATGTTTTGTGCAAAGATGTTAGTGGAGATTTTCTAACCTTTAGTGCATGTATGTGATTTTGAAATGTGTATGATGTATGTGGTTAAATTATTATGTTATCATCTTAATCCAATGGCTTAGATTCATTCTTGTCTAAAGACAAGTGTAGGGATTTGTGCAAATGGCATTGTAGTAATTTCTTTAACTAAGACAAGGATATTTTTGTAATTAGACAATGATAATGGTATTCTTATAATTCCATTCATAGAGTAAGGGTATCTTCGTCATTTAATAAGGCAAGGGTAGTTTGGTAATTTCCTTTACATAGCAAGGGCATTTTCGTAATTTCCACTAAGTGATGGCATTTTCGTAATTCTTTGCATTTTTCTCTAAACATACTTAAGTAGTCTATTTGTTGTGTTTCATAACATTTGTCCAGATTCTCTTGGTTTTGCTATCGTTAATTAAGATTAATATTTATCTTAGTTATAAATTTGGGGATGTTACATGCACTATCTACCTCATCAGGTTATTAGGACTTCTATGTGGGCTTGGAAATATTGTCTCAATTTTTTGGCTGATACTACCAATGCAAGGCCACTTTTTCTAGCTTAGAGTATCGAAATTCTGCTCTCATCAAATGATTTGCTAACAAAATATATTGGCATTTGTAACATTCTGGATTTTGTCATTAATGCACAAGCCACTGTTGTTTCTGAAACTGCCAAATAAAGGATTAAAAGCTTCTAGGATCCGATCTGGTTAAAATAGGCAAGGATACGAGCACTTGTTTGAAATGAAGGAATGCCTTCTCGTATTCCAATGTCTATTCAAAATCTTTTTCCTTTTTAAGAGTTCGAATAATGGGTTGGCTTTTAGTGTGGACATGGCCAAAAATCTTGATAAAGAAGCTAAACAGCCCATTAAATGCTAAACTTCTTTCATGGAGTTCGGACATTACATTTCCAGGATTGCTCTACATTTGTCTAGATTTGCTTTGATTTCCTTATGAGTGATCATGAAACCCAAAAAAAATTTTGCCTTAACTGTAAAGGTGCACTTGAGGAGGTTTAGCCGCATGTCGTATTGCTCTTGGGTATGAAAAACTTTTCCCAGGTCTTTAGTAAGCATTGTGGGGTCTTCCATCTTTACTAACATGTCATCAATGTATACTTCCATTAGGCCCTGATATGCTCATAGAAGACTTTATTCATGAGTCTTTGATATATAGCTCCGATGTTCTTTAATCTGAACAGCATAACCATATAATAGTAGTTCACCGTGGGAGTTATGAAAGTTATCTTCTCCTCATCTTCTGGGTTCATCGGGATTTGATTGTATATGGAATACGCATCCATAAAAGACTAAAGTCTGTATCTGGGGGGCAGAGTCCACAAGTCCGTCTATATTTGGTAGCGGGTATGGATCTTTAGGGCATGGTTTATTTAGGTCTGTATATTCCATGCACATCCTCAATTTTCCATTTACTTTTGGGACCATGACCATGTTTGCCAACCATGTGGTATACGTACTTTCTCTGAGGAACCCTACTTTAAGCAAATTTGATGCTTACTTTGCCATTGCACTTGCCCTTTCCACACTCATTCGCCTGTTCTATTGGGGTCTATTCCAATCATATCAGACATGATCCATGCAAACAAGTGAGAATTTCTTTGTAAGAGTGAGACCAATTCTTGTTTCAACTTTTCTCCTAAGTTCTTACTTAACTTAGTTATTTTATTAGGAGTGTTGCTGATCTGGATTTCTTCTAACTCCCCTTCCGGTTTAGGATGGTGCCTCTTAACCTCGGATCTTATGTCTAACTCGACTATATTGACTTCAGAATGGCTCAAAGAATGGCCCTTGTTACCTGAGGTACCTGTATTAGGATCCTCCAAACTTGCAAACTAGCACCACAGTGGTTACCTTTCTGCAATCCGAGATGAATTTCAGGATCAGACATATTGTCGAGACAACCGCACCTATCCTATTTAGTATAGGCCTTCCGATTATAACATTATATGCTGAACTCTTATCTACCACAAGGAAATCTGCTTTGATGGTTCTTCCTAATAGTTTAGTCCCCATGATTACATACAAAGATAGGTGTCCTAGGGGGTAGACTCTCTCTCCAGCGAATCCAACTAACTCTTGGAGATAAGCCTTGAGTTTGGATTTCGAAATTCCTAATTTGTCAAATGCATCTTGAAAGAGTAAGTTAGCCGTGCTTCATTGATTTATTAGAATTCTCCATACTTCTGTGTTGAACATATGTACCAAGAACAACATTGGGTCGTCCTGATATGAGGCAACGCCCTTCATATCTTCTTTGGAGAAAGTTATTGTTGGTGTCTTTTTGGGAGGTTCTTCTGGTGTTACACTCATTATTTCTCTCAAATGTCTCTTTCCGGTAGATTTAGTTGCTCCACCACCTATGAATCCACCTGTAATTACATTTATAACATGTTTGGGCTCATTTTCTTCTCTTGGCTCATCATTGATCAGCGGATTTGTCTCCATTCTCTTACTACAAGGATTTTTTTTTTCATTTTCATCCCAAGTATTCGAGGATCATCCCCTTTTGACATTTTTACCTGAAGCAACATATTTGGCCAACTTTCTTTATCAGATCAAGGTCTCTACTATGTCTTTTAAGTCAAAACACTCTGTTGTCCAATGTCCTAGGGCCTTATGGTAGGCGTAGAACTTTGACTTATCTATATTCTTCTTTGGTTTTAGGACCCTGGGTTTCGGTAACATCTCCGTATTGTAGATCTCTTTGTATATGTCGATAAGAGAGACAGTTAATGGGGTATATGTATATCTCGAACCTCGTCCCGACTTTCCTTCTCTTTTACTTTTCTTGTATGGCTTCTGGCTACCGTTTTAAGTGTTTAAACCCATACACTTCTGTATATCTGTCCTGACTTGTATGGTTTCTTCTAAGTGTATGTATTTTTCCACTCAGGTTTGAATTTTTTCCAAGGCCTTTAGTGGCTTTTAGCCAAGGACTCTATGAACAGACTGTTTTGGAGGCCATTAATTAGTGTAACCAAGGCTATCTGTGTGCTAAGTTCTTCACACAGTGGGGTTTCCTTATTGAAGTGCTCCAAGTATTCTCGAAAGGGCTCATTTTGCTATTGGAAGAAACCTAGTAAACTGGATGTCGATTTGGGCTTAAAACGCCTCATTGTGAAGTGGGCTAGAAACTTTGATGCCAATTCGGAGAATCTATCAATTGATCTCGGTGCCAAGTTGTTAAACCATTTCAAGGTTGTTTTTTGCAAGGTGATAGGGAAAGCGAGCATTTTATGGCATCCGAGGTGCCGACTAGATACATTCTAGATTTGAACAAGTCTAAGTACTCCTGAGGATCTGTAATGTCATTATATCCTTTTATCTCCATTGGAAGTTTAAGGTCTTGAGGCAGTTTCAATCTCATCATGTGGTCAGAGAATGGAAAGTTGTCTTCATCATCTATCACTATATCCTTTCCCTTTCATCTTCTGATGCTGTTTGTCGTCGGAAGGGAGTTAAATGACTCGGCTGTAGAAGTTCGACTAGAATCTAAATTGTGGTTTTATGTTCTACAAGAGACGCGGTTTTTTCGGTAGTATTCTTCCGAATCTAATGGTTCATACCTAGGATATGGACTACATGATCCGGGGTCATTTGTCTGATGGTCAGCTCCAGTTCTATGCCACCTAGAACTCCTACATGCCAGACTCAAGGATTGCCTTCGCAGGGCATCCAACACATATCCACGTTCTTTGGATAGATGTCTTCGATAAGCATACTGCCTACAAGCCTATTCCACCTCCTTTTCATGGATTTATCATGCCAATGCGGTTTCTCTTTCCCTTCTTTCTTCAGCTTGGCGCTCTTCGTCGTGCCTATGGCAGTCTTCTTCTATCACTTTCATTGCATTGACGTTGCACTGCAAATCTTGAATATTTTGGGCTTGTTCTCTCAAGACTTTCAGCATCTTCGCCACTGTAGAAGAACTTACCTCGCCAACGCCTACATGTTGAACTTCGCATAAGTTGGCAAGGCTGTTTTCCACTTTGGCGGTATTATCTCTAAATAGCTGCGAGTTAGATCTTGAAGTGGATTCCGAATTAGTGTGCACCACTACTTCATGGATGCTATTTTCCAGCATGCTATTTAGAGGGAATCCTCCCCAAGGTAGACATTGTTATTTTTCCAAAGAATCAAGAAAAAGAGTCAAAAAGTCCCCACAGACGACGCCAATGTAACGTTCCAAAGATTGGGAATGTTACCTATATGAGGAATCTCCTTGGAACTTTCTGACCAAATCTTCCTTGAGTTCCATGCAAGAGTTAAGTGATGAAGTGGGGTACCTACAAGGACTCCACCTAAAGAATAAGTTTGTGTTTAAGCAAGATAATAGTAAACTTCATAAGGAAGCCCCTTACTTGGAGTCCTCAAGGATAGGGGAACAAGATACGGTTACCTGTGGTTGGGGCATTCTAATGTTCCCGCCCCATGTCTATTGTGGAGAATAATATGGGAAGTAAAAGGGGGACATGCTGAGTAAATGTCTTTGTGTCCCGAAGCTTATTTGGGAGTTGACCATTTAGGCCTTCTAGAAATGAGCTTCTCGTTATGGGTTGTATGAAATAGGCCACATGGAGCTATTCTTGTCCGTAACAAACATAATTGTATTATACGCTGACAAATTAATAGTATACAAACTATATCAAACTCTTACCCTGGTTCACATAGGAACCCTTTAGTCTAGGTAGGGTACTACTAAACATTCATTAAGAGAAAATAAGAAGAACTGATTAAATTATCTATCATCGGTTCATCAAAAGGTCTAGCCATGACTACCAATACCAATTAGGGATCTCCACAAAATAATCATTATCACCACAATCTATGTAAAAAATATAGGATAATAGCATAAATGAGAATCAAAGAATTCTAATAGAAAAAACACTAGTATACTACATAGTGATATCTGACATAGTATTAAAATAATTAAAGTATCTTCAATTTCTTCTAAAATAATTCATTTTGGTTATTCTTTTTCTTATCTAACATCATATCATGAGTGCACTTATGCTTAAGAATAAAACCATAGGATTCATTAAATAATTACTCGATTTTCTGGCTATCTGTATAACAATTAGTTTGTTTGTTTTTATTACTTCTTTATCATAAGCTTATTAGTAACTTTAGGCTTGAGAATATAACTCATAGGATTCCTGATATACTTCTCATCTGATGTATTGCCAACGATGTAACACCTCGTATTACATCCTAATATAGATCACAATAGCACGTTATTCTCAATATATCACTTTCATCACAATGATGTAACACCTCGTGTTACGACCTCATACAGTTCAATTGTTGTACTACCTCGTACTACAACCTGATATCGATCATAATTTGAATCCATGAGCTTACAATCAAGAAATTGATATGAAATTAGGCTTACTTATCGAATATTTCCTTGAGTTTTCTCTTGTCATAAAAATCTTTAATATTTGATTAGGAAATCTTATGATTATCAAGTAAATCTCTTCTTAAAAATTCTATTTCTCATACTTTTGCTTTGAGATTTTCTTGAAATCCCCTTAAATCTTATGAGATTTTCTCAATTAAGTCTCCTGAATTAATGTGAGATTCTTCTCTTTAAAAAAAACTCCTAAACTTCTTATGAGATATTCTGCTCAAAACCTCCTAAATTTTTATGAGATATTCTATTCAAAATCTCTTAACTTCTTATCAAAAATTCTGTTCAAAATCTCTTAAATTCTTATGAGATATTTTGTTCAAAATCTTTTAACTTATGAAATTTTTCTACAAAAATTATTTTTAATTTTTATGAGATTTCTTTGGGAGAAAACAAATAAATTGTTTATAAGATTTTCCTATAAAATCTCCTAATCTTATAAGAGTTTTTTCTATAAAATCTACTACACTTCACGAGATTTTTCTATAAAATCTGCTAAATTGTTATGAGATTTTTCTACAAAGTTTCCTAAACTTTTATGAGATTTTATATTATCAGAAACTTGTAGAATTACTTTTACGATTATAAATTTTGAGGAAAATAAACTAAGTTTCTTTGGTGAACTTCAAGCCTTTTCTTCTATGAATAAAAATCTCTTTATTTAGTTAAGAGATCTCTTATATCAATTCAATCAATCCACAAGACTTTTTATCTATTGCATCCTTTATCATCTATTAAGTTCATACACACACACACACACACACACACACACACACACACACAGATATATATATATATATATATATATATATATATATATATACATATATATATATATATATATATATATATGCATCTTGAAAAGTAAATTTTAGAGAATCTTTCCTACCTTTCTTCCAAGCCTTTTGTTAAATCTTTCTATAGCTTTTCCTCCTCTAACTAAAGGTTCAAACCCATTTTCCAATCCCTCTATATGCTGCTATTTGGACAAATTTGAAGAGGAAAAAAAAGGTTTTGGCTTGAGTTTGATATAGAGGAAGTATTCTTGAATTAGCTTGTGTTTATCTAAGTGTATCCTTCAAGAACTTGAAGGTTTCATGGAGTTTCAAAAAGGAAAAGTTGAAGATGGTGAATAGAGAAAGAAAGGAACGTGAAGGTTGTTGCCTGGAAGAAGAATAAGACATTTTCTTTTTGATTTATATATAAATTACTTGGAGAGTAATTAATAAGTATCACTATTTTCGGATCAATTTGCCTTGTATTTGTACAAGAAATATCTATATTTATTTGATTGTCCTGGGTAAAAATTATCTGAGATATGACAATATCCATTATTTAGACCAGTTTTGATGTATTGGTTATTAAGATTTTGGTATACCGATTATTACCAATTTGATACCCGATTGATATAAGAAAAATTTTAATGAGTTAAAAATATTTATTTAACCTTATCCTTATTTTTATTTATGTCCTTATACCAATTATAGGGTCTCATTCTATATCCCCAATTAAAATATTATTATATTAAATTTTTAATAATATAAAATTAATTTTCATTTTTTTTATAAACTCCTCATATTGTGTGATTATAATTGTTTGTCGAAATTTTCAAAATCCCTATGGATTATTCACATTTAATTATTTTATTACAAACAGTACTAAAAAAAAGAGTCATTACAAATAATCCAATATCAACAGCAAAAAAAAAAACAATTGTCTTACACATACAATTCCAATCTTCAATTTTAGTCCAATGTCTAAGAAAGGGTAAACGACCTTCTTCCAAGTAAAAAGCAATTAAAAAAATTTGAAAAGTTAATCTCACCAATAAAAGAATGGCCGACTAGAATCCATTTTAGACCATTCTTCATAATAGTAATGCAAGTTATGGCCATAACGATGGCATGGATCGATCTACAGTTCAAGTTATAAACACCAATTAAGATTGAGAAACAAAGGCATGTATATATAAATCTGTGTCTGTGTTTGTGTCTATGTCTGTGTGTATTCCTAACCATAGTGACATCCTGTTAGCATATGCTATGGTTACATTCCTTTCTTTACCATCTAATTACTATTACTTCAATATGTTGATTCCTCATTGAGCATAAACCAGTTGAGTTTCTTTCAGCTTCTCATGGTGAAAAGTTAATGTACCTTAATTAGGTCATACCTTAATTAAGGAGTATCATCTAAATGTAATTACCTCCTTGCATTGGTAAGGAGTATCTTCTAATAAATATCTGTGTTCATAGGAGAGAAGTTTCCAATGATGTTTCTTCTCACTACTTGATGCATTGTTAGAACCAACATATGCACATGGAAGCAATTTGTCTACAACATCAGAAGGAACACATATTCTAACAATGTAACTCTGCCCGAAAGTCAAAAGCAATGAGACGAAGCCTAGAACCATCAGCTCTGCATTAAAAAAATTAAGAATAGAAAATTACGTGAGAAATAATTATTTATTTAGCATAAATCTGTACAAAAAAGATTAAGTCAAGAAGAGTCAAATTGCTTTGACTCCATACATAAGCATCATAGGTTCATAACAACTAATTGCTTGGCAAAATTTTTACCTGCTTTGATCTTTGCCAGAGCTTCAAGCAAAGCCCTCTTGTGCCTTTCTTTTAACTATTGAGAAAATTTTAAAAATCCATATAAAGAATTCAGAAGTGTTAAAACATGAATTCAAATAGATATAAGACTGGTTTAATAAATGAATTCAAATAAACACAAGCCAAAAAGATGATATGGGTGCAAGGTAGGGTATAAGGTTCTTAGATAGTGTGCATAATGTTCCTCAGCCAAATGCAGTGAAGATCTGTTCCATAGGGTTAGTATGCTTGATTATGATGACAATTACAACCATAGGAAATTAGATAACTACATCCACTCAAAACTAGATGAAAAAATGGGGAGTGCCTTTTTAATCTCATAGAGTATAATCATCTACATATTATATTAATGTGAGTAAATTGAAGCTAAACAAGGTAAGAAAAAAGGGCTTAAATAGAAAAAGGCATAATCAAACTTGAAATGAAGGAAGCACTTGGGGTGAGTATGGATGATAATGCTGAACACACATGAATGCCACATCATAAGCCGAAGTAGAGGAACAACATCATTGAGATGGTGAGGTTTGTAACACCATAATAGAACCCCATTGTGCTTAAGTTCACATTTGGATTCTATTAGTTGTCACTTATGCCTTACATTTATTTTCTTTTGAAATTAACTTAGAAAAATAGTGGAAGTTTTTTTTTTCTTTAAATAAATTAATTTTTTGAAAACTTAAGCTCTGTAATTAGAAGTGAAATACATAGCGCTTTTATAGATAATAATCAAGTTACATTGTGCACTTAATTAAATAAGCGGAATAAGAGACTAAGTGTAGAACTATTATCACATAAATTGGAATATAATCACTTAATACATAAGTCACAACAAGGCATATCATACTGATAAGTTATTACAAATGACAATATAAGTTCTACTATTACTAATTGTTTCTCACAAACTATAATGTAACTAAAGCTCGGAATGCTCCTATTTGAACGGTTTGAAATCTTCACGTGCTACCTCCTTCCTCAGCTACAGCTTCGTTGCTTTAGGTGGACACGTCTGTCTCTGGTAACGACAACGGAAAATAAACATAGGAGTGAGAAATACATGATTTCTCAGTAGGAGTTCCTACTTGTACTAAAAGTGTCATCGTTGTCGTCCCAGTCACTTCGGGTTTATTATAAAAAGGTGAACAGGTAAGGATTCAATTATCAAACTTTCACAAACGTGATTAACCGAAGTGCAGTTACTTTTAAACTAATCTTGAACATTAGCAGAAATATCCATTCAAGATTACATCAAGCATACATATAAGCATATCACGTAAAACCACTAATAAGCAATAATCATTTAGGAGCTGCATGCATTTCATGATTACTCATCCTCAACATTCACTTGTTTAGTGATCAACATATTTCTTAATTACTCACGGATGAATGCATCAATGCCTTAGACCACCCTAAAAGGGTAATGAGCTCATACCGTGGCCGTCGCCATAACCTTTTTGGTTTCCTTTCCGCTTCGTGATCTCAACGGTTTAGGGGGTTAAGCCGTGAGTTTAGCTCAAGTCCACTTTTCCAGACTTTCATTGCTACTTTTTCAGGCTTTTACTTTTATTATTTCCTTTGAAAATGAATGTATGCATATCATCATGTAATCACAATAAATCATGGGCAATCAATCATTCATCTTCATCATTTCATAACTCATCACCATACATTCACTTTACTATAATTCACTTCATGAAACATGGATAATATCATGTAAATCTCATAGTAAACATTTTCATAAATGATTCATTTTAAGCAACCAAAGTTATCAAGTTGAGTTCCTAGTATTCCTAAGAGGTAATGGATGTCTTAGTATTATCTTTTCTCTTAGTGTTCTTTGTACTCTTAGAATTCCATTAATACATTAATGCACTTCAAAATATTATTATAGGTTCTTTATATATTTTTATTATAGTTTTCATATAACCCTTGAAGATTATTATTCTACTTAAATTCTTAAAATTCTCTTTTTACAAGACTTGATTATTTTATTTATAGTTTTGACATCTTTTAGAAGAAAGTTTATAATTCTCTGTATACTTGTTATCTCAGCTTAGTAAAGGTAGTTCCAAATTCCTAACTCATCAAATTTTAGCATTTACATTTTTGGAATAGTGTAAATCAATTGTAAACCATGCATAGGAGGGTTCCCAGGAAAGAGAGGTGGGTCACAATGGACACGCTTAAATACCAAGTCTTTCCTTAGCTGTAACCTTTCCAAACTGCACTTTCACAGTACACTATCCCGAAATTTATTTCTCATTCTGTATTTACGTGGTACAAAGCTTTATACATAACATACATGGGTGTATTCCTATATGTGTCAGCTCTCCAACAAAGTTGAAATCAGTCCATTTGCATTTTTCTAAAGTGAGTTACACCTATTTTACTACTACAATGTCAGATTTAAAGTTTCAGTCTTAGGCTCTACTTTAAAAATTTATATCTTGAGCTAGAAAACTCCGTTTTGGGTGATTCTTTTTGGAGAGTGTTTTATGATGCATCTAGTTTATGGTAAAAATATTTTTATTTCAAGATACTTCATATTTTATGAGTATTAAATTTCGGAACACCTACTACAAGAAATAGCCAAAAATCCAGCACTTACCATTTTCATGTTTTATGTCACTTATTTTAACACAAGGATCACACAACATATTTCAAGCATCATTTGAGCATGAAAGCAACATAATATCACTTTGGAAGCAGAATGGAACAAGGGGTTTCACAAAATATTTATACAATATCCTCTTGAAACATTTTTATCAACAAACATAAGCTTGATGGCATCCTAACCATGAGCAAGGTTAGATGTCATCATGGCTTACACAACCAAAGTGAGGGCTCCTACCTCTTGTGTAGGGTCTAAAAAAGGGTCATTCTCTTCTTCCTTAAGCTTGAACAAGAGTCCTTGGAGTGGATGACCCTCCTTGAATCTTGGCTCTAGAACTTGAGTGCTTAAGAAAATATTTCTCACTAGAGTTAAAGATTGTAACTCTTGTGAGGGCTAGTGAAAGTTTGGACTTAGGATTTAAGTGTTTGGATGAAGTTAAGAGGATCAAGAGAAGTCTTTGAAGAACATAAGAAGAATGATAGAATAAGAAAGAAAGAACACTTAGGGAGTTTCTGAATTGAAGAGACTTTGAGGAGTATTTATAGTGGAAAGATTAGAGAAAAAAAACAGAAGAAGGAAAGCACTTGGAGCATGATTTATGGAAACATGTTGGCTGAATTTTGGGATAAAAATGCTCCTTGTTTTGTGCAAACATGTTTCCATGTTTTAAGCAAACATGTTGGATGAAAATGCTCCATGTTTTGTGCAAACACGTTTCCATGTTTTGTGCAAACATGTTTGATGAAAATGCTCCATGTTTTGTGCAAAGATGTTAGTGGAGATTTTCTAACCTTTAGTGCATGTGTGTGATTCAGAAATGTGTATGATGTATGTGGTTAAATTATTGTGTTATCATCTTAATCCAATGGCTTAGATTCATTCTTGTCTAAAGACAAGTCTAGGGATTTGTGCAAATGGCATTGTAATAATTTCTTTAACTAAGACAAGGATATTTTTGTAATTAGACAATGATAGTGGTATTCTTGTAATTCCATTCATAGAGTAAGGGTATCTTTGTCATTTAATAAGGCAAGGGTAGTTTGGTAATTTCCTTTACATAGCAAGGGCATTTTCGTAATTTCCACTAAGTGATGGCATTTTCGTAATTCTTTGCATTTTTCTCTAGACATACTTAAGTAGTCTATTTGTTGTGTTTCATAACATTTGTCCAGATTCTCTTGGTTTTTGCTATCGCTAATTAATATTTATCTTTATAAATTTGGGGATGTTACAAGGTTCACGAAAGCTAGATGGGCTTCATTTTCATGGATGGAGGGTGTTGGCAGTGAAAAGTGATGAAGAAAGGAAATGTTAGGGTCTGAGGCAAGAGTATAGAGAGAGAGGGTGAGGGTGAGTGTAGAGAGAGAGGTAAATGGTGAAGTGATGAGTATAGAGAGAGAGAGAGAGAGAGAGAGAGAGAGAGAGGAAAATGAGCAAAGCATGCTCAGGGATGAAGGATTTCCAGTTTCTGTGGGATTGCTAGGGTTTGAGGGCGTGAAGGCCTCTCAGGAAAAAAAAAATTAAACTTTGTCTTTTATGGGAATCTATGTGTTAAATTCATCTAAAGCTACTGCTTGAATTGCTGCGACAAATAACTTTTTGCAATGATTGTGTCAAACAGCCACCATATGTTGACGTATATGCATAGCTACCCAAAAAATCGCTGCTATACACAATAATTCTATGGCGTTTACAATAAAACTACTGTAGAATGCATGTAATTGGTGGTGGTTGAATAACCATCGTAAATTGACGACTATGAAACACCCTTTTTAGTGTAGTGTCTCTTTGATTGATTGCTTTCTTCTTGATTACTTTTTGAGCTTTCTCTTCCCATCGCTTTTAGTTGAGCTTCAAGCTTTCCATTCTTCTTTTGGAGTTAATGTATCTTCTAGTATAGGGCCTGCACCATAGGGGGAGGTGGAGATGGGCCATTATGGGCCTCGTTGTCATTGTCATTGTTGTTGGATTAGACATTTTCATGGCCATTCTCAAGTACAATCGTTCTCGTACTTCTTGTGTTCACTATTTATAAGACTGAGGGGTTATAAAACAAATAGCCCCAAGGTGGCGCCAAATGTTTTGACGTGTTCCTTGATGCAGAGCCAAATGTTTTGACGTGTTCCTTGATGCAGAGTCCTCAGCTGGTTCTTGTAGTAATTGATGGACTTTCAAGCTTCTAACATTAAGGGTGAGGGGCCTACAAAGACTCCGATGCTCAAGTCAAAAGAGGTTATACTCAAGAATGTGCTAATAGAGATCTTACCACAAACCAAAATAAGGATCTTACTTAGCTTAGCTTAGAGCTAGGGTTATTCATATATAGAGGACTTTGTTATGATCTCATCCATTATTCTTAGAGTAACAAAACATTATCTCTTTGGATATCTTAGGAGGTGATCTAGGTACCTTAATTTGAAAGGGTTTATGTAACATCCCCTGCTGCTTTATGGATTGACGACTGTCCCCACAAACCAACACGGGTCTTTTCAGCATGCTTTGTCCTCACTCGCACGCTTCCTGGGAAGGACAAAGCGTGCGAGTAGGAAGCGTGCGAGTGAGGACAAAGCATGCTGAAAAGACTCGTGTTGGTTTGTGGGGACAGTTGTCAATCCATAAAGTAGCAGGGGATGTTACAGTTTAGTTCTCCTTAATGTAGGTTCGAGCTATAAATTCCTATTATAACACCCCCAAAAATTATTTAAAAATTAATTTGAGCTTTATTAGTTATAATTTCAAAAATCTAATATTTTTAACAATGATGAGGATAATCCAACGGATGTGTAAAAAAAAAAAAAAAAAGAGTAGTAACCTTGTAGGCCCCATGGGCCTATCAGGATAGCCAAAACCATAGATCCGGGACAAGGAGATGCTCAAAACTGGGAAAAGATAGGGTTAAGCTTAGAAATAGTTGGAAATGAAGATTTTATACCTGGAATTAATTTGCAGGCAATGTTTGATTACCCGAGATACGATATTTTACCCGTTCGGTAAAATTTTGGTGTGCAATTTTTAACATTAATGCCACCACTACATTAAGGATGATGTCTATCCTTTAGAGTGACCACATAAATGCCACCACTACATTAAGATATATTCAACCCACCTGACCTCATAAATTCATCTTCTCATTCTCGGCCATGCATAGAGAACCTATCACCCTCCATTGTTTCTTCTCCAAGAACATCAAAACAAGATTCAAACCTAAAAAATCCTAGCCTAGACTTGCTAAAACTAAAAATTTCCTTTACTAAACTTACTCTACTCATCACCACCTACAAATCTAACTAATTAGAATTTGAATCTATCACTTTTTGTTTTACTTTGAGAGCTCACAATTTGCTATAAAAGGACAGGTTTGGTGTGGGTTGAAAAGCTTTGAAGTGAAGAAAATCATTCTTATATCACCATTGGAGCCAAGATCCCTAAAGCCACCAAAGTAAGATTCTTGTTACCTTTTTGTTCATTTTTTTTTGTCTCAATTTTGGCTTGTTGGAAATTAATATTTTCTAGTTCTATTGTGTGATTACACACACACACACACCACACACACATATAGATGTATTTGCTTTGGTGGAGTGGTTTAGTGTTGTGAAAAAATCATTTTTATCAAGAGAGATTTTGAATTAGATTGTTAGATTTTCGGTTTTGTCCTAAGTCGCAACTAAACATGAATTTTCTTATTTTTGAGCTAGAAAAATTATATATTGAAGCTAACATCCTAAGTTAGTCCCACAAATTTTCTTGAGTTTTGTTTTAGACTTTTACTACTTTAAAAAAATCATGAACCAAAGCTATGCCTATGCTACCTGAATTGTTAAAACTAAAGTTGTGAATTTTGCTAATTTTGTTACCATAGCAAATGAATGATTTTTCCTTTGAAATTTTTACAAGGTGTTGAAAACATCTTAAAGTTACATTTGCTATGGTTAAAAATTATGGAATGCTACCTTTGAGTTGAGATTAGGTGGTTTCTGACCATCAAATTTGTAGAATTTTGTTAACATAGTTAGAGAATGATTATTTACCTGAAAAGTTTTACAAGAGCTTCAGGACACATTGAGGTGTCATGGGGAATTTTGTTGATTTGAAATTAGTTATTTGATATGCAAAATAAATCTTGCTATTTAAGTGTGAAATCTGCCCATGTGCTAATGCATTATATTGGTGACATAACGATATTTGGTTCAAGTATATTGCATATGAATACATGCTAGTGACTTTAAAGATTGGTTTATGAGGCATGATTGAAATCACATTGTGAATGAATGCCTATATGTGTTTTATGCATGCATTGGGGAAAAGAAAAGTGAATGATACACTGAATTAAGTTCTATAGCCATAAGTAAAAATGAGATCCTTTTCGACTTGTCAAGGACAAATAAAGAAACATAAGATCCTTTTCGACTTGTCTAAGGCAAATAAAGAGAGATGAGATCCTCTTTGACTTTCGAGGCAAATACTTTTCGACTTGTCGAGGGCAAATAAAGAGAGATAAAATTATTTTCAACTTGTCGAGTGCAAATAAAGAGAGATGAGATCCTCTTCAATTTATCAAGGGCAATTAAAGATAATTTCACTACATTGGAAATATACATATTCATAACATATTGAATCATTTTGTCTAACATTATTTACTATGATTATGAGCATATGATGAATGTGTACAAAGTGATTGATTTTTAAAAGCAACCCACTTTGGAAGTATGATTTGGAACTTTAAAAATGAACCATTATTATGTAATACATGATCTCCTTTTTCTTAATAAACCGAAGTGGCTGGCACGATGACGATGAAATTACAATGGTGTATTTGGGGAAATACCGTACTGAGAATTTGTATAATTCTCATCTCTATATATTTGTGTTTCTGTGTTGTCTCTAGATTGACCCAGAGAACAATAAGGCTATTGCATAAAAGAAATCGGACTTGCAGTAGTTTAGTGGTGGAGACTTGTATCTATTGTACTTAGTTATATTATATATATATATATATATATATACACGCATAAGAGATAACAGACTGTAATGCTCTTAGAAGGGCTTCCTTTTGTATCTGACCTTGTATTTAATAAATGTTTTGTTTCTTTGCTATATGTTTTAATAGAATAATGATTTAGTTATTTCACGATATGATCGATCTTGCTACAGATATTTAAGAAATGTCCGTAGATTTATAATTAACAACTCTAGAGGCCGATGTCATGATTTAAGGATGACATCGTACTTGGGAGGATGTTACACCTATCAACAAGCTGGTGTGAATCATGGAATTGGCCCTAGACATTTATTGGGCTTCATGTCTTGGAAGCCTCAGTAAGGGTAGATGCTGAACTGCAGGTCATCTGAGACATTGCTCAGTCCAATAGGAGGCTTAAAACCTCTTGTTTTGACCTAAGGTTTACTTCACACTCTAGATGTTTTTGGGTATGTTATTGGGCATGGTTAGAAAAATATGAGATAAAGGATAATGAAAAGGTATGATTTTTGAGGATTTGATATAGATATACACTTGAATGATTAAATATATTCAAGTTTTATATTGAAATCTAGATGTTGTCATCTCTGATCATAGGGTTCCACAATTTTATTAAATTAGTAAATGAAGTTAGTTTGATTTGGCATATAATATATATATTGAAGCTAACTTGTGGAAGTACCCTCTTGAATTTTTTTTGTGAGCACCAATGAACATTTACTATTTTTAAAAATTGCAAAATCAAGAATGTAACATGTAAATTCTAAAAGATTATTTTTTGACTTGTGAATTTGTTTATTTTTGTTACCCTATCAAACGGTTAAATTTTGAGTTGAAATTTTACATATTATTATTGATATCCTAAAGTGTGTCCCTGAATAATTTCAGCTAAAATTTGTCGATTTTCAGTTGGACTATTTAAAACATCATAAACTATGATATTTTAAATATTATGTACTTTTGAGAGGGGAACACAAAACCTCCATTTGAATAAATAGCATATTTTTTTTGGGTTAGAATGGCATGATTCTTCTGAGTGTGTATGAAATCATAAAAATAGAAATGATTTGTTTCCAAATCCTTGAGCTTCCTCCTCTTTGTTTATTGAAATCCTTTGAGTGAAATTGATTTGATTTTAAAGTTTAAAAAACAAATCAAATCAAATCATTTTATTTTTTAATAATTCCAAATGCATTTTATTATATTTTAAATATAAGAATTGATTTCCAAGTCAATTCAATTCAATTTCCTATTTAATAATTCCAAACATACATAAAAAATTGCTTCCAAATCAAATTAATTTAAATCATTTCCTAATTTTAGCGTCGAGTTCCGCACACTATCTTTTTTTCGTTAGAGTTCCGAAATCAACTTTTTTTTTTTTTGTCATGAAACCACTTTTTCTTTTTTCTTTTGGTCGTGCCTGAAACACTACCTTATACAAGCCTTTTTCCTGCGAAGCTGTCCGTGATCGACTGGAGCATTTGAAAATTATCCATGATGTTATAAACCCGACATTTGGTGAGACCCACTTACATGAGACGAAGGCCCAATAAACTCCTTGTACAGGACGCACCAAAAACTTTGAATTTTTAAAAAATTAAGAAAATAGAAAAAGTTAAAAAAATGAAACCCTAGGGTTTCAGAGAGGTGGGCGATATTATATAAACTCTGCCGCCTTCCCTTGCTCGTGTTTTTACGGAAGCATTGGCAACTATCACACCACACCGGCAGAAGAAGGCCAGGGGAAGATGGTTTCACTAAAACTTCAGAAGCGGCTTGCTGCCAGCGTTCTCAAGTGCGGCAGGGGCAAGGTTTGGCTTGATCCTAATGAGGTTAACGAGATCTCCATGGCCAATTCCCGTACGCTCTTTGTCTCTTATATACCTTCGTTTTCTTTCCTTTTTATTAAGTAGTTTGGGAGATTTTATCTCAGCTCACCGATCCAATTTTTATTTGTTGTACTTTTGAACATGTTTTGCTTCGTTTGTTTGCTGAGAGCTAGGAACCTGTTGGAGCTCCTAGTAAATGAGATGGATGATTTCAACAAGAAAAAACTGATGTTTCTTTAATACGTTATCATATATGGTCGGAACCCGCTGCTTGTTTCTAAGCTTCCGCGCTACCTGGATTTGATAATTATTATTTTTTCCTTCCCTATAGCTCAGACTCGAATTAGTTTGGATTCCGTTTCAGTGTGATATTACTTTCTTAATTTAATGAAATGTCGATTATTACAAATCTTTGACTGTACGGCTGGATTGTCTGATGTATTTTTGTATGATTTTCACAACATATGTTGTTTTTTTGTTAAATTCGTATTGTCTGGGAGTGTGCTTGATAGCCTGGTCTGATTTCTATTTGCAGGCCAAAACATAAGGAAATTGGTTAAGGATGGATTCATCATCCGGAAGCCAACCAAGATTCACTCCCGCTCACGTGCCCGGAGAATGAAGGAGGCCAAGAGGAAGGGACGTCACTCTGGATATGGTATTTGTTTATAGCCGTATATTGGTTCATTTCAAATGAATTTTTGTAGTCATTAGATGTTGGTGTGGCAATTGCATTGATTTGTAAGCTGTTTGTGCTTGTATCTTGTTTGATGTTTGGAGTGTGCAAATCACATGGTTCTATGCATTGCATTTGTTAACTTTAGTGTAATAATTCTGGAAATTGCAAGTTGTTGTAGATAATAAAATTGTTTTATGAAACATTGCTGGGTGGCTATGACACAAATTGCTCTCTAGCCCTGGCAGAAAGTAGTTAGTAATTATATTTTATCCCTAATTAGGTAAGCGTAAGGGTACCAGGGAGGCAAGGCTTCCCACCAAAGTCCTTTGGATGAGGAGGATGCGTGTCCTCAGGCGCTTGCTCCGTAAGTACAGGGAATCAAAGAAGATTGACAAGCACATGTACCATGATATGTACATGAAGGTAAAGGGTAATGTATTCAAGAACAAGAGAGTGCTAATGGAGAGCATACACAAGTCGAAGGCTGAGAAGGCAAGAGAAAAGACCTTGTCTGACCAGTTTGAGGCCAAGCGTGCCAAGAACAAGGCCAGCAGGGAGAGAAAAATTGCTCGAAGAGAAGAGCGCTTGGCCCAGGTTGGTTCTTTCATATTTTGTGGATCTATTGTAATTTATATGTGAAGTGGCTTTTTCTGAAATCACAGCACCTTGCAATATGCTGTACTAATAATAATAATTGTTACTTATCTGGATGTTTCTTGGAATTTGACACACTTCCCTTTTTCCCCTAAAAATTTTAGGGTCCTGGACAGAAGCCATCAGCTGCTCTGAGTGCTCCTTCTGCAGCAGCTTCACAGCTAGCACAGTAAGTATATTATGGTTTATGCTTATGCTTGTCACTTTTGGCAATTTTGTGTTGTGTGTTCTGAATGAATGTCTTTTATGCAGAGCACAGAAGAAATCCAAGAAGTAAGTCACTGACGTCTTCAGACAGAGGTTGGAAGCATTTTGAAAAAGCTGGCATCCGAGTTATGATGCCGACGTTGCTTTGAAGTGTTTATTTTGTTGGTTTAGAACGTGTTAGAATCTGTTCGAAGTATAAGTTTTAATATTCCCTGCACAATTTACATTTTTTTTAATTGGCTTTCTGCAATTTTTTGATATGAAGATCCTAGTTGTCGATATACTTGTGTTATCTGCTTCTGTCGATTTTAACCCTAAGCATCCTTTGCACACCCGGTAACAATATTACCGGTATTCCTAATGCAAATACGGCCATCTATTAATTTGCAATAGAGAAATAGTTCGAAAGGCAAAAAGCCTTCAGTGGTTATTTTAGTCGAGACGCGCGTTCAATTTTATAAGATGCAGAGGGTAAGAGGCCTTTAATTTTGATGCTTTATTGTTAAGGAGGCATGGGATTTCGTTGGGGGCATTGAATGCTTTGTGGAGTCTTCATTGTTCAGGTGTAGTCGTCGCATCAAGATATTTTAACTTTGGTAAGAGAGATGAGGAGTGGACTTGAAAGGTTGTTTATGCAAGTCCCATTCCTTCCATTCAGACTGCTTTGTAAGATTATCTGGTGCCTCTCTTAGGCATGATTCAACACCCGTGGATGTTGATCGGTGATTTAATGAGTTAATGATTTGTCAAGGTAACATGGGGTGTCTTTGTTGTTGAGCTTCGTCGTTTGACTCTTGAGCGCCCCTCTACGTTTAAATGCTTAGGCACAACTGCCATTATTTTAATCTAGTGGTGGTTAGTTGGGCATGAGCTCATAGTTTGGGCGATTAGAAGTGCAAAGTTTAGAAGCCGTGTGAAAATGCTGGGGAGGTGATTGTTGCTCTCAATCCAAGGGTAGGTAGAGTTAGGAAAGTACATCATATCACATAAGTAATATAGGAGTGAATAAGGGATGTTCTATCAACAGGGAGCAATTAAAATACTGGTTTCGGCTAATTGAAGGAAAGTTGGATTAAAGAAGTTATGAAAGATGGTAAGTAATCAAAAGAAACATGATTCTAGAACGAAGCATAAATTATTGATGTATTGATGTAATAAATGGCTAGGGTGATATGTTATCCTCAATGTAATATGAATCCTAGTTGGCTCTTATCCAAGTTCAATAGAAGTTGACGACTCAAGTAATTAGAAGCCTTTATCATGGTCGTCTAAATATAATTGATTAAAAAGAAATGCCTAATCTCTTAGCGTTTTAAAAACCAATAAAAAGTCACGATCCCTTAGGTCTCAAATTGCTCATCACGTCTGCCTATCTCTAGGTTTAATTTAATTTGTGATTTTGCAAATTACATGCTAGAATTATGCTCAATATCTCAAAAGGCATGATTCCTTAATG
The DNA here is from genome assembly GCA_031216105.1 of Dalbergia cultrata. Lineage (NCBI taxonomy): Eukaryota > Viridiplantae > Streptophyta > Magnoliopsida > Fabales > Fabaceae > Dalbergia > Dalbergia cultrata. Next base: position 40,579,524 of record CM062346.1, on the reverse strand, counting down.
TCCTAAATTGTTGGCCAAACAATTTAAGATCAAGAACATTAGTTGCAAATCTTCTTTAATTAAACAAAGAAAGAAGGCAATATTCATTCATACTAACATTGTCTCAGACACAAGTTATACAAATCACCCTAACAATAGGGTTTAGTTGCAAGTCAATATTAACATATCAACAAAACAAGAAATAAATAAGAGGAAAAAAGAAACTCACGATCAAAGAACAATGAAGTGAGTGAAGCTTGTTGGATGAGAATTTCTTTTTTGTTTTTCTTTACCTCCCTTGAGCCTCCAAGTTTCTTTTCCTCTTATCAAATTAGGTTAAATCTAGAGAATGAGAGTGCATCCCTTGGAATTTGTGCAGAAGAGCCTTCAACCTTCCAAAAGTGGGTTTCGCGCAGTCCATTTTTAACATCATCGGTGTTTGTACCGGGGAGCGGAGTAGGTTGCATAGTGGCGCGACTCAAGTGTACTCTGGCAAGGCTCTAAACATCACGCTAGAGCGTGGAATGTCGTGCAGGAGCACGAAATGAAAGGTTCAAGATGCTGCACTAAAGTGCCATAATGAGTGTGTTGCGCCGAAGTGCGAGGCCTGAAGTCTACATGCCTAAAATTGTACTCCAACTCTAATTGTTCCATTCCAAAAAAGAAGTACTCTGTCGTCTATTTTATTTAGAAGTCCTACAAAACAGAAAGAAACACACAATGATTGAATTGAATTCAAGCTTGATTGAAATTAAATTAATTATGCTATAATTATGACTAAAATAACACAAAAACTAGACTTCAAAGATGAGTAAAACAACTAAAATGAACTAAAAGCATAGCCCTAGTAGGAGTTATCACAACCCCAAGAACTTGCTTGTCCTTCAGAAAGCCTTAAACCGAGGTAAAAGCAATAAAACGTGACAACAAAATAAAATGCTAAAACTAATGCTTAAAAGTACTCTAGAGCATTAACCCAACTTTCCTTATCTATGCTGCTCAAGTTAACTACAAAAGTCATCAAGTTTTCATCCTTGAAGAGAGAACTATCAAGAAGTACCGGGATCTCAACAACAAATTTGATCACTAAGTGAGTGTATGATGTGAGCTAAGGAGTAGATTGTTAGCTCTAGAATCTTCACAAAGCTATTGTAGCACATGTTTCAACGACAACAAAGTAAATTTTGTTAAACAGTTTTGAAGAAAGGACTAATAGTTTGCTTAAGTTTCTGAGATAATTAACAAGACTATTCTCGTAACATATAAGTTCAATTCATGACATTTTTTTTACAATATCATGTTGTAACATGATTAAAATCTCTTTTAGAGAGCTTTAGTATTACAAAGATGTGAAAAATAGTTCAAAAAGTGAACTGGAATATGTAAGAGACATGAGAAAGCAAGACATGTCATTAGAAATGAAGTCTAGGTCTTTGAAAAGTAATTCACACCCTCAGAAGATGGGATATGTAGTTGAGAAAGTAATTTCTCATTATTATATCAAGATCATCATCATCAATCACTTTAGTTATGATTTCTGAAGAATATCCACATTATGAGAAGATCTTTATCAAGCTTCGAAATAAGTTAAGAAGATCAACAAATGACTCAGAAAGTGTGAAACCACATCAGAAAGCACATTTACATAAGAAACCACACTTAGTCAATAGAAACTGAATGAAATTTGAATTTCAAATTAAGTCAACAACTTAGAAAGTATTGATAGTGACACATCAACTTATGCTTGGACATTCCTTGTATTCTAGAAGAAAAAGTCAGAAACTATGTTTCAGAAAGTAAAAACAATTTCTAAAGTTTCATTTAGAAACCATTGTCGATGATCTTAGTACCAATAAGGACAACCCTTCTTCTAGAGGGCAGTTCCTAGGTCACAAAAAGGAAGATAGACACTTGTCAACAGGAAGAAAGATTGAGGGACAATAGCCCATTTCAAAATCCAAGTATAAAAGGATGAAACTTTCAAACATTAAGGAATTTTTGCACATCAAACGCTGAAACTCCAACACTTTTTGAAGTTCATCTTATTTTTTTCAGAAAGTTTTTGTAGAGAATTTTTTTTTTATATTTTAGTAAACATTTTCTTCGTAGGAAGAACTAGAAAGAAGTCCCTCAAGTCAAATCCTTAAACACTGTTTCCTTTTTGGAGACTTGAGTGTTTTGTTCTTGTAGCATGTAACATTCTCCCAAATATAACATCATCCTTAAGTTATGATATCAGACTAAAGAGTTGTTACTTATTAATTAGTGGACATTTCTTAATTATTTATAGCAAAATCGATCGAATCATGAAGTAACTAACTCACAATTCTATTAAAATATATAATAAAGAAAGAAAACATTTATTGAATACAAAGTCAAGTACAAAAGGAAGCTTTTCTATGAGCTTCAATACACATATGTCCTCATTTATATTTACATACATATATCTACACCTACGTACAACCGATATAAGCCTCAAATACTAAACTATTGCAAATTCAATTTCTTTTGTGTAGTATCCCCATAGCTCGCTGGATCAACCTGGAGACGACATGGGAACACATACATATAAGGGTGAGAATTATACAATTCTCAATAAGGCTTTCCCCCAAATACACAACAATAAATGACATCATCATCATCTTAGCCACTTCGATTTATTAGAAAAAAGGGTGATCATGCATTACATAATAACAGTTCATTTTTTAAGTTCCAACTCATACTTCTGCAGTGGGTTGCTTTTAATAATCAATTGTAACACCCTAATTTTTATTTAGAAATTAATTGAGTATTTATTAATGAGAATCTCAAGATTCTAACAAACATAGAAATAATGAGCACAGCTCAACGGATTTGTAAAAAAATAAAAAAAACATAAATAGTAACCTAGTGGGCCTCATAGGCCTGTCGGGACAGCCAAAACCTTAGATCCGAGACTTGAAGAGGCCCGAAATTTGGAAAACATGGGAATAAGGTTAGAAATATTTGGAAATGAAAATTTTATACTTAGAATTGATTTTCAGGAAATGCTTGATTACCCAAGTACATTGTTTTACTCGTTTGGTAAAATTTCAATGTACGATTTCTAACGCCGAAAGATGATTTAATCACTACAAATGGATAATGTATATCCATTTAAATTAAATGAAAGGCTAAGATTCAATCTTGAATAACAAGATCAAATCTTAGCCATCCACATTAGTTTCTTTTATAAAGGAATTAAGTAGTACATTAAAATAATGATTTTTAACACCTTATAAGATAAGTTTAATTCACTTAACATCATAAATTCTTCTCTTCATCTTCGGCCAGCAAAGAGGAGTGCAGAAACTCCATTTTCATCTTCACAAAACCTTTATTTCCAACCTCAAAGTCTTAGTCCTAAACTTGTTAAATCCATAAGTTCCCTTCACTAAAGTTGTTCCATGTAACATCCCCAAATTTATAACTAAGATAAATATTAATCTTAATTAGCGATAGCAAAACCAAGAGAATCTGGACAAATGTTATGAAACACAACAAATAGACTACTTAAGTATGTCTAGAGAAAAATGCAAAGAATTACGAAAATGCCAACTTAGTGGAAATTACGAAAATGCCCTTGCTATGTAAAGGAAATTACCAAACTACCCTTGCGTTATTAAATGACGAAGATACCCTTACTCTATGAATGAAATTACAAGAATACCACTATCATTGTCTAATTACAAAAATATCCTTGTCGTAGTTAAAGAAATTACTACAATGCCATTTGCACAAATCCCTAGACTTGTCTTTAGACAAGAATGAATCTAAGCCATTGGATTAAGATGATAACACAATAATTTAACCACATACATCATACACATTCTGAATCACATACATGCACTAAAGGTTAGAAAATCTCCACTAACATTTTTGCACAAAACATGGAGCATTTTCATCCAACATGTTTGCATAAAACATGGAAACATGTTTGCACAAAACAAGGAGCATTTTCATCCCAAAATTCAGCCAACATGTTTCCATAAATCATGCTCCAAGTGCTTTCCTTCTTCTGTTTTTTCTCTAATCTTTCCACTATAAATACTCCTCAAACTCTCTTCAATTCAGAAACTCCCTAAGTGTTCTTTCTTTCTTATTCTATCATTCTTCTTATGTTCTTCAAAGACTTCTCTTGATCCTCTAAACTTCATCCAAACACTTCAATCCTAAGTCCAAACTTTCACTAGCCCTCACAAGAGTTACAATCTTTAACTCTAGTGAGAAATATTTTCTTAAGCACTCAAGTTCTAGAGCCAAGATTCAAGGAAGGTCATCCACTCCAAAGACTCTTGTTCAAAGCTTAAGGAAGAAGAGAAGGACTCTTTTTTAGACCCTACACAAGAGGTAGGAGTTTCTTCTTTATTTGTTCAAGTATTGTTGGCTTCTAACTTTGCTCATGGATAAAATGCCTCAAACTTGAGTTATTGTCAAAAGTTTTGAATAATTCAATTCTGCTATGAGTACTTTTATGATGTTATCAAACTCAAATATAACTTAAAAGATTGTATGTGAAACTTGAGTTAATAAAGATAACTTAAGACATGAACATGGCAGGTGCTAGAATTTCTAGTTATTTCTGGCAGTAGTTACTTCAAAATTTAGTGTTCATAAAGTATGAAGGATCTCGAAATGAAAATATTTTTATTATAAACTAGACTCATTGTAGAACACTCTCCAAAAAGAATCACCTAAAATGGAGTTTCCTAGCCCAAGATATAAATTTTTAAAGTAAAGCCTAAGACTGAAACTCTTAATCTGACCTTGTAGTAGTAAAATAGGTGTAACTCACTCTAGAAAAATGCAAATGGACTGATTTCAACTTTTTGGAAAAGTTAACACATCTACAAACACACTTATGTATGCTATGCATAAAGTTTTACACCACAAAAATATAGAATGAGAGATATATTTTCGGGACAGTGTGCTGAGAAAGTCTTGAAGATAGCGTGATATTGTGAGAATGCAATTTGGAAAGGTTCTGGCTAAGGAAAGACTTGGTATTTAAGCGTGTCCATTGTGACCCACCTCTCTTTCCTGGGAATTCTACTATGCACAATTTACAGTTGATTTACACTAATCTAAGATGTTAGTGCTACAAATTTTATTCTAAAAGATGTCAGAACTCTAAATAAAAGATTCAAGTCTTGTAAAGAGATAATTTTAAGGATTTAAGTAGAATAATAATCTTCAGGAGATATATATAAAAGTCATAATAAAAATATATAAAGAACCTCTAAAAATATCTTAAAGGGTATTAATGTATTAATGGAAATACTAAGAGTACAAAGAAGACTAAGAGAAAAAGATAATACCAAGATATCCATAACCTATTAGGAACACTAGAGACCTAACTTGATAACTTAGGTTTCTTAATATGAATTATCTATGAGAATGTTTACTATGAGATTTACATGATATTGTCTATGTTACATGAAGTGATATAGAGAAATGTGAATGTATTGATGAGATATGAAATGATAATGATAAAATGATTAACTGTGCCATGATTTATTAATGTGCATACATTCATGTTTCAAATGAAATAATAAATAGACCAACTCACTGCTTAATCCTCAAAAGGATTAAGGTATTGATGATTTCACTCAGTGAGAATAAAAGTAAAACCTGAAAAAGTAGCAGTGATAGTCTGGAAAAGTGGACTTGAGCTAAACTCACGGCTTAACCCCCTAAACTGTTGAGATCATGGCAACGGAAAGAAAACCAAAAGGTTGTGGCGATGGCCACAGTATGAGCTCATTACCCTTTTAGGGTGGTCTAAGGCATTGATGCATTCATCCCGTGAGTAATTAAGAAATATGTTGATGAAATAAATGAAAGATGATGATCACTAAACAAGTGAATGTTGAGGATGAGTAATCATGAAATGCATGCAGCTCCTAAATGATTATTGCTTATTAGTGGTTTTACATGATATGCTTATATGTATGCTTGATGAAATACTGAATGGATATTTTAGCTAATGTTCAAGATTAGTTTAAAAGTAACTGCACTTCGACTAATCACATTTGTGAAAGTTTGATAGTTGAATCCTTACCTGTTCACCTTTTTATAATAAACCCGAAGTGACTGGGATGACAACGATGACACTTTTAGTACAAGTAGGAACTCCTACTGAGAAATCATGTATTTCTCACTCCTATATTTATTTTCCGTTGTCATTACCAAAGACAGACGTGTCCACCTAAAGCAACGAAGCTGTAGCTGAGGAAGGAGGTAGCGCGTGAAGATTTCAATCCTTTCAAGTAGGAACAATTTCGAGCTTTAGCTACATTATAGTTTGTGAGAAATAATTAGTAATAGTAGAACTTATATTGTTATTTGTAATAACTTATCAGTATGATATATGCCCTGTTGTGGCTTATGTATTAAGTGATTATATTCCAGTTTATGTGATAATAGTTCTACACTTAGTCTCTTATTCCGCTTATTTAATTAAGTGCACAATGTAACTTGATTATTATCTATAAAAGCGCTATGTATTTCACTTCTAATTCTGTGCTTAAGTTTTCAAAAAAATTAATTTATTTAAAGAAAAAAAAAACTTCCACTATTTTTCTAAGTTAATTTCAAAAGAAAATAAATGCAAGGCATAAGTGACAACTAATAGAATCCAAATATGAACTTAAGCATAGTGGGGTTCTATTAGGGTGTTACATTCCACACCTCAACACCAACAAATATAACCAATTAGAATATCAATACATCACCAAATCTTAACCTTGATACCTTACACCTCACTATTTTGAGAGGGGTTTGGGTGTTTTGAGAGCTTTGAAGTGAAGAGTATCATCTTAGAGTTTACTAGAGACAAAGACACCATTAGCTTCCAAGAGTAGGGTTTTCTTTGGTCTTTTCTTTCAAAATTTATGATGATCATTCATGCTTCATTCTGTCCAAAATATTTCATTGAGTTGGTTGATGATATATGATTATTGATGTATGAATTTTTACGATGTGTTTGGATAATGATAAAAATCCTTTTTGTCAAAAGAGATTTAGGGTTATGCTGCTGGATTTTCAGTTTGGCTGCAGACAGTGAAATCTCATGAATTTTTAGACATATTTTTTGTCATGGTTTGGAGCTGGGGAAAATATATATTGGAGCTAACATCTTAAACTACATGCATGAATTTTCTTGAGAACTAGCTTTAAGTTTTATGAGAATTTTGGTCTGAGCTGTGAATAAGTGGTCTCTGACCACCAAACTTATAAAATTTATTTAACATGGTTAGAGGGCTCTGTTTGCTATGAAATTTTTCGGACTATTAGACACATTGACATGTCATAGAGAATTTTTATGGCCTTTGAATTGACCATTTGATATGGAAAGTAAATGTTGTTACCAGAGTGGTAAATCTACGAAGATGCTGGAAATGGTGGGAATGTCTTAAATTGATAATATAATGGCATTTAGTCCACATATATGGTATATGAATGCATGCTAGTTGTTTTAAAGAGTTACTTATAAGGCATAAATGAGACTTAAATGTAACTGAATGCCTACGTGTGATGTAAGCATGCCTTTGAAAAAGAAAAGTACATGATGCAATTACATGACAAAAGAGAATATGTGAACTTCAATGGTACATGTTTTAACATATGGGGAAAATAGAAACAAGGCTTATATGGGATAAATAGGGAAGACAAAAATAAGGACTTCCCAGAAAATTTTATGAGTTGGTAGACGTATCGGCTAGGAATAGATTTGTGTGTGATTTAGAAATGGAAAAAAATGAAGTCCGATGATCACGAATAGAAATGAGCTCATGTCCTAACAGTCTATGGTCCTCTGTGGAGTTACCGACTATAGATATTACTTGATATGAAATTAAGCCTTCCCTATGTTAATAAAAGAAACAATCGCACTAATTTGAATTCCATGGGATATAAGAGAAGCACATACGATTACTACCATTTTATGTTTAATTTTACTTGACTTATGCACATTAATATTGATATATGTGAACTAGTATAATGATTTTTATATGAATGAATTTACTGGTTATATTCTATTCACATGTGAGGGAGTACCCTACTGAGAATTATATAATATTTTCATCCTTATTTGTGTATATGTTGTATTGTGCTCAGACTCCACAGATGCCGTCCATGATCTTCTTCCTTGACTCACCCCAATGGCAGTGGCACTACGATCCAGACTTGGATTACCTATATGTAGTAGCGTATTCCCAGATACTAGCTTATGTATTTTTTGGTCGTTCATTTAGTACCTCTATCTTTGCAGTTGAGTTTGACCTAGGATTCCCTTATGATAGTGTGCCTTTACACATGGCACGCCCTGCTATAATTTTAGCCCAACCGGCACCTTCTGTGCCCCTTCCTAGAGATGATCTGTAACACCCTAATAGAACCCCACTGTGCTTAAGTTCACATTTGGATTCTATTAGTTGTCACTTATGCCTTGTATTAATTTTCTTTTGAAATTAACTTAGAAAAATAATGGAAGTTTTTTTTTTCTTTAAATAAATTAATTTTTTTTGAAAACTTAAGCCTGTAACGAGAAGTGAAATACATAGCGCTTTTATAGATAATAATCAAGTTACATTGCGCACTTAATTAAATAAGCGGAATAAAAGACTAAGTGTAGAACAATTATCACATAAACTGGAATATAATCACTTAATACATAAGTCACAACAGGGCATATATCATACTGATAAGTTATTACAAATAACAATATAAGTTCTACTATTACTAATTGTTTCTCACAAACTATAATGTAACTAAAGCTCGGAATGCTTCTACTTGAACGGTTTGAAATCTTCACGTGCTACCTCCTTCCTCAGCTACAGCTTCGTTGCTTTAGGTGGACACGTCTGTCTCTGGTAACGACAACGAAAAATAAACATAGGAGTGAGAAATACATGATTTCTCAGTAGGAGTTCCTACTTGTACTAAAAGTGTCATCGTTGTCGTCCCAGTCACTTCGGGTTTATTATAAAAAGGTGAGCAGGTAAGGATTCAATTATCAAACTTTCACAAACGTGATTAGCCGAAGTGCAGTTACTTTTAAATTAATCTTGAACATTAGCAGAAATATTCATTCAGTATTTCATCAAGCATACATATAAGCATATCATGTAAAACCACTAATAAGCAGTAATCATTTAGGAGCTGCATGCATTTCATGATTACTCATCCTCAACATTCACTTGTTTAGTGATCATCATCTTTCATTTATTTCATCAACATATTTCTTAATTATTCACGGGATGAATGCATCAATGCCTTAGACCACCCTAAAAGGGTAATGAGCTCATACCATTGCCGTCGCCATAACCTTGTTGGTTTTCATTCCGTTGCCGTGATCTCAACGGTTTAGGGGGTTAAGCCGTGAGTTTAGCTCAAGTCCACTTTTCCAGACTTTCATTGCTACTTTTTTAAACTTTACTTTTATTATTTCTTTTGGAAAATGAATGTATGCATATTATCATGTAATCACAATAAACCTTGGGCAATCAATCATTCATCCTCATCATTTCATAATTCATCACCATACATTCACATTACTATAAATCACTTCATAAAACATGGACAATATCATGTAAATCTCATAGTAAACACTTTCATAGATGATTCATATTAACCAACCAAAGTTATCAAGTTGAGTTCCTAGTGTTCGTAAGAGGTAATGGATGTCTTAGTATTATCTTTTTCTCTTAGTGTTCTTTGTACTCTTAGCATTCCATTAATACATTAATGCACTTCAAAATATTATTATAGGTTCCTTATATATTTTTATTATGACTTTCATATAACTCTTGAAGATTATTATTCTACTTAAATTCTTAAAATTCTCTCTTTACAAGACTTGATTCTTTTATTTATAGTTTTGACATCTTTTAGAAGAAAGTTTATAATTCTCTGTATACTTGTTATCTCAACTTAGTAAAGGTAGTTCCAAATTCCTAACTCATCAAATTTTAGCATTTACATCTTTGAAATAGTGTAAATCAACTGTAAACCATGCATAGGAGGGTTCCTGGAAGAGAGGTGGGTCACAATGGACATGCTTAAATACCAAGTCTTTCCTTAGCTAGAACCTTTCCAAACTGCACTTTCACAGTACACTATCCCGAAATTTATTTCTCATTCTGTATTTACGTGGTACAAAGCTTTATACATAACATACATGGGTGTATTTCTATATGTGTTAGCTCTCCAACAAAGTTGAAATCAGTCCATTTGCATTTTTCTAGAGTGAGTTACACCTATTTTACTACTACAAGGTCAGATTTAAAGTTTCAGTCTTAGGCTCTACTTTAAAAATTTATATCTTGAGCTAGAAAACTCCGTTTTAGGTGATTCTTTTTGGAGAGTGTTCTATAATGAGTCTAGTTTATAGTAAAATTATTTTAATTTCAAGATACTTGATATTTTATGAACAGTAGCTTTCGAAGTACCTGCTGCCAGAAACAACTAGAAATTCCAGCACCTACCATTTTCATGTCTTAAGTTACCTTTATTAAATCAGGTTTCACATACAATCTTTTCAAGTTATATTTGAGTTTGATAACATCATAAGGGTACTCATAACAAAATAGAATATGTCATATTTCTAAAAATATATTTTTCAAATAATCATTTAAAACTTTTGACAATAACTCAAACTTGAGGCATTCTATCAAGGTTAGAAGCCAACAATACTTGAACAATTAAAGATGAAGCTCCTACCTCTTGTGTAGGGTCTAAAAAGGGTCCTTCTCTTCTTCCTTAAGCTTCGAACAAGAGTCTTTGGAGTGGATGACCCTCCTTGAATCTTGGCTCTAGAACTTGAATGCTTAAGAAAATATTTCTCAATAAAGTTAAAGATTGTAACTCTTGTGAGGGCTAGTGAAAGTTTGGACTTAGGATTGAAGTGTTTGGATGAAGTTTAGAGGATCAAGAGAAGTTTTTGAAGAACATAAGAAGAATGATAGAATAAGAAAGAAAGAACACTTAGGGAGTTTCTGAATTGAAGAGAGTTTGAGGAGTATTTATAGTGGAAAGATTAGAGAAAAAAAACAGAAGATGGAAAGCACTTGGAGCATGATTTATGGAAACATGTTGGCTGAATTTTGGGATGAAAATGCTCCTTGTTTTGTGCAAACACGTTTCCATGTTTTGTGCAAACACGTTTCCATGTTTTGTGCAAACACGTTTCCATGTTTTATGCAAACATGTTGGATGAAAATGCTCCATGTTTTATGCAAACATGTTTCCATGTTTTATGCAAACACGTTTCCATGTTTTGTGCAAAGATGTTAGTGGATATTCTTGTAATTCCATGTTGGATGTTAGTGGATATGCAAACACGTTTCCATGTTGCAAACACGTTTCCATTCTTGCAAAGATGTGCAAACATGTTGGATGAAAATGCTCCATGTTTTATGCAAACATGTTTCCATGTTTTATGCAAACACGTTTCCATGTTTTGTGCAAAGATGTTAGTGGATATTCTTGTAATTCCATTCATAGAGTAAGGGTATCTTTGTCATTTAATAAGGCAAGGGTAGTTTGGTAATTTCCTTTACATAGCAAGGGCATTTTCGTAATTTCCACTAAGTGATGGCATTTTCGTAATTCTTTGCATTTTTCTCTAGACATACTTAAGTAGTCTATTTGTTGTGTTTCATAACATTTGTCCAGATTCTCTTGGTTTTGCTATCGATAACTAAGATTCTTAGTTACAAATTTGGGGATGTTACATGATCCGTCCTCGTCATCATCCTTGGACTCCTATCCACCCACTGGACCTGATGCCCCTACTGGGGGTGTAACATCCCCAAATTTATAACTAAGATAAATATTAATTAGCAATAGCAAAACCAAGAGAACCTGGACAAATGTTATGAAACACAACAAATAGACTACTTAAGTATGTCTAGAGAAAAATGCAAAGAATTACGAAAATGCCATCACTTAGTGGAAATTACGAAAATGCCCTTGCTATGTAAAGGAAATTACCAAACTACCCTTGCCTTATTAAATGACAAAGATACCCTTACTCTATGAATGGAATTACAAGAATACCACTATCATTGTCTAATTACAAAAATATCCTTGTCTTAGTTAAAGAAATTACTACAATGCCATTTGCACAAATCCCTACACTTGTCTTTAGACAAGAATGAATCTAAGCCATTGGATTAAGATGATAACACAATAATTTAACCATATACATCATACACATTTCTGAATCACATACATACACTAAAGGTTAGAAAATCTCCACTAACATCTTTGCACAAAACATGGAAACATGTTTACACAAAACATGGAGCATTTTCATCTAACATGTTTGCATAAAACATGGAAACATGTTTGCACAAAACAAGGAGCATTTTCATCCCAAAATTCAGCCAACATGTTTCCATAAATCATGCTCCAAGTGCTTTCCTTCTTCTGTTTTTTTCTCTAATCTTTCCACTATAAATACTCCTCAAACTCTCTTCAATTCAGAAACTCCCTAAGTGTTCTTTCTTTCTTATTCTATCATTCTTCTTAGACTTCTCTTGATCCTCTAAACTTCATCCAAACACTTCAATCCTAAGTCCAAACTTTCACTAGCCCTCACAAGAGTTACAATCTTTAACTCTAGTGAGAAATATTTTCTTAAGCATTCAAGTTCTAGAGCCAAGATTCAAGGAGGGTCATCCACTCCAAAGACTCTTGTTCAAAGCTTAAGGAAGAAGAGAAGGACCCTTTTTAGACCCTACACAAGAGGTAGGAGCTTCATCTTTAATTGTTCAAGCATTGTTGGCTTCTAACCTTGATAGAATGCCTCAAGTTTGAGTTATTGTCAAAAGTTTTAAATGATTATTTGAAAAATATATTTTTAGAAATATGACATGTTCTATTCTGTTATGAGTACCCTTATGATGTTATCAAACTCAAATATAACTTGAAAAGATTGTATGTGAAACCTGATTTAATAAAGGTAACTTAAGACTTGAAAATGGTAGGTGCTGGAATTTCTAGTTGTTTCTGGCAGCAGGTACTTCGAAAGCTACTGTTCATAAAATATCAAGTATCTCGAAATTAAAATAATTTTAACATAAACTAGACTCATTATAGAACACTCTCCAAAAAGAATCACCTAAAACGGAGTTTTCTAGCTCAAGATATAAATTTTTAAAGTAGAGCCTAAGACTGAAACTTTAAATCTGACCTTGTAGTAGTAAAATAGGTGTAACTCACTCTAGAAAAATGCAAATGGACTGATTTCAACTTTGTTGGAGAGCTAACACATATAGAAATACACCCATGTATGTTATGTATAAAGCTTTGTATCACGTAAATACATAATGAGAAATAAATTTCGGGATAGTGTACTGTGAAAGTGCAGTTTGGAAAGGTTCTGGCTAAGGAAAGACTTGGTATTTAAGCATGTCCATTGTGACCCACCTCTCTTTCCTGGGAACCCTCCTATGCATGGTTTACAATGGATTTATGTAACGCCCCGATTTTCTGCTAGAGTGAAAATGACCGAAATGCCCCTGAGGTCATTTTCGGCCCAGAATTCGAGGAAAGCCGATCTGGAAGTACTCAAAGGGCAAAATCAATGTTGGAAGGGGATTAGATGACCTGTGTACCTTTCCGGAATCGAAAATCTCGTTTTTAGAGTTTTCGGGTCAAAATGACCAAAACGCTCAAGTGTTTTACCTATTTGCAAGTGCCGGATGAACCCGAAACTTCTCTAGATGGTTTTAAAAGGCATTTTTATGTATTCTACGACCTCAGTTTTAATTATGGAGGTCCCGGGCAAAATTAGTGCAAAATTACGATTTTACCCCTAGTTTCGTGTTTTTACGCTTAATCGCGTGATTAAGCAAACCTAAGCAATATTAGGCTCTAATCGAAGATTAATTAATTTCCATAATTAATCTTGAGTCAAAATAATTTATTAAAGTTGATTAGAACCTAAAAGTGCTTAATTACAACTTGAAATCTTATTTTAAATTCAAGATTTCTAGTCATGGAATCTTGAATAGTATTTTCTCTCTCCAATTCCTTAAATTATGGAATTTTATCTACATTGTTTTATTCATAAAATGAATTTAAAATCTCCTAAATATGTATGAGTACTCCTTAATCATGTCATAAAGGTTCCTAATCACATTCTTAGTCACCTAAACTTATGCTTAATGACTCCTAACCTTACACCTAAGCTAATACACCCCTAAACACATCACTAACACACTATTACATGACCAAAACTTCCTCCTCCCTTGCTGCATCAGACCTGCACGAAATTCATCATCCATTTTATCACAATTTAATTTTATTTCACACTCCAAAGACTATGGTTGAAGCTATGTCATCAAAGTGCAATTCTCTCACCTCATGTTCCATGAGGATTCATTCTCCTCCACACATGCCTCACCTCATGTTCCATGAGGATTCATTCACCTCATGTTCCATGAGGATTCATTCTCCTCCACACATGCCTCACCTCATGTTCCATGAGGATTCATTCTCCTCCACTCATTCACTCTTATTCTTCTCTATAAATACCATGCCTAGATGAACCTTTGCTACACTTTGTTCATTTGCTAAGTTTAGTTTTTTAGTTTTTCTCTAAGTTCTTCCTTTTTCTCTCAAATCTCAAGAGCATTCTTCTTCTTCATCTTCTTCTTTTTCCTTTTGAAACATCATCACACAACCTTGAAACACCACCCCACCACCTTGGATCATCATACAAACACCTAAACTTCCATTCTCAAACACAAGCTCACCAAGAACACATTTCCTTCCTTTTTCTTTCATCAAGGCCGAATCATCATCACCATCCTAGGAGGTGTTGCTCGTATCATTTTCCTCTTCAAGTCAAAGCTTTTTGTCTTCACTCTAGGTAGGAGTGTTTTCTAAACTTTGTCTTCTTGAAAATGAGTTCTTTCTAGCTTTCTCTTGGGTTTTCTTTTTGAAACTTTCTTTGGTTTCCCTTTCTTGTATTTTCGGCCTCTTGGCCTTGATGAGTACATGATAGCTCAATGATGAGGACTCCTAGATAATGACTATGTGTTCATCTCAAAGGAAACTCTAGAGCTTGAGGTTTTATTTTCTTAGAGTTCCAACTTTATTTTCTAACTCAAAAATGATTTTTACTCAAGAATACCTTTACTTTTCTTGCTATTATGATTTCGGTTTCTTTGTTCCTTTCTTTAACATTTCGGTTACCATTTTCCTTTTTGATCTTTGAAGTTTTATTTGTTCAAAAAGTTTTGCTTTCTTTGAGATTGATGATGATGTTCAAGAACCTCATAATTCCTTTGAGAACTTGGTTCAAGAACTCTAAAGCTCTCTTTGTAATGAGATATGTGTTGGGTTATTATGTTGTTAAAGTCTTGGATGAGCTTTAGATCACCTTAAAATGAACCTTGCATCATGTTTATTTTATGCTTTGCACATCATGTTTACTTTCTTTGCTATCACTAAGTACCAAGGTAATAAAGGAACTTGCATTATCATGTTTATATTTCAAGTTCTCACCTAAATATCAAAGATAATAATATAATGCATACCATATTTATTTTATGCTTTGCACATCATGTTTACTTTCTTTGTTATCACTAAGTACCAAGGTAATAAAGGAGCTTGCATTATCATGTTTATATTTCAAGCTATGCATTATCATGTTTATGTTTCAAGTTCTCACCTAAATATCAAAGATAATAATATAATGCATCACATATTTATTTTATGCTCTCACTTTACTTTCTAGCAAAAACTAAAACAAGTGCATGAGCATGTTTATTTTTATGTCATCACTTTAATGAACCTAGAGCTCAAAGACTTGCCCATTGTTGTCTCAACAAAGGTCTAAAAATATTTATTGCTTTTGGTCCCTATTTCGGCCCTAAGAGGCTTTGGTGTTTCCAAGTATTGAAAACTATGTTTTATAATTTTTCTAAGCTTATGTAAGTATAAGAAATATGTAGAACTAAGTTTTATGAATTTAGGACCTCTTGAGATAAAAATGATTTAGCTATTACCCTCTTAAGTATTTTTATGATTTTAGGTGATAAAAGTGTCCATAAATGAGTTTTGAAAGTTGAAAAAGGTTCCAAGAGAAACTAGTATTGTATGTGCTTTAGAAATTGTGTTTCATGTCTTTTATGGAGATGTTTGTTTCCGTTCTGCCTTGCTATGTTTGGCCACTGTATGAGCTGTGTTAATAATGATAAGATGCTTATGTTTGAGTAAAAATAATGTTAAGACTCATATGTGAAAGATAGGATAAGTTAGGAACTAGAAAAGAATTAATTTGAGAGTTTTAGATCCCTTAATGATGGAATTTTCTGGATTCTGTCCAGCAAGGTTTAGAAATGATAATCATGGTTCTAAATTAGTTTAAATGTGTAGGAATGACTCATAATTGGTTTAGGGCTTAATCTTGATGCTTTAGGAACAAACTGGACTTAGAAAGAGTCATTGTTGTGACTCCTAGGTACCCGTAAAGTTGGGATTTTAAATTCTGCATCCTTGAGGTCTAGAGATGTTCTTGACCATAGTGTGAGGTGAGAAATACTTAGTTATAACCTCATAGGTTCCCAAGAGACTAGGTTTTGATGATTTATAACTTAGATTGTGAGTTAAGGACCTTAAGGGTCGATGCATAAGATATTAAGAAGTCCTGAGTTTTTATGATGCTTAATTTTATGCAAGTATGATATATGATACATGAGCTTTATCTATGTGAGTATGATGTGTTTAGAATATATACTATGATGAGTTTGGAATATATGCTATAATCTATGTAAGAATGATGAGTTTGAAATATATGTTATGATGTTTATCTATGTGAGAATGATGTATTAGAAGAATATGCTTGATGATGCATGAACCCTAAAATGTTTTATTGATGATACGTGAGGAAATGATTATTGAGATGTTAAGTTGTGTGATTAGCTTGTGGCATGAATTTTGGTTTGAAGGAAATTCAGTTTAACAGCCGTTATGCTACCGAATTTCTATCAAACCTAAAAGAGTTGAAAAATGTTTTAAAGTACCATATGAGTTGAAAACCCTGGGTGACACTGGTTCGGCCGAGCACCCCCAGGATATTTTTATGTGACAAGCATTGAGACGTACTTCTCCTGCTATGGTGAGGAGGAGGCAAATCCGTGAGGGTATGTGCAGATGCAGCCTTACCAAAGCGGACAATTCGCTGTGCACTCGAGGCCAGTAGAACGTTTCAAAGAATGAAATATGTTTATGTTACTCCCTCATTTTACCCCATATTAAATCTAGTGACGACTAGTTAGGATTGAGCTCATTCCTAGGCGATTAGGTGAGACGGAGATAGGAGGTTATGATAAAAATCGCCGGGGCGGTGTATCGGTTGGAAATAGGTGGATATGTTTTAAGAGGGTGGTTTTTGAGAAAAAGAACAAAAGAGATATGATGCTTTTAAGTCACATAAGTATGAGAAAAGTAAGAGTTGTAATATGCCCTTATGCCACTTGCATGAATCTAGATTGTTGTGATTTGTTGATTTATGTGCTCAAGTATTGCCATACATTCATGCTTAAACATGTTGCATTCATGATATCAAGATGCATACTAAAAGAAATGGACCTTGGATAAATAGTTTCATAAACCCTAATAATGAATCTCATATGCATGAACACCTTTTATAAATAAACCCAAGGTTCCTGAGGATGTGAACGATGTAACCCTAGAATAGGAGATTCCTACTGAGATTCTTTAGTAAGATTCTCACATTTTTCTCTTCTTTTTCTCGCTTCCGTCACATCTTCAGAGACTGATGGCGACATTCGTGGTCTTCATTGACACATCCGTCCAAGAGGCGCCCCTAACGAGGAGCTCACGCTCAGTCTACACGTATGCCCACTCCTGCCGCCTTGCGTTCTTGGATCAGTTACACTCCATTTCCCCGGGTTCTAGTAGCAGATGTTTTAGGGGAGGCTTAGTGCACACACTCACATGTAGACTGGATAAACCTGCTTTTGTTTTGAGGTTATTCACTATAGGTGCACTCGGGTAGTGATGGTTTACTTTATGTTACTTTACGTTTCTCTGTTTCTATTGTACTTGTAACATCCCCAAATTTATAACTAAGAATCTTAATTATCGATAGCAAAACCAAGAGAATCTGGACAAATGTTATGAAACACAACAAATAGACTACTTAAGTATGTCTAGAGAAAAATGCAAAGAATTACGAAAATGCCATCACTTAGTGGAAATTACGAAAATGCCCTTGCTATGTAAAGGAAATTACCAAACTACCCTTGCCTTATTAAATGACAAAGATACCCTTACTCTATGAATGGAATTACAAGAATATCCACTAACATCTTTGCACAAAACATGGAAACATGTTTGCATAAAACATGGAGCATTTTCATCCAACATGTTTGCATAAAACATGGAAACGTGTTTGCACAAAACATGGAAACGTGTTTGCACAAAACAAGGAGCATTTTCATCCCAAAATTCAGCCAACATGTTTCCATAAATCATGCTCCAAGTGCTTTCCATCTTCTATTTTTTTCTCTAATCTTTCCACTATAAATACTCCTCAAACTCTCTTCAATTCAGAAACTCCCTAAGTGTTCTTTCTTTCTTATTCTATCATTCTTCTTATGTTCTTCAAAAACTTCTCTTGATCCTCTAAACTTCATCCAAACACTTCAATCCTAAGTCCAAACTTTCACTAGCCCTCACAAGAGTTACAATCTTTAACTCTAGTGAGAAATATTTTCTTAAGCATTCAAGTTCTAGAGCCAAGATTCAAGGAGGGTCATCCACTCCAAAGACTCTTGTTCAAAGCTTAAGGAAGAAGAGAAGGACCCTTTTTAGACCCTACACTAGAGGTAGGAGCTTCATCTTTAATTGTTCAAGCATTGTTGGCTTCTAACCTTGATAGAATGCCTCAAGTTTGAGTTATTGTCAAAAGTTTTAAATGATTATTTGAAAAATATATTTTTAGAAATATGACATGTTCTATTTTGTTATGAGTACCTTTATAATGTTATCAAACTCAAATATAACTTGAAAAGATTGTATGTGAAACCTGATTTAATAAAGGTAACTTAAGACATGAAAATGGTAGGTGCTGGAAATTCTAGTTGTTTCTGGCAGCAGGTACTTCGAAAGCTACTGTTCATAAAATATTAAGTATCTCGAAATTAAAATAATTTTACTATAAACTAGACTCATTATAGAACACTCTCCAAAAAGAATCACCTAAAACGGAATTTACTAGCTCAAGATATAAATTTTTAAAGTAGAGCCTAAGACTGAAACTTTAAATCTGACCTTGTAGTAGTAAAATAGATGTAACTCACTCTAGAAAAATGTAAATGGACTGATTTCAACTTTGTTGGAGAGCTAACACATATAGGAATACACCCATGTATGTTATGTATAAAGCTTTGTACCACGTAAATACAGAATGAGAAATAAATTTCGGGATAGTGTACTGTGAAAGTGCAGTTTGGAAAGGTTCTGGCTAAGGAAAGACTTGGTATTTAAGCATGTCCATTGTGACCCACCTCTCTTTCCTGGGAACCCTCCTATGCATGGTTTACAGTTGATATACACTATTCTAAAGATGTAAATGCTAAAATTTGATGAGTTAGGAATTTGGAACTACCTTTACTAACAAGTATACAGAGAATTATAAACTTTCTTCTAAAAGATGTCAAAACTATAAATAAAAGAATCAAGTCTTGTAAAGAGAGAATTTTAAGAATTTAAGTAGAATAATAATCTTCAAGAGTTATATGAAAGTCATAATAAAAATATATAAGGAACCTATAATAATGTTTTGAAGTGCATTAATGTATTAATGGAATGCTAAGAGTACAAAGAACACTAAGAGAAAAAGATAATACTAAGACATTCATTACCTCTTACGAACACTAGGAACTCAACTTGATAACTTTGGTTAGTTAATATGAATTATCTATGAAAGTGTTTACTATGAGATTTACATGATATTGTCCATGTTTTATGAAGTGATTTATAGTAATGTGAATGTATGGTGATGAATTATGAAATGATGAGGATGAATGATTGATTGCCCAAGGTTTATTGTGATTACATGATAATATGCATACATTCATTTTCCAAAAGAAATAATAAAAGTAAAGTTTGAAAAAGTAGCAATGAAAGTCTGGAAAAGTAGACTTGAGCTAAACTCACGGCTTAACCCCCTAAACCGTTGAGATCACGGCAACGGAATGAAAACCAAAAAGGTTATGGCGACGACCATGGTATGAGCTCATTACCCTTTTAGGGTGGTCTAAGGCATTGATGCATTCATCCCGTGAATAATTAAGAAATATGTTGATGAAAAAAATGAAAGATGATGATCACTAAACAAGTGAATGTTGAGGATGAGTAATCATGAAATGCATGCAGCTCCTAAATGATTACCGCTATTAGTGGTTTTACATGATATGCTTATATGTATGCTTGATGAAATACTGAATGAATATTTCTGCTAATGTTCAAGATTAGTTTAAAAGTAACTGCACTTCAGCTTATCACGTTTGTGAAAGTTTGATAATTGAATCCTTACCTGTTCACCTTTTTATAATAAACCCGAAGTGACTGGGACGACAACGATGACACTTTTAGTACAAGTAGGAACTCCTATTGAGAAATCATGTATTTCTCACTCCTATGTTTATTTTCCGTTGTCGTTACGCAGAGACAGACGTGTCCACCTAAAGCAACGAGGCCGTAGTCGAGGAAGGAGGTAGCACGTGAAGATTTCAAACCGTTCAAGTAGGAGCATTCCGAGCTTTAGTTACATTATAGTTTGTGAGAAACAATTAGTAATAGTAGAACTTATATTGTTATTTGTAATAACTTATCAGTATGATATATGCCCTGTTGTGACTTATGTATTAAGTGATTATATTCCAGTTTATGTGATAATTGTTCTACACTTAGTCTTTTATTCCGCTTATTTAATTAAGTGCGCAATGTAATTTGATTATTATCTATAAAAGCGCTATGTATTTCACTTCTAATTCTGAGGCTTAAGTTTTCAAAAAAATTAATTTATTTAAAGAAAAAAAAAAACTTCCATTATTTTTCTAAGTTAATTTCAAAAGAAAATTAATACAAGGCATAAGTGAAAACTAATAGAATCCAAATGTGAACTTAAGCACAGTGGGGTTCTATTAGGGTGTTACAGTACTTCCTTTCTGCTGTATTACAAGCTCTGCCCGTCCCAATGAGGGTATGACTACTTATGTATTCTAAGTTATGTTATTAATGAAACGTTTCTCTTGTTGTGATGATTTATGCTCAGCTGTTATATGTTTCCATTTCTGTGTTTCTCTATGAGTGTTAAGCGTGCTTTATATTCCTATTATTCGATTAGACTAAGAACGTGGCTCTCACTTTGTTGTGTGTTTTAAAAAAAAAAAAAAAAAAAATTTACTCGTAATTTTCCTTTAGTATTTTAAGAAAAGGATGAGACTATGAAGTAATAGCCTAATGTTTAACCTAATGTGTTCTAGAAAGTTGGGTTAAAAATTAGGGTGTTACATTATGGTATCAGAGCAGTTTGATTCTCATGGAGCCTGAGGATTGGACTGACTATGCTTTATGAGCATAATACGATAGTTATGTCATGTGTTAAAGCTTGCTAGGGATAAGCTATAGGATAAGCATACATGACCGCTGTTGCTGCGTGTGCCATGGTAACTAGCTCATTTCACATGGAATGTTGGGCCTGATCAACTCAGTGTTTTGTCGCTTGATGTGTTTAGGAACCAATGCCACCGCGACGACGAGCCTAGGGCTACGTAGGAGATAATCAAGACAATGCGATCAGCCTGCTTTGCTCGTGACATGGCCCGAGCCATGGAACGTATGTTCGAAAGGATGAATCAACATGCGCCTGCTGCTCCTGCTCCCCCTGCTGCTGAAGCAATCGAGCAAGCCCGCTTCGATGAGTTCTGCAAGGCGAATCCACCAGTGTTCAGAGGGGCCCTGGATCCCGACAAGGCTGACGAGTGGATCAAGGATATGGAGAAGATCTACTCCGTGGTTGCACGCTCGAGGAACAAAAGGTTACTTTTGCTACCTTCATCTGCTGAAATCGACGCCGAAGTTACGGTGGACCGCACCAAGATCGCTAGAAGTCTGCCGGGAACGTCATTGATCGAACTGTTCAAGACCTACTTCTATGAGAAGTATTTTCCGGAGTCCTGTGAGGAATGCAAAGGACATCGACCATGCAATCGACCCAGGTGGGTCTTCTGTCGCCCAGTACATGGCAAAGTTCGAGGAGCTAATCAAGTTCTCGCGAGTGTTTCAAGGGAATCCAGATGAAGTATGGAAGTGCGCTGGCACGAGGCGGGGTTGATCATGAGTTGAATTACGCAGTAGCACACATGGAGATTAGGGACTTTCCAACCCTAGTCAACAAGTGTCGCATCATGGAAGAAGGCCGGAAGAAGATCAATGCTTCAAGGGCAGAACGAGCCAAGGGGCTAGGACCTCAAGCCCCAAGGTTCAAGCCACGTCAGTCAAGGAACCACTACAACCCCTACCAGAACAACCAGTTCAGGCAACAACCAACACATCAACAACAACAACGACCAGCATTCCCTCAGTAGACTAGACCTCAAGCACGACCATCTTTTCAACATAACGGTCAGAGGAACTTCAACAACAACCAACAACGAGGGCGGGGCGGTCCTCGGTTTAACCAAGGAGGGTCCAGCGGGGCCAAGAACAAGGTGCCACAAGGAACCCCTGCTGCTTACCCCGGAGCCGCACCTATGGATGTCTGTCCCAAGTGCGGGAAGAATCACGGGAACCGCCCATGCCTAGCCGGTCAGAACGCGTGTTTCAAGTGTGGCAAGCCTGGCCACTATGCGAAGGACTGCACTAGCAGAGGGACACCGAACCAGAACCCCCGACCACAACACCAAGGAAGAGTCTTCACCCTCAACGCTAAGACGCCGTAATTCCAACGATCTCATTCAAGGTATGTGCAAAGTAAATGGTA
The DNA here is from genome assembly GCA_031216105.1 of Dalbergia cultrata. NCBI lineage: Eukaryota > Viridiplantae > Streptophyta > Magnoliopsida > Fabales > Fabaceae > Dalbergia > Dalbergia cultrata. The sequence continues at coordinate 40,556,495 of CM062346.1, read as the reverse complement.
AACCCTTAACTGTACTATATGACTCTGGTGCTACTCATTCTTTTATATCACTTGCTAGTGTCGAGTTCTTAAATCTGAGAGTCTCTAAACTTCCTTTTGATCTTATTGTTTCTACTCCTACCAATCGTCCTATTAATACTTGTCATTGTTGTTTAAACTGTCATCTTGTTGTAGAAAATAGGTCCTTTAACATAGATTTAATTTGTTTACCCTTAAAAGACATAGGAATTATCTTAGGCATGGATTGGCTTCACGCCAACAGTGTGTTACTAGACTGTGGAACCCAAACCGTAGTTTTTCCTTCTCCTCCCGAAAACATCACTCGACCCATTAGGTTGTACCTAAACTCTGTAGTGGTCTTCTGTAGTGGGGAGAAAATGATGGGATATGTTCTCCTAGCCGCATGCGATGTAGACTTTGAGCAAAACCTAGGTGAGATACCTGTGGTGAGAGACTATCCCGAAGTATTCCCGGATGAGATACCCGAATTCCCTCCCGAAAGAGAAGTTGAGTTCTCCATAGAATTGGTTCCTGGAACAGGACCAATCTCTATTGCTCCATATAGGATGTCACCCATGGAGCTAGCAGAACTAAAAACCCAGTTGGAGGAACTGTTGGAGAAAAGTTTTATAAGGCCGAGTGCTTCACCTTGGGGCGCTCCGGTCTTATTTGTGAAGAAGAAGGATGGAAGTATGAGGATGTGTATAGATTATAGGCAGTTGAACCAAGTGACCATAAAGAATAAGTACCCATTGCCTAGGATTGATGATCTTATGGACCAGTTGAAAGGAGCAGTAGTGTTTTCTAAGATCGATTTGAGGTCTGGTTACCATCAGATTAGGGTTAGAGATTCGGACATTCCTAAAACCGCCTTTCGAACTCGGTATGGACACTTTGAGTTCAATGTGATGTCTTTCGGTTTGATGAATGCTCCCGCAGTTTTTATGGATTACATGAATAGGATCTTTCGACCCTATTTAGATCAATTCGTGGTTGTGTTCATAGATGATATTCTCATCTATTCAAAAACCCACGAGGAGCATGGCGTCATTTGAGGCTGGTTTTAGAGGTACTAAAAGTGAAGAAGTTGTAATGCATAAAACTTTCTAAGTGTGGAGTTTGGTTAGAGGAAGTAAAGTTCTTAGGACATGTTGTGTCAAAAGGTGGCATAGCAGTCGACCCAAGTAAGATAGAAGCTGTGATGAATTGGGATAGACCAACCTCTATAACCGAGATTAGAAGCTTTTTGGGTTTAGCTGGTTATTACCGTAGGTTTATCAAAGGATTTTCCCAGTTAGCCCTACCCTTAACCAAGCTCACTAGGAAGAATACCCCGTTTGAGTGGAACACCGAATGTGAAAAGAGTTTCCTAGAGCTTAAGGAAAAGCTCACCTCAACCCCGGGTTTGGTTTTACCCGACCCCAATGTACCCTTTGAGGTATATTGTGATGCTTCTGGCAAGGGTTTAGGTTGTGTGTTGATGCAGAATAGGCAAGTGGTAGCCTATGCATCCAGACAACTCAAGCCCCACGAGGTAACCTACCCCACCCATGACCTAGAGTTAGCAGCCATCGTGTTTGCCCTCAAGATGTGGAGACACCATTTGTATGGTGTAAGGTTTGAAGTGTTCTCCGATCATAAGAGTCTCAAGCATCTTTTTGATCAAAAGGAGTTAAACATGAGGCAGAGGAGATGGATGGAATTCCTCAAGGACTATGATTTCGGCTTAAGTTACCACCCCGGCAAGGCTAATGTAGTCGCCGACGCCTTAAGTCGAAAATCGTTATGTTTGTCAAGTATGATGGTTAATGAAGTTGGGTTAATAGAACAGTTTAGGAATATGAATCTGGGGATGTATGTGACTGAGAATGGCATCGTGATGAGTCATCTCACGGTGACCAGTGGGTTTAAGCAAAGGATCATGCTTGCCCAAAGAGAAAATGAGGACTTTATGGAGACAATAGAGGCAGTTAAGGCCGGTAAATTGAAGGGTTTTGAGCAAGGCCCTGACTGGTTGTGGAGGTTTGAGGGGCGAATCTGCGTGCCCCAAGATGGCGACCTCCGAGAGAAAATCTTGGAGGAGGCTCATAAGAGTCACTTTGCCATTCATCCTGGTGCTACCAAGATGTATCAGGACTTAAAGAGGATGTTTTGGTGGCCCGGACTAAAGAAGGATGTGGTCGCCTGGGTAAGTAAGTGTTTGGTCTGCCAAAAGGTTAAGATCGAACACCAAAAACCTTCTGGCATGTTGCAACCCCTGTCAATCCCTGAGTGGAAGTGGGAGAGTATATCGATGGACTTCGTGACAGGATTGCCAAAGACCCAAGCTGGCCATGATGCTGTATGGGTGATAGTGGATCGACTGACCAAGTCGACTCACTTTCTACCTATTCGAGTCACGTACTCATTGGATAAATTGGCTCAGCTTTACATCCAAGAGATAGTAAGGTTGCATGGAGTGTCGTCGACGATAATCTCGGATAGAGATCCGCGGTTTACGTCACGTTTTTGGGGAGCCTTTCAAAAGGCATTTGGTTCAAAGCTGTGCTTGAGCATCGCTACCACCCTCAGACGGATGGCCAATCGGAAAGAACCATCCAAACCCTGGAGGATATGCTGAGAGCCTGTGTCTTAGACCAGAAAGGAAGTTGGGATAAGTACATGCCATTAATCGAATTTGCGTATAACAACAGTTATCACGCAAGTATCGGTATGGCACCGTACGAAGCATTATATGGAAGAAAGTGCCAATCACCCTTGTGTTGGTATGAACCCGGAGAACAAAGTGTCTTAGGACCTGATATAGTGAGGGAAACGACGGAGCAAATCAAAAGGATTAAGGATAGAATCCTAACCGCTCAAAGTCGGCAAAAGAGCTATGCGGACAAAAGGCGTAAGCCCTTGGAGTTCCAAGAAGGAGAACATGTATTTCTAAGAATCACTCCCACTACAGGAATAGGAAGAGCCATGAAAGTCAAAAAGTTGAGTCCCCGATTTCTCGGCCCTTTTGAAATTCTTCAGAGAATCGGATCTGTAGCCTACAAAATAGCCCTGCCACCCAATCTGTCAAATCTTCATGATGTCTTTCACGTCTCTCGATTGCGTAAATATGAGTCCGACCCTAGTCATGTCCTAGAACCAGCATGTACAGTTAAGAGAGGACCTCACTTTCAATGTACCTCCTACGAGGATCGTGGATCACTGGTCAAAGTTAAGGAACAAGTCCTGCTCCTTTGGTGAAAGTGGCGTGGGGACGAGACAAGACAGAAGAGTATACATGGGAGCTGGAGTCAGTAATGAGGACGAAGTATCCGAGCTTTTCTAAGGTAACGAATTTCGAGGACGAAATTCTTTTTTAAGGAGGGGAGTAATGTAACGCCCCGATTTTCTACTAGAGTGAAAATGACCGAAATGCCCCTAAGGTCATTTTCGGCCCAGACCGAGGAAAGCCGATCTGGCAGTACTCGAAGGGTAAACTCAATGTTGGAAGGGGATTAGATGACCTGTGTACCTTTCCGGAATCGAAAATCTCGTTTTTTGAGTTTTCGGGTCAAAATGACCAAAACGCCCCTGCGGTGTTTTACCTATTTGCAAGTGCCGGATGAACCCGAAACTTCTCTAGATGGTTTTAAAAGGCATTTTTATGTATTCTACGACCTCAGTTTTAATTATGGAGGTCCCGGGCAAAATTAGTGCAAAATTACGATTTTACCCCTAGTTTCGTGTTTTTACGCTTAATCGCGTGATTAAGCAAATCTAAGCAATATTAGGCTCTAATCGAAGATTAATTAATTTCCATAATTAATCTTGAGTCAAAATAATTTATTAAAGTTGATTAGAACCTAAAAGTGCTTAAATACAACTTAAAATCTTATTTTAAATTCAAGATTTCTAGTCATGGAATCTTGAATAGTATTTTCTGTCTCCAATTCCTTAAATTATGGAATTTTGTCTACATTGTTTTATTCATAAATGAATTTAAAATCTCCTAAATATGTATGAGTACTCATTAATCATGTCATAAAGGTTCCTAATCACATTCTTAGTCACCTAAACTTATGCTTAATGACTCCTAACCTTACACCTAAGCTAATACACCCCTAAACACATCACTAACACACTATTACATGACCAAAACTCCCTCCTCCCTTGCTGCATCAGACCTGCACGAAATTCATCATCCATTTTATCACAATTTAATTTTATTTCACACTCCAAAGACTATGGTTGAAGCCATGTCATCAAAGTGCAATTCTCTCACCTCATGTTCCATGAGGATTCATTCTCCTCCACACATGCCTCACCTCATGTTCCATGAGGATTCATTCTCCTCCACTCATTCACTCTTATTCTTCTCTATAAATACCATGCCTAGATGAACCTTTGCTACACTTTGTTCATTTGCTAAGTTTAGTTTTGTAGTTTTTCTCTAAGTTCTTCCTTTTTCTCTCAAATCTCAAGAGCATTCTTCTTCTTCATCTTCTTCTTTTTCTTTTTGAAACATCATCACACAACCTTGAAACACCACCCCACCACCTTGGATCATCATACAAACACCTAAACTTCCATTCTCAAACACAAGCTCACCAAGAACACATTTCCTTCCTTTTTCTTTCATCAAGGTCGAATCATCATCACCATCCTAGGAGGTGTTGCTCGTATCATTTTCATCTTCAAGTCCAAGCTTTTTGTCTTCACTCTAGGTAGGAGTGTTTTCTAAACTTTGTCTTCTTGAAAATGAGTTCTTTCCAGCTTTCTCTTGGGTTTTCTTTTTGAAACTTTCTTTGGTTTCCCTTTCTTGTATTTTCGGCCTCTTGGCCTTGATGAGTACATGATAGCTCAATGATGAGGACTCCTAGATAATGACTATGTGTTCATCTCAAAGGAAACTCTAGAGCTTGAGGTTTTATTTTCTTAGAGTTCCAACTTTATTTTCTAACTCAAAAATGATTTTTACTCAAGAATACCTTTACTTTTCTTGCTATTATGATTTCGGTTTCTTTGTTCCTTTCTTTAACATTTCGGTTACCATTTTCCTTTTTGATCTTTGAAGTTTTATTTGTTCAAAAAGTTTTGCTTTCTTTGAGATTGATGATGATGTTCAAGAACCTCATAATTCCTTTGAGAACTTGGTTCAAGAACTCTAAAGCTCTCTTTGTAATGAGATATGTGTTGGGTTATTATGTTGTTAAAGTCTTGGATGAGCTTTAGATCACCTTAAAATGAACCTTGCATCATGTTTATTTTATGCTTTGCACATCATGTTTACTTTCTTTGCTATCACTAAGTACCAAGGTAATAAAGGAACTTGCATTATCATGTTTATATTTCAAGTTCTCACCTAAATATCAAAGATAATAATATAATGCATACCATATTTATTTTATGCTTTGCACATCATGTTTACTTTCTTTGTTATCACTAAGTACCAAGGTAATAAAGGAGCTTGCATTATCATGTTTATATTTCAAGCTATGCATTATCATGTTTATGTTTCAAGTTCTCACCTAAATATCAAAGATAATAATATAATGCATCACATATTTATTTTATGCTCTCACTTTACTTTCTAGCAAAAACTAAAACAAGTGCATGAGCATGTTTATTTTTATGTCATCACTTTAATGAACCTAGAGCTCAAAGACTTGCCCATTGTTGTCTCAACAAAGGTCTAAAAATATTTATTGCTTTTGGTCCCTATTTCAGCCCTAAGAGGCTTTGGTGTTTCCAAGTATTGAAAACTATGTTTTATAATTTTTCTAAGCTTATGTAAGTATAAGAAATATGTAGAACTAAGTTTTATGAATTTAGGACCTCTTGAGATAAAAATGATTTAGCTATTACCCTCTTAAGTATTTTTATGATTTTAGGTGATAAAAGTGTCCATAAATGAGTTTTGAAAGTTGAAAAAGGTTCCAAGAGAAACTAGTATTGTATGTGCTTTAGAAATTGTGTTTCATGTCTTTTATGGAGATGTTTGTTTCCGTTCTGCCTTGCTATGTTTGGCCACTGTATGAGCTGTGTTAATAATGATAAGATGCTTATGTTTGAGTAAAAATAATGTTAAGACTCATATGTGAAAGATAGGATAAGTTAGGAACTAGAAAAGAATTAATTTGAGAGTTTTAGATCCCTTAATGATGGAATTTTCTGGATTCTGTCCAGCAAGGTTTAGAAATGATAATCATGGTTCTAAATTAGTTTAAATGTGTAGGAATGACTCATAATTGGTTTAGGGCTTAATCTTGATGCTTTAGGAACAAACTGGACTTAGAAAGAGTCATTGTTGTGACTCCTAGGTACCGTAAAGTTGGGATTTTAAATTCTGCATCCTTGAGGTCTAGAGATGTTCTTGACCATAGTGTGAGGTGAGAAATACTTAGTTATAACCTCATAGGTTCCCAAGAGACTAGGTTTTGATGATTTATAACTTAGATTGTGAGTTAAGGACCTTAAGGGTCGATGCATAAGATATTAAGAAGTCCTGAGTTTTTATGATGCTTAATTTTATGCAAGTATGATATATGATACATGAGCTTTATCTATGTGAGTATGATGTGTTTAGAATATATACTATGATGAGTTTGGAATATATGCTATAATCTATGTAAGAATGATGAGTTTGAAATATATGTTATGATGTTTATCTATGTGAGAATGATGTATTAGAAGAATATGCTTGATGATGCATGAACCCTAAAATGTTTTATTGATGATACGTGAGGAAATGATTATTGAGATGTTAAGTTGTGTGATTAGCTTGTGGCATGAATTTTGGTTTGAAGGAAATTCAGTTTAACAGCCGTTATGCTACCGAATTTCTATCAAACCTAAAAGAGTTGAAAAATGTTTTAAAGTACCATATGAGTTGAAAACCCTGGGTGACACTGGTTCGGCCGAGCACCCCGGGATATTTTTATGTGACAAGCATTGAGGCGCATTTCTCCTGCTATGGTGAGGATGAGGCAAATCCGTGAGGGTATGTGCAGATGCAGCCTTACCAAAGCGGACAATTATTTGTGCACTCGAGGCCGATGAGAACGCGTTTCAAAGAATGAAATATGTTTATGTTACCCCTCATTCTACCCCATATTAAATCTAGTAGCGACTAGTTAGGATTGAGCTCATTCCTAGGCGATTAGGTGAGACGGAGATAGGAGGTTATGATAAAAATCGCCAAGTGTGTATCGGTTGGAAATAGGTGGATATGTTTTAAGAGGGTGGTTTTTGAGAAAAAGAACAAAAGAGATATGATGCTTTTAAGTCACATAAGTATGAGAAAAGTAAGAGTTGTAATATGCCCTTATGCCACTTGCATGAATCTAGATTGTTGTGATTTGTTGATTTATGTGCTCAAGTATTGCCATACATTCATGCTTAAACATGTTGCATTCATGACATCAAGATGCATACTAAAAGAAATGGACCTTGGATAAATAGTTTCATAAACCCTAATAATGAATCTCATATGCATGAACACCTTTTATAAATAAACCCAAGGTTCCTGAGGATGTGAACGATGTAACCCTAGAATAGGAGATTCCTACTGAGATTCTTTAGTAAGATTCTCACTCTTTTCTCTTCTTTTTCTTGCTTCCGTCACATCTTCAGAGACTGATGGCGACATTCGTGGTCTTCATTGACACATCCGTCCGAGAGGCGCCCCTAACGAGGAGCTCACGCTCAGTTTACACGTATGCCCACTCCTACCGCCTTGCGTTCTTGGATCAGTTACACTCCATTTCCCCGGGTTCTAGTAGCAGATGTTTTAGGGGAGGCTTAGTGCACACACTCACATATAGACTGGATAAACCTGCTTTTATTTTGAGGTTATTCACTATAGGTGCACTCGGGTAGTGATGGTTTACTTTATGTTACTTTACGTTTCTCTGTTTCTATTGTACTTCCTTTCTGCTGTATTACAAGCTCTGCCCGTCCCAATGAGGGTATGACTACTTATGTATTCTAAGTTATGTTATTAATGAAACGTTTCTCTTGTTGTGATGATTTATGCTCAGCTGTTATATGTTTCATTTCTGTGTTTCTCTATGAGTGTTAAGCGTGCTTTATATTCCTATTATTCGATTAGACTAAGAACGTGGCTCTCACTTTGTTGTGTGTTTTAAAAAAAAAAAAAAAATTTACTCGTAATTTTCCTTTAGTATTTTAAGAAAAGGATGAGACTATGAAGTAATAGCCTAATGTTTAACCTAATGTGTTCTAGAAAGTTGGGTTAAAAATTAGGGTGTTACAATTTACACTATTCCAAAGATGTAAATGCTAAAATTTGATGAGTTAGGAATTTGGAACTACCTTTACTAAGCTGAGATAACAAGTATACAGAGAATTATAAACTTTCTTCTAAAAGATGTCAAAACTATAAATAAAAGAATAAAGTCTTGTAAAAAGAGAATTTTAAGAATTTAAGTAGAATAATAATCTTCAAGAGTTATATGAAAACCATAATAAAAATATATAAAGAACCTATAATAATATTTTGAAGTGCATTAATGTATTAATGGAATTCTAAGAGTACAAAGAACACTAAGAGAAAAAGATAATACTAAGACATCCATTACCTCTTAGGAACACTAGGAACTCAACTTGATAACTTTGGTTGCTTAAAATGAATCATTTATGAAAATGTTTACTATGAGATTTACATGAAATTATCCATGTTTCATGAAGTGAATTATAGTAAAGTGAATGTATGGTGATGAGTTATGAAATGATGAAGATGAATGATTGATTGCCCATGATTTATTGTGATTACATGATGATATGCATACATTCATTTTGAAAGGAAATAATAAAAGTAAAGTTTGAAAAAGTTGCAATGAAAGTCTGGAAAAGTGGACTTGAGCTAAACTCACGGCTTAACCCCCTAAATCGTTGAGATCACGGCAACGGAAAGGAAACCAAAAAAAGTTGTGGCGACGGCCACGGTATGAGCTCATTACCCTTTTAGGGTGGTCTAAGGCATTGATGCATTCATCCCGTGAGTAATTAAGAAATATGTTGATGAAATAAATGAAAGATGATGATCACTAAACAAGTGAATGTTGAGGATGAGTAATCATGAAATGCATGCAGCTCCTAAATGATTATTGCTTATTAGTGGTTTTACATGATATGCTTATATGTATGCTTGATGAAATACTGAATGGATATTTCTGCTAATGTTCAAGATTAGTTTAAAAGTAACTGCACTTCGGCTAATCACGTTTGTGAAAGTTTGATAATTGAATCCTTATCTGTTCACCTTTTTATAATAAACCCGAAGTGACTGGGACGACAACGATGACACTTTTAGTACAAGTAGGAACTCCTACTGAGAAATCATGTATTTCTCACTCCTATGTTTATTTCCCGTTGTCGTTACCAGAGACAGACGTGTCCACCTAAAGCAACGAAGCTGTAGCTGAGGAAGGAGGTAGCACGTGAAGATTTCAAACCGTTCAAGTAGGAGCATTTCGAGCTTTAGTTACATTATAGTTTGTGAGAAACAATTAGTAATAGTAGAACTTATATTGTTATTTGTAATAACTTATCAGTATGATATATGCCCTGTTGTGACTTATGTATTAAGTGATTATATTCCAGTTTATGTGATAATAGTTCTACACTTACTCTCTTATTTCGCTTATTTAATTAAGTGCGCAATGTAACTTGATTATTATCTATAAAAGCGCTATGTATTTCACTTCTCGTTACAGGCTTAAGTTTTTAAAAAGTTAATTTATTTAAGGAAAAAAACACTTCCACTATATTTCTAAGTTAATTTCAAAAGAAAATAAATACAAGGCAAAAGTGACAACTAATAGAATCCAAATGTGAACTTAAGCATAGTGAGGTTCTATTAGGGTGTTACAGGGGGCAACACCATCCCACCAATGGCGAACGGTTTTCTCTAGGAGAGCATGACACGTTCAGGGATTCGTGATATGTATGTAGCTATAGTTTAGTATTAGGAAACCACCATCCTGCAAACTGACTTTGTTAAACATTATATAGGTCCATTTCTGTGAAAAAGAGATTTTTGTTGGGCTCTAATATTTGAGCAGGTTAGACTAGACACTAAAGATGTTCCTTTTGTATTGAGTTCCTGAACAATTAAGTGGATGGCCAATTTATGTCCTAGTATGCTGTACATATTGCTAACTTGTTTATGATGTGTGTGTGTGTGTGTGTAACACCCTAATTTTTAATCCAATACTCTAGAACACATTAGGTTAACCATTAGGTTATTACTTCTTAGTCTCATTCTTTTATTAAAATACTTAGCGAAAAATACGAATAAATTTTTCTTTTTGAAACTTGAAAACAAAACATGAGCCACGTGCTAAAATAAAGTCTAACAATTGTCACCAACATAACATAAGAGGGAAGCAAGGCATATCATCATTAACCACAGAGTACAAAAGTTACACATATCGACTCAACATAGTCATATCTTCATAAGTACATTAGTTACTACTAACATAACTTCATTGTCACATCAAAAGAAATACACATCTATAGGTATATAAATCTAAAGCGGCATCTCCGCCCTTTCGTTCCATCCCACTAATCCAACTCGTAGCGCATGCCCTACGCCCACGCCTTAGTAGAGGTCACGAGATACACCATCATCTTCGTCTGGAGGCGACACTGAAGAAAAGAGATAGAGGGATGAGAAACTTATTCAAGATTCTCAGTAGAGATTTTCGACTCTAACACAAGTGTCATCGTCATCGTCCCTAGCCACTTCAGTTTTAATTATAAAAAGGTGGTCATGCATAAGGTTTAACTTTTAAACTTCTCAAATCTATTTATCCGAAGTGGGTGTCTTTTAGTATGGATCTTAATCATATGAATGCAACAGATATTGGATGAATGCATGACAATACTTTATGCAAGCAGTCGATAGAACACAACATCAAGATAAACATTAACGTATAAGTGACATATAAAACGCTTTCTATTCTCATAACTGTGTGACTTTAAAACATCATATCTCTTTCTCATGCTTGAACTCTTAAGTTCTTTTTCTCAAAGACTACCTTCTTAAACATGGTCACCTAAATCCAACCGATGTAACATCCCCAAATTTATAACTAAGATAAATATTAATTTTAATTAGCGATAGCAAAACCAAGAGAATCTGGACAAATGTTATGAAACACAACAAATAGACTACTTAAGTATGTCTAGAGAAAAATGCAAAGAATTACGAAAATGCCATCACTTAGTGGAAATTACGAAAATGCCCTTGCTATGTAAAAGAAATTACCAAACTACCGTTGCCTTATTAAATGACGAAGATACCCTTACTCTATAAATGGAATTACAAGAATACCACTATCATTGTCTAATTACAAAAATATCCTTGCCTTAGTTAAAGAAATTACTACAATGCCATTTGCATAAATCTCTACACTTGTCTTTAGACAAGAATGAATCTAAGCCATTGGATTAAGATGATAACACAATAATTTAACCACATACATCATACACATTTCTGAATCACATACATGCACTAAAGGTTAGAAAATCTCCACTAACATTTTTGCACAAAACATGGAGCATTTTCATCCAACATGTTTGCATAAAACATGGAAACATGTTTGCACAAAACATGGAGCATTTTCATCCAACATGTTTGCATAAAACATGGAAACATGTTTGCACAAAACATGGAAATATGTTTGCACAAAACAAGGAGCATTTTCATCCCAAAATTCAGCCAACATGTTTCCATAAATCATGCTCCAAGTGCTTTCCTTCTTCTATTTTTTTCTCTAATCTTTCCATTATAAATACTCCTCAAACTCTCTTCAATTCAGAAAACTCCCTAAGTGTTCTTTCTTTCTTATTCTATCATTCTTCTTATGTTCTTCAAAGACTTCTCTTGATCCTCTAAACTTCATCCAAACACTTAAATCCTAAGTCCAAACTTTCATTAGCCCTCACAAGAGTTACAATCTTTAACTCTAGTGAGAAATATTTTCTTAAGCACTCAAGTTCTAGAGCCAAGATTCAAGGAGGGTCATCCACTCTAAAGACTCTTGTTCAAAGCTTAAGGGAGAAGAGAATGACCCTTTTTAGACCCTACACAAGAGGTAGGAGCTTCATCTTTAATTGTTCAAGCATTGTTGGCATCTAACCTTGATAGAATGCCTCAAGTTTGAGTTATTGTCAGAAGTTTTGAATGATTTGAAAAATATATTTTTAGAAATATGACATGTTCTATTCTATTATGAGTACTCTTATGATGTTATCAAACTCAAATATAACTAGAAAAGATTGTATGTGAAACCTGATTTTAATAAAGGTAACTTAAGACATGAAAATGGTAGGTGCTGGAATTTCTAGTTGTTTCTGGCAGCAGATACTTCGAAAGCTACTGTTCATAAAATATCAAGCATCTCGAAGTTAAAATAATTTACTATAAACTAGACTCATTATAGAACATTCTCCAAAAAGAATCATCCAAAACGGAGTTTTCTAGCTGAAGATATAATTTTTTAAAGTAGAGCCTAAGACTGAAACTTTAAATTTGACCTTGTAGTAGTAAAATAGGTGTAACTCACTCTAGAAAAATGCAAATGGACTGATTTCAACTTCGTTGGAGAGCTAACATATATAGGAATACACCCATGTATGTTATGTATAAAGCTTTGTACCTCGTAAATACAGAATGAGAAATAAATTTCGGGATAGTGTACTGTGAAAGTGCAGTTTGGAAAGGTTCTGGCTAAGGAAAGACTTGGTATTTAAGCGTGTCCATTGTGACCCACCTCTCTTTCCTGGGAACCCTCCTATGCATGATTTACAATTGATTTACACTATTCCAAAGATGTAAATGCTAAAATTTGATGAGTTAGGAATTTGGAACTACCTTTACTAAGCTGAGATAACAAGTATACAGAGAATTATAAACTTTCTTCTAAAAGATGTCAAAACTATAAATAAAAGAATCAAGTCTTGTAAAGAGAGAATTTTAAGAATTTAAGTAGAATAATAATTTTCAAGAGTTATATGAAAACCATAATAAAAATATATAAAGAACCTATAATAATATTTTGAAGTGCATTAATGTATTAATAGAATTCTAAGAGTACAAAGAACACTAAAAAAAAGATAATACTAAGACATCCATTACCTCTTAGGAACACTAGGAACTCAACTTGATAACTTTGGTTGCTTAAAATGAATCATTTATGAAAATGTTTACTATGAGATTTACATGATATTATCCATGTTTCATGAAGTGAATTATAGTAAAGTGAATGTATGGTGATGAGTTATGAAATGATGAGGATGAATGATTGATTGCCCATGATTTATTGCGATTACATGATGATATGCATACATTCATTTTCAAAGGAAATAATAAAAGTAAAAGCCTGTGAAATTAGCAATGAAAGTCTGGAAAAGTGGACTTGAGCTAAACTCACGGCTTAACCCCCTAAACCGTTGAGATCACGGCAACGGAAAGGAAACTAAAAAGGTTGTGGTGACGGCCACGGTATAAGCTCATTACCCTTTTAGTGTAACATCCCCAAATTTATAACTAAGATAAATATTAATTAGCGATAGCAAAACCAAGAGAATCTGAACAAATGTTACGAAACACAACAAATAGACTACTTAAGTATGTCTAGAGAAAATGCAAAGAATTACGAAAATGCCATCACTTAGTGGAAATTACGAAAATGCCCTTGCTATGTAAAGGAAATTACCAAACTACCCTTGCCTTATTAAATGACAAAGATACCCTTACTCTATGAATGGAATTACAAGAATACCACTATCATTGTCTAATTACAAAAATATCCTTGTCTTAGTTAAAGAAATTACTACAATGCCATTTGCACAAATCCCTAGACTTGTCTTTAGACAAGAATGAATCTAAGCCATTGGATTAAGATGATAACACAATAATTTAACCACATACATCATACACATTTCTGAATCACATATATGCACTAAAGGTTAGAAAATCTCTACTAACATCTTTGCATAAAACATGGAAACATGTTTGCATAAAACATGGAAACATGTTTGCACAAAACATGGAGCATTTTCATCCAACATGTCTGCACAAAACATGGAAACATGTCTGCACAAAAAATGGAAACATGTCTGCACAAAACAAGGAGCATTTTCATCCCAAAATTCAGCCAACATGTTTCCATAAATCATGCTCCAAGTGCTTTCCTTCTTCTGTTTTTTTCTCTAATCTTTCCATTATAAATACTCCTCAAACTCTCTTCAATTCAGAAACTCCCTAAGTGTTCTTTCTTTCTTATTCTATCATTCTTCTTATGTTTTTCAAAGACTTCTCTTGATCCTCTAAACTTCATCCAAACACTTCAATCCTAAGTCCAAACTTTCACTAGCCCTCACAAGAGTTACAATCTTTAACTCTAGTGAGAAATATTTTCTTAAGCATTCAAGTTCTAGAGCCAAGATTCAAGGAGGGTCATCCACTCCAAAGACTCTTGTTCAAAGCTTAAGGAAGAAGAGAAGGACCCTTTTTAGACCCTACACAAGAGGTAGGAGCTTCATCTTTAATTGTTCAAGCATTGTTGGCTTCTAACCTTGATAGAATGCCTCAAGTTTGAGTTATTGTCAAAAGTTTTAAATGATTATTTGAAAAATATATTTTTAGAAATATGACATGTTCTATTCTGTTATGAGTACCCTTATTATGTTATCAAACTCAAATATAACTTGAAAAGATTGTATATGAAACCTGATTTAATAAAGGTAACTTAAGACATGAAAATGGTAGGTGCTGGAATTTCTAGTTGTTTCTGGCAGCAGGTACTTCGACAGCTACTGTTCATAAAATATCACGTATCTCGAAATTATAATAATTTTACTATAAACTAGACTCATTATAGAACACTCTCCAAAAAGAATCACCCAAAACGGAGTTTTCTAGCTCAAGATATAAATTTTTAAAGTAGAGCCTAAGACTGAAACTTTAAATCTGACCTTGTAGTAGTAAAATAGGTGTAACTCACTCTAGAAAAATGCAAATGGACTGATTTCAACTTTGTTGGAGAGCTAACACATATAGGAATACACCCATGTATGTTATGTATAAAGCTTTGTACAACGTAAATACAGAATGAGAAATAAATTTCGGGATAGTGTACTGTGAAAGTGCAGTTTGGAAAGGTTCTGGCTAAGGAAAGACTTGGTATTTAAGCATGTCCATTGTGACCCACCTCTCTTTCCTGGGAACCCTCCTATGCATGGTTTACAGTTGATTTACACTATTCCAAAGATGTAAATGATAAAATTTGATGAGTTAGGAATTTGGAACTACCTTTACTAAGCTGAGATAACAAGTATATAGAGAATTATAAACTTTCTTCTAAAAGATGTCAAAACTATAAATAAAAGAATCAAGTCTTGTAAAGAGAGAATTTTAAGAATTTAAGTAGAATAATAATCTTCAAGAGTTATATGAAAGTCATAATAATAATATATAAAGAACCTATAATAATATTTTGAAGTACATTAATGTATTAATGGAATGCTAAGAGTACAAAGAACACTAAGAGAAAAAGATAATACTAAGACATCCATTACCTCTTAGGAACACTAGGAACTCAACTTGATAACTTTGGTTGCTTAATATGAATCATTTATGAAAATGTTTACTATGAGATTTACATGATATTATCCATGTTTCATGAAGTGAATTATAGTAATGTGAATGTATGGTGATGAGTTATGAAATGATGAGGATGAATGATTGATTGCCCATGATTTATTGTGATTACATGATGATATGCATACATTCATTTTCAAAGGAAATAATAAAAGTAAAAGCTTGGGAAATTAGCAATGAAAGTTTGGAAAAGTGGACTCGAGCTAAGCTCACTCTTAACCATTGAGATTACGACAACGGAAAGAAAATAAAAGTAAAGTTTGAAAAAGTAGCAATGAAAGTCTGGAAAAGTGGACTTGAGCTAAACTCACGGCTTAACCCCCTAAACCGTTGAGATCATGGCAACGGAATGAAAACCAAAAAGGTTGTGGCGACGGCCACGGTATGAGCTCATTACCCTTTAGGGTGGTCTAAGGCATTGGTGCATTCATCCCGTGAGGAATTAAGAAATATGTTGATGACATAAATGAAAGATAATGATCACTAAACAAGTGAATGTTGAGGATGATTAATCATGAAATGTATGCAGCTCCTAAATGATTATTGCTTATTAGTGGTTTTACATGATATGCTCATATGTATGCTTGATGAAATACTGAATGGATATTTTTGCTAATGTTCAAGATTAGTTTAAAAGTAACTGCACTTCGGCTAATCATGTTTGTGAAAGTTTGATAATTGAATCCTTACCTGTTCACCTTTTTATAATAAACCCGAAGTGACTCGGACGACAACGATGACACTTTTAGTACAAGTAGGAACTCCTACTGAGAAATCATGTATTTCTCACTCCTATGTTTATTTTCCGTTGTCGTTACTGTGAGACAGACATGTCCACCTAAAGCAACGGTCAGAAATGAGGAAGGAGGTAGCACGTGAAGATTTCAAACCGTTCAAGTAGGAGCATTCCGAGCTTTAGTTACATTATAGTTTGTGAGAAAAAATTAGTAATAGTAGAACTTATATTGTTATTTGTAATAACTTATCAGTATGATATGCCCTGTTGTGACTTATGTATTAAGTGATTATATTCCAGTTTATGTGATAATAGTTCTACACTTAGTCTCTTATTCTGCTTATTTAATTAAGTGCACAATGTAACTTGATTATTATCTATAAAAGCGCTATGTATTTCACTTCTTGTTACAGGCTTAAGTTTTCAAAAAATTAATTTATTTAAAGAAAAAAAAAACTTCCACAATTTTTCTAAGTTAATTTCAAAAGAAAATAAATGTAAGGCATAAGTGACAACTAATAGAATCCAAATGTGAACTTAAGCACAATGGGGTTCTATTAGGGTGTTACATTTAGAGTGGTCTAAGGCATTGATGCATTCATCCCGTGAGTAATTAAGAAATATGTTGATGAAATAAATGAAAGATGATAATCACTAAACAAGTGAATGTTGAGGATGAGTAATCATGAAATGCATGCAGCTCCTAAATGATTATTGCTTATTAGTGGTTTTACATGATATGCTTATATGTATGCTTGATGAAATACTGAATGGATATTTCTGCTAATGTTCAAGATTAGTTTAAAAGTAACTGCACTTCGGCTAATCACGTTTGTGAAAGTTTGATAATTGAATCCTTACCTGTTCACCTTTTTATAATAAACCCGAAGTGACTGGGACGACAACGATGACACTTTTAGTACAAGTAGGAACTCCTACTGAGAAATCATGTATTTCTCACTCCTATGTTTATTTTCCGTTGTCGTTACCAGAGACAGACGTGTCCACCTAAAGCAACGAAGCTATAGCTGAGGAAGGAGGTAGCGCGTGAAGATTTCAAACCTTTTAAGTAGGAGCATTCCGAGCTTTAGTTACATTATAGTTTGTGAGAAACAATTAGTAATAGTAGAACTTATATTGTTATTTGTAATAACTTATCAGTATGATATATGCCCTGTTGTGACTTATGTATTAAGTGATTATATTCCAGTTTATGTAATAATAGTTCTACACTTAGTCTCTTATTCCGCTTATTTAATTAAGTGCGCAATGTAACTTGATTATTATCTATAAAAGCGCTATGTATTTCACTTCTCGTTATAGGCTTAAGTTTTCAAAAAATTAATTTATTTAAAGAAAAAAAAAACTTCCACTATTTTTCTAAGTTAATTTCAAAAGAAAATAAATGCAAGGCATAAGTGACAACTAATAGAATCCAAATGTGAACTTAAGCATAGTGGGGTTCTATTAGGGTGTTCCATTATGGTATCAGAGCAGTTCATCCTATTTAAGCCTGAGGAATGGACTGACTATGCTTCTGTCTATGATATCATGCTATTAATCTTATCTGTATGATGGGATATAGGATTTAGAAATGCATGATCGCCTTGTGATACTGCCATACTACCATGCTTAGCTATAGTATTGAGCCTGATCAACTCGATGACTGTTGTTTGGTGTGTCTAGGAACTAATGGCAGCAAACAGACGTACGCATGGGGCACGCAGTGGAGGTAATCGTGATGAACTGGCAAATGCACTCCAGGAGATGGCTAGGGCTATGCAAGCACAAGCAACAGTGATGATGGAGCAGATGAATAGGAGGTCAGAGGAATTAGTTGGGAACCAAGAACATGGAAAATTCTCAGAATTCAATAGGGCTGGACCTCCAGAATTCAAAGGGACAACTAACCCCGAAATAGCTGACGGATGGATTCAAGAGATGGAGAAGGTTTTCTCAGTGGTAGAATGCTCTGATGAACAAAAGGTGGCATTCTCTACTTATATGCTGAAAGGAGAGGCTGCCGCGTGGTGGAAGGGTGCAAAGGGCTTGCTCGAAAGTGCTGACATATAGATTACGTGGGAGGTTTTCTATGCTACGTTCCACAAGAAATATTTTCCAGATCCGGTTAAGAAGGCAAAGGAAGTAGAATTTACATTCTTTGACATAGGGAAATCGAAGTGTGGCTAAGTACACAGCTAATTTTGAAGAACTGATCAAACACTCAACTAGCTACCAAAGGGATCCCAACGAGGCTTGGAAATGCATGAAATATGAGAGTGGTTTGAGGCCAGACATTTTGGCATCTGTGGCTCCACTGGAGGTCACTGACTATGCATCTTTAGTCAGCAAAAGCCAAGTGGCTGAGAGTTGCAATCGCCAGCTAGTTGCCCACCGAGTTGAAGAGAATAGGAAGAGGTCTGCTCAACAAGGTCATCGAGGGTTCCCACCCCCTCACAAGAAACCCTACCAAGGAGGTGGATTTAAAGGGAAACAACCCCAACACCCTATGATGAATCAACCTAGGACACAAGCTGTTAATCGACCTAGGATGGCTGCTGTCCCTGAACCTATGACTAGACCCCCTTGTGCCACTTGTGGAAAGATACATGGAGGGGAATGCAGATTTGGTAAAAATGTTTGTTATCGGTGTGGACAGGAAGGATACTATTCTAGAGAGTGCCTAAAGTTCAATCAGTCCTCTACACTCAAGCCTAAGGCACAGGGACGCGTGTTTGCTATCACTGCTGAGATGCCCTCAGAATCCGATGATCTGATTCAAGGTAAGTGTATAATTAATGGAAAACCCTTAATTGTATTGTTTGATTCTGGCGCAACACATTCATTCATTTCATATGATTGTGCTAATAAGTTGAGGTTGTATATATCTGACTTAAAAATAATCTTAGTTGTCTCTACACCCACTATAAATACTGTTAGAACTGATCAAGCCTGCCTAAATTGTGAATTTGAGGTAGCTGATAGGATTTTTCATCATGATTTAGTTTGTCTACCCTTGTCTGGTTTTGATGTAGTTTGGGCATGGATTGGCTTTCGGCTAACTGTGTGTTACTACATTGTGTAAATAAGTCACTAGTATTTCTTCCCAAACCATCTTTACCCAGTCCCTCTAAACTTGATAGAAAGGTACGACTATACCTAAACTCCATTATCATGGGGGATAGTAGGAATGAAAAGCAAGGATATGTCTTCCTAATGACAAGTGAGAAAGAAGTGGAGCAAGCTCTAGAAAAGATCCTTGTAGTAAAGGAATTCTCAGATGTTTTTCCTGATGACATACCTGAATTTCCTCCAAAAAGGGAGATTGAGTTTTCTATAGATTTGAGTGCAGGAACAGGACCCATATCTATAGCTCCTTATAGGATGCCATTGGCCGAGTTAACAGAGTTGAAAAAGCAATTAGAGGAACTACTACAGAAGAAATTCATTAGGCCCAGTGCTTCACCATGGGGAGCCCCAGTGCTGTTTGTCAAGAAGAAGGATGGGAGTATGCGATTATGTGTGGATTATAGGCAGCTAAACAAAGTGACTAAAAAAAATAAATACCCTTTGCCTAGAATAGATGACCTCATGGACCAATTAAGAGGAGCCCAAGTGTTTTCCAAGATAGATCTGCGATCAGGATACCACCAGATTCGAGTGAAGGAGGAGGACATACCAAAGTCAGCCTTTATGACTAGATATGGACACTATGAGTTTAATGTGATGTCGTTTGGGTTAACCAATGCACCGGCAGTGTTTATGGACTACATGAATAGGATATTTAGACCATACTTGGACAAGTTTGTAATAGTGTTCATCGATGACATTCTAGTTTACTCTAGAACTGAAGAAAAGCACGAAGAACACTTACGAGTGGTGTTGGAGGTGTTGAGGAACAAGAAACTTTATGCAAAGTTGTCCAAGTGTGAATTTTGGATGAAGGAAGTTAAGTTCTTAGGTCATGTAGTGTCACATGGAGGAATAGCAATAGACCCAAGTAAGATAGAAGCGGTGCAACAATGGGAAACCCCTACCACTGTGAAGGAGATTAGGAGTTTTCTAGGGCTAGCCGGTTACTACCGAAGGTTCATTAGAGGTTTTTCCCAAATTACCTTACCCCTCACCAAGCTAACAAGGAAGAATTCTGCTTTTATATGGAGCCCAGAATGTGAAGAGAGTTTCCAAGAACTAAAGAAGAAGTTGACCACTACCCCTGTCCTAATCCTACCTGACCCAAAAGAAAATTTTGAGGTGTATTGTGATGCCTCGGGAAGAGGACTAGGATGTGTTTTGATGCAAAATAGGAATGTAGTAGCCTATGCCTCTAGACAGCTCAAACCCCATGAAGTTAATTACCCAACCCATGACTTAGAGCTAGCGGCTATTGTCTTTGCCTTAAAAATCTGGAGACATTATCTTTATGGTGTAAGGTTTGAAGTCTTTTCTGACCACAAAAGTCTGAAATACCTCTTCAACCAAAAGGAACTGAATATGAGACAAAGGCGTTGGATGGAGTTTCTCAAGGACTATGACTTTGGGTTGAACTACCACCCAGGAAAGGCAAATGTGGTAGCAGATGCTTTGAGTCGTAAGTCCTTGCATGCCGCTTGGCTCATGGTGAAAGAAAATGAGCTGATAGAAGATTTTAGGAACCTTAACTTAGGATATAGGGGGACTTCAGAACAAATTCGGTTAAGCCAACTAAGTGTAAGCAGTAGCTTTAAGGATCAAATAATTCAAGCCCAAAGGGAAGATGAGGATTTCCTTAGAACCTTAACCCTTGTCCGCGGGGAAAGTTGAAAGAGTTTGTCCAAGATAAGGAAGGAGTGTGGAGATACCAAGGGAGAATCTGTGTACCTACAAAAGAAGGATTGAGAGCTAGCATTTTGGAAGAAGCCCACAAGAGTCAATTTAGTGTACACCTAGGTATAACCAAGATATACCATGACCTAAAAAAGATGTTCTGGTGGCCAAAGATGAAAGCAGATATAGCAAATATAGTGCAAAAATGTTTGGTATGCCAAAAAGTGAAGATAGAGCATCAAAAACCCTCCGGAGTGCTGCAACCTCTCGAAATCCCTGAATGGAAGTGGGAAGGAATATCCCTGGATTTCGTGATGGGATTGCCAAGAACGCCTACCGGACATGACTCCATATGGGTAATTGTGGATAGATTGACCAAATCTGCTCACCTTTTACCCATTCGAGCAAATTACCCTTTGGAAAAGTTAGCTCAGCTATATATCCAAGAGATAATAAGGCTCCATGGAGTACCCAAAACCATTGTCTCAGATAGGGATCCAAGGTTCACCTCAAGATTTTGGGGAGCTTTGCAAAAGGCGTTTGGTTCAAGGTTGTGTCTAAGCACTACCTATCACCCTCAAACTGATGGACAATCAGAAAGAACAATTCAAACCCTTGAGGATATGCTAAGAGCATGTGTCTTAGACCGACCAAAAGTTGGGACAAACAGTTTCCATTGATTGAGTTTGCATATAATAATAGTTACCACACTAGCATTGGGATGGCACCCTATGAGGCTTTGTATGGTAGAAAGTGTCAATCACCACTTTGTTGGTGTGACTCGGGAGAGCAAAGCATTTTGGGCCCTGATTTGGTAGAAGAGACAACCAAACAAATAAGGAGAATTAGGGAAAGAATCCTCCTTTGCTCGAGTAGGCAGAAGAGCTATGCTGACAAGAGAAGAAAACCTCTCGAATTTCAAGAAAGAGAACACATATTCTTGCGAATTACTCCTACCACAGGTATAGGTCGTGCAATGAAAGTCAAAAAGCTAAGCCCTATATTCTTAGGACCCTTCCAAATCCTCAAAAAGGTAGGTCCCTCCGCCTACCAAATTGAATTACCTCCAAATTTGTCTAACCTACACAATGTTTTTCATGTGTCCCAATTGAGAAAGTATCAGTCAGACCCCAGTCATGTGTTTGAGCCAGAAACTATACAATTAAAAGATGACTTAACTTTTGAATTACCACCGATGAGGATCGTGGATCATGGCATCAAGCAGCTGAGAAACAAATCTGTATCTCTGGTCCGAGTAGCCTGGGGACAAGATGGAATGGAAGAGCACACATGGGAGCTCGAGGAAGATATGCGAAAAGAATTTCCAAACCTATTCACAAGTATCAAATTTTGAGGGTAAAATTTTTAATAAGAAGGGGAGAAATGTAACATTCCCAAATTTATAACTAAGATAAATATTAATCTTAATTAGCGATAGCAAAACCAAGAGAATCTGGACAAATGTTATGAAACACAACAAATAGACTACTTAAGTATGTCTAGAGAAAAATGCAAAGAATTACGAAAATGCCATCACTTAGTGGAAATTACGAAAATGCCCTTGCTATGTAAAAGAAATTACCAAACTACCATTGCCTTATTAAATGATGAAGATACTCTTACTCTATGAATGGAATTACAAGAATACCACTATCATTGTCTAATTACAAAAATATCCTTGCCTTAGTTAAAGAAATTACTACAATGCCATTTGCACAAATCCCTACACTTGTCTTTAGACAAGAATGAATCTAAGCCATTGGATTAAGATGATAACACAATAATTTAACCACATACATCATACACATTTCTGAATCACATACATGCACTAAAGGTTAGAAAATCTCCACTAACATTTTTGCACAAAACATGGAGCATTTTCATCCAACATGTTTGCATAAAACATGGAAACATGTTTGCACAAAACATGGAGCATTTTCATCCAACATGTTTGCAGAAAACATGGAAACATGTTTGCACAAAACAAGGAGCATTTTCATCCCAAAATTCAGCCAACATGTTTCCATAAATCATGCTCCAAGTGCTTTCCTTCTTCTGTTTTTTTCTCTAATCTTTCCACTATAAATACTCCTCAAACTCTCTTCAATTCAGAAAACTCCCTAAGTGTTCTTTCTTTCTTATTCTATCATTCTTCTTATGTTCGTCAAAGACTTCTCTTGATCGTCTAAACTTCATCCAAACACTTAAATCCTAAGTCCAAACTTTCATTAGCCCTCACAAGAGTTACAATCTTTAATTCTAGTGAGAAATATTTTCTTAAGCACTCAAGTTCTAGAGCCAAGATTCAAGGAGGGTCATCCACTCTAAAGACTCTTGTTCAAAGCTTAAGGAAGAAGAGAATGACCTTTTTTAGACCCTACACAAGAGGTAGGAGCTTCATCTTTAATTGTTCAAGCATTATTGGCATCTAACCTTGATAGAATGCCTCAAGTTTGAGTTATTGTCAGAAGTTTTGAATGATTTGAAAAATATATTTTTAGAAATATGACATGTTCTATTCTGTTATGAGTACTCTTATGATGTTATCAAACTCAAATATAACTAGAAAAGATTGTATGTGAAGCCTGATTTAATAAAGGTAACTTAAGACATGAAAATGGTAGGTGCTGGAATTTCTAGTTGTTTCTGGCAGCAGGTACTTCGAAAGCTGCTGTTCATAAAATATCAAGCATCTCGAAGTTAAAATAATTTAATATAAACTAAACTCATTATAGAACATTCTCCAAAAAGAATCACCCAAAACGGAGTTTTCTAGCTCAAGATATAATTTTTTAAAGTAGAGCCTAAGACTGAAACTTTAAATTTGACCTTGTAGTAGTAAAATAGGTGTAACTCACTCTAGAAAAATGAAAATGGACTGATTTCAACTTCGTTGGAGAGCTAACATATATAGGAATACACCCATGTATGTTATATATAAAGCTTTGTACCTCGTAAATACAGAATGAGAAATAAATTTCGGGATAGTGTACTGTGAAAGTGCAGTTTGGAAAGGTTCTGGCTAAGGAAAGACTTGGTATTTAAGCGTGTCCATTGTGACCCACCTCTCTTTCCTGGGAACCCTCCTATGCGTGGTTTACAATTGATTTACACTATTCCAAAGATGTAAATGCTAAAATTTGATGAGTTAGGAATTTGGAACTACCTTTACTAAGCTGAGATAATAAGTATACAGAGAATTATAAACTTTCTTCTAGAAGATGTCAAAACTATAAATAATAGAATCAAGTCTTGTAAAGAGAGAATTTTAAGAATTTAAGTAGAATAATAATCTTCAAGAGTTATATGAAAACCATAATAAAAATATAT
Organism: Dalbergia cultrata; assembly: GCA_031216105.1. Taxonomy (NCBI): domain Eukaryota; kingdom Viridiplantae; phylum Streptophyta; class Magnoliopsida; order Fabales; family Fabaceae; genus Dalbergia; species Dalbergia cultrata. Next base: position 40,531,953 of record CM062346.1, on the reverse strand, counting down.
AAAGAACCTATAATAATATTTTGAAGTGCATTAATGTATTAATGGAATTCTAAGAGTACAAAGAACACTAAGAAAAAGATAATACTAAGACATCAATTACCTCTTAGGAACACTAGGAACTCAACTTGATAACTTTGGTTGCTTAAAATGAATCATTTATGAAAATGTTTACTATGAGATTTACATGATATTATCCATGTTTCATGAAGTGAATTATAGTAATGTGAATGTATGGTGATGAGTTATGAAATGATGAGGATGAATGATTGATTGCCCATGATTTATTGTGATTACATGATGATATGCATACATTCATTTTCAAAGGAAATAATAAAAGTAAAAGCCTGGGAAATTAGCAATGAAAGTTTGGAAAAGTGGACTCGAGCTAAGCTCACTCTTAACCATTGAGATTACGACAACGGAAAGAAAATAAAAGTAAAGTTTGAAAAAGTAGCAATGAAAGTCTGGAAAAGTGGACTTGAGCTAAACTCACGGCTTAACCCCCTAAACCGTTGAGATCATGGCAACGGAATGAAAACCAAAAAGGTTGTGGCGACGGCCACGGTATGAGCTCATTACCCTTTAGGGTGGTCTAAGGCATTGGTGCATTCATCCCGTGAGGAATTAAGAAATATGTTGTGACATAAATGAAAGATAATGATCACTAAACAAGTGAATGTTGAGGATGATTAATCATGAAATGTATGCAGCTCCTAAATGATTATTGCTTATTAGTGGTTTTACATGATATGCTCATATGTATGCTTGATGAAATACTGAATGGATATTTCTGCTAATGTTCAAGATTAGTTTAAAAGTAACTGCACTTCGGCTAATTATGTTTGTGAAAGTTTGATAATTGAATCCTTACCTGTTCACCTTTTTATAATAAACCCAAAGTGACTGGGACGACAACGATGACACTTTTAGTACAAGTAGGAACTCCCTCTTGAGAAATCATGTATTTCTCACTCCTATGTTTATTTTCCGTTGTCGTTACCAGAGACAGACGTGTCCACCTAAAGCAACGAAGCTATAGCTGAGGAAGGAGGTAGCGCGTGAAGATTTCAAACCTTTGAAGTAGGAGCATTCCGAGCTTTAGTTACATTATAGTTTGTGAGAAACAATTAGTAATAGTAGAACTTATATTGTTATTTGTAATAACTTATCAGTATGATATATGCCCTGTTGTGACTTATGTATTAAGTGATTATATTCCAGTTTATGTAATAATAGTTCTACACTTAGTCTCTTATTCCGCTTATTTAATTAAGTGCGCAATGTAACTTGATTATTATCTATAAAAGCGCTATGTATTTCACTTCCCGTTACAGGCTTAAGTTTTCAAAAAATTAATTTATTTAAAGAAAAAAAAAACTTCCACTATTTTTCTAAGTTAATTTCAAAAGAAAATAAATGCAAGGCATAAGTGACAACTAATAGAATCCAAATGTGAACTTAAGCATAGTGGGGTTCTATTAGGGTGTTACAACCGACATACCACCCCGGAGATTTTTATCATGGTCCCCAAACTCCATCTCACCTAATCGCCTAGGAATGAGCTCAATCCTAACTAGTCGTCACAAGATTTAATATATGGAAAATGAGGGGGTAACATATAAATATTTCATTTTTTGAAACACTCTACTGGCCTCGAGTGCACAGTGAATTGTCCGCTTTGGTAAAGCTTATGTTAGTACCCTAACAGATTTGCCTCCTCCTCACCGTAGCAGGAGAAGTGCGTCTTAGTGCTTGTCACATAAAAATCTCCTGGGGGTGCTCGGCTGAACCGGTGTCACCCAGGGTTTTTAACTCATGTGGTACTTTAAAACATCTTTCAACCCTTTTAGGTTTCATGGAAATTCGGCAGCATGACAACTATTAAACCGAATTTTGTAACACCCTAATAGAACCCCACTATGCTTAAGTTCACATTTGGATTCTATTAGTTGTCACTTATGCCTTGCATTTATTTTCTTTTGAAATTAACTTAGAAAAATAGTGGAAGTTTTTTTTTTCTTTAAATAAATTAATTTTTTTGAAAACTTAAGCCTATAACGAGAAGAGAAATACATAGCATTTTTACAGATAATAATCAAGTTACATTGCGCACTTAATTAAATAAGCGGAATAAGATACTAAGTGTATAACTATTATCACATAAACTAGAATATAATCACTTAATACATAAGTCACAACAGGGCATATATCATACTGATAAGTTATTACAAATAACAATATAAGTTCTACTATTACTAATTGTTTCTCACAAACTATAATGTAACTAAAGCTCATAATTGCTCCTACTTGAAAGGTTTGAAATCTTCACGCGCTACCTCCTTCCTCAGCTACAACTTCGTTGCTTTAGGTGGACACGTCTGTCTCTGGTAACGACAACGGAAAATAAACATAGGAGTGAGAAATACATGATTTCTCAGTAGGAGTTCCTACTTGTACTAAAAGTGTCATCGTTGTCGTCCCAGTCACTTCGGGTTTATTATAAAAAGGTGAACAGGTAAGGATTCAATTATCAAACTTTCACAAACGTAATTAGCCGAAGTGCAGTTACTTTTAAACTAATCTTGAACATTAGCAGAAATATCCATTCAGTATTTCATCAAGCATACATATAAGCATATCACGAAAAACCACTAATAAGCAATAATCATTTAGGAGCTGCATGCATTTCATGATTACTCATCCTCAACATTCACTTGTTTAGTGATCATCATCTTTCATTTATTTCATCAACATATTTCTTAATTACTCACGGGATGAATGCATCAATGCCTTAGACCACCCTAAAAGGGTAATGAGCTCATACCGTGGCCGTCGCCACAACCTTTTAGTTTTCTTTCCGTTGCCATGATCTCAACGGTTTAGGGGGTTAAGCCGTGAGTTTAGCTCAAGTCCACTTTTCCAGACTATCATTGCTACTTTTCAGGTTTTACTTTTATTCTCACTGAGTGAAATCATCAATACCTTAATCCTCAAAGAGGATTAAGCAGTGAGTTGGTCTATTTATTATTTCATTTGAAACATGAATGTATGCACATTAATAAATCATGGCACAGTCAATCATTTTATCATTATCATTTCATATCTCATCAATACATTCACATTTCTGTATATCACTTCATGTAACATAGACAATATCATGTAAATCTCATAGTAAACATTCTCATAGATAATTCATATTAACCAACCTAAGTTATCAAGTTAAGTCTCTAGTGTTCCTAATAGGTTATGAATATCTTGGTATTATCTTTTTCTCTTAGTCTTCTTTGTACTCTTAGTATTTCCGTTAATACATTAATACCCTTTAAGATATTTTTAGAGGTTCTTTATATATTTTTATTATGACTTTTATATATATCTCTTGAAGATTATTATTCTACTTAAATCCTTAAAATTATCTCTTTACAAGACTTGAATCTTTTATTTAGAGTTCTGACATCTTTTAGAATAAAATTTGTAGCACTATCATCTTAGATTAGTGTAAATCAACTGTAAATTGTGCATAGTAGGATTCCCAGGAAAGAGAGGTGGGTCACAATGGACACACGCTTAAATACCAAGTCTTTCCTTAGCCAAAACCTTTCCAAATTGCACTCTCACAGTATCACGCTACCTTCAAGACTTTCTCAGCACACTGTCCCGAAATTATATCTCTCATTCTATATTTTTGTGGTGTACAAATTTATGCATAGCATACATAAGTGTGTTTGTAGATGTGTTAGCTTTTCCACAAAGTTGAAATCAGTCCATTTGCATTTTTCTAGAGTGAGTTACACCTTTTTTTACTACTACAAGGTCAGATTAAGAGTTTCAGTCTTATGCTCTACTTTAAAAATTTATATCTTGGGCTAGGAAACTCCGTTTTAGGTGATTCTTTTTGGAGAGTGTTCTACAATGAGTCTAGTTTATAATAAAAATATTTTCATTTCGAGATCCTTTATATTTTATGAACACTAATTTTCGAAGTAACTACTGTCAGAAATAACTAGAAATTCCAGCACCTGCCATGTTCATGTCTTAAGTTATCTTTATTAACTCAAGTTTCACATACAATCTTTTAAGTTATATTTGAGTTTGATAACATCATAAAAGTACTCATAGCAGAATAGAACATGTTGTGTTTTCTAAAAATATAATTACTCAAAACTTTTGACAATAACTCAAGTTTGAGGCATTCTATCCATGAGCAAAATTAGAAGCCAACAATACTTGAACAAATAAAGAAGAAACTCCTACCACTTGTGTAGGGTCTAAAAAGGGTGCTTCTCTTCTTCCTTAAGCTTTGAACAAGAGTCTTTGGAGTGGATGACCCTCCTTGAATCTTGGCTCTAGAACTTGAGTGCTTAAGAAAATATTTCTCACTAGAGTTAAAGATTGTAACTCTTGTGAGGGCTAGTGAAAGTTTGAACTTAGGATTTAAGTGTTTGGATGAAGTTTAGAGGATCAAGAGAAGTCTTTGAAGAACATAAGAAGAATGATAGAATAAGAAAGAAAGAACACTTAGGGAGTTTCTGAATTGAAGAGAGTTTGAGGAGTATTTATAGTGGAAAGATTAGAGAAAAAAACAGAAGAAGGAAAGCACTTGGAGCATGATTTATGGAAACATGTTGGCTGAATTTTGGGATGAAAATGCTCCTTGTTTTGTGCAAGCATGTTTCCATGTTTTATGCAAACATGTTTTCATGTTTTATGCAAACATGTTGGATGAAAATGCTCCATGTTTTGTGCAAACATGTTTCCATGTGTTTATGCAAACATGTTGGATGAAAATGCTCCATGTTTTGTGCAAAGATGTTAGTGGAGATTTTCTAACCTTTAGTGCATGTATGTGATTCAGAAATGTGTATGATGTATGTGGTTAAATTATTGTGTTATCATCTTAATCCAATGGCTTAGATTCATTATTGTCTAAAGACAAGTCTAGGGATTGGTGCAAATGGCATTGTAGTAATTTCTTTAACTAAGACAAGGATATTTTTGTAATTAGACAATGATAGTGGTATTCTTGTAAGTCCATTCATAGAGTAAGGGTATCTTTGTCATTTAATAAGGTAAGGGTAGTTTGGTAATTTCCTTTACATAGTAAGGGCATTTTCGTAATTTCTACTAAGTGATGGCATTTTCGTAATTCTTTGCATTTTTCTCTAGACATACTTAAGTAGTCTATTTGTTGTGTTTCATAACATTTGTCCAGATTCTCTTGGTTTTTGCTATCGCTAATTAATATTTATCTTAGTTATAAATTTGGGGATGTTACATTTCTCCCCCTCTTATTAAAAATTTTGCCCTCAAAATTTGATACCTGTGAATAGGTTCGAAAATTCTTTTCGCATATTTTCCTCGAGCTTCCATGTATGCTCTTCTATTCCATCTTGTCCCCAGGCTACTCGGACCAGAGATACAGATTTGTTTCTCAGCTGCTTGATGCCATGATCCACGATCCTCATCGGTGGTAATTCAAAAGTTAAGTCATCTTTTAATTGTATAGTTTCTGGCTCAAACACATGACTGGGGTCTGACTGATACTTTCTCAATTGGGACACATGAAAAACATTGTGTAGGTTAGACAAATTTGGAGGTAATGCAATTTGGTAGGCGGATGGACCTACCTTTTTGAGGATTTGGAAGGGTCCTAAGAATTTAGGGCTTAGCTTTTTGACTTTCATTGCACGACCTATACCTGTGGTAGGAGTAACTCGCAAGAATATGTGTTCTCCTTCTTGAAATTCGAGAAGTTTCCTTCTCTTGTCGATAGCTCTTCTGCCTACTCTGAGCAGTGAGGATTCTTTCCCTAATTCTCCTTATTTGTTTGGTTGTCTCTTCTACCAAATCAGGGCCCAAAATACTTTGCTCTCCTGGGTCACACCAACAAAGTGGTGATTGACACTTTCTACCATACAAAAACTCATAGGGTGCCATCCCAATGCTAGTGTGGTAACTATTATTATATGCAAACTCAATCAATGGAAGCTGTTTGTCCCAACTTTTTGGCTGGTCTAAGACACATGCTCTTAGCATATCCTCAAGGGTTTGAATTGTTCTTTCTGATTGTCCATCAGTTTGAGGGTGATAGACAGTGCTTAGACACAACCTTGAACCAAACGCCTTTTGCAAAGCTCCCCAAAATCTTGAGGTGAACCTTGGATCCCTATCTGAGACAATGGTTTTGGGTACTCCATGGAGCCTTATTATCTCTTGGATGTGTAGCTGAGCTAACTTTTCCAAAGGATAATTTGCTCTAATGGGTAAAAAATGAGCAGATTTGGTCAATCTATCCACAATTACCCATATGGAGTCATGTCCGGTAGGCGTTCTTGGCAATCCCATCACGAAATCCATGGATATTCCTTCCCACTTCCATTCGGGGATTTCGAGAGGTTGCAGCACTCCGGAGGGTTTTTGATGCTCTATCTTCACTTTTTGGCATACCAAACATTTTTGCACTATATTTGCTATATCTGCTTTCATCTTTGGCCACCAGAACATCTTTTTTAGGTCATGGTACATCTTGGTTATACCGGGGTGTACACTAAATTGACTCTTGTGGGCTTCTTCCAAAATGCTAGCTCTCAATCCTTCTTTTGCAGGTACACAGATTCTCCCTTGGTATCTCCACACTCCTTCCTTATCTTGGACAAACTCTTTCAACTTTCCTGCTTCGACAAAGGTTAAGGTTCTAAGGAAATCCTCATCTTCCCTTTGGGCTTGAATTATTTGATCCTTAAAGCTACTGGTTACACTTAGTTGGCTTAACCGAATTTGTTCTGAAGCCCCCCGATATCCTAAGTTGAGGTTCCTAAAATCTTCTATCAGCTCATTTTCTTTCACCATGAGCCAAGCGGCATGCAAGGACTTACGTATCAAAGCATCTGCTACCACATTTGCCATTCCTGGGTGGTAGTTCAACCCAAAGTCATACTCCTTGAGAAACTTCATCCAACGCCTTTGTCTCATATTGAGTTCCTTTTGATTGAAGAGATATTTCAGACTTTTGTGGTCAGAAAAGACTTCAAACCTTACACCATAAAGATGATGTCTCCAGATTTTTAAGGCAAAGACAATAGCCGCTAGCTCTAAGTCATGGGTTGGGTAATTAACTTCATGGGGTTTGAGCTGTCTAGAGGCATAGGCTACTACATTCCTATTTTGCATCAAAACACATCCTAGTCCTCTTCCCGAGGCATCACAATACACCTCAAAATTTTCTTTTGGGTCAGGTAGGATTAGGACAGGGGTAGTGGTCAACTTCTTCTTTAGTTCTTGGAAACTCTCTTCACATTCTGGGCTCCATATAAAAGCTGAATTCTTCCTTGTTAGCTTGGTGAGGGGTAAGGTAATTTGGGAAAAACCTCTAATGAACCTTCGGTAGTAACCAGCAAGCCCTAGAAAACTCCTAATCTCCTTCACAGTGGTAGGGGTTTCCCATTGTTGCACCGCTTCTATCTTACTTGGGTCTCACTTTGTTCCACATGTGACACTACATGACCTAAGAACTTAACTTCCTTCATCCAAAATTCACACTTGGACAACTTTGCATAAAGTTTCTTATTCCTCAACACCTCCAACACCACTCGTAAGTGTTCTTCGTGCTCTTCTTCAGTTCTAGAGTAAACTAGAATGTCATCGATGAACACTATTACAAACTTGTCCAAGTTTGGTCTAAATATCCGATTGATGTAGTCCATAAACACTGCCAGTGCATTGGTTAACCCAAACGACATCACATTAAACTCGTAATGTCCATATCTAGTCCTAAAGGCTATCTTTGGTATGTCCTCCTCCTTCACTCGAATCTGGTGGTATCCTGATCACAGATCTATCTTGGAAAACACTTGGGCTCCTCTTAATTGGTCCATGAGGTCATCTATTCTAGGCAAAGGGTATTTATTTTTTATAGTCACTTTGTTTAGCTGCCTATAATCCACACATAATCGCATACTCCCATCCTTCTTCTTGACAAACAGCACTGGGGCTCCCCATGGTGAAGCACTGGGCCCAATGAATTTCTTCTGTAGTAGTTCCTCTAATTGCTTCTTCAACTCTGTTAACTCGGCCAATGGCATCCTATAAGGAGCTATAGATATGGGTCCTGTTCCTGGTACCAAATCTATAGAAAACTCAATCTCCCTTTTTGGAGGAAATTCAGGTATGTCATCAGGAAAAACATCTAAGAATTCCTTTACTACAAGGATCTTTTCTAGAGCTTGCTCCACTTTTTTCTCACTTGTCATTAGGAAGACATATCCTCGCTTTTCATTCCTACTATCCCCCATGATAATGGAGTTTAGGTATAGTCGTACCTTTCTATCAAGTTTAGAGGGATTGGGTAAAGATGGTTTGGAAAGAAATACTAATGACTTATTTGCACAATGTAGTAACACATGGTTAGTCGAAAGCCAATCCATGCCCAAGATTACATCAAAACCAGACAAAGGTAGACAAACTAAATCATGATGAAAAATCCTATCAGCTACCTCAAATTCACAATTTAGACAGGCTTGATCAGTTCTAACAGTATTTATAGTGGGTGTAGAGTCAATTAAGATGATTTTTAAGTCAGATATATACAACCTCAACTTATTAGCACAATCATATGAAATGAATGAATGTGTTGCGCGTAATCAAACAATACAATTAAGGGTTTTCCATTAATTATACACTTACCTTGAATCGGATCATCGATTCGAGGGCATCTCGTGATGATAGCAAACACGCGTCCCTGTGCCTTATGTAACGCCCCGATTTTCTGCTAGAGTGAAAATGACCGAAATGCCCCTGAGGTCATTTTCGGCCCAGAATTCGAGGAAAGCCGATCTGCCAGTACTCGAAGGGCAAACTCAATGTTGGAAGGGGATTAGATGACCTGTGTACCTTTCCGGAATCGAAAATCTCGTTTTTCGAGTTTTCGGGTCAAAATGACCAACACGCCCCTGCGGTGTTTTACCTATTTGCAAGTGCTGGATGAACCCGAAACTTCTCCAGATGGTTTTAAAAGGTGTTTTTATGTATTCTACGACCTCAGTTTTAATTATGGAGGTCCCGGGCAAAATTAGTGCAAAATTACGATTTTACCCCTAGTTTCGTGTTTTTACGCTTAATCGCGTGATTAAGCAAACCTAAGCAATATTAGGCTCTAATCGAAGATTAATTAATTTCCATAATTAATCTTGAGTCAAAATAATTTATTAAAGTTGATTAGAACCTAAAAGTGCTTAATTACCACTTAAAATCTTATTTTAAATTCAAGATTTCTAGTCATGGAATCTTGAATAGTGTTTTCTCTCCAATTCCTTAAATTATGGAATTTTGTCTACATTGTTTTATTCATAAAATGAATTTAAAATCTCCTAAATATGTATGAGTACTCCTTAATCATGTCATAAAGGTTCCTAATCACATTCTTAGTCACCTAAACTTATGCTTAATGACTCCTAACCTTACACCTAAGCTAATACACCCCTAAACACATCACTAACACACTATTACATGACCAAAACTCCCTCCTCCCTTGCTGCATCAGACCTGCACGAAATTCAACATCCATTTTATCACAATTTAATTTTATTTCACACTCCAAAGACTATGGTTGAAGCCATGTCATCAAAGTGCAATTCTCTCACCTCATGTTCCATGAGGATTCATTCTCCTCCACTCATTCACTCTTATTCTTCTCTATAAATACCATGCCTAGATGAACCTTTGCTACACTTTGTTCATTTGCTAAGTTTAGTTTTTAGTTTTTCTCTAAGTTCTTCCTTTTTCTCTCAAATCTCAAGAGCATTCTTCTTCTTCATCTTCTTCTTTTCCTTTTGAAACTTCATCACACAACCTTGAAACACCACCCCACCACCTTGGATCATCATACAAACACCTAAACTTCCATTCTCAAACACAAGCTCACCAAGAACACATTTCCTTCCTTTTTCTTTCATCAAGGCCGAATCATCATCACCATCCTAGGAGGTGTTGCTCAGATCATTTTCATCTTCAAGTCCAAGCTTTTTGTCTTCACTCTAGGTAGGAGTGTTTTCTAAACTTTGTCTTCTTGAAAATGAGTTCTTTCTAGCTTTCTCTTGGGATTTTCTTTTGAAACTTTCTTTGGTTTCCTTTTCTTGTATTTTCGGCCTCTTGGCCTTGATGAGTACATGATAGCTCAATGATGAGGACTCCTAGATAATGACTATGTGTTCATCTCAAAGGAAACTCTAGAGCTTGAGGTTTTATTTTCTTTGAGTTCCAACATTATTTTCTAACTCAAAAATGATTTTTACTCAAGAATACCTTTACTTTTCTTGCTATTATGATTTCGGTTTCTTTGTTCCTTTCTTTAACATTTCAGGTTACCATTTTCCTTTTTGATCTTTGAAGTTTTATTTGTTCAAAAAGTTTTGCTTTCTTTGAGCTTGATGATGATGTTCAAGAACCTCATAATTCCTTTGAGAACTTAGTTCAAGAACTCTAAAGCTCTCTTTGTAATGAGATATGTGTTGGGTTATTATGTTGTTAAAGTCTTGGATGAGCTTTAGATCACCTTAAAATGAACCTTGCATCATGTTTATTTTATGCTTTGCACATCATGTTTACTTTCTTTGCTATCACTAAGTACCAAGGTAATAAAGGAACTTGCATTATCATGTTTATATTTCAAGTTCTCACCTAAATATCAAAGATAATAATATAATGCATACCATATTTATTTTATGCTTTGCACATCATGTTTACTTTCTTTGTTATCACTAAGTATCAAGGTAATAAAGGAGCTTGCATTATCATGTTTATATTTCAAGCTATGCATTATCATGTTTATGTTTCAAGTTCTCACCTAAATATCAAAGATAATAATATAATGCATACCATATTTATTTTATGCTTTGCACATCATGTTTACTTTCTTTGTTATCACTAAGTATCAAGGTAATAAAGGAGCTTGCATTATCATGTTTATATTTCAAGCTATGCATTATCATGTTTATGTTTCAAGTTCTCACCTAAATATCAAAGATAATAATATAATGCATCACATATTTATTTTATGCTCTCACTTTACTTTCTAGCAAAAACTAAAACAAGTGCATGAGCATGTTTATTTTTATGTCATCACTTTAATGAACCTAGAGCTCAAAGACTTGCCCATTGTTGTCTCAACAAAGGTCTAAAAATATTTATTGCTTTTGGTCCCTATTTCGGCCCTAAGAGGCTTTGGTGTTTCCAAGTATTGAAAACTATGTTTTATAATTTTTCTAAGCTTATGTAAGTATAAGAAATATGTAGAACTAAGTTTTATGAATTTAGGACCTCTTGAGATAAAAATGATTTAGCTATTACCCTCTTAAGTATTTTTATGATTATAGGTGATAAAAGTGTCCATAAATGAGTTTTGAAAGTTGAAAAAGGTTCCAAGAGAAACTAGTATTGTATGTGCTTTAGAAATTGTGTTTCATGTCTTTTATGGAGATGTTTGTTTCGGTTCTGCCTTGCTATGTTTGGCCACTGTATGAGCTGTGTTAATAATGATAAGATGCTTATGTTTGAGTAAAAATAATGTTAAGACTCATATGTGAAAGATAGGATAAGTTAAGAACTAGAAAAGAATTAATTTGAGAATTTTAGATCCCTTAATGATGGAATTTTCTGGATTCTGTCCAGAAAGGTTTAGAAATGATAATCATGGTTCTAAATTAGTTTAAATGTGTAGGAATGACTCATAATTGGTTTAGGGCTTAATCTTGATGCTTTAGGAACAAACTGGACTTAGAAAGAGTCATTGTTGTGACTCCTAGGTACCAGTAAAGTTGGGATTTTAAATTCTGCATCCTTGAGGTCTAGAGATGTTCTTGACCATAGTGTGAGGTGAGAAATACTTAGTTATAACCTCATAGGTTCCCAAGAGACTAGGTTTTGATGATTTATAACTTAGATTGTGAGTTAAGGACCTTAAGGGTCGATGCATAAGACATTAAGAAGTCTTGAGTTTTTATGATGCTTAATTTTATGCAAGTATGATATATGATACATGAGCTTTATCTATATGAGTATGATGTGTTTAAAATATATGCTATGATGAGTTTGGAATATATGCTATAATCTATGTAAGAATGATGAGTTTGAAATATATGCTTGATGATGTTATGATGTTTATCTATGTGAGAATGATGTATTAGAAGAATATGCTTGATGATGCATGAACCCTAAAATGTTTTATTGATGATACGTGAGGAAATTATTATTGAGATGTTAAGTTGTGTGATTAGCTTGTGGCATGAATTTTGGTTTGAAGGAAATTCAGTTTAACAGCCGTTATGCTGCCAAATTTCTATCAAACCTAAAAGGGTTGAAAAATGTTTTAAAGTACCATATGAGTTGAAAACCCTGGGTGACACTGGTTCGACCGAACATCCCCAGGATATTTTTATGTGACAAGCATTGAGACGTACTTCTCCTGCTACGGTGAGGAGGAGGCAAATCCGTGAGGGTATGTGCAGATGCAGCCTTACCAAAGTGGACAATTCGCTGTGCACTCGAGGCCAGTAGAACGTTTCAAAGAATGAAATATGTTTATGTTACCCCCTCATTTTACCCCATATTAAATCTAGTGACGACTAGTTAGGATTGAGCTCATTCCTAGGCGATTAGGTGAGACGGAGATAGGAGGTTATGATAAAAATCGCCGGGGCGGTGTATCGGTTGGAAATAGGTGGATATGTTTTAAGAGGGTGGTTTTTGAGAAAAAGAACAAAAGAGATATGATGCTTTTAAGTCACATAAGTATGAGAAAAGTAAGAGTTGTAATATGCCCTTATGCCACTTGCATGAATCTAGATTGTTGTGATTTGTTGATTTATGTGCTCAAGCATTGCCATACATTCATGCTTAAACATGTTGCATTCATGACATCAAGATGCATACTAAAAGAAATGGACCTTGGATAAATAGTTTCATAAACCCTAATAATGAATCTCATATGCATGAACACCTTTTATAAATAAACCCAAGGTTCCTGAGGATGTGAACGATGTAACCCTAGAATAGGAGATTCCTACTGAGATTCTTTAGTAAGATTCTCACTCTTTTCTCTTCTTTTTCTCGCTTCCGTCACATCTTCAGAGACTGATGGCGACATTCGTGGTCTTCATTGACACATCCGTCCCAGAGGCGCCCCTAACGAGGAGCTCACGCTCAGTCTACACGTATGCCCACTCCTGCCGCCTTGCGTTCTTGGATCAATTACACTCCATTTCCCCGGTTCTAGTAGCAGATGTTTTAGGGGAGGCTTAGTGCACACACTCACATGTAGACTGGATAAACCTGCTTTTGTTTTGAGGTTATTCACTATAGGTGTACTCGGGTAGTGATGGTTTACTTTATGTTACTTTATGTTTCTCTGTTTCTATTGTACTTCCTTTCTGCTGTATTACAAGCTCTGCCTGTCCCAATGAGGGTATGACTACTTATGTATTCTAAGTTATGTTATTAATGAAACGTTTCTCTGTTGTGATGATTTATGCTCAGCTGTTATATGTTTCCATTTCTGTGTTTCTCTATGAGTGTTAAGTGTGCTTTATATTCCTATTATTCGATTAGACTAAGAACGTGGCTCTCACTTTGTTGTGTGTTTTTTTTAAAAAAAAATTTACTCGTAATTTTCCTTTAGTATTTTAAGAAAAGGATGAGACTATGAACTAATAGCCTAATGTTTAACCTAATGTGTTCAAGAAAGTTGGGTTAAAAAATTAAGGTGTTACATTATGGTATCAGAGCAGTTCGATTCTCATGGAGCCTGAGGATTGGACTGACTATGCTTTATGAGCATAATACGATAGTTATGTCATATGTTAAAGCTTGCTAGGGATAAGCTATAGGATAGGCGTACATGACCGCTGTTGCTGCGTGTGCCATGGTAACTAGCTCATTTCACATGGAATGTTGGGCCTGATCAACTCAGTGTTTTGCTGTTTGATGTGTTTAGGAACCAATGCCACCGCGACGACCTAGGGCTACTAGGAGATAATCAAGACAATACGATCATTGCTTCGTTGCGTGACATGGCCCGAGCCATGGAACGTATGTTCGAAAGGATGAATCAACAAGCGCCTGCTGCTCCTGCTCCCCCTGCTGCTGAAGCAATCGAGCAAGCCCGCTTCGGTGAGTTCCGCAAGGCGAATCCACCAGTGTTCAGAGGGCCACGGATCCCGACAAGGCCGACGAATGGATCAAGGATATGGAGAAGATCTACTGTGGTTGCTCGCTCGAGAGGAACAAAGGTTACTTTGCTGCCTTCATGCTGAAATCGACGCCGAAGTTACGGTGGACCTAAGACCGAAGATCGCTAGAAGGCTTTGGGAACGCGTCATTGATCGAACTGTTCAAGACCTACTTCTATGAGAAGTATTTTCCGGAGTCTGTGAGGAATGCAAAGGACATCGACCATGCAACCGACCCAGGGTGGGTCTTCTGTCGCCCAGTACACGGCAAAGTTCGAGGAGCTAATCAAGTTCTCGCGAGTGTTTCAAGGGAATCCAGATGAAGTATGGAAGTGCGTCAAATGCAGGCGGGGTTGATCGCGGAGTTGAATTACGCAGAGCACACATGGAGATTAGGGACTTTCCAACCCTAGTCAACAAGTGTCGCATCATGGAAGAAGGCCTAAGAAGATCAATGCTTCAAGGGAAGAACGAGCCAAGGGGCTAGGACCTCAAGCCCCAAGGTTCAAGCCACGTCAGTCAAGGAACCACTACAACCCCTACCAGAGCAACCAGTTCAGGCAACAACCAACACATCAACAACAACAACGACCACCATTCCCTCAGCAGACTAGACCTCAAGCACGACCATCTTTTCAACATAACGGTCAGAGGAACTTCAACAACAACCAACAACGAGGGTAAGGCGGTCCTCGGTTTAACCAAGGAGGGTCCAGCGGGGCCAAGAACAAGGCGCCACAAGGAACCCCTGCTGCTTACCCCGAAGCCGCACCTATGGATGTCTGTCCCAAGTGCGGGAAGAATCACGGCAACCGCCCCTGCCTAGCCGGTCGAGCAGCGTGTTTCAAGTGTGGCAAGCCCGGCCACTATGCGAAGGACTGCACTAGCGAGAGGGACACCGAACCGTAACCCCAACCACAACACCAAGGAAGAGTCTTCACCCTCAACGCGAAGACGCCGTAAATCCAACGATCTCATTCAAGGTATGTGCAAAGTAAATGGTAAACCCTTAACTGTACTATATGACTCTGGTGCTACTCATTCTTTTATATCACTTGCTAGTGTCGAGTCCTTAAATCTGAGAGTCTCTAAACTTCCTTTTGATCTTATTGTTTCTACTCCTACCAATCGTCCTATTAATACTTGTCACTGTTGTTTAAACTGTCATCTTGTTGTAGAAAATAGGTCCTTTAACATAGATTTAATTTGTTTACCCTTGAAAGACATAGGAATTATCTTAGGCATGGATTGGCTTCACGCCAACAGTGTGTTACTAGACTGTGGAACCCAAACCGTAGTTTTTCCTTCTCCTCCCGAAAACATCACTCGACCCATTAGGTTCTACCTAAACTCTGTAGTGGTCTTCTGTAGTGGGGAGAAAATGATGGGATATGTTCTCCTAGCCGCTAGCGATGTAGACTTTGAGCAAAACCTAGGTGAGATACCTGTGGTGAGAGACTATCCCGAAGTATTCCCGGATGAGATACTCGAATTCCCTCCCGAAAGAGAAGTTGAGTTCTCCATAGAATTGGTTCTGAACAGGACCAATCTCTATTGCCCCATATAGGATGTCACCCATGGAGCTAGCAGAACTAAAAACCCAGTTGGAGGAACTGTTGGAGAAAAGTTTTATAAGGCCGAGTGCTTCACCTTGGGGTGCTCCGGTCTTATTTGTGAAGAAGAAGGATGGAAGTATGAGGATGTGTATAGATTATAGGCAGTTGAACCAAGTGACCATAAAGAATAAGTACCCATTGCCTAGGATTGATGATCTTATGGACCAGTTGAAAGGAGCAGTAGTGTTTTCTAAGATCGATTTGAGGTCCAGTTACCATCGATTAGGGTTAGAGATTCGGACATTCCTAAAACCGCCTTTCGAACTCGGTATGGACACTTTGAGTTCAATGTGATGTCTTTCGGTTTGACGAATGCTCCCGCAGTTTTTATGGATTACATGAATAGGATCTTTCGACCTTATTTAGATCAATTTGTGATTGTGTTCATAGATGATATTCTCATCTATTCGAAAACCCACGAGGAGCATGAGCGTCATTTGAGGCTGGTTTTAGAGGTACTAAAAGTGAAGAAGTTGTACGCAAAGCTTTCTAAGTGTGGATTTTGGTTAGAGGAAGTAAAGTTCTTAGGACATGTTGTGTCAAAAGGTGGCATAGCTGTCGACCCAAGTAAGATAGAAGCTGTGATGAATTGGGATAGACCAACCTCAGAATCTAGATTAGAAGCTTTTTGGGTTTAGCTGGTTATTACCGTAGGTTTATCAAAGGATTTTCCAGCTAGCCCTACCCTTAACCAAGCTCACTAGGAAGAATACCCCGTTTGAGTGGGACACCGAATGTGAAAAGAGTTTCCTAGAGCTTAAGGAAAAGCTCACCTCAACCCCGGTTTTGGTTTTACCCGACCCCAATGTACCCTTTGAGGTATATTGTGATGCTTCCCGCAAGGGTTTAGGTTGTGTGTTGATGCAGAATAGGCAAGTGGTAGCCTATGCATCCAGACAACTCAAGCCCCACGAGGTAACCCACCCCACCCATGACCTAGAGTTAGCAGCCATCGTGTTTGCCCTCAAGATGTGGAGACACCATTTGTATGGTGTAAGGTTTGAAGTGTTCTCCGATCATAAGAGTCTCAAGCATCTCTTTGATCAAAAGGAGTTAAACATGAGGCAGAGGAGATGGATGGAATTCCTCAAGGACTATGATTTCGGCTTAAGTTACCACCCCGGCAAGGCTAATGTAGTCGCCGACGCCTTAAGTCGAAAATCGTTATGTTTGTCAAGTATGATGGTTAATGAAGTTGGGTTAATAGAACAGTTTAGGAATATGAATGCAGAGGATGTATGTGACTGAGAATGGCATCGTGATGAGTCATCTCACTGTGACCAGTGGGTTTAAGCAAAGGATCATGCTTGCCCAAAGAGAAAATGAGGACTTTATGAAGACAATAGAGGCAGTTAAGGCCGGTAAATTGAAGGGTTTTGAGCAAGGCCCTGACCGGATGTGGAGGTTTGAGGGACGAATCTGCGTGTCCCAAGATGGCGACCTCCGAGAGAAAATCTTGGAGGAGGCTCATAAGAGTCACTTTGCCATTCATCCTGGTGCTACCAAGATGTATTAGGACTTAAAGAGGATGTTTTGGTGGCCCGGACTAAAGAAGGATGTGGTCGCCTGGGTAAGTAAGTGTTTGGTCTGCCAAAAGGTTAAGATCGAACACCAAAAACCTTCTGGCATGTTGCAACCCTTGTCAATCCCTGAGTGAAAGTGGGAGAGTATATCGATGGACTTCGTGACAGGATTGCCAAAGACCCAAGGCGGCCATGATCTTTGTATGGGTGATAGTGGATCGGCCCGACCAAGTCGGCTCACTTTCTACCTATTCGATTCACGTACTCATTGGATAAATTGGCTCAGCTTTACATCCAAGAGATAGTAAGGTTGCATGGAGTGCCGTCGACGATAATCTTGGATAGAGATCCGCGGTTTACGTCACATTTTTGGGGAGCCTTTCAAAAGGCATTTGGTTCAAAGCTGTGCTTGAGCACTGCTTACCACCCTCAGACGGATGGCCAATCGGAAAGAACCATCCAAACCCTGGAGGATATCTTTGAGAGCTGTGTCTTAGACCAGAAAGGAAGTTGGGATAAGTACATGCCATTAATCGAATTTGCGTATAACAACGGTTATCACGCAAGTATCGATATGTACCGTCTGAAGCATTGTATGGAAGAAAGTGCCAATCACCCTTGTGTTGGTATGAACTCGGAGAACAAATTGTCTTAGGACCTGATATAGTGAGGGAAGCAGCGGAGCAAATCAAAAGGATTAAGGATAGAATCCTAACCGCTCAAAGTCGGCAAAGAGCTATGCGGACAAAAGGCGTAAGCCCTTGGAGTTCCAAGAAGGAGAACATGTATTTCTAAGAATCACTCCCACTACAGAATAGGAAGAGCCATGAAAGTCAAAAAGTTGAGTCCCAGATTTCTCGGCCCTTTTGAAATTCTTGAGAGAATCGGATCTGTAGCCTACAAAATAGCCACATACCCAATCTGTCAAATCTTCATGATGTCTTTCACGCCTCTCGATTGCGTAAATATGAGTCCGACCCTAGTCATGTCCTAGAACCAGAGCATGCAGTTAAGAGAGGACCTCACTTTCAATGTACCTCCTACGAGGATCGTGGATCACTGGTCAAGCGGTTAAGGAACAAGTCTGTTCCTTTGGTGAAAGTGGCGTGGGGACGAGACAAGACAGAAGAGTATACATGGGAGCTGGAGTCAGAAATGAGGACGAAGTATCGAGCTTTTCTAAGGTAGCAATTTCGAGGACGAAATTCTTTTTAAGGAGGGGAGTAATGTAACGCCCCGATTTTCTGCTAGAGTGAAAATGACCGAAATGCCCCTGAGGTCATTATCGGCCCAGAATTCAAGGAAAGCCGATCTGCCAGTACTCGAAGGGCAAACTCAATGTTGGAAGGGGATTAGATGACCTGTGTACCTTTCCCGAATCGAAAATCTCGTTTTGAAGTTTTGGTCAAAATGACCAAAACGCCCCTGCGGTGTTTTACCTATTTGCAAGTGTCGGATGAACCCGAAACTTCTCCAGATGGTTTTAAAAGGTGTTTTTATATATTCTACGACCTCAGTTTTAATTATGGAGGTTCCGGGCAAAATTAGTGCAAAATTACGATTTTACCCCTAGTTTCGTGTTTTTACGCTTAATCGCGTGATTAAGCAAACCTAAGCAATATTAGGCTCTAATCGAAGATTAATTAATTTCCATAATTAATCTTGAGTCAAAATAATTTATTAAAGTTGATTAGAACCTAAAAGTGCTTAATTACCACTTAAAATCTTATTTTAAATTCAAGATTTCTAGTCATGGAATCTTGAATAGTGTTTTCTCTCCAATTCCTTAAATTATGGAATTTTGTCTACATTGTTTTATTCATAAAATGAATTTAAAATCTCCTAAATATGTATGAGTACTCCTTAATCATGTCATAAAGGTTCCTAATCACATTCTTAGTCACCTAAACTTATGCTTAATGACTCCTAACCTTACACCTAAGCTAATACACCCCTAAACACATCACTAACACACTATTACATGACCAAAACTCCCTCCTCCCTTGCTGCATCAGACCTGCACGAAATTCAACATCCATTTTATCACAATTTAATTTTATTTCACACTCCAAAGACTATGGTTGAAGCCATGTCATCAAAGTGCAATTCTCTCACCTCATGTTCCATGAGGATTCATTCTCCTCCACACATGCCTCACCTCATGTTCCATGAGGAGACCTCATGTTCCATGAGGATTCATTCTCCTCCACTCATTCACTCTTATTCTTCTCTATAAATACCATGCCTAGATGAACCTTTGCTACACTTTGTTCATTTGCTAAGTTTAGTTTTTAGTTTTTCTCTAAGTTCTTCCTTTTTCTCTCAAATCTCAAGAGCATTCTTCTTCTTCATCTTCTTCTTTTCCTTTTGAAACTTCATCACACAACCTTGAAACACCACCCCACCACCTTGGATCATCATACAAACACCTAAACTTCCATTCTCAAACACAAGCTCACCAAGAACACATTTCCTTCCTTTTTCTTTCATCAAGGCCGAATCATCATCACCATCCTAGGAGGTGTTGCTCAGATCATTTTCATCTTCAAGTCCAAGCTTTTTGTCTTCACTCTAGGTAGGAGTGTTTTCTAAACTTTGTCTTCTTGAAAATGAGTTCTTTCTAGCTTTCTCTTGGGTTTTCTTTTAAAACTTTCTTTGGTTTCCTTTTCTTGTATTTTCGGCCTCTTGGCCTTGATGAGTACATGATAGCTCAATGATGAGGACTCCTAGATAATGACTATGTGTTCATCTCAAAGGAAACTCTAGAGCTTGAGGTTTTATTTTCTTTGAGTTCCAACATTATTTTCTAACTCAAAAATGATTTTTACTCAAGAATACCTTTACTTTTCTTGCTATTATGATTTGGTTTCTTTGTTCCTTTCTTTAACATTTAGTTACCATTTTCCTTTTTGATCTTTGAAGTTTTATTTGTTCAAAAAGTTTTGCTTTCTTTGAGCTTGATGATGATGTTCAAGAACCTCATAATTCCTTTGAGAACTTAGTTCAAGAACTCTAAAGCTCTCTTTGTAATGAGATATGTGTTGGGTTATTATGTTGTTAAAGTCTTGGATGAGCTTTAGATCACCTTAAAATGAACCTTGCATCATGTTTATTTTATGCTTTGCACATCATGTTTACTTTCTTTGCTATCACTAAGTACCAAGGTAATAAAGGAACTTGCATTATCATGTTTATATTTCAAGTTCTCACCTAAATATCAAAGATAATAATATAATGCATACCATATTTATTTTATGCTTTGCACATCATGTTTACTTTCTTTGTTATCACTAAGTATCAAGGTAATAAAGGAGCTTGCATTATCATGTTTATATTTCAAGCTATGCATTATCATGTTTATGTTTCAAGTTCTCACCTAAATATCAAAGATAATAATATAATGCATACCATATTTATTTTATGCTTTGCACATCATGTTTACTTTCTTTGTTATCACTAAGTATCAAGGTAATAAAGGAGCTTGCATTATCATGTTTATATTTCAAGCTATGCATTATCATGTTTATGTTTCAAGTTCTCACCTAAATATCAAAGATAATAATATAATGCATCACATATTTATTTTATGCTCTCACTTTACTTTCTAGCAAAAACTAAAACAAGTGCATGAGCATGTTTATTTTTATGTCATCACTTTAATGAACCTAGAGCTCAAAGACTTGCCCATTGTTGTCTCAACAAAGGTCTAAAAATATTTATTGCTTTTGGTCCCTATTTCGCCCTAAGAGGCTTTGGTGTTTCCAAGTATTGAAAACTATGTTTTATAATTTTTCTAAGCTTATGTAAGTATAAGAAATATGTAGAACTAAGTTTTATGAATTTAGGACCTCTTGAGATAAAAATGATTTAGCTATTACCCTCTTAAGTATTTTTATGATTATAGGTGATAAAAGTGTCCATAAATGAGTTTTGAAAGTTGAAAAAGGTTCCAAGAGAAACTAGTATTGTATGTGCTTTAGAAATTGTGTTTCATGTCTTTTATGGAGATGTTTGTTTTCGGTTCTGCCTTGCTATGTTTGGCCACTGTATGAGCTGTGTTAATAATGATAAGATGCTTATGTTTGAGTAAAAATAATGTTAAGACTCATATGTGAAAGATAGGATAAGTTAAGAACTAGAAAAGAATTAATTTGAGAATTTTAGATCCCTTAATGATGGAATTTTCTGGATTCTGTCCAGCAAGGTTTAGAAATGATAATCATGGTTCTAAATTAGTTTAAATGTGTAGGAATGACTCATAATTGGTTTAGGGCTTAATCTTGATGCTTTAGGAACAAAGCTGGACTTAGAAAGAGTCATTGTTGTGACTCCTAGGTACCAGTAAAGTTGGGATTTTAAATTCTGCATCCTTGAGGTCTAGAGATGTTCTTGACCATAGTGTGAGGTGAGAAATACTTAGTTATAACCTCATAGGTTCCCAAGAGACTAGGTTTTGATGATTTATAACTTAGATTGTGAGTTAAGGACCTTAAGGGTCGATGCATAAGACATTAAGAAGTCTTGAGTTTTTATGATGCTTAATTTTATGCAAGTATGATATATGATACATGAGCTTTATCTATATGAGTATGATGTGTTTAAAATATATGCTATGATGAGTTTGGAATATATGCTATAATCTATGTAAGAATGATGAGTTTGAAATATATGCTTGATGATGTTATGATGTTTATCTATGTGAGAATGATGTATTAGAAGAATATGCTTGATGATGCATGAACCCTAAAATGTTTTATTGATGATACGTGAGGAAATTATTATTGAGATGTTAAGTTGTGTGATTAGCTTGTGGCATGAATTTTGGTTTGAAGGAAATTCAGTTTAACAGCCGTTATGCTGCCAAATTTCTATCAAACCTAAAAGGGTTGAAAAATGTTTTAAAGTACCATATGAGTTGAAAACCCTGGGTGACACTGGTTCGACCGAACATCCCCAGGATATTTTTATGTGACAAGCATTGAGACGTACTTCTCCTGCTATGGTGAGGAGGAGGCAAATCCTTGAGGGTATGTGCAGATGCAGCCTTACCAAAGCGGACAATTCGCTGTGCACTCGAGGCCAGTAGAACGTTTCAAAGAATGAAATATGTTTATGTTACCCCCTCATTTTACCCCATATTAAATCTAGTGACGACTAGTTAGGATTGAGCTCATTCCTAGGCGATTAGGTGAGACGGAGATAGGAGGTTATGATAAAAATCAAGGCGGTGTATCGGTTGGAAATAGGTGGATATGTTTTAAGAGGGTGGTTTTTGAGAAAAAGAACAAAAGAGATATGATGCTTTTAAGTCACATAAGTATGAGAAAAGTAAGAGTTGTAATATGCCCTTATGCCACTTGCATGAATCTAGATTGTTGTGATTTGTTGATTTATGTGCTCAAGCATTGCCATACATACATGCTTAAACATGTTGCATTCATGACATCAAGATGCATACTAAAAGAAATGGACCTTGGATAAATAGTTTCATAAACCCTAATAATGAATCTCAT
The DNA here is from genome assembly GCA_031216105.1 of Dalbergia cultrata. NCBI lineage: Eukaryota > Viridiplantae > Streptophyta > Magnoliopsida > Fabales > Fabaceae > Dalbergia > Dalbergia cultrata. Next base: position 40,509,082 of record CM062346.1, on the reverse strand, counting down.
ATGCATGAACACCTTTTATAAATAAACCCAAGGTTCCCGAGGATGTGAACGATGTAACCCTAGAATAGGAGATTCCCTCTTGAGATTCTTTAGTAAGATTCTCACTCTTTTCTCTTCTTTTTCTCGCTTCCGTCACATCTTCAGAGACTGATGGTGACATTCGTGGTCTTCATTGACACATCCGTCCGAGAGGCGCCCCTAACGAGGAGCTCACGCTCAGTCTACACGTATGCCCACTCCTGCCGCCTTGCGTTCTTGGATCAGTTACACTCCATTTTCCCAAGTTCTAGTAGCAGATGTTTTAGGGGAGGCTTAGTGCACACACTCACATGTAGACTGGATAAACCTACTTTTGTTTTGAGGTTATTCACTATAGGTGCACTCGGGTAGTGATGGTTTACTTTATGTTACTTTATGTTTCTCTGTTTCTATTGTACTTCCTTTCTGCTGTATTACAAGCTCTGCCTGTCCCAATAAGGGTATGACTACTTATGTATTCTAAGTTATGTTATTAATGAAACGTTTCTCTGTTGTGATGATTTATGCTCAGCTGTTATATGTTTCCATTTCTGTGTTTCTCTATGAGTGTTAAGTGTGCTTTATATTCCTATTATTCGATTAGACTAAGAACGTGGCTCTCACTTTGTTGTGTGTTTTTTTAAAAAAAAAATTTACTCGTAATTTTCCTTTAGTATTTTAAGAAAAGGATGAGACTATGAAGTAATAGCCTAATGTTTAACCTAATGTGTTCAAGAAAGTTGGGTTAAAAAATTAAGGTGTTACACCTTAGGCTTAAGTGTAGAGGACTGATTGAACTTTAGGCACTTTCTAGAATAGTGTCCTGCCTGTCCACACCGATAACAAACATTCTTACCAAATCTGCATTCCCCTCCATGTATCTTTCCACAAGTGGCACAAGGGGGTCTAGTCATAGGTTCAGGGACAGCAGCCATCCTAGGTCGATTAACAGCTTGTGTCCTAGGTTGATTCATCATAGGGTGTTGGGGTTGTTTCCCTTTAAATCCACCTCCTTGGTAGGGTTTCTTGTGAGGGGGTGGGAACCCTCGGTGACCTTGTTGAGCAGACCTCTTCCTATTCTCTTCAACTCGGTGGGCAACTAGCTGGCGATTGCAACTCTCAGCCACTTGGCTTTGTCGACTAAAGATGCATAGTCAGTGACCTCCAGTGGTGCCACAGATGCCAAAATGTCTGGCCTCAAACCACTCTCATATTTCATGCATTTCCAAGCCTCGTTGGGATCCCTTTGGTAGCTAGTTGAGTGTTTGATCAGTTCTTCAAACTTAGCTGTGTACTCAGCCACACTTTGATTTCCCTATGTCAGCAACATAAATTCTACTTCCTTTGCCTTCTTAACCAGATCTGGAAGATATTTCTTATGGAACGTAGCATAGAAAACCTCCCACGTAATCTGTATGTCAGCACTTTCGAGCAAGCCCTTTGCACCCTTCCACCACGCGGCAGCCTCTCCTTTAAGCATATAAGTAGAGAATGCCACCTTTTGTTCATCAGAGCATTCTACCACTGAGAAAACCTCCTCCATCTCTTGAATCCATATGTCAGCTATTTCGGGGTTAGTTGTCCCTTTGAATTCTGGAGGTCCAGCCCTCTTGAATTCTGAGAATTTTCCAAGTTCTTGGTTCCCAACTGATTCCTCTGACCTCCTATTCATCTGCTCCATCATCACTGTTGCTTGTGCTTGCATAGCCCTAGCCATCTCCTGGAGTGCATTTGCCAGTTCATCACGATTACCTCCACCGCGTGCTCCATGCGTACGTCTGTTTGCTGCCATTAGTTCCTAGACACACCAAACAATAGTCATCGAGTTGATCAGGCTCAATACTATAGCTAAGCATGGTAGCAACTATGGCAATATCACAAGACGATCATGCATTTCTAAATCCTATATCCCATCATATAGATAAGATTAATAGCATGATATCATAGACAGAAGCATAGTCAGTCCATTCCTCAGGCTTAAATAGGATGAACTGCTCTGATACCATAATGTAACACCCTAATAGAACCCCACTGTGCTTAAGTTCACATTTGGATTCTATTAATTGTCACTTATGCCTTGCATTTATTTTCTTTTGAAATTAACTTAGAAAAATAGTGGAAGTTTTTTTTTTCTTTAAATAAATTAATTTTTTTGAAAACTTAAGCCTGTAACGAGAAGAGAAATACATAGCGCTTTTATAGATAATAATCAAGTTACATTGCGCACTTAATTAAATAAGCGGAATAAGATACTAAGTGTATAACTATTATCACATAAACTGGAATATAATCACTTAATACATAAGTCACAACAGGGCATATATCATACTGATAAGTTATTACAAATAACAATATAAGTTCTACTATTACTAATTGTTTCTCACAAACTATAATGTAACTAAAGCTCGTAATTGCTCCTACTTGAAAGGTTTGAAATCTTCACACGCTACCTCCTTCCTCAGCTACAACTTCGTTGCTTTAGGTGGACACGTCTGTCTCTGGTAACGACAACGGAAAATAAACATAGGAGTGAGAAATACATGATTTCTCAGTAGGAGTTCCTACTTGTACTAAAAGTGTCATCGTTGTCGTCCCAGTCACTTCGGGTTTATTATAAAAAGGTGAACAGGTAAGGATTCAATTATCAAACTTTCACAAACGTAATTAGCCGAAGTGCAGTTACTTTTAAACTAATCTTGAACATTAGCAGAAATATCCATTCAGTATTTCATCAAGCATACATATAAGCATATCACGAAAAACCACTAATAAGCAATAATCATTTAGGAGCTGCATGTATTTCATGATTACTCATCCTCAACATTCACTTGTTTAGTGATCATCATCTTTCATTTATTTCATCAACATATTTCTTAATTACTCACGGGATGAATGCATCAATGCCTTAGACCACCCTAAAAGGGTAATGAGCTCATACCGTGGCCGTCGCCACAACCTTTTAGTTTTCTTTCCGTTGCCATGATCTCAACGGTTTAGGGGGTTAAGCCGTGAGTTTAGCTCAAGTCCACTTTTCCAGACTATCATTGCTACTTTTTCAGGTTTTACTTTTATTCTCACTGAGTGAAATCATCAATACCTTAATCCTCAAAGAGGATTAAGCAGTGAGTTGGTCTATTTATTATTTCATTTGAAACATGAATGTATGCACATTAATAAATCATGGCACAGTCAATCATTTTATCATTATCATTTCATATCTCATCAATACATTCACATTTCTGTATATCACTTCATGTAACATAGACAATATCATGTAAATCTCATAGTAAACATTCTCATAGATAATTCATATTAACCAACCTAAGTTATCAAGTTAGGTCTCTAGTGTTCCTAATAGGTTATGAATATCTTGGTATTATCTTTTTCTCTTAGTCTTCTTTGTACTCTTAGTATTTCCGTTAATACATTAATACCCTTTAAGATATTTTTAGAGGTTCTTTATATATTTTTATTATGACTTTTATATATATCTCTTGAAGATTATTATTCTACTTAAATCCTTAAAATTATCTCTTTACAAGACTTGAATCTTTTATTTAGAGTTCTGACATCTTTTAGAATAAAATTTGTAGCACTATCATCTTAGATTAGTGTAAATCAACTGTAAATTGTGCATAGTAGGATTCCCAGGAAAGAGAGGTGGGTCACAATGGACACGCTTAAATACCAAGTCTTTCCTTAGCCAGAACCTTTCCAAATTGCACTCTCACAGTATCACGCTACCTTCAAGACTTTCTCAGCACACTGTCCCGAAATTATATCTCTCATTCTATATTTTCGTGGTGTACAAATTTATGCATAGCATACATAAGTGTGTTTGTAGATGTGTTAGCTTTTCCACAAAGTTGAAATCAGTCCATTTGCATTTTTCTAGAGTGAGTTACACCTTTTTTACTACTACAAGGTCAGATTAAGAGTTTCAGTCTTATGCTCTACTTTAAAAATTTATATCTTGGGCTAGGAAACTCCGTTTTAGGTGATTCTTTTTGGAGAGTGTTCTACAATGAGTCTAGTTTATAATAAAAATATTTTCATTTCGAGATCCTTTATATTTTATGAACACTAATTTTCGAAGTAACTACTGCTAGAAATAACTAGAAATTCCAGCACCTGCCATGTTCATGTCTTAAGTTATCTTTATTAACTCAAGTTTCACATACAATCTTTTAAGTTATATTTGAGTTTGATAACATCATAAAAGTACTCATAGCAGAATAGAACATGTTGTGTTTTCTAAAAATATAATTACTCAAAACTTTTGACAATAACTCAAGTTTGAGGCATTCTATCCATGAGCAAGGTTAGAAGCCAACAATACTTGAACAAATAAAGAAGAAACTCCTACCTCTTGTGTAGGGTCTAAAAAGGGTGCTTCTCTTCTTCCTTAAGCTTTGAACAAGAGTCTTTGGAGTGGATGACCCTCCTTGAATCTTGGCTCTAGAACTTGAGTGCTTAAGAAAATATTTCTCACTAGAGTTAAAGATTGTAACTCTTGTGAGGGCTAGTGAAAGTTTGAACTTAGGATTTAAGTGTTTGGATGAAGTTTAGAGAATCAAGAGAAGTCTTTGAAGAACATAAGAAGAATGATAGAATAAGAAAGAAAGAACACTTAGGGAGTTTCTGAATTAAAGAGAGTTTGAGGAGTATTTATAGTGGAAAGATTAGAGAAAAAACAGAAGAAGGAAAGCACTTGGAGCATGATTTATGGAAACATGTTGGCTGAATTTTGGGATGAAAATGCTCCTTGTTTTGTGCAAGCATGTTTCCATGTTTTATGCAAACATGTTTTCATGTTTTATGCAAACATGTTGGATGAAAATGCTCCATGTTTTGTGCAAACATGTTTCCATGTTTTATGCAAACATGTTGGATGAAAATGCTCCATGTTTTGTGCAAAGATGTTAGTGGAGATTTTCTAACCTTTAGTGCATGTATGTGATTCAGAAATGTGTATGATGTATGTGGTTAAATTATTGTGTTATCATCTTAATCCAATGGCTTAGATTCATTCTTGTCTAAAGACAAGTCTAGGGATTGGTGCAAATGGCATTGTAGTAATTTCTTTAACTAAGACAAGGATATTTTTGTAATTAGACAATGATAGTGGTATTCTTGTAAGTCCATTCATAGAGTAAGGGTATCTTTGTCATTTAATAAGGTAAGGGTAGTTTGGTAATTTCCTTTACATAGTAAGGGCATTTTCGTAATTTCTACTAAGTGATGGCATTTTCATAATTCTTTGCATTTTTCTCTAGACATACTTAAGTAGTCTATTTGTTGTGTTTCATAACATTTGTCCAGTTTCTCTTGGTTTTTGCTATCGCTAATTAATATTTATCTTAGTTATAAATTGGGGGATGTTACAAATTTCCTTCAAACTAACATTTATGCCACAAGCTAAACACACAACATATTTGTCATGCAATTTCCATGTTCATAATAAACTTAACATCTTAAACAGTCATTTCCTCATGCATCATATACATCTCAACATCATAAAGTTCAAGACTTCTTAGTGTCTTATGCATAGACCCTTAAGGTCTTTAACTCACAATCTAAGTTATAAATCATCACAACTTAATCTCTCGGGTACCTATAGGCTCATATCTAAGTATTCCTCACTCAATACTATGATCATAAACATCTCTAAACCTCAAGAGTGTAGAATCTAAAATTCTAATTTTACGGGTACCTAGGAGTCACAACAATGACCCTTTCTAAGTCCGGTTTGCTCCTAAGGCACCATGATCAAGTCCTAAACCAATTATGAGTCATTCCTATACATTTAAAATAATTTAAAACCATGATTATCAATTCTAAACTTTGCTGGACAGAATCCAGAAAATTCAAACATTAAGGGATCTAAAACTCTCAAATTAATTCTTTTCTACTTACTAACTTCTCTTATCTTTCACATATGAATTCTAACATTAATTACACTCAAACATAATCATATTATCATCATGAAAACAGCATATACAGTGGCCAAACACAGCAAGGCAGAACCGAAAATCGATCTCCATAAAAAGCATAGAACTTGGTTTCTAAAGCACATAAAATACTAGTTTCACTTGGAACCTTTTTAAAACTATCAAAACTCATTTATAAATATTTTTATCATCTAAAATCATGAAAATATTGGTAAGGGCAGTGGCTAAATTAAATCAAACTTAAGAGGTCCTAAATTCATAAAACTTTGTCCTAGATATTCCTTGAACTCACATAAGCTTAGAAAACTATGAAACATGGATTTTGAAACTTGTAACCAAGGAAACCTCTTAAGGCCGAATTCACAACTAGGGAAAAACAAATTTTCAAGCCTTGGTTTGAGATAATAAAGGGTAAGTCTATGAGCTCTAAATCTCTTAAGTTGTAACATAAAAGTAAATATGCAATGCACTTTATTTTAGTCTTTATTTAGAGGTGAGGACATAAAATAAATATGCTATGCAACTCATTATTATCTTAGAGATTTAGTGAAAGCATAAACATAAATATGGAGATGCAAGTTCATTCTTTAATCTTGAGCATTTAGTGATGACACAAAAGTAAATATGGATGCAAAGTTTTTTATCTTAACTTAGAGCTCACATGAGACTTTTAAAGAGAACTACAAACCTCAACCCAACACTTATCTCATCACAAAGGGAGCTTTAGAGTTCTTGAACCAAGTTCTCAAAGGAACTATGTGGTTCTTAAACATCATCATCAAGCTCAAAGAAACAAGCTTTTAAAGGAAAGTAAAACTTTAAGAGAGTAAGAACCAAAACAACATTCTTTCATGACATAAAATAGGAATAGAGATGCCTTAAAATTTTTTAACAAAATCTTTGAGGTAAAGATTATGGAAACCGAAACTATGTAGGAAAGAAAAAAGGAAAGAAAAACTAACACTTTGCTAGTTCAAGAACAAAACTCAAGCTTTAAAGGTTCCTTTGAGATGAGGTTATCATCTATGAACACTCATCATCAAGCCATCATAGTCATAAACAAGGCCTTGAGGCTGAAATAAAAGGAAAAGAAGAAACAAGAGAATGCTTAGAAGGAAACCAAGAGAAACTTTGAGAAAATCATATTTTTGAGTAAAAACAAAACATAAAAGTAACTCCCTACCAAATGTGAAGACAAAGGCTTGATCTTGAGGATGGAAATGAGATGAGCAACACCTCCTAGGATGGTGATGATGATTCGGTCTTGTGGAGAGAAAAAGAAAGGAAATGTGTTCTTGGTGAGCTTGTGTTTGAGAATGGAAGTTTAGGTGTTTGTATGATGATCCAAGGTGGTGGGGTGGTGTTTCAAGGTTGTGTGATAATGATTCAAAAGGAAAAAGAAGAAGATGAAGAAGAAGAATACTCTTGAAACTTAAGAGAAAATGAGAGAACTAGCAAGAATGCTTAGAAACCAAAACTTAGCAAATGATCTAAAGTGTGAGCAAGTTCATCCAAGCAAGGTATTTATAGAGAAAACAACATATAGGGGCTGTAATGGGAGGGGTCTGGCTGAAGCCTTCTTGGCCTTGGGAGGAAGAGAAAATATCTTCTAATGTTGTCATACAAAGCATGGTTTGAGGTATGGAAGACATGGCACAAGGTATGGCTTCAAGTAAGGTGATTTGAGTGAGTTTTTCTTTTAATTTTGAATGAAATTAGTCTTCTAGAAGCTAGACATGGCTGGAAGTTTGTCAGCCACAAATAAATGAGGAAAATAGTTTATTTCATTTAGTTATTCATTTGGAAAATCAAGCTTGATTGAAAATATGACAATGTATGGTGTATGTGACTTGAGGTATGGCTTTGGAGTGTCAAAAATTTGAGCATGTGATGCATATGGAGGGGAGGAGCATTCGGCCAGATTGGGGCAGCAAGGAGAGAGGAAAAATCTCTCATGTAATTGGGTGTTAATGATAGGATTAAGTGTAGGTTAGCTTAGGTACAAGGTTAGGAATGATTAAGCTTGAGTTTAGGTAACTAAGAATGAGGTTTGGGGATTTTATGACAAGATTAGGAGTGCTCATACATCATTAGAGAGTTTAAAACTCATTTAGGAATAAACAATTGGAAACACCATTCCATTATTTAAGGAATTGGAGAGAGAAAATACTATTCAAGATTTCATGACTAGGAATCTTGAATTTAAAATAGGATTTCAAGTTGTAATTAAGCACTTTTAGGTTCTAACCAACTTTAATAAATTATTTTGACTCAAGATTAATTATGGAAATTAATTAACCTTCAATTAGAGCCTAATATTGCTTAGGTTTTCTTAATCATGTGATTAAGCGTAAAAACACGAAACTAGGGGCAAAATCGTAATTTTGCACTAATTTCTCCCGGGACCTCCGGGACCAAAACTAAAGTCACAGAATACATAAAAACGCCTTTTAAAACCATCTGGAGAAGTTTTGGGTTCATCCGGCACTTGCAAACGGGTAAAACACCGCAGGGGTGTTTTGGTCATTTTGACCCGAAAACTCGAAAAATGAGATTTTCGATCCCGGAAAGGTATACAAGCCAACTAATCCCCTTCCAACGTTGAGTTTGCCCTTCGAGTACTACCGGATCGGCCTCCCTTAAATTCTGGGCTGAAAATGACCTCAGGGGCATTTTGGTCATTTTCACTCTAACAAAAAATCGGGGCGTTACAGTGTGTGTGTGTGTGTGTATGAGTTGTTGCAACACATGTGCTCAATTTATTATCTTTTCATTTCTCTCAACTAGTATAGGGTATAAAAGAAAGTAACACTTTTCTAATTACTGTATAGACACTCGAGTAATATATGGTAATTTGGAGGGTGTTACATTACGGTATCAAAGCCGGACTATCCTATAAGCCTAAGGATTGGATCGGCTATGCTTCTATAGCCATTTCGATGAGCTTTCAATCCCTATAAAGTAGAAGAATGGATAAAGGCTGTAACACCCTAAAAAAATTATATAAAAATTAATGAGTTTTTCTAGTCATAATTTCAAAAATTCGACAGCCATAGAAATGATGAGGACAATCCAATGGATCTGTAAAAAAAAAAAAGTTGGGCCGGTATGAATAGTAACATAGTGGGCCCACGGGCCGCTGGGACAGTCAAAACCCTAGAATTGGAGCCCGGAGATGCCTGAAACTTAGAAATTATAAGATTAAGGTTAGAAATGGGTAGGAATAAATATTTTATATCTAGAATTAATTTTCAAACTGTTTGATTACACAAGTACACTGTTTAACTAGTTCAATAAAATTTCGGTGTGCGATTTTACATCGAAAGATGGCTTAATCTATAAGATTTGGATAATGTCTATCCATTCAAACTAAGTGGATGGCTAAGATTCAATCTTGATTAACAAGATCAAATCCTAGCCATCCATCTTATTTTCTTTTAGAAAGAATGTTGACTTTGCATTAAATAATTATTATAAATCATTAAAAAGCCACAAAACTTGTTCTTCAAGCTTGTACTCTCAGCCATGAAGAGAAACATACAGCCACCTCCATTTTTACTTCTTCAAAAGCCATGAAACTTGATCCAAAACACTTGCCCCAAGTCACTAAAACCATAACCCTTCACTCAACTTGTTCTACTCCTGAATATCTATCAAACTAACCGATTAGAATTTGAATCCATCAAATTTTTCTACTTTGAGAGCTTACTTTTTGGTGTGTAAGGAAGGGTTTTGGGTTAGTTTGAGAGTCTTGAAGTAAAGGAGATCACTCTTTGAGCATCCTTGAAGCCAAGATCCTTAAAGCTACCAAAGTAGGGTTTTCTTTGGCCTTTTTCTTTCAAAATTATTGTGAGAATTTTTGATGTGTTTTATTCCAAAACTTCTAGTTATATTTTATGATAATATGCTGATATTGATGTGATAATTTTGGTGGAGTGTTTGGATGAGGTTAAAAAATTATTTTTGTCAAAAGAAGTTTTGGCTAGGCTGCTAGATTTTCGTTTTTCCTACTAGCAGTGATTGTTAACGAATTTTTCGAGGGAATTGTGTGTATTTTCATGAGCTATAAAAATTGTATGATAAAACTAACATCCTAGGCTAGTTCCAATAATTTTCTTGATTTCTGTTTTTGAATCCTAATGATTTAAAAAATTCAAGAACCGAAGTTGCAACTATGCTGCTTGGAAAGTTGAATATGAAGCTGGGAAATTGTCTAATTTTGTTATCATAGCAAATGATGGACTTTTCCTTTGAGATTTTTACAGAGTGTCGGAAACATATATAGCCATGATTTTTATTCTGAAGTGATTCATTCATTTGCTATGGTTAAAAATTAGTGAATTCTGGTATTGAGCTGAGGTTAAGTGGTCTATGACCACCAAATTTATAGAATTTGTTGACAGAGTTAGAGAACTCTTCTTGCTATGAAATTTTTACAGGGCCTTGTGTACACATTGAGGTGTCTTGAAGAATTTTTATAGCCCTAGCAATGGATTTTGAGATGCATAATAAACTTTACTCTTTAGGCATGAATTCTGTGAACATGCTGTAATTGTGATGAAATGAACTCAAGTATTGATTTGGTGATATAATGATTCTTGATTTAAGTATGATGAGTGTGTATGTATGCTAGACAATTTAAAGATTGATTTATGAGGCACAAATAATAATTTCTTGTGATTGAATGCCTATATGTGGCTTATGCATGCATTTGAAAAGAAGAAAGCACATGGTGCAATTATATGAGAAAAGGGAATGTATAAATTTCACTCGTACATGTTCTGACATAGGAGAAAATAGAAACAAAACTTCAGTTGAATAATGGGAAGGCAAAAATAGGAACTTCCTTGTCATGCATATTGTGACATATGAAAAAAAGAAAAACAGAAACAAGAATTAAGTTGAATTGAGTGGAAGGCAAAAAGAGGAACTTCTCTCGAGATATTATGAGTCGGTAGACGTATCAACTAGGAATAGAATTGTGTGTGATTCGAAAATGGAATAAAATGAAGTTCAATGATCACATATAGGAATGAGCTCAATTCTGATAAGCAGTCTATTTCCCATATGTGGTGTTAACCAGTATAAATACCATTTGGTATAAACTATTTATTGTGGAGTTGTCCACGGCAAATACCCGTTGGGTATAAACTAAGTCTTTCTATGTCAATGATAAAAAGAGAAAAATGCACTGAATTGAGTTTTGCAGTATGATATGAACTAAGTATTTCCTATGTCAATGAAAAGAGAAAAATGCGTCCAGTTGAGTTCTATGGTCACAAGTAAGGCCAGGTTCCTTTGAGATAAGTTCATTACATTTAGCATATACATAATCATGCCATATTTAAATGTTTTGAGTAGGATTATTTACTATGTATTTGAGTTTTATTATATATGTGTATTAAGTGTTGATCATTAAAAGCTACACTTCATAAGTACGATTTATAACTTATTCAACCATTGTTATGAAATGCATGATCACTTTTTCCTAATAAACTGAAGTGGCTGGGACGATGACAATGACATTATATTGGGTATTTGGGGAGTTGCCCTACTGAGAATTATATAATTCTCACCCATATGTTTTTGCATTCTCGTGTCATCGGTAGGTTGATCTAGAGAAATATGGGACTGCTAGACAAAGGAATCGGGATTGCAATAGTTTAGTAGTAAATATTTTAGTTCACTATATTTAGTTGGAGTCGTATGTATGTAAATGTAATAGAGATTGTATATGTATATAAGCTCATAGTCGAGCTTCCTTATGTAATTGACTTTATATTAAATAAATGTTTTGTATCTTGTTATATATTTAAATCAAATTACGCTAGTTATTACACGAATCTATTGAGCTCGCTATAGATAATTAAGAAAGGTCCGCTAATTAATAAGTAACAACTCTCGAGAATGATATCATGACTTAAGGATGAGGTTGTACTTGGGAGGGTGTTACAAAGGCCATGGAGAAGATTTTCTCAGTTCTTCCTTGCATAGAGACCCAAAAGGTGGCCTTTTCCACCTACATGCTAGAAGCAGATGCGGAATACTGGTAGGTTGGCACCAGGGGATTATTTGAAGCATCCCAAACTGAAGTTACTTGGGATATTTTCAAAGAGGCTTTATACCATAAGTATTTCCCTGCTTCTGTGAGAAATGCAAAAAAGTTGGACTTTATGGCCCTTAAACAAGGACCTATGAGTGTGGCAGAGTATACTGCCAACTTTGAAGAGCTCTGCAAGTTTTCTACGAATTACCAAGGTGACCCTGATGAAGCCTGGAAATGCATGAAATATGAAGGAGGGTTATGTGAAGATATAGAAGCAGTAGTAAGTCTCTTGGAGATCAAAGACTATCCTACCCTGGTAAATAAATGCCGGCATGCAGAGGAGTCTAATAAGAAACTAGCAAGTTTCATGTAACACCCTAAAAATTATATAAAAATTAATTTGATCTTGTCAGAATTTCAAAAATTTGACAAACACAGAAATGATGAGGATGATCCAACAGATCTGAAAAAATGAATAGTAACTTGTGAGTCCCACAGGCCTGCTAGTGTAACACCCTAATAGAACTCCACTATGCTTAAGTTCACATTTGGATTCTATTAGTTGTCACTTATGCCTTGCATTCATTTTCTTTTGAAATTAACTTAGAAAAATAGTGGAAGTTTTTTTTTTCTTTAAATAAATTAATTTTTTGAAAACTTAAGCCTGTAACGAGAAGTGAAATACATAGAGCTTTTATAGATAATAATCAAGTTACATTGCGCACTTAATTAAATAAGCGGAATAAGAGACTAAGTGTAGAACTATTATCACATAAACTGGAATATAATCACTTAATACATAAGTCACAATAGGGCATATATCATACTGATAAGTTGTTACAAATAACAATATAAGTTCTACTATTACTAATTGTTTCTCACAAACTATAATGTAACTAAAGCTCGGAATGCTCCTACTTGAAAGGTTTGAAATCTTCACGCGCTACCTTCTTCCTCATTACTGACTTCGTTGCTTTAGGTGGACACGTCTGTCTCTGGTAATGACAACGGAAAATAAACATAGGAGTGAGAAATATATGATTTCTCAGTAGGAGTTTCTACTTGTACTAAAAGTGTCATCGTTGTCGTCCTAGTCACTTCAGGTTTATTATAAAAAGGTGAACAGGTAAGGATTCAATTATCAAACTTTCACAAATGTGATTAGCCGAAGGGCAGTTACTTTTAAACTAATCTTGAACATTAGCAGAAATATCCATTCAGTATTTCATCAAGCATACATATAAGCATATAATGTAAAACCACTAATAAGCAATAATCATTTAGGAGTTGCATGCATTTCATGATTACTCATCCTCAACATTCACTTGTTTAGTGATCATCATCTTTCATTTATTTCATTAACATATTTCTTAATTACTCACGGGATGAATGCATCAATGCCTTAAACCACCCTGAAGGGTAATGAGCTCATACCGTGGCCATCACCACAACCTTTTGGTTTTCTTTTTGTTGCCATGATCTCAACGGTTTAGGGGGTTAAGCCGTGAGTTTAGCTCAAGTCCACTTTTCCAGACTATCATTGCTACTTTTTCAGGTTTTACTTTTATTCTCACTGAGGGTGTTACATTATGGTATCAGAGCAATTCATCCTATTTAAGCCTGAGGAATGGACTGATTATGCTTCTGTCTAAGATATCATGCTATTAATCTTATCTGTATGATGGGATATAGGATTTAGAAATGCATGATCGTCTTGTGATACTGCCATAGTTGCTACCATGCTTAGCTATAGTATTGAGCCTGATCAACTCCATGACTGTTGTTTGGTGTGTCTACGAACTAATGCCAGCAAACAGACGTACGCATGGGGCACGCGGTGGAGGTAATCGTGATGAACTGGCAAATGCACTCCAGGAGATGGCTAGGGCTATGCAAGCACAAGCAACAGTGATGATGGAGCAGATGAATAGGAGGTCAGAGGAATCAGTTGGGAACCAAGAACATGGAAAATTCTCAGAGAGTGCCTAAAGTTCAATCAGTCCTCTACACTCAAGCCTAAGGCACAGGGACACGTGTTTGCTATCACTGCTGAGATGCCCTCAGAATCTGATGATCTGATTCAAGGTAAGTGTATAATTAATGGAAAACCCTTAATTGTATTGTTTGATTCTGGCGCAACACATTCATTCATTTCATACTAGTGACTTAAAAATCATCTTAGTTGTCTCTACACCCACTATAAATACTGTTAGAACTGATCAAGTCTGCCTAAATTGTGAATTTGAGGTCGCTGATAGGATTTTTCATCATGATTTAGTTTGTCTACCCTTGTCTAGTTTTGATGTAATCTTGGGCATGGATTGGCTTTCGGCTAACCGTGTGTTACTACATTGCGTAAACAAGTCACTAGTATTTCTTCCCAAACCATCTTTACCCAATCCCTCTAAACTTGATAGAAAGGTACGACTATACCTAAACTCCATTATCATGGGGGATAGTAGGAATGAAAAGTGAGGATATGTCTTCCTAATGACAAGTGAGAAAGAAGTGGAGCAAGCTCTAGAAAAGATCCTTGTATTAAAGGAATTCTCAGATGTTTTTCCTGATGACATACCTGAATTTCCTCCAAAAAGGGAGATTGAGTTTTCTATAGATTTGGTACTGAACAGGACCCATATCTATAGCTCCTTATAGGATGCCATTGGCCGAGTTAACAGAGTTGAAGAAGCAATTAGAGGAACTACTATAGAAGAAATTCATTAGGCCCAGTGCTTCACCATGGGGAGCCCCAGTGCTGTTTGGCAAGAAGAAGGATGGGAGTATGCGATTATGTGTGGATTATAGGCAGCTAAACAAAGTGACTATAAAAAATAAATACCCTTTGCCTAGAATAGATGACCTCATGGACCAATTAAGAGGAGCCCAAGTGTTTTCCAAGATAGATCTGCGATCGAGGATACCACCAGATTCGAGTGAAGGAGGAGGACATACCAAAGACAGCCTTTAGGACTAGATATGGACATTATGAGTTTAATGTGATGTCGTTTGGGTTAACCAATGCACCGGCAGTGTTTATGGACTACATGAATAGGATATTTAGACCATACTTGGACAAGTTTGTAATAGTGTTCATCGATGACATTCTAGTTTACTCTAGAACTGAAGAAGAGCACGAAGAACACTTACGAGTGGTGTTGGAGGTGTTGAGGAACAAGAAACTTTATGCAAAGTTGTCCAAGTGTGAATTTTGGATGAAGGAAGTTAAGTTCTTAGGTCATGTAGTGTCACATGGGGAATAGCAGAGACCCAAGTAAGATAGAAGCGGTGCAACAATGGGAAACCCCTACCACTTGAAGGAGATTAGGAGTTTTCTAGGGCTAGCAGTTACTAGAAAGGTTCATTAGAGGTTTTTCCCAAATTACCTTACCCCTCACCAAGCTAACAAGGAAGAATTCAGCTTTTATATGGAGCCCGGAATGTGAAGAGAGTTTCCAAGAACTAAAGAAGAAGTTGACCACTACCCCTGTCCTAATCCTACGACCCAAAAGAAAAATTTGAGGTGTATTGTGATGCCTCGGGAAGAGGACTAGGATGTGTTTTGATGCAAAATAGGAATATAGTAGCCTATGCCTCTAGACAGCTCAAACCCCATGAAGTTAATTACCCAACCCATGACTTAGAGCTAGCGGCTATTGTCTTTGCCTTAAAAATCTGGAGACATCATCTTTATGGTGTAAGGTTTGAAGTCTTTTCTGACCACAAAAGTCTGAAATACCTCTTCAACCAAAAGGAACTCAATATGAGACAAAGGCGTTGGATGGAGTTTCTCAAGGACTATGACTTTGGGTTGAACTACCACCCAGGAAAGGCAAATGTGGTAGCAGACGCATTGAGTCGTAAGTCCTTGCATGCCGCTTGGCTCATGGTGAAAGAAAATGAGCTGATAGAAGATTTTAGGAACCTCAACTTAGGATATAGGGGGACATCAGAACAAATTCGGTTAAGCCAACTAAGTGTAACCAGTAGCTTTAAGGATCAAATAATTCAAGCCCAAATGGAAGATGAGGATTTCCTTAGAACCTTAACCCTTGTCGAAGCAGGAAAGTTGAAAGAGTTTGTCCAGGATAAGGAAGGACTGTGGAGATACCAAAGGAGAATCTGTGTACCTGCAAAAGAAGGATTGAGAGCTAACATTTTGGAAGAAGCCCACAAGAGTCAATTTAGTGTACACCCCGGTATAACCAAGATGTACCATGACCTAAAAAAGATGTTCTGGTGGCCAAAGATGAAAGCAGATATAGCAAATATAGTGCAAAAATGTTTGGTATGCCAAAAAGTGAAGATAGAGCATCAAAAACCCTCCGGAGCGCTGCAACCTCTTGAAATCCCCGAATGGAAGTGGGAAGGAATATCCATGGATTTCGTGATGGGATTGCCAAGAACGCCTATTGGACAAGACTCCATATGGGTAATTGTGGATAGATTGACCAAATCTGCTCACTTTTTACCCATTTGAGCAAATTACCCTTTGGATAAGTTAGCTCAGCTATATATCCAAGAGATAATAAGGCTCCATGGAGTACCCAAAACCATTGTCTCAGATAGGGATCCAAGGTTCACCTCAAGATTTTGGGGAGCTTTGCAAAAGGCGTTTGGTTCAAGGTTGTGTCTAAGCACTGCCTATCACCCTCAAACTGATGGACAATAAGAAAGAACAATTCAAACCCTTGAGGATATGCTAAGAGCATGTGTCTTAGACCAACCAAAAAGTTGGGACAAACAGCTTCCATTGATTGAGTTTGCATATAATAATAGTTACCACACTAGCATTGGGATGGCACCCTATGAGGCTTTGTATGGTAGAAAGTGTCAATCACCACTTTGTTGGTGTGACCCGGGAGAGCAAAGTATTTTGGGCCCTGATTTGGTAGAAGAGACAACCAAACAAATAAGGAGAATTAGGGAAAGAATCCTCACCGCTCGTAGTAAGGCGTAAGAGCTATCTTTGACAAGAGAAGGAAACCTCTCGAATTTCAAAAAGGAGAACACATATTCTTGCGAATTACTCCTACCACAGGTATAGGTCGTGCAATGAAAGTCAAAAAGCTAAGCCCTAGATTCTTAGGACCTTTCCAAATCATCAAAAAGGTAGGTCCCTCCGCCTACCAAATTGCATTACCTCCAAATTTGTCTAACCTACACAATTTTTTTCATGTGTCCCAATTGAGAAAGTATCAGTCAGACCCTAGTCATGTGTTTGAGCCAGAAACTATACAATTAAAAGATGACTTAACCTTTGAATTACCACTGATGAGGAGCGTGGATCATGGCATCAAGCAGCTGAGAAACAAATCTGTATCTCTGGTCCGAGTAGCCTGGGGACAAGATGGAATGGAAGAGCACACATGGGAGCTCGAGGAAGCTATGCGAAAAGAATTTCTGAACCTATTCACAGGTATCAAATTTTGAGGGCAAAATTTTTAGTAAGAAGGGGAGAAATGTAACATCCCCAAATTTATAACTAAGATAAATATTAATCTTAATTATCGATAGCAAAACCAAGAGAATCTGGATAAATGTTATGAAACACAACAAATAGACTACTTAAGTATGTCTAGAGAAAAATGCAAAGAATTATGAAAATGCCATCACTTAGTGAAAATTACGAAAATGCCCCTGCTATGTAAAGGAAATTACCAAACTACCCTTGCCTTATTAAATGACGAAGATACCCTTACACTATGAATGGAATTACAAGAATACCACTATCATTGTTTAATTACAAAAATATCCTTGTCTTAGTTAAAGAAATTACTACAATGCCATTTGCACAAATCCCTACACTTGTCTTTAGATAAGAATGAATCTAAGCCATTGGATTAAGATGATAACACAATAATTTAACCACATACATCATACACATTTCTGAATCACATACATGCACTAAAGGTTAGAAAATCTCCACTAACATCTTTGCACAAAACATGGAGCATTTTCATCCAACATGTTTGCATAAAACATGGAAACAAGTTTGCACAAAACAAGGAGCATTTTCATCCCAAAATTCAGCCAACATGTTTCCATAAATCATGCTCCAAGTGCTTTCCTTCTTCTGCTTTTCTCTAATCTTTCCACTATAAATACTCCTCAAACTCTCTTCAATTCAGAAACTCCCTAAGTGTTCTTTCTTTCTTATTCTATCATTCTTCTTATGTTCTTCAAAGACTTCTCTTGATCCTCTAAACTTCATCCAAACACTTAAATCCTAAGTCCAAACTTTCACTAGCCCTCACAAGAGTTACAATCTTTAACTCTAGTGAGAAATATTTTCTTAAGCACTCAAGTTCTAGAGCCAAGATTCAAGGAGGATCATCCACTCCAAAGACTCTTGTTCAAAGCTTAAGGAAGAAGAGAAGGACCCTTTTTAGACCCTACACAAGAGGTAGGAGTTTCTTCTTTATTTGTTCAAGTATTGTTGGCTTCTAACTTTGCTCATGGATAGAATGCCTCAAACTTGAGTTATTGTCAAAAGCTTTGAATAATTATATTTTTAGAAAACACAACATGTTCTATTCTACTATGAGTACTTTTATGATGTTATCAAACTCAAATATAACTTAAAAGATTGTATGTGAAACTTGAGTTAATAAAGATAACTTAAGACATGAACATGGCAGGTGCTGGAATTTCTAGTTATTTCTGGCAGTAGTTACTTCAAAAATTAGTGTTCATAAAATATGAAGGATCTCGAAATGAAAATATTTTTGTTATAAACTAGACTCATTGTAGAACACTCTCCACAAAGAATCACCTAAAACGAAGTTTCCCAGCCCAAGATATAAATTTTTTAAAGTAGAGCCTAAGACTGAAACTCTTAATCTGACCTTGTAGTAGTAAAATAGGTGTAACTCACTCTAGAAAAATGCAAATGGACTGATTTCAACTTTGTAAAAAAGCTAACACATCTACAAACACACTTATGTATGCTATGCATAAATTTTTACACCACGAAAATACAGAATGAGAGATATATTTTCGGGACAGTGTGCTGAGAAAGTCTTGAAGGTAGCGTGATACTGTGAGAGTGCAATTTGGAAAGGTTCTGGCTAAGGAAAGACTTGGTATTTAAGCGTGTCCATTGTGACCCACCTCTCTTTCCTGGGAATCCTAATATGCACAATTTACAGTTGATTTACACTAATCTAAGATGTTAGTCCTACAAATTTTATTCTAAAAGATGTCAGAACTCTAAATAAAAGATTCAAGTCTTGTAAAGAGATAATTTTAAGGATTTAAGTAGAATAATAATCTTCAGGAGATATATATAAAAGTCATAATAACAATATATAAAGAACCTCTAAAAATATCTTAAAGGGTATTAATGTATTAATGGAAATACTAAGAGTACAAAGAAGACTAAGAGAAAAAAGATAATATCAAGATATCCATAACCTATTAGGAACACTAGAGACCTAACTTGATAACTTTGGTTGCTTAATATGAATTATCTATGAGAATGTTTACTATGAGATTTACATGATATTGTCTATGTTACATGAAGTGATATACAAAAATGTGAATGTATTGATGAGATATGAAATGATAATGATAAAATGATTTATTGTGCCATGATTTATTAATGTGCATACATTCATGTTTCAAATGAAATAATAAATAGACCAACTCACTGCTTAATCGTCTTTGAGGATTAAGGTATTGATGATTTCACTCAGTGAGAATAAAAGAAAAACCTGAAAAAGTTGCAATGATAGTCTGGAAAAGTGGACTTGAGCTGAACTCATGGCTTAACCCCCTAAACCGTTGAGATCATGGCAACGGAAAGAAAACCAAAAGGTTGTGGCGACGGCCACGGTATGAGCTCATTATCCTTTTAGGGTGGTCTAAGGCATTGATGTATTCATCCCGTGAGTAATTAAGAAATATGTTGATGAAATAAATGATAGATGATTATCACTAAACAAGTGAATGTTGAGGATGAGTAATCATGAAATGCATGCAGCTCCTAAATGATTATTACTTATTAGTGGTTTTACATGATATGCTTATATGTATGCTTGATGAAATACTGAATGGATATTTCTGCTAATGTTCAAGATTAGTTTAAAAGTAATTGCACTTCGGCTAATCACGTTTGTGAAAGTTTGATAATTGAATCCTTACCTGTTCACCTTTTTATAATAAACCCGAAGTGACTGGGATGACAACGATGACACTTTTAGTACAAGTAGGAACTCCTACTGAGAAATCATGTATTTCTCACTCCTATGTTTATTTTCCGTTATCGTTACCAGAGACAGACGTGTCCACCTAAAGCAACGAAGCTATAGCTGAGGAAGGAGGTAGCGTGTGAAGATTTCAAACCTTTTAAGTAGGTGCATTCCGAGCTTTAGTTACATTATAGTTTGTGAGAAACAATTAGTAATAGTAGAACTTATATTGTTATTTGTAATAACTTATCAGTATGATATATGCCCGTTGTGACTTATGTATTAAGTGATTATATTCCAGTTTATGTAATAATAGTTCTACACTTAGTCTCTTATTCCGCTTATTTAATTAAGTGCGCAATGTAACTTGATTATTATCTATAAAAGCGCTATGTATTTCACTTCTCGTTACCGGCTTAAGTTTTCAAAAAATTAATTTATTTAAAGAAAAAAAAACTTCCACTATTTTTCTAAGTTAATTTCAAAAGAAAATAAATGCAAAGCATAAGTGACAACTAATAGAATCCAAATGTGAACTTAAGCATAGTGGGGTTCTATTAGGGTGTTACAGAGTAAGGGTATCTTCGTCATTTAATAAGGCAAGGGTAGTTTGGTAATTTCCTTTACATAGCAAGGGCATTTTCGTAATTTCTACTAAGTGATGGCATTTTCGTAATTCTTTGCATTTTTCTCTAGACATACTTAAGTAGTCTATTTGTTGTGTTTCATAACATTTGTCCAGATTCTCTTGGTTTTGCTATCGCTAATTAAGATTAATATTTATCTTAGTTATAAATTTGGGGATGTTACAGCTAGGACAGCCAAAACCCTAGAATTAGGGGCCAAAGATGCCTAAAATTGAGAAATTATAAGATTAAGGTTAGAAATGGATAGCAATAAAGATTTTATACCTAGAATTAATTTTCAAGCAATGTTTGATTACCCGGGTACACTATTTTCCTGCTCGGTAAAATTTCAGTGTGCGAATTCTGACACTGAAAGATAGTTTGTTCATTATAAATGGATAATGGTTATCCATTAAGGCCATGTGAATGGCCAAGATTTAATCTTGATTAATAAGATTAAATCTTAGCCATCCATCTTATTTTTCTTTCTTTAAAAGAATTATGCATTTATGATACATATATCTTAAGTTTACTTTGAAATAAATACATGACAAGTACCTTATCACTCCATTTCTGCATCATTCTTGACCATGAACTAGAAACTCAAGCTTCCATGGTGATTTTTTACAAAACTCAACTTTGAATGGCCAAAAAACCTTAGTTTTAAATCACCAAAACCCCAAATCTCCTTTACAAAACTTGTTCTGCTCATCAATACCTACAAATCTAACTAATTGGAATTTTTATTCCTCCCCATTTCCCACCTTGAGAGATCATCCTCTACTGTATAAGGAAGTGTTTGGTGTGGGTTATAAGGCTTTGAAGTGAACCAGATCATCTTTGAATCATCCTTGGAGCCAAGATCACTAAACCCACCAAGTAGGGCTTATTTCATCCACTTTTTCTTTCTAATTTTGCTCTAGAATATTTTGATTGATTAATTCCAAAATTCCTGGTTTTATTGGATGATTATACATGAATATTGAGGTGTTAATTTTGGTAGAAGGTTTGGATGAAGTTAGATAAGCTATTTTCTTAGTACATATTCTAATCCTCGCTGCTATAAATCCCGTTTTTGAGCAAATAGGTGAAATATTTTGATCTTTCTCACTAATTTAGAGGCATGATCATGAGCTAAAAATTTTATATGATGAAGCTAAAATTTGGAAGAGTTTCCAGTAATTTTTTTTGGCTTATCTTAAGCACTTTTTCTATTTTAAAAAAATTGAAAACCATGAGGGTCAGGGTTTCTGCCTGTACAGTCCAGTTTGTAGCACTGAAATTGTATAGTTTTGTTACCCTAGTAAATGATCGAATTTTGAGCTAAAATTTGTACAGGAGGTTGAGGACATCTTGAAGTTGATCCTTAAATTTTTTTATGAAGTTTTAAGCTCATTTGGTAAGTTAGAAAAATTGAGACTTCTGGCTATTGGCTGAAGCTGAGCAATTCTAACCTCCGAATTTGTGAAATTTTATAAATATAGTTAGAGAACTTGTTTTGCTCTTACAATTTTACAGCACATTGGGGACACATTGAGGTGTCATGGATAATTTTTGTGGACATGAAATTGATGGTTTCATATGAGAAATAAATTTTATTTCTTGAGTGAGAAATCTATCAATGTGCTGGAAATGAGCTAAATTCTTGATTTGGAAGTAAAATGTCCTTTGATACAACTATGAGGAATATAAATGTATGCTATATACTTTAAAGTTTGATTTATGAGAAATGAATGAGAATCACATGTGATTGATTATTTATATGTGAGTAAAGCATGCATTGGTAAAGACAAAGGTGATAAATGAATGATATATATATATGTTTGAAGCATTATGAAATTCAAAAATTTATGCTAATGCATGCCTGTATATGTGAGCTTGAGGATGATATATATGGTATGTAAAGAAGGAAAAGTCCCCTATAGAGTGTGAAGGGCATGGGAAAGTCCCTTTTAGTATGTAAAGGGCACGGGAAAGTCCCTTTTAGTGTGTAAAGGGCATGGGCAAGTCCCTTTTAGTGGGTAAAGGGCATGGAAAAGTCCCCTCTATTAGGTCAAGGGCACAGAAAGACAGGGATAATGTTTCTAAGACTCTCTTTGATGTATTGAGAGTATGTAAAGTTGTAAATAAATCAAGTGATTGAATAATAAAATAGACCCATTTCGGAAGTATGATTTAGAACTTTAAAAATGAACTATTGATCTAGGTTGTATGCTCACAGTTTCTTAATAAACCAAAGTGGCTGGGACGATGACGATGACATTTATAATTGCATATTTGGGGAGTTGCCCTACTGAGAATTGTGTAATTCTCACCCCCTATGTGTTTTTGTGTTCTCGTGTCGTCTCCAAGTTAAACCAGAGGACTATGAGGCAACTCTGCAAAAGAATTCAGAACTACAATAGTGTAGTAATTAATGCTTTTATTAAACCATACTTACTAGAATGGATATGTATGTAAATGTAACATAGAACGGATATGTATTAAAGCTCATAGTTGAGCTTCGTTTTGTACTTAACTATGTATTAAATAAAGATTGTGTTTCCTTGTCATATATTTTAATAGATTATGCTTAGTTATTACATGAGTTAGTCAAGCTCGCTATAGATAATAAAGAAAGGTCCGCTAATGATGAGGACATAGGAGGTGTGACCAAGGCAGCAAGCATAAAGGACATACAAGAGCTAATAGGCCTTGGAAGCCCAATGACGAGAGCAAAATCTAAAAAGGCTAAAGAGGCTCTAAATCTCTTAGTGGCCACTTTACTTGAGACAAGGCCACATCTAAAGGAAAAAGAGTTCAAAATGGTCCACTTAATTGAAATTGAAGACCATGAAGAATAATCCTTGCTGGATATGCAAATTTGGGCTTAAGTTAACATCCAAATTGATGAAGAATTAAGAGCATGAAGATTGCATTCTACTTAGTCCAAATTCTGCACTTAGTTTATTTTTTTTACATTTAGCTAATTCTTGTAATAAGACATATTGGGTTGTTTTGTTTATTTTATGTGTAAGCATATTTAGGCTGAACTCATCATGAGTGTTGCCCACTATAAAAGGGGGTGCACCATAGGTTTTTAGGGGGGGTCAGAAAATAAAAAGTTAACCTTTTGGTGAGAGGCTAGTTTCTCTAGGGTTCTTCTTGAATCTCTGAACTTATCAAGGGTATCAATCCTTGTGGCGTTCTTCGGCTTATCAATTCCTTGGAATTATGGCGCCTACCTATATCTCATAATTTTCAGATTTTTGTTCCAACTTAAGAGCATGACGTATCTCCATCATTCGGTGGCCTTTTTCGGTGATTCTTGAGTCAATCTTGCATTTTAGAACGTGAACTTTACCACGTTTTGTAATCACTCAATTCCGACGTCTGTAATGTGAGATACGAACGATTGTTAACAGGACGTGTTGGCTGAACTTTGGGCATCTATTCCATTCCTAGTTGATCCAATCATCCATTTCTCTTGGGGAATCATATCATTTGGTAATCAGAGCTCAGTTCTAGGGTTGGAATTGGGTTATCTTTTCTCCTTTCTGTTCATCAATTCTGATTGGTAGTTTCAATTTTTGTTAAGTTCATACATTTCTGCACTTGTGTTCTTGGAGTTCATCATTGTTCTTGAACTTTAATCCTTTCAATTCATGTTCCTTGAGTAGTATGCTGTTAGTGTGTTAAATAATAGCTTGTTTTGTTGGGAATTCTATATAATTTCATTCTCAAATACTCCAATTTCAAAGTTTCATTCCAAAATTACAAATTCCCTTTTTATTGAAGCATCAGGTGTTACAAAAAAAAAAAAAAAAAACACCATACAGCAGCTTGTTATGTAAATTCAATTACATACTACTTGTGAATCAAATCCAAAGTGTCTTCTTTGAGATCTTTTCCAATCTGTTTTGTGTGTTATCAGCATTTCTTGAGTTTGGGTTTGTAGTCTTGATTGTTCTTGGAGATTCTATTAAGAACTTAAAGAGAGCTATTGAGTGGTAAAAGGCAAGAGAGCACATTACACAAAAAAGCCTAATAGAGAGCAACAAACACGAGTGACACATCTCTAAGAGTGTAAACACGTGAGAGAGTGGTGAGGTCCTATTACTTTCAATTTTGTTCTTTTACTTGAAAATATGGCAGGTACAGGTAGCGGAGATGATACTCCTCCTATGGGGAATAACAGGTTGCTAATTGAGGCCATTACAACTCAAATGGAAAGGATGATCAGGGGACATACAGAGGAGTTATACGAGAGGAGTGAGAGAATAGAAAATCAGGGGAATCATGATGAAGGTGGACATAGAAGGAGAAGAAGAGATAATGAGAATAGTGCTAGAGAGGATAGAATTGAGGGAGTGAAGCTTAATATACCATCTTTTAAAGGAAAAAGTGATCCGGAGGCCTATTTGGAGTGGGAAATGAAGATTGAGCAATTATTTGCATGTCACAACTATATTGAAGAGCAGAAAATGAAGGTGGCAGCTATGGAATTTAGTGATTATGCTCTCATTTGGTGGGACCAATTGCAAAAGGAGAGGGTGAGATATGGAGAACCCTTATTGGATAGTTGGGTGGAGATGAAAAGGCTAATGAGAAGAAGATTTGTTCCTTCCCATCATCATAGAGACCTTCACAATAAACTTCAAATGCTCACACAAGGTAACAAGAGTGTAGATGAGTATTATAAAGAGATGGAGGTGTCCTTGATTAGAGCAAATATTAGTGAAGATCGAGAGGCTACAATGGCACGTTTCTTGCATGGGCTGAATAGTGATATAAGGGATGTTGTGGAGTTGCAAAATTATGTGGAGTTGGAGGATTTGGTGCATCAAGCTAGTAAGGTAGAACAACAACTTAGGAGAAAGGGTGTTATGAGGAAAAACTCTTCTAATTTTAATTCTTCAAGGTGGAAGGATAGAAATAAGAAGAATGGAGGTATTTCATCAAGCAATTACACTGCTGCACCTCAAAGGACTCCAATTAAGTCCAATGAGACCCTCAAAAAGACAAAGAGTAGTGAAATAAAATGCTTTAAGTGTTTGGGAAGAGGTCACATAGCTTCAGAATGTCCAACTAAGAAGACTATGTTACTTAAGGAGGATAGGGAGATTACTAGTGACTCTTGTTCAGACTCTGCCTCACATGATGATGAAGAGGAGTACGAGGAAGAAATAATACCGAAAGGAGATTTGTTCATGGTAAGAAGAATGTTGGGCAGCCAAGCAAGAGACATGGATGATAGTCAAAGGGAGAACATTTTCCATACTAGATGTCTTATCCAAGTGAAGGTATGTTATTTAATTATTGATGGAGGGAGTTGTACCAATGTGGCAAGTAGCAGAATGGTATCTAAATTGGGCTTGAAAACTAAACCTCACCCGCAGCCATACAAGCTTCAATGGCTTAGTGAGGATGGTGAAGTGACCGTAAGCGAATAGGTGGAGGTAGATTTCTCCATAGGGAAGTATGATGATACAGTTTTATGTGATGTGGTGCCTATGGAGGCTTGTCATTTGCTTCTAGGGAGACCTTGGCAATATGATAAGAAAGTTATGTATGATGGTTACACCAACAAGTTCTCTTTTGTGCATAAAGAACGGAAGACTATTCTTTGTGCCTTTGACTCTAAGAGAAGTTAGTGAGAATCAATTAAAAATGAGAGATAAAAGAAAGCAAGAGAGAAAAGAAAGTGGAGAGAAAAAAGGAAAAGAGAGTGAAAGAGAACAAGGAAAAAAAGAAAAAAAAAAGAGAAAAGCACCAAATTTGTTTATAAAAGAAAAAGAGGTGAAAAAGGCTATGCATTTGAAAAAGCCAATGCTCTTACTTTTGAGTAAAGAGAGTAATTTCAAAGATGCAAGTCCTACTAACTCTCTTCCAAATGAGATTTCTTCTTTGTTGTAGGAATTTAAAGTTGTTTTTCCCAAAGAGGTACCTCTAAGGCATAGAGCATCAAATTGATCTTATTCCAGGAGCTTCATTACCTAACAGGCCAGCCTATAGAAGTAACCCCCAGGATACCAAGGAGATTCAAAGACAAGTTGAAAACTTGATGCAAAAAGGGTGGGTGCAAGAAAGCTTAAGTCCATGTGCAGTCCCAGTCATTCTAGTGCCTAAAAAGGATGGAACATGGAGGATGTGCACTGATTGTATAGCCATCAATAACATCGCGGTAAAGTATAGGCATCCCATTCCTAGATTGGATGATTTATTGGATGAATTGCATGGTGCTTGTGTCTTCTCTAAAATTAATTTGAAAAGTGGATATCATCAAATTAGGATTAGAGAAGAGGATGAATGGAAAACAGCTTTTAAAACTAAATATGGGCTGAATGAATCGTTGGTTATGCCTTTTGGTTTAACTAATGCTCCTAGTACCTTCATGAGATTAATGAATCATGTGTTAAGGGAATTTCTAGTTAAGTTTGTTGTAGTGTACTTTGATGATATTCTGATTTATAGCAAATCCTATGATGATCATCTTGTGCATTTGAGGTGTGTTTTGGAAGCTCTTAGACATGAGAAGTTGTATGCTAACATGGAAAAATGTGTGTTATGTATAGACCATGTGGTTTTTCTTGGTTTTGTTGTTAGCTCACAAGGAGTACAGGTTGATCAAGAGAAGGTGAAAGCTATTCAAGAATGGCCAACTCCTAAGAATGTAAGTGAGGTAAGAAGCCTTCATGGCTTAGCTAGTTTCTATAGGAGATTTGTCAAAGATTTCAGTACAATAGCTGCACCCTTGAATGAAGTGATTAAAAGGCATGTTGGTTTTAAATGGGGTGAAAAACAAGAGCAAGCCTTTGTTGTCCTTAAAGAGAAATTGATTCATGCACCTATTCCTGTATTGCCTAATTTTGCTAAATCCTTTGAGATTGAATGTGATGCATCCAATGTGGGGATAGGGGCCGTTTTGATGCAAGAGGGACATCCCATTGCTTATTTTAGTGAAAAATTGAATGGGGCTGCTCTTAATTATTCCACATATGATAAGGAATTGTATGCATTGGTAAGAGCTTTGCAAAGATGGCAACACTATCTCTTGGCCAAAGAGTTTGTTATCAATAGTGACCATGAGTCCTTAAAGTACTTAAAGGGACAGGGCAAGCTTAACAAAAGGCATGCCAAATGGGTTGAGTTCTTGGAGCAATTTCCCTATGTGATCAAGCACAAGAAAGGTAAGTCTAATGTGGGAGCGGATGCACTTTCAAGAAGGTATGCTTTGTTCTCTACTCTTGAAACTAAGTTAATTGGCTTTGACCATATTAAGATATTTTATGAGAATGATCCAGACTTCGCACAAATCTATAAAACTTGTGTGCATGCTGCTCAAAATGGATTTTTTAGGCAAAATGATTACTTGTTTAAAGAGAAGAGATTGTGTGTACCTAAAGGTTCCATTAGGGAATTACTTGTGAAGGAGGCACATGAGGGGGGATTAATAGGACATTTTGGGATCCAAAAGACTCTAGACATGCTGCATGAACATTTTTATTGGCCACACATGAAGCATGATGTTCATAAATTGTGTGAAAGATGCATTGTATGTAAGCAGTCTAAGTCTAAATTATTGCCTCATGGGTTGTATACTCCTTTGCCCATTTCAAATTGTCCTTGGGTTGATATTTCTATGGATTTTGTGTTAGGACTACCTCGGTCTAAAAGTGGCGAAGATTCTATTTTTGTTATTGTGGACAGGTTTTCTAAGATGGCGCATTTCATTCCATGCAAAAAGGTTGATGATGCAATCCACATTGCTGATTTGTTCTTCAAGGAAGTGGTAAGGCTCCATGGGCTTCCAAGAAGCATTGTCTCTGATCTTGATACCAAATTCTTAAGTCATTTTTGGAGGACCTTATGGAGTAAGCTAGGAACTAAACTTCTCTTTTCTACTATTTGTCATCCACAAATTGATGGCCAAACTGAGGTGGTAAATAGAACTCTTTCTTCTCTTTTGAGGGCGGTAATTAAAAAGAATATCAAGTCATGGGAACAATGTTTGCCCCATGTTGAGTTTGCATATAATAAGGCAATTCATAGTGCTACTCATTATTCTCCTTTTGAAATTGTTTATGGCTTTAACCCTCTCACTCCTCTTGATTTGTTACCTTTGCAACTCTGTTTTTCAGCATAAAGATGGCAAGAGTAAGGCTAAATATGTGCGGAAATTACATGAGAAGGTAAAGGCAAACATTGAGAAAAAGGTAGAGAGCTATGCTAAACAAGCAAATAAAGGAAGGAAGAAGGTAGTGTTTGAACCAGGTGAGTGGGTTTGGGTTCATCTGCGAAAAGAGAGGTTTCCTGCCCAAAGGAAATCAAAGCTTCAACCCAGATGAGATGGTCCTTTTCAAGTGCTGTCCAAAATCAATGATAATGCTTACAAAATAGACCTTCCTGGTGAGTATGGTGTAAGTGCTACTTTTAATGTTGCTGATTTATCCCCTTTTGATGCAGGAGAAAATGAATACAATTTGAGGACAAATTCTTCTCAAGAAGGAGGGAATGATGAGGACATAGGAAGTGTGACCAAGACAGCAAGCATAGAGGACATACAAGAGCTAACAAGCCTTGGAGGCCCATTGACAAGAGTAAAATCTAAAAGGCTAAAGAGGCTCTAAATCTCTTAGTGGCCACTTTACTTGAGACAAGGCCACGTCTAGAGGAAAAAGAGTTCAAAATGGTCCACTTAATTCAAATTGAAGACCATGAAGAATAATCCTTGCTGGATATGCAAATTTGGGCTTAAGTTAACATCCAAATTGATGAAGAATTAAGAGCATGAAGATTGCATTCTACTTGGTCCAAATTCTACACTTAGTTTATTTTTTTTACATTTAGATAATTCTTGTAATAAGACTTATTGGGTTGTTTTGTTTGTTTTATGTGTAAGCATATTTAGGTTGAACTCATCATGAGTGTTGCCCACTATAAAAAGGGGTGCACCATAGGTTTTTAGGGGGGGTCAGAAAATAAAAAGTTAACCTTTTGGTGAGAGGCTGGTTTCTGTAGGGTTCTTCTTGAATCTCTGAACTTATCAAGGGTATTAATCCTTGTGGCATTCTTTGGCTTATCAATTCCTTGGAATTGTGGCACCTACCTATATCTCATAATTTTCAGATTTTTGTTGCAACTTAAGAGCATGATGTATCTCCATCATTCGGTGGCCTTTTTTGGTGATTCTTGAGTCAATCTTGCGTTTTGGAACGTGAACTTTAACCACGTTTTGTAATCACTCAATTTCGATGTCTGTAACATGAGATACGAACGATTATTAACAGGACGTGTTGGCTGAACTATGGGCATCTATTCCATTCCTAGTTGATCCAATCATCCATTTCTCTTGGGGAATCATATCGGCTAATTAATAAGTAACAACTCTCGAGTACGATATCATGACTTAAGGATGAGGTTGTACTCAGGAGGATGTTACATTTCAAGTAGGGACAAGGTAGTGCTAGGAGAGGATTAGCACCCTAGGGCCCCCAAATTAAGCCTGTCAATCAGCCTAGGAGGAGATGTCCCCCTAACAACAACACCAATAATAACAAAGGAAAGCAACTTCAATCCCCAATACCAAAATCAGGACGAGAGTACTCTAAATGTGGGAAACATCAAGGGAACAGGCCTTGCTAGGCCATTCAAATTGTTTGCTTTGGCTGTGGGAAACTAGGACACAAAATATTTGAATGCCTCAACAAGAAAGGTCAGCAGCCCACCTCCAGGCCATAACAACATGGGGGCATTTTTACCATAAGTGCCAAAGAAGCTTCTCAATATGTCGATCTGATATGAGGTAAGTGTGAAATAAATTGTAATGCCTAGATATACTGTATGATATGGGTGCCACTCATTCTTTCATATCCCATGTTTGTATACAGAAGTTGCAATTATCTGTGTCTGAACTACCTTATGATCTCCTTGTATCCACTCCTACTGCTAGTCCTATTAGGACTTGTTATACATGTGTGAATATTCCTCTTCAAATAGGTACTAGAGACTTTACTGCCAATTTAGTTTGTCTTTCTTTACCAGGTTTAGATGTAATTTTAAGTATGGATTGGTTGGTGCCCAACTATGTCCTCTTACACTGTCCAGATCAAGTTGCCATATTTCTTTCCACTCTACCTTCAATTCTTGTGGTTCTTTTTTCTTTTTACTTGAACCTAATAACTCCTAACCCTAGTAAGATGGATCGTTAGGAATATATTCTCCTCTCTGCTAGTGAAACTGAATGTGACCACGAGTTGAGCAAGATTCCAGTGGTGAGAGAATATCCAGATGTCTTCCCAGAAGATATTCCAAAATTTCCTCCTGAGAGGGAGATTGAATTCTCCATTGAGTTAGTTCTAGGAATAGGTCCTATATCAATTGCTCCTTATAGGATGTCCCCTTTGGAGTTGAAAGAATTAAAGTCCCAAAATTGAAGAACTATCTGGTAAGCATTTTATTAGACGAAGAGCCTCTCCATGGGGAGCCACTGTTCTTCTTGTGAAGAAAAAGGATGGGGGTATGAGGCTTTGTGTAGACTATAGGCAGTTGAATAAAGTGACAATCAAGAATAAGTACCCTTTGCCAAGAATTGATGATCTCATGGATCAATTATGAGGTGCAACTGTATTCTCAAAGATTGATCTTAGATCAAGTTATCGTCATATTCGAGTTCAGAATGAGGATATACCTAAGACTACCTTTAGAACTCGATATGGACATTATGAATGTAGAGTGATGTCTTTTGGACTGACTAATGCTCCGGCCATATTCATGGATTATATGAATCGAATCTTTAGCCCTTACTTAGATAAATTTGTAGTTGTCTTCATAGATGACATACTTATATATTCAAGGAATGAGGAAGAACATATGGAGCATCTTAGAGTTATGTTACAAAGCCTAAGAGAGAGGAAGTTGTATGCTAAGTTGTCAAAATGTGAATTCTGGATGGAGGAGGTTAAATTCCTAGGTCATGTAGTGTCACGAGAGGGAATTTTCATAGATCCCGGTAAGGTAGAATCAGTACTTTATTGGGAATTACCAACAACAGTGACAGAGATTCAGAGTTTCCTAGGGTTTGCCGGATACTATAGGTGCTTTATCATGAGTTTTTCTTAGATAGCCTTACCTTTGACGAAACTAACCTGAAAGAATGCTCCATTCAATTGGACACCAGAATATGAAAATAGTTTCCAGGAGTTGAATCAAAAGTTGGCCATGGCTCTAGTATTAGTATTACCAGATCTTCATGAACATTTTGAGGTTTATTGTGATGCTTCTAGTAAGAGTTTAGGATGTGTGTTGATGCAAAATCGTAATGTGGTCGCCTATGCTTCTCGGTAGTTGAAACCCCATGAAGTAAACTATCCAACTCATGACCTTGAACTTGCAGCTGTGGTTTTTGCTCTAAAAATATGGCGACATCATTTGTATGGTGTGCAGTTCAATGTTTTCTCTAATCATAAAAGTTTAAAATATCTTTTGATCAGAAAGAGTTGAATATAAGGCAAAGAAGATGGATGGAGTTCCTCAAGGATTATGAGTTTAGTTTGCATTACCATCTAGGCAAGGCAAATGTTATTGCCAATGCACTAAGTAGAAATCTCTAAGTGTAGCATGTCTGATGATTAAAGAGATGGAGCTAGTTGAAAGCTTCAAGAAGCTTAGTTTAGACATGTCTATGACCCCTCAAGGTGTTATGCTAAGCCAAATAAAAGTAATAAGTGAGTTCAAAGGACAAATTTTAGCTGCACAATGTGAAAACCTAGAGTTTTAGGAGATATTAAGATCAATTCATGCAAAGAAGTTGCTAGGATTCACTCAAGACCAACAAGATATATGGAGGTACAAGGATAGGGTGTGCGTACTTGCAAGTGGCGATCTCAGAAAGAAGATTTTAGAGGAAGCTCATAGGGGCAAATTTACTAAACATGCAGGGACTAGTAAAATGTATTTGGATCTCAAGAAAATGTTTTGGTGGTCAGGAATGAAGAAAGACATAGAAGAGTGTGTTAGGAAGTGTTTAACTTGCCAAAAAGTTAAAATAGAATGCCAAAACTAGCTAGGACCCTACAACCTTTAGAAATCCCAGAATGGAAGTGGGAAAGTATCTCCATGGATTTTGTAATGGGTTACCAAGGTCTTTTGTTTTTGGATTAGAGGTTATCTACTCTAGGCACGCCCTAATAGGAGTAGTGGGAGGGGAAGTCTTTATTAGATTGTATTTAGTTTTCTTCAGCATATTGTTCATGCTAAAATTCTTAGACAATAGCAAATGAAGCTAAATTCACTGATTCTTTAATCATCTAGCTTGTTATTATTATTATGCTTATTAGCTGTTTGAACTTTGCATTGTGTAACATACACATTACTCTATACCGATATTATGTGATATTTGAGTAATTAGTTTTCATTATATAAACATGATGATTTAACATAATTAATTAAATATATGGTATTCATAAATCACATAATCTGATCTACTTATGCACATAGCAAGACTTAATTGCACATATATTCTAACATGACTTTTCTATTAAAAGATCAGGTAAAATATGTGCTAGTCCATCCTTTTATTCATTCTTGTAAACCATGGCCCATCTCTATCCCTTTTAGGATATCAGTCAGTTCCTTTTGCCCCTTTTCCTTTTTATAACCAAAAAAAAATATTATTATGCAGCCCATTCCTTTGTCTCCAAGCCGAAAAAGAAAGAAGGAAACAAGAAAGTGGCTGTGGCATAGTGATGCTCTCTATTCCTTACCATGTTCCTACACATTCCTTGCCAAGTTACACAAATATTATACAAATAGCTATAATCGGCATTAACATTAATAAAAAACTGATGACAACAACTTGTGGTAATCAATTTTGTTAAAAAGGAAAGAGATAAAAAAAAAAAGAAAGAGAAGGAGTAGGACACGGCATTCATCTCCATTCCCTGCACTCCCCGCAATGAAGATGGGCTCTATGCTTAGCGAATAAAATATTCAATAACTAAAAGACATGAGAAACAAGTCAGTGTGGGTTATTCCTCATCCCATGAACAACCTAGAATCAAAGATTAACTATCAAAATAATTTCAGTATAAATAGAAGGGAACTTTGTCCAAAACAAGAAGAAAAACAGCTTGGTGGCAAGCTACCTGACAACATCAATCTTTACAAGCCAAGACCATTGATCCATACACTGTAACCATAACCCTTCAAAACTTCATCAACCAAGTAACCCCAAACTAAAAAACCCAAATCTCAATTTGAAACCAGTGCCAATCACACCCTGTAATAGCCATGGCAGCAAGCTTCACAAGCCTCAGCCATTCGATCATCATTATCACCATTGAGATTCTCCTTAACCTTTCATGGAGCATACATGCACTAAAGGTTAGAAAATCTCCACTAACATCTTTGCACAAAACATGGAGCATCTTCATCCAACATGTTTGCATAAAACATGGAAACATGTTTGCATAAAACATGGAAAAATGTTTGCACAAAACCTGGAGCATTTTCATCCAACACGTTTGCATAAAACATGGAAACATGTTTGCACAAAACAAGGAGCATTTTCATCCCAAAATTCAGCCAACATGTTTCCATAAATCATGCTCCAAGTGCTTTCCTTCTTCTGTTTTTTCTCTAATCTTTCCACTATAAATACTCCTCAAACTCTCTTCAATTCAGAAACTCCCTAAGTGTTCTTTCTTTCTTATTCTATCATTCTTCTTATGTTCTTCAAAGACTTCTCTTGATCCTCTAAACTTCATCCAAACACTTAAATCCTAAGTCCAAACTTTCACTAGCCCTCATAAGAGTTACAATCTTTAACTCTAGTGAGAAATATTTTCTTAAGCACTCCAGTTCTAGAGCCAGGATTCAAGGAGAGTCATCCACTCCAAAGACTCTTGTTCAAAGCTTAAGGAAGAAGAGAAGGACCCTTTTTAGACCCTACACAAGAGGTAGGAGTTTCTTCTTTATTTGTTCAAGTATTGTTGGCTTCTAACTTTGCTCATGGATGGAATGCCTCAAACTTGAGTTATTGTCAAAAGTTTTGAATAATTATATGTTTAGAAAACACAACATGTTCTATTCTGCTATGAGTACTTTTATGATGTTATCAAACTCAAATATAACTTAAAATATGGTATGTGAAACTTGAGTTAATAAAGATAACTTAAGACATGAACATGGCAGGTGCTGGAATTTCTAGTTATTTCTGGCAGTAGTTACTTCGAAAATTAGTGTTCATAAAATATGAAGGATCTCGAAATGAAAATATTTTTATTATAAACTAGACTCATTGTAGAACACTCTCCAAAAAGAATCACCTAAAACGGAGTTTCCTAGCCCAAGATATAAATTTTTAAAGTAGAGCCTAAGACTGAAACTCTTAATTTGACCTTGTAGTAGTAAAATAGGTGTAACTCACTCTAGAAAAATGCAAATGGACTGATTTCAACTTTGTGGAAAAGCTAACACATCTACAAACACACTTATGTATGCTATGAATAAAGTTTTACACAACGAAAATATAGAATGAAAGATATATTTTCAGGACAGTGTGCTGAGAAAGTCTTGAAGATAGCGTGATACTGTGAGAGTGCAATTTGGAAAGGTTCTGGCTAAGGAAAGACTTGGTATTTAAGTGTGTCCATTGTGACCCACCTCTCTTTCCTAGGAATCCTACTATGCACAATTTACAGTTGATTTACACTAATCTAAGATGTTAGTGCTACAAATTTTATTCTAAAAGATGTCAGAACTCTAAATAAAAGATTCAAGTCTTGTAAAGAGATAATTTTAAGGATTTAAGTAGAATAATAATCTTCAGGAGATATATATAAAAGTCATAATAAAAATATATAAAGAACCTCTAAAAATATCTTAAAGGGTATTAATGTATTAATGGAAATACTAAGAGAAAAAGATAATACTAAGATATCCATAACCTATTAGGAACACTAGAGACCTAACTTGATAACTTTAGTTGCTTAATATGAATTATCTATGAGAATGTTTACTATGAGATTTACATGATATTGTCTATGTTACATGAAGTGATATACAGAAATGTGAATGTATTGATGAGATATGAAATGATAATGATAAAATGATTGACTGTGCCATGATTTATTAGTGTGCATACATTCATGTTTCAAATGAAATAATAAATAGACCAACTCACTGCTTAATCCTCTTTGAGGATTAAGGTATTGATGATTTCACTCAGTGAGAATAAAAGTAAAACCTGAAAAAGTAGCAATGATAGTCTGGAAAAGTGGACTTGAGCTAAACTCACGGCTTAACCCCCCTAAACCGTTGAGATCATGGCAACGAAAAGAAAACCAAAAGGTTGTGGCGACGGCCACGGTATGAGCTCATTACCCTTTTAGGGTGGTCTAAGGCATTGATGCATTCATCCCGTGAGTAATTAAGAAATATGGTGATCACTAAACAAGTGAATGTTGAGGATGAGTAATCATGAAATGCATGCAGCTCCTAAATAATTATTGCTTATTAGTGGTTTTACATGATATGCTTATATGTATGCTTGATGAAATACTGAATGGATATTTCTGCTAATGTTCAAGATTAGTTTAAAAGTAACTGCACTTCGGCTAATCACGTTTGTGAAAGTTTGATAATTGAATCCTTACCTGTTCACCTTTTTATAATAAACCCGAAGTGACTGGGTCGACAACGATGACACTTTTAGTACAAGTAGGAACTCCTACTGAGAAATCATGTATTTCTCACTCCTATGTTTATTTTCCGTTGTCGTTACCAGATACAGACGTGTCCACCTAAAGCAACGAAGGTGTAGCTGAGGAAGGAGGTAGTGCGTGAAGATTTTAAACTTTTCAAGTAGGAGCATTCCGAGCTTTAGTTACGTTATAGTTTGTGAGAAACAATTAGTAATAGTAGAACTTATATTGTTATTTGTAATAACTTAATCAGTATGATATATGCCCTGTTGTGACTTATGTATTAAGTGATTATATTCCAGTTTATGTGATAATAGTTCTACACTTAGTCTCTTATTCCGCTTATTTAGTTAAGTGCACAATGTAACTTGATTATTATCTATAAAAGCGCTATGTATTTCACTTCTCGTTATAGGCTTAAGTTTTCAAAAAATTAATTTATTTTAAAAAAAAACTTCCACTATTTTTCTAAGTTAATTTCAAAAGAAAATAATGCAAGGCATAAGTGACAACTAATAGAATCCAAATGTGAACTTAAGCACAGTGGGGTTCTATTAGGGTGTTACAACCTCCATCTCCTTGTAATATTCATCAACACTCTACTTCCTTGTGTGAGTCTTTGGAGCTTGTTATGAAGGTCCATGTGATAATAGGAAGGGACAAATCTCCTTCTCAACAACCTCTTCATTTCAACCTAAGTATCCAACAAAGGTTATTCATATCTAGGTCACTCCTTTTGCAATTGGTTCCACTAAATAAGAGCATAGTTTGTGAACTCCATGGCTACCACCTTTATTTTCTTTTCTTTATTGTAATTGTGGCATAAGAATAATTGTTCAATTTTCATTTCCCATTCAGGATAAGCCTTTGGATCACTCTTTTGTTTGAAAGGTGGGATATTAAGCTTCACTCCCTCAATTCGAATCTCTCTAGCGCCACCTTCATTATCCCTTCTCTTCCTTCCATCAATCCTCCTTCTACCTCAATCATCATCGCAATGTTCTTGATCTTCTACCTACTCTATTCTCTCATATAAATCCTCTATATGCTTCCTCATAATCCTTTGCATTTGAGTTGCAATAGCCTCCACTAATAATCTATTGTTTCCTTAAGGAGGAGGGGTACCATTACCACCTGTTCCTACCATAATTCAAGTAAAAAAGAAAAAATGAAAGCAATAGGATGTCACCACACTTCCACGTGTTTGTACTCTTAAAGATGTATCACTCGTGTCTGGTGCTCCCTAATAGGCTTTTGGGTAAAGTTCTTTCTTGCCTTTTACCATTCAAGTGCTCTTGTAGGCTCTTGAATGGAATCACAAGTCAATTCAAAGATAAACTCCAACATCTCCAATGTTAAATCACCAAATAACAAGAGCTCAAACAAAAGAAAACTCTAAGACAAAACTTTTAAGATCCAAAAGAGATAAGCATAAAAAAGTAAACAAGGATAAAGTACACTCAAATCAAAGGCCAAACAAGACAAGAACAAGCTAAAGGTTTGAAGAACCAAAAAACAAGTCACTATTTTGACTTCCTTTTTTTTCAAATTCTGTTTTATTTTTTCTCTTTTTTCAATCTGCTCTTGATTATTGTAGATGAACAGACCAAATGGAATCACATCGAAACAAGCACAACAACTAAACATCAAACTAACAAACCCTAGAAAGATTAAAATGAAACAATTCCTAAGAACATCAAGAACTCTAATGAACATTCTGCACCTTTTTTTTTTGTTTACCCACTAATCCAATGTAACATCAAACAAAAATAGCAATGCAAATTAGAAGAACCTCACAAAATTAGCAAAAAGAGAAATAAAAAAGGACTCAAAAATAACAAAGTGTAGGGTTCACCAGATTGAGCTCATAAAAAGAATTTGCTATATCTCAAGCTAGAAAATTCAGATTGCAATAGATGAAAGATGAGACTTACCAAAATATGATAAGTGAAACTCCAGATATGAACCAAAGAATGCTAAACAATTCTACAGCTAAAAGAACTTAGCTCTAATTACCATATGTTACGTTCCAGACTCCATGACAAAGGAATCAACATTAAAAGAAAAGGAAGAGATGAGGATTAGAATTGGTTGGAGGCACCATAATCAAGAATGATTGATAAGCCAAGGGAGATCGGCACAAGAGCAATTCGATACTCTTAATAAGATCTAGGGTTCTAGGAAAGAACCAAAGAGACACTCTTACCAAAAAGGTATTTTGATCTGAATTCCGCAAAAAAAAAAAAAAAATCCCTTCCAAAATGTGTTTACAAGGTTTATAAAATAAACTAATGTTTAGCAAGTGGACTGCAACTCTTAGCTCAAGATTAAAATATAAACTCACTAAAAAATGAGAAAAGTCTGAACAACTAGAAACAAGTGATGGACTGTACAAAAATTAACAAGCCCAATTACATTATTACTAACTTAAAATTAACAAACCCAAAGATATAATTAAGCTAGATCAGCCACATGAACACAATGGACTAGTCTTGGCTCCTTATATTCTTGAATGGGCTTTGCCTCAAACAAACTTGAAATCATTTGGCCCAAAGCTTCCATAGCTCTCTTTGATTTGGATCTAGTCATTGGTCTACCAAGTCCTTCCGAATGATCTCTTCCTTGCCTTTTCTTGTTTGAGTCTAATTTATCTTCCATGATTACGTCAAGCTCACTACAGCAAGTAGCAAGCCAAGCTGTACCTTAGGAGCTAGCCAAGCTTATTGCAGTGAGACATGTTCATTGCAGCAGTAAGGATTTCCAACGGGCTCACTGTACCAAGCACCTATATCAAAACGACACATTTCTAATAAATGAAACCCCTATCACTTTATAAAGCTTTCTCCCAAACTCCTTGCCTCCCTTTTTTGCTCAAATCTACTCTAATCCCTTCTTTTCCCTAAGATTCAAGGCGAGTTTAGTGTTGTTATGCTTCTTTCCTCTTCATTCTTTCATTCTTTCATGTTCTTGTTTTGGCTATTGTCATTTTTGTAATTGTTATTAAGTGGGGGTGTTCCCCCAATGTTGTTAGAGTTTATTTAGAGTAATCTAGGAGTACCCATGGATTATTTATGAGGTTCATGGTTGTTAAGGCAAACATTGGTGTCATTTGTGCTCCCCAGAGTTTCAGTGATGTTGGTTGTTCATATTCCACCCCTCTAGATGAGTGGGTTTGATCTCATGACTTTATTTTGTTCATTACATCATTATTGTCTAGCATTACCGAGTATTTTGAGATTTAAAAATTGAGCTTTCCTATGATATGGATTTTATGTAAAATGTGAAATAGCTAGGAATGCATCCTTTGAAATTATACATGAAAATCTATGAGTTTAGAAAATACATGGGACCATAATTGCTGTATAAATTTTTATAGAATTGAATTCATGTTTTAGACTTGACTATGAAGAAGGGAATTCATTGTGCAGATGAAAAGTAAATGTGAACTTTTATGTTTATTTATGAGAATTGAGAAATGTTGAACCTAGAAATTGTAGAACCTCATTTTATGACTTCAGTATGGTTTTAGAATATGGACCTATTACTGAGGGGAACAGAGCTATGAGTTAATGATAGTTAAATCATTAACTTTGGTATACCAAGTGACCGCCAGGGGTAAGTTATCCTTATCTAGATTAATCAGCTAGGGATGCAATTCACTAAGGAGCATTAGTATCTTAGCTAGGTGCTCTTGTTCACCAAGGACTGAGCACCACCTAATAGTTTATAGATAGTCTGCTCTCTTTAGTAATTTCTTGAGAGATAAAGACAGTTATGTTTCTAGAATACGTATGATTTTGTGGCTATTATGTAAAGTAAATAGAAATGTTTTACTAATGCTACATTATTATTATGTATATTCTTCTTGTACCATGTATGGTTATGGGTGAGGATCCACTGACTTAGTTTTATTATAAAACTCACCCTTTTCTCTTTCCTTTTCCTAATAAGATTTAGCTTGGTTAGAGTTGAATAGTTTGAATCAACAATAAGAATAAACCTGGATCTTCCTTGCACTTTCATATTAGAGTTTAGAGTTGTGTTTGTTTGGATTTCATAAAGATGTAGACACCACACTCAAGAGAAGATGAGAAGGTGAGTGATAAGTCTTGTTTTGATTGCCACAAGTTGCCTTGATAAGATCAGATTTAGTTCTTTACCCAAGAAAAAAAGGGAAGTCTCACAATGAGAGGAAACTCAAATTAACCTATTCATAATCTGATTGTGTATTACATTGAGTTCCTATTTATAAACTAAAGTGGACTGCAGGATCATTGAGTTGCAGCCTCTATACAATCCACGAAGTATTAAATTCCCACTAGCATTGGAAACACAAGTAATTGACCCACTATCTATCATAATAGCCTAGGAACTTTTAAAACACTCAAAACTAACTTTGAAAACAACTAAAAAATTTCTGAAATTGGAAACATTAAAAGGTGCACGAAAATTACATGAAAATAAGATAAATTACATCTAATTTTAAACTAATTATTCCAGCCTAATCTGTTTGCAACTTGATCACTTGAATGGGACTTCATCTTTGGGTCTTCAAGTGACTTCTTCATGTTGGGCTTGACTATTCTTCAAACTGAGTAAAAGTGGTCCACATTGGTAGCTCATGCTCAATTTGATTGCTCTTGGTCTTTGCTTCCATGACCAGGCCTTGCAAAACTTCTTTTAGCCGTTTTGCTCTAGCTCTAGTCATTGGTCCATCCATGCATTGTAATTAATCTTGAACTTTGTTAGCCTTGGCTGAATTCTCATCATTCGCTCCCTCTTGAAAAGGATTCATCCTCGAATCAAGCTCATCATCTGCATCAAACAAAGACAAATCAGTCAACTTAACAATAGCACTTGTAACATCTCTTGCTGCTTTATGGATTGACGACTGTCCCCACAAACCAACACGGGTCCTTTCAGCATGCTTTGTCCTCACTCACACGCTTCCTGGGAAAACTTTCTAGGAGGTCACCCATCCCAAAATTACCCCAGGTCAAGCACGCTTAACTGTGGAGTTCTTTCAGTTTAGGCTACTGAAAAGAAGATGCATCTTGTTGATATAGGTAGTACGAATCAATTCATATAAGCCCTCCTCAAATGTATAGTCCCATACCTATACAGTCTCAGGATCCCTCTCATTCGGGTGTGTAATCGGTTCATTCATGTACCCCTCCGCTTAGAGGACCTTGCAAGGAGCCGCTCCTTGTCCATGCCCTCTTTGCACAGGCGATCACTCCCCGTCCTCGTCACCGGGCGTTACATGCCCACCAGCTTCCGCTTGGTTCATCCCCGAACCACACCATGTAACGCCCGGTGACGAGGACGGGGAGTGATCGCTGGTGCAAAGAGGGCACGGACAAGGAGTGGCTCCTCGCAAGGTCCTCTAAGTGGAGGGGTACATGAATGAACTGATTACACACCCGAATGAGAGGGATCCCAGATCTGATAGGTATGGGACTATACAGTTGAGGAGGGCTTATATGAATTGATTCGTACTACCTATATCAACAAGATGCATCTTCTTTTCGGTAGCCTAAACTGAAAGAACTCCATAGTTAAGCATGCTTGACCTGGGGTAATTTTGGGATGGGTGACCTCCTGGGAAGTTTTCCCAAGAAACTTGTGAGTGAGGACAAAGCATGTTGAAAGGACCCGTGTTGGTTTGTGGGGACAGTCCTCAATCAATAAAGCAGCAAGGTGTAACACCCTAATAGAACCCCACTGTGCTTAAGTTCACATTTGGATTCTATTAGTTGTCACTTATGCCTTGTATTTATTTTCTTTTGAAATTAACTTAGAAAAATAGTGGAAGTTTTTTTTTTAAATAAATTAATTTTTTGAAAACTTAAGCCTGTAACGAGAAGTGAAATACATAGCGCTTTTATAGATAATAATCAAGTTATATTGCCCACTTAATTAAATAAGCGGGATAAGAGAGTAAGTGTAGAACAATTATCACATAAACTGGAATATAATCACTTAATACATAAGTCACAACAGGGCATATATCATACTGATAATTTATTACAAATAACAATATAAGTTCTACTATTACTAATTGTTTCTCACAAACTATAATGTAACTAAAGCTAAGAATGCTCCTACTTGAACGGTTTCAAATCTTCACGTGCTACCTCCTTCCTCAGCTACAGCTTCGTTGCTTTAGGTGGACATGTCTGTCTCTGGTAACGACAATGGAAAATAAACATAGGAGTGAGAAATACATGATTTCTTAGTAGGAGTTCCTACTTGTACTAAAAGTGTCTTCGTTGTCGTCCCAGTCACTTCGGGTTTATTATAAAAAGGTGAATAGGTAAAGATTCAATTATCAAACTTTCACAAACGTGATTAGCCGAAATGCAGTTACTTTTAAACTAATCTTGAACATTAGCAGAAATATCCATTCAGTATTTCATCAAGCATACATATAACCATATCATGAAAAACCACTAATAAGCAATAATCATTTAGGAGCTGCATGCATTTCATGATTACTCATCCTCAACATTCACTTGTTTAGTGATCATAATCTTTCATTTATTTCATCAACATATTTCTTAATTACTCACGGGATAAATGCATCAATGCCTTAGACCACCCTAAAAGGGTAATGAGCTCATACCGTGGCCGTCACCACAACCTTTTAGTTTTCTTTCTGTTGCCATGATCTCAACGGTTTAGGGGGTTAAGCCGTGAGTTTAGCTCAAGTCCACTTTTCCAGACTATCATTGCTACTTTTTCAGGTTTTACTTTTATTCTCACTGAGTGAAATCATCAATACCTTAATCCTCAAAGAGGATTAAGCAGTGAGTTGGTCTATTTATTATTTCATTTGAAACATGAATGTATGCACATTAATAAATCATGGCACAGTCAATTATTTTATCATTATCATTTCATATCTCATCAATACATTCACATTTCTGTATATCACTTCATGTAACATAGACAATATCATGTAAATCTCATAGTAAACATTCTCATAGACAATTTATATTAAGCAACCTAAGTTATCAAGTTAGGTCTCTAGTGTTCCTAATAGGTTATGAATATCTTGGTATTATCTTTTTCTCTTAGTCTTCTTTGTACTCTAGTATTTCCATTAATACATTAATACCCTTTAAGATATTTTTAGAGGTTCTTTATATATTTTTATTATGACTTTTATATATATCTCCTGAAGATTATTATTCTACTTAAATCCTTAAAATTATCTCTTTACAAGACTTGAATCTTTTATTTAGAGTTCTGACATCTTTTAGAATAAAATTTGTAGCACTATCATCTTAGATTAGTGTAAATCAACTGTAAATTGTGCATAGTAGGATTCCCAGGAAAGAGAGGTCGGTCACAATGGACACGCTTAAATACCAAGTCTTTCCTTAGCCAAAACCTTTCCAAATTGCACTCTCACAGTATCACGCTACCTTTAAGACTTTCTCAGCACACTGTCCCGAAATTATATCTCTCATTCTGTATTTTCGTGGTGTACAAATTTATGCATAGCATACATAAGTGTGTTTGTAGATGTGTTAGCTTTTCCACAAAGTTGAAATCAGTCCATTTTCATTTTTCTAGGGTGAGTTACACCTATTTTACTACTACAAGGTCAGATTAAGAGTTTCAGTCTTATGCTCTACTTTAAAAATTTTTATCTTGGGCTAGGAAACTCCGTTTTAGGTGATTCTTTTTGGAGAGTGTTCTACAATGAGTCTAGTTTATAATAAAAATATTTTCATTTCGAGATCCTTCATATTTTATGAACACTAATTTTCGAAGTAACTACTGTCAGAAATAACTAGAAATTCCAGCACTTGCCATGTTCATGTCTTAAGTTATCTTTATTAACTCAAGTTTCACATACAATCTTTTAAGTTATATTTGAGTTTGATAACATCATAAAAGTACTCATAGCAGAATAGAAAATGTTGTGTTTTCTGAAAATATAATTACTCAAAACTTTTGACACTAACTCAAGTTTGAGGCATTCTATCCATGAGCAAAGTTAGAAGCCAACAATACTTGAACAAATAAAGAAGAAACTCCTACCTCTTGTGTAGGGTCTAAAAAGGGTCCTTCTCTTCTTCCTTAAGCTTTGAATAAGAGTCTTTGGAGTGGATGACCCTCCTTGAATCTTGGCTCTAGAACTTGAGTGCTTAAGAAAATATTTCTCACTAGAGTTAAAGATTGTAACTCTTGTGAAGGCTAGTGAAAGTTTGGACTTAGGATTTAAGTGTTTGGATGAAGTTTAGAGGATCAAGAGAAGTCTTTGAAGAACATAAGAAGAATGATCGAATAAGAAAGAAAGAACACTTAGGGAGTTTCTGAATTGAAGAGAGTTTGAGGAGTATTTATAGTGGAAAGATTAGAGAAAAAAACAGAAGAAGGAAAGCACTTGGAGCATGATTTATGGAAACATGTTGGCTGAATTTTGGGATGAAAAT
This sequence comes from Dalbergia cultrata, assembly GCA_031216105.1. Taxonomy (NCBI): domain Eukaryota; kingdom Viridiplantae; phylum Streptophyta; class Magnoliopsida; order Fabales; family Fabaceae; genus Dalbergia; species Dalbergia cultrata. Next base: position 40,464,122 of record CM062346.1, on the reverse strand, counting down.
GCTCCATGTTTTGTGCAAACATGTTTCCATGTTTTATGCAAACATGTTGTGTAACATCCCCTGCTGCTTTATGGATTGACGACTGTCCCCACAAATCAACACGGGTCTTTTCAGCATGCTTTGTCCTCACTCACATGCCTCCTGCGAAAACTTCCTAGGAGGTCACCCATCCCAAAATTACCCCAAGTCAAGCACGCTTAACTGTGGAGTTCTTTCAGTTTAGGCTACCGAAAAGAAGATGCATCTTGTTAGTATAGGTAGTGCAAATCAATTCATATAAGCCCTCCTCAACTGTATAGTCCCATACCTATACAGTCTTAGGATCCCTCTTATTCGGGTGTGTAATCGGTTCATTCATGTACCCCTCCGCTTGGAGGACCTTGCGAGGAGCCGCTCCTTGTCCGTGCCCTCTTTGCACCGGCGATCACTCCTCGTCCTCGTCCCCGAGCGTTACATGTTGGATGAAAATGCTCCATGTTTTGTGCAAAGATGTTAGTGGAGATTTTCTAACCTTTGGTGCATGTATGTGATTTAGAAATGTGTATGATGTATGTGGTTAAATTATTGTGTTATCATCTTAATCCAATGGCTTAGATTCATTCTTGTCTAAAAACAAGTCTAGGGATTTGTGCAAATGGCATTGTAGTAATTTCTTTAACTAAGACAAGGATATTTTTGTAATTAGACAATGATAGTGGTATTCTTGTAATTCCATTCATAGAGTAGGGGTATCTTTGTCATTTAATAAGGCAAGGGTAGTTTGGTAATTTCCTTTACATAGCAAGGGCATTTTCGTAATTTCCACTAAGTGATGGCATTTTCGTAATTCTTTGCATTTTTCTCTAAACATACTTAAGTAGTCTATTTGTTGTGTTTCATAACATTTGTCCAGATTCTCTTGGTTTTTGCTATCGCTAATTAATATTTATCTTGGTTATAAATTTGGGGATGTTACACAGGGGATGTTACAAATGGTATCAGAGCCTGCACCTCTCCCAGTATGGTGTGGTTCAGGGACGAACCAAGCGGAAGCTGGTGGGCATGTAACGCCCGGTGACGAGGACGGGGAGTGATCGCCGGTGCAAAGAGGGCATGGACAAGGAGCGGCTCCTCGCAAGGTCCTCTAAGCGGAGGGGTACATGAATGAACCGATTACACACCCGAATGAGAGGGATCCTGAGACTGTATAGGTATGGGACTATACAGTTGAGGAGGGCTTATATGAATTGATTCGTACTGCCTATATCAACAAGATACATCTTCTTTTTGGTAGCCTAAACTGAAAGAACTCCACAGTTAAGCGTGCTTGACCTGGGGTAATTTTGGGATGGGTGACCTCCTGGGAAGTTTTCCCAGGAAGTGTGTGAGTGAGGACAAAGCATGCTGAAAGGACCCGTGTTGGTTTATAGGGATAGTCGTCAATCCATAAAGCAGCAGGGGATGTTACAGAACTAACTTGATACTCACCTGGAAGATCAAATTTGTAAGCATTACCATTGATCTTCTCAATCACTTGGAAAGGACCATTGTCTCTTGGTTGCAATTTGGAATGCCTTTGAGCAGGAAACCTTTCTTTACTCATATGAAGCCAAACCCAATCTCCTGGCTCAAAAGTCACGTTCTTGCACCCTTTGTTGGCTTGATGAGCATACTGCCATGTTTTCTTCTCAATTTGTTGTTTCACCTTCTCATGAAGTTGCTGGACAAATTCAGCCTTCTTTTTGCTATCTAGATTACCTTGCTTTCTTATTGGCAAAGGGATTAAATCTAATGGAGTCAAAGGATTGAAACCATAGACCACTTCAAAAGGAGAGTAGTTAGTAGTAGAGTGTGTTCCCTTATTGTAAGCAAATTCTACATGAGACAAATATTCTTCCCAAGACTTTTAAATTCTTACTAATCACAGTCCTTAACAAGGTTGAGAGAGTTCTATTCACTACCTCAGTTTGTCCATTAGTTTGCGGATGACAAGTTGTCGAGAAAAGGAGCTTAGTTCCTAACTTGTTCCACAAGGTCCTCCAAAAGTGACATAAGAATTTGGTGTCACGGTCAGAGACAATGGTTCTTGGCATGCCATGCAATCTCACCACCTCTTTGAAAAACAATTCAGCAATTTGAGTGGCATCATCAGTTTTGTGGCAAGCTATGAAGTGTGCCATCTTTGAAAATCTGTTCACAACAACAAAAACAGAATCTTTGCCTCTCTTGGTCCGAGGCAAACCTAACACAAAGTCCATAGACAAATCAATCCAAGGGGAATCAGGAATAGGTAATGGAGTATACAATCCATGAGGCATAACCTTGGATTTGGCCTTTTTGCAAGTAACACAATTACCACAAATTTTTTCTACTTGTTTTTTCATTTGAGGCCAAAAGAAATGTTCAACCAAGATACTTAAACTCTTACTAACTCCAAAACGCCCATCAAACCCCTTCCATGAGCCTCTCTAACAAGCAATTCACGCAAGGAACAATTAGGCACACAAAGTCTATTACCCTTCAATAAGCAACCATCATGTCTAAAGAAATCCTTTTCTGTCCCTTTCTCACAAGCAATGTACAATTGTGAAAAATCAGAATCATTTTTGTACAAGTCTCTGAAATGCACAAAACCAAGCAATTTTCCATCTAAAGTAGAAAGAAGTGCATACCTCCTAAAAAGTGCATCAGCAACCACATTATGCTTTCCTTGCTTGTATTTGATCACATATGGAAATTATTCCAGAAATTCAATCCACTTCCCATGACTTTTGTTTACCTTTCCTTGTCCTTTTAAATGTTTCAAGGATTCATGATTTGTGTAACACCCTAATAGAACCCCACTGTGCTTAAGTTCACATTTGGATTCTATTAGTTGTCACTTATGCCTTGCATTTATTTTCTTTTGAAATTAACTTAGAAAAATAGTGGAATTTTTTTCTTTAAATAAATTAATTTTTTGAAAACTTAAGCCTGTAACGAGAAGTGAAATACATAGTGCTTTTATAGATAATAATCAAGTTACATTGTGCACTTAATTAAATAAGTGGAATAAGAGACTAAGTGTAGAACTATTATCACATAAACTGGAATATAATCACTTAATACATAAGTCACAACAGGGCGTATATCATACTGATAAGTTATTACAAATAACAATATAAGTTCTACTATTACTAATTGTTTCTCACAAACTATAATGTAACTAAAGCTCGGAATGCTCCTACTTGAAAGGTTTCAAATCTTCACGCGCTACCTCCTTCCTCAGCTACAGCTTCGTTGCTTTAGGTGGACACGTCGCAATCACAGTAACGACAGCGGAAAATAAACATAGGAGTGAGAAATACATGATTTCTCAGTAGGAGTTCCTACTTGAACTAAAAGTGTCATCGTTGTCGTCCTAGTCACTTCGGGTTTATTATAAAAAGGTGAACAGGTAAGGATTCAATTATCAAACTTTCACAAACGTGATTAGCCGAAGTGCAGTTACTTTTAAACTAATCTTGAACATTAGCAGAAATATCCATTCAGTATTTCATCAAGCATACATATAAGCATATCATGTAAAACCACTAATAAGCAATAATCATTTAGGAGCTGCAAGCATTTCATGATTACTCATCCTCAACATTCACTTGATTAGTGATCACCATATTTCTTAATTACTCACGGGATGAATGCATCAATGTCTTAGACCACCCTAAAAGGGTAATGAGCTCATACCGTGGCCGTCGCCACAACCTTTTGGTTTTCTTTCCGTTGCCATGATCCCAATGGTTTAGGGGGTTAAGCCGTGAGTTTAGCTCAAGTCCACTTTTCCAGACTATCATTGCTACCTTTTCAGGTTTTACTTTTATTCTCACTCAGTGAAATCATCAATACCTTAATCCTCAAAGAGGATTAAGCAGTGAGTTGGTCTATTTATTATTTCATTTGAAATATGAATGTATGCACATTAATAAATTATGGCACAGTCAATTATTTTATCATTATCATTTCATATCTCATCAATACATTCACATTTCTACATATCACTTCATGTAACATAGACAATATCATGTAAATCTCATAGTAAATATTCTCATAGATAATTCACATTAAGCAACCTAAGTTATCAAGTTAGGTCTCTAGTGTTCCTAATAGGTTATGGATATCTTGGTATTATCTTTTTCTCTTAGTCTTCTTTGTACTCTTAGTATTTCCATTAATACATTAATACCCTTTAAGATATTTTTAGAGGTTCTTTATATATTTTTATTATGACTTTTATATATATCTCCTGAAGATTATTATTCTACTTAAATCCTTAAAATTATCTCTTTACAAGACTTGAATCTTTTATTTAAAGTTCTGACATCTTTTAGAATAAAATTTGTAGCACTAACATCTTAGATTAGTGTAAATCAATTGTAAATTGTGCATAGTAGGATTCCCAGGAAAGAGAGGTAGGTCACAATGGACATGCTTAAATACCAAGTCTTTCCTTAGCCAGAACCTTTCCAAATTGCACTCTCATAGTATCACGCTACCTTCAAGACTTTTTCAGCACACTGTGTCAAAAATATATCTCTCATTCTGTATTTTCGTGGTGTAAAACTTTATACATAGCATACATAAGTGTGTTTGTAGATGTGTTAGCTTTTCGACAAAGTTGAAATCAGTCCATTTGCATTTTTCTAGAGTGAGTTACACCTATTTTACTACTACAAGGTCAGATTAAGAGTTTCAGTCTTAGGCTCTACTTTAAAAATTTATATCTTGGGCTAGGAAACTCCGTTTTAGGTGATTCTTTTTGGAGAGTGTTCTACAATGAGTCTATTTTATAATAAAAATATTTTCATTTCGAGATCCTTCATATGTTATGAACACTAATTTTCGAAGTAACTACTGCCAGAAATAACTAGAAATTCCAGCACCTGCCATGTTCATATCTTAAGTTATCTTTATTAACTCAAGTTTCACATACAATCTTTTAAGTTATATTTGAGTTTGATAACATCATAACAGTACTCATAGCAGAATAGAACATGTTGTGTTTTCTAAAAATATAATTATTCAAAACTTTTGACACTAACTCAAGTTTGAGGCATTCTATCCATGAGCAAAGTTAGAAGCCAACAATACTTGAACAAATAAAGAAGAAACTCCTACCTCTTGTGTGGGGTCTAAAAAGGGTCATTCTCTTCTTCCTTAAGCTTTGAACAAGAGTCTTTGGAGTGGATGACCCTCCTTGAATCTTGGCTCTAGAACTTGAGTGCTTAAGAAAATATTTATCACTAGAGTTAAAGATTGTAACTCTTGTGAGGACTAGTGAAAGTTTCAACTTAGGATTTAAGTGTTTGGATGAAGTTTAGAGGATCAAGAGAAGTCTTTGAAGAACATAAGAAGAATGATAGAATAAGAAAGAAAGAACGCTTAGGGAGTTTCTGAATTGAAGAGAGTTTGAGGAGTATTTATAGTGGAAAGATTAGAGAAAAAACAGAAGAAGGAAAGCACTTGGAGCATGATTTATGGAAACATGTTGGCTGAATTTTGGGATGAAAATGCTCCTTGTTTTGTGCAAACATGCTTCCATGTTTTATGCAAACATGTTGGATGAAAATGCTCCTTGTTTTGTGCAAACATGTTTCCATGTTTTATGCAAACATGTTGGATGAAAATGCTCCATATTTTGTGCAAAGATGTTAGTGGAGATTTTCTAACCTTTAGTGCATGTATGTGATTCAGAAATGAGTATGATGCATGTAGTTAAATTATTGTGTTATCATCTTAGTCCAATGGCTTAGATTCATTCTTGTCTAAAGACAAGTCTAGGGATTTGTGCAAATGGCATTGTAGTAATTTCTTTAACTAAGACAAGGATATTTTTGTAATTAGACAATGATAGTGGTATTCTTGTAATTCCATTCATAGAGTAAGGGTATCTTCGTCATTTAATAAGGCAAGGGTAGTTTGGTAATTTCCTTTACATAGCAAGGGCATTTTCGTAATTTCCACTAAGTGATGGCATTTTCGTAATTCTTTGCATTTTTCTCTAGACATACTTAAGTAGTCTATTTGTTGTGTTTCATAACATTTGTCTAGATTCTCTTGGTTTTGCTATCGCTAATTAAGATTAATATTTATCTTAGTTATAAATTTGGGGATGTTACAATTTGTATGGACCACAACTTTTGGCAAAAGATAATGTTGCCAAACCTGCAAAGTTCTCACCAAAGCATACAACTCTGTCTTAAGTGGAGTAATTAAGTTTAGCACCACTTAATCCCTCACTGAAATAAGCCACAAGTCGTCCTTCTTGCATCCAAACAGCACCATACCTATATCTGAAGCATCACATTCAATTTCAAAAGATTTAGTGAAATCAGGCAAAACAAGTAATGGTGCATTACTCAACCTCTCCTTAAGGGTATTAAAAGCCACCTCTTGCTCTTTTTCCCATTTGAATCCCACATTTTTCTTGACAACCTCATATAAAGGTGCAGTTAGCATACTAAAATCTTTGACAAACCTCCTATAGAAACTAGTTAACCCATGAAAACTTCATACATTACTCAGATTTTTAGGTGTAGGCCATTCTTTAATTGCCCTTACTTTTTCTTCACCCACTTCTACACCACTTAAACTAACAATGAATCCAAGAAAATTTACATGTTAAGTGCAAAAAGAACATTTTTTTAGATTACCATACAATCTCTCTTCTCTCAATGCAAGTAAGACATATTTCAAATGCTCAAGATGTTCACCTAAGCTCTTGCTATATTTGAGGATATCATCAAAGTAAACAACAACAAATTTTCCAAGAAAAGCACACAAAACATAATTCATGAGGCGCATGAATGTACTAGGAGCATTAGTTAAACCAAAAGGCATAACTAACCATTCATACAACCATATTTAGTTTTGAAAGTTGTTTTCTATTCATCCCCTTCTTTCATCCTAATTTGATGATAACCACTTTTCAATTCAATTTTGGAAAAATAGCAAGAACCATGCAATTCATCAAGCATATCATCTAATCTAGGAATTGGATGTCTATACTTTACAGTGATTTTGTTGATGGCTTTACAATCCGTACATCCTCCATGATCCATCTTTCTTTGGTACAAGTATAATAGGTACAGCACAAGGACTCATGCTTTCCCTCACCCATCCTTTTTCCATCAGCTCTCCAACTTGTTTTTGATGTTCTTTTGCTTCCTCGGGATTAGTTCTATAGGTTGGCCTATTAGGGAGTATAGCCCCAAGAATGAGATCAATTTGATGCTCAATTCCTATCAAGGGTGGCAATCCACTTAGAACTTCATCTGAGAACATGTAACACCCTAATAGAACCCCATTGTGCTTAAGTTCACATTTGGATTCTATTAGTTGTCACTTATGCCTTACATTTATTTTCTTTTGAAATTAACTTAGAAAAATAGTGGAAGTTTTTTTTTTCTTTAAATAAATTAATTTTTTGAAAACTTAAGCCTCAGAATTAGAAGTGAAATACATAGCGCTTTTATAGATAATAATCAAGTTACATTGTGCACTTAATTAAATAAGCGGAATAAGAGACTAAGTGTAGAACTATTATCACATAAACTGGAATATAATCACTTAATACATAAGTCACAACAGGGCATATCATACTAATAAGTTATTACAAATAACAATATAAGTTCTACTATTACTAATTGTTTCTCACAAACTATAATGTAACTAAAGCTCGGAATGCTCCTACTTGAACGGTTTGAAATCTTCACGTGCTACCTCCTTCCTCATTACGACTTCGTTGCTTTAGGTGGACACGTCTGTCTCACAGTAGCGACAACGGAAAATAAACATAGGAGTGAGAAATACATGATTTCTCGAGGAGTTCCTACTTGTACTAAAAGTGTCATCGTTGTCGTCCCAGTCACTTCGGGTTTATTATAAAAAGGTGAACAGGTAAGGATTCAATTATCAAACTTTCACAAACATGATTAGCCGAAGTGCAGTTACTTTTAAACTAATCTTGAACATTAGCAGAAATATCCATTCAGTATTTCATCAAGCATACATATAAGCATATCACGTAAAACCACTAATAAGCAATAATCATTTAGGAGCTGCATGCATTTCATGATTACTCATCCTCAACATTCACTTGTTTAGTGATCAACATATTTCTTAATTACTCACAGATGAATGCATCAATGCCTTAGACCACCCTAAAAGGGTAATGAGCTCATACCATGGCCGCCGCCATAACCTTTTTGGTTTTCATTCCGTTGCCGTGATCTCAACGGTTTAGGGGGTTAAGCCGTGAGTTTAGCTCAAGTCCACTTTTCCAGACTTTCATTGCTACTTTTTCAAACTTTACTTTTATTATTTCTTTTGAAAATGAATGTATGCATATTATCATGTAATCACAATAAATCTGGGCAATCAATCATTCATCCTCATCATTTCATAATTCATCACCATACATTCACATTACTATAAATCACTTCATAAAACATGGACAATATCATGTAAATCTCATAGTAAACACTTTCATAGATGATTCATATTAACCAACCAAAGTTATCAAGTTGAGTTCCTAGTGTTCGTAAGAGGTAATGGATATCTTAGTATTATCTTTTTCTCTTAGTGTTCTTTGTACTCTTAGCATTCCATTAATACATTAATGCACTTCAAAATATTATTATAGGTTCTTTATATATTTTTATTATGACTTTCATATAACTCTTGAAGATTATTATTCTACTTAAATTCTTAAAATTCTCTCTTTACAAGACTTGATTCTTTTATTTATAGTTTTGACATCTTTTAGAAGAAAGTTTATAATTCTCTGTATACTTATTATCTCAGCTTAGTAAAGGTAGTTCCAAATTCCTAACTCATCAAATTTTAGCATTTACATCTTTGGAATAGTGTAAATCAACTGTAAACCATGCACAGGAGAGTTTCCAGGAAAGAGAGGTGGGTCACAATGGACATGCTTAAATACCAAGTCTTTCCTTAGCCAGAACCTTTCCAAACTGCACTTTCACAGTACACTATCCCGAAATTTATTTCTCATTCTGTATTTACGTGGTACAAAGCTTTATACATAACATACATGGGTGTATTCCTATATGTGTTAGCTCTCCAACAAAGTTGAAATCAGTCCATTTGCATTTTTCTAGAGTGAGTTACATCTATTTTACTACTACAAGGTCAGATTTAAAGTTTCAGTCTTAGGCTCTACTTTAAAAATTTATATCTTGAGCTAGAAAACTCCGTTTTGGGTGATTCTTTTTGGAGAGTGTTCTATAATGAGTCTAGTTTATAGTAAAATTATTTTGATTTCGAGATACTTGATATTTTATGAACAGTAGCTTTCGAAGTACCTGCTGCTAGAAACAACTAGAAATTCCAGCACCTACCATTTTCATGTCTTAAGTTACCTTTATTAAATCAGGTTTCACATACAATCTTTTCAAGTTATATTTGAGTTTGATAACATCATAAGGGTACTCATAACAAAATAGAACATGTCATATTTCTAAAAATATATTTTTCAAATAATCATTTAAAACTTTTGACAATAACTCAAACTTGAGGCATTCTATCAAGGTTAGAAGCCAACAATGCTTGAACAATTAAAGATGAAGCTCCTACCTCTTGTGTAGGGTCTAAAAAGGGTCCTTCTCTTCTTCCTTAAACTTTGAACAAGAGTCTTTGGAGTGGATGACCCTTGGCTCTAGAACTTGAGTGCTTAAGAAAATATTTCTCACTAGAGTTAAAGATTGTAACTTTTGTGAGGGCTAGTGAAAGTTTGGACTTAGGATTTAAGTGTTTGGATGAAGTTTAGAGGATCAAGAGAAGTCTTTGAAGAACATAAGAAGAATGATAGAATAAGAAAGAAAGAACACTTAGGGAGTTTTTGAATTGAAGAGAGTTTGAGGAGTATTTATAGTGGAAAGATTAGAGAAAAAATAGAAGAAGGAAAGCATTTGGAGCATGATTTATGGAAACATGTTGGCTGAATTTTGGGATGAAAATGCTCCTTGTTTTGTGCAAACATGTTTCCATGTTTTGTGCAAACACGTTTCCATGTTTTGTGCAAACACGTTTCCATGTTTTATGCAAACATGTTGGATGAAAATGCTCCATGTTTTTTTTGCAAATATGTTTCCATGTTTTGTGCAAACATGTTTCCATGTTTTGTGCAAACATGTTTCCATGTTTTGTGCAAAGATGTTAGTGGAGATTTTCTAACCTTTAGTCCATGTATGTGATTCAGAAATGTGTATGATGTATGTGGTTAAATTATTGTGTTATCATCTTAATCCAATGGCTTAGATTCATTCTTGTCTAAAAGACAAGTCTAGGGATTTGTGTAAATGGCGTTGTAGTAATTTCTTTAACTAAGACAAGGATATTTTTGTAATTAGACAATGATAGTGGTATTCTTGTAATTCTATTCATAGAGTAAGGGTATCTTTGTCATTTAATAAGACAAGGGTAGTTTGGTAATTTCCTTTACATAGCAAGGGCATTTTCGTAATTTCCACTAAGTGATGGCATTTTCGTAATTATTTGCATTTTTCTCTAGAGATACTTAAGTAGACTATTTGTTGTGTTTCATAACATTTGTCCAGATTCTCTTGGTTTTGCTATCGCTAATTAATATTTATCTTAGTTATAAATTTGGGGATGTTACAGAACACATCTTTGAATTCCTGCAAAAGAGATACAAAAGAACTAGGAAAAGAAGTTTGATGAAGGTTAGAGTTTAAATAAGCCTCCTTGTACAAAGTACAACCATAGGTTGATGAGAAAAACAAGCTCTCTTGATATCACTTTCTTTTGTAGTGACATTCATGTGTGTACTCTCTTTTTCTTGCTCACCACTCTCTTAGTGTTTACCTTTCTTTTTTTCACTCAAAAGTTTCTTTTCGTTGTCGATGCCTCTTATTATCTAGACTACCTTTTTTTTTTTTTTTGGTCCTCAAAAACTTATCTTGGAGACAAAGGTAGAGTGAATTTCTTCTTGTTGTGCGCAAGTGAAAACTAGTTGGTGTATCCATTGTGGATCACCTTGCGGTCAAATTGCCATGGTCTTCCAAGAAGTATGTGTGCAGCTCTATGGGAACTAGATCACAAAGTACCTCATCCACATAATCTCCAATAGTGAATGGTACCAGAACTTGCTTGTCCACCTTCAATTCTTCATTATTATTAAGCCATTTCAACCTATATGGCCTAGGATGCTTGGAAGTGCTCAAATTCAATTTTTCAAAGTTGTGTTGGCCACATTGGTGTAGCTCCCTCCATCAATGATCGTGCTACATACTTTTCCTTGAACAAGACATCTGGTATGAAAAATGTTTTCCCATTGTGCATCATTTTCTTCTTTGCCCTGCACATTCAAAATCCTTCTAACAACTAGCAAATCACCATCATGAGGCCTAATTTCCTCACCTTCACACTTATGCTCTAGGGATGCATCCGACTCCTCCTCAGTCTCCACCTCTCCATTTTCCTTCAAAATCATTGCTCTCTTATTAGGACATTGAGAAGCAATGTGACCTGTTTCAAGACTCTTAAGGCACTTTATATCTTGGTTCTTTGAAGTGCTTGTTGATGGTTGAATTTTCTTTGATTCAGCCTCTTTAGACTGAATTACAATTGGTTGTTCCTTCTTTAGGTTGTTTCTCCAAGGAATTGAATTGGAACTAGAAGAATTTCTTCTATTTTTCCTCTTCAAGTTCCATATAGTGATACATCTCCACAGCATCAGCTGTGTCTCAATTAAGGCCATTGAGAAACTGAGCCATGGTTGCTTCTTGATCCTCCACAGCGTTTGTTTGAATCATGGCCATCTCCATCTCATTGTGATACTCATCCACACTCTTAGAACCTTGAGTAAGACTCTGCAACTTGTTGTGGAGTTCTCTATTGAAATATGAAGGCACAAATCTCCATCTCATGATTGCCTTCATCGCAACCCATGTCCAAACCAGTTGCTCTCCATTCCTAGCTCTATCTTTCTGCAATTGATCCCACCAAACAAGAGCATAATCAATAAATTCAAGGGCAGCAAGCTTTACCTTATTACCTTTAGAATATGTGTGACAAGAGAATATTTGCTCCACTCTCATTGCCCACTCTAAATAGGGTTGCGGATCAAACTTCCCTTGAAATGGAGGAATTTTGATGTTAATTCCTCTAAGTTCATCACCAGAATTTCTTCTTCTCCTATTGTGCCTAATGGTCCTTTTTCTCCTTGTGTTTTGATCACTTGTCTCTTCCTCTTCAAATTGGTAATTTGTTTCATTTTGTATAGCATGCTGACTACCTGGTGCATGGTTTTCCATCCTCTCATGGAGCTCTTCAAATTTTATATTGAATAGCTGTTCTAGATGGCCAGTCAATGCTCGCATTTGAAAAGCGGATAATTCTTCACCTTCTAATGAATTTTCATCTCCTGTCATGTTAGATAACTGCTCATATATATATACAGGACCTCACAAAACTCACAAAGTGTTTACACTATTGAAATATGATACTCACACTCGTGTATATCACTCACAATTGGCTTTTGACTAGAATGTTTACTCTAGCCTTTTTCCACTCAAACTTCCACTAATGAGTTCTTACGAAAGAACCTAATGAATGATCGTCTTAAAGAAATAGATTTTGATCAAAATAATGAACTTAGAATAAGGATAGAAGAACTAAATCCATGAAATTTGTTTTTTACAACTTACCAGAATGTTTTGGTTGTTTTCTTTTTCTTCTTCTCTATTTTTCTTTTTACATTTTTTCAATTTTTTTTATGAAGAGAAAAATAAATAAAACAAGATCAGACTTGAATTACAAGGAAAACCAGGCTCCGATACCAAATGATATGATTCAGCTTGGTTAGAGTTGAATAGCTTTAATCAACAATAAGAATAAACCTGGATCTTCCTTGCACTTTCAGGTTGGAGTTTGAAGTTGTGTCTGTTTGTTTGAATATCAAAAAGTTATAGATGCCACACTCAAGAGAAGATGAGAAGGTGAGTGATAAGTTTTGTTTTGATCGCCACAAGTTGCCTTGATAAGATCAAATTTAGTTCTTTTCCCAAGAACAAAAGGGAAGTCCTCACAATGAGAGCAAACTCAAATTAAGCTATTCATAATCTGATTGTATGTGCTGGTCACAATGCAAATCAAGTCATGACAAAGGAAAGTTCTAAACTCATTCAAGGGTGCTCCATTCAAAGAGGGTCAAGCAAAGGCTGAGAATGGTCACATCACCCCGTGAGCATGGAAACTCAACCTCTTTGAATGTCTTTTAGAAAGACAATGACTCAACATAGCAGTTGTCACAAATTATACAAACAAAACAATGCACGAAAGGACGTGCTGTAACACCCTAATAGAAACCCACTGTGCTTAAGTTCACATTTGGATTCTATTAGTTGTCACTTATGCCTTGCATTTATTTTCTTTTGAAATTAACTTAGAAAAATAGTGGAAGTTTTTTTTCTTTAAATAAATTAATTTTTTGAAAACTTAAGCTCAGAATTAGAAGTGAAATACATAGCGCTTTTATAGATAATAATCAAGTTACATTGCGCACTTATTAAATAAGCGGAATAAGAGACTAAGTGTAGAACTATTATCACATAAACCGGAATATAATCACTTAATACATAAGTCATAACAGGGCATATATCATACTGATAAGTTATTACAAATAACAATATAAGTTCTACTATTACTAATTGTTTCTCACAGACTATAATGTAACTAAAGCTCGGAATGCTCCTACTTGAAAGGTTTGAAATCTTCACGCGCTACCTCCTTCCTCAGCTACAGCTTCATTGCTTTAGGTGGACACGTCTGTCTTTGGTAACGACAACGGAAAATAAACATAGGAGTGAGAAATACATGATTTCTCAGTAGGAGTTCCTACTTGTACTAAAAGTGTCATCGTTGTCATCCCAGTCACTTCGGGTTTATTATAAAAAGGTGAACAGGTAAGGATTCAATTATCAAACTTTGACAAACGTGATTAGCCGAAGTGCAGTTACTTTTAAACTAATCTTGAACATTAGCAGAAATATCCATTCAGTATTTGATCAAGCATACATATAAGCATATCATGTAAAACCATTAATAAGCAATAATCATTTAGGAGCTGTATGCATTTCATGATTACTCATCCTCAACATTCACTTGTTTAGTGATCATCATCTTTCATTTATTTCATCAACATATTTCTTAATTACTCACGGGATGAATGCATCAATGCCTTAGACCGCCCTAAAAGGGTAATGAGCTCATACCGTGGCCATCGCCACAACCTTTTGGTTTTCTTTCCGTTGCCATGATCTCAACGGTTTAGGGGGTTAAGCCGTGAGTTTAGCTCAAGTCCACTTTTCCAGACTATCATTGCTACTTTTTCAGGTTTTACTTTTATTCTCACTGAGTGAAATCATCAATACCTTAATCCTCAAAGAGAGGATTAAGCAGTGAGTTGGTCTATTTATTATTTCATTTGAAATATGAATGTATGCACATTAATAAATTATGGCACAGTCAATCATTTTATCATTATCATTTCATATCTCATCAATACATTCACATTTCTGTATATCACTTCATGTAACATAGAGAATATCATGTAAATCTCATAGTAAACATTCTCATAGATAATTCATATTAAGCAACCTAAGTTATCAAGTTAGGTCTCTAGTGTTCCTAATAGGTTATAGATATCTTAGTATTATCTTTTTCTCTTAGTCTTCTTTGTACTCTTAGTATTTCCATTAATACATTAATACCCTTTAAGATATTTTTAGAGGTTCTTTATATATTTTTATTATGACTTTTATATATATCTCCTGAAGATTATTATTCTACTTAAATCCTTAAAATTATCTCTTTACAAGACTTGAATCTTTTATTTAGAGTTCTGACATCTTTTAGAATAAAATTTGTAGCACTATCATCTTAGATTAGTGTAAATCAACTGTAAATTGTGCATAGTAGGATTCCCAGGAAAGAGAGGTATTTCACAATGGACACGCTTAAATACCAAGTCTTTCCTTAGCTAGAACCTTTCCAAATTGCACTCTCACAGTATCACGCTACATTCAAGACTTTCTCAGCACACTGTCCCAAAAATATATCTCTCATTCTGTATTTTCGTGGTGTAAAAATTTATGCATAGCATACATAAGTGTGTTTGTAGATGTGTTAGCTTTTCCACAAAGTTGAAATCAGTCCATTTGCATTTTTCTAGAGTGAGTTACACCTATTTTACTACTACAAGGTCAGATTAAGAGTTTCAGTCTTAGGCTCTACTTTAAAAATTTATATCTTGGGCTGGGAAACTCCGTTTTAGGTGATTCTTTTTGGAGAGTGTTCTACAATGAGTCTAGTTTATAATAAAAATATTTTCATTTCGCGATCCTTCATATTTTATGAACACTAATTTTCGAAGTAACTACTGCCAGAAATAACTAGAAATTCCAGCACTTGCCATGTTCATGTCTTAAGTTATCTTTATTAACTCAAGTTTCACATACAATCTTTTAAGTTATATTTGAGGTTGATAACATCATAAAAGTACTCATAGCAGAATAGAACATGTTGTGTTTTCTAAAAAGATAATTATTCAAAACTTTTGACAATAACTCAATTTGAGGCATTCTATCCATGAGCAAAGTTAGAAGCCAACAATATTTGAACAAATAAAGAAGAAACTCCTACCTCTTGTGTAGGGTCTAAAAAGGGTCCTTCTCTTCTTCCTTAAGCTTTGAACAAGAGTCTTTGGAGTGGATGACCCTCCTTGAATCTTGGCTCTAGAACTTGAGTGCTTAAGAAAATATTTCTCACTAGAGTTAAAGATTGTAACTCTTGTGAAGGCTAGTGAAAGTTTAGACTTAGGATTTAAGTGTTTGGATGAAGTTTAGAGGATCAAGAGAAGTCTTTGAAGAACATAAGAAGAATGATAGAATAAGAAAGAAAGAACACTTAGGGAGTTTCTGAATTGAAGAGAGTTTGAGGAGTATTTATAGTGGAAAGATTAGAGAAAAAAACAGAAGAAGGAAAGCACTTGGAGCATGATTTATGGAACATGTTGGCTGAATTTTGGGATGAAAATGCTCCATGTTTTGTGCAAACATGTTTCCATGTTTTGTGCAAACATGTTGGATGAAAATGCTCCATGTTTTGTGCAAACATGTTTCCATGTTTTGTGCAAACATGTTGGATGAAAATGCTCCATGTTTTGTGCAAAGATGTTAGTGGAGATTTTCTAACCTTTAGTGCATGTATGTGATTCAGAAATGTGTATGATGTATGTGGTTAAATTATTGTGTTATCATCTTAATCCAATGGCTTAGATTCATTCTTGTCTAAAAACAAGTCTAGGGATTTGTGCAAATGGCATTGTAGTAATTTCTTTAACTAAGACAAGGATATTTTTGTAATTAGACAATGATAGTGGTATTCTTGTAATTCCATTCATAGAGTAAGGGTATTTTCGTCATTTTATAAGGCAAGGGTAGTTTGGTAATTTCCTTTACATAGCAAGGGCATTTTCGTAATTTTCACTATGTGATGGCATTTTCGTAATTCTTTGCATTTTTCTCTAGACATACTTAAGTAGTCTATTTGTTGTGTTTCATAACATTTGTCCAGATTCTATTGGTTTTGCTGTCGATAATTAAGCTTAATATTTATCTTAGTTATAAATTTGAGGATGTTACACGTGCTAGCTCAACCCCAAGATTTCCCTTTAGGGTAACGTTCAAGAATATAAATAAGGGTTGAAGGGCCTCATTAAAGGCACGTGGTCTAATCCCCAAAATTATACCTCTTGGACACTATGCTAGCCTAAGCATCAAAGTCTTTACATGTACCTTGTAACGCCCCAAATTTTCCTGCTTAGCAAAAATGACCAAAATGCCCCTAGGTCATTTTTGTATGAAATTTGAGGCCGGTCAGTCTCGACCACCCCCAAAGGGGCATTTGAAATATTAGAATAAGGTTGTATGAGGATTAGGTAGTAATCTGTGCAAGAATCACAATCCATGATTTTCTCGTGTACAAGTGACCAAAATACCCCTGAGGTTATTTTACCCAAAATTCAAGGACGATCGACCCAGGCTATCCTCAAGGAGTTAGTTTAATGTTTGAAGGGGATTAAATGTGCTAGAGATAATGATAGAGGTGAAAATCTCAACTTTGGTCTTTCCCATGCATAAAATGCCCAAAATACCCTTACGGTAATTTAACGTGAGATTAAGTGCCGACTAAACCCTGATTATTGCCCGGAAGTTAGAAATGTCAATTATAAGGGATGAATGATATCTAGAAAGGTCTGGGAGTTTTCGTGCAAAATTACCATTTTGCTCCTGGTTAGTGCAAAATGAGCTTAATTAAATAATTAAGGAAATCTAAACAATATCAGGCTCTGATTAAAGATATATTAATTTAAATTATTAGTCTCGAGTCAAAATAAATATTTGAGATTAATTAAGGCCTAGGATTGCTTGGAGAAATTTAAATCCCATTCTTAATCAAGAAGCTACAAAACATAAAGAAAAGTAAAAAAACAAATACTATTTTCTCTCTCTTGTTCCCTAAAATTAGGAACCTTGTTGGCATTTGAAATTCAAACTAATTGAGTTTAGCTCAACTAAGTTTACAACACAACTCTTTAATCATGTCTTGAAAGTCTTAAACACACAATTACTAACCTAAACACCTAATTATCAATCCCTAAACCTTTTCCTAATCAAATCTACCTCTAATTCATGTCCTAACACACATGAAAATAAAAATTATTTCCTCCCAAAATAGTCCTCAAGGCCGTGGACTCCTCCCCTAAATCCTCCCTCATTTTTTTTAATTTTTTTCAACACTCATAATTCAAAAACTCTCATTTTCTTACCACTTACTTTTTTGTTGGAGTCTTACTCACAAAGTTGTCAAAAAAGCTCTTTTCTTTATAAAACTCAAGAACTCTCATCTTCTTCTTCCTCCACCTTCAAGAGACCTCATTCTTGATCTCCATCCAAGCTACAAACATCAAACCACCACAACACCACCATAGATCAATCTCTAAACACATATCCTTTCTATTCCCAAACACAAAAACACAAGAAAAATCCTCCTCCTATCTTTCTTCCCCTTAGCCGAAAAGGATGAAGCTTTCTCATTTCCAACTAAGAAATAACCTTGGTAGGGATTTTGTTTTGAGTTCTTTCTCTTTGTCTTTTCTTCATTTTCAGTTTTGATATTGGATAAATGGACAAGTTCTTCCTTTTTTTTTTCTTTCCCACATTTTCAATTTTGATGATGGATGAATGGTTAAGTTTTTGCTCTTTTCTTTCATTCCATTTCGGTTTTGAGCTTTTCTTTTCTTCCTTTTTCAGTTTTCATTGTTGGATAGTTAAAAACCATGGCTTGATTATGAGAGATCATGGTAGTGGGGTTGATACCACCATGTGTTTGACCTCTAAAGCCTAAGATTTAGTTCCTTTTTCAGTTTCAAAGAATAAGAAAAATAGAATACTTGTTGGTTCTTTTGGATATCTTTCTTTGTTGTTCAAGACCAAAGCTTGATTAGGATGGTTCTTGGTGATGGTTGTGAAACCTCCATGTATTAGATCTCTAGAGCTCAAGGTTCGATTTTTGGTTCTAAGAGAGTATGAGAAATAAAATGCTTGTTGTGTTTCTTTGATTTCTTTCATTTTGAGCTTGCTGGTGAGTCCAAGAAATGAGGTTCTTGGAACCATGGTGATTAGAGACTCTAAAGCTCACTTTGTTTAAGATTTATTAGGGTTAAGAGTTTCATCTAGTAAAGTTTTGAGCTTTGCGCTTAATAAGATGTAAAAATGGACTTGCATTCATGTTTATTTTCAAGTCATCACCTTAGTATGGTCATGAGCTTAAACCCACTCACAGTTCATTGCCAGGAATGCCTGACCACTACCTACATGATATTGGGGAATTGGAATGGCACTCTCAACTCCCATGGAATTATAGATAAGAATAAGAAATGACTTAGAATTGAATGAGAAGAGAAAACCACACTGCAATTATCTAAAGATTTGCTAAACTCATAACCATATAACGATAGGGATGGGAGCATCTACCAGAAAAGATTAATCAAAGAGGGTTGAGAGAAAAAATCCTTAGGTAGCTAGGGGTTCTTAAAAGAATCTTTATGAGGACTATAATTGTAACACCCTAATAGAACCCCACTATGCTTAAGTTCACATTTGGATTCTATTAGTTGTCACTTATTCCTTATATTTATTTTCTTTTGAAATTAACTTAGAAAAATAGTGGAAGTTTTTTTTTCTTTAAATAAATTAATTTTTTTGAAAACTTAAGCCTGTAACGAGAAGTGAAATACATAGCGCTTTTATAGATAATAATCAAGTTACATTGCGCACTTAATTAAATAAGCGCAATAAGAGACTAAGTGTAGAACTATTATCACATAAACTGGAATATAATCACTTAATACATAAGTCACAACAGGGCATATATCATACTGATAAGTTATTACAAATAACAATATAAGTTCTACTATTACTAATTGTTTCTCACAGACTATAATGTAACTAAAGCTCGGAATGCTCCAACTTGAAAGGTTTGAAATCTTCATGCGCTACCTCCTTCCTCAGCTACAACTTCGTTGCTTTAGGTGGACACGTCTGTCTCTGGTAACGACAACGGAAAATAAACATAGGAGTGAGAAATACATGATTTCTCAGTAGGAGTTCCTACTTGTACTAAAAGTGTCATCGTTGTCATCCCAGTCACTTCGGGTTTATTATAAAAAGGTGAACAGGTAAGGATTCAATTATCAAATGTTCACAAACGTGATTAGCCGAAGTGCAGTTACTTTTAAACTAATCTTGAACATTAGCAGAAATATCTATTCAGTATTTCATCAAGCATACATATAAGCATATTATGAAAAACCACTAATAAGCAATAATCATTTAGGAGCTGCATGCATTTCATGATTACTCATCCTCAACATTCACTTGTTTAGTGATCATCATCTTTCATTTATTTCATCAACATATTTCTTAATTACTCATGGGATGAATGCATCAATACCTTAGACCACCCTAAAAGGGTAATGAGCTCATACCGTGGCCGTCGCCACAACCTTTTAGTTTTCTTTCCGTTGCCATGATCTCTGTAACGCCCCGATTTTCTGCTAGAGTGAAAATGACCGAAATGCCCCTGAGGTCATTTTCGGCCCAGAATTCGAGGAAAGCCGATCTGCCAGTACTCGAAGGGCAAACTCAATGTTGGAAGGGGATTAGATGACTTGTGTACCTTTTCGGAATCGAAAATCTCGTTTTTTGAGTTTTCGGGTCAAAATGACCAAAACGCCCCTGCGGTGTTTTACCTATTTGCAAGTGCCGGATGAACCCGAAACTTCTCCAGATGGTTTTAAAAAGCGTTTTTATGTATTCTACGACCTCAGTTTTAATTATGGAGGTCCCGGGCAAAATTAGTGCAAAATTACGATTTTACCCCTAGTTTCGTGTTTTTACGCTTAATCGCGTGATTAAGCAAACCTAAGCAATATTAGGCTCTAATCGAAGATTAATTAATTTCCATAATTAATCTTGAGTCAAAATAATTTATTAAAGTTGATTAGAACCTAAAAGTACTTAATTACCACTTAAAATCTTATTTTAAATTCAAGATTTCTAGTCATGGAATCTTGAATAGTGTTTTCTCTCCAATTCCTTAAATTATGGAATTTTGTCTACATTGTTTTATTCATAAAATGAATTTAAAATCTCCTAAATATGTATGAGTACTCCTTAATCATGTCATAAAGGTTCCTAATCACATTCTTAGTCACCTAAACTTATGCTTAATGACTCCTAACCTTACACCTAAGCTAATACACCCCTAAACACATCACTAACACACTATTACATGACCAAAACTCCCTCCTCCCTTGCTGCATCAGACCTGCACGAAATTCACCATCCATTTTATCACAATTTAATTTTATTTCACACTCCAAAGACTATGGTTGAAGCCATGTCATCAAAGTGCAATTCTCTCACCTCATGTTCCATGAGGAGACCTCATGTTCCATGAGGATTCATTCTCCTCCACACATGCCTCACCTCATGTTCCATGAGGATTCATTCTCCTCCACTCATTCACTCTTATTCTTCTCTATAAATACCATGCCTAGATGAACCTTTGCTACACTTTGTTCATTTGCTAAGTTTAGTTTTTAGTTTTTCTCTAAGTTCTTCCTTTTTCTCTCAAATCTCAAGAGCATTCTTCTTCTTCATCTTCTTCTTTTTCCTTTTGAAACATCATCACACAACCTTGAAACACCACCCCACCACCTTGGATCATCATACAAACACCTAAACTTCCATTCTCAAACACAAGCTCACCAAGAACACATTTCCTTCCTTTTTCTTTCATCAAGGCCGAATCATCATCACCATCCTAGGAGGTGTTGCTCGTATCATTTTCATCTTCAAGTCCAAGCTTTTTGTCTTCACTCTAGGTAGGAGTGTTTTCTAAACTTTGTCTTCTTGAAAATGAGTTCTTTCTAGCTTTCTCTTGGGTTTTCTTTTTGAAACTTTCTTTGGTTTCCCTTTCTTGTATTTTCGGCCTCTTGGCCTTGATGAGTACATGATAGCTCAATGATAAGGACTCCTAGATAATGACTATGTGTTCATCTCAAAGGAAACTCTAGAGCTTGAGGTTTTATTTTCTTTGAGTTCCAACTTTATTTTCTAACTCAAAAATGATTTTTACTCAAGAATACCTTTACTTTTCTTGCTATTATGATTTCGGTTTCTTTGTTCCTTTCTTTAACATTTCGGTTACCATTTTCCTTTTTGATCTTTGAAGTTTTATTTGTTCAAAAAGTTTTGCTTTGTTTG
Organism: Dalbergia cultrata; assembly: GCA_031216105.1. Classification (NCBI taxonomy): domain Eukaryota; kingdom Viridiplantae; phylum Streptophyta; class Magnoliopsida; order Fabales; family Fabaceae; genus Dalbergia; species Dalbergia cultrata. Next base: position 40,442,232 of record CM062346.1, on the reverse strand, counting down.
AGCTTGATGATGATGTTCAAGAACCTCATAATTCCTTTGAGAACTTGGTTCAAGAACTCTTTGTAATGAGATATGTGTTGGGTTATTATGTTGTTAAAGTCTTGGATGAGCTTTAGATCACCTTAAAATGAACCTTGCATCATGTTTATTTTATGCTTTGCACATCATGTTTACTTTCTTTGCTATCACTAAGTACCAAGGTAATAAAGAAACTTGCATTATCACGTTTATATTTCAAGTTCTCACCTAAATATCAAAGATAATAATATAATGCATACCATATTTATTTTATGCTTCGCACATCATGTTTACTTTCTTTGTTATCACTAAGTACCAAGGTAATAAAGGAACTTGCATTATCATGTTTATATTTCAAGTTCTCACCTAAATATCAAAGATAATAATATAATGCATACCATATTTATTTTATGCTTCGTACATCATGTTTACTTTCTTTGTTATCACTAAGTACCAAGGTAATAAAGGAACTTGCATTATCATGTTTATATTTCAAGTTCTCACCTAAATATCAAAGATAATAATATAATGCATACCATATTTATTTTATGCTTTGCACATCATGTTTACTTTCTTTGTTATCACTAAGTACCAAGGTAATAAAGGAGCTTGCATTATCATGTTTATATTTCAAGCTATGCATTATCATGTTTATGTTTCAAGTTCTCACCTAAATATCAAAGATAATAATATAATGCATCACATATTTATTTTATGCTCTCACTTTACTTTCTAGCAAAAACTAAAACAAGTGCATGAGCATGTTTATTTTTATGTCATCACTTTAATGAACCTAGAGCTCAAAGACTTGCCCATTGTTGTCTCAATAAAGGTCTAAAAATATTTATTACTTTTGGTCCCTATTTTGGCCCTAAGAAGCTTTGGTGTTTCCAAGTATTGAAAACTATGCTTTATAATTTTTCTAAGCTTATGTAAGTATAAGAAATATGTAGAACTAAGTTTTATGAATTTAGGACCTCTTGAGATAAAAATGATTTAGCTATTACCCTCTTAAGTATTTTTATGATTTTAGGTGATAAAAGTGTCCATAAATGAGTTTTGAAAGTTGAAAAAGGTTCCAAGAGAAACTAGTATTGTATGTGCTTTAAAAATTGTGTTTCATGTCTTTTATGGAGATGTTTGTTTTGGTTCTGCCTTGCTATGTTTGGCCACTGTATGAGCTGTGTTAATAATGATAAGATGCTTATGTTTGAGTAAAAATAATGTTAAGACTCATATGTGAAAGATAGGATAAGTTAGGAACTAGAAAAGAATTAATTTGAGAGTTTTAGATCCCTTAATGATGGAATTTTCTGGATTCTGTCCAGCAAGGTTTAGAAATGATAATCATGGTTCTAAATTAGTTTAAATGTGTAGGAATGACTCATAATTGGTTTAGGGCTTAATCTTGATGCTTTAGGAACAAACTGGACTTAGAAAGAGTCGTTGTTGTGACTCCTAGGTACCGTAAAGTTGGGATTTTAAATTCTGCATCCTTGAGGTCTAGAGATGTTCTTGACCATAGTGTGAGGTGAGAAATACTTCGTTATAACCTCATAGGTTCCCAAGAGACTAGGTTTTGATGATTTATAACTTAGATTGTGAGTTAAGGACCTTAAGGGTCGATGCATAAGACATTAAGAAGTCTTGAGTTTTTATGATGCTTAATTTTATGCAAGTATGATATATGATACATGAGCTTTATCTATATGAGTATGATGTGTTTAAAATATATGCTATGATGAGTTTGGACTATATGCTATAATCTATGTAAGAATGATGAGTTTGAAATATATGTTATGATGTTTATCTATGTGAGAATGATGTATTAGAAGAATATGCTTGATGATGCATGAACCCTAAAATGTTTTATTGATGATACGTGAGGAAATGATTATTGAGATGTTAAGTTGTGTGATTAGCTTGTGGCATGAATTTTGGTTTGAAGGAAATTCAGTTTAATAGCCGTTATGCTGCCGAATTTCTATTAAACCTAAAAGGGTTGAAAAATGTTTTAAAGTACCATATGAGTTGAAAACCCTGGGTGACACTGGTTCGGCCGAGCATCCCCAGGATATTTTTATGTGACAAGCATTGAGACGTACTTCTCCTGCTACGGTGAGGAGGAGGCAAATCCGTGAGGGTATGTGCAGATGCAGCCTTACCAAAGCGGACAATTCGCTGTGCACTTGAGGCCAGTAGAACGTTTCAAAGAATGAAATATGTTTATGTTACCCCCTCATTTTACCCCATATTAAATCTAGTGACGACTAGTTAGGATTGAGCTCATTCCTAGGCGATTAGGTGAGAAGGAGATAGGAGGTTATGATAAAAATCGCCGGGGCGGTGTATCGGTTGGAAATAGGTGGATATGTTTTAAGAGGGTGGTTTTTGAGAAAAAGAACAAAAGAGATATGATGCTTTTAAGTCACATAAGTATGAGAAAAGTAAGAGTTGTAATATGCCCTTATGCCACTTGCATGAATCTAGATTGTTGTGATTTGTTGATTTATGTGCTCAAGTATTGCCATACATTCATGCTTAAACATGTTGCATTCATGACATCAAGATGCATACTAAAAGAAATGGACCTTGGATAAATAGTTTCATAAACCCTAATAATGAATCTCATATGCATGAACACCTTTTATAAATAAACCCAAGGTTCCTGAGGATGTGAACGATGTAACCCTAGAATAGGAGATTCCTACTGAGATTCTTTAGTAAGATTCTCACTCTTTTCTCTTCTTTTTCTCGCTTCCGTCACATCTTCAGAGGCTGATGGCGACATTCATGGTCTTCATTGACACATCCGTCCGAGAGGCGCCCCTAACGAGGAGCTCACGCTCAGTCTACACGTATGCCCACTCCCGCCTTGCGTTCTTGGATCGATTACACTCCATTTCCCGGGTTCTAGTAGCAGATGTTTTAGGGAGGCTTAGTGCACACACTCACATGTAGACTGGATAAACACCTGTTGTTTTGAGGTTATTCACTATAGGTGCACTCGGGTAGTGATGGTTTACTTTATGTTTCTCTGTTTCTATTGTACTTCCTTTCTGCTGTATTACAAGATCTGCCCGTCCCAATGAGGGTATGACTACTTATGTATTCTAAGTTATGTTATTAATGAAACGTTTCTCTTGTTGTGATGATTTATGCTCAGTTGTTATATGTTTCCATTTCTATGTTTCTCTATGAGTGTTAAGCGTGCTTTATATTCCTATTATTCGATTAGACTAAGAACGTGGCTCTCACTTTGTTGTGTGTTTTAAAAAAAGAAAAAGAAAAAGAAAAAAAATTTACTCGTAATTTTCCTTTAGTATTTTAAGAAAAGGATGAGACTATGAAGTAATAGCCTAATGTTTAACCTAATGTGTTCTAGAAAGTTGGGTTAAAAATTAGGGTGTTACAATCTCAACGGTTTAGGGGGTTAAGCCGTGAGTTTCGCTCAAGTCCACTTTTCCAGACTATCATTGCTACTTTTTCAGGTTTTACTTTTATTCTCACTGAGTGAAATCATCAATACCTTAATCCTCAAAGAGGATTAAGCAGTGAGTTGGTCTATTTATTATTTCATTTGAAACATGAATGTATGCACATTAATAAATCATGGCACAGTCAATCATTTTATCATTATCATTTCATATCTCATCAACACATTCACATTTATGTATATCACTTCATGTAACATAGACAATATCATGTAAATCTCATAGTAAACATTCTCATAGATAATTCATATTAAGCAACCTAAGTTATCAAGTTAGGTCTCTAGTGTTCCTAATAGGTTATAAATATCTTGGTATTATCTTTTTCTCTTAGTCTTCTTTGTACTCTTAGTATTTCCATTAATACATTAATACCCTTTAAGATATTTCCACACGCTTAAATACCAAGTATTTCCTTAGCCAGAACCTTTCCAAATTGCACTATCACAGTATCACGCTACCTTCAAGACTTTCTCAGCACACTGTCCCGAAATTATATCTCTCATTCTGTATTTTCGTGGTGTACAAATTTATGCATAGCATACATAAGTGTGTTTGTAGATGTGTTAGCTTTTCCACAAAGTTGAAATCAGTTCATTTGCATTTTTGTAGAGTGAGTTACACCTATTTTACTACTACAAGGTCAGATTAAGAGTTTCAGTCTTATGCTCTACTTTAAAAATTTATATCTTGAGCTAGGAAACTCCGTTTTAGGTGATTCTTTTTGGAGAGTGTTCTACAATGAGTCTAGTTTATAATAGAAATATTTTGATTTCGAGATCCTTCATATTTTATGAACACTAATTTTCGAAGTAACTACTGCCAGAAATAACTAGAAATTCCAGCACCTGCCATGTTCATGTCTTAAGTTATCTTTATTAACTCAAGTTTCACATACAATCTTTTAAGTTATATTTGAGTTTGATAACATCATAAAAGTACTCATAGCAGAATAGAACATGTTGTGTTTTCTAAAAATATAATTACTCAAAACTTTTGACAATAACTCAAGTTTGAGGCATTCTATCCATGAGCAAAGTTAGAAGCCAACAATACTTGAACAAATAAAGGAGAAACTCCTACCTCTTGTGTAGGGTCTAAAAAGGGTCCGTCTCTTCTTCCTTAAGCTTTGAACAAGAGTCTTTGGAGTGGATGACCCTCCTTGAATCTTGGCTCTAGAACTTGAGTGCTTAAGAAAATATTTCTCACTAGAGTTAAAGATTGTAACTCTTGTGAGGGCTAGTGAAAGTTTGGACTTAGGATTTAAGTATTTGGATGAAGTTTAGAGGATCAAGAGAAGTCTTTGAAGAACATAAGAAGAATGATAGAATAAGAAAGAAAGAACACTTAGGGAGTTTCTGAATTGAAGAGAGTTTGAGGAGTATTTATAGTGGAAAGATTAGAGAAAAAAAATAGAAGAAGGAAAGCACTTGGAGCATGATTTATGGAAACATGTTGGCTGAATTTTGGGATGAAAATGCTCTATGTTTTATGTAAAGATGTTTTCATGTTTTATGAAAATATGTTGGATGAAAATGCTCCATGTTTTGTGCAAACATGTTTCCATGTTTTATGCAAACATGTTGGATGAAAATGCTCCATGTTTTGTGCAAAGATGTTAGTGGAGATTTTCTAACCTTTAGTGGATGTATGTGATTCCGAAATGTGTGTGATGTATGTGGTTAAATTATTGTGTTATCATCTTAATCCAATGGCTTAGATTCATTCTTGTCTAAAGACAAGTCTAGGGATTTGTGCAAATGGCATTGTAGTAATTTCTTTAACTAAGACAAGGATATTTTTGTAATTAGACAATGATAGTGGTATTCTTGTAATTCCATTCATAGAGTAAGGGTATCTTTGTCATTTAATAAGGCAAGGGTAGTTTGGTAATTTCCTTTACATAGCAAGGGCATTTTCATAATTTCCACTAAGTGATGACATTTTCGTAATTCTTTGCATTTTTCTCTAGACATACTTAAGTAGTCTATTTGTTGTGTTTCATAACATTTGTCCAGGTTCTCTTGGTTTTTTGCTATCACTAATTAATATTTATCTTAGTTATAAATTTGGGGATGTTACAATAATGTGCCAAATACATAGCAAGAGATGAAATATATTAGTAACAAATTTTATTTTCTTTATTTTATTTCTATTTTTCATTTTTCTCTTTATTTTTTGTTTTAACCTTTCTTAAGACTTTAACTTCCACTGTGGTGATAATTTGGCCTCAAGGCTAGAAATAGCACTTGTAGATAAATGAGTTAGCTTTCTAATGCCACAAAAATCGCGTCAACTAGACATCTACAACTCAAGATATTTGTAAAATACTAAAAAGGTGTCATACTTGAAAACATAAGAACAATGCTATATTAAAGGTCTTCTATAGATATATCCTACCTAACTGCGTGATATAACCAGCAATGAGATAAGGATGATAGCTAGGCTGAATCTAATCATATCTATTGTAACTACCTAGATAATTCAAATTCAAACTACCCTAACATATCTCTTGATTATCTTTGGTATCATAGAGATATCTGTATATATTGAAATGAAAAGCTAATGAGGTTTTTAAAACAAATAACGTTATGTACTTGTTTATCTTTTGAAATAACAACAATAGCAACAACAACAACAATAATAATGATGCTAGTAGTAGCAATAATAATAATAATTTACATAATGAACAAATTTTGTACTCAATTCTAAAAATTAATAACTTATTAAAAATATCTAATAATTCTGTATAAAAATAATATCTAACAAATTATTTTCATAATACATTTTAAATATAAATAATATCTAATATCTTCAAGTAAGTATCATTGTGCTTCAGTAATGTCTGAAAAATTGTTTTCAAATCACAATGGTCATAGTTTTGGTTAACTATCAATCATTTTGAAAATCTTCAACTGTCGATTTGTTAGTATTCAAATTTTCATGAAATTAATATGTATACATGGAAACATATTTTTCTAACATATATTCATTGAAAATCTTCAACTGTTGATTTGTCAATATTCAAATTTTCATGAAATTGATATGTATACATGGAAAACATATTTTTCTAACATATTCATTTAATTCTATAAATTTATATTTTTGAAAGTATCTGATTATTTTATAACTGCTTAAAAACTTATATCTATTATCAATATAAAATACTTTATGCTAACATCATTATTACAAAAGTAGCATCTATGAATACTATACATGCACACACACACACACACACACACGTATACATATATTCAACATAAATTGATATTTACGCTTAAATATAAATGATATATATATATATATATATATATATATATATATATATATATCATAATCTTAGAAAGGATATAAAAATTAGTTTATAAAGAACATATGTGATAAAAGGAAAATTTAGTATACTATATCTTTTATAATTCTAACAATATCTACAATACTGATACAAATATTAATATCAACGATAATTATAAACAATATTGAATCTAATAGATTTGATAAAATAATATTTTCAAAGTTTAAAAATCAAACATCATCAATTAGTATAAATAATATTGAATCTATTTTGATAAGATAATATTTTCAAAATTTAAAAATCAAATACATAACACAAAATGAATATCATATTAAATATCAAATTCAAAACAAAACTGGACGTGGACATAGAAAAAGTTAGATGCACAAAATTATGATAAATTTTATATTTTATTTTCTTCTTTTGGGATTGATATTTTCTTTTATAATTAATTTTACATGATTTACTATTTCTCATAAATTTAAAATAGAGAGTTATATTTATTCATGCTTTTAATTTATTTTTTTTATATATAACCTTTTTTCTATTTTTCAAAGCATTAAATATCTCTTAAACTTTATCCAACCCTTTCTGTGAGTAGCCTACTACATACAGAGAATCTACTACTAGGTCATAATGCCACGGCCATTGTGGCTAATCAAGGTAACGACATCTGCAAAATTTGAATACAATACACAATGCATACAAACAATAGGGATAAGAATATTTTATAATTCTCAGTATGGTACTACCTAAATATAACCATTAATTTCATTAATATAAGAATTTTTATGCAAAATCATGTGCATAACTAATAAGGTGCATAAATCATGTACAAAAAAAAAAAAAGGATTCATGTATTGTCTCGTGTAACTATAGAACTCAAATCAGTGCATTTTTCTCTTTTCATCAACATAAGGAAGACTTCCATACTAAATGATATTTGCAGTGGATGACTACACAATGGGTAATTTATACCTAATGGTATCTGCAGTTATCAACTCCACAATGGGTAATATACTACTTATCAAGACATGAGCTCATCTTATACGTGATCATCATACTTCAATTTTTCCTTTTTTTGAATCTCACACAGTTCTATTCCTAACCGATACATCTATCAACTCATAATATCTCTAAGTCCATCTTTTTGCCTTCCCTTTTACCCAACAGAAGTCTTATCCTTGTTTTACTCATATATTAGAACATGCACAATTGAAGTTCCTACATGCTCTTTTGCCACATATAATCATTTATCATCTTTGTTTTTAACGATGCATGCTCCAATTACATATAAATATTCATTCACAATGAAATCATCATTCATTCCTCATAAGCAAATCTTAAATTATATAGCATGCATTTATACTCATCATACTTGAATTAAAACCCATTACATTATCCATTAAAGGTTTGGGTTCATTTTCAGCATATTGGCAGATTTTATACTTAAGTAGCAAGATTTATTTTGCATATAAATAACAATTTCAAAGTCCACAAAATTCTCCATGACACCTCAATGTATCCACAAAGTCCTGTAAAAATTTCAGGACAAGAATCGTTCTCTAAATATGTTAACAAAATTCTACAAATTTGATAGTCAGAGACCACCTAATTTTAGCTCAAAGCTAGAATTCAAAAAATTTTAACCCTAGCAATTGACTGCCTAGCATCTTGTACAAATTTCAAAGGAAAATTCAATCATTTGTAATCTCCATAACCCTTTAGAAAGTATGAGCTTTAATGTTTTGAATAACAACAAAGACAATTTAAAGAAAATATTTTGAATAACGATTAATGTTTACCTTGAGTTTCTTGACTAAGCAAAACAGGTGTTTCCTAAGTACATAACATGGACTTGAGCGAGAATAATTTCACTTTACATATGCAAACATGTTTTATCTCGTGTTAAGAGATTGAGCTTAAATGAAGTAAATATTATGTCATGTAAAGTGCGCTTACATGCATCAAGGAATAAAGCAAATCAAAGCAAGAATGAGAAACTAAGGAAAAGGGTCTTCAAAAAGTAGCACGGGGCATAAAAAAGTAAGCTGAGAATGAAGATATCATGCAAAATCTAAAAGCCATGTGTTATGGAACCTTCAATCATCACAATTGAAAATCATTCATCATCATAAAGCCAAGATTGAAGATTAGAAGACCAAATATCATTAAGGAATTGACAGCGCCAGTCAAAAAGCTCACTTCATTTTGGAGCATTGAATGCTACAAGAAAAGAAGGGAAATTTAAAATTTAAATTTCAAATCTCAAATCAAACCCAGTTTCATAACTGGTATGTCATTCTCTTTTACCTAAATGGTCAATCATTATAGCTTCTAGAAGAAGGAGTTCAGAAAATATGTTTAGAAAGTAGAAAAGAAGGTTCTGAAGGGACATTAGAACCTCAACTATACAAAAGGTTCTGCAACTGATGTGACAAATTGTGTAACCTGCTCTTCTAGACTGACTTTCCAAGACACAATGGATGATCTACACATGACACTTGGAGATCTGATCAAAGGCAATAGTCATGAAGGAAGACCGCTACAATTTGAGATGTTGTGCTCAAACGCTGATGAGAGATTTGAATACATAAAGTGGAAACTCTGGAAAAATCTCTCCACACTTCCTGTGATATTCTCCATATCATAAAATCAATTTCCTTGAAGTTTAAAAATCTTTTTTCTACATTTCTTAATTATTTGTATACCCTTCTTAAGAAAAGATGTTAGAAAGGAGTCGCTCATGTTTCCCAGATCTATTTTATTGAATATTTGTAAAGAAACTTGAGTGTAGGCTAGTTTGAGTGGCAAGCGAAACACTTAACCTTCATATCCTTGATATGATAGTGATTAGTGAGACATAACTTGGAGAGGCTAAGGTAAAACTACCTACAACTTAATGGTAGAGGCATTCTACTCATTATGGTTCAGCTTGGAGAGGCTAGGAAGAACTACCTGCAACATGATAGTAGAGGCATTCTACTTACCATGGTTTACCTTGGAGAGGCTAGGAAAAACTACTTGCAACATGATGATAGACTCGTTCTAGTTATCATGGTTCAGCTTAGAGAGGCTGGGAAGCACTACTTGCAATATGATGATAGAGACGTTATAGTCATCATTGTTTAGCTTGGAGAGGCTGGTTCAAAACTACTTAGTTCATCTTGGAGATGCTGGTACAAAACTACTCAGTCTGTGACAATAGGGGTTGTCTATTATTCACTGGTAAGAGCTTAAGAAGGCAACTGTAAAGACTATTCTATTTACTTTCTTAGGTTGAGAAAGTTGTTTAGTGGAATCTCAACATGTGTTAAGTATTGGATGTAGGAAGGTTGGCGGAACCAATAAAAAAAATTTGTCATTTTTCTCTTCCCTGATCTCTTATTTTATGTTTTGCTCTTTAACTAAATAAGTGCTAAAATATGGTTATAACTACATTGTTACTAATACATGCTTCAGAGATCTACTTTCTAAAACAACTAACCATAATTTTGCTACATTCAAGCTTAATATTTGATAGTATTTTCATTAAATGTTTCATATTTCAATAAAGTACTAAAGCATGATTCAACCTCCCTTCTCATGCACTCTTTTTACCTACAAGTGGTATAAGAGTCAGGCCTCTGAGGGGTTGAGCAATCCAACTATTACAGAGGACAAAGATGAAAGGGATCGAACGGCACAGATCATACACACAATAGAAGATCACTTTGTCAACCGACCATTTTCCTCTGATGAGACTCTAGGATCTGGTGAACAAACTCCGTATACAGGAAGAAGTTATGCTCCTTGAGGTGTATGAAAAACTTATGAATAGGAGCAAGTCTTTGACCCTAGAAGTCATCACATCAGAAGCAGTAAAAGGCAAAGCAATGGAAGTTGCTAATACCTCGAATGAAGAAGAAAAATCTAATGGAAGATCCTGATATTGAAAGTGAAGATGAGATAAGGAAATGTCAAAAGCCTGATGAGGCTAAGCCAAGAATGGTAGAAGCATCAATCTCAAAGAAAGATAAAAGGAGCAAAGAAAATCCTGAAAGAGAAACTCTAAAGATGAAAGAAATGGGTTAGTAAGTCATGATAAGGTTGAAAGTGCAAATCTTTAAATTTCATGACATAAGTGTGATTTTACAGAAGAATATAAGGTGAGAATATTCAAACTCATTATGTTATATTCCTTACAATCATATGATGAGTTACTGCATAAATTGCACTCTCTCTTCAAAATTTATCAATCTGAATAGCTTAAGTTTGATTAAGAAAATCATAAGGAAAATACAACTTCTATTTTCAAACTCTAAGCTTTAGAAGCTTAAATCTCAAAACTAAAATAGAAGGATCTCATAAAGTTATTTCTGAATTTGAGAAACTTCATGATTCTGAAATCTGACTACCATTAAAAGGTTCTAAAATCTTAAACTTACTCTTGGAAGTCAGAAACCTCTGTTTGAGAAAACGAGGTTGAGAAATGAAGAGGGAATGGGAAAGAAAAAGAAACGCAGCCACATCTAAAATTTACCATCATAGTTTATTTTACTTTCTATCAAGAAGGGATATCTATCTGATAAATAATTCTTGAAGAAAAAATCTGTTAAAAAAGATGGAAAGCCTCTTCCTGAACAACTAACCCAAGTGAACTCAAGAAATGTTGAGTACAAAAATCAAAATTCCTTTATTCTAGGTACATCTGAATATTTCCACTTATTAAGGTTCCTACAAGCTTAAAGGACAGCGACTATCTCAAACACCTTTCCCGGCTCATGAGAAAATTCAGGAGCATGATGCTCAGTATATCCAAATGGTGTAAATTAATTGATGACAAGCATTTAGAAAAATATTTACTAAGCTATCACTTAGGACTGGAAGTAAGTCTTGAGAAAATAAGTCTCAAGGAAACTTCCAATAGCAAACTGATGAAAGCTAGACCATCAGAAGTAGACTCTAGAACTCAGACACTTCTAAAAGCATACTCAAAACTCCAAAGCAAATCAGAAGAACATTTCTAAACTAGAAGAAGAGCAATCCAAAGTAACAAAAGAAGCTGAAGAATTTCAAAGCTCAAAAACTACAAGAATGTTTCTGGTCCAAAGATAGTTTCAAAGATACAGAGTTCTAAGAAGAATGTTGAAGGAAGTGAAAACCAAATCACTCCTAAAATTTTGTCAAGTTGTGCTTCCATCTCCACCATTGGATAAAATTATATTGAAGAAGCTTTGAGTAATCAAAGTTAGAAAGATGTGTTGTTATGAGAGTTGAAGTAGAAAAAATAAATTCAAAGTCTGAATGCTTGATTAGAAGGAAAATCATCATAAGCTCAAAAATGATAACCCATATGGAACTAAGAGATCATAGGATGTTGCCATTTTCCTAAAAAGACTCAAGCTCCTGATTGTACAAAGAAAAGAATATTCCTATCCTCTCTGATGCCTTAGGTGAAAATGGAGATTGGAGCAAACAACCACACCCAAATGTTGTGGATAAGGAACCAATCAGAAGATCATCACATGAGGTATTCCAAAATCCCTATATTCTTCAGTAATATCAATGATATTAATCTCTAATTGAAAAGTCTTTTCAGCACTTTAGATCCATGCCCCTTGCTGACCAATCTTTTTTTAAAATTGAAATTGACAAAGGATCCTTGATATCAAATGCTCGTGCTTACCAAGAATAAAAAGGATCAGATCCTTTTAAAAAACTCTTACTTAAAATTGTTTTTTGTTGTTGCATAATATTCAAAACTTCTAAAAATTTGCATAATCATTCATCCACAATATCTTTGGGTATTCTCTTCTTCATGGCTCTGATATGAAAATCACATAAAGACATCAGCTTGCAAGACCAGCTCATCCTTCGAAATTCAGATGAATTGATTATAAGATTGAAATGCAGAAGGAGTGATAAGAATAAGAAGAAGGATCATAAATCCGTGAATTGTTGGTATTCTAATATTCAAGATGTAAAGATGACAAGTAAATAGGAATACCATAACACTTCAAGGGATCAGAAAGTGAGAAGTAGAGCTCAGAAAGTAAACACTTCAAAAAGTAATTAAAGAGTTAGAAATCACTCATTCTAAAGAAAGACAAAAGAGTGGGAAAACTCCCTTGAGTCTCTTCATTTCTCTTACCCACGTTGTTTTAACTTTAGTCAGCCATGTCTCATCACTTAATTAACTAGCCGCTCTTCACACATCATGTTTTTACCTTCATCTTCCTCAAGACATTTCCACTGTCGTATCATCTTCTCATTCCCAAAATCAAAATCATTCTTTATCTGCCTCAAGTTTTCACTTTCAAATCTTTGAAGCCTCAACCTGTTCTCCTTCTACTGCATCCTCTCAAGTGTTAACCTTCCTTTTCTCTATCTTACATACATTGTCCACCAATGGCTAAAGGGAAACACTTCAATAAACATACTGCCAACATTTGTAACACCCAATACACCGAGGACGTATTACAATTAATTATCAGTTATTACTCTTTTGTTTCATCCTTTAACTTCTTTTTATCAAAATACTTAGCGAAAATTAGGGTAAAATTCTTTTTTGAAAACATAAAACAAAATGTGAGCCGCGTATGCTAATCATAAACCAATTATTAGGTACAACTAAAATAAACAGGAAAGCAGATCATATGAACACACGTCAACATATCTAAACATGAAACACATTTTCATTAAATAACATGGTTCATAATACAATAGAAATTATAATATGAGAAGTCACACCCATATGAAGTGGGCTGAGCTTTCAATACATAAGTCAACAGAAGAAAATGCAGGAAAGCAGTAAATACAAGGAAACAAAAAGTACATAAAACGTTGAAATCACAAGCCAGCTACAGCTCCCTCTCGCTAGTTCTACAAGTGCTAAACTAAAGATACCCCTAACAAAAGATACAACATAAAACGAGATCCTCGTGATGGCTAGAGCACTCGGACAGACTCTCCATCCAGATTTACTGGCGGCGCTGATCCTCCGGTGATGGGGGTATATACCTAATGAATTGTGCAAGCTCCTTGGGTGTATGCAGACAGAACGGGGGACGAACATGGCTTCCATAGTGTGGATACATCTCCGGTCGCCGAGCTAGACAGGGCTAGGTCACCATATCCTCGCTGCCTCTGTCTACGTCCATGGAAACCGTAGGAGCAGAGCCTTTCGAATAGATATGAGTAGGGGAGTTCTCGAATGGATCGGTCTCTGATCGCGTCGAGCCGGGAACATAGTCGGGGTAGTCGCGAACTACTAAAGCGGTCGGGCGAGCACGACAGAGTCTGCTCATCGCAGGGGTGGGTGCACTCAAAAATCATATCGTCGCCATAGGGGAAAGTGGGAATGAATCTGAAGCTGGATATCGAGTAGGCAAAAGGACGTCCCATGTAAGCAAAAATACGCACAGCACATTGACCCTCAAAATGGTATGATCGATGGTCCGAGTCGTAGTACACCTCCCAAACCGGAGTATCAACAAAAATCACGAACGATGCCATCGGCCTCTGAAGACGTAACAGAAAGAAAGAAAGATAGAGGGAGTGAGAATCTTGATAAAGAATCTTAGTAGGGAAAACCTCCTATCCTAGTGTCATCGTCTACGTCTCCAGGAACCTTAGGTTTATTATAAAAAGGTAAGCATGCATAAAGTTCATTATTAGGTTTTCAAACATATTTATCCAAGGTCCATTCATTTTAGGATGAATCTTGATGTCATGAATGTAGCATATCATAGCATGAATGTATGACAGATAACTTTATGCAATCATTACTTAAACTAAACATGCTCATATGTATAGCATCAAGAGGGATCAAATCTTTCTTATGAATGCATTCTCTTTCTTTTGCTTATGTGTCATTACTTGCATTATCAGTTTCTCTCATGGGGCCACCCTAATAATATCTAGGTTATGAGCTCATACATAACTAGTCATCACTAGTTTTTAGCTTATCCTCAGATAAGTATAAATATATCTCGACTCCCAAAGTGCGGGTTAGGGGGTTTAAGGATCGCCTATCATAACCTTTAATTCGGGGAGTTTATAGGGTCATCTCCTCTTCGAAACGCATCTACTGGCATCCAGTGCATAGTGATATTGTCCGCTTCGGTAGGCTCGATGTCCATACCCCCCATGGTTTTGCTTTCTCCTTACCGTAGCAAGAGAAATGCGTTTCGGCATGCTATGCAAGAATGCAACATAAACACATGTTCTCAAATATCATCATGGCATTTCATTTAAATACTTCATGTTCATCAAATCATGCAAATCATCATAGCATGCCAAAATTTACACCATACACATATCTCAAACTCATGTATTCTCATGCACACATTAACATCTCTTTCGCAAAGCAATAAACATGTTTCTACCCAGAATGCCAAAGTAAGGACCGGGCTTAGCTAATGCAAATGCTATGCATTACAGGTCATATAAACAATCATGCACTAACTCTCATATGCCTCGCCTATCTCACACTATTTTATATTTTTTCTCCTTATAGGTCTTAAACTTTCGAACTAAATAACCTATTACCCGATATAAGTCTTTTATGCACCTAAGGGATCACAACTAACAATTCTCACTAATTTTTATGCTTATGATCAATTCCAAACAGCCTAAAGCAGCAAGGGCAGAATTTCAATATTTCAATTATGGCTGCCTAGGAGTCACATCTTTGACCCTTTCAAAGTTTCGGCTTTTCATAAGACACTAAAACTAATTTCTAATACGTTTAGGAACTAATTCTACACATCTAAACCATTCTAAAACAATTTTATCTCTAATTTTACTCATCCTAAAATAGTAGCCATAATTTAGTTTCTAAGGGATCTAGAACTCACATTTTTCATCCTTTCCATATACTAGTTGATCCTACCACTCCCAAAATAATTTTTGCTTCACTCAAACATAATTTTACACATTCTAACTCATTAAAATAGCATCATGCAGTAACCATAACATCAAGGCAGTAGCCGAAACATATATCTCAAACAATCACATAAAATCACACTTCAAGTGCATATAAGTTACTAGTTTTCTGTTGGAATCATTTTAGAACCTCAAAACTCTTTTAGAAACCAATTTATTACATTAAAATCATAAAAATATAATGCTAAGGCAGTAGCTATTTTAAATCACTCTTGAATGAGTTTTTAAACCATAAAAACCATACTCAAAGTATTCTTTGAGCTTTTCTATGCTTAAGAAAATCGTAAAACATAGTTTGTTGACTTTTTGTAACTAGATGAAGCTTATGCTAAGCTCATCCTCATCACAAGGCTGAAAGTAACATTCATAGAATGCTTCCATTTTCCAAACTTTACTTGAGATCCAATGGGCAAGTCTTTGAGCTCTAAGATCTTTAGGTGATGACAAAAACTTAATATGCTATGCACTTTATTTTGTTCTCCATTATGAAGTAAAGCGAGAGCTTTAAAATAAATATGAGATACAAGTTCATTATTATCTTTAAAGTTTAGGTGATGACTTGAAATATAAACATGAAATGCAAAGCTTGAAATTTAAACATGAGAATACAAGTTCATTTCTCTATTCTTGAGATTTTAGTGATGACAAGGAAAAGTAAACATGATATGCAAAGCATAAACTTAAACATGGATGCAAGTTTACTTTTAACTTTACTAGTGTAACACCCTAATAGAACCCCACTGTGCTTAAGTTCACATTTGGATTCTATTAGTTGTCACTTATGCCTTGCATTTATTTTCTTTTGAAATTAACTTAGAAAAATAGTGGAAGTTTTTTTTTCTTTAAATAAATTAATTTTTTGAAAACTTAAGCCTGTAACGAGAAGTGAAATACATAGTGCTTTTATAGATAATAATCAAGTTACATTGCGCACTTAATTAAATAAGCGGAATAAGAGACTAAGTGTAGAACTATTATCACATAAACTGGAATATAATCACTTACTACATAAGTCACAACAGGGCATATATCATACTGATAAGTTATTACAAATAACAATATAAGTTCTACTATTACTAATTGTTTCTCACAAACTATAATGTAACTAAAGCTCGGAATGCTCCTACTTGAAAGGTTTGAAATCTTCACGCGCTACCTCCTTCCTCATTTCTGACTTCGTTGCTTTAGGTGGACACGTCTGTCTCTGGTAACGACAACGGAAAATAAACATAGGAGTGAGAAATACATGATTTCTCAGTAGGAGTTCCTACTTGTAGTAAAGTGTCATCGTTGCTATCCCAGTCACTTCGGGTTTATTATAAAAAGGTGAACAGGTAAGGATTCAATTATCAAACTTTCACAAACGTGATTAGCCGAAGTGCAGTTACTTTTAAACTAATCTTGAACATTAGCAGAAATATCCATTCAGTATTTCATCAAGCATACATATAAGCATATCATGTAAAACCACTAATAAGCAATAATCATTTAGGAGCTACATGCATTTCATGATTACTCATCCTCAACATTCACTTGTTTAGTGATCATCATCTTTCATTTATTTCATCAACATATTTCTTAATTACTCACGGGATGAATGCATCAATGCCTTAGACCACCCTAAAAGGGTAATGAGCTCATACCGTGGCCGTCACCACAACCTTTTGGTTTTCTTTCAGTTGCCATGATCTCAACGGTTTAGGGGGTTAAGCCGTGAGTTTAGTTCAAGTCCACTTTTCCAGACTATCATTACTACTTTTTCAGGTTTAACTTTTATTCTCACTGAGTGAAATCATCAATACCTTAATCCTCAAAGAGGATTAAGCAGTGAGTTGGTCTATTTATTATTTCATTTGAAACATGAATGTATGCACATTAATAAATCATGGCACAGTCAATCATTTTATCATTATTATTTCATATCTCATCAATACATTCACATTTCTGTATATCACTTCATGTAACATAGACAATATCATATAAATCTCATAGTAAACATTCTCATAGATAATTCATATTAAGCAACCTAAGTTATCAAGTTAGGTCTCTAGTGTTCCTAATAGGTTATGGATATCTTGGTATTATCTTTTTCTCTTAGTCTTCTTTGTACTCTTAGTATTTCCATTAATACATTAATACCCTTTAAGATATTTTTAGAGGTTCTTTATATATTTTTATTATGACTTTTATATATATATCTCCTGAAGATTATTATTCTACTTAAATCCTTAAAATTATTTCTTTACAAGACTTGAATCTTTTATTTAAAGTTCTGACATCTTTTAGAATAAAATTTGTAGCACTAACATCTTAGATTAGTGTAAATCAACTGTAAATTGTGCATAGTAGGATTCCTAGGAAAGAGAGGTGGGTCACAATGGACACGCTTAAATACCAAGTCTTTCCTTAGCCAGAACCTTTCCAAATTGCACTCTCACATTATCACGCTACCTTCAAGACTTTCTCAGCACACTGTCCCGAAAATATAACTCTCATTCTGTATTTTTGTGGTGTAAAAATTTATGCATAGCATACATAAGTGTGTTTGTAGATGTGTTAGCTTTTCCACAAAGTTGAAATCAGTCCATTTGCATTTTTCTAGAGTGAGTTACACCTATTTTACTACTACAAGGTCAGATTAAGAGTTTCAGTTTTAGGCTCTACTTTAAAAAATTATATCTTGTGCTGGGAAACTCCGTTTTAGGTGATTCTTTTTGGAGAGTGTTCTACAATGAGTCTAGTTTATAATAAAAATATTTTGATTTCGAGATCCTTCATATTTTATGAACACTAATTTTCGAAGTAACTACTGCCAGAAATAACTAGAAATTCCAGCACCTACCATGTTCATGTCTTAAGTTATCTTTATTACTTCAAGTTTCACATACAATCTTTTAAGTTATATTTGAGTTTGATAACATCATAAAAGTACTCATAGCAGAATAGAACATGTTGTGTTTTTTAAAAATATAATTATTCAAAACTTTTGACAATAACTCAAGTTTGAGGCATTCTATCCATGAGCAAAGTTAGAAGCCAACAATACTTGAACAAATAAAGAAGAAACTCCTACCTCTTGTGTAGGGTCTAAAAAGGGTCCTTCTCTTCTTCCTTAAGCTTTGAACAAGAGTCTTTGGAGTAGATGACCCTCCTTGAATCTTGGCTCTAGAACTTGAGTGCTTAAGAAAATATTTCTCACTAGAGTTAAAGATTGTAACTCTTGTGAGGGCTAGTGAAAATTTGGACTTAGGATTTAAGTGTTTGGATGAAGTTTAGAGGATCAAGAGAAGCCTTTGAAGAATATAAGAAGAATGATAGAATAAGAAAGAAAGAACACTTAGGGAGTTTCTGAATTGAAGAGAGTTTGAGGAGTATTTATAGTGGAAAGATTAGAGAAAAAACAGAAGAAGGAAAGCACTTGGAGCATGATTTATGTAAACATGTTGGCTGAAATTTGGGATAAAAATGCTCCTTGTTTTGTGTAAACATGTTTCCATGTTTTATGCAAACATGTTTCCATGTTTTATGCAAACATGTTTCCATGTTTTATGCAAACATGTTGGATGAAAATGCTCCATGAACAAATAAAGAAGAAACTCCTACCTCTTGTGTAGGGTCTAAGTGTTTGGATGAAGTTTAGAGGATCAAGAGAAGTCTTTGAAGAACATAAGAAGAATGATAGAATAAGAAAAAAAGAACACTTAGGGAGTTTCTGAATTGAAGAGTTGAGGAATATTTATAGTGGAAATATTGGAGAAAAAAAAAACAGAAGAAGGAAAGCACTTGGAGCATGATTTATGGAAACATGTTGGCTGAATTTTGGGATGAAAATGCTCCTTGTTTTGTGCAAACATGTTTCCATGTTTTATGCAAACATGTTGGATGAAAATGCTCCATGTTTTGTGCAAAGATGTTAGTGGAGATTTTCTAACCTTTAGTGCATGTATGTGATTCAAAAATGTGTATGATGTATATGGTTAAATTATTGTGTTATCATCTGAATCCAATGGCTTAGATTCATTCTTGTCTAAAGACAAGTCTAGGGATTTGTGCAAATGGCATTGTAGTAATTTCTTTAACTAAGACAAGGATATTTTTGTAATTAGACAATGATAGTGGTATTCTTGTAATTCCATTCATAGAGTAAGGGTATCTTCGTCATTTAATAAGGCAAGGGTAGTTTGGTAATTTCCTTTACATAGCAAGGGCATTTTCATAATTTCCACTAAGTGATGGCATTTTCGTAATTCTTTGCATTTTTCTCTAGACATACTTAAGTAGTCTATTTGTTGTGTTTCATAACATTTGTCCAGATTCTCTTGGTTTTGCTATCGCTAATTAAGATTAATATTTATCTTAATTATAAATTTGGGGATGTTACATTTCTCCCCTTCTTATTAAAAATTTTGCCCTCAAAATTTGATACCTGTGAATTGGTTTGGAAATTCTTTTCACATATCTTCCTCGAGCTCCCATGTGTGCTCTTCCATTCCATCTTGTCCCCAGGCTACTCGGACCAGAGATACAGATTTGTTTCTCAGCTGCTTGATGCCATGATCCACAATCCTCATCGGTGGTAATTCAAAAGTTAAGTCATCTTTTAATTGTATAGTTTCTGGCTCAAACACATGACTGGGGTCTCTGACTGATACTTTCTCAATTGGGACACATGAAAAACATTGTGTAGGTTAGACAAATTTGGAGGTAATGCAATTTGGTAGGCGGAGGGACCTACCTTTTTGAGGATTTGGAAGGGTCCTAAGAATCTAGGGCTTATCTTTTTTACTTTCATTGCACGACCTATACCTGTGGTAGGAGTAATTCGCAAGAATATGTGTTCTCCTTCTTGAAATTCGAGAGGTTTCCTTCTCTTATCAGCATAGCTCTTCTGCCTACTATGAGCAATGAGGATTCTTTCCCTAATTCCCCTTATTTGTTTGGTTGTCTCTTCTACCAAATCAGGGCCCAAAATACTTTGCTCTCCCGGGTCACACCAACAAAGTGGTGATTGACACTTTCTACCATACAAAGCCTCATAGTGTGGTAACTATTATTACATGCAAACTCAATCAATGGAAGCTGTTTGTCCTAACTTTTTGGCTAGTCTAAGACACATGCTCTTAGCATATCCTCAAGGGTTTGAATTGTTCTTTCTGATTGTCCATCAGTTTGAGGGTGATAGGCAGTGCTTAGACACAACCTTGAACCAAACGCCTTTTGCAAAGCTCCCTAAAATCTTGAGGTGAACCTTGGATCCCTATCTGAGACAATGGTTTTAGGTACTCCATGGAGCCTTATTATCTCTTGGATATATAGTTGAGCTAACTTTTCCAAAGGGTAATTTGCTCGAATGGGTTAAAAGTGAGCAGATTTGGTCAATCTATCCACAATTACCCATATGGAGTCATGTCCGGTAGGCGTTCTTGGCAATCCCATCACGAAATCCATGGACATTTCTTCCCACTTCCATTCGGGGATTTCGAGAGGTTGCAGCGCTCCGGAGGGTTTTTGATGCTCTATCTTCACTTTTTGGCATACCAAACATTTTTGCACTATATTTGCTATATCTGCTTTCATCTTTGGCCACCAGAACATCTCTTTTAGGTCATGGTACATCTTGGTTATACCGGGGTGTACACTAAATTGACTCTTGTGGGCTTCTTCCAAAATACTAGCTCTCAATCCTTCTTTTTCAGGTACACAGATTCTCCCTTGGTATCTCCACACTCCTTCCTTATCTTGGACAAATTCTTTCAACTTTCCTGCTTCGACAAGGGTTAAGGTTCTAAGGAAATCCTCATCTTCCCTTTGGGCTTGAATTATTTGATCCTTAAAGCTACTGGTTACACTTAGTTGGCTTAACCGAATTTGTTCTGAAGTCCCCCTATATCCTAAGTTGAGGTTCCTAAAATCTTCTATCAGGTCATTTGTAACACCCTAATAGAACCCCACCGTGCTTAAGTTCACATTTGGATTCTATTAGTTGTCACTTATGCCTTGCATTTATTTTCTTTTGAAATTAACTTAGAAAAATAGTGGAAGTTTTTTTTTCTTTAAATAAATTAATTTTTTGAAAACTTAAGCCTGTAATGAAAAGTGAAATACATAGCGCTTATATAGATAATAATCAAGTTACATTGCACACTTAATTAAATAAGCGGAATAAGAGACTAAGTGTAGAACTATTATCACATAAACTGGAATATAATCACTTAATACATAAGTCACAACAGGACATATATCATACTAATAAGTTATTACAAACAACAGTATAAGTTCTACTATTACTAATTGTTTCTCACAAACTATAATGTAACTAAAGCTCGGAATGCTCCTACTTGAAAGGTTTGAAATCTTCACGCGCTACCTCCTTCCTCATTTCTGACTTCGTTGCTTTAGGTGGACACGTCAGTCTCTGGTAACGACAACGGAAAATAAACATAGGAGTGAGAAATACATGATTTCTCAGTAGGAGTTCCTACTTGTACTAAAAGCGTCATCGTTATCGTCCCAGTCACTTCGGGTTTATTATAAACAGGTGAACAGGTAAGGATTCAATTATCAAACTTTCACAAATGTGATTAGCCGAAGTGCAGTTACTTTTAAACTAATCTTGAACATTAGCAGAAATATCCATTCAATATTTCATCAAGCATACATATAAGCATATCATGTAAAACCACTAATAAGCAATAATCATTTAGGAGCTGCATGCATTTCATGATTACTCATCCTCAACATTCACTTGTTTAGTGATCATTATCTTTCATTTATTTCATCAACATATTTCTTAATTACTCACGGGATGAATGCATCAATGCCTTAGACCACCCTAAAAGGGTAATGAGCTCATACCGTGGCCGTCGCCACAACCTTTTGGTTTTCTTTCCGTTGCCATGATCTCAACGGTTTAGGGGGTTAAGCCGTGAGTTTAGCTCAAGTCCACTTTTCCAGACTATCATTGCTACTTTTTCAGGTTTTACTTTTATTCTCACTGAGTGAAATCATCAATACCTTAATCCTCAAAGCGGATTAAGCAGTGAGTTGGTCTATTTATTATTTCATTTTGAAACTTGAATGTATGCACATTAATAAATCATGGCACAGTCAATCATTTTATCATTATCATTTCATATCTCATCAATACATTTCACATTTCTGTATATCACTTCACGTAACATAGACAATATCATGTAAATCTCATAGTAAACATTCTCATAGATAATTCATATTAAGCAACCTAAGTTATCAAGTTAGGTCGCTAGTGTTCCTAATAGGTTATGAATATCTTGGTATTATCTTTTTCTCTTAGTCTTCTTTGTACTCTTAGTATTTTCATTAATACATTAATACCCTTTTAGATATTTTTAGAGGTTATTTATATATTTTTATTATGACTTTTATATATATCTCCTGAAGATTATTATTCTACTTAAATCCTTAAAATTATCTCTTTACAAGACTTGAATCTTTTATTTAGAGTTCTGACATCTTTTAGAATAAAATTTGTAGCACTATCATCTTAGATTAGTGTAAATCAACTGTAAATTGTGCATAGTAGGATTCCCAGGAAAGAGAGGTGGGTCACAATGGACACGCTTAAATACCAAGTCTTTCCTTAGCCAGAACCTTTCCAAATTGCATTCTCACATTATCACGCTACCTTCAAGACTTTCTCAGCACACTGTCCTGAAATTATATCTCTCATTCTGTATTTTCGTGGTGTACAAATTTATGCATAGCATACATAAGTGTGTTTGTAGATGTGTTAGATTTTCCACAAAGTTGAAATCAGTCCATTTGCATTTTTCTAGAGTGAGTTACACCTATTTTACTACTACAAGGTCAGATTAAGAGTTTCAGTCTTATCCTCTACTTTAAAAATTTATATCTTGGGCTAGGAAACTCCGTTTTAGGTGATTCTTTTTGGAGAGTGTTCTACAATGAGTCTAGTTTATAATAGAAATATTTTCATTTCGAGATCCTTCATATTTTATGAACACTAATTTTCGAAGTAACTACTGCCAGAAATAACTAGAAATTCCAGCACCTGCCATGTTCATGTCTTAAGTTATCTTTATTAACTCAAGTTTCACATACAATCTTTTAAGTTATATTTGAGATTGATAACATCATAAAAGTACTCATAGCAGAATAGAACATGTTCTATTTTCTAAAAATATAATTACTCAAAACTTTTGACAATAACTCAAGTTTGAGGCATTCTATCTATGAGCAAAGTTAGAAGCCAACAATACTTGAACAAATAAAGAAGAAACTCCTACCTCTTGTGTAGGGTCTAAAAAGGGTCCTTCTCTTCTTCCTTAAGCTTTGAACAAGAGTCTTTGGAGTGGATGACCCTCCTTGAATATTGGCTCTAGAACTTGAGTGCTTAAGAAAATATTTCTCACTAGAGTTAAAGATTGTAACTCTTGTGAGGGCTAGTGAAAGTTTGAACTTAGGATTTAAGTGTTTGGATGAAGTTTAGAGGATCAAGAGAAGTCTTTGAAGAACATAAGAAGACGTGGTGATTGACACTTTCTACCATACAAAGCCTCATAGGGTGCCATCCCAATGCTAGTGTGGTAACTATTATTATATGCAAACTCAATCAATGGAAGCTGTTTGTCCCAACTTTTTGGCTAGTCTAAGACACATGCTCTTAGCATATCCTCAAGGGTTTGAATTGTTCTTTCTTATTGTCCATCAGTTTGAGGGTGATAGGCAGTACTTAGACACAACCTTGAACCAAACGCCTTTTGCAAAGCTCCCCAAAATCTTGAGGTGAACCTTGGATCCCTATCTGAGACAATGGTTTTGGGTACTCCATGGAGCCTTATTATCTCTTGGATATATAGCTGAGCTAACTTTTCCAAAGGGTAATTTGCTTGAATGGGTAAAAAGTGAGCAGATTTGGTCAATCTATCCACAATTACCCATATGGAGTCTTGTCCGGTAGGCGTTCTTGGCAATCCCATCACGAAATCCATGGATATTCCTTCCCACTTCCATTCGGGGATTTCAAGAGGTTGCAACGCTCCGGAGGGTTTTTGATGCTCTATCTTCACTTTTTGGCATACCAAACATTTTTGCACTATATTTGCTATATCTGCTTTCATCTTTGGCCACCAGAACATCTCTTTTAGGTCATGGTACATCTTGGTTATACCGGGGTGTATACTAAATTGACTCTTGTGGGCTTCTTCCAAAATGCTAGCTCTCAATCCTTCTTTTGCAGGTACACAGATTCTCCTTTGGTATCTCCACACTCCTTCCTTATCCTGGACAAACTCTTTCAACTTTCCTGCTTCAACAAGGGTTAAGGTTCTAAGGAAATCCTCATCTTCCCTTTGGGCTTGAATTATTTGATCCTTAAAGCTACTGGTTACACTTAGTTGGCTTAACCGAATTTGTTCTGAAGTCCCCCTATATCCTAAGTTGAGGTTCCTAAAATCTTCTATCAGCTCATTTTCTTTCACCATGAGCCAAGCGGCATGCAAGGACTTACGACTCAAAGCATCTGCTACCACATTTGCCTTTCCTGGGTGGTAGTTCAACCCAAAGTCATAGTCCTTGAGAAACTCCATCCAACGCCTTTGTCTCATATTGAGTTCCTTTTGGTTGAAGAGGTATTTATGATTTTTGTGGTCAGAAAAGACTTCAAACCTTACACCATAAAGATGATGTCTCCAGATTTTTAAGGCAAAGATAATAGCCCTAGAAAACTCCTAATCTCCTTCACAGTGGTAGGGGTTTCCCATTGTTGCACTGCTTCTATCTTACTTGGGTCTACTGCTATTCCCCCATGTGACACTACATGACCTAAGAACTTAACTTCCTTCATCCAAAATTCACACTTGGACAACTTTGCATAAAGTTTCTTGTTCCTCAACACCTCCAACACCACTCGTAAGTGTTCTTCGTGCTCTTCTTCAGTTCTAGAGTAAACTAGAATGTCATCGATGAATACTATTACAAACTTGTCCAAGTATGGTCTAAATATCCTATTCATGTAGTCCATAAACACTGCCGGTGCATTGGTTAACCCAAACGACATCACATTAAACTCATAATGTCCATAGCTAGTCCTAAAGGCTGTCTTTGGTATGTCCTCCTCCTTCACTCGAATCTGGTGGTATCCTGATCGCAGATCTATCTTGGAAAACACTTGGGCTACTCTTAATTGGTCCATGAGGTCATCTATTCTAGGCAAAGGGTATTTATTTTTTATAGTCACTTTGTTTAGCTGCCTATAATCCACACATAATCGCATACTCCCATCCTTCTTCTTGACAAACAGCACTGGGGCTCCCCATGGTGAAGCACTGGGCCTAATGAATTTCTTCTATAGTAGTTCCTCTAATTGCTTCTTCAACTCTATTAACTCGGCCAATGGCATCCTATAAGGAGCTATAGATATGGGTCTTGTTCCTGGTACCAAATCTATATAAAACTCAATCTCCCTTTTTGGAGGAAATTCAGGTATGTCATCAGGAAAAACATCTGAGAATTCCTTTACTACAAGGATCTTTTCTAGAGCTTGCTCCACTTCTTTCTCACTCGTCATTAGGAAGACATATCCTCGCTTTTCATTCCTACTATCCCCCATGATAATGGAGTTTAGGTATAGTCGTACCTTTCTATCAAGTTTAGAGGGATTGGGTAAAGATGGTTTGGGAAGAAATACTAGTGACTTATTTGCACAATGTAGTAACACACGGTTAGCCGAAAGCCAATCCATGCCCAAGATTACATCAAAACCAGACAAGGGTAGACAAACTAAATCATGATGAAAAATCCTATCAGCTACCTCAAATTCACAATTTAGGCAGGCTTGATCAGTTCTAACAGTATTTATAGTAGGTGTAGAGACAACTAAGATGATTTTTAAGTCAGATATATACAACCTCAACTTATTAGCACAATCATATGAAATGAATGAATGTGTTGCGCTGTGAATCAAACAATACAATTAAGGGTTTTCCATTAATTATACACTTACCTTGAATCGGATCATCTGATTAGAGGGCATCTCAAAGAAGTGATAGCAAACACGCGTCCCTGTGCCTTAGGCTTGAGTGTAGAGGACTGATTGAACTTTAGGCACTCTCTAGAATAGTGTCCTGCCTGTCCACACCGATAACAAACATTCTTACCAAATCTGCACTCCCTCCATGTATCTTTCCACAAGTGGCACAAGGGGGTCTAGTCATAGGTTCAGGGATAGCAGCCATCCTAGGTCGATTAACAGCTTGTGTCCTAGGTTGATTCATCATAGGGTGTTGGGGTTGTTTCCCTTTAAATCCACGTCCTTGGTAGGGTTTCTTGTGAGGAGGTGGGAACCCTCGGTGACCTTGTTGAGCAGACCTCTTCCTATTCTCTTCAACTCGGTGGGCAACTAGCTGGCGATTGCAACTCTCAGCCACTTGGCTTTTGCTGACTAAAGATGCATAGTCAGTGACCTCCAGTGGAGCCTGTAACATCCCCAAATTTATAATTAAGATAAATATTAATCTTAATTAGCGATAGCAAAACTAAGAGAATCTGGACAAATGTTATGAAACACAACAACTAGACTACTTAAGTATGTCTAGAGAAAAATGCAAAGAATTACGAAAATGCCATCACTTAGTGGAAATTACGAAAATGCCCTTGCTATGTAAAGGAAATTACCAAACTACCCTTGCCTTATTAAATGACGAAGATACCCTTACTCTATGAATGGAATTACAAGAATACCACTATCATTGTCTAATTACAAAAATATCCTTGTCTTAGTTAAAGAAATTACTACAATGCCATTTGCACAAATCCCTAGACTTATCTTTAGACAAGAATGAATCTAAGCCATTGGATTAAGATGATAACACAATAATTTAACCACATACATCATACACATTTCTGAATCACATACATGCACTAAAGGTTAGAAAATCTTCACTAACATCTTTGCACAAAACATGGAGCATTTTCATCCAACATGTTTGCATAAAACATGGAAACATGTTTGCACAAAACATAGAGCATTTTCATCCAACATGTTTGCATAAAACGTGGAAACATGTTTGCACAAAACAAGGAGTATTTTCATCCCAAAATTCAGCCAACATGTTTCCATAAATCATGCTCCAAGTGCTTTCCTTCTTCTATTTTTTCTTTAATCTTTCCGCTATAAATACTCCTCAAACTCTCTTCAATTCAGAAACTCTCTAAGTGTTCTTTCTTTCTTATTCTATCATTCTTCTTATGTTCTTCAAAGACTTCTCTTGATCCTCTAAACTTCATCCAAACACTTAAATCCTAAGTCCAAACTTTCACTAGCCCTCACAAGAGTTACAATCTTTAACTCTAGTGAGAAATATTTTCTTAAGCACTCAAGTTCTAGAGCCAAGATTCAAGGAGGGTCATCCACTCCAAAGACTCTTGTTCAAAGCTTAAGGAAGAACAGAAGGACCCTTTTTAGACCCTACACAAGAGGTAGGAGTTTCTTCTTTATTTGTTCAAGTATTGTTGGCTTCTAACTTTGCTCGTGGATAGAATGTCTCAAACTTGAGTTATTGTCAAAAGTTTTGAATAATTATATTTTTAGAAAACACAACATGTTCTATTCTGCTATGAGTACTTTTATGATGTTATCAAACTCAAATATAACTTAAAAGATTGTATGTGAAACTTGAGTTAATAAAGATAACTTAAGACATGAACATGACAGGTGCTGGAATTTCTAGTTATTTCTGGCAGTAGTTACTTCGAAAATTAGTGTTCATAAAATATGAAGGATCTCGAAATGAAAATATTTTTATTATAAACTAGACTCATTGTAGAACACTCTCCAAAAAGAATCACCTAAAACGGAGTTTCCTAGCCCAAGATATAAATTTTTAAAGTAGAGCCTAAGACTGAAACTCTTAATCTGACCTTGTAGTAGTAAAATAGGTGTAACTCACTCTAGAAAAATGCAAATGGACTGATTTCAACTTTGTGGAAAAGCTAACACATCTACAAACATACTTATGTATGCTATGCATAAAGTTTTACACCACGAAAATACAGAATGAGAGATATATTTTCGGGACAGTGTGCTGAGAAAGTCTTGAAGGTAGCGTGATACTGTGAAAGTGCAATTTGGAAAGGTTCTGGCTAAGGAAAGACTTGGTATTTAAGCGTGTCCATTGTGACCCACCTCTCTTTCCTGGGAATCCTACTATGCACAATTTACAGTTGATTTACACTAATCTAAGATGTTAGTGCTACAAATTTTATTCTAAAAGATGTCAGAACTCTAAATAAAAGATTCAAGTCTTGTAAAGAGATAATTTTAAGGATTTAAGTAGAATAATAATCTTCAGGAGATATATATAAAAGTCATAATAAAAATATATAAAGAACCTCTAAAAATATCTAAAAGGGTATTAATGTATTAATGGAAATACTAAGAGTACAAAGAAGACTAAGAGAAAAAGATAATACCAAGATATTCATAACCTATTAGGAACACTAGATGTAACACCCTAATAGAACCCCATTGTGCTTAAGTTCACATTTGGATTCTATTAGTTGCCACTTATGCCTTACATTTATTTTCTTTTGAAATTAACTTAAAAAAATAGTGGAAGTTTTTTTTTTCTTTAAATAAATTAATTTTTTGAAAACTTAAGCCTCAGAATTAGAAGTGAAATACATAGCGCTTTTATAGATAATAATCAAGTTACATTGTGCACTTAATTAAATAAGCGGAATAAGAGACTAAGTGTAGAACTATTATCACATAAACTGGAATATAATCACTTAATACATGAGTCACAACAGGGCATATCATACTGATAAGTTATTACAAATAACAATATAAGTTCTACTATTACTAATTTTTTTTTCACAAACTATAATGTAACTTAAGATCGAAATGCTCCTACTTGAACGGTTTGAAATCTTCACGTGCTACCTCCTTCCTCAGCTACAGCTTCGTTGCTTTTGGTGGACACGTTTGTCTCTGGTAACGACAACGGAAAATAAACATAGGAGTGAGAAATACATGATTTCTCAGTAGGAGTTCCTACTTGTACTAAAAGTGTCATCGTTGTCGTCCCAGTCACTTCGGGTTTATTATAAAAAGGTGAACAGGTAAGGATTCAATTATCAAACTTTCACAAACATGATTAGCCGAAGTGCAGTTACTTTTAAACTAATCTTGAACATTAGCAGAAATATCCATTCAGTATTTCATCAAGCATACATATAAGCATATCATGTAAAACCACTAATAAGCAATAATCATTTAGAAGCTGCATGCATTTCATGATTAATCATCCTCAACTTTCACTTGTTTATTGATCATCATCTTTCATTTATGTCATCAACATATTTCTTAATTACTCACGGGATGAATGCATCAATGCCTTAGACCACCCTAAAGGGTAATGAGCTCATACCGTGGTCGTCGCCACAACCTTTTTGGTTTCCATTCCGTTGCCGTGATCTCAACGGTTTAGGGGGTTAAGCCATGAGTTTAGCTCAAGTCCACTTTTCCAGACTTTCATTGCTACTTTTTCAAACTTTACTTTTATTTTCTTTCCGTTGCCGTAATCTCAATGGTTAAGAGTGAGCTTAGCTCGAGTCCACTTTTCCAGACTTTCATTGCTAATTTCCCAGGCTTTTACTTTTATTATTTCCTTTGAAAATGAATGTATGCATATCATCATGTAATCACAATAATTCATGGGCAATCAATCATTCATCCTCATCATTTCATAACTCATCACCATACATTCACATTACTATAATTCACTTCATGAAACATGGATAATATCATGTAAATCTCATAGTAAACATTTTGATAAATGATTCATATTAAGCAGCCAAAGTTATCAAGTTGAGTTCCTAGTGTTCCTAAGAGGTAATGGATGTCTTAGTATTATCTTTTTCTCTTAGTATTCTTTGTACTCTTAGCATTCCATTAATACATTAATGTACTTCAAAATATTATTATAGGTTCTTTATATATTATTATTATGACTTTCATATAACTCTTGAAGATTATTATTCTACTTAAATTCTTAAAATTCTCTCTTTACAAGACTTGATTCTTTTATTTATAGTTTTGACATCTTTTAGAAGAAAGTTTATAATTCTCTATATACTTGTTATCTCAGCTTAGTAAAGGTAGTTCCAAATTCCTAACTCATCAAATTTTAGCATTTACATCTTTGGAATAGTGTAAATCAACTGTAAACCATGCATAGGAGGGTTCCTGTGAAAGAGAGGTGGGTCACAATGGACATGCTTAAATACCAAGTCTTTCCTTAGCCAGAACCTTTCCAAACTGCACTTTCACAGTACACTATCCCGAAATTTATTTCTCATTCTGTATTTACATGGTACAAAGCTTTATACATAACATACATGGGTGTATTCATATATGTGTTAGCTCTCCAACAAAGTTGAAATCAGTCCATTTGCATTTTTCTAGTGTGAGTTACACCTATTTTACTACTACAAGGTCAAATTTAAAGTTTCAGTCTTAGGCTCTACTTTAAAAATTTATATCTTGAGCTAGAAAACTCCGTTTTGGGTGATTCTTTTTGGAGAGTGTTCTATAATGAGTCTAGTTTATATTAAAATTATTTTAATTTCGAGATACTTGATATTTTATGAACAGTAGTTTTCGAAGTACCTGCTGCCAGAAACAACTAGAAATTCCAGCACCTACCATTTTCATGTCTTAAGTTACCTTTATTAAATCAGGTTTCACATACAATCTTTTCAAGTTATATTTGAGTTTGATAACATCATAAGGGTACTCATAACAGAATAGAACATGTCATATTTCTAAAAATATATTTTTCAAATAATCATTTAAAACTTTTTACAATAACTCAAACTTGAGGCATTCTATCAAGGTTAGAAGCCAACAATGCTTGAACAATTAAAGATGAAGCTCCTACCTCTTGTGTAGGGTCTAAAAAGGGTCCTTCTCTTCTTCCTTAAGCTTTGAACAAGAGTCTTTGGAGTGGATGATCGTCCTTGAATCTTGGCTCTAGAACTTGAATGCTTAAGAAAATATTTCTCACTAGAGTTAAAGATTGTAACTCTTGTGAGGGCTAGTGAAAGTTTGGACTTAGGATTGAAGTGTTTGGATGAAGTTTAGAGGATCAAGAGAAGTCTTTGAAGAACATAAGAAGAATGATAGGATAAGAAAGAAAGAACACTTAGGGAGTTTTTGAATTGAAGAGAGTTTGAGGAGTATTTATAGTGGAAAGATTAGAGAAAAAACAGAAGAAGGAAAGCACTTGGAGCATGATTTATGGAAACATGTTGGCTGAATTTTGGGATGAAAATGCTCCTTGTTTTGTGCAAACATGTTTCCATGTTTTGTGCAGACATGTTTCCATGTTTTGTGCAAACATGTTGGATGAAAATGCTCCATGTTTTGTGCAAACATGTTTCCATGTTTTATGCAAACATGTTGGATGAAAATGCTCCATGTTTTGTGCAAAGATGTTAGTGGAGATTTTCTAACCTTTAGTGCATATATGTGATTCAGAAATGTGTATGATGTATGTGGTTAAATTATTGTGTTATCATGTTAATCCAATGGCTTAGATTCATTCTTGTCTAAAGACAAGTCTAGGGATTTGTGCAAATGGCATTGTAGTAATTTCTTTAACTAAGACAAGGATAGTTTTGTAATTAGACAATAATAGTGGTATTCTTGTAATTCCATTCATAGTGTAAGGGTATCTTTGTCATTTAATAAGGCAAGGGTAGTTTGATAATTTCCTTTACATAGCAAGGGCATTTTCATAATTTTCACTAAGTGATGGCATTTTCGTAATTCTTTGCATTTTTCTCTAGACATACTTAAGTAGTCTATTTGTTGTGTTTCATAACATTTGTTCAGATTCTCTTGGTTTTGCTATCGCTAATTAATATTTATCTTAGTTATAAATTTGGGGATGTTACACTAGAGACCTAACTTGATAACTTAGGTTGCTTAATATGAATTATCTATGAGAATGTTTACTATGAGATTTACATGATATTGTCTATGTTACATGAAGTGATACACAGAAATGTGAATGTATTGACGATATATGAAATGATAATGATAAAATGATTGACTGTACCATGATTTATTTATATGCATGCATTCATGTTTCAAATGAAATAATAAATAGACTAACTCACTGCTTAATCCTCTTTGAGGATTAAGGTATTGATGATTTCATTCAGTGAGAATAAAAGTAAAACCTGAAAAAGTAGCAATGATAGTCTGGAAAAGTGGACTTGAGCTAAACTCACGGCTTAACCCCCTAAACCGTTGAGATCATGGCAACGGAAAGAAAACCAAAAGGTTGTGGCGACGGCCACGGTATGAGCTCATTACCCTTTTAGGGTGGTCTAAGGCATTGATGCATTTATCCCGTGAGTAATTAAGAAATATGTTGATGAAATAAATGAAAGATGATGATCACTAAACAAGTGAATGTTGAGGATGAGTAATCATGAAATGCATGCAGCTCCTAAATGATTATTGTTTATTAGTGGTTTTACATGATATGCTTATATGTATGCTTGATGGAATACTGAATGGATATTTCTACTAGAGTTCAAGATTAGTTTAAAAGTAACTGCACTTCGGCTAATCACATTTGTGAAAGTTTGATAATTGAATCCTTACCTGTTCACCTTTTTATAATAAACCCGAAGTGACTGGGATGACAACGATGACACTTTTAGTATAAGTAGGAACTCCTACTGAGAAATCATGTATTTCTCACTCCTATGTTTATTTTCTGTTGTCGTTACCAGAGACAGACGTGTCCACCTAAAGCAACGAAGCTGTAGCTGAGGAAGGAGGTAGCGCGTGAA
Organism: Dalbergia cultrata; assembly: GCA_031216105.1. Lineage (NCBI taxonomy): Eukaryota > Viridiplantae > Streptophyta > Magnoliopsida > Fabales > Fabaceae > Dalbergia > Dalbergia cultrata. Next base: position 40,408,635 of record CM062346.1, on the reverse strand, counting down.
GATTTCAAACCTTTCAAGTAGGAGCATTCCGAGCTTTAGTTACATTATAGTTTGTGAGAAACAATTAGTAATAGTAGAACTTATATTGTTATTTGTAATAACTTATCAGTATGATATATGCCCTGTTGTTACTTATGTATTAAGTGATTATATTCCAGTTTATGTGATAATAGTTCTACACTTTGTCTCTTATTCTGCTTATTTAATTAAGTGTGCAATGTAACTTGATTATTATCTATAAAAGCGCTATGTATTTCACTTCTCGTTACAGGCTTAAGTTTTCAAAAAATTAATTTATTTAAAGAAAAAAAAACTCCCACTATTTTTCTAAGTTAATTTCAAAAGAAAGTAAATGCAAGGCATAAGTGACAACTAATAGAATCCAAATGTGAACTTAAGCACAGTGGGGTTCTATTAGGGTGTTACAGAGCCACAGATGCCAAAATGTCTGGCCTCAAACCACTCTCATATTTCATGCATTTCCAAGCCTCGTTGGGATCCCTTTGGTAGGTAGTTGAGTGTTTGATCAGTTCTTCAAACTTAGCTGTGTACTCAGCCACACTTCAATTTCCCTGTATCAACAACAGAAATTCGACCTCCTTTGCCTTCTTAACCGGATCTGGAAAATATTTCTTATGGAACGTAGCATAGAAAACCTCCCACATAATCTGTATGTCAGCACTTTCGAGCAAGCCCTTTGCACCCTTCCACCACGCGGCAGCCTCTCCTTTCAGCATATAAGTAGAGAATGCCACCTTTTGTTCATCAGATCATTCTACCACTGAGAAAACCTTCTCCATCTCTTGAATCCATTTGTCAGCTATTTCGGGGTTAGTTGTCCCTTTGAATTCTGGAGGTCTAGCCCTCTTGAATTCTAAGAATTTTCCATGTTCTTGGTTCCCAACTGATTCCTCTGACCTCCTACTCATCTACTCCATCATTACTGTTGCTTGTGCTTGCATAGCCCTAGCCATCTCCTGGAGTGCATTTGCCAGTTCATCACGATTACCTCCACCGCGTGCCCCATGCGTACGTCCGTTTACTGCCATTAGTTCTTAGACACACCAAACAACAGTCATCGAGTTGATCAGGCTCAATACTATAGCTAAGCATGGTAGCAACTATGGCAGTATCACAAGACGATCATGCATTTCTAAATCCTGTATCTGTAACACCCTAATAGAACCCCACTGTGCTTAAGTTCACATTTGGATTCTATTAGTTGTCACTTATGCCTTGCATTTATTTTCTTCTGAAATTAACTTAGAAAAATAGTGGAAGTTTTTTTTTTCTTTAAATAAATTAATTTTTTGAAAACTAAAGCCTGAGTTATCATGTAAATCTCATAGTATATATTCTCATAGATAATTCATATTAAGTAACCTAAGTTATCAAGTTAGGTCTCTAGTGTTCCTAATAGGTTATGAATATCTTGGTATTATCTTTTTCTCTTAGTCTTCTTTGTACTCTTAGTATTTCCATTAATACATTAATACCCTTTTAGATATTTTTAGAGGTTCTTTATATATTTTTATTATGACTTTTATATATATCTCCTGAAGATTATTATTCTACTTAAATCCTTAAAATTATCTCTTTACAAGACTTGAATCTTTTATTTAGAGTTCTGACATCTTTTAGAATAAAATTTGTAGCACTAACATCTTAGATTAGTGTAAATCAACTGTAAATTGTGCATAGTAGGATTCCCAGGAAAGAGAGGTGGGTCACAATGGTCACGCTTAAATACCAAGTCTTTCCTTAGCCAGAACCTTTCCAAATTGCACTCTCACAGTATCACGCTACCTTCAAGACTTTCTCAGCACACTGTCCCAAAAATATATCTCTCATTATGTATTTTCGTGGTGTAAAACTTTATGCATAGCATACATAAGTGTGTTTGTAGATGTGTTAGCTTTTCCACAAAGTTGAAATCAGTCCATTTGCATTTTCCTAGAGTGAGTTACACCTATTTTGCTACTACAAGGTCAGATTAAGAGTTTCAGTCTTAGGCTCTACTTTAAAAATTTATATCTTCGGCTGGGAAACTCCGTTTTAGGTAATTCATTTTGGAGAGTGTTCTACAATGAGTCTAGTTTATAATAAAAATATTTTCATGTCGAGATCCTTCTTACTTTATGAACACTAATTTTCGAAGTAACTACTGCCAGAAATAACTAGAAATTCCAGCACCTGCCATGTTCATGTCTTAAGTTATCTTTATTACTTCAAGTTTCACATACAATCTTTTAAGTTATATTTGAGTTTGATAACATCATAAAAGTACTCATAGCAGAATAACTCAAGTTTGAGGCATTCTATCCATGAGCAAAGTTAGAAGCCAACAATACTTGAACAAATAGAGAAGAAACTCCTACCTCTTGTGTAGGGTCTAAAAAGGGTCTTTCTCTTTTCCTTAAGCTTTGAACAAGAGTCTTTGGAGTGGATGACCCTCCTTGAATCTTGGCTCTAGAACTTGAGTGCTTAAGAAAATATTTCTCACTAGAGTTAAAGATTATAACTCTTGTGAGGGCTAGTGAAAGTTTCGACTTAGGATTTAAGTGTTTGGATGAAGTTTAGAGGATCCAGAGAAGTCTTTGAAGAACATAAGAAGATTGATCGAATAAGAAATAAAGAACACTTAGGGAGTTTCTGAATTGAAGAAAGTTTGAGGAGTATTTATAGTGGAAAGATTAGAGAAAAAACAGAAGAAGGAAAGCACTTGGAGCATGATTTATGGAAACATGTTGGCTGAATTTTGGGATGAAAATGCTCCTTGTTTTGTGCAAACATGTTGGATGAAAATGCTCCATGTTTTGTGCAAACATGTTTCCATGTTTTATGCAAACATGGTGGATGAAAATGCTTCATGTTTTGTGCAAAGATGTTAGTGGAGATTTTCTAACCTTTAGTGCATGTATGTGATTCAGAAATGTGTATGATGTATGTGGTTAAATTATTGTGTTATCATGTTAATCCAATGGCTTAGATTCATTCTTGTCTAAAGACAAGTCTAGGGATTTGTACAAATGACATTATAGTAATTTCTTTAACTAAGACAAGGATATTTTGTAATTTGACAATGATAATGGTATTCTTGTAATTCCATTCATAGAGGAAGGGTATTTTCGTCATTTCATAAGGCAAGGGTAGTTTTGTAATTTCCTTTACATAGCAAGGGCATTTTCGTAATTTCCACTAAGTGATGGCATTTTCGTAATTCTTTGCATTTTTCTCTAGACATACTTAAGTAGTCTATTTGTTGTGTTTCATAACATTTGTCCAGATTCTCTTGGTTTTGCTATCGCTAATTAAGATTAATATTTATCTTAGTTATAAATTTGGGGATGTTACAATATCCCATTGTAACACCCTAATAGAACCCCACCGTGCTTAACTTCACATTTGGATTCTATTAGTTGTCACTTATGCCTTGCATTTATTTTCTTTTGAAATTAACTTAGACAAATAGTGGAATTTTTTTTTTCTTTAAATAAATTTTTTTTTGAAAACTTAAGCCTGTAACGAGAAGTGAAATACATAGCGCTTATATAGATAATAATCAAGTTACATTGCGCACTTAATTAAATAAGTGGAATAAGAGACTAAGTGTAGAACTATTATCACATAAACTGGAATATAATCACTGAATACATAAGTCACAACAGGGCATATATCATACTGATAAGTTATTACAAATAACAATATAAGTTCTACTATTACTAATTGTTTCTCACAAACTATAATGTAACTAAAGCTCGGAATTGCTCCTACTTGAAAGGTTTGAAATCTTCACGCGCTATCTCCTTCCTCAGCTACAGCTTCGTTGCTTTAGGTGGACACGTCTGTCTCTGGTAACGACAACGGAAAATAAACATAGGAGTAAGAAATACATGATTTCTCAGTAGGAGTTCCTACTTATACTAAAAGTGTCATCATTGTCGTCCCAGTCACTTCGGGTTTATTATAAAAAGGTGAACAGGTAAGGATTCAATTATCAAACTTTCACAAACGTGATTAGCCGAAGTGCAGTTACTTTTAAACTAATCTTGAACATTAACAGAAATATTCATTCAGTATTTCATCAAGCATACATATAAGCATATCATGTAAAACCACTAATAAGCAATAATCATTTAGGAGCTGCATGCATTTCATGATTACTCATCCTCAACATTCACTTGTTTAGTGATCATCATCTTTCATTTATTTCATCAACATATTTCTTAATTACTCACGGGATGAATGCATCAATGCCTTAGACCACCCTAAAAGGGTAATGAGCTCATACCGTGGCCGTCGCCACAACCTTTTGGTTTTCTTTCCGTTGCCATGATCTCAACGGTTTAGGGGGTTAAGCCGTGAGTTTTGTAACACCCTAATTTTTAACCCAACTTTCTAGAACACATTAGGTTAAACATTAGGCTATTACTTCATAGTCTCATCCTTTTCTTAAAATACTAAAGGAAAATTACGAGTAAATTTTTTTCTTTTTCTTTTTTTTTTTTTAAAACACATAACAAAGTGAGAGCCACGTTCTTAGTCTAATCGAATAATAGGAATATAAAGCACGCTTAACACTCATAGAGAAACATAGAAATGGAAACATATAACAACTGAGCATAAATCATCACAACAAGAGAAACGTTTCATTAATAACATAACTTAGAATACATAAGTAGTCATACCCTCATTGGGACGGGCAGAGCTTGTAATACAGCAGAAAGGAAGTACAATAGAAACAGAGAAACATAAAGTAAACCATCACTACCCGAGTGCACCTATAGTGAATAACCTCAAAACAAAAGCAGGTTTATCCAGTCTACATGTGAGTGTGTGCACTAAGCCTCCCCTAAAACATCTGCTACTAGAACCCTGGGAAATGGAGTGTAATCGATCCAAGAACGCATAGGCGGGCAGGAGTGGGCATACGTGTAGACTGAGCATGAGCTCCTCGTTAGGGCGCCTCTCGGACGGATGTGTCAATGAAGACCACGAATGTCGCCATCACCTCTGAAGATGTGACTAAGCGAGAAAAAGAAGAGAAAAGAGTGAGAATCTTACTAAAGAATCTCAAGAGGAATCTCCTATTCTAGGGTTACATCGTTCACATCCTCATGAACCTTGGGTTTATTTATAAAAGGTGTTCATGCATATGAGATTCATTATTAGGGTTTATGAAACTATTTATCCAAGGTCCATTTCTTTTAGTATGCATCTTGATGTCATGAATGCAACATGTTTAAGCATGAATGTATGGCAATACTTGAGCACATAAATCAACAAATCACAACAATCTAGATTCATGCAAGTGGCATAAGGGCATATTACAACTCTTACTTTTCTCATACTTATGTGACTTAAAAGCATCATATCTCTTTGTTCTTTTTCTCAAAAACCACCCTCTTAAAACATATCCACCTATTTCCAACCGATACACCGCCTCGGCGATTTTTATCATAACCTCCTATCTCCGTCTCACCTAATCGCCTAGGAATGAGCTCAATCCTAACTAGTCGTCACTAGATTTAATATGGGGTAAAATGAGGGGTAACATAAACATATTTCATTCTTTGAAACGTTCTCTACTGGCCTCGAGTGCACAAATAATTGTCCGCTTTGGTAAGGCTGCATCTGCACATACCCTCACGGATTTGCCTCCTCCTCACCGTAGCAGAGAAGTACGCCTCAATGCTTGTCACATAAAAATATCCTGGGATGCTCGGCCGAACCAGTGTCACCCAGGGTTTTCAACTCATATGGTACTTTAAAACATTTTTCAACCCTTTTAGGTTTGATAGAAATTGGCAGCATAACGGCCGTTTAACTGAATTTCCTTCAAACCAAAATTCATGCCACAAGCTAATCACACAACTTAACATCTCAATAATCATTTCCTCACGTATCATCAATAAAACATTTTAGGTTCATGCATCATCAAGCATATTCTTCTAATACATCATTCTCACATAGATAAACATCATAACATATATTTCAAACTCATCATTCTTACATAGATTATAGCATATAGTCCAAACTCATCATAGCATATATTTTAAACACATCATACTCATATAGATAAAGCTCATGTATCATATATCATACTTGCATAAAATTAAGCATCATAAAAACTCAAGACTTCTTAATGTCTTATGCATCGACCCTTAAGGTCCTTAACTCACAATCTAAGTTATAAATCATCAAAACCTAGTCTCTTGGGAACCTATGAGGTTATAACGAAGTATTTCTCACCTCACACTATGGTCAAGAACATCTCTAGACCTCAAGGATGCAGAATTTAAAATCCCAACTTTACGGGTACCTAGGAGTCACAACAATGACTCTTGCTAAGTCCAGTTTGTTCCTAAAGCATCAAGATTAAGCCCTAAACCAATTATGAGTCATTCCTACACATTTAAACTAATTTAGAACCATGATTATCATTTCTAAACCTTGCTGGACAGAATCCAGAAAATTCCATCATTAAGGGATCTAAAACTCTCAAATTAATTCTTTTCTAGTTCCTAACTTATCCTATCTTTCACATATGAGTCTTAACATTATTTTTACTCAAACATAAGCATCTTATCATTATTAACACAGCTCATACAGTGGCCAAACATAGCAAGGCAGAACCAAAACAAACATCTCCATAAAAGACATGAAACACAATTTTTAAAGCACATACAATACTAGTTTCTCTTGGAACCTTTTTCAACTTTCAAAACTCATTTATGGACACTTTTATCACCTAAAATCATAAAAATACTTAAGAGGGTAATAGCTAAATCATTTTTATCTCAAGAGGTCCTAAATTCATAAAACTTAGTTCTACATATTTCTTATACTTACATAAGCTTAGAAAAATTATAAAGCATAGTTTTCAATACTTGGAAACACCAAAGCTTCTTAGGGCCGAAATAGGGACCAAAAGTAATAAATATTTTTAGACCTTTATTGAGACAACAATGGGCAAGTCTTTGAGCTCTAGGTTCATTAAAGTGATGACATAAAAATAAACATGCTCATGCACTTGTTTTAGTTTTTGCTAGAAAGTAAAGTGAGAGCATAAAATAAATATGTGATGCATTATATTATTATCTTTGATATTTAGGTGAGAACTTGAAACATAAACATGATAATGCATAGCTTGAAATATAAACATGATAATGCAAGCTCCTTTATTACCTTGGTACTTAGTGATAACAAAGAAAGTAAACATGATGTGCAAAGCATAAAATAAATATGGTATGCATTATATTATTATCTTTGATATTTAGGTGAGAACTTGAAATATAAACATGATAATGCAAGTTCCTTTATTACCTTGGTACTTAGTGATAACAAAGAAAGTAAACATGATGTGCGAAGCATAAAATAAATATGGTATGCATTATATTATTATCTTTGATATTTAGGTGAGAACTTGAAATATAAACGTGATAATGCAAGTTCCTTTATTACCTTGGTACTTAGTGATAGCAAAGAAAGTAAACATGATGTGCAAAGCATAAAATAAACATGATGCAAGGTTCATTTTAAAGTGATCTAAAGCTCATCCAAGACTTTAACAACATAATAACCCAACACATATCTCATTACAAAGAGAGCTTTAGAGTTCTTGAACCAAGTTCTCAAAGGAATTATGAGGTTCTTGAACATCATCATCAAGCTCAAACAAAGCAAAACTTTTTGAACAAATAAAACTTCAAAGATCAAAAAGGAAAATGGTAAACTAAATGTTAAAGAAAGGAACAAAGAAACCGAAATCATAATAGCAAGAAAAGTAAAGGTATTCTTGAGTAAAAATCATTTTTGAGTTAGAAAATAAAGTTGGAACTCAAAGAAAATAAAACCTCAAGCTCTAGAGTTTCCTTTGAGATGAACACATAGTCATTATCTAGGAGTCCTCATCATTGAGCTATCATGTACTCATCAAGGCCAAGAGGCCGAAAATACAAGAAAGGGAAACCAAAGAAAGTTTCAAAAAGAAAACCCAAGAGAAAGCTAGAAAGAACTCATTTTCAAGAAGACAAAGTTTAGAAAACACTCCTACCTAAAGTGAAGACAAAAAGCTTGGACTTGAAGATGAAAATGATACGAGCAACACCTCCTAGGATGGTGATGATGATTCGGCCTTGATGAAAGAAAAAGGAAGGAAATGTGTTCTTGGTGAGCTTGTGTTTGAGAATGGAAGTTTAGGTGTTTGTATGATGATCCAAGGTGGTGGGGTGGTGTTTCAAGGTTGTGTGATGATGTTTCAAAAGGAAAAAGAAGAAGATGAAGAAGAAGAATGCTCTTGAGATTTGAGAGAAAAAGGAAGAACTTAGAGAAAAACTACAAAACTAAACTTAGCAAATGAACAAAGTGTAGCAAAGGTTCATCTAGGCATGGTATTTATAGAGAAGAATAAGAGTGAATGAGTGGAGGAGAATGAATCCTCATGGAACATGAGGTGAGGCATGTGTGGAGGAGAATGAATCCTCATGGAACATGAGGTCTCCTCATGGAACATGAGGTGAGAGAATTGCACTTTGATGACATGGCTTCAACCATAGTCTTTGGAGTGTGAAATAAAATTAAATTGTGATAAAATGGATGGTGAATTTCGTGCAGGTCTGATGCAGCAAGGGAGGAGGGAGTTTTGGTCATGTAATAGTGTGTTAGTGATGTGTTTAGGGGTGTATTAGCTTAGGTGTAAGGTTAGGAGTCATTAAGCATAAGTTTAGGTGACTAAGAATGTGATTAGGAACCTTTATGACATGATTAAGGAGTACTCATACATATTTAGGAGATTTTAAATTCATTTTATGAATAAAACAATGTAGACAAAATTCCATAATTTAAGGAATTAGAGAGAGAAAACACTATTCAAGATTCCATGACTAGAAATCTTGAATTTAAAATAAGATTTTAAGTGGTAATTAAGTACTTTTAGGTTCTAATCAACTTTAATAAATTATTTTGACTCAAGATTAATTATGGAAATTAATTAATCTTCGATTAGAGCCTAATATTGCTTAGGTTTGCTTAATCACGCGATTAAGCGTAAAAACACGAAACTAGGGGTAAAATCGTAATTTTGCACTAATTTTGCCCGGGACCTCCATAATTAAAACTGAGGTCGTAGAATACATAAAAACACCTTTTAAAACCATCTGGAGAAGTTTCGGGTTCATCCAGCACTTGCAAATAGGTAAAACACCGCAGGGGCGTTTTGGTCATTTTGACCCGAAAACTCAAAAAATGAGATTTTCGATTCTGAAAAGGTACACAGGTCATCTAATCCCCTTCCAACATTGAGTTTGCCCTTCGAGTACTGGCAGATCAGCTTTCCTCGAATTCTGGGCCGAAAATGACCTCAGGGGCATTTCGGTCATTTTCACTCTAGCAGAAAATCGGGGCGTTACAAGTTTAGCTCAAGTCCACTTTTCCAGACTATCATTGCTACTTTTTCAGGTTTTACTTTTATTCTCACTGAGTGAAATCATCAATACCTTAATCTTCAAAGAGGATTAAGCAGTGAGTTGGTCTATTTATTATTTCATTTGAAACATGAATGTATGCACATTAATAAATCATGGCACAGTCAATTATTTTATCATTATCATTTCATATCTCATCAATACATTCACATTTTTGTATATCACTTCATGTAACATAGACAATATTATGTAAATCTCATCGTAAACATTCTCATAGATAATTCATATTAAGCAACCTAAGTTATCAAGTTAGGTCTCTAGTGTTCCTAATAGGTTATGAATATCTTGGTATTATCTTTTTCTCTTAGTCTTCTTTGTACTCTTAGTATTTCCATTAATACATTAATACCCTTTAAGATATTTTTAGAGGTTCTTTATATATTTTTATTATGACTTTTATATATATCTCCTAAAGATTATTATTCTACTTAAATTCTTAAAATTATCTCTTTACAAGACTTGAATCTTTTATTTAGAGTTCTGACATCTTTTAGAATAAAATTTGTAGCACTAACATCTTAGATTAGTGTAAACCAACTATAATTGTGCATAGTAAGATTCCCAGGAAAGAAAGGTGGGTCACAATGGACACGCTTAAATACCAAGTCTTTCCTTAGCCAGAACCTTTCCAAATTGCATTCTCACAGTATCACGCTACCTTCAAGACTTTCTCAGCACACTGTCCCGAAAATATATATCTCATTCTGTATTTTCGTGGTGTAAAACTTTATGCATAGCATATATAAGTGTATTTGTAGATGTGTTAGCTTTTCCACAAAGTTGAAATCAGTCCATTTGCATTTTTCTAGAGTGAGTGACACCTATTTTACTACTACAAGGTCAGATTAAGAGTTTTAGTCTTATGCTCTACTTTAAAAATTTATATCTTGGGCTAGGAAACTTCGTTTTAGGTGATTATTTTTGGAGAGTGTTCTACAATGAGTCTAGTTTATAATAAAAATATTTTAATTTCGAGATCCTTCATATTTTATGAACACTAAGTTTTGAAGTAACTACTGCCAGAAATAACTAGAAATTCCAGCATCTGCCATGTTCATGTCTTAAGTTATCTTTATTAACTCAAGTTTCACATATAATCTTTTAAGTTATATTTGAGTTTGATAACATCATAAAAGTACTCATAGCAGAATAGAACATGTTGTGTTTTCTAAAAATATAATTATTCAAAACTTTTGATAATAACTCAAGTTTGAGGCATTCTATCCATGAGCAAAGTTAGAAGCCAACAATACTTGAACAAATAAAGAAGAAATTCCTACCTCTTGCGTAGGCTCTAAAAAGGGTCCTTCTCTTCTTCCTTAAGCTTTGAACAAGAGTCTTTGGAGTGGATGACCCTCCTTGAATATTGGCTCTAGAACTTGAGTGCTTAAGAAAATATTTCTCACTAGAGTTAAAGATTATAACTCTTGTGAGGGCTAGTGAAAGTTTGAACTTAGAATTTAAGTGTTTGAATGAAGTTTAGAAGATCAAGAGAAGTCTTTGAAGAACATAAGAAGAATGATAGAATAAGAAAGAAAGAACACTTAGGGAGTTTTTGAATTGAAGAGAGTTTGAGGAGTATTTATAGTGGAAAGATTAGAGAAAAAAACAGAAGAAGGAAAGCACTTGGAGCATGATTTATGGAAACATGTTAGCTGAATTTTGGGATGAAAATGCTCCTTGTTTTGTGCAAACATGTTTCCATGTTTTGTGCAAACATGTTGGACGAAAATGCTCCATGTTTTGTGCAAAGATGTTAGTAGAGATTTTCTAACCTTTAGTGCATGTATGTGATTCAGAAATGTGTATGATGTATGTGGTTAAATTATTGTGTTATCATCTTAATCCAATGGCTTAGATTCATTCTTGTCTAAAGACAAGTCTAGGGATTTGTGCAAATGGCATTGTAGTAATTTCTTTAACTAAAACAAGGATATTTTTGTAATTAGACAATGATAATGGTATTCTTGTAATTCCATTCATAGAGTAAGGGTATCTTTGTCATTTAATAAGGCAAGGGTAGTTTGGTAATTTCCTTTACATAGCAAGGGCATTTTCATAATTTCCACTAAGTGATGGCATTTTCGTAATTCTTTGCATTTTTCTCTAGACATACTTAAGTAGTCTATTTGTTGTGTGTAACGCCCCGATTTTCTGCTAGAGTGAAAATGACCGAAATGCCCCTGAGGTCATTTTCATTGCACGAGGAAAGCCGATCTGGTAGTACTCGAAGGGCAAACTCAATGTTGGAAGGGGATTAGATGACCTGTGTACCTTTCCGGAATCGAAAATCTCATTTTTCGAGTTTTCGGGTCAAAATGACCAAAACGCCCCTGCGATGTTTTACCTATTTGCAAGTGCCGGATGAACCCGAAACTTCTCTAGATGGTTTTAAAAGGCATTGTTATGTATTCTACAACCTCAGTTTTAATTATGGAGGTCCCGGGCAAAATTAGTGCAAAATTACGATTTTACCCCTAGTTTCGTGTTTTTACGCTTAATCGCGTGATTAAGCAAACCTATGCAATATTAGGCTCTAATCGAAGATTAATTAATTTCCATAATTAATCTTGAGTCAAAATAATTTATTAAAGTTGATTAGAACCTAAAAGTGCTTAATTACAACTTAAAATCTTATTTTAAATTCAAGATTTCTAGTCATGGAATCTTGAATAGTGTTTTCTCTCTCCAATTCCTTAAATTATGGAATTTTGTCTACATTGTTTTATTCATAAAATGAATTTAAAATCTCCTAAATATGTATGAGTACTCCTTAATCATGTCATAAAGGTTCCTAATCACATTCTTAGTCACCTAAACTTATGCTTAATGACTCCTAACCTTACACCTAAGCTAATACACCCCTAAACACATCACTAACACACTATTACATGACCAAAACTCCCTCCTCCCTTGCTGCATCAGACCTGCACGGAATTCATCATCCATTTTATCACAATTTAATTTTATTTCACACTCCAAAGACTATGGTTGAAGCCATGTCATCAAAGTGCAATTCTCTCACCTCATGTTCCATGAGGATTCATTCTCCTCCACTCATTCACTCTTATTCTTCTCTATAAATACCATGCCTAGATGAACCTTTGCTACACTTTGTTCATTTGCCAAGTTTAGTTTTTTAGTTTTTCTCTAAGTTCTTCCTTTTTCTCTCAAATCTCAAGAGCATTCTTCTTCTTCATCTTCTTCTTTTCCTTTTGAAACATCATCACACAACCTTGAAACACCACCCCACCACCTTGGATCATCATACAAACACCTAAACTTCCATTCTCAAACACAAGCTCACCAAGAACACATTTCCTTCCTTTTTCTTTCATCAAGGCCGAATCATCATCACCATCCTAGGAGGTGTTGCTCGTATCATTTTCATCTTCAAGTCCAAGCTTTTTGTCTTCACTCTAGGTAGGAGTGTTTTCTAAACTTTGTCTTCTTGAAAATGAGTTCTTTCTAGCTTTCTCTTGGGTTTTCTTTTTGAAACTTTCCTTGGTTTCCCTTTCTTGTATTTTCGGCCTCTTGGCCTTGATGAGTACATGATAGCTCAATGATGAGGATTCCTAGATAATGACTATGTGTTCATCTCAAAGGAAACTCTAGAGCTTGAGGTTTTATTTTCTTTGAGTTCCAACTTTATTTTCTAACTCAAAAATGATTTTTACTCAAGAATACCTTTACTTTTCTTGCTATTATGATTTCGGTTTCTTTGTTCCTTTCTTTAACATTTCGGTTACCATTTTCCTTTTTGATTTTTGAAGTTTTATTTGTTCAAAAAGTTTTGCTTTCTTTGATCTTGATGATGATGTTCAAGAACCTCATAATTCCTTTGAGAACTTGGTTCAAGAACTCTAAAGCTCTCTTTGTAATGAGATATGTGTTGGGTTATTATGTTGTTAAAGTCTTGGATGAGCTTTAGATCACCTTAAAATGAACCTTGCATCATGTTTATTTTATGCTTTGCACATCATGTTTACTTTCTTTGCTATCACTAAGTACCAAGGTAATAAAGGAACTTGCATTATCATGTTTATATTTCAAGTTCTCACCTAAATATCAAAGATAATAATATAATGCATACCATATTTATTTTATGCTTTGCACATCATGTTTACTTTCTTTGTTATCACTAAGTACCAAGGTAATAAAGGAGCTTGCATTATCATGTTTATATTTCAAGCTATGCATTATCATGTTTATGTTTCAAGTTCTCACCTAAATATCAAAGATAATAATATAATGCATCACATATTTATTTTATGCTCTCACTTTACTTTCTAGCAAAAACTAAAACAAGTGCATGAGCATGTTTATTTTTATGTCATCACTTTAATGAACCTAGAGCTCAAAGACTTGCCCATTGTTGTCTCAACAAAGGTCTAAAAATATTTATTGCTTTTGGTCCCTATTTCAGCCCTAAGAGGCTTTGGTGTTTCCAAGTATTGAAAACTATGTTTTATAATTTTTCTAAGCTTATGTAAGTATAAGAAATATGTAGAACTAAGTTTTATGAATTTAGGACCTCTTGAGATAAAAATGATTTAGCTATTACCCTCTTAAGTATTTTTATGATTTTAGGTGATAAAAGTGTCCATAAATGAGTTTTGAAAGTTGAAAAAGGTTCCAAGAGAAACTAGTATTGTATGTGCTTTAGAAATTGTGTTTCATGTCTTTTATGGAGATGTTTGTTTCGGTTCTGCCTTGCTATGTTTGGCCACTGTATGAGCTGTGTTAATAATGATAAGATGCTTATGTTTGAGTAAAAATAATGTTAAGACTCATATGTGAAAGATAGGATAAGTTAGGAACTAGAAAAGAATTAATTTGAGAGTTTTAGATCCCTTAATGATGGAATTTTATGGATTCTGTCCAGCAAGGTTTAGAAATGATAATCATGGTTCTAAATTAGTTTAAATGTGTAGGAATGACTCATAATTGGTTTAGGGCTTAATCTTGATGCTTTAGGAACAAACTGGACTTAGAAAGAGTCATTGTTGTGACTCCTAGGTACCCGTAAAGTTGGGATTTTAAATTCTGCATCCTTGAGGTCTAGAGATGTTCTTGACCATAGTGTGAGGTGAGAAATACTTAGTTATAACCTCATAGGTTCCCAAGAGACTAGGTTTTGATGATTTATAACTTAGATTGTGAGTTAAGGACCTTAAGGGTCGATGCATAAGATATTAAGAAGTCTTGAGTTTTTATGATGCTTAATTTTATGCAAGTATGATATATGATACATGAGCTTTATCTATGTGAGTATGATGTGTTTAAAATATATGCTATGATGAGTTTGGAATATATGCTATAATCTATGTAAGAATGATGACTTTGAAATATATGTTATGATGTTTATCTATGTGAGAATGATGTATTAGAAGAATATGCTTGATGATGCATGAACCCTAAAATGTTTTATTGATGATACGTGAGGAAATGATTATTGAGATGTTAAGTTGTGTGATTAGCTTGTGGCATGAATTTTGGTTTGAAGGAAATTCAGTTTAACAGCCGTTATGCTGCCGAATTTCTATCAAACCTAAAAGAGTTGAAAAATGTTTTAAAGTACCATATGAGTTGAAAACCCTGGGTGACACTGGTTCGGCCGAGCACCCCCAGGATATTTTTATGTGACAAGCATTGAGCGTACTTCTCCTGATACGGTGAGGAGGAGGCAAATCCGTGAGGGTATGTGTAGATGCAGCCTTACCAAAGCGGACAATTCGCTGTGCACTCGAGGCCAGTAGAACATTTCAAAGAATGAAATATGTTTATGTTACCCCCTCATTTTACCCCATATTAAATCTAGTGACGACTAGTTAGGATTGAGCTCATTCCTAGGCGATTAGGTGAGACGGAGATAGGAGGTTATGATAAAAATCGCCAAGCGGTGTATCGGTTGGAAATAGGTGGATATGTTTTAAGAGGGTGGTTTTTGAGAAAAAGAACAAAAGAGATATGATGCTTTTAAGTCACATAAGTATGAGAAAAGTAAGAGTTGTAATATGCCCTTATGCCACTTGCATGAATCTAGGTTGTTGGGATTTGTTGATTTATGTGCTCAAGTATTGCCATACATTCATGCTTAAACATGTTGCATTCATGACATCAAGATGCATACTAAAAGAAATGGACCTTGGATAAATAGTTTCATAAACCCTAATAATGAATCTCATATGCATGAACACCTTTTATAAATAAACCCAAGGTTCCTGAGGATGTGAACGATGTAACCCTAGAATAGGAGATTCCTACTGAGATTCTTTAGTAAGATTCTCACTCTTTTCTCTTCTTTTTCTCGCTTCCGTCACATCTTCAGAGACTGATGGCGACATTCATGGTCTTCATTGACACATCCGTCCGAGAGGTGCCCTTAACGAGGAGCTCACGCTCAGTCTACACGTATGCCCACTCCTGCCGCTTCATGCTCTTGGATCGGTTACACTCCATTTCCCCGGGTTCTAGTAGCAGATGTTTTAGGGGAGGCTTAGTGCACACACTCACATGTAGACTGGATAAACCTGCTTTTGTTTTGAGGTTATTCACTATAGGTGCACTTGGGTAGTGATGGTTTACTTTATGTTACTTTACGTTTCTCTGTTTCTATTGTACTTCCTTTCTCACAGATTACAAGCTCTGCCCGTCCCAATGAGGGTATGACTACTTATGTATTCTAAGTTATGTTATTAATGAAACGTTTCTCTTGTTGTGATGATTTATGCTCAGCTGTTATATGTTTCCATTTCTGTGTTTCTCTATGAGTGTTAAGCGTGCTTTATATTCCTATTATTCGATTAGACTAAGAACGTGGCTCTCACTTTGTTGTGTGTTTTAAAAAAAAAAAAAAAATTTACTCGTAATTTTCCTTTAGTATTTTAAGAAAAGGATGAGACTATGAAGTAATAGCCTAATGTTTAACCTAATGTGTTCTAGAACGTTGGGTTAAAAATTAGGGTGTTACATTGTGTTTCATAACATTTGTCCAGATTCTCTTGGTTTTGCTATCGATAATTAAGATTAATATTTATCTTAGTTATAAATTTGGGGATGTTACATTTCTCCCCTTCTTATTAAAAATTTTGCCCTCAAAATTTGATACCTGTGAATAGGTTCGGAAATTCTTTTCGCATAGCTTCCTCGAGCTCCCATGTGTGCTCTTCCATTCCATCTTGTCCCCAGGCTACTCGGACCAGAGATACAGATTTGTTTCTCAGCTGCTTGATGCCATGATCCACGATCCTCATCGGTGGTAATTCAAAAGTTAAGTCATCTTTTAATTGTATAGTTTCTGGCTCAAACACATGACTGGGGTCTGACTGATACTTTCTCAATTGGGACATATGAAAAACATTGTGTAGGTTAGACAAATTTGGAGGTAATGCAATTTGGTGGGCGGAGGGACCTACCTTTTTGAGGATTTGGAAGGGTCCTAAGAATCTAGGGCTGAGCTTTTTTACTTTCATTGCACGACCTATACCTGTGGTAGGAGTAATTCACAAGAATATGTATTCTCCTTCTTGAAATTTAAGAGGTTTCCTTCTCTTGTCAGCATAGCTCTTCTGCCTACTTTGAGCAGTGAGGATTCTTTCCCTAATTCTCTTTATTTGTTTGGTTGTCTCTTCTACCAAATCAGGGCCCAAAATACTTTGCTCTCCCGGGTCACACCAACAAAGTGGTGATTGACACTTTCTACCATACAAAGCCTCATAGGGTGCCATCCCAATGCTAGTGTGGTAACTATTATTATATGCAAACTCAATCAATGGAAGCTGTTTGTCCCAACTTTTTGGCTGGTCTAAGACACATGCTCTTAGCATATCCTCAAGGGTTTGAATTGTTCTTTTTGATTGTCCATCAGTTTGAGGGTGATAGGCAGTGCTTAGACACAACCTTGAACCAAACGCCTTTTGCAAAGCTCCCCAAAATCTTGAGGTGAACCTTGGATCCCTATCTGAGACAATGGTTTTGGGTACTCCATGGAGCCTCATTATCTCTTGGATGTATAGTTGAGCTAACTTTTCCAAAGGGTAATTTGCTCGAATGGGTAAAAAGTGAGCAGATTTGGTCAATCTATCCACAATTACCCATATAGAGTCATGTCCGGTAGGCGTTCTTGGCAATCCCATCACGAAATCCATGGATATTTCTTCCTATTTCCATTCAGGGATTTCGAGAGGTTGCAGCGCTCCGGAGGGTTTTTGATGCTCTATCTTCACTTTTTGGCATACCAAACATTTTTGCACTATATTTGCTATATCTGCTTTCATCTTTGGCCACCAGAACATCTTTTTTAGGTCATGGTACATCTTGGTTATACCGGGGTGTACACTAAATTGACTCTTGTGGGCTTCTTCCAAAATGCTAGCTCTCAATCCTTCTTTTGCAGGTACACAGATTCTCCCTTGGTATCTCCACACTCCTTCCTTATCCTGGACAAACACTTTTCAACTTTCCTGCTTTGACAAGGGTTAAGGTTCTAAGGAAATCCTCATCTTCCCTTTGGGTTTGAATTATTTGATCCTTAAAGCTACTGGTTACACTTAGTTGGCTTAATCGAATTTGTTCTGAAGTCCCTCTATATCCTAAGTTGAGGTTCCTAAAATCTTCTATCAGCTCATTTTCTTTCACCATGAGCCAAGCGGCATGCAAGGACTTACGACTCAAAGCGTCTGCTACCACATTTGCCTTTCCTGGGTGGTAGTTCAACCCAAAGTCATAGTCCTTGAGAAACTCCATCCAACGCCTTTGTCTCATATTGAGTTCCTTTTGGTTGAAGAGGTATTTGAGATTTTTGTGGTCAGAAAAGACTTCAAACCTTACACCATAAAGATGATGTCTCCAGTTTTTAAGGCAAAGACAATAGCCGCTAGCTCTAAGTCATGGGTTGGGTAATTAACTTCATGGGTTTTGAGCTGTCTAGAGGCATAGGCTACTACATTCCTATTTTGCATCAAAACACATCCTAGTCCTCTTCCCGAGGCATCACAATACACCTCAAATTTTTCTTTTGGGTCAGGTAGGAGTAGGACAGGGGTAGTGGTCAACTTCTTTTTTAGTTCTTGGAAACTCTCTTCACATTCTGGGCTCCATATAAAAGCTGAATTCTTCCTTGTTAGCTTGGTGAGGGGTAAGGCAATTTGGGAAAAACCTCTAATGAACCTTCGATAGTAACTGCCAGCCCTAGAAAACTCCTAATCTCCTTCACAAAGGGTAGGGGTTTCCCATTGTTGCACCGCTTCTATCTTACTTGGGTCTACTGCTATTCCCCCATGTGACACTACATGACCTAAGAACTTAACTTCCTTCATCCAAAATTCACACTTGGACAACTTTGCATAAAGTTTCTTGTTCCTCAACACCTCCAACACCACTCGTAAGTGTTCTTCGTGCTCTTCTTCAGTTCTAGAGTAAACTAGAATGTCATCGATGAACACTATTACAAACTTGTCCAAGTATGGTCTAAATATCCTATTCATGTAGTCCATAAACACTGCCGGTGCATTGGTTAACCCAAACGACATCACATTAAACTCATAATGTCCATATCTAGTCCTAAAGGCTGTCTTTGGTATGTCCTCCTCCTTCACTCGAATCTGGTGGTATCCTGATCGCAGATCTATCTTGGAAAACACTTGGGCTCCTCTTAATTGGTCCATGAGGTCATCTATTCTAGGCAAAGGGTATTTATTTTTTATAGTCACTTTGTTTAGCTGCCTAAAATCCACACATAATCGCATACTCCCATCCTTCTTCTTAACAAACAGCACTGGGGCTCCCCATGGTGAAGCACTGGGCCTAATGAATTTCTTCTGTAGTAGTTCCTCTAATTGCTTCTTCAACTCTGTTAACTCGGCCAATGGCATCCTATAAGGAGCTATAGATATGGGTCCTGCTCCTGCACCAAATGTATAGAAAACTCAATCTCCCTTTTTGGAGGAAATTCAGGTATGTCATCAGGAAAAACATCTCAGAATTCCTTTACTACAAGAATCTTTTCTAGAGCTTGCTCCACTTCTTTCTCACTTGTCATTAGGAAGACATATCCTCGCTTTTCATTCCTACTATCCCCCATGATAATGGAGTTTAGGTATAGTCGTACCTTTCTATCAAGTTTAGAGGGATTGGGTAAAGATGGTTTGGGAAGAAATACTAGTGACTTATTTGCACAATGTAGTAACACACGGTTAGTCGAAAGCCAATCCATGCCCAAGATTACATCAAAACTGCATAAGGGTAGACAAACTAAATCATGATGAAAAATCCTATCAGCTACCTCAAATTCAAAATTTAGGCAGGCTTGATTAGTTCTAACAGTATTTATAGTGGGTGTAAAGACAACTAAGATGATTTTTAAGTCAGATATATACAACCTCAACTTATTAGCACAATGATATGAAATGAATGAATGTGTTGCGCTAGAATCAAACAATACAATTAAGGGTTTTCCATTAATTATACACTTACCTTGAATCAGATCATCGGATTCTGAGGGCATCTCAGCAGTGATAGCAAACACGCGTCCCTGTGCCTTAGGCTTAAGTGTAGAGGACTGATTGAACTTTAGGCACTCTCTAGAATAGTGTCCTGCTTGTCCACACCGATAACAAACATTCTTACCAAATCTGCATTCCCCTCCATGTATCTTTCCACAAGTGGCACAAGGGGGTCTAGTCATAGGTTCAGGGACAGTAGCCATCCTAGGTCGATTAACAGCTTGTGTCCTAGGTTGATTCATCATAGGGTGTTGGGGTTGTTTCCCTTTAAATCCACGTCCTTGGTAGGGTTTCTTGTGAGGGGGTGGGAACCCTCGGTGACCTTGTTGAGCAGACCTCTTCCTATTCTCTTCAACTCGGTGGGCAACTAGTCGGCATTGCAACTCTCACCACTTGGCTTTGTCGACTAAAGATGCATAGTCAGTGACCTCCAGTGGAGCCACAGATGCCAAAATGTCTGGCCTCAAACCACTCTCATATTTCATGCATTTCCAAGCCTCGTTGGGATCCCTTTGGTAGCTAGTTGAGTGTTTGATCAGTTCTTCAAACTTAGCTGTGTACTCAGCTACACTTCGATTTCCCTGTGTCGAATGTAAATTCTACTTCCTTTGCCTTCTTAACCGGATCTGGAAAATATTTCTTGTGGAACGTAGCATAGAAAACCTCCCACGTAATCTGTATGTCAGCACTTTCGAGCAAGTCCTTTGCAACCTTCCACCACGCGGCAGCCTCTCCTTTCAGCATATAAGTAGAGAATGCCACCTTTTGTTCATCAGAGCATTCTACCACTGAGAAAACCTTCTCCATCTCTTGAATCCATTTGTCAGCTATTTCGGGGTTAGTTGTCCCTTTGAATTTTGGAGGTCCAGCCCTCTTGAATTCTAAGAATTTTCCATGTTCTTGGTTCCCAACTGATTCCTCTGACCTCCTACTCATCTGCTCCATCATCACTGTTGCTTGTGCTTGCATAGCCCTAGCCATCTCCTGGAGTGCATTTGCCAGTTCGTCACGATTACCTCCACCACGTGCCCCATACGTACGTCTGTTTGCTGCCATTAGTTCCTAGACACACCAAACAACAGTCATCGAGTTGATCAGGCTCAATACTATAGCTAAGCATGGTAGCAACTATGGCAGTATCACAAGACGATCATGCATTTCTAAATCCTATATCCTATCATACAGATAAGATTAATAGCATGATATCATAGACAGAAGCATAGTCAGTCCATTCCTCAGGCTTAAATAGGATGAACTGCTCTGATACCATAATGTAACACCCTAATAGAACCCCACCATGCTTAAGTTCACATTTGGATTCTATTAGTTGTCACTTATGCCTTGCATTTATTTTCTTTTGAAATTAACTTAGAAAAATAGTGGAAGTTTTTTTTTTCTTTAAATAAATTATTTTTTTGAAAACTTAAGCATATAATGAGAAGTGAAATACATAGCGCTTATATAGATAATAATCAAGTTACATTGCGCACTTAATTAAATAAGCGGAATAAGAGACTAAGTGTAGAACTATTATCACATAAACTGGAATATAATCACTTAATACATAAGTCACAACAGGGCATATATCATACCAATAAGTTATTACAAATAACAATATAAGTTCTACTATTACTAATTGTTTCTCACAAACTATAATGTAACTAAAGCTTGGAATGCTCCTACTTCAAAGGTTTGAAATCTTCACGCGCTACCTCCTTCCTCAGCTACAGCTTTGTTGCTTTAGGTGGACACGTCTATCTCTGGTAACGACAACGGAAAATAAACATAGGAGTGAGAAATACATGATTTCTCAGTAGGAGTTCCTACTTGTACTAAAAGTGTCATCGTTGTCGTCCCAGTCACTTCGAGTTTATTATAAACAGGTGAACAGGTAAGGATTCAATTATCAAACTTTCACAAACGTGATTAGCCGAAGTGCAGTTACTTTTAAACTAATCTTGAACATTAGCAGAAATATTCATTCAGTATTTCATCAAGCATACATATAAGCATATCATGTAAAACCACCAATAAGCAATAATCATTTAGGAGCTGCATGCATTTCATGATTACTCATCCTCAACATTCACTTGTTTAGTGATCATCATCTTTCATTTATTTCATCAACATATTTCTTAATTACTCACAGGATGAATGCATCAATGCTTTAGACCACCCTAAAAGGGTAATGAGCTCATACTGTGGCCGTCGCCACAACCTTTTGGTTTTCTTTCCGTTGCCATGATCTCAACGGTTTAGGGGGTTAAGCCGTGAGTTTAGCTCAAGTCCACTTTTCCAGACTATCATTGCTACTTTTTCAGGTTTTACTTTTATTCTCACTGAGTGAAATCATCAATACCTTAATCTTCAAAGAGGATTAAGCAGTGAGTTGGTTTATTTATTATTTCATTTGAAACATGAATGTATGCACATTAATAAATCATGGCACAGTCAATTATTTTATCATTATCATTTCATATCTCATCAATACATTCACATTTCTGTATATCACTTCATGTAACATAGACAATATCATGTAAATCTCATCGTAAACATTCTCATAGATAATTCATATTAAGCAACCTAAGTTATCAAGTTAGGTCTCTAGTGTTCCTAATAGGTTATGAATATCTTGGTATTATCTTTTTCTCTTAGTCTTCTTTGTACTCTTAGTATTTCCATTAATACATTAATACCCTTTAATATTTTTAGAGGTTCTTTATATATTTTTATTATGATTTTTATATATATCTCTTGAAGATTATTATTCTACTTAAATCCTTAAAATTATCTCTTTACAAGACTTGAATCTTTTATTTAGAGTTCTGACATCTTTTAGAATAAAATTTGTAGCACTAACATCTTAGATTAGTGTAAATCAACTGTAAATTGTGCATAGTAGGATTCCCAGGAAAGAGAGGTGGGTCACAATGGACAAACTTAAATATCAAGTCTTTCCTTAGCCAGAACCTTTCCAAATTGCACTCTCACAGTATCACGCTATCTTCAATACTTTCTCAGCACACTGTCCCGAAAATATATCTCTCATTCTGTATTTTCGTGGTGTAAAACTTTATGCATAGCATACATAAGTGTGTTTGTAGATGTGTTAGCTTTTCCACAAAGTTGAAATCAGTCCATTTGCATTTTTCTAGAGTGAGTTATACCTTTTTTAATACTACAAGGTCAGATTAAGAGTTTCAGTCTTAGGCTCTACTTTAAAAATTTATATCTTGGGCTAGGAAACTCCGTTTTAGGTGATTCTTTTTGGAGAGTGTTCTACAATGAGTCTAGTTTATAATAAAAATATTTTCATTTCGAGATCCTTCATATTTTATGAACACTAATTTTCGAAGTAACTACTGCCAGAAATAACTAGAAATTCCAGCATCTGCCATGTTCATGTCTTAAGTTATCTTTATTAATTCAAGTTTCACATATAATCTTTTAAGTTATATTTGAGTTTGATAACATCATAAAAGTACTCATAGCAGAATAGAACATGTTGTGTTTTCTAAAAATATAATTATTCAAAACTTTTGACAATAACTCAAGTTTGAGGCATTCTATCCATGAGCAAAGTTAGAAGCCAACAATACTTGAACAAATAAAGAAGAAACTCCTACCTCTTGTGTAGGGTCTAAAAGGGTCCTTCTCTTCTTCCTTAAGCTCTAGAACTTGAGTGCTTAAGAAAATATTTCTCACTAGAGTTAAAGATTGTAACTCTTATGAGGGCTAGTGAAAGTTTGAACTTAGAATTTAAGTGTTTGGATGAAGTTTAGAGGATCAAGAGAAGTCTTTGAAGAACATAAGAAGAATGATAGAATAAGAAAGAAAGAACACTTAGGGAGTTTTTGAATTGAAGAGAGTTTGAGGAGTATTTATGGTGGAAAGGTTAGAGAAAAAAAACAGAAGAAGGAAAGCACTTGGAGCATGATTTATGGAAACATGTTGGCTGAATTTTGGGATGAAAATGCTCCTTGTTTTGTGCAAACATGTTTCCATGTTTTGTGCAAACATGTTTCCATGTTTTGTGCAAACATGTTGGATGAAAATGCTCCATGTTTTGTGCAAACATGTTTCCATGTTTTATGCAAACATGTTGGATGAAAATGCTCCATGTTTTGTGCAAAGATGCCCTGTTGTGACTTATGTATTAAGTGATTATATTCCAGTTTATGTGATAATAGTTATACACTTAGTATCTTATTCCGCTTATTTAATTAAGTGCGCAATGTAACTTGATTATTATCTATAAAAGCGCTATGTATTTCTCTTCTCGTTACAGGCTTAAGTTTTCAAAAAAATTAATTTATTTAAAGAAAAAAAAACTTCCACTATTTTTCTCAGTTAATTTCAAAAGAAAATAAATGCCAGGCACAAGTGACAACTAATAGAATCCAAATGTGAACTTAAGCACAGTGGGGTTCTATTAGGGTGTTACAGGAAAAGCCCTTCTCACTCATCCACAAACTCAAAGGAAGAATCAAAATTAGAGACCTTAAGAATGTACACATCATTAAGGTTGTTCTAAAGAAAGAAAAAACTTTTTCTTCTAAGTCTTTCGATTCAAAAGGAACATTTTCCATGGATACACAAGATAATGACACCACTCTTCTTCTAACTAAAACTGCTTCCAAACAATCTCCTAATCAAAACGTTGGTCCTTCGCTAAGCCAACATCTGCCAATAGCACCATCAAGCAGTATAGACACCCAGTTATTGCTGCAAGAACAACGCCTCATTAAAAACTGACTAGATTAATTGGAAGCTCACTCATGGAGACATGAGACTCTTCTGATGGAAATTCTCTAAGAGGTAAAGCATCGAGTCTGATGATGTGGCTTCTGGTTCCCGATAAACCTTCTTTTGATGATGATAAAAGGGGGAGAAGAAAAGAAATGAAGAAAATCATGAGCTGAGGAACTTAAGGGGAGATCATGCTGAGGGGGAGCCAAAAATCTTTTAAGCATGCATTTTTCTTTCCTGTCTAGAACTTGTTTGTGCCTTAACAATTTCTCTTTATAATTTGACAATTTCTTTCTCTGGTTATATAATCTGCTATAATTGCTCATCTATCATGTTCATGCTTGGTTTTATTTTTCTTTACTTTAAGTCTTAATATGCTTTGATACATATCAATGCCTACCTATCATGCTTAACTAATCATATATCATGCCTGTTGATGTATGCTTATGATCTCTTAAGCGCTTACTCTGAATTGCTTATCCATTAATATGCTAGAGAAATTAGCTCACATCTATATTCATGATTAGCTCTAGCAAGTATCTTGCGAAGCACAAAATCTCTCCATTGTTGCTTTGATACTCGTATTTAATTGATGTGCTTCGATATGTATAATTTGCTTAAAATGCCAATCTTTATAAAAAAAAACACATTTTCCTTGACATGCGTACAAGCTGTTCTATATAAGTTGATCAAATACAGTTGTGAATAGTTTCTGAGAGCCTTCAGAAACCTGTTTCTATATGCTTTTAATCCAACTAAGATTAGCTAGTAAACCTCAGAACCTCTCTAGTGTTAGGCACTTATATGACAAACAATCTGTTATATTCTGATTCATAAATGTATCAATGAGTAAAATTATATAGATAGCATAAACATATGTTTAGTAGAGGCATTCTAGTCATCATGGTTCAGTTTGGAAAGGCTGGGAAGAACTACTTGCGACATGATGATAGAAGCGTTTCTGGTCATCATGGTTTAGTCACGGTTCAGCCTGGAGAGGCTAGTTCAAAACTACTCGATTCGTCTTGGAGAGCCTGATACAAAACTACTCAGTTTGTGACAGTAGGGGTTATCCATTATTCACTGGTAAGAGCTTGGGAAAGCTACTGTAAAGACTATCCTGTTTACTTTCTCAGGTTGAGAAAGTCATTTAGTGAAATCTTAACATGTGTTGAGTACTAGATATAGGCAACTTGGCCAAATCAGTATAAAAAAATTTGTCATTTTTCTCTTCCCTGATCTCTTATTTTATGTTTTGCTCTTTACCTTAATAACTGCTAAAATATGGTTATAACTATGATGTTATTAATACATGCTTCAGAGATCTACTTTCTAAAACAATTAACCATAATTTCGTTGCACTTCAAGCTTAATACTTTATAGTATTTTCGTTAAATGTTTCAGATTTCAAGAAAGTACTAAAGCATGATTCAACCCCGGTTCTCGTGCACTCTTTTATCTACGCCATTTTGCTATAGTAACAAAATTAGCAAAATTTGCAGTATCAATTCCATCAATTCAGTAGCAATATGATCAGCCCCGGTTCTTATTTTTTTATGGTAGTAAAAGTCTTTAACATGACCCATGAAAAATCATCTTGTTACCTTAGAATGTTTGCTTCAACATATAATTTTTCTAACTCATAAAAATTCCTACAAATGCATTAGAAAATTCGTGATCAATTCCTACCTTTGATAAAACGAAAATCTAGCAACATAGTCTAAAACTCCTTTTGATAAAAATGATTTTTCAACAACACCAAATTACTCCACCAATATAAATACATCTATATCTATGTGAAATCATACATTAGAACTAGATTTATCAACCTCAAACAATCAAAATCTGTAAGAAACATAATTATAACAAACAAGACACAAAACCTTGCTTTTGGAGACTTAAGGATTCTTTGCTCCAAATGATGTTCCAAGAAGGATTTTCCTCACTTCAAAGCCTCCAAACCAACACCAAACCATTCCTTAGGCATGTAGTAGGGTATATCAAGGTGAGAATTGTAACGCCCCAAATTTTTACTGCTATGTAAAATTACCAAAATGCCCCTAGGTAAATTTTGCATGAGAATTGAGGTCGAGCAATCCTTAAATAAGGAATTTTAACATTAGGACAACATTATTTGAGGCTTGAATAGCAATCTGTGTGAAAATCATAAATCCCGATTTTTCTGTGTGCAAATGACCAAATTGCCCCTGAGGTTATTTTGCCCCGAAAATCAAAGATAACCAATCCCGATTATCTTCAAGGGGTTAATTTTATATTTGAAGGGGATTATTTGTTTTATGTTGATGTCATGGTAAAAATCTCAACTCTGAATTTTTACTATATGTAAAAATTATCAAATTACCCCTATGGTAACTTAGTGCAAAATTGAGTAATCCGTGAACCCAGTTACCACCCAAGAAGTTTAAAAATGTTTATTACAAGTATAACTTGATATTTAGAAGTGTCCAGATAATTCTGGAAAGTATTTACATG
The DNA here is from genome assembly GCA_031216105.1 of Dalbergia cultrata. Taxonomy (NCBI): domain Eukaryota; kingdom Viridiplantae; phylum Streptophyta; class Magnoliopsida; order Fabales; family Fabaceae; genus Dalbergia; species Dalbergia cultrata. The sequence goes on along the minus strand of CM062346.1, from coordinate 40,381,403 downwards.
AAATTACCTTTTTACCCCTACTTGAGCTAAATAAGATTTCTTGTGTAATTGAAGATATGTTAAAGCCCAAATTGGACTCAAATTGATTTCGTTCATTAACCTTAAGTTAAAAATTAATTACCTAAGGTTAAAAATAATTACTAGAGGTAATTAAACCTAAGATTACCTATGGTCAAAAAAATAAATCACCTTTTCCCTTAATTACAAGAACTCATAGAATTAGCGAAATGTTAAGATCAAAAGTTAAGAATTACGGTTTAGGTAACATCTAGCTTAGAGATTTATGTTACTAATTTATTTTTACTCATTTGAAATTAAATTCAATTACTAGTATATGATTATTCTTTTACCTTGCTTTGATTAGTCCTAAATGCTTAACCTTTTACCATTTTCACTAATTTATCAATTTCTAATCTTTTACCTAAGTAATTATACATCTAATACATGTTTTACCACTTATTAAAGAACACAAATCTGATCCTATAATGACCAGAAACCAGTGGCCACATGCTTCCTTGTGCATCATGATTTATTGATTTTCCAACATAAAAACATATCCAACAATGACACCACACCTTTAGCTTTCTTTTGCATTATTTATGGTTACGTTTAATCAAAAGAAAACCCACCCATTTCAGCCATAATGTAAGCAGCCAAGATGTCTCCCACCTGCATCATATTTTAGCATTTCCATCCATTATACATGTGCAAAATCATTACAATACCATAAGCTTTCTTTTTCTAAAGTTTTCTTTAACCAAAAAATGAAATAAATCCTCCATTTTTCCAGCCTTTAGGCCACGGCCAAACAGCCTTCATGGAGCTATAAATACATGCTTTTCCATTGCTAAAATGTTCACACAAACACTCTTAGCATTTTCTTACTTGATAGTTTTCTTACTCAAAGTTTGCTCAAAGTTTGCTCAAAGTTCTCTAATTTTCTCAAGAATTCCAGCTTTCTTTTTCTTCCTCATTCTCACTCAAGAGACTTCATTTCCAACCTCTAACCAAGCTCTAAACCTCAAGCATACATATTCCAGTCATAAACCAACTCATAAACACCTAAACTTTCCATTTTCTAAGCTTTAGAACACAAGAAAAATCCTTCCTCAACACCAACCTTCTTGGCCGAAATATCACAAGTATTAAGATCATATTTTTGGTTCTTGATTAATCATAGAAGATCAAGCTTTCTTTAAGAAACAAGAAACAACTTGGTAGGGACTTTATTTCATATTCTTTCTCATGTTCTTCTTTAATTCTTTGAATTTTTATGATGACCATGGCTTGATAATAAATTTAAGAAATAAGGTTCTTGGAACCTTGGTAATAAAGGACTCTAATGCTTACTAATGTTTAAGATCTATTAGGGACAAGAATTTAATCTTGTGAAGCTTTTGAGCTTTAACTGAGCAAGATATAAAATGGACTTGCACTCATGTTTAAATTTCAAGCTCTTGCATCTCATGTTTATGTTTCAATGCCTTGCATATCATATTTATTTTTCAAGCCATCACCTTAAATCTAGAAGATTAAAGAAATGGATTTGCATTATCATGTTTAATTTTCAAGTCTTGCATATCATATTTATTTCAAGTCATCACTAAATTTTAAAGACTTAATAATGAATGTGCATCTCATGTTTATAATTCAAGCCTTGCACATTATATTTATATTTTCAAGTCATCACCTTATAATGTTAAAGATTAAAAAAAATGAGGTTGCATAGCATGTTTACTTTTGGTTATCACCTAAGATCTTAAAGCTCAAAAATTGTCCTTGGATCTTAAATGAAAATTTTATTTCATGGCTATGCTAATGGATATGTATTTTTGGTCATGATATGATGGTGAGGTTGTGTGCTTTAGAAGTTTTACAAGTCTTGAAACTTAAAAGATAGTAAAAATAACATTTTCATGAGCAAAAAGATTTATTATTAAACCTTGTGATTTGCTCTCTATTTGGTATTAATATTTGGTCATGCTAAGTGGTAAAAATAATTTTAAGTGTTTCCTAAGTCTTAAATCAAGTAACAAGGAAAAATAGTATCTAGAAAGGATCAAAATTGTAATTTTAGGAAGATTTAGAAAAATAATTTTCTAGTACTATTCATTACTGTCTCGACTGTTCATCACTGTAGGGTACTGTTCATAGGCATAATAATCATTAATAATTGTTGTAAAAATTATTTTTGGTATCTTAGATATATAAAAGAATAATTACAAGTTCTGGTTTGGGCCATTTTGTAAAATATAGAAAGTTGTGTTTTGAACTATCAATTATGTGATTTCAGCCAAATGACTTTAATTCGAGTTATTAATGATGTTAAATGTATCCATGTATTCAAAATACCATTTACGATGTTTAGAAAAAGTTTTAGAAGTTTCGGTAATTGTTAAGGGTAAAAAAATAAGTGATTTTGCACTTTGACCCCTAAAGTATAGCAAAATTTGGTTTATGACCATAGATGGTTTTTACGATGAATTGAAATAAGTTCTAGTTGTTATGGATCTTTTAAAAGTATAGAGAAATTTTGAGGATCATTGGTTTGAGGAAATATGTTAAAAAGAAAAAATTACGTTTTGACCGCAATCTTTGAGAAATTGCAGTTTAGACCCTCTTTTGGGCTTAAGTGTAAATATTGATAACTTGAGGAGGTTAGCATAAATCGATATCTTATGGAAGCCATATTCATGTGTTTTAGTCGAAATTTATATGACTTATGATATTTGTGCTTTGTTACTAATTAAGGATTATGCATGCTTAATTCTTGTTTTATGCAATTGGCGATCATTAATATATGGCATCTATCCTGTTAAGTATGTTCACTTTCATGAGATATTTGATAATAGCATGCTTATATAAATGTATATATGCATACTTATATGATAATTACTTGATGAATTGTAGCATGCTATGTGTATGATTGATTGATTGAGATGCATATTTAAGAGTTCTATAAGCATGATATATTAAAGGATAAGCTATGATTATATGTTCGTGCTTGCATCTATGAATAACATACTAAGATGAAAAGGTGACATAAGACATATGGAAATGATCCTCTAGACTCCCCGAATTAAAGGTTATGAGAGGTGATCCAATGGGGTAATCCTCTAGACTCCCCGAATTAAAGGTTATAAAAGGAGATTCAATAAGGACCCTTTAGACTCCAGGAATTAATGGTTATGAAAGGTATTCCTAAAGCCCCTAACCCGCACTCTGGGAGTCGGGAATTAATGTAACACCCTAAATCTTAACCCAAGACTACTAGTATGTCCTTAGGTTAATTTTTAGAATATTACCTCTTGGTCTCATCCTTTTTTAAAATACTTAGCGGAAATACGGGTAAAATTTTTCTTTTTAAAATCAAAGTGAGAGCTACGCACGAAACTTAAAGGGGAAACATAGCGAAACATATAAGCACAGCATAAGAAACACATCATGTCATGGAAGCATCAACTGAATCATAGATATATATATATATAACGTGCCTACCCAAAGAGGCAGGACTATTTGATACATCATGAAGCGAAATACAACTGAAATGCAATACAAGGAAATCATAAAAAGCAAATACAAAAGAAACTACCCCCATACCCATGTGCACCTAAAGGAGACAACCTCATATACAAAAGAAGGTTTGTCCTCTACTATGTGGCGTGTGTGTGCACTAACTACTACCCCTCCTATGACTACTCCTGCGGGTCCGAGTATCAAGGGGTCGAAGTCGATCCACCGCGAATCTCGGCGGGAGTGGTCGAGTGCATCATCGGGGCATGTCCACCGCGGCGAGGGCGCATAGATGGCCGTCGAGCCAACCTCGGCTGGACCACCGTCTCCTCACTCCCAGCCCTCATCGGTGGAGGAGTGGGACTGGAGCTCCAACTGTACATGTGGGATGGCGGGTCCTCGGATGGGTCCGTCTCCGAGTACTGGGGACGCAGTACATACTCGGGGTACTCGCGTACAGCTGACGTCTCGGGCTCCATGCGGAGGATCTGCTCATCGCGTGGCCTCGCTCGCTCAAAAATCCCGTTATGACGGTAGGAGCGATCGGGGTGAAGCGGTAGCTTCGGGGCGGGGTGCTTGAAGGGTCGCCCCATGAACATGAATACTCGGCAAAGGCAGCGACCCTCAAAATGATATGACCCGAGTGCCGGGTCATGGTGCAGCTCCCATACCGGGTGTCGATGAAGAGTACAAACGCCGCCATCTCAAGATATGACGGAAGAAAAGAGAGAGGGAATGAGAATCTTTCTAAAAGAATTCTCAATAGGGTTATCCCTACCTAGGTGTCATCGTCACATCCTCAGGAACCTTGGGTTTATTTCTAAAAGGTGTGCATGCATATAATTTCCTTTTAAGTTAGTTTTCCAAAGTGGTATTTTATCCAAGGTCCGTCATATTTTATAATGCGTCTTTATAACTTAAGCAGAAATACACTAATGATATGAATGCATCATAAGGTAACCCAAACAATAGAATGACTAGGAAACATTATAACATTGGCATAAGTATAGTTTATGTGACATTGTTAACTTTAACTTTCATCTCATGGGGCCGCCCTAAAACTTCTCTAGGTTATGAGCTCATACCTTAACTAGTCGTCACTAGCTCTTACTTATCCTATGATAAGCGTAACATAATCCCGACTTAAAGTACGGGCTAGGGGGCAAATTAAGGATCTCCTTTCTAGGATCATTTCCTCTTTGAAACGCTTTGCTAGCCACGTGGGCCTCGCAATTTGTCCGCTTTGGCAGGCTGCATCTACACATACCCTCACGGATTTGTCTCCTCCTGGGGGTGCTCGGCCGAACCGGTGTCACCCAGAGAAGCGCCTCAAGTTGCGTCACATTTATATTTTCATAAGCATTAAATCACAATTACCTCATCATTTATCATATTCATTTTTATCATGCATTCTCATGTAGCTTTTTCATAACATATATATCATCACATGAAACTTTCTCATAACATTCGTCACATAAAACTTTCACACAAACATCATCACATAGTCATATTTAACAATCATCCCCATAAGCTCATAGACATGTTATGTTATATCTCATAGTGCTTTAAACTTCGATTATTATGAGTCTTAAACTTGCAAATTAATTATTCTTAACTTCTTTATACACCTATAGTTTGACAATTAATGAGTTATACAAATTTTATGCTCAAGAACTAATCCAAATAGCACTAAGTAGAATTTGGACAGCTTTATGTTTATGTGATTACGGAGTTCTAGAAATTACGGTTTAGATCTTTATCTCACATTCTAAGTTATTGATCATCAACACCTAGTCTCTTGGGACCTATAAGGTTATAACTAAGTATTTCTCACCTTACCCTATGGTCAAGAACATCTCTAAACCTCAAGAGTGCAGAAATCAAAATACTAACTTTACGGGTACCTAGAAGTCACAATAATGACCCTTTCTAAGTCCGGTTTGCTCCTAAGGTTTCAAGATTAAGTCCTAAACCAATTATGAGTCATTCCTACACATATAAACTAATTTAAAGCCATGGTTATTGACTCTAAACCTTGCTGGACAGAATCCAGAAAAATAAATCTTTAAGGGATCTAAAACTCTCAAATTAATTCTTTTCTAGTTCCTAACTTATCCTATCTTTCACATATGAGTCTTAACATAATTATTACCCAAACATAAGCATATTAACATCATTATCACAGCTCATACAGTGGCCAAACATAGCAAGGCAGAACCGAAACAACAACTCCATTTAAAGGCATTGAATCATAGTTTCTAAAGCACATAAAATACTAGTTTCTCTTGGAACCTTATCAAAACCTTCAAAACTCTTTTATGAACACTTTTATCATCTAAACTCATGAAAATACTTAATAGGGCAGTGGCTATATTATTTTCATCTCAAGAGGTCCTAAATTCATAACACTTAGTTCTACACATTCCTTATACTCATATAAGTTTAGAAAAATTATAAAACATAGTTTTCAATACTTGAAAACATTAAGGCCTCATAGGGCCGAAATATGAACCATAGGAAATAAATGTTTTAGACCTTTGTTTGAGATATCCTTGGGCAAGTCTTTGAGCTCTAGAATCATTAAAGTGATGACATAAAAATAAACATGCTCATGCACTTATTTTAGTTATTGCTAGAAAGTAAAGTGAGAGCATAAAATAAATATGTGGTGCAATATATTATTATCTTTGATATTTAGGTGAGGGCTTGAAATATAAATATGATAATGCAAGGCTTGAAACATAAACATGATAATGCAAGTTTATTCATTATCTTGGGATTTAGTGATAGCAAGGAAATAAACATGATATGCAAAGCTTAAAGTAAACATGATGCAAGTTTCATTTTTATGTTTAACTAGAGCTCATTTAAGACTTTAACAAGATAATAACCCCATACAATATCTCAAAGATCACAACACAAGAATCGAAAATCATATAAAAGAGAAAGAAAGTGAAGCTACATCAAGTTCTTTATTAAGTACCCAAAACCCCTATCTAGAGACAAATCTCTAGAACGTGCCGCCAACTTTAAGGTTGACAAGGGTAGGCTTGGGCTTTTAGAAATCCTTAGATTAATTTTCTTAAGTTGGAAAACCATGTGAGCTAGATAACATATAGATGAAGTTGTAAGAAAAGGAAAACTCAAGCTTTAGAGGTTTCTTTGAGATGGACACAATGTCATCATCTAGAAACTCTCATCATCAAGCTATCATGCTCAAATCAAGGCCTCATGGCCGAAAATGAAAGGAAAGGAAAGACAAAGGAAAGTTCAAAAAGAATCCAAGAGAAAACTATAGAAAAACACTTTCTTGAGCAAAATAAAGTTTGAAAACAAATCCCTACCTAGTGATGAAGATAAAAGCTTGATCTTGAAGATGGAAATGAGATGAGCAACACCTCCTAGGATGGTGATGATGATTCGGCCTTGATGAGAGAAAAGAAAGAAAATGTGTTTCAAGTGGAGTTGTGTTTGAGGTGTGGTGTTTGAGAGGTTTGATGATGGTTCAAGGTTTTGGGGTGGTGTTTGATGGTTGAGAGGTGATGATGAGATGAAGAGATAAAGAAGATAAAGATGAAAAGAAAGGAAGAACACTCTTGGAATTTTGAGAGAAAAAGGAAAGACTAGCAAGATAACTCTAAAACTCTAAACTTTGCAAATGCTTCAAAGTGTAACAAGGCTAACACAAGCATCCTATTTATAGAAAAACAAAACCATGGAGGAGTGAATGGGGAGGGCTTTGGCCGTAGCTCTTGAGGGAGGAAGGAAGAGAAAATATCTCTTACACAAGGTCATTCAAGCATGGTTTGAAGTATGGAAGCTATGCTACAAAGTATGGCTTGATGTGAGTTAATTTCCTATCACATTTTTATGAATTTATGCTTCTAGAAATAATGCATGGCTGGAACTTTTCCAGCCACAATTAAATGGGAGAAATGGGTTGTTTTAATTATTTATTCATGTGGAAATTCAAGCTTGATTGAAAGTTATGACAAGGTATAGTGTATGTGACTTGAGGTATGGCCTTGGAGTGTTGAAAAATTGAACATGTGATGCATATGGAGGGAGGAGGTTCACGGCCTGGTCTGGTTCAGCAAGGGAGGAGGTGAGTTTGACCATTTAATTGTGTGTTAATGGTAGGTTTAGATGTGTATTAGCTTAGGTACAAGGTTAGGAATGATTAAGCTTAAGTTTAGGTAACTAAGAATGTGATTTAGGGAGTTTATGACAAGTTTAGGAGTGCTCATACATCATTAAAGAATTTAAAACTCATTTATGAATAAACAATGTGTAACACAATTCCATGATTTAAGGAATTGGAAAGAGAAAACACTATTCAAGATTCTATGACTAGGTGTCATAAAATTAAAATATGATTTTAGGTTGTAATTAAGTACTTTTTGGTTCTAATCAACTTTAATAAATTATTTTGACTCTAGATTAATTAAGGAAATTAATTAACCTTCGATTAGAGCCTAATATTGCTTAGGTTTGCTTAATCGCGTGATTAAGCGTAAAAATCTGAAACTAGGGGCAAAACCGTAATTTTGCACTAATTTTGCCGGGACTTCAAAAATTAAAACTGAGGTCATAGAATACATAAAAACGCCTTTTAAAACCATCTGGAGAAGTTTGGGTTCATCAAGCACTTGCAAGCGGGTAAAACACCACGAGGCGTTTTGGTCATTTTGACTCAAAACTTCAAAACGAGATTTTCGATCCCGGGAAGGTACATAAGTTTTCTAATCCCTTCCAACATTGAGTTTGCCCTTCGAGTACTGCCAAGACCGCTTTCCTCGGGTCCGGTGAAAATGACCTCGGGGGCATTTTGGTCATTTTCACTCTAATAGAAAAATCGGGCGTTACATTACTCCCTCCTTAAAAGAATTTCGCCCTCGAAATTGTACCTTAGAAAAGCTCTGGATATTTGGACTTCATCTCGACTCTAGTTCCCACGTGTATTCTTCCGACTTGCCTTGTCCCCACGCCACTTTTACCAAAGGAACAGACTTGCTCCTTAAGCGCTTGACTCAGTGATCCACTATTCTCGTAGGCGGTACATTGAAAGTGAGGTCCTCCCTTAACTGCACATGCTCTGGTTCTAGGACATGGCTAGGGTCGGACTCATATTTACGTGAATCGGGAGACGTGAAAGACATCATGAAGGTTTGACAGATTGGGTGGTAAGGCTATTTTGTAAGCTACGGATCCGACTCTTTGAAGAATTTCAAAGGACCGAGAAATCGGGGACTCAACTTTTTAACTTTCATGGCTCTTCCTATTCCCGTAGTGGGGTGATTCTTAGAAATACATGTTCTCCCTCTTGGAACTCCAAGGGCTTGCGCCTTTTGTCCGCTGTAGCTTTTCTCGTCGACTTTGAGCGGTTAAGATTCTATCCTTGATCTTCTTGATTTGCTCGTCGTTTCCCTCACTACCTCAGGTCCTAAGACACTTTGCTCTCAGGGCTCGTACTCAACACAAGGGTGATTGGCACTTCCTTCCGTATAATGCCTCGTGCGGTGCCATATCGATGCTTGCGTGATAACCGTTGTTATCGCAAACTCGATCAAAGGCATGTACTTATCCCAACTTCCTTTTGGTCTAAGACACAAGCTCTCAAGCATATCTTCTAGGGTTTGGATTGTCCTCTCGGACTGACCATCCGTTTGTGGGTGGTAAGCAGTGCTTAGGCACAACTTGGAACCAAACGCCTTTTGAAAGGCTCCCCAAAAACGTGACGTAAACCGCGGATCTCGATCCGAGATTATCGTCGATGGTACTCCATGCAACCTTACTATTTCTTGGATGTAAAGCTGGGCCAACTTATCCAACGAGCACGTGACTCGAATAGGTAGAAAGTGAGCCGACTTAGTCAGTCGATCCACGATTACCCATACGGCATCGTGGCCAGCTTGGGTCTTTGGCAATCTTGTCACGAAGTCCATTGATATACTCTCCCACTTCCACTCGAGGGGATCGGCGGGGTTGCAACATACGGAAGGTTTTGGTGTTCGATCTTGACCTTTTGGCGGACCAAACACTTACTCACCCAGCGACCACATCCTTTTAATCCGCCACCAAAACATCCTCTTTAAGTCCTGATACATCTTTGTAGTACCAGGATGGATGGCAAATGGCTCTTGTGAGCCTCCTCCAAGATCTTCTCTCGGAGGTCACCATCTTGTGGCACAGATTAAGCCCCTCGAACCTCCATAACCAATCGGGGCCTCGTACAAAACCTTTCAACTTTCCAGCCTTTACTGCCTCGATTGTCTCCATAAAGTCCTCATTTTCTCTTTGGGCAAGCATAATCCTTTGCTTAAACCCACTGGTCACCGTGAGATGACTCATCACGATGCCATTCTCCGTTATAGACATTCCAAGATTCATATTCCTAAATTGCTCTATTAACCCAACTTCATTAACCATCATACTTGGATGACGTAACAAGTTTCGGCTCAAGGCGTCGGCTACTACATTAGCCTTGCCAGGGTGGTAACTTAAACCAAAATCGTAGTCCTTGAGGAATTCCATCCATCTCCTTTGCCTCATATTCAACTCCTTTTGATCAAAGAGATGCTTGAGACTCTTATGATCGGAGAAAACTTCAAACCTCACACCATACAAATGGTGTCTCCACATCTTTAGAGCGAACACGATGGCTGCTAGTTCTAGGTCATGGGTAGGGTAGGTTACCTCATGAGGCTTGAGTTGCCTGGACGCATAGGCTACCACTTGCCTGTTTTGCATCAACACACAACCTAAACCTTTGCCAGAAGCATCGCAATATACCTCAAAGGGTACATTGGGGTCAGGTAAAACTAAAACTGGGGTTGAGGTGAGCTTTTCCTTAAGCTCTAGGAAACTCTTTTCACACTCGGGGCTCCACTCAAACGGGGCATTCTTCCTAGTGAGCTTGGTTAAGGGTAGGGCTAACTGGGAAAATCCTTTAATGAACCTACGATAATATCCAGCTAAACCCAAGAAGCTTCTAATCTCAGTCACAGAGGTTGGTCTATCCCAATTCATCACAGCCTCTATCTTACTTGGGTCGACTATGCCACCTTTTGACACAACATGTCCTAAGAACTTTACCTCCTCTAACCAAAATTCACACTTAGACAACTTAGCGTATAACTTCTTCTCCTTTAATACCTCTAAAACCAACCTTAAATGACGCTCATGCTCCTCGTGGGTTTTCGAATAGATGAGAATATCATCTATGAACACAACCACAAACTGTTCTAAATAGGGTCTAAAGATCCTATTCATGTAATCCATAAAAATCAAGGGAGCATTCGTCAAACCAAACGACATTACATTGAACTCAAAGTGTCCATACCGAGTTCGAAGGCGGTTTTAGGAATATCCGAATCTCTCACCCTAATCGATGGTAACCGGACCTTAAATCAATCTTAGAAAACACTCTTCGCTCCTTTCAATTGGTCCATAAGATCGCCAATCCTAGGCAATGGGTACTTATTCTTTATGGTTACTTGGTTCAACTGCCTATAGTCTATACACATCCTCATGCTTCCATCCTTTTTCTTCACAAATAAGACCGGAGCGCCCCAAGGTGAAGCACTCGGCCTTATAAAACTCTTTTCTAACAGCTCCTCTAACTGGGTTTTCAACTCGCTAACTCCATGGGTGACATCCTATACGGGGCTATAGAGATTGGTCTGTCCCGGGAACCAACTCTATGGAGAACTCCACTTCTCTTTCGGGAGGGAACTCGGGTATTTCATCTGAAACACCTCGGGATAGTCTCTCACCACAGGTATCTCACCTAGGTTCTCGCTCCAAGTCTACATCACAAAGTGCTAGGAGAACATATCCCTTAGTTTTCTTCCCACTACTAAGACCTCTACGGAATTTAGGTACAGCCTAATGGGTTGAGTGATGTTTTCGGGAGGAGAAGGGAAAACTACGGTTTGGGTTCCACAATCTAACATCACACGATTGGGGTGAAGCCAGTTCATGCCTAAGATAATGCCTATGTCTTTCAAGGGTAAACAAATTAAATCTATGATAAAAGACCTATTTTCTACAACAAGATGACAGTTTAAACAACAACGGCAAGTATTAACAGGGCGATTTGTAGGAGTAGAAACAATAAGATCGAAAGGAAGTTTAGAGACTTTTAGATTTAAGGACTCGACACTAGCAAGTGAAATGAAAGAATGAGTAGCACCAGAGTCATATAGTACAGTTAAGGCTTTACCATTTACTTCGCACATACCTTCGATGAGATCTTTGGACTTCTTGGCGTCTTCCGTTAAGGGTAAAGACCCTTCCTCGGTATTGTGGTCGGGGTTTAGGTTCGATGTCCCTTGTCCGCAGTCCTTTGCATAGTGGCCAGGCTTGCCACACTTGAAACATACATTCTGACCGGCTAAGCATGGGCGATTCCCGTGGCTCTTCCCGCATTGTGGGCAGACGTCAGCAGATGTTGCTCCGGGGTAAGCAGCAGGGGTTTGTGGTGCCTTGTTCTTGGCTCCACTTGGTCCTCCATTGTGGTTTCTGGGTCCACCCGGTCCACGGCGTTGATTATTGAAATTCCTCGGGCCTTGATGTTGAAATGGCGGCCTTTGGTGTTGCTTGGATTGTTGGTGAGCAGGAGCTCTTGGCGGTTGTTGTTGTTGTCGGGCCCGGTTGGGTGGTAGGGGTTGTAGTGATTCCTCGATGGGTACTGCGGTTTGAACTTTGGGGCTTGAGGTCCGAGCCCCTTAGCTCGCTCCGCCCTTGTGATTTGAATCTTTCTCTGTCCTTCTTCAAGTATCCGGCACTTGTTAACCAGGGTCGGGAAGTCTCTGATCTCCATATGGGCCACCGCGTAGTTCATTTACGCCTTGAGACCGCCTCATACTTCACACACTTCCAAACTTCATCGTTCCTTGGAACACCCGAGAGAACTTGATTAGCTCCTCAAACTTCGCAGTGTATTGGGCTCTGATGAGACCCTCCTTGGGTCAACTGCATGAACTCAACGTCCTTCGCGTTCCTCACGGACTCCGGAAAGTACTTCTCATAGAAGTAAGTCTTGAACAGCTCCCAGTTAATGGGAGTTCCAGAGGCTTCTAGCAGATGCCTCGTGCCGTTCCACCAGAACTCGGCGTCGGATTTCAGCATGAAAGCAGCAAATGTGACCTTCTGCTCCTCCAAGCAGGTAACAACAGAGTAGATCTTCTCCATGTCTTTGATCCACTCATCAGCCTTGTCGGGGTCCATTACCCCTCGGAACACTGGCGGGTTAAGCCTTGCGGAACTTCGCCGAAGCGGACTTGTTCCACCATCTCTGCAGCAGGGGGAGGAGGGGGAACAGGAGCAGCATTCGCCTGTTGATCCATTCGGTCGAACATTCGTTCCATGGCTTGCGCCATGCGACGGACAGCAGCAGCAGTTGTATCATCTTGTTCAACATCGGGTGTAGTCCTAGGCCGTCGTCGCGGTGCCATTGGTCCCTATACACAAGAAACAATGAACATCAAGTTGATCAGGCTCAATATCCATGCAAAATGAGCTAGTTACCATGGCACTTGCAACCAATGTAAGTCATGCATCTCTAGTCCTACACTTATCTCTATCAAGCACTATACATGACATAACTATCGTATTATGCTTACAAAGCATAGTCACCCAATCCTCAGGCTCCATGAGAATCGAACTGCTCTGATACCATAATGTAACACCCTAAATCTTAACCCAAGACTACTAGTATGTCCTTAGGTTAATTTTTAGAATATTACCTCTTGGTCTCATCCTTTTTTAAAATACTTAGCGGAAATACGGGTAAAATTTTTCTTTTTAAAATCAAAGTGAGAGCTACGCACGAAACTTAAAGGGGAAACATAGCGAAACATATAAGCACAGCATAAGAAACACATCATGTCATGGAAGCATCAACTGAATCATAGATATATATATATATATAACGTGCCTACCCAAAGAGGCAGGACTATTTGATACATCATGAAGCGAAATACAACTGAAATGCAATACATGGAAATCATAAAAGCAAATACAAACGACACTACCCCCATACCCATGTGCACCTAAAGGAGACAACCTCATATACAAAAGAAGGTTTGTCCTCTACTATGTGGCGTGTGTGTGCACTAACTACTACCCCTCCTATGACTACTCCTGTGGTCCGAGTATCAAGGGGTCGAAGTCGATCCACTGGCGAATCTCGGCGGGAGTGGTCGAGTGCATCATCGGGGCATGTCCACCGCAGCGAGGGCGCATAGATGGCCGTCGAGCCAACCTCGGCTGGACCACCGTCTCCTCACTCCCAGCCCTCATCGGTGGAGGAGTGGGGTGAGCTCCAAGCTGTACATGTGGGATGGCGGGTCCTCGGATGGGTCCGTCTCAGAAATCGGGACGCCGGTACATACTCGGGGTACTCGCGTACTGCTGATGTCTCGGGCTCCATGCGGAGGATCTGCTCATCGCGTGGCCTCGCTCGCTCAAAAATCCCGTTATGACGGTGAAGCGATCGGGGTGAAGCGGTAGCTCGGGACGGGAGTCTTGAAGGGTCGTCCCATGAACATGAATACTCGGCAAAGGCAGCGACCCTCAAAATGATATGACCAGTGCCGGGTCATGGTGCAGCTCCCATACCGGGTGTCGATGAAGAGTACAAACGTCGCCATCTCAAGATATGACGGAAGAAAAGAGAGGGAATGAGAATCTTTCTAAAAGAATTCTCGAGAGGGTTATCCCTACCTAGGTGTCATCGCCACATCCTCAGGAACCTTGGGTTTATTTCTAAAAGGTGTGCATGCATATAATTTCCTTTTAAGTTAGTTTTCCAAAGTGGTATTTTATCCAAGGTCCGTCATATTTTATAATGCGTCTTTATAACTTAAGCAGAAATACACTAATGATATGAATGCATCATAAGGTAACCCAAACAATAGAATGACTAGGAAACATTATAACATTGGCATAAGTATAGTTTATGTGACATTGTTAACTTTAACTTTCATCTCATGGGGCCGCCCTAAAACTTCTCTAGGTTATGAGCTCATACCTTAACTAGTCGTCACTAGCTCTTACTTATCCTATGATAAGCGTAACATAATCCCGACTTAAAGTACGGGCTAGGGCAAATTAAGGATCTCCTTTCTAGGATCATTTCCTCTTTGAAACGCTTTGCTAGCCACGTGGGCCTCGCAATTTGTCCGCTTTGGCAGGCTGCATCTACACATACCCTCACGGATTTGTCTCCTCCTGGGGTGCTCGGCCGAACCGGTGTCACCCAGAGAAGCGCGTCTCGGTGTTGCGTCACATTTATATTTTCATAAGCATTAAATCACAATTACCTCATCATTTATCATATTCATTTTTATCATGCATTCTCATGTAGCTTTTTCATAACATATATATCATCACATGAAACTTTCTCATAACATTCGTCACATAAAACTTTCACACAAACATCATCACATAGTCATATTTAACAATCATCCCCATAAGCTCATAGACATGTTATGTTATATCTCATAGTGCTTTAAACTTCGATTATTATGAGTCTTAAACTTGCAAATTAATTATTCTTAACTTCTTTATACACCTATAGTTTGACAATTAATGAGTTATACAAATTTTATGCTCAAGAACTAATCCAAATAGCACTAAGTAGAATTTGGACAGCTTTATGTTTATGTGATTACGGAGTTCTAGAAATTACGGTTTAGATCTTTATCTCACATTCTAAGTTATTGATCATCAACACCTAGTCTCTTGGGACCTATAAGGTTATAACTAAGTATTTCTCACCTTACCCTATGGTCAAGAACATCTCTAAACCTCAAGAGTGCAGAAATCAAAATACTAACTTTACGGGTACCTAGAAGTCACAATAATGACCCTTTCTAAGTCCGGTTTGCTCCTAAGGTTTCAAGATTAAGTCCTAAACCAATTATGAGTCATTCCTACACATATAAACTAATTTAAAGCCATGGTTATTGACTCTAAACCTTGCTGGACAGAATCCAGAAAAATAAATCTTTAAGGGATCTAAAACTCTCAAATTAATTCTTTTCTAGTTCCTAACTTATCCTATCTTTCACATATGAGTCTTAACATAATTATTACCCAAACATAAGCATATTAACATCATTATCACAGCTCATACAGTGGCCAAACATAGCAAGGCAGAACCGAAACAACAACTCCATTTAAAGGCATTGAATCATAGTTTCTAAAGCACATAAAATACTAGTTTCTCTTGGAACCTTATCAAAACCTTCAAAACTCTTTTATGAACACTTTTATCATCTAAACTCATGAAAATACTTAATAGGGCAGTGGCTATATTATTTTCATCTCAAGAGGTCCTAAATTCATAACACTTAGTTCTACACATTCCTTATACTCATATAAGTTTAGAAAAATTATAAAACATAGTTTTCAATACTTGAAAACATTAAGGCCTCATAGGGCCGAAATATGAACCATAGGAAATAAATGTTTTAGACCTTTGTTTGAGATATCCTTGGGCAAGTCTTTGAGCTCTAGAATCATTAAAGTGATGACATAAAAATAAACATGCTCATGCACTTATTTTAGTTATTGCTAGAAAGTAAAGTGAGAGCATAAAATAAATATGTGGTGCAATATATTATTATCTTTGATATTTAGGTGAGGGCTTGAAATATAAATATGATAATGCAAGGCTTGAAACATAAACATGATAATGCAAGTTTATTCATTATCTTGGGATTTAGTGATAGCAAGGAAATAAACATGATATGCAAAGCTTAAAGTAAACATGATGCAAGTTTCATTTTTATGTTTAACTAGAGCTCATTTAAGACTTTAACAAGATAATAACCCCATACAATATCTCAAAGATCACAACACAAGAATCGAAAATCATATAAAAGAGAAAGAAAGTGAAGCTACATCAAGTTCTTTATTAAGTACCCAAAACCCCTATCTAGAGACAAATCTCTAGAACGTGCCGCCAACTTTAAGGTTGACAAGGGTAGGCTTGGGCTTTTAGAAATCCTTAGATTAATTTTCTTAAGTTGGAAAACCATGTGAGCTAGATAACATATAGATGAAGTTGTAAGAAAAGGAAAACTCAAGCTTTAGAGGTTTCTTTGAGATGGACACAATGTCATCATCTAGAAACTCTCATCATCAAGCTATCATGCTCAAATCAAGGCCTCATGGCCGAAAATGAAAGGAAAGGAAAGACAAAGGAAAGTTCAAAAAGAATCCAAGAGAAAACTATAGAAAAACACTTTCTTGAGCAAAATAAAGTTTGAAAACAAATCCCTACCTAGTGATGAAGATAAAAGCTTGATCTTGAAGATGGAAATGAGATGAGCAACACCTCCTAGGATGGTGATGATGATTCGGCCTTGATGAGAGAAAAGAAAGAAAATGTGTTTCAAGTGGAGTTGTGTTTGAGGTGTGGTGTTTGAGAGGTTTGATGATGGTTCAAGGTTTTGGGGTGGTGTTTGATGGTTGAGAGGTGATGATGAGATGAAGAGATAAAGAAGATAAAGATGAAAAGAAAGGAAGAACACTCTTGGAATTTTGAGAGAAAAAGGAAAGACTAGCAAGATAACTCTAAAACTCTAAACTTTGCAAATGCTTCAAAGTGTAACAAGGCTAACACAAGCATCCTATTTATAGAAAAACAAAACCATGGAGGAGTGAATGGGGAGGGCTTTGGCCGTAGCTCTTGAGGGAGGAAGGAAGAGAAAATATCTCTTACACAAGGTCATTCAAGCATGGTTTGAAGTATGGAAGCTATGCTACAAAGTATGGCTTGATGTGAGTTAATTTCCTATCACATTTTTATGAATTTATGCTTCTAGAAATAATGCATGGCTGGAACTTTTCCAGCCACAATTAAATGGGAGAAATGGGTTGTTTTAATTATTTATTCATGTGGAAATTCAAGCTTGATTGAAAGTTATGACAAGGTATAGTGTATGTGACTTGAGGTATGGCCTTGGAGTGTTGAAAAATTGAACATGTGATGCATATGGAGGGAGGAGGTTCACGGCCTGGTCTGGTTCAGCAAGGGAGGAGGTGAGTTTGACCATTTAATTGTGTGTTAATGGTAGGTTTAGATGTGTATTAGCTTAGGTACAAGGTTAGGAATGATTAAGCTTAAGTTTAGGTAACTAAGAATGTGATTTAGGAGTTTATGACAAGTTTAGGAGTGCTCATACATCATTAAAGAATTTAAAACTCATTTATGAATAAACAATGTGTAACACAATTCCATGATTTAAGGAATTGGAAAGAGAAAATACTATTCAAGATTCTATGACTAGGTGTCATAAAATTAAAATATGATTTTAGGTTGTAATTAAGTACTCTTTGGTTCTAATCAACTTTAATAAATTATTTTGACTCTAGATTAATTAAGGAAATTAATTAACCTTCGATTAGAGCCTAATATTGCTTAGGTTTGCTTAATCGCGTGATTAAGCGTAAAAATACGAAACTAGGGGCAAAACCGTAATTTTGCACTAATTTTGCCCGAGACTTCAAAAATTAAAACTGAGGTCATAGAATACATAAAAACGCCTTTTAAAACCATCTGGAGAAGTTTCGGGTTCATCCTAAGACTTGCAAACGGGTAAAACACCACAGGGGCGTTTTGGTCATTTTGACCTGAAAACTCGAAAAACGAGATTTTCGATTCCGGGAAGGTACATAAGTTTTCTAATCCCCTTCCAACATTGAGTTTGCCCTTCGAGTACTGCCATGACTTGGCTTTCCTCGGTCAGGTGAAAATGACCTCAGGGGCATTTTGGTCATTTTCACTCTAACAGAAAAATCGGGGCGTTACAATTAACTTATCAAGAGGATAAGTGTATACTAGTGACGACTAGTGAGGTATGAGCTCATAACCTAGAACTCTCAAAAGGAGAGAAATTATAGGGTGGTTTCCCCAAGGAAAAAGATTGAGAAATTTAAGTCACCTAAAAGCATATTAAGGAAAAGTTATATCAAGGGAATTTATGTTCTTTATTTCATAATGCATTTATATATGAACTCTTATGTTATAATGTATATGGCGTTGACATGCATTCATGATAATAGTATAATGCATACATGACATCAAGACTCATGTTAAAAGATACGGGCCTCGGCTAATGGTATTTGGAACTTAATAAATAAACCTTATATATGCCCACTTTTTCATAATGAAACCCGAGGTTCCTGGGGACGATGATGATGACACACATATTAGGAGATGGAGGCCCTACTGAGATTCTTTTATAAGATTATCACTCCTTCTTTATTTCTTTCCATCTCGTCTTCAGAGGTAGATGACGACGTTCGTGATTTATGTTGATGCCCCCTCATGGCAAATGCATTTCGACCCGGCTAACCGATCATACTATTTTATGGGTCGTTGTGCCATTCGTTTGTATGTGTTCATGGATCGTCCTTTTGCATACCCTGTTTCTAGTATGTGGTTTTCTCCTACCGCCCCTTTTCCGGATGACCTTGCTTTTGAGCATGCACAACCGCGTCCTCGCCAGTTTTCTCGACATTCTGTATCGGCAGTTCGAGATTTTCCTGACTATACACCGAGGTCACCACCTCGCTCTACTGGTTCGTGGTCGGACCCATCCGAGGATACACCTTCTGGTCACTTTTCAGGTGAATTTGCCCCTGCTGCCTCTATGGAATGGGAGTATGATAGCAATGGAAAAGCTACTGTCACACAACCAGTGAGAGGAGCCACCCGTCCATGTCGAGGTGCTCATGTTTTACCTATGAGACATCTTGCCTCTCGTGATGAGCCGACTCGTAGAATCCATTCTAGGCACTCCGAGTAGGAAACGTGGGAGAAAAATCTTATGCTAGTTTGTTAAGTTTTTATTTGCATGATAATTTTTGTTGGACTAATGTATCTGTTTTGATCTGTGTCAGTGATGTGCTGCTTTGTTTCCTGTAAGTTTTGGGTATTCAGTAAGGAACGATCATTTTTTATAATGGTGTCATTATATTAATTGAATGAGGTATTTCATATTTATCTGTGACTCGATGTTATCTTTTTACTTTTATAGGTAAGGTGGTTGATACAAATTAGTTAGTATGCGCGGCTCACGTTTTGTATTTTAAAAAAAAAAATTTACCATATTTTTGCTAAAGTATTTTCAATGGTTTAAGTTAAAGACTGGAACAAAAGAGTAATAACTAATAATTAACTTAAATGCGTCCTAGGCGTGTTGAGTTAAATATTAAGGCGTTACAAGAATTTAAAACTTCAATCTGTTAGTTTGGTAGGTCTTGATGACAGGAGTAAGTTAGTGACAGGAGTAAGTTTAGTGAAAGGAGTTTGTAGTTTTAGCAAGTCTAGGCAAAGATTATGGAGGTTTTAGTGAAGCAACAATGGAGGTGGCTGTTTCTCCCTTGATGGCCGAAGATGATGAGTGATTTTAATGAGGTTTGGTGGCTTAAGTATATCTTATACTAAGTTGAAAGCATTATTTAATTATAAAGGATAATTCTTTCTAAAAGAAAATAAGATGTATGGCTAGGATTGGATATTGTAAATAAAGATCAAATCTTACCCTTACACTAGATTTAAATGGACATACATTATCCTCCTATAAAGATTAAATTATCTTTCGGTGTTAAAAATCGCATATCGAAATCTCATTGAATGGGTGAAACACCATATTCGGGTAATTAGATATTGCTTGAAATTAAATTCCAAGTATAAAATCTTTATTTTTAACTATTTCTAATATTAATCTTATGTTCTCTCAGTTCTGAGCATCTAAGGTTTCAGCTGTCCCAATGGGCCCGTAAAGTTACTATTCACTTTTTCTTTCTACTCGTCCATTAAGTCGTCCTCATCATCACTACGTCTATCAGAATATTGAAACTCTCATTAATAAAGTTTCAATTAATTTATGAAGAACTCCAGTGTTACATATTGCAAGAGTAATGATATGGGTATTATATTATTGTATATAATTCTTAAAACATAGATAAAAATGGAAAAAAAGAAGAAGAGGTGGCCAATTTCAATTTCTTATTTTCTTAGCCCCACCACGTTCTTTGTTCTTTTAACTATGTTGTAAGAGTGTTGTACATGAGTGTTGTACTCATATTGTTATGCTTATAGCAAAGAGTAAAAGGGGTTTTATATAATTGACTTAAATTATTATTTACACGGAAAATAAATGTATATGAAATTCTAAAGCATTTACAAAGCTTTATCCTATTCAATAAAATTGCAACGTCGAAAATTTATACATGTCCTTGTTCTATGAGCTCAAACATCAAAGAACGGTCCGGGTCAAATTGCATGCATGGGGTAACCTAGTATAAGAAGCGGCTCTCACTGATAAACTTCCTCGATTCCGCAATGCTTATAAACAGAGGTTCTCCCAATTGCCACTCTTCTATGAATTTCAGGTGCCCACATGACACATACTTTTTTACATTATGACAGAAAATTTGTCTACCCTCAAGTTATTACCTGCCTATTAATTAAGAGCCACCAGTTTCAAAATATTCCTGGCTTCCAAAGCTGTCTGATCCATGTCTCCTTTGAGATTGTCCACCTTGTTCCTGATTTTGCAATACATGAGAGTCTGCGTAGCCATCTCTGAGAGATGGTAAAACCTCTATTGTTCTTGATTCTTGGCCATCCTCAGATTTTATCTCCTCTATCCTTCTAATGGCTTGCACCATGTCTATCCGTTGCTGAGGGTTGCTCTCGATGCAAGCAGCACCAATATGAAGAAGTTGCACCATTTCACCTGTTGAATTCTTAGAGATTGCAATTTCAGGATCAAGAAGCTCTGATTCCCTTCCCTCAGAAATTGCTGATGCAACCCACTCCACTACATCTGTTCCACCTTTGCCATTGCTAAGATATTGAGAAGGAAATTTCCCGGTGAGTATCTCGAGTATGACAACCCCGAGACAGTAAACATCACAAGTACGAGAAACTAGGCCTTGTGCTGCTTCAGGAGCCTTATAAGCAAATAGAGCTTGTGCACTGGAAGGGTTAACGACATGGCTGAACCCAAAGTCTACCAGCAGAGGTTCATAATCTGGTCCTAGGAGAACATTGCTGGACTTGAGATTTCCATGGGGCACATTAGAGGAAGCAAGCTCTGCATGAAGATAACGCATTCCTTCAGCAATTCCTCTTACAATCTTCAAACGAGCAGGCCAGTCTAGTTCAGCGTGAGATGGTCCCCTGTCACCTATAAGCAATAGAAAACATAGAATGCTAACTAAATAGCGGTAGTTCTTCTGTGATGAACTGACAAGAAAACATTTTTTTTTCTTTAATAGTGTAGTGCCAGATCTTTGTTAGTTCAATTTACTTATTTGTTTCAAGAATATTCAATTTTTTTTTCTTATCTTAATTTTTTTTTTTTTTTGCTTATCTTTTATGTTTACCTAACCTATTGACGTGTGCTAGAGAAATTTTGAACCAAAAAAGCGGAGAACTAGTCTTACCATGTAGTAAATACAATAAACTGCCCGTAGGAACATACTCAGAGATAACTAATTTCTCATCCTTTCTATAATGGTAAGCCAAAGGGGTCAAGATATTCCAATGTTTCAGCTTTCCAAGCTTCTTCATCTCAGCATCAAAACCCTCTTTTCCTAATGCATTCATCTCCCTTGTCCTTTTCACTACCACTGCCACTCCATTAGCCATCACAGCCTTGTAAGAAGATCCAAGTCCCCCATTTCCCAGTACTTCCGCAGCTGCCTTCATCAAATCCGGCAGCCCAAAAACACCCTTCTCATCATTCACCACAACGAGTTCGCCAACTCCCTTACCACCACCATGTGTAGATCCCCTTCTGCTGGCTGATGTTTTTCTCATTGTGTCCGCTTCTCTTTTAACTGGTGCAGTTACCTGTACTTCAACTGCATCTTCTGTAATGTCTTTTCCGAGTCTATCAAAATTCTCATCCTTCTCCCGCCTCGATCTCAAAATGAATAGAACAACGAGTGAGACAAGCACTAAGCTTGTGGCCACAATGCCAGCTATCTGCAGCGACTTACTCCTACTCCTATTTGTCACAGGAACATTGCCACCGTTGTTGCTCATCGTTCCTGAATTTTGTGCATCAGCGGGAATTGTCCGCTCCATTGCCTTGTCACATGTTTTGCCAAACTTCTCACCACAAAGACCGGAATTACCTGAAAAACAGCTCTCATTGAATTTTAGCAAACTAGCTGGAACTTCACCTTCCAATTTGTTGCTGGACAAATTGAGGTCCACCAATGATGGGTTCTCCAGATTTGGAATCCTCCCACTAAACTGGTTTTCTTCTAAATGTAACTCAATAAGCTGAGGGATCTCGGACAATGATGGCGGGATCTGACCCGTGAATTCGTTATTGGAAAGCCACACTTTCTTGAGAGACCTCATTCTCTGAAAGTAGTCTAGAGGAATATCCCCAGAAAACTTATTCCCTGACAAATACATGGCTTTCAAGAAGCCTATTCTGTTGAGTTGTGGGATGGGACCTGAGAAAGAATTGTTCGCAAGGCTAATAGTTCTTAGAGCCTTGAGTTCAAGCAATGCATCAACATCTATTTCCCCTAATAAGCCCATTCCTCCAAGGCGAAGCCCCGTGACGAATCCATTGTAGCAGAGAACACCTTCCCATTGATCATCTTCAGTGCATGGTAGAGAGTTAGCCACCCAACTATCCAAAGCTTGAGCATTGGAAAAGGAGTTTTTGAGACTCAGCAAAGCTTCGGCTTCTGATATGCAATATGTCACTGGGAAAATGGTTGTGATAATTATGATGCAGAAGAGGAGGAGAGTTCTCCGGAGGATTGCCGGAGCTACGGCCATCACTTTGCAGAAATTTTGGTGCTTCGGGACGTATTGACTACTATGGAATGTTGTTGCATTTTTTTTTTTTGGTAATTTCCATGTGCTACTTTTCAGTTTGTCCTTAATTTTCTGTGACCCTTGCATGCACGCATGGTGTGGGATTGCTTTTGAGAAAGTGCAAGAGAGCCTCACAATGAAATATCCCTCGTGGATTTTGGGGAGAGAGAATTAGAATTTTTGTTGAACAAGTCAAGGGGGTAAAAACCGTTATTATCGTTTGGCAGTAAACTATAATTTGTAATGAGCGTTGTACCCATCTCTGTTTAAAGTAGGAATTTTTTTATGGATAAAAATCAAGCTATAATTTATCAACAACTAGCATAGTGACATGTGAGATGGATGAGAATGTTAATTAGATTAGATGTGAAGTGAATAATATGATCGAGTAATAGATACTATGATAACATGTTATATACATACACTGTAATGGTATAATACAATCAAATTAAATTTTTATTTGCTTGGGATGTACAAAAATAAGTAAGAATTAATTGAGCTGCACAGTTGCATGAAAGATTCATGATAGAAAATAAAATACTTGTGCAACAACAAAGAATGTATTGTCTGCACCATCCACCTTCAACTTCTTCACATTCCCTTTAAAATTATCAACAAATTATTTCATACCCATATTTCTTTAATGAAACCATTCTTATTGTTGTATAGGTATAATTTAATAAAGATGATGGGGTTGTTACGTTTAAAACATATTTTTACATTTTTTAAACTCGTTAATTATATTTTAATTTGCCTAGAATATGCAAAAATTATATTTAGTCTCAAATTATATTTTAATTTGCCTAGAATATGCAAAAATTAAGTAGGAATTAATTTAGTTATATTGCATCAAATGTGCTTCATAGAATATAAAATATATGTGCAACACTAGAGAATGAATTTTCTATAGTCTCCACCTTCACCTTCTTCACATTCCCTTTAAAATTATCAACAATTATTTTATGCCTGTATTTTTTTTAATGAAGCAATCCTTATTGTTGCATAGGTACAATTTAATAAAGATGGTGGGTTATTATATTCAAAATATATTTTTACATTTTTCACTGTTCCAGCAAGCTCCGTAATATAAAATTTTCGACGACTCTACTCTAAGCAC
Organism: Dalbergia cultrata; assembly: GCA_031216105.1. Taxonomy (NCBI): domain Eukaryota; kingdom Viridiplantae; phylum Streptophyta; class Magnoliopsida; order Fabales; family Fabaceae; genus Dalbergia; species Dalbergia cultrata. The sequence continues at coordinate 40,356,900 of CM062346.1, read as the reverse complement.
ATGGAATATACATAAGCAGTGTAGGAAAAATAAGTAAATTATTCTCAAATTATATTCAATTTGCCTAGAATATGTAAACATTAGAATTAATTTAGTTGTGTAGTTGCATCAAAGGTTCTTGATGGAAAATAAAATTTTTGTGCAACTCCAGAAAATGAATTATCTGCAGCCTCCGCCTTCACCTTCTTCCCATTTTCTTCAAAATTATCAATATATTATTTTTACCTATATTTTTTTTTTAAGGAAACCATCCTTATAGTTGTATAGGTATATTTTAACATAAATGAAGGAGTTATTATGTTCAAAACATATTTTTACATTTTCTACTGTTCCGGCAAGCGCCCTAATCTAACATTTTCAACAACTCCACTCAAAGCATATTGAATATACACATAAGCAGTGTAGGAAAAATAAGTATTCTCAAATTATATTTTAATTTTACCAGAATATGCAAAAATTAAGTTAGAATTATTTTAGTTGCATCATTGAACCAAAGGTTCTCGATAGAAAATAAAATATTTGAGCAACACTAAAGAATGAATTATCTGTAGCCTTCCGCCTTCACTTTCTTCTCATTCCCTTTAGAATTATCAATAAATAATTTTATACCTATATATTAATTCTTTTTAATGAGACCATCCTTATTGTTGTATAGGTACAGTTTAATATAGATGATGGGGTTATTTTGTTCGAAATATATTTTTACATTTTTCACTATTCCAGCAAGCTCCCTAATCTAACAATTTCAACGACTCTACTCCACGCACATTGACTACACATAAGTAGTGTAGGAAAAACAAGTAAAGTAGTCTATAATTTGCCTAGAATCTGAAAAAATTAAGTAAGAATTAATTTAGTTACGTTCCATAGTTTCATCAAAGGCTCTTGATAGAAAATGAAATATTTGTGCAACTCCAGAGACTGAATTATCGACAGCCTCCACCTTCACCTTCTTCACATTCCCTTTAAAATTAGCATTAAATTATTTTATTCCTATATTTTTTTAGATGAAACCATCCTTATTTTTGTATAGGTACAATTTTATAAAGATGATCGGTTATTATGTTCTGAACATATTTTTACATTTTTCATTGCTCTAGAAAAGCTCACTAATTTTGAACGACTCTACTCCAAGCACACGAGTACACAGAAGCAGTGTATGAAAAGTAAAGTAGTCTCAAAACCACAAATTTAGGGTGAATGCTACGCTGCCCGGCGCAAATCTAAGGGTAGCTTACCTGAGCTAATGTGTTAGCTATTGATTGAAGGAGCAGTGGTTGCGGGACCTGTACACTCACATCTGTGGCCTATTCATGGTCTCACCCCTCCATGTTTTCATTTTTCATCTTTTAACCCGGCCCATATGTTATTAAGTTTATTTTTTTGCCTCGTATCTCCTTCCTTCTTTATACCAGACAATACTCATATACATACTCAAATTTATACTAAATACTACCTTTTTTACATATCTCTTCTTTGATCTTACCCTTTTCACCCAATCTACCTTATGTGAAATCTGAAACCATAACTCCTCCTTTTACAGCACATTCGAGAACAACATCATCCCCAATCCACCGTTCCCCTCCTCCATAGCCCACTAGCACAGGTCCATGATTCTAGAAGCATCGTCTCTGGCCAAGCCCCTTGGCAGTTGTGAATGGAACCGATTTTTTCTCATCGCACCCTCTTTCGTGTCCGGCCAAGCCCCTTCCCGGTCATGACTGGAACCAGTCTCTTTTCCTATTGTCTTATCATCACAAGAAGCGGGCATTCTCTTGTGACCTGAGCGAGCAACAAAGATCATGTTAGCATATGAAGTAGCGGTGGCGGCAACTGAACTCGTGTATTCCATTGGCTCACTCAGAAAGCACTCTCCTTTTGTCAATTGTTTTACTTCATACCCAAATCCTACTTCTGTTGCCTGGTATTGATGTCTTCAGTAGTTTTTAAGACTATGATTCTCATCTCTATTTCTAGGTTTTTAAGTGGAAATGCTACTTCTCTAATATAATCTCGGGTGCTTTTAATTTAGATATCGAATCAAATGTAAAATATGTGAAAGGAACCGTTCTTATAATTGTCAAAGAGCCAAATAACCAGAGGGTTGATAGTACCCATACCAACACCAGCAGGTAACAACACAAAAAATCTTTTTGATTAAGATAGATACACAAAAGAATCATTGTGGGGTATGGGTTTTGTGTGTGATATTATTTGTTTTGCTTTTTGGGTCACTAGTAGATTTTTTTAATGACTGCACAATGCTATATTTGAAAATTCTTTGTATGTCGCTGATTTCTTAGCGATTAGATGCTAACATACTTGTGTATGGCATTTGGATAAATGAGAACAAGTATCAACACTTTAATGGAGTTTGTAGTTTCTCCCTTATTAGCATAACCCCATGGATTGAATACTTGTTTAGTGACCATGATCCTAGGATCAATTTTTTTCACCTAAGATTAGTTTATTGGTGCCAAATGGCTTCTGTAACACCCTAATAGAACCCCACCGTGCTTAAATTCACATTTGGATTCTATTAGTTGTCACTTATGCCTTGCATTTATTTTCTTTTGAAATTAACTTAGAAAAATAGTGGAAGTTTTTTTTTTCTTTAAATAAATTAATTTTTTGAAAACTTAAGCCTGTAACGAGAAGTGAAATACATAGCGCTTATATAGATAATAATCAAGTTACATTGCGCACTTAATTAAATAAGCGGAACAAGAGACTAAGTGTAGAACTATTATCACATAAACTGGAATATAATCACTTAATACATAAGTCACAACAGGGCATATATCATACCAATAAGTTATTACAAATAACAATATCAGTTCTACTATTACTAATTGTTTCTCTCAAACTATAATGTAACTAAAGCTTAGAATGCTCCTACTTCAAAGGTTTGAAATCTTCACGCGCTACCTCCTTCCTCATTTCTGACTTTGTTGCTTTAGGTGGACACGTCTATCTCTGGTAACGACAACGGAAAATAAACATAGGAGTGAGAAATACATGATTTCTCAGTAGGAGTTCCTACTTGTACTAAAAGTGTCATCGTTGTCGTCCCAGTCACTTCGGGTTTATTATAAAAAGGTGAACAAGTAAGGATTCAATTATCAAACTTTCACAAACGCGATTAGCCGAAGTGCAGTTACTTTTAAACTAATCTTGAACATTAGCAGAAATATTCATTCAGTATTTCATCAAGCATACATATAAGCATATCATGTAAAACCACTAATAAGCAATAATCATTTAGGAGCTGCATGCATTTCATGATTACTCATCCTCAACATTCACTTGTTTAGTGATCATCATCTTTCATTTATTTCATCAACATATTTCTTAATTACTCACGGGATGAATGCATCAATGCCTTAGACCACCCTAAAAGGGTAATGAGCTCATACCGTGGCCGTCGCCACAACCTTTTGGTTTTCTTTCCGTTGCCATGATCTCAATAGTTTAGGGGGTTAAGCCGTGAGTTTAGCTGAAGTCCACTTTTCCAGACTATCATTGCTACTTTTTCAGGTTTTACTTTTATTCTCACTGAGTGAAATCATCAATATCTTAATCCTCAAAGAGGATTAAGCAGTGAGTTGGTCTATTTATTATTTCATTTGAAATATGAATCTATGCACATTAATAAATTATGGCACAGTCAATCATTTTATCATTATCATTTCATATCTCATCAATACATTCACATTTCTGTATATCACTTCATGTAACATAGACAATATCATGTAAATCTCATAGTAAATATTCTCATAGATAATTCACATTAAGCAACCTAAGTTATCAAGTTAGGTCTCTAGTGTTCCTAATAGGTTATGGATATCTTGGTATTATCTTTTTCTCTTAGTCTTCTTTGTACTCTTAGTATTTTCATTAACACATTAATACCCTTTAAGATATTTTTAGAGGTTCTTTATATATTTTTATTATGACTTTTATATATATCTCCTGAAGATTATTATTCTACTTAAATCCTTAAAATTATCTCTTTACAAGACTTGAATCTTTTATTTAGAGTTCTGACACCTTTTAGAATAAAATTTGTAGCACTAACATCTTAGATGAGTGTAAATCAACTGTAATTGTGCATAGTAAGATTCCCAGGAAAGAGAGGTGGGTCACAATGGACATGCTTAAATACCAAGTCTTTCCTTAGCCAGAACCTTTCTAAACTACACTCTCACAGTATCACGCTACCTTCAAGACTTTCTCAGCACACTGTCTCGAAAATATATCTCTCATTCTGTATTTTCGTGGTGTAAAACTTTTTGCATAGCATATATAGTGTTTGTAGATGTGTTAGCTTTTCCACAAAGTTGAAATCAGTCCATTTGCATTTTTCTAGAGTGAGTTACACCTATTTTACTACTACAAGGTTAGATTAAGAGTTTCAGTCTTATGCTCTACTTTAAAAATTTATATCTTGGGCTAGGAAACTCCGTTTTAGGTGATTCTTTTAGGAGAGTGTTCTACAATGAGTCTAGTTTATAATAAAAATATTTTCATTTCGAGATCCTTCATATTTTATGAACATTAATTTTCGAAGTAACTACTGCCAGAAATAACTAGAAATTCCAGCATCTGCCATGTTCATGTCTTAAGTTATCTTTATTAACTCAAGTTTAACATACAATCTTTTAAGTTATATTTGAGTTTGATAACATCATACAAGTACTCATAGCAGAATAGAACATGTTGTGTTTTCTAAAAATATAATTATTCAAAACTTTTGACAATAACTCAAGTTTGAGGCATTCTATCCATGAGCAAAGTTAGAAGCCAACAATACTTGAACAAATAAAGAAGAAACTCTTACCTCTTGTGTAGGGTCTAAAAAGGGTCATTCTCTTCTTCCTTAAGCTTTGAACAAGAGTCTTTGGAGTGGATGACCCTCCTTGAATATTGGCTCTAGAACTTGAGTGCTTAAGAAAATATTTCTCACTGGAGTTAAAGATTGTAACTCTTGTGAGGGCTAGTGAAAATTTGAACTTAGGATTTTAAGTGTTTGGATGAAGTTTAGAGGATCAAGAGAAGTCTTTGAAGAACATAAGAAGAATGATAGAATAAGAAAGAAAGAACACTTAGGGAGTTTCTGAATTGAAGAGAGTTTGAGGAGTATTTATAGTGGAAAGATTAGAGGAAAAAAACAGAAGAAGGAAAGCACTTGGAGCATGATTTATGGAAACATGTTGGCTGAATTTTGGGATGAAAATGCTCCTTAGTGCATGTATGTGATTCAGAAATGTGTATGATGTATGTGGTTAAATTATTGTGTTATCATCTTAATCTAATGGCTTAGATTCATTCTTGTCTAAAGACAAGTGTAGGGATTTGTGCAAATGGCATTGTAGTAATTTCTTTAACTAAGACAAGGATATTTTTGTAATTAGACAATGATAGTGATATTCTTGTAATTCCATTCATAGAGTAAGGGTATCTTTGTCATTTAATAAGGCAATGGTAGTTTGGTAATTTCCTTTACATAGCAAGGGCATTTTCGTAATTCTTTGCATTTTTCTCTAGACATACTTAAGTAGTCTATTTGTTGTGTTTCATAACATTTGTCCAGATTCTCTTGGTTTTGCTATCGATAATTAAGATTAATATTTATCTTAGTTATAAATTTGGGGATGTTACAGCTTCTACAAGTTTGATTAGCAGCTTTAGTTCTTTCCTGAAAGGAGGAAACAAGGAGTGCAAAGCCAAAGCACAAGATAGCACCCTTAAAATAAAACTATCAAGGAAAGTTTTGCATTGGATGCTATAATGTAGTTGATTATGGATAATCTCAATTTCTCTATCAGCACAACTTTTTATATTTCATTATCTCTTGCAGCGTTTGTAACACCCTAATATTTAACCCAATTCACCTAGGATGCATTTAAATTAATTATTAGTTATTACTCTTTTGTTTCAGTTCTTAACTTTAAATTATTAAAATACTTAGTAAAATATGGGTAAATTTCTTTTTTGAAAACTTAAATACAAAATGTGAGCCTCGCATCCCAAAATAATTTACGTCATCCATCTTGCCTACAAGTGGAAGAGAAATAAAAACATATCACGACATACTTGAAATACATATATCACGATACTACAAGCATAATCATATCGTCATAGATTCATCAATATCAACTATTCCTCTTTGCACACCAAAATACACATATATGTAATAGCACCCTACCCACCTGTTGGGTTTTTGCTCTTTCACTAAAGCCCAATAGGGCCTAGTGTGTAAGAAGAGCCTAAGAAACCTAGAGCCTGTTACATTTAAGGGTTAGGTTTTCTAGGAACCCATATATATACTACACTTAACCCTCTCCATAAGTAGAGAGTAGTCACAGAGATAGAGGTAAGGTCATCTCCTGATAGAAAGAAAGTACCCACACACTATCTCCTTCCCCTTGAGAGATGGTCTGGAAGGTCTGCCATCAACCGACTACAAGGAAATCAATCATGCGGTAACACAAGGATTCTCAGGCGAGGGAGATCATCAAAGATCGGCACTCTGAGAGGTAATATTCCTTGTGTGTTTATGAAACAATAATGATTCAGTAAGCATACAAATGTATTAGGTCCTTAAATCGCTTTCGCATAAATCCAATAGTTCCAACAATTGGTATCAGAGCCTGACTGTACATTGGTATGTAAATCTAGTTTCATTATTCATATAATTAGTTTGCTTCGTGAAATATGGCACCTAGGATTCTATATTTGTTGATCATATGTGTTGTATGTTTATCTTTAAAATTCTTTTCATAAAATATCAATGCTTTATTTGGTTTTCAACTTTAATCCATGGTAGAGATTTGAATGTATTTTCTTGGGTTGTAATAAGGAGGCTAATCCCATGATTAGGTTTCCTCCTTGATTTTTTTTATTTCAATTCTTGTATTTTTTTTTGATGTTATACAAAAGTTGTAATAAAAGAAGATCAAGAAGATGCAAAAAGAAGGACGTTTGTCACTGTTTGGACATGTTCGTGGACCTCTGGATCTCGGAATTGGACGTATCATATATTGTTGGAAAGAGGACAGAAAGACAAACAAAATGGTGGGTGGACCGTGGCCAGGGGAGCCTCCACGCGTCGCCACATGCCTCCAGAAGTTTCTGAGAGTGGTTTCCACGTGCCTGTGAAGATGGAGAGAGTGAGGGCGCGTGGGACATCCAAATTGGGTGATTCTAGTGGCATTGGCTTCGTCTCTTCATGGCGGTCCTAACCCTAAAATTTTGTGCTGATCCGAGTTCGGGTGACAGCGCAGTGGACTAAACAGTTAGGGTTCCTTGAAGTTGTCTTAGGTTTTCTTGCCAAAATTTGGTATTTTGGGCTTATGGACCCATGGTTACCATAAAAGGGCTTGAGATAAATACCTATGGACTAAAAGGAAGGACAAGAAGGACTGGAACATTTTTTGGTTATTTTATTTTATTTCCTCTAGGAAATCATGGATTAAAGTCTATTTTATTTAAATTGCTTTATTTTATGAATGGATGAATTATATGATAGATAACATGCTTATTGTGATAACATGTCATATAGAATAGATGGTGCCATATTGCTGCATAACTTGAAAATTACATGAGCATAATAGCTATTTTGTCATTCCGCGACTAGTATGATAGTTATTATAGGATTATTTTGATTCAAAATTATTCTCAAAAATTAATTAAAATTATTATGACTTTTGTTAAAAATCTAGATTAATGATTGAATTAATTAATTTTGAATAATTAAAATCAAGACAAATAATCCAAATTATTTCCTAAGAAAATTGTTTACATTGCGAGTAATTTGTGGGTCTTCTAAAATGGTCATGTGTTAACACACGCTGCATACCACAATCATGTATCATGATTGTGTGGAGCACACGCTGCCTATCATGACCGGATTTTAGGACCTTAATGATTTTAAAATTTCGATAAGCTAAGCTTGCACGTTCATCAGCTTGCGGGTGCTTACATAGTTTTTGAAATCAAACAAAGAATACTCGAATTTAAACAATTCTTGGAAATTGGAAAATTCTAAATTTTAAAATATTGAATGGGTGAAGGTTTTTTTATTAAGTAATTAATTTAAAAACCTACGGGCTCCAATTGTGGGTTTATTAGTGAAAATGTTATTGCTGAAGCCCCATCGGATAAGGATGATCGGATTTCACTAGATTAAACCTTAATATTTTCAAAATTTTAGTAAAGTTTTGTACGGCCCATCGTCGGCAACACTTAGACACTAAAGAGAATTTTGAAAGTAAACAATAGTTAAATACATTCAACTTTGGTAAAGTTGTTAACCCTTCTATCGAGGCTCTGGCAATGGAACTGAAGGCCCAAAATAACAATATTAGTTTTACAAGTATCTTGCCCATCGTAAGCCTTGTAAAGATAACTAATAGGTTGTTAAACTATAAACGAGTAGTAGTTATCAGAATCTACTAGCGCAGTATCTGTTTATAGTTATTCTAGTTTGTAATTAGTGTGTTTTTTTTTTTCTTATTTTCCGAAAAATGTTTTCATTCAATCCTTTAGCTACTATCTTGAGTCAAAAACCTATGGATGGTACAAACTACAAACAATGGAAAACTAATTTGGATATTGTTCTTCAATATGAAAAGTGTAACATCCCCTGCTGCTTTATGGATTGACGACTGTCCCCACAAACCAACACGAGTCTTTTCAGCATGCTTTGTCCTCACTCACACGCTTCCTGGGAAAACTTCCCAGGAGGTCACCCATCCCAAAATTACCCCAGGTCAAGCATGCTTAACTGTGGAGTTCTTTCAGTTTGGGCTACCGAAAAGAAGATGCATCTTGTTGATATAGGTAGTACAAATCAATTCATATAAGCCCTCCTCAACTATATAGTCCCATACCTATACAGTCTTAGGATCCCTCTCATTCGGGTGTGTAATCGGTTCATTCATGTACCCCTCCGCTTAGAGGACCTTGCGAGGAGCCGCTCCTTGTCCGTGCCCTCTTTGCACCGGCGATCACTCCTCGTCCTCGTCCCCGGGCGTTACATGCCCACCAGCTTCCGCCTGGTTCGTCCCCGAACCACACCGTACTGGGAGAGGTGCAGGCTCTGATACCATATACGCCCCGATTTTCTGCTAGAGTGAAAATGACCGAAATGCCCCTGAGGTCATTTTCGGCCCAGAATTCGAGGAAAGCCGATCTGCCAAGACTGAGGGCAAACTCAATGTTGGAAGGGGATTAGATGACCTGTGTACCTTTCCGAATCGAAAATCTCGTTTTGAAGTTTTCGGGTCAAAATGACCAATACGCCCCTGCGGTGTTTTACCTATTTGCAAGTGCCGGATGAACCCGAAACTTCTCCAGATGGTTTTAAAAGGTGTTTTTATGTATTCTACGACCTCAGTTTTAATTATGGAGGTCCCGGGCAAAATTAGTGCAAAATTATGATTTTACCCCTAGTTTCGTGTTTTTACGCTTAATCGCGTGATTAAGCAAACCTAAGCAATATTAGGCTCTAATCGAAGATTAATTAATTTCCATAATTAATCTTGAGTCAAAATAATTTATTAAAGTTGATTAGAACCTAAAAGTGCTTAATTACCACTTAAAATCTTATTTTAAATTCAAGATTTCTAGTCATGGAATCTTGAATAGTGTTTTCTCTCTCCAATTCCTTAAATTATGGAATTTTGTCTACATTGTTTTATTCATAAAATGAATTTAAAATCTCCTAAATATGTATGAGTACTCCTTAATCATGTCATAAAGGTTCCTAATCACATTCTTAGTCACCTAAACTTATGCTTAATGACTCCTAACCTTACACCTAAGCTAATACACCCCTAAACACATCACTAACACACTATTACATGACCAAAACTCCCTCCTCCCTTGCTGCATCAGACCTGCACGAAATTCAACATCCATTTTATCACAATTTAATTTTATTTCACACTCCAAAGACTATGGTTGAAGCCATGTCATCAAAATGCAATTCTCTCACCTCATGTTCCATGAGGATTCATTCTCCTCCACACATGCCTCACCTCATGTTCCATGAGGAGACCTCATGTTCCATGAGGATTCATTCTCCTCCACTCATTCACTCATATTCTTCTCTATAAATACCATGCCTAGATGAACCTTTGCTACACTTTGTTCATTTGCTAAGTTTAGTTTTTTAGTTTTTCTCTAAGTTCTTCCTTTTTCTCTCAAATCTCAAGAGCATTCTTCTTCTTCATCTTCTTCTTTTCCTTTTGAAACTTCATCACACAACCTTGAAACACCACCCCACCACCTTGGATCATCATACAAACACCTAAACTTCCATTCTCAAACACAAGCTCACCAAGAACACATTTCCTTCCTTTTTCTTTCATCAAGGCCGAATCATCATCACCATCCTAGGAGGTGTTGCTCAGATCATTTTCATCTTCAAGTCCAAGCTTTTTGTCTTCACTCTAGGTAGGAGTGTTTTCTAAACTTTGTCTTCTTGAAAATGAGTTCTTTCTAGCTTTCTCTTGGGTTTTCTTTTTGAAACTTTCTTTGGTTTCCTTTTCTTGTATTTTCGGCCTCTTGGCCTTGATGAGTACATGATAGCTCAATGATGAGGACTCCTAGATAATGACTATGTGTTCATCTCAAAGGAAACTCTAGAGCTTGAGGTTTTATTTTCTTTGAGTTCCAACATTATTTTCTAACTCAAAATGATTTTTACTCAAGAATACCTTTACTTTTCTTGCTATTATGATTTCGGTTTCTTTGTTCCTTTCTTTAACATTTGGGTTACCATTTTCCTTTTTGATCTTTGAAGTTTTATTTGTTCAAAAAGTTTTGCTTTCTTTGAGCTTGATGATGATGTTCAAGAACCTCATAATTCCTTTGAGAACTTAGTTCAAGAACTCTAAAGCTCTCTTTGTAATGAGATATGTGTTGGGTTATTATGTTGTTAAAGTCTTGGATGAGCTTTAGATCACCTTAAAATGAACCTTGCATCATGTTTATTTTATGCTTTGCACATCATGTTTACTTTCTTTGCTATCACTAAGTACCAAGGTAATAAAGGAACTTGCATTATCATGTTTATATTTCAAGTTCTCACCTAAATATCAAAGATAATAATATAATGCATACCATATTTATTTTATGCTTTGCACATCATGTTTACTTTCTTTGTTATCACTAAGTATCAAGGTAATAAAGGAGCTTGCATTATCATGTTTATATTTCAAGCTATGCATTATCATGTTTATGTTTCAAGTTCTCACCTAAATATCAAAGATAATAATATAATGCATACCATATTTATTTTATGCTTTGCACATCATGTTTACTTTCTTTGTTATCACTAAGTATCAAGGTAATAATGGAGCTTGCATTATCATGTTTATATTTCAAGCTATGCATTATCATGTTTATGTTTCAAGTTCTCACCTAAATATCAAAGATAATAATATAATGCATACCATATTTATTTTATGCTTTGCACATCATGTTTACTTTCTTTGTTATCACTAAGTATCAAGGTAATAAAGGAGCTTGCATTATCATGTTTATATTTCAAGCTATGCATTATCATGTTTATGTTTCAAGTTCTCACCTAAATATCAAAGATAATAATATAATGCATACCATATTTATTTTATGCTTTGCACATCATGTTTACTTTCTTTGTTATCACTAAGTATCAAGGTAATAAAGGAGCTTGCATTATCATGTTTATATTTCAAGCTATGCATTATCATGTTTATGTTTCAAGTTCTCACCTAAATATCAAAGATAATAATATAATGCATCACATATTTATTTTATGCTCTCACTTTACTTTCTAGCAAAAACTAAAACAAGTGCATGAGCATGTTTATTTTTATGTCATCACTTTAATGAACCTAGAGCTCAAAGACTTGCCCATCGTTGTCTCAACAAAGGTCTAAAAATATTTATTACTTTTGGTCCCTATTTCGGCCCTAAGAGGCTTTGGTGTTTCCAAGTATTGAAAACTATGTTTTATAATTTTTCTAAGCTTATGTAAGTATAAGAAATATGTAGAACTAAGTTTTATGAATTTAGGACCTCTTGAGATAAAAATGATTTAGCTATTACCCTCTTAAGTATTTTTATGATTATAGGTGATAAAAGTGTCCATAAATGAGTTTTGAAAGTTGAAAAAGGTTCCAAGAGAAACTAGTATTGTATGTGTTTTAGAAATTGTGTTTCATGTCTTTTATGGAGATGTTTGTTTCGGTTCTGCCTTGCTATGTTTGGCCACTGTATGAGCTGTGTTAATAATGATAAGATGCTTATGTTTGAGTAAAAATAATGTTAAGACTCATATGTGAAAGATAGGATAAGTTAAGAACTAGAAAAGAATTAATTTGAGAATTTTAGATCCCTTAATGATGGAATTTTCTGGATTCTGTCCAGCAAGGTTTAGAAATGATAATCATGGTTCTAAATTAGTTTAAATGTGTAGGAATGACTCATAATTGGTTTAGGGCTTAATCTTGATGCTTTAGGAACAAACTGGACTTAGAAAGAGTCATTGTTGTGACTCCTAGGTACCCGTAAAGTTGGGATTTTAAATTCTGCATCCTTGAGGTCTAGAGATGTTCTTGACCATAGTGTGAGGTGAGAAATACTTAGTTATAACCTCATAGGTTCCCAAGAGACTAGGTTTTGATGATTTATAACTTAGATTGTGAGTTAAGGACCTTAAGGGTCGATGCATAAGACATTAAGAAGTCTTGACTTTTTATGATGCTTAATTTTATGCAAGTATGATATATGATACATGAGCTTTATCTATATGAGTATGATGTGTTTAAAATATATGCTATGATGAGTTTGGAATATATGCTATAATCTATGTAAGAATGATGAGTTTGAAATATATGTTATGATGTTTATCTATGTGAGAATGATGTATTAGAAGAATATGCTTGATGATGCATGAACCCTAAAATGTTTTATTGATGATACGTGAGGAAATTATTATTGAGATGTTAAGTTGTGTGATTAGCTTGTGGCATGAATTTTGGTTTGAAGGAAATTCAGTTTAACAGCCATTATCTTTGCCAATTTCTATCAAACCTAAAAGGGTTGAAAAATGTTTTAAAGTACTATATGAGTTGAAAACCCTGGGTGACACCGTTCGGCCGAGCATCCCGGGATATTTTTATGTGACAAGCATTGAGACGCATTTCTCCTGCTACGGTGAGGAGGAGGCAAATCCGTGAGGGTATGTGCAGATGCAGCCTTACCAAAGCGGACAATTATTTGTGCACTCGAGGCCGATGAGAACGCGTTTCAAAGAATGAAATATGTTTATGTTACCCCCTCATTTTACCCCATATTAAATCTAGTGACGACTAGTTAGGATTGAGCTCATTCCTAGGCGATTAGGTGAGACGGAGATAGGAGGTTATGATAAAAATCGCCGGCGTGGTGTATCGGTTGGAAATAGGTGGATATGTTTTAAGAGGGTGGTTTTTGAGAAAAAGAACAAAAGAGATATGATGCTTTTAAGTCACATAAGTATGAGAAAAGTAAGAGTTGTAATATGCCCTTATGCCACTTGCATGAATCTAGATTGTTGTGATTTGTTGATTTATGTGCTCAAGTATTGCCATACATTCATGCTTAAACATGTTGCATTCATGACATCAAGATGCATACTAAAAGAAATGGACCTTGGATAAATAGTTTCATAAACCCTAATAATGAATCTCATATGCATGAACACCTTTTATAAATAAACCCAAGGTTCCTGAGGATGTGAACGATGTAACCCTAGAATAGGAGATTCCTACTGAGATTCTTTAGTAAGATTCTCACTCTTTTCTCTTCTTTTTCTCGCTTCCGTCACATCTTTAGAGACTGATGGCAACATTCGTGGTCTTCATTGACACATCCGTCCGAGAGGCGCCCCTAACGAGGAGCTCACGCTCAGTCTACACGTATGCCCACTCCTGCCGCCTTGCGTTCTTGGATCAGTTACACTCCATTTCCCCGGGTTCTAGTAGCAGATGTTTTAGGGGAGGCTTAGTGCACACACTCACATGTAGACTGGATAAACCTACTTTTGTTTTGAGGTTATTCACTATAGGTGCACTCGGGTAGTGATGGTTTACTTTATGTTACTTTATGTTTCTCTGTTTCTATTGTACTTCCTTTACAGACATTACAAGCTCTGCCCGTCCCAATGAGGGTATGACTACTTATGTATTCTAAGTTATGTTATTAATGAAACGTTTCTCTGTTGTGATGATTTATGCTCAGCTGTTATATGTTTCCATTTCTGTGTTTCTCTATGAGTGTTAAGTGTGCTTTATATTCCTATTATTCGATTAGACTAAGAACGTGGCTCTCACTTTGTTGTGTGTTTTTTAAAAAAAAAAATTTACTCGTAATTTTCCTTTAGTATTTTAAGAAAAGGATGAGACTATGAAGTAATAGCCTAATGTTTAACCTAATGTGTTCTAGAAAGTTGGGTTAAAAATTAGGGTGTTACAAAAAGCTCAACTTTGTTCTGACTACCCCTATGCCAGCGACTCTTTGAAGATGCTTTCGAGGCAACAAAGAAACGTCTTCAGCAGGAGAAGGAAAGATGGGAGAAGGAAAATGTGGCAGTCCGCTGCTATATTTTAGCCAGTCTCGCCAATCACCTTTAGGAGCAAGTGAGCATGATTGAGAGTGGAGCAAAGATGCTCCAAACTCTTGATGGCATGTTTGCTACGTCTAGCAGCTCTGCTAGGCAGAATGTGCTGAATGCAGTCACCAAGACAGTGATGTCTAGAGGAAGTGTGCGGGATCATTGTCTGACAATGATAGCAAACTTTAAGAAGGCTGAAGACCATGGGGTCAGATTTGAACAAGAAGTAAAAGTTGACTTTCTCTTGCAATCACTACCTGAATACTTCAATCAGTTCAAGATGAATTATAATATGAATAAGATGAATCTTGACCGTACTCAGCTGATGCACGAGCTTGAGAGTGCTGAACAGTCTCTAGTCAAGCAGGACAGTGCATTTTTTGCTGGTGAGAGTTCTGTGAAACTTAAGGGGAAACCCAAGGGAAGGAACAAGAACAAGAAAAAGAAGAAATCAGGTGTTCCAGTTGCCAAACCAATTGCAATGAAGCAGCCAAAAGGCAAGTGCTTCAAGTGCGGACAAAAGGGGCATTGGAAGAAAAATTGCCCACGTATGAATAAACCAGGTATGGGTAATTTACATGTGATTGAGGCTTGTTTAGTGGAGAATTACAATGATAAATGGATCATTTATTCAGGAGCCACTAACCATGTTTGTTACTCTTTGCAGTGGTTCAAACATAGCTTGCCTGTAAGTGAAGGACAAAGAATTTTGAAGCTTGGAAATAGGGAGCTTGTGTCTGCACTAGCAGTGGGACAAGTTGTTTTATCTTTTGATAATTGCAGAACTTTGGTTTTAGAAGATTGTTTATTTATTTTGGATTTTAAGAGGAATTTAATTTCTATTAGTTGTTTAGTTAAACATGATTTGACAGTTCAGTTTAATTCCTCAGTTTCAATAAGAAGTTCATCTTCTTTTATTTGTTCCGGCGTAATGTTTAATGGTCTTTATTTCCTTAGTCCTGTGCCCTGTGAAGTTAATCATGTTGAATTAGGAGATGTTGAGCATGTTCATTCATCAAAGAAAAGAAAAGTTTCCAATGAAACTTATCTTTGGCATTTAAGATTGGGTCATATTAACTCTAACAGGATACAAGGTTTGGTCAATAGTAGGATTTTAAAATCCCTGAACTTTGAACCGATACCAGTTTGTGAATCTTGTTTAGAAGGTAAAATGACTAAGAGATCTTTCAAGGCCAAGGGAAATCGTGCCACACTTCAGCTGGAATTGGTACATACTGATGTATGTGGACCAATGAATGTCCAGGCCAGAGGCGGGTATGAGTATTTTATCATATTTACTGATGATTACTCTAGGTTTGGACATGTGTACCTGATGCGTCACAAGTTTGAAGCTTTTGGAAAATTCCAAGAGTTCAAGGCTGAGGCAGAAAAGCATCTTGGTGTTCAAATTAAGACTCTTCGGTCTGACCGAGGAGGTGAATACCTATATGGAGAGTTCAGGTCTTACCTGACCAAAGAGGGGATAGTTTCACAATTATCTTCTCCAGGGACACCCTAGCAAAATGGAGTTGCTGAAAGGAGAAATAGAACCCTTTTAGAAATGGCAAGATCTATGCTCAGTTATTCATCTATTTCTGATTCATTCTGGGGATATGCCTTGGAAACTGCTATGTACTTATTGAACTTAGCTCCGTCCAAGACGGTTTCAAAGACACCAATAGAATTATGGAAAGGGTGTAAGCCCTCCTTGAATCATATTCGGATTTGGGGTGCTCCAGCACATGTCTTACAACAGAAGCCAAATAAGATGGACTCGAGTACAAAAGTATGCATGTTTATAGGCTATCCTAAAGGAACAAGAGGTTGGTTGTTTTATAGTCTGAAATAAAAGAAGGTCATAGTGAGCACACACGTGACTTTCTTAGAGGAGGACTATATGGCAAATTATAAGCCAAGGAGTAAGGTTATTCTTGATGAGCTAGTCTCAAATCAAGTTTCACCTCAACCTCAGGCGGTTCCAGCTTTTGTTCTTGTGGTTGTTCAAAGAGGGGAAAATATACCTGTTGTTGAACACACACAGGAACCAGAAATGGAACCAGAAATAGAACCAGAAGTTCAACATGATGATCAACAAGTGGAACCTGTAGAGATGCAGTTACCGCTTGTTGAAGAACAACAAAATCATGAATTGGTTAATCTACTTAATGAGGGTCCTCATATAGAAATTGTTAACCTACCAAACTTGGATCCCCCTGTAGATGCACAACAACAAGTGCGGCAAAGTCATAATGGGAGATTGATTCGTAAACCCACAAGATTTCTCTTGTTGAGCGAATCGCCTCAGCATGTCATCATTGAAGAAGATGATGATCCCACGAGTTATGACGAGGTACTAGGAGATGTTGATGCTCAGGAATGGCTTGAGGCTATGAATCGTGAAATGGATTCTTTGTATTCCAACTCAGTTTGGTCTATTGTAGATGCACCAAAAGGGGTAAGACCCATTGGGTGTAAA
Source organism: Dalbergia cultrata (assembly GCA_031216105.1). Classification (NCBI taxonomy): domain Eukaryota; kingdom Viridiplantae; phylum Streptophyta; class Magnoliopsida; order Fabales; family Fabaceae; genus Dalbergia; species Dalbergia cultrata. The sequence continues at coordinate 40,339,777 of CM062346.1, read as the reverse complement.
TGGATCTACAAGAGAAAGAGAGGATCAGACGGGAAGGTTGAAACCTTCAAAGCTAGATTGGTGGCGAAAGGGTACACCCAAATAGAAGGTGTGGATTATGAAGAAACCTTTTCACCGGTTGCCATGCTCAAGTCCATCCAGATTCTCTTAGCTGTTGCAGCAAATCTTGATTATGAGATTTGGCAAATGGATGTCAAAACTGCTTTTCTAAATGGAAAATTGGAAGAGGATATCTATATGCAGCAACCAAAAGGGTTCATAGCCAAAGTGCAAGAAAACATGGTATGTAAGTTGCAAAGGTCCATTTATGGACTTAAGCAAGCGTCCAGATCATGGAACATCAGGTTTGATCAAGCTATTAAGTCTTATGGTTTTGAGAAAAGTCCTGATGAGCCGTGTGTGTATAAAAGGATCCAAGGTAATGCAGTATCTTTTCTAGTACTTTATGTGGATGATATACTCCTTATTGGAAATGATGCGGAGGTATTGTTAGGGATAAAGACCTGGCTAAGCAAGCATTTTGATATGAAGGACCTGGGGGAAGCCAATTATATTCTTGGTATTAAACTCTTACGAGACCGGAAGAATAGGGTATTGGCATTATCCCAGGCTAACTACATCGACAAAATACTTTCCAGGTTCAGCATGGAGAATTCCAAGAAGGGAATTTTACCCTTCAGGCATGGGATTCATCTCTCTAAGGAGCATTCTCCTAAAACTCCTGAGCAGAGAGAATGCATGAGTAGGATACCTTACGCTTCAGCAGTAGGTAGCCTTATGTATGCTATGTTGTGCACCAGATCAGATATCTGCTATGCAGTGGGAGTAGTAAGTCGATACTAATCTAATCCTGGAGAGGAACACTGGATAGCGGTTAAACATATACTCAAGTACCTTAGGAGAACGAGAGATTATATGTTGGTCTATTCTAGTGGGAGTCTTGAAACCATTGGTTACACAGACTCAGATTTCCAAGGAGACATTACTTAAGAAAATCCACCTCTGGGTATGTGTTCACTCTTAATGGCGGGGCCATTTGTTGGAGGAGTGTCAAACAATCATGTGTGGCTGACTCTACCACAGAGGCTGAGTATGTAGCTACTTCTGAGGCTGCAAAGGAAGCCGCATGGTTAAATAAATTCCTAATGGATCTTCAGGTGATACCAGGTGTTAGTCATCCCATCAGACTTTACTGTGACAACAGTGGGGCAGTAGCACAATCCAAGGAACCAAGGTGTCACAAAAGACAAAAGCACATAGAGAGGAAGTACCACTTGATCTGAGATATAATTGAAAGAGGAGATGCAGTGGTAGTCAAGATAGCATCAGACGAGAACCTTGCTGACCCTTTTACTAAGAGTTTACCTGAACTTGTGTTCGAGAGGCATATAACATCTATGGGTCTTAGGAGGATTCCAGATTTGCTATAGCTTTAGGAAGTTGTTATTTAACTTTGTTGTTTTTGTGCTTTTTTAGCAAGACATTATGACATTGTAATTTTTCTGAATGTTATAAATGAGGTATTATTCATTTATTCCGCACACTATTTACAAACACTAAGTTCCAGATCAATTGTGAAGTATATGATCATATGGATACGTTCATGGAGGATATGATCATAGGTTCTCATAATTGATGAACAGGTTCACAGCTGTTAAATAAAGTTGGGTACTTCATTTAGGCTGCAATATTTTATGAAATGGTTTGTCCGAATCATTGTAAAATATTGGTGTGAATTAACATTCACATTGAAAGGATCAAGGAGAGATTTGATTAAGGGTGTTTTTTCTGTTATAAGGTATCAAATCTCCAGATAACTATAGTTATAAGATTGCTCTTAATTTTGAGTTTATTATAAATAGGTAATCAAATAGTTTTCATTCTTTGATTTACCAACGAGTGAGGTGCGATCTATTGACGGCCAATAACTCGGTATTTTGGGAGTGAGATTGTTTGATTATCGGTATTTATGAGATAAACAATATGAAATTTGTAGGAAATGTCCCCTTGATATGTTTCGGTACTTGGATATTGAAGACACTGGCCAGTGCATGTAATCCATTAGAGAAACTATCATAGTCAAGGGAATAAATAATTGATTGGGTAATAGAAAACTAGTCAATCAATTATAGACGTTCTACAAAGGGGTGATGCATATACATGTTATATATGTTATTAATCTTGGAGTTCAAGTTCGGGCTTTTAGTGGAGTAGCACCGAATTAGATAATCATTTGTTGATTATCATGAGCCTTGATTAATAACAGCTGGTAGATCCCCAAGCTAGCTCAAGATAAGGGATAGGGAAATTTCAGTTGATGATGACTAGTGAGTTACATGGTCTTGGGCTTTAAGCTCAAGTTTGTACTCAAGAGCAAGTGGGAGATTGTTGGGTTTTTGCTCTTTCACTAAAGCCCAATAGGGCCTAGTGTGTAAGAAGAGCCCAAGAAACCTAGAGCCTATTACATCTAAGGGTTAGGTTTTCTAGGAACCCATATATATACTACACTTAACCCTCTCCATAAGTAGAGAGTAGTCACAGAGGTAGAGGTAAGGTCATCTCCTGATAGAGAGAAAGTGCCCACACACTATCTCCTTCCCCTTGAGAGATAGTCTGGAAGGTCTGCCATCAACCGACTACAAGGAAATCAATTGTGCGGTAACACAAGGATTCTCAGGCGAGGGAGATCATCAAAGATCGACACTCCGAGAGGTAATATTCCTTGTGTGTTTATGAAACAGTGATGATTCAGTAAGCATACAAATATACTAGGTCCTTAAATCGCTTCCGCATCAATCCAATAGTTCCAACACCACTAACAAAGGTTGGGCTAAGTACAGTCAATCCAAAGTAAACATGAGAAGTATGCAAAGGAAAACTAAATACAAGCTAGCCAAGACCTCTCCTCCCCACTCCTTCTACTAAGGGCACCTAGGGTAGATAACCTCACATAAAAATAAAAATAAAAAACAAAAAAGGGCTATCCTATCCATGATATGTGCACAGGTGCTCTAAGGTCCACTGTAGGCTCCTACTGATGATGCTCCTAAAAGGGAGGGATATAGCTGAGCACATGAGCGATGTCAGCAAGAGTAGGCCTGGGATGAACATGAGCTCCACAACATGTACAAGTGGCTCCCTTACGAACATGCTAAACTCCTTTCAAGGGCTGTGTCACCGTAGCCTCTTCCCCACTGTTGCCACCTATCTCCATGGGAACTGTATGTGTGAAACCGCCCGAGGAGTGCTGGGAAGGAGAATCCTACGACGAGTTTGTCAGTGGCTCAATCGGGTGAGAGGGTGATCGGGGGATGTAGACGGGATAGTCACGCACGGCTAAAGCGGCAGGACAAGTACGGTGAATCTTCTCCCCACATGGACGAGTGCACTTGAAGATGAGGTTATCAGTAAAAAAGAGTAGCAGTGGAGAACCTATAGCTAGTAACTGGATGTACAAACGGGCGCTCCAAAAAGACAAACAGGCAGATGGCGTAATGATCCCTGAAGTGATAAGTCTGATGAGCATTGTCGAAGTGCATCTCCCAAGTAGGAGCATCAATGAAGATTATGAAGGTTGCTATTAGCCTCTGAAGACGAGATAGAAAGAAAGAAAGAGGGGATGAGAAACTTATATAAGAATCTCAGTAGAGCTTCCACCTCGTAACATGTGTCATCATCTATGTCCTTAGTAACCTCGGGTTTCATTATGAAAATAGTAGGCATTTATAAAGTTCATTTATTAAGTGTCAAATACCATTAACCAAGGCCCGTATCTTTTAGCATGAATCTTAATGTCATGAATGCATCATACTATATCATGGATGCATGACAATGCCACGTGCAACATATCACAAGAATTATAATAAATGAACATAGCATAATGAACATAGTCATCCTACATGACCCTTCTTTTTTATTCTTTTAGGTGACTTAAATTTAATTATTCTCTTATCTATAGGGGGCCACCCTAATACTCTCCTCTTGAGAGTTCTATGTTATGAGCTCATACTTAAACTAGTCATTACTAGTCTACACTTATGAGCTCATAGGATCACCTTTCGTAACCATTAATTCCTAAAGTCTAAAGGGTCCTTATTGGATCACCTATCCTAACCATTAATTTCTGGAGTCTAGAGGATCATTTCCATGTGTCTTATGTTACCTGTAACACCCTAATAGAACCCCATTGTGCTTAAGTTCACATTTGGATTCTATTAGTTGTCACTTATGCCTTACATTTATTTTCTTTTGAAATTAACTTAGAAAAATAGTGGAAGTTTTTTTTTTCTTTAAATAAATTAATTTTTTGAAAACTTAAGCACAGAATTTAGAAGTGAAATACATAGCGCTTTTATAGATAATAATCAAGTTACATTGTGAACTTAATTAAATAAGCGGAATAAGAGACTAAGTGTAGAACTATTATCACATAAACTGGAATATAATCACTTAATACATAAGTCACAACAGGGCATATCATACTGATAAGTTATTACAAATAACAATATAAGTTCTACTATTACTAATTGTTTCTCACAAACTATAATGTAACTAAAGCTCGGAATGCTCCTACTTGAACGGTTTGAAATCTTCACGTGCTACCTCCTTCCTCGACTCTGACCGTTGCTTTAGGTGGACACGTCTGTCTCTCAGTAATGACAATGGAAAATAAACATAGGAGTGAGAAATACATGATTTCTCAGTAGGAGTTCCTACTTGTACTAAAAGTGTCATCGTTGTCGTCCCAGTCACTTCGGGTTTATTATAAAAAGGTGAACAGGTAAGGATTCAATTATCAAACTTTCACAAACGTGATTAGCCGAAGTGCAATTACTTTTAAACTAATCTTGAACATTAGCAGAAATATCCATTCAGTATTTCATCAAGCATACATATAAGCATATCACGTAAAACCACTAATAAGCAATAATCATTTAGGAGCTACATGCATTTCATGATTACTCATCCTCAACATTCACTTGTTTAGTGATCAACATATTTCTTAATTACTCACGGATGAATGCATCAATGCCTTAGACCACCCTAAAAGGGTAATGAGCTCATACCATGGCCATCGCCATAACCTTTTTGGTTTTCATTCCGTTGCCGTGATCTCAACGGTTTAGGGGGTTAAGCCGTGAGTTTAGCTCAAGTCCACTTTTCCAGACTTTCATTGCTACTTTTTCAAACTTTACTTTTATTATTTCTTTTGAAAATGAATGTATGCATATTATCATGTAATCACAATAAATCCTGGGCAATCAATCATTCATCCTCATCATTTCATAATTCATCACCATACATTCACATTACTATAAATCACTTCATAAAACATGGACAATATCATGTAAATCTCATAGTAAACACTTTCATAGATGATTCATATTAACCAACCAAAGTTATCAAGTTGAGTTCCTAGTGTTAAGTAAGAGGTAATGGATGTCTTAGTATTATCTTTTTCTCTTAGTGTTCTTTGTACTCTTAGCATTCCATTAATACATTAATGCACTTCAAAATATTATTATAGGTTCTTTATATATTTTTATTATGACTTTCATATAACTCTTGAAGATTATTATTCTACTTAAATTCTTAAAATTCTCTCTTTACAAGACTTTATTCTTTTATTTATAGTTTTGACATCTTTTAGAAGAAAGTTTATAATTCTCTGTATACTTGTTATCTCAACTTAGTAAAGGTAGTTCCAAATTCCTAACTCATCAAATTTTAGCATTTACATCTTTGGAATAGTGTAAATCAACTGTAAACCATGCATAGGAGGGTTCCTAGGAAAGAGAGGTGGGTCACAATGGACATGCTTAAATACCAAGTCTTTCCTTAGCCAGAACCTTTCCAAACTGCACTTTCACAGTACACTATCCCGAAATTTATTTCTCATTCTGTATTTACGTGGTACAAAACTTTATACATAACATACATGGGTGTATTCCTATATGTGTTAGCTTTCCAACAAAGTTGAAATCAGTCCATTTGCATTTTTCTAGAGTGAGTTACACCTATTTTACTACTACAAGGTCAGATTTAAAGTTTCAGTCTTAGGCTCTACTTTAAAAATTTATATCTTGAGCTAGAAAACTCCGTTTTGGGTGATTCTTTTTGGAGAGTGTTCTATAATGAGTCTAGTTTATAGTAAAATTATTTTAATTTCGAGATACTTGATATTTTATGAACAGTAGCTTCGAAGTACCTGCTGCCAGAAACAACTAGAAATTCCAGCACCTACCATTTTCATGTCTTAAGTTACCTTTATTAAATCAGGTTTCACATACAATCTTTTCAAGTTATATTTGAGTTTGATAACATCATAAGGGTACTCATAACAAAATAGAACATGTCATATTTCTCAAAATATATTTTTCAAATAATCATTTAAAACTTTTGACAATAACTCAAACTTGAGGCATTCTATCAAGGTTAGAAGCCAACAATGCTTGAACAATTAAAGATGAAGCTCCTACCTCTTGTGTAGGGTCTAAAAAGGGTCCTTCTCTTCTTCCTTAAGCTTTGAACAAGAGTCTTTGGAGTGGATGACCCTCCTTGAATCTTGGCTCTAGAACTTGAGTGCTTAAGAAAATATTTCTCACTAGAGTTAAAGATTGTAACTTTTGTGAGGGCTAGTGAAAGTTTGGACTTAGGATTTAAGTGTTTGGATGAAGTTTAGAGGATCAAGAGAAGTCTTTGAAGAACATAAGAAGAATGATAGAATAAGAAAGAAAGAACACTTAGGGAGTTTTTGAATTGAAGAGAGTTTGAGGAGTATTTATAGTGGAAAGATTAGAGAAAAAACAGAAGAAGAAAAGCACTTGGAGCATGATTTATGGAAACATGTTGGCTGAATTTTGGGATGAAAATGCTCCTTGTTTTGTGCAAACATGTTTCCATGTTTTGTGCAAACATGTTTCCATGTTTTGTGCAAACATGTTTCCATGTTTTGTGCAAACATGTTTCCATGTTTTGTGCAAACATGTTTCCATGTTTTGTGCAAACACGTTTCCATGTTTTGTGCAAACATGTTGGATGAAAATGCTCCATGTTTTATGCAAACATGTTTCTATGTTTTGTGCAAACATGTTTCCATGTTTTGTGCAAAGATGTTATTGGATATTTTCTAACCTTTAGTGCATGTATGTGATTCAGAAATGTGTATTATGTATGTGGTTAAATTATTGTGTTATCATCTTAATCCAATGGCTTAGATTCATTCTTGTCTAAAGACAAGTCTAGGGATTTGTGTAAATGGCATTGTAGTAATTTCTTTAACTAAGACAAGGATATTTTTGTAATTAGACAATGATAGTGGTATTCTTGTAATTCCATTCATAGAGTAAGGGTATCTTTGTCATTTAATAAGGCAAGGGTAGTTTGGTAATTTCCTTTACATAGCAAGGGCATTTTCGTAATTTCCACTAAGTGATAGCATTTTCGTAATTCTTTGCATTTTTCTCTAGACATACTTAAGTAGACTATTTGTTGTGTTTCATAACATTTGTCCAGATTCTCTTGGTTTTGCTATCGCTAATTAATATTTATCTTAGTTATAAATTTGGGGATGTTACATTACCTTAAATCTTAGCATGTTATTTGGGGATATAAACAAGAGCATATAATTATAGACATCGTCATAACTTATCATTTAGCATTTCATTCTCATAAAACACATCAATCATACATCTCAATTACTCATTCCATAATCGCAATTCATCATTTAAATTATTCACATAAGCATATTATCACTAACATCTCATGGAAAGGTAAACTTGCTCCTACCCAGTATGTCGGAATCATGGACCGAACTCAGCTTGTGCCTTCACATTATTGTCCTCAAGTTATCAACAATTACACTTTAGCCCAAATCAAGTCAAAATTGCAAAGTTTCGCATTTCTAATGCCTAATGGGTACCAATGTTTCTAAAACTTTTCCCTAACATTATAAATAGTATTTCAAATACATGGACACACTTAAAATCATTACTAGACCTAATTAAACCCATTCGGCCAAAATTCCATAATGATAGTTTCAAAGCACAATTTTTTCGTATCTTGGGAATCAGTTTAACCTAATACTCGTAGTTATCCTTTTTAACACCTAAAAGGCCAAGAATAATTCTTACAATAAATTTCTCTAATTTTTAAACTTGTGAACAGTATCAAGCAGTGCTGTACAGTTTGGGCAATGTTAAATAAATAGTTTTTGCGCTTTCGAAATTACATTTTTGACCATTTCTAGTTGCCAACTTTCCCTAAGATGCTAAAAATAATTATTACCACAACTAATAGTAATTTTTACAATTATAATCAGTACCAAAAATAATTTTTACAGAAATACTAATGTCACAATAGTAGTCATAATTTTAAATTTCTAGAAGCCTTGAAAATCACATTTTTTATCCTTTCTAGTTGTTAGTTTTTCCTAAAATGCTAGAAATAATTTTTACCTCAATTAATAGAAATTTTTACATATTTAAACACTTCCAATCATCACCTTACAGAAATATTAATTCCAAAATAGTAGTCAAAATTTTAATTTCTAGAAGAATTAGGAATCACATTTTTTATCCTTTCTAGTAACTAGTTTTTCCTAAAATGCTAAAAATAGTTTTTACATCAATTAATATAAATTTTTACACATTTAAATCATTCCAAACAGCACCTTACAGAATCTGAAATGTCAAAACAGTAGCTATAATTTTAATTTCTAGTAGCTTTAGAAGTCACATTTTTAATCCTTTCTAGTTACTAGTTTTTCTCAAAAATTATTCTAAGACATTGGGAACACTTGAACTATTTTATGTCTTTGAAAACTCAAATAATAACCTCTAAAACAGAAACCAAAATTTAAAATTTCACTAATAAGGCTTTTTGTTCATGAAAATCATATCTTTACTACCTTTTGAATTTCCAATGCTTTCAAAAGTTCCTTTGTATAATCAAGGCACAAGGTTTGAACCTTAGAACGAAATAAAATCCATTCCAAGTCCAACATCACAACATGACCGAATATATACACAAAAATATAGCCATGATCAAAATTTTCATTTAAGATCTAGGGGCAAGTCTTAAGCTTTAGAGATTTAGGTGATGACTTGAAAATATAAATATGATGTGCAAGACTTGAAATATAAACATGAGATGCAAGTTCATTTTAAGTCTTTAAGGTTTAGGTGATAACTTGAAATATATACATGAAATGCAATACTTGAATTTAAACATGAAAATGCAAGTCCATTTGTAAGTCAAGGTGTAACATCCCCTGCTGCTTTATGGATTGACGACTGTCCCCACAAACCAACATGGGTCTTTTCAGCATGCTTTGTCCTCACTCACACGCTTCCTAGAAAAACTTCCCAGGAGGTCACCCATCCCAAAATTACCCCAGGTCAAGCACGGTTAACTATGGAGTTCTTTCAGTTTGGGCTACCGAAAAGAAGATGCATCTTGTTGGTATAGGTAGTGCAAATCAATTCATATAAGCCCTCCTTAACTGTATAGTCCCATACCTATACAGTCTCAGGATCCCTCTCATTCGGGTGTGTAATTGGTTCATTCATGTAGCCCTTGTAACACCCTCCTAATTACCATGTTTTTACTCAAGTGTTCACATAGTAATTAGAAAAGTATTACTCACTCGCATACTCTATACTAGTAAAAAATAACTGAAATAAAATACTATAGATGTATAAGTTATCAAACTAATATGTACATATATATATACATTGTTGTTAAGTTCACATTAGGTACATCATATAAAAAAAAAAAAACAAACTAGTTATCTCCTAACTAGTCAGGAACTCAGTGTACAAAAGAACACTTCTACTAAGTAGTCTGACCTGCTCAAAGTTGAGATTCAGCAAAATTTCATACATATAGAAATGGACTCTAAAGTATCTCACAAAATCAGTCTGCAGGTTGGAAGGTTCCTAATGCTAAACTACAACTACGTACATAACATGAGTCCCTGAATGTCACATGCTCCCCTAAAGAAAACCGTTCACTATCAGTGGAATGGCGTTGCCCTCAGCAGGGGCACCAGGACTAGCTGGTGGATCCGAGTCCGAAGAGGAGGACGAGGACGGATCATCTCCAGGAGGGGGCATAGGTGGTGTGGGTGGAGCTACAAACTCAACAGGGTGTGCCATGTGTAGGGGCACACCGTCATAAGGAAAAGCAGGGTCAAACTCAGCAGTAAAAACAGAGGTACTAAAAGAACGGCTGAAGAATACATAAGCTCGTATATGAGAATATGCTACTACATATAGTGAATCTAAGTCAGGATCGTAGTGCCATTGCCATTGGGGTGAGTCAAGGAAGAAGATCACTGACGGCATCTGTAGCGTCTGAACACCATACAAAATATACACAAATAGGGATGAGAATATTATATAATTCTCAGTAGGGTAATCCCTCACCAGTAATCAAAATTAATAAACAAAATATAAGTAGGAATTTCATTCTTATAAGCAATATCAAGTAAACTTATATGCAAAAATAACAATTAAACTATGCATAGTCATAGGAATAATTATTAATGTATATAATTCAAGTAAAGTAAAAATGTAACATGATGGTAACCATAAATCTTTCTCTTGTAATCCACGAAATTCAATTAGTGCAGTTGTTTCTTTTCATTAGCATAGGGAAGGCTTAGTTTCACATCAAGTGACATATGTAGTGGATAACTCCTCAGAGGACCATAGACTGCTAGGACATGAGCTCATTCCTATTCATGATCATCGGACTTCATTTTTTCTCATTTTCGAATCATACACAGTTCTATTCCTAGTCGATATGTCTACCGACTCATACAATTTCCTAGGAAGTTCTTATTTTTGCCTTCCCTCTTTACTGCACATAAGCCTTGTTTCTGTTTTCCCCATATGTTAAAATATGCATCATTAAATCTCACATATCCTCTTTTGTCATATAAATGCATCATATACTTTTATTTTTCAAAGGCTTGCTCACATTACACATAGTGTAACACCCTAATAGAACCCCACTGTGCTTAAGTTCACATTTGGATTCTATTAGTTGTCACTTATGCCTTGCATTTATTTTCTTTTGAAATTAACTTTAGAAAAATAGTGGAAGTTTTTTTTTCTATAAATAAATTAATTTTTTGAAAACTTAAGCCTGTAACGAGAAGTGAAATACATAGCGCTTTTATAGATAATAATCAAGTTACATTGTGCACTTAATTAAATAAGCGGAATAAGAGACTAAGTGTAGAACTATTATCACATAAACTGGAATATAATCACTTAATACATAAGTCACAATAGGGCATATATCATACTGATAAGTTATTACAAATAACAATATAAGTTCTACTATTACTAATTGTTTCTCACAAACTATAATGTAACTAAAGCTCGGAATGCTCCTACTTGAAAGGTTTGAAATCTTCACGCGCTACCTCCTTCCTCAGCTCTGACTTCGTTGCTTTAGGTGGACACGTCTGTCTCTGGTAACGACAACGGAAAATAAACATAGGAGTGAGAAATACATGATTTCTCAGTAGGAGTTCCTACTTGTACTAAAAGTGTCATCGTTGTCGTCCCAGTCATTTCGGGTTTATTATAAAAAGGTGAACAGGTAAGGATTCAATTATCAAACTTTCACAAACGTGATTAGCCGAAATGCAGTTACTTTTAAACTAATCTTGAACATTAGCAGAAATATCCATTCAGTATTTCATCAAGCATACATATAAGCATTTCATGAAAAACCACTAATAAGCAATAATCATTTAGGAGTTGCATGCATTTCATGATTACTCATCCTCAACATTCACTTGTTTAGTGATCATCATCTTTCATTTATTTCATCAACATATTTCTTAATTACTCACGGGATGAATGCATCAATGCCTTAGACCACCCTAAAAGGGTAATGAACTCATACCGTGGCCATTGCCACAACCTTTTGGTTTTCTTTCCGTTGCCATGATCTCAACGGTTTAGGGGGTTAAGCAGTGAGTTTAGCTCAAGTCCACTTTTCTAGACTATCATTGCTACTTTTTCAGGTTTTTCTTTTATTCTCACTGAGTGAAATCATCAATACCTTAATCCTCAAAGACGATTTAGCAGTGAGTTGGTCTATTTATTATTTCATTTGAAACATGAATGTATGCACATTAATAAATCATGGCACAGTAAATCATTTTATCATTATCATTTCATATCTCATCAATACATTCACATTTCTGTATATCACTTCATGTAACATAGACAATATCATGTAAATCTTATAGTAAACATTCTCATAGATAATTCATATTAAGCAACCAAAGTTATCAAGTTAGGTCTCTAGTGTTCCTAATAGGTTATGGATATCTTGGTATTATCTTTTTCTCTTAGTCTTCTTTGTACTCTTAGTATTTCCATTAATACGTTAATACCCTTTTAAGATATTTTTAGAGGTTCTTTATATATTTTTATTATGACTTTTATATATATCTCCTGAACATTATTATTCTACTTAAATCCTTAAAATTATCTCTTTACAAGACTTGAATCTTTTATTTAGAGTTTTGACATCTTTTAGAATAAAATTTGTAGCACTATCATCTTAGATTAGTGTAAATCAACTGTAAATTATGCATAGTAGGATTCCCATGAAAGAGAGGTGGGTCACAATGGACACGCTTAAATACCAAGTCTTTCCTTAGCCAGAATCTTTCCAAATTGCACTCTCACAGTATCACGCTACCTTCAACACTTTCTCAGCACACTGTCCCGAAATTATATCTCCCATTATATATTTTCGTGGTGTCCAAATTTATGCATAGCATACATAAGTGTGTTTGTAGATGTGTTAGCTTTTCCACAAAGTTGAAATCAGTCCATTTGCATTTTTTTAGAGTGAGTTACACCTATTTTACTATTACAAGGTCAGATTAAGAGTTTCAGTCTTAGGCTCTACTTTAAAAATTTATATCTTGGGCTAGCAAACTCCATTTTAGGTGATTATTTTTGGAGAGTGTTATACAATGAGTCTAGTTTATAATAAAAATATTTTAATTTCGAGATCCTTCATATTTTATGAACACTAATTTTCGAAGTAACTACTTCCAAAAATAACTAGAAATTCCAGCACTTGCCATGTTCATATCTTAAATTATCTTTATTAACTCAAGTTTCACATACAATCTTTTAAGTTATATTTGAGTTTGATAACATCATAAAAGTACTCATAGTAGAATAGAATATGTTGTGTTTTCTAAAAATATAATTATTCAAAACTTTTGACAATAACTCAAGTTTGAGGCATTCTATCCATGAGCAAAGTTAGAAGCCAACAATACTTGAACAAATAAAGAAGAAACTCCTACCTCTTGTGTATGGTCTAAAAAGGGTCCTTCTCTTCTTCCTTAAACTTTGAACAAGAGTCTTTGGAGTGGATGACCCTCCTTGAATCTTGGCTCTAGAACTTGAGTGCTTAAGAAAATATTTCTCACTAGAGTTAAAGATTGTAACTCTTGTGAGGGCTAGTGAAAGTTTGGACTTAGGATTTAAGTGTTTGGATGAAGTTTAGAGGACCAAGAGAAGTCTTTGAAGAACATAAGAAGAATGATAGAATAAGAAAGAAAGAACACTTAGGGAGTTTTTGAATTGAAGAGAGTTTGAGGAGTATTTATAGTGGAAAGATTAGAGGAAAAAACAGAAGAAGGAAAGCACTTGGAGCATGATTTATGGAAACATGTTGGCTGAATTTTGGGATGAAAATGCTCCTTATTTTGTGCAAAACATGTTTCCATGTTTTATGCAAACATGTTGGATGAAAATGCTCCATGTTTTGTGCAAAGATGTTAGTGGAGATTTTCTAACCTTTAGTACATGTATGTGATTCAGAAATGTGTATGATGTAAGTGGTTAAATTATTGTATTATCATCTTAATCCAATAGCTTAGATTCATTCTTGTCTAAAGACAAGTCTAGGGATTTGTGCAAATGGCATTGTAGTAATTTCTTTAACTAAGACAAGGATATTTTTGTAATTAGACAATGATAGTGGTATTCTTGTAATTCCATTCATAGAGTAAGGGTATCTTCGTCATTTAATAAGGCAAGGGTAGTTTGGTAATTTTCTTTACATAGCAATGGCATTTTCGTAATTTCCACTAAGTGAGGGCATTTTCGTAATTCTTTGCATTTTTCTCTAGACATACTTAAGTAGTCTATTTGTTGTGTTTCATAACATTTGTCCAGATTCTCTTGGTTTTGCTATCGCTAATTAAAATTAATATTTATCTTAGTTATAAATTTGGGGATGTTACACATAGACATTCAGGTACATTAGAGTGTCATTTATGCCTTGTAAGTAACTCTTTGAAAACCATTAGCATGCATTCATATACCATATGTATTGACTAAGTGCCATGCTGTTGTCAATTTAAGACATTCTCTCATTTTCAGTATCTTGGCAGGTTTACCACTCTGGTAACAATATTTACTTTCCTTTTCAAATGGCCAATTAAATGGCGACAAAAATTCTCTATGACATGTCAATATGTCTAGTAGTCCCTGTAAAAATTTCATAGCAAACAAAGCTCTCTAACCATGTTAAATAAATTTTACAAGTTTAGTGGTTAGAGACCACTGATTCACAACCCAGACCAGAGTTCTCTTAATTTTTATCACAAACAAACGATGAAATAAACTCACAAGAAAAATCACAGTTACACTTCAAGAAGTTGTCAACACCCTGTAAAAATTTCAGATGATAATTCAATCATTTACTATGGCACTAAAATCATATAAAATCGGAGCTTCAGTCCCCACAATCCAGACAGCAAGGTTACCTTTTCGGTTTCTGATTTTTTTGAGACAGAAAAACATAAACTTAGTGCTCAAGAATTTGCGTGTAAGTATCTCAAGATGTTAGGTCCAACATATATTTTTTCCAGGCCATGATCATAACTACAAATATGTCTAAAAATTCATGAGATTTTACTGTTTTCAGCAAAACCGAAATTCCAGCACACTATCTAAAACTTCACTTGATAAAATGATTACACTAACCTCATCCAAACCCTCCAACAAAATTTATACTTCAACAACCATATATCATTAACCAAAATAACCAAAAATTTCGAGCAGAAACAGTTAGAGATGAGAAATATAAATTTGGAAAGAAAAGTCTCAATAAAACCCTACTCTTGGAAGCTAAAGGTGTCTTGGTCTCTAGGATGCTCCCAAATGGTGCTCTTCACTCCACAACTCTCAAGATACACCCAAATCCTTCTTAAAACAGTGAGGTATCAAATTCCATATACCTGAAAGCAAGATGAAGCTCTTGGCTATGGAGGAAGTGCAGCTGATCTTTCTCCTCCTTGCTGGTCGAAATTGTGGCTTCCTAAAGAAGCTAGGTTTGTATTTATCTCATATATATAAAGAATGAATATAATATGATGAAATTTAATGATCTTTGACTTTAAAAGAAAAATGGATGGCTAAGATTAATCTTGTAATTCAAGATTGAATCTCATCCATTCCTTTAATATAAAGTGATAAGGTTGTTTAGTTTGTAAAGATTAAAATAGCTTTCGGTGTTAAAAATCACACACCGAAATTTCATCGAACAGGTAAAACAGTGTACCTAGGTAATCAAGCATCGCTTGAAAATATTCTAAGTATAAAACCTTTATTCCTAACCATTTCTAATCTCAATCCTATAACTTTTCACTTTTGGGCCTCTCCAGGTCCCAATTGTAGGGTTTCGGCTGTCCCCAGGGGCCCACAGGGCCCGTAAAATACTATTCACATTTTTTTTTTTTTTACGTTCATTACATTGTTCTCATCACTTCTATGTACATCAAAACTTTGATATTCGTATTACTAAAGCCTCAATTATTTTCTGAATAAAATTAGGGTGTTACAGCCCTCCGCTTAGAGGACCTTGTGAGGAGCCGCTCCTTGTCCGTGCCCTCTTTGCACCGGCGATCACTCCTCGTCCTCGTCCCCGGGCGTTACACAAGGCATTGAAATATAAACATGAGATGCAAAGGTTTCAAACATAAACATGAATGCAAGTTTATTTTTACATTTTATTAAGCTCAAAGCTCAAGACTTTTACAAGATGAAACTCTTAACCCCAGTCAATCTTAAACAAAATGAAAGTGAGCTTTAGAGTCCTTCAATACCATGGTTTTAAGAACCTCATTTCCTGGACTCACCATCAAGCTCAAAAAGAAAATAATGAAAGAAAGCCAACAACCATTACATTTCTCATATTTTCTTGAAATCAAATGATCAAGCATTGAGCTTTAGAGGTCAAATATATGCTGGTTTTACAACCACCATCAAGAACCTTCATCATCAAGCTATGGTCTTGAACATCAAAGAAAAATATCCAAAGGAACCAACAAACATTTTATTTGTCGCATTCTTTAGAAACCAAAATAAAACATTGGGCTTTAGAGGTCAAACACACGATAGCATCAAAACCACCATCAAGAACCTTCATCATCAAGCCATGGTTTTTAACCATCCATCAACAACCAAAACCGAAAAAGAACATGGAAGAAAAGAAAAGTCCAAAACCAAAAAGGAAAAAGAAAAGAAAAAGAGGAAGAACTCAAAATAAAATCCCTACCAAGGTTGTTTCTTAGTTGGAAATGAGAAAGCTTGATCCTTTGTGTTGAAATGAGAAGAAAAAATCTTCTCTTGGAGCTCTTGATGGATTTGGCCAAAGCAAGAAGAAATGGGAGGAAAGATTTTTCCTGTGTTCTTATGATTGGGAATGGAAAGGATATGTGTTTAGAGGTTGATCTATGGTGGTGTTGTGGTGGTTTGATATTTGTAGCTTGGATGGAGATCAAGAATGAGGTCTCTTGAAGGTGGAGGATGAAGAGGATGACAGCTTTTGAGTTTTAGAGAGAAAAGAGAGTTTTTTGACAACTTTGTGAGTAAGACTCCAACAAAAAGGCAAATGGTAAGAAAAGAGAGTTTGAGTTATGAGTGTTGTAAAAAAATAAAAATATGAGGGAGAATTTGGGGGAGGGAGTCTGTGGCCTTGAGGCTTATTTTGGGGGGAAGAATTTTTATTTTCATGTGTGTTAGGACATGAATTAGAGGTGAATTCGATTAGGTAAAGGTTTAGGGATTGGTAATTAAGTGTTTAGGTTAGTAATAATGTATTTAAGACTTTCAAGACATAGATTAAAGAGTGGTCTTACACATTTAGTGGAGTTAAGTTTAATTAGTTTGAATTTCAAATGCCAACATAGTTCCTAATTTTATGGAAAATGAGAGAGAAAATACTATTTGCCCTTTGACTTTTCTTTGTCTTACGAGTTCTTTTTGATTAAGAATGAGATTTGACTTTTCTTAGTCTTAATTAATCTCAATTAATTATTTTAACTCAAAATTAATTATTAAAATTAATTATCTTTAGTTAGAGCCCAATATTGTCTATATTCCATTAATTACTTAGTTAAGCTCATTTAGCACTAATTAAGGGCAAAACAGTCATTTTACACAAAAACTCCCTGGGACCACCTGGACCTTTCCAGATATCATACATCTCTTATAATTGATATCTCTAACCTCCAGGTGATGACCGGATTCAGTCAGCACTTAATCCCACGTTAAATTACTATAAGGGTATTTTGGTCATTTTGCGCATGGAAAAGACTAGGAATTGAGATTTTCGCCTCTATCATTATCCATAATACATCTAATCCCCTTCAAACATTCAACTAACCCCTTGAGACGGCTGGGACCGGCCGTCTCTATTTTTCGGGTGAAAATGACCTCAGGGGCATTTTATTCATTTGTACATGGAAAAATCGGGGATTGCGATTTTTGCACAAATTGCTACCTAAGCCTCATATAACCCCATCCTAATGTCAAAATATCTTATTGAGGATGGCCAGGACTGTCCAGCCTTGATCCTTGCGCAAAAATAACCTAGGGGTATTTTGGTCATTTTTGCTAAGCAGGAAAAATCAAGGCGTTACAGCATTGCTTATATCCCCCCCTTACATGCTTGGTTTTCATTAGGTAGTTGATTCCCACTAAGTTTTCATTGATTTATGATTAGTAAGCCCTTTGTGTAGCAACCTAGTAAGGAAATCACAAGTGGTGATTCTTTTTGTTTCTGAATAGGCAATAAATTTACAGGGTGGAGGGGGTGACTTTGCTTATGATTGTTTAGTATCAGGGTAAGTCCATGGTTATTTCTTCGGGAACTCATTGTTTTATTCACCGGCTTTGTGATTTTGATAGCAAAGTGCCACTAAGATCATCGTTCCATGCGTGTTGTATTGCTCATGTGAGACATCAACTTTTTTGTATGTGTGGGAAAATCTAGATGGATGGTGGCTCCAAAGGTTTTGCAGACTGTGTACAAAGAAAATTCTTATGAATTGTATATTTATCAAATTGATTATTAAATTCTTTGACATTCTTGTGTCATATTATATTTGTTTTGGGTTTGAAAGTTGCCATGGCAAATTTTAGGATTTTGTGCTACCACTTGACTTCTAATTCTAGAAGTATTAAGCTAGTTTCTTTTAGTCGTTTGACTCATAAGTTTTCTGCGATGTTGGATGGGAAGTGGTGAAGCACTCATGGACCCATGAAGAAGCTACCGCAAACTGAAATTTCGAGCGCCATCTCTTCGAAGGGAGGAGGGCGACGTCCCTTTGAAGTGTGAACACCCAATTTTGTCCGATCAATTAAACAAGAAAATAAAAAATTACATTTTTTGTTTATTCCATAGCTTTTATTTTGTTTTATTTTATTCTACACATCCTTTCCATTTATTTCATTTGAACAAAAAAAAAACCAAAAAAATTAAAAAGACTAGCCCATAAACCCGTTTGCTTGTCAGCCCACTCTTTTTATTAGTATAGTCCATTCAATTCTTTGTCAACCCACATTTTTGTTACTGCATCAGCATAAAATCCAAAACCAAAAATAATAATAATAAAAAATAAAAAATATGTGCGTGATTGACCCAAGCCACCCGTGACACAAGGGAACAAAACAAAAAGAGGTCAAAAGAGGTCAAATAATAGCAGTGGCAACGATGATGGTGTTCTTCCTCGCTCCTTGCAAAAGGAAGAATTATCATTCATTGGGGGAATCCCTACCAGCAACCTGTAAAGATGATAGAAATGATTTGGTCAACAATTGATTAATTAATGGCAGAATAAAAAGGGGATGAGAAATTTTCAGCAGGGGGACGGTTTTCATTTTTCTAACGGAGAGAAAGAGATGCAATAAGAGAGTGATAACAGAGAAGGATTCAGGAGGAGTGAGTTTTTGTCTTAGCTCAAAAGAATTCTACAAGGTAAGAAATAAGTTCTAGAAACATATTCATGGCATGATCTTTGCACATATCCTTCTTTGTTTTCACTAATGGCATCACATTCTTATCATCGTATCACCCTCATCCTCACTATCAGCATACACAATAAACCATTCTCCTAAACCAAACATCTAGGACTCAACAAAAGCCAAATACCACCAAAATCAAACCCTAAACTAAGTCAAATTGAACAGCATCTCTAACTCAAAACTAAAAAAATTCCAAAAGATCAAAAATCAAATTCAGAAAAGAGAAACTACGCCAAACTCCATCTCCCAACACCATATCCTTCTACCTCAAATCAACCATCATTGCCAACCAAAACCATTGCCATAGTCTAAGATCCTTGCTGAAAATCATATCTCGAAGTCATCATCGATCCTTACTAGCCAAGACTCAAAATAAAAACAGAGAGAGAGAGAGAACTGAACCTCTGCTGGAACCGCTGCGGAGAATCACCCCGAGAGCGCCGAACGCCGCGCGACCAACGCAGTCGCGGGTCTCCACATCGCCACCCATCGTCGGCAGCCTCCTCCTCTCCTATCCCAGCCACGCGCAAATGCTGCCTCAGCCACCGTGAACCCCATCTTGGCTGAACAAGCGAGACTGCGTTCTACACGTCCCCATCGCCGCCACAGCCCGACGTTGGCATGCCTGCGCGTAGTCCCAGCTGCATGCTGCCATCACGCCTCCTTCCCCCTCGCGCGCGACTCCTTCTTCCTCTCACCGTCTAGCATCACCCGGCTCCTCCTTCTTCCTCTCCGCGTGCCGCGAAACAGCCCCCATCTTCGCCGTTGTTCTCTCTCTCTCCACCACGAACGGTGGTGCGAACCAGGCTCCCTGCTACATGCTCACGAGCCTCTGCCTCCCTTTTCTTGCCCAATGGCTGCGAGCCCCTCCCCACGATGCTCCCTCTTCACGCCGCCGCCTAGCTGCCATGCCTCCATGTTTGCATTTTCTTTGTTTTGTTAGGTCATAATTTGGGAATTTAGGTTTTGGTTGGTATTTTAGACATCAGGTTCCATTGTTATGTCAATTGGTTTTGTTCTGGGTGAGGTTTTTTTTTTTTGTTTTTTTGGGTCTAATATGGGCTGTTTTGTTTATAAAAAAAAGAGAGAGTTTAATTGTTTGGGTTTAGTTACTTCAGGTGGGTTTGAGTTCGGGCTTGTTTTAGTGTATGGTGTTTTTGTTTTTATTTCGTTTGGGTTTGTTGGTGTTGAGTTTGGGCTCTGTCTGTTTTCTTTGTTTTATTTTGACATGGGCTGTTTAGTTTTTTTTTTTTTTAGAGTATAAAAAATTGGATCATTGTTTAGGATTCATTAGTTTTGATGGGTTTAGACTTTTTTTTGGAAGTATGATATCTAGGATCAGAGTTTAGTGTGTTTTTATTTATTTATTATATCTTAAAAAAAAAAGAGTTTGCTCAGTTTAGATTTTTAGGTGAAAATTGTTTTAAAATCCACGCAACAAATTGTGATGTTGATGAGTGAATTATCATCCTCAAGTTTCACATGAATGTAAGGGTTTATTGTATGGTTTACACTATCCTAAACCCCGTGCACAAGTGGATTTTAATTTCTTTCACAAAAATAATTTCAAAATCAAAATTAATCAACACATCTTTCATTTTATCTTTATTTCTTTTCTTTTAATTAAAATCTATCAAACACACAGGTATTTTTTACAGAACGACGTGGTCTTGAGTTCCTCATTGCACCAGAGGATACATCGGCGTAGCTTACAACTATTAAACCAAGATTAATTTGTATTGAATTATGTTTTTATTAAATTTCCCTTTGACTTACTTATTTTATTTTATTCAGTTTATTTTGTTTCATTTCATTTTCTTCACATAATTATGTCTTAACTTTATTCTTATAAATATATAATTATCACTTTTAAATATAATTACTAATTTTAATTTTATCTTTATTTTTGTAAATATTTAATTATTGATTTTATCTTTATTTTTGTAGATATAATTACTAATTTGAGCTTTATTTTTACAAATATATAATTACATTTTGGGGAAAAATAAATATTTTAAAGTTATAATTAATTTGTATAATAAAACTCTAGGGTAACCGTATTTATACGGATGTATTAAAGGTGCAGTGGGATTAGGTTTCTACCCTTCTCTAATCATAATCAGACTCCCGAACCTCAAAACTCTTAAAAGACCAGTTTGCAAACTAAAAGGTTTTCCAATTTTAACCAGAATTAAAATTGGTGGCGACTCCCAATTCATTTTCAGAACTTTGTTGTCATTTGAGTCGCAGCGCCCTCCTGGTACGTTGTGACAGCTTGGCGACTCCACTGGGGAGGCTAGAGAGTCAAGCCTGTTAGAGTTAATTATGCAGATGATTATAACTTTATTATGTTTATTTTTCCCCTTGTGAGATATTTGTTTTATTGTTGTATATATTTTATTTTCCTTTCTGTAAATATTGACTTATATTTTTTGTACTTTTGTGAATATTTTATCTTAGTTAGCTATTTAATTTTTTAAATAATGATTTATTTTAGTAGTAAATATTCAAAACCTTTTTGTTGACATTGGTTTATTTACATTTGTTTTCCTTTTATAAAAATTTTATTCTCCTTTTTTGTAAATATCAATTTATTTACATTTGTTTTATTTTTGTAAATATTTTATTTTCCTTTTTCTAAATATTGATTTATTTAATTTTGGTTTGCTTATAAATATTTCTTATTTGAACATTAGGATAGAAGACTTTTATTTTTGTATATATTTTGAACCTTAGAGTAGAAGACTTTGTTTTATTTATTTCTTTTGAATAGTTGATTGTGTTTCTTGAATATATACTGGCTTGTTTTCTTTTTCAAGAAATATTAGTTTTAGGATTGCAAGGTTTGTATGCTCCCTACACACACTTGTACTATCACTGTCCTCACACACTATTTGGGCTCTATACCCGAGCCTTGGGAAACCATAGGACAAGAAGGAGTTTTGACGTTGTTATTTTGAGGCTTATGCTTCCCTGATAGTCGTTGACTCACTGCTCAGGTTGTTACTAGAACTATGGGTTGCCATATTGTGACTTTCATGTCCCTGTGGTATGACTCATGGAACTAGGTCTTTATCTTATTGGTAAAGGCAACTTGGGAACCATATCTTTTAGGGGTCTAGATCCATCCAAGAGCCGTGCACTATTAGAATGACCGTAGTTGACTAACCTCAAGTAGGGTCGACCATAGAACCATCAAGCACTAAGTCCCACCCTGTTAGGACACAAGGGAGCATTTTTTTTTTTTAGTCGTGCATCATGCATTATTGATATCTTGCAGCATTCAACATAGACATTATAACATGCATAATAATTTTTTTTTCCTTTTGCATAAATAATGCATAGTGTAATCGTGCATAGCACATGTATTTTTCTCATTAAGCATATTTACTTTTCAAACATGAGAAATAACAATCACATTTTAATCGCACTTTCATGTCACATATCCAACATACATATTTATTTTTATTCATGACATGCATCTCATTCATTTTTCTTCCTTCTTTGAAAAATCTGTTGTGGCAGAGGGATAACATCATATTTGACAGTAAATGATGGAAGGAGCACAACACACTAGCAATGTATCCAGCTCAAAGAAGCACTTCAATGTGATGGGAAATACCAGCTCTCTAGAGAAGTTGTATAAGTTGAGTCAGTTGTTAACTAATGAAGATAGAAGAGCTTTCTCAAACAAATATGGGTCTATTTTAGATCTGTTACTCATATCAGTGGAAACTTCTACCATCAATGCTCTAGCTCAATATTGGAGTCTTGTCTTGAGATGTTTTGAGCTGCCCAACATTGACATCACTTCTACTATTGAAGAGTATGCCTGTTTGCTAAAATTACCAATGAAGAAAAGTGCCTCTATTTATTTTCATCTAGAACAACCCTTTTCAGATGTAAAAATAGTAAAGCAATTCGGGGAATTACTAGGGGTACTGGTGACTCGAGTGAAGCTAACGGGGCATGCAGATTCAAAAGGGGTGACTAAAGCATTCGTGGAAGATCGTTTAAAAGACTTGGGGCATCAAAAAGAATGGACTACTTTTTCAAGAGTACTGACATTTGCTATCTATGGGCTAGTACTATTTCCTTCTGCTCCAAATATAATTGATCAAGCTGCCATGGATGTTTTCTTTGCTATAGAGAATAAACAAAGAAATCCAGTTCCTGCCATGTTAGCTGAAACATTCTTGACCTTAAACTTTTGTCAGCAAAAACAAAAAGGGAAACTTCGATGTTGTCTACATCTCTTATACGTGTGGATCATTACACACATGTATGCAGGAAATCACATCAGAAATGTCTCAGATCCACTAAGAAGCTTTCATCGTATTCCAACCAAGCCAAGAGAAGTCCATGAATGGAGGGCCGAATTTGATAGCATAAAGGAGCAGTCATTCAAATGGGTTTGTCCATGGTATGAGCATCAAAGAGGTGATATCATTATTAACTGTGGAAAATTTCAGAATGTACCACTAATGGGTCCAAGGGGTTGCATATCAAACACGCCGACAATAACTCTCAAACAGCTTTGTTGGACACAAAAGAAACCACGAGAAGAGCAACTTGGAGGACTCTGCTTTTGGTATAGAGAAGGTGAACACACTAAGATGTTATCACGAGAAGTCAAAGAGGCATGGAGGGATATTCACATAGCAGGCAGAGGTGAGTTAGGAAAACCACTTGTAATTAGTACCCATGAATATGTCACATGGAGGGAGACAAGAAAGGTACCTCAAAGTGTCCCTAGCTCTCCTCACAAAAAAAGAAATGATCATCAATTGGCTGAACAAATAGAGGTCATGAAAGCACAGATGAAGCTTTTGGAATAGCAAAAACAAGCAGCAGAGCTAGAAGTTGTTATCACACGAAGTCATTGTGAAAAGAAAGAGAAGTTGATTGAGCAACTGAAGGATGAGCTTGCTGATGTCACTGATTAGGAAAGAGAAAGACGAAGGATCCAGAACTTTGAAAAGAAGATTAAAATGATGGTTGATGAGAAGAATAGATTTGTGAAGTATATTAGCCAACTGAATGAAGCAAACGAAGAATTAAAGAACAAACTTGGTCAAGAAAAACAAATGAAGGAAGAATTGGAAGTCGAAATGCAAAAGCAAAAAGAAGAGTTAGAGCTGAAGATAGAAAAGTTAAACGCGTGTTTATCACAGGCTAAGGAAGAATGTGACCAAAAATGGGTTCGCTTTATGCAATGACGAGATCGACTTCACCATACAGAAGATGCAGGTAGATTCTGGAAAAAGCAAGCCGGTGACTGGGCAATAAAGGCTGAAATATGGAAAGAAAAACATACAAAATTAACTAAGGAAGTGGGCCATCATATTCCAAAGTTTATATACCATTTTGAGAGGGCAGAGAAAGAATTTCAAAAGAATCTCAAGCTTCATTTGCCTGGTGAAGTGAGCGACTTCATGGACATGAGTGGTGGCCTTGTTAGAGGTCTTAAGAGAAAGAAAGTGTCCACTCTTGACTCAATTATGATGTAATTGCACTTTTTGAATAAATGAAATAAATTCATCCTTCGACTTTATGTACTTCTCTTCGAATAAATGTGCAAGACTATATCTATCGTGGAGCAAAATCTCCCTTAGATATTTTGTCAATTACATTTCTACCTTATAGGAAAATTTTCCTTCTGTGTAGAATGTAAAAAAGAAGATCAAGCTTTACATTGCTAGTGTGCTCCTAACAAAGTATATTGTGGACTAATAGCCCCCTGTATTTTGGTCCATCACATACCCTGTCTTATGGACAAAACGTCCTTTGAACGGGACATGAGTCAAGTCTGTTACCATCAAATATAGATTTTATTCCTCGCTATCAAAGAATTTTTAACTTTTACTTTTCATTTGATTACCTTTTGTTTTTGTGACACAAGGTCGTCAAACATTGCTCCTTCAAAGAAAGCTTTGTCTGATAGTAGTGTGCCGGCTAGAGAGCCGTACGAACTTCAATCCAGAGTTGAGAAAAAGAAAACTAAGAAGGGTAAAGACAAGGAACAGACAATGGCTACAGAAGGCAATAATGAGGGAAGGAATCTGAGTCAAGAAATTGATGAGCTTAAGGCCATGATAAAGTCCATGTTCGGACCAGAATTCAAGAAATTCATCGTTGACACTTTGAAAGAAAATGCTGAGAACACTGACTCTGAAGATCAGTCAGGATATGAGAATGATGAGGGATCTATGCCAGGCAAGCAAAATGATAACGGCTCTGCCAATGAAATTACAAGGGAGTTAGAACAAACAAAGTTAAGAGAAGAGTTAGAGGAAAAGATACAAGAGCAATTCCGGGCATTAAGAGGACCAAGTCCATTCGGTTCTATGAATATTAAGGAGTTATGCCTTGCTCCCAATGTCAACATTTCTAAGGATTTTAGAATGCCAGAACTTGTCAAGTTTAATGGCACCTCTAACCCCATCATGCACTTGAAGATGTACTGTACTAAGATGGGTATGTGGTCTCGAGATGAAAATTTCTTAATTAGTTTCTTCTCTGAAAGTTTAGAAGGGGCTGCTTGGGAATGGTACATGCAACTGGACATGGCTCAAATTCGGTATTGGGAAGACTTGGCTTTGGCATTCACTAGCCAATACAAGTTTAATTTGAACATTGCACCCACTAGAGATCAGCTGAAAGGGATGAGGAAGAAGGAGAATGAAACCTTCAAAGAATATGCCCAGAGGTGGAGGACCATGGCTGGAAGAGTTATCCCACCAATGTTAGAGCAAGAAATGTGCTCTTACTTCATTCGTACCTTGGAAAGTCCCTTTTTCAAGAACATGCTTGGGACTCATGTGAAAGAGTTCGTGGATTTGGTTGAAATAGGAGAAAGAATCGAGACCAATATCCAAGAAGGGAAGTTGGAGCTAGCAATGGGAGAGACAAGCGAACCCAAGAAAGGTTCCCATTTAAAAAAGAAGGAGAATGCTGTCAACTACATCCACCCTCAACCTCATCAACCTAATACTCGACTAAACCATTACTCATCCTACCCAAATCACTACCCACCTTACCCACACACACAACACGTATCTTACCCACACCCACCTCCGAGAACCATTCCAACCTAAACACCATTTGTACCTCAACCGCACCAAATCAACCATGTCTCCTACCCACGACCTTACACCCCAACAACACCTAGACCTCGCCAAACACTACCCCCAACCCATCAGATAATCAGTCCATCCAACACCAGCAATAGACCTCCGATTGAAAATCGGCCACTACCTGATTTTCACATGAGCAATGCTGAACTGTTCAAATGCTTGTGTGGGGACAACTTGCTAACCCCGCGTCCTGGGAAGACCTTTGTGCCACCATATCCTCGGTGGTACAATCCAAACCAGACGTGCGACTATCATTCAAACTCTCTTGGACATTCTGTTGAGGATTGTTATGGGTTTAGGAGTGCATTATGGCTCTATTAAGTTGGAAGAAGAGCCAAGGCCACACATAAGGAACAACCCATTCCCCAATCATGGTGGAGGACAAGTGAATTCAATCTGTGAGGTTTAAGCAAGTCAAGAAGTAAAGAATGTCAAACTCCCAATGAAACAGATCCTGGAAGTCCTGAAAAGGGCTGGTTATGAGATGGAAGCTGAGGAAAGGAAAGGCAGAAGAATAGTAGAGGGAGACGAAGGTGATTTACTTTGTGAGTGTTTCGGAAAGAAGCATCACATAGAAAAGTGTCCAAAGCTGAAGTTTTTTATTGAAAGAATGATCAAACTAGGAGTGCTCGAAATACCAAAGGGCACTAAACAGAGCATCAACATGGTCCACCAAGCGCACCCTGTTTTTAAGGTTTACAAACCTGAGCCAGCATTTATTTTCAAGGTACCTACGCCATTTTCTTATGAAAGCAATCACACGGTTCCGTGGAGATATGACACTATCATAGAAACCCATTCTGTGAGGCCTGGAGAAATAATCCCTAAACAAAGGGAGGTACCTGTCTTTAAAGTATCTAGATTGCCTTCTCATCTTGCAATCCGTGCAAAGCTTGATCAACCAAAAGCAGTTGAAGAGCCCGGTAATAAAGAATGCTTGGAACCCCTTGTGTTAGAGTCCATAACCAATGTCACAGGAACAGGGGGAATCACTCAAAGTGGAAGGTGTTATACTCCCGGGAAGTTATTGAAAGACCCCTAGGTGATACCTGAAAGCAAAGGAAAGGGCCAGGAAGACGAAGACGAAGAATTTCTTAAAATAATGAAACAAAGCGAGTATGATGTGGTGGATCAGCTGAAGAAAACACCGGCAAAAATCTCACTTTATTCATTGATCTTGTCTTCGGAAGCTCATCGCAACGCGATCAAGAGAGTATTGAATCAAGCGTACGTCTCAAAAGATGTAACCCCGGACAGGGTTGAAGGGATTGTAAGAGCAATCAGAACCACTAACACCATCACTTTTAAGGAGGATGAAAATTTTCCTCATGCAGTAGGACACCCGAAGGGGCTCCATATCACCCTAAAATGCCAGGGTTGCAATATTGCCAAAGTACTGATTGATGGAGGATCAGCTTTTAATGTGCTCCCTTACTCCACTCTGCAGCAGCTACCAATCGATCCTTCTATAATTGAACTAAGCGAAACAATTGTCAAAGCATTTGATGGATCGGTGAGAGAAATCACGGGTACCATTGACCTCCAGCTAGAAATTGGGCCGACCACGTTCTTGACTAGATTCCAGGTGATGGACATTGAACCTAGGTACACGATGCTGTTAGGAAGACCCTGGATCCATGAAGTAGGTGCTGTCCCCTCTACTCTTCATTAGAGAGTGAAATTCATAGATTCTGGAAAACTCGTTACAGTAAAAGGAGAAGAGGAGCTGTTGGTGACTAAACCAGTGGCAGTGCCATACATCGACTGTGCTGAAAACACTCTCGAGGTCTCATTTCAAAATCTCGAGAGAGTTGAACCAGTAGAACGAAAAGGAGACAAGCTTCCAGTGGCCGCTAGAATAATGCAAAAGAGTGGATTCGAGGAAGGTAAAGGGCTAGGAAGACAATTGCAAGCAATCAAAGATCCAATTTTCCTCCATGACAATCCCGGAAAGTTTGGCCTGGGATATGAAGTCACAGGAGAGTCGCAATTTTTTGAGCCTGTTAAGAAGAAGATCCCACATATTGTAACATCCCCAAATTTATAACTAAGATAAATATGAATCTTAATTAGCGATAGCAAAACCAAGAGAATCTGGACAAATGTTATGAAACACAACAAATAAACTACTTAGGTATGTCTAGAGAAAAATGCAAAGAATTACGAAAAAGTCATCACTTAGTGGAAATTACGAAAATGCCCTTGCTATGTAAAGGAAATTACCAAACTACCCTTGCCTTATTAAATGACGAAGATACCCTTACTCTATGAATGGAATTACAAGAATACCACTATCATTGTCTAATTACAAAAATATCCTTGCCTTAGTTAAAGAAATTACTACAATGCCAATTGCACAAATCCCTAGGCTTGTCTTTAGACAAGAATGAATCTAAGCCATTGGATTAAGATGATAACACAATAATTTAACCACAAACATCATACACATTTTTGAATCACATACATGCACTAAAGGTTAGAAAATCTCCACTAACATCTTTGCACAAAACATGGAGCATTTTCATCTAACATGTTTGCATAAAACATGGAAACATGTTTGCACAAAACAAGGAGCATTTTCATCCCAAAATTCAGCCAACATGTTTCCATAAATCATGCTCCAAGTGCTTTCCTTCTTCTATATTTTCTCTAATCTTTCCACTATAAATACTCCTCAAACTCTCTTCAATTCAGAAACTCCCTAAGTGTTCTTTCTTTCTTATTCTATCATTCTTCTTATGTTCTTCAAAGACTTCTCTTGATCCTCTAAACTTCATCCAAACACTTAAATCCTAAGTCAAAACTTTCAGTAGCCCTCACAAGAGTTACAATCTTTAACTCTAGTGAGAAATATTTTCTTAAGCACTCAAGTTTTAGAGCCAAGATTCAAGGAGGGTCATCCACTCCAAAGACTCTTGTTCAAAGCTTAAGGAAGAAGAGAAGTGTAACATCCCCAAATTTATAACTAAGATAAATATTAATCTTAATTAGCGATAGCAAAACCAAGAGAATCTAGACAAATGTTAGGAAGAAAAGGACCCTTTTTAGACCCTACACAAGAGGTAGGAGTTTCTTCTTTATTTGTTCAAGTATTGTTAGCTTCTAACTTTGCTCATGGATAGAATGCCTCAAACTTGAGTTATTGTCAAAAGTTTTGAATAATTATATTTTTATAAAACACAACATGTTCTATTCTGCTATGAGTACTTTTATGATGTTATCAAACTCAAATATAACTTAAAAGATTATATGTGAAACTTGAGTTAATAAAGATAACTTAAGACATGAACATGGCATGTGCTGGAATTTCTAGTTATTTCTGGTAGTAGCTACTTCGAAAATTAGTGTTCATAAAATATGAAGGATATCAAAATAAAAATATTTTTATTATAAACTAGAGTCATTTTAGAACACTCTCCAAAAAGAATCACCTAAAACGGAGTTTCCTAGCCCAAGATATAAATTTTTAAAGTAGAGCCTAAGACTGAAACTCTTAATCTAACCTTGTAGTAGTAAAATAGGTGTAACTCACTCTAGAAAAATGCAAATGGACTGATTTCAACTTTGTGGAAAAGCTAACACATCTACAAACACACTTATGTATGCTATGCATAAAGTTTTACACCACGAAAACACAGAATGAGAGATATATTTTCGGGACAGTGTGCTGAGAAAGTCTTGAAGGTAGCGTGATACTGTGGGAGTGCAATTTGGAAAGGTTCTGGCTAAGGAAAGACTTGGTATTTAAGCGTGTCCATTGTGACCCACCTCTCTTTCCTGGGAATCCTACTATGCACAATTACAATTGATTTACACTAATCTAAGATGTTAGTGCTACGAATTTTATTCTAAAAGATGTCAGAACTCTAAATAAAAGATTCAAGTCTTGTAAAGAGATAATTTTAAGGATTTAAGTAGAATAATATAATCTTCAGGAGATATATATAAAAGTCATAATAAAAATATATAAAGAACCTCTAAAAATATCTTAAAGGGTATTAATGTATTAATGGAAATACTAAGAGTACAAAGAAGACTAAGAGAAAAAGATAATACCAAGATATCCATAACCTATTAGGAACACTAGAGACCTAACTTGATAACTTAGGTTGCTTAATATGAATTATCTATGAGAATGTTTACTATGAGATTTACATGATATTGTCTATGTTACATGAAGTGTTATACAGAAATGTGAATGTATTGATGAGATATGAAATGATAATGATAAAATGATTGACTGTGTCATGATTTATTAATGTGCATGCATTCATGTTTCAAATGAAATAATAAATTGACCAACTCACTGCTTAATCCTCTTTGAGGATTAAGGTATTGATGATTTCACTCAGTGAGAATAAAAGTAAAACCTGAACAAGTAGCAATGATAGCCTGGAAAAGTGGACTTGAGCTAAACTCACGGCTTAACCCCCTAAACCGTTGAGATCATGGCAACGGAAAGAAAACCAAAAGGTTGTGGCGACGACCATGGTATGAGCTCATTACCCTTTAGGGCTTTCTAAGGCATTGATGCATTCATTCCGTGAGTAATTAAGAAATATGTTGATGAAATAAATGAAAGATGATGATCACTAAACAAGTGAATGTTGAGGATGAGTAATCATGAAATGCATGCAGCTCCTCAATGATTATTGCTTATTAGTGGTTTTACATGATATGCTTATATGTATGCTTGATGAAATACTGAATGGATATTTCTGCTAATGTTCAAGATTAGTTTAAAAGTAACTGCACTTCGGCTAATCACGTTTGTGAAAGTTTGATAATTGAATCCTTACCTGTTCACCTTTTTATAATAAACCCGAAGTGACTGGGACGACAATGATGACACTTTTAGTACAAGTAGGAACTCCTACTGAGAAATCATGTATTTCTCACTCCTATGTTTATTTTCCGTTGTCGCTACTGCAGACAGACGTGTCCACCTAAAGCAAACGGTCGTAGCTGAGGAAGGAGGTAGCGCGAGAAGATTTCAAACCTTTCAAGTAGGAGCATTCCGAGTTTTAGTTACATTATAGTTTGTGAGAAACAATTAGTAATAGTAGAACTTATATTGTTATTTGTAATAATTTATCAGTATGATATATTCCCTGTTGTGACTTATGTATTAAGTGATTATATTCCAGTTTATGTGATAATAGTTCTACACTTAGTCTCTTATTCCGTTTATTTAATTAAGTGCGCAATATAACTTGATTATTATCTATAAAAGCACTATGTATTTCACTTCTCGTTATAGGCTTAAGTTTTCAAAAAAATTAATTTATTAAAAAAAAAACTTCCACTATTTTTCTAAGTTAATTTCAAAAGAAAATAAATGCAAGGCATAAGTGACAACTAATAGAATCCAAATGTGAACTTAAGCATAGTGGGGTTCTATTAAGGTGTTACACATATCAAGGACACATTTCCCACACCTGCAGCAGTGGTGATGATTGAACTGGAGCTGCTAGCACTCTAGAAGGAGTTGAAGAAACTCCTCGATTGATCTTCCCGAGTTGCGAACCATTAGACAATTGGGATTCTGTGCCCTTTGATGGCTTGTTGTATCATGAGTAATGAACACTTTGGTCACCTTTGTTGTACTTCCATTTTAATTAAATAAAAGATGATTATGAATGGTTTTCCTTTCCATTCTCCTTCTGTTGTTTTCTTCTTTTCGTTTATCTTTTTTTATTTTATTTTCTTTTATTTATTTCTATTCTCGTCTCAATTCCAGGGACTTATCTCCTTCAGAACCTCTATTTTGTGCAAATGATTGTGAAAACTCATTAATTGATTCTTGCATTACAATGGACTTGAATGAAAATGAACAAGATAAAGATCTTGAGTTGTGCCAACAATTTGCCAAGATCATAAATTCAATGGAAAAGAGGATAAATCCACATGATGAGATTGTAGAAACTGTGAATTTGGGGACTGATGAGGATAAGAATGAGGTGAAAATAGTTGACAACTTGGAAAAGGAAGAAATGATTGCACTGTTCCTTGAATTCATAGACATTTTTGCTTGGTCTTACAAAGATATGCCTGGTCTGGACCTAGAGATAGTGGCTCATAAAATCTCGTTGATTGAGGGGATGGAACCTAAACGGCAGAAGTTACGAAGGATGAGTCCAGAAATGTCACTTAAAATCAAAGAGGAAGTCAAAAAGCAACTCGATGCAGGCTTTTTAGAGGTCCCGCTATACCCAAAATGGATAGCTAACATAGTACCTGTGCCAAAGAAAAATGGAAAGGTTAGAATGTGTGTGGACTATCGAGATTTGAACAAAGCAAGCCCAAAGGACAATTTTCCCCTGCCCCATATAGATGTCTTAGTAGATAGCACTGCAAAAAGTCACCGATTCTCTTTCATGGATGGTTATTTGGACTACAATCAGATCCTGATGGCAGAAGAGGACAAGGAGAAGACATCATTTATCACTCAGTGGGGAGTATTTTGCTATCAAGTGATGCCATTTGGGTTAAAGAATGCTGGAGCAACTTACTAGCGAGCAATGGTGACCCTTTTCCATGACATGATTCACAAGGAGCTAGAGGTGTATGTTGATGATATGGTAGCAAAGTCACAAAAAGGAGAAAGCCATGTTGTTGTACTCAGAAAGTTGTTTGAAAGACTAAGGATTTACAAGCTTCGATTAAACCCAGCAAAATGCACCTTCGGAGCATCCATGGGGAAATTGTTGGGGTTCATTGTTAACAAGAAAGGTATTGAGGTTGACCCAGACAAAATTAAAGCCATCCAAAACATGCCTGAGCCCAAAACAGAGAAAGAGGTTCGAGGTTTCTTGGGTCGTCTAAACTATATAGCGAGATTCATCTCCAATTTGACCAATACATGTGAGCCGATATTCAAACTACTGAGAAAAGACAATCCGGGTAAATGGGATGACAGATGCCAAGAAGCCTTCGATAAAATCAAGAGTTACTTGTCAAATCCACCTCTCCTGGTTCCACCTACACCAGGTCGACCGTTGATAATTTACCTTACAGTGCTGCATGGGTCTATGGGAGCGGTGTTAGGACAACATGATGAGTCCGGTCGAAAGGAGCAAGCCATTTACTACTTGAGCAAGAAGTTCAATGATTGTGAATCTAGGTATCTAGCTATTGAAAAGACTTGTTGTGCACTAGTATGGACGACAAGGAGGTTACGACAGTACATGCTCCACTATACAACTTTGCTTATATCGAGGGTGGATCCCATGAAGTACATCTTTGAAAGCCCGCATATCTCTATGAGAATGTCCAAATGGCAAGTGGCTCTAGCAGAATTTGACATCAAGTATGTGACCAGAAAGTCTATAAAAGGAAGTGTGATAGCAGACCACCTGGCCGAGAATCCACTAGATGAATATCAGCCAATAGAACTTGAACTTCCTGATGAGGATATCTTAGCAGCTGTAGAGGAGGATGGAAAAAGCAGGGAAGAAAGAGACCTAATGTGGAAAATGTACTTTGAGGGTGCTGTCAATATTCACGGGATCAGAGTTGGAGCAGTTTTAGTGTCCCCCAATGGAAAGTGTAACATCCCCAAATTTATAACTAAGATAAATATTAATCTTAATTATCGATAGCAAAACCAAGAGAATCTGAACAAATGTTATGAAACACAACAAATAGACTACTTAAGTATGTCTAGAGGAAAATGCAAAGAATTACGAAAATGCCATCACTTAGTGGAAATTACGAAAATGCCCTTGCTATGTAAAGGAAATTACCAAACTACCCTTGCCTTATTAAATGACAAAGATACCCTTACTCTATGAATGGAATTACAAGAATACCACTATCATTGTCTAATTACAAAAATATCATTGTCTTAGTTAAAGAAATTACTACAATGCCATTTGCACAAATCTCTACACTTGTCTTTAGGCAAGAATGAATCTAAGCCATTGGATTAAGATGATAACACAATAATTTAACCACATACATCATACACATTTCTGAATCACATACATGCACTAAAGGTTAGAAAATCTCCACCAACATATTTGCACAAAACATGGAAACATGTTTGCACAAAACATGGAGCATTTTCATCCCAAAATTCAGCCAACATGTTTCCATAAATCATGCTCCAAGTGCTTTCCTTCTTCTGTTTTTTTCTCTAATCTTTCCACTATAAATACTCCTCAAACTCTCTTCAATTCAGAAACTCCCTAAGTGTTCTTTCTTTCTTATTCTATCATTCTTCTTAGACTTCTCTTGATCCTCTAAACTTCATCCAAACACTTAAATCCTAAGTCCAAACTTTCACTAGCCCTCACAAGAGTTACAATCTTTAACTCTAGTGAGAAATATTTTCTTAAGCACTCAAGTTCTAGAGCCAAGATTCAAGGAGGGTCATCCACTCCAAGGACTCTTGTTCAAGCTTAAGGAAGAAGAGAAGGACCCTTTTTAGACCCTACACAAGAGGTAGGAGCCCTCACTTTGGTTGTGTAAGCCATGATGACATCTAACCTTGCTCATGGTTAGGATGCCATCAAGCTTATGTTTGTTGATAAAAATCTTTCAAGGGGATATTGTATAAATATTTTGTGAAACCCTTTGTTCCATTCTGCTTCCAAAGTGATATTATGTTGCTTTCATGCTCAAATGATGCTTGAAATATGTTGTGTGATCCTTGTGTTAAAATAAGTGACATAAAACATGAAAATGGTAAGTGCTGGATTTTTGGCTATTTCTTGCAGTAGGTGTTCCGAAATTTAATACTCATAAAATATGAAGTATCTTGAAATAAAAATATTTTTACCATAAACTAGACGCATCATAAAACACTCTCCAAAAAGAATCACCCAAAACGGAGTTTTCTAGCTCAAGATATAAATTTTTAAAGTAGAGCCTAAGACTGAAACTTTAAATCTGACCTTGTAGTAGTAAAATAGGTGCAACTCACTCTAGAAAAATGCAAATGGACTGATTTCAACTTTGTTGGAGAGCTAACACATATAGGAATACACCCATGTATGTTATGTATAAAGCTTTGTACCACATAAATACCGAATGAGAAATAAATTTCGGGATAGTGTACTGTGAAAGTGCAGTTTGGAAAGGTTCTGGCTAAGGAAAGACTTGGTATTTAAGCGTGTCCATTGTGACCCACCTCTCTTTCCTGGGAACCCTCCTATGCATGGTTTACAATGGATTTACACTATTCCAAAGATGTAAATGCTAAAATTTGATGAGTTAGAAATTTAGAACTGCCTTTACTAAGCTGAGATAACAAGTATACAGAGAATTATAAACTTTCTTCTAAAAGATGTCAAAACTATAAATAAAAGAATCAAGTCTTGTAAAAAGAGAATTTTAAGAATTTAAGTAGAATAATAATCTTCAAGAGTTATATGAAAACCATAATAAAAATATATAAAGAACCTATAATAATATTTTGAAGTGCATTAATGTATTAATGGAATTCTAAGAGTACAAAGAACACTAAGAGAAAAAGATAATACTAAGACATCCATTACCTCTTAGGAACACTAGGAACT
Organism: Dalbergia cultrata; assembly: GCA_031216105.1. Lineage (NCBI taxonomy): Eukaryota > Viridiplantae > Streptophyta > Magnoliopsida > Fabales > Fabaceae > Dalbergia > Dalbergia cultrata. Next base: position 40,303,756 of record CM062346.1, on the reverse strand, counting down.
CAACTTGATAACTTTGGTTGCTTAAAATGAATCATTTATGAAAATGTTTACTATGAGATTTACATGATATTATCCATGTTTCATTAAGTGAATTATAGTAAAGTGAATGTATAGTGATGACTTATGAAATGATGAAGATGAATGATTGATTGCCCATGATTTATTGTGATTACATGATGATATGCATACATTCATTTTCAAAGGAAATAATAAAAGTAAAGTTTGAAAAAGTAGCAATGAAAGTCTGGAAAAGTGGACTTGAGCTAAACTCACGGCTTAACCCCCTAAACCGTTGAGATCACGGCAACGAAAAGGAAACCAAAAAAGGTTGTGGCGACGGCCACGGTATGAACTCATTACCCTTTTAGGGTGGTCTAAGGCATTGATGCATTCATCCCGTGAGTAATTAAGAAATATGTTGATCACTAAACAAGTGAATGTTGAGGATGAGTAATCATGAAATGCATGCAGCTCCTAAATGATTATTGCTTATTAGTGGTTTTACATGATATGCTTATATGTATGCTTGATGAAATCTTGAATGGATATTTACGCTAATGTTCAAGATTAGTTTAAAAGTAACTACACTTGACTAATCACGTTTGTGAAAGTTTGATAATTGAATCCTTATCTGCTCACCTTTTATAATAAACCCGAAGTGACTGGGACGACAACGATGACACTTTTAGTACAAGTAGGAACTCCTACTGAGAAATCATGTATTTCTCACTCCTATATTTATTTTCCGTTGTCGTTACCAGAGACAGACGTGTCCACCTAAAGCAACGGCTGTAGGCGAGGAAGGAGGTAGCACGTGAAGATTTCAAACCGTTCAAGTAGGAGTATTCCGAGCTTTAGTTACATTATAGTTTGTGAGAAACAATTAGTAATAGTAGAACTTATATTGTTATTTGTAATAACTTATCAGTATGATATATGCCCTGTTGTGACTTATATATTAAGTGATTATATTCCAGTTTATGTGATAATAGTTCTACACTTAGTCTCTTATTCCGTTTATTTAATTAAGTGCGCAATGTAACTTGATTATTATCTATAAAAGCGCTATGTATTTCACTTCTCGTTACAGGCTTAAGTTTTCAAAAAAATTAATTTATTTAAAGAAAAAAAAACTTCCACTATTTTTCTAAGTTAATTTCAAAAGAAAATAAATACAAGGCAAAAGTGACAACTAATAGAATCCAAATGTGAACTTAAGCACAGTGAGGTTCTATTAGGGTGTTACAGAAAGCAATTCCCATTCGCTGTCAAATTGGTGTTTGATTGTACCAATAACACAGCTGAATATGAAGCATGCATAACAGGTCTAAAAGCAGCAATATCCCTTGGAGTAGAATGCCTGGAGGTCTATGGGGATTCATCTTTAATCATTTTTCAGGTTAATGGAGAATGGCGAGTCAAGGAGCACAGGTTGTTATCATATTATGAACATCTCGTGAGCTTGAAAGATGAGTTCAAGGAGGTCAGTTTCCATTACCTACCTCGTGAACAGAATCAGTTTGCAGATGCTTTAGCTACCTTGGCCGTGATGACCAAGCTCGATCTTGAGGTGGAAGTAAGACCTTTGCAAGTGGCTGTCAGAAGAGAACCAGCATATTGTTCTAACATTGAAGAGGAGCCAGATGGCCGACCATGGTTCCATGATATCAAGAGGTTCATTAAGGATGGAGAATATCCAGCAGCAGTAAATGAGAATGATAGAAAGACACTCAGACAATTATCAATGTCTTTCTTCCTCTCAGGAGATGTGTTGTATAAAAGAAACTATGATGGAGTCTTATTGAGGTGTGTCGATGCTGTAGAAGCTAAATCCATCATATCAAAAGTCCATGAGGGTATTTGTGGAACCCATACTAACGGACACATATTATCCTGACAGATCCTCAGACAGGGATACTATTGGCTCACTATGGAAAAAGATTGCCTAGATTTTGCCAGAAAGTGCCACAAATGCCAAATCAATGCTGATCGAATCCATTCTCCTCCTGTGCCATTGCATACTTTGACATCACCTTGGCCATTTGCAATGTGGGGCATGGATGTCATAGGACCAATTAGTCCCAAAGCTTCTAATGGACATCGATTTATTCTGGTTGCCATTGATTACTTTACCAAATGGGTAGAGGCTGCATCTTACGCCAATGTTACACGAAAAGTGGTGGTGAAGTTCCTAAAAAACAATATTATTTGTAGATACGGGTTGCCTGAAAGACTAATCACAGATAATGCTACTAATTTCAAACAACGCAGAGGTACAGAAACTATGTGAGCAGTACAAGATCAAGCATCACAACTTAGCTCCTTATCGACCAAAGATGAACGGAGCTGTCGAAGCAGCAAACAAAAACATCAATAAGATCTTGGGGAAGATGGTGATCACTTATAAGGATTGGAGCGATATGCTACCTTATGCATTACACGCCTATCGTACTTCTGTCAGATCCTCAACTGGGGCAAATCCATATTCACTGGTGTACGAGATGGAGGCAGTAACACCCATCGAAGTGGAAATTCCATCTTTAAGAGTTTTGGTGGAAGTTGAATTGGAAGAAGCTGAATTGGTCAAGATGAGATATGATCAATTGAACATGCTTGAGGAGAAACGGCTAAACGCTGTCTGCCATGGCCAGTTGTACTAGAAAAGGATGGCTAAAGCATTCAATAAGAATGTTCATCCTCGAACATTTCAGCCAGGTGATCTTGTTCTGAAGAAGATTTTGCCGAATCAAGAGGATAACAGGGGCAAATGGGCACCCTCGCATGAAGGTCCTTACATTGTTAAAGATATTTTTTCTGGAGCTTTGATCTTGACTGATATGGAAGGCCAAGTGCTTGCTAAGCCAATCAATTCAGATGCTGTAAAAAAATACTTTGCTTAAAAAAAATTTTAAAAAAAAATCTCGCTAGGTTGAAGACCCGGAAGGGCGACCTAGGCAAAAATTAGAGCACACACAAAAAGGAAAAAAAAGAAAAGAAATGCTCGCTAGGTCGAAAACCTGGAAGGGCGACGTAGGCAAAAATTAGAGCACCAAAATGGATGGGAACTGGATTGAAAACTCAAAAAATGCAATCTATGCAATGGTGAAAGGCTGAGAAGCTATGAATGAATCTGACACTGGGGCAATTTGAATGTTGGTGGGTCACGGCATATTGTTAAACACAATAAAAGGATTCCACTTATTATCAGGAATTCAAGTTTGGTGTAACCATTGAATCAACAAAATGGGTTGAGCATATGAAAGCAGCACTACCAGTCTTGTCTGTCTTCCTTCCTTATCTTTTAACAGTTGGTGAAATTCTGTAAATACTTTCCAGTTTGAAATCCAATAAAATCATCTTTCTCTCATTTGTGTCTTTGTTTATTTTCTCCTATCAAATCTTTGTCTCTTTATTCTATTTTGAAGCCATGCATAATCATAATGTTAAAGTTGAAGTACAATAAGTGACTAATTTGCTAACAAAACTCAGAAACAATAAGTTAAATAGAGGACTCAGGATTGACTGGCAAAGGAAAAGAAGCAACTTGCTTGGCCGAGATTCGAAGGCAACAGCCTGAATGTAGACATCAGTGGATTGAATCAGTCATTTGATTTTGAAAAAACCCAAGCTAACAATTGAAACAAAAGTGGGAACAATGATAATACAGGGCAAAAAAAAAAGAGAGATATTGAAATGTCACGGGCGGAATATGTGTTTAAAACTACAATGAAGAAGTTCATAGAGCTGCTCAGATGAAGAATCAACTCATTTTGAGAGAAATAAAAGCTTTCTTGAAGGACAATGCGAAGACGCATCAAACCGGGGCAATTTTTAGTTTTGAGAAATTTTCATCCTTACAGCATGTTTGCAACAATTCATTCATCATATCATCAACATATCAGTTTTGCATCAATTCATTCACTGGTTCACATTAGTTTCATGTCATTCACGCCATCATGGCATCAATTTTGCATGATTCATTTATCATCACAGCGACTCTGCATCATCATTTCATCAAATTGCCAACCATACACTCACAGTTGTTTTTCATATATATTCAACTTCACAAGTTTACATTTCACAAGTCTTTAAGTTCATATTTACGTGCTTTCACATTTACAAGCTTTCACATTTACAACTTTCACATTTAAATGCTTTCACAATTTAACTGCTTTCACATTTATTGCTTTCACGACTTACAGCTTTCACAATTTATAGCTTTCACAGTTTACTGCTTTCACATTTGCCCGTTTTCACAATTTATCAGCTTTCACATTTACAAGCTTTCACATTTTCAAGCCTTCATGTTTACAACTTTCACATTTAAATGCTTTCACAATTTAACTGCTTTCACATTTAAATGCTATCACATTTACAAGCTTTCACATTTACTTGCTTTCACATTTACAAGCTTTCACGTTTACAGCTTTCACATTTAAATGCTTTCACAATTTAACTGCTTTCACATTTACAGGCTTTCACATTTAAATGCTTTCACAGACATTTACTGCTTTCATAGACATTTACAGCTTTCACATACATTTACTGCTTTCATAGACATTTACCGTTTTCACAAGATATTTAAATGCTTTCACAGACATTTACAGCTTTCACAGACATTTATTGCTTTCATAGACTTTTACATGCTTTCACAGACATTTAATTGCTTTCACAGATTTTTACTTGCTTTCACAAACTTTTATTTACTTTCACATTTACTGTTTTCACACTTACAGCTTTCACATTTATATGATTTCACATTTACATGCTTTCACATTTATGAGCTTTCACATTTACATGTTTTCACAAATTTTAAATTTTCACATTTCATAGGCTATCATTGTTTTCACACTCACTTTCACTGGCTTCATATTCACTTTCTCATTTTCACGTATTTCACATCTCACATGCATTCCACATTCACAAGCTCTTGAATTCCTCATCTTCTTCCAGTTTCTATCAGATTTTGCATGCATCTAAGGTTCATATATGTTTCATTCCCTACTTGACATTAGCAATGTGCATTCATCATGAGATCATTTGGCATCATCCATTAAAAGCATCAACATCATGTATTCATTCTCTTCATGAAATCGTTTAACCTTTTTTTGCATTGTCATTTATTGTCTATACATCCATAAGAGTTTTCAGCATCGTCACTATGCATTCACTCACAATCATACACTTATCATCATGCATTCACTATTATGTGCATTGGTCATATAGCATCATTCAATCAGAGCATTTCACATTGTCATCATACATTTATTGTGTCATCATGCATTCATTGTCATCGTGTATTAGTCTCTAGCAGCATCCATCAGAGTTTTTGGCATTGTTACTACGCATTCATATCATCATGCATCGTATATAGTCGGACAAAATATGTGTTCATGTCTTTACTTGTTCCTTACAAAGAGGATACCAAAAACTGCCGTTTTCAACATTCTCTAGTAAGAACCAAGTAAAGAGGGGCAACTGTGAACACCTAATTTTGTCCGATCAATTAAACAAGAAAATAAAAAATTACATTTTTTGTTTATTCCATAGCTTTTATTTTGTTTTATTTTATTCCACATCCTTTCCATTTATTTCATTTGAACAAAAAAAAAAACCAAAAAAATTAAAAAGACTAGCCCATAAACATGGACAGGGGAAGTCAGGATTTTCTTACAACAGTTAGAGATGTTGATGTACCAGTACCGAGCATAGAGTCTGTTCCTGTTGTTTGTGAATTTCCATATGTGTTCCCAGATGAGTTACCAGGGATGCCACCAGGAAGAGAGATAGAGTTCGGGATAAAGCTTGAGCCCGGGGTTAGGCCTATCTCTATTCCCCCATATTGTATGCCCCCAACAGAATTAAAAGAGCAGCTACAAGAGTTACTTGACAAGGGGTTCATTCGGTCGAGTACTTCACCTTGGGGTGCTCCAAAAGAAGGATGGATCTATGAGGGTGTGCATAGATTACGGGCAGCTGAATAAGGTGACAATTAAGAATTGGTACCCCTTGTCCCGTATAGATGACCTATTTGATCAGCTTTAGGGGGTTTAGTGTTTCTCTAAGATTGATCTCCATTCATGGTATCATCAGTTGAAAATAAAGGATGAGGATGTGCATAAGACAACCTTTAGGACATGCTATGGACATTATGAGTTCCTAGTGATGTCCTTTAGGTTAACCAACACCCGGTAGCCTTTATGGATTTGATGAACAGGGTTTTCAAGCCGTTCTTAGATCACTTTGTGATTGTCTTCATAGATGACATCCTGATGTATTCTAAGAGCATAGAGGAACATCAACATCATCTTATAATTGTTCTGCAGACACTTAGGGAACACCAGCTGTATGCCAAGTTCTCTAAGTGTGAGTTTTGGTTGGAGCAAATGATGTTCCTTGGAAATATAGTGTCTAAGGATGGTATTAAAGTAGATCCAAAGAAGATTGAGGTAGTATTACAGTGACCTAGACCATCTACAGTGTAACATCGCCAAATTTATAACTAAGATAAATATTAATTAGCGATAGCAAAAACCAAGAGAATCTGGACAAATGTTATGAAACACAACAAATAGACTACTTAAGTATGTCTAGAGAAAAATGCAAAGAATTACGAAAATGCCATCACTTAGTGGAAATTACGAAAATGCCCTTGCTATGTAAAGGAAATTACCAAACTACCCTTGCCTTATTAAATGACGAAGATACCCTTGCTCTATGAATGGAATTACAAGAATACCACTATCATTGTCTAATTACAAAAATATCCTTGTCTTAGTTAAAGAAATTACTACAATGCCATTTGGACAAATCCCTAGACTTGTCTTTAGACAAGAATGAATCTAAGCCATTGGATTAAGATGATAACACAATAATTTAACCACATACATCATACACATTTCTGAATCACATACATGCACTAAAGGTTAGAAAATCTCCACTAACATCTTTGCACAAAACATGGAGCATTTTCATCCAACATGTTTACATAAAACATGGAAACATGTTTGCACAAAACAAGGAGCATTTTTATCCCAAAATTCAGCCAACATGTTTCCATAAATCATGCTCCAAGTGCTTTCCTTCTTTTGTTTTTTCTCTAATCTTTCCACTATAAATACTCCTCAAACTTTCTTCAATTCAGAAACTCCCTAAGTGTTCTTTCTTTCTTATTCTATCATTCTTCTTATGTTCTTCAAAGACTTCTCTTGATCCTCTAAACTTCATCCAAACACTTAAATCCTAAGTTCAAACTTTCACTAGCCCTCACAAGAGTTACAATCTTTAACTCTAGTGAGAAATATTTTCTTAAGCACTCAAGTTCTAGAGCCAAGATTCAAGGAGGGTCATCCACTCCAAAGACTCTTGTTCAAAGCTTAAGGAAGAAGAGAAGGACCCTTTTTAGACCATACACAAGAGGTAGGAGTTTCTTCTTTATTTGTTCAAGTATTGTTGGCTTCTAACTTTGCTCATGGATAGAATACCTCAAACTTGAGTTATTGTCAAAAGTTTTGAATAATTATATTTTTAGAAAACACAACATGTTCTATTCTGCTATGAGTACTTTTATGATGTTATCAACCTCAAATATAACTTAAAAGATTGTATGTGAAACTTGAGTTAATAAAGATAACTTAAGACATGAACATGGCAGGTGCTGGAATTTCTAGTTATTTCTAGCAGTAGTTACTTCGAAAATTAGTGTTCATAAAATATGAAGGATCTCAAAATGAAAATATTTTTATTATAAACTAGACTCATTGTAGAACACTCTCCAAAAATAATCACCTAAAACGGAGTTTCCTAGCCCAAGATATAAATTTTTAAAGTAGAGTTTAAGACTGAAACTCTTAATCTGACCTTGTAGTAGTAAAATAGGTGTAACTCACTCTAGAAAAATGCAAATGGACTGATTTCAACTTTGTGGAAAAGCTAACACATCTACAAACACACTTATGTATGCTATACATAAATTTTTACACCACGAAAATACAGAATGAGAGATATATTTTCGGGACAGTGTTCTGAGAAATCTTGAAGGTAGCGTGATACTGTGAGAGTGCAATTTGGAAAGGTTCTGGCTAAGGAAAGACTTGGTATTTAAGCGTGTCTATTGTGACCCACCTCTCTTTTCTGGGAATCCTACTATGCACAATTTACAGTTGATTTACACTAATCTAAGATGTTAGTGCTACAAATTTTATTCTAAAAGATGTCAGAACTCTAAATAAAATATTGAAGTCTTGTAAAGAGATAATTTTAAGGATTTAAGTAGAATAATAATCTTCAGGAGATATATATAAAAGTCATAATAAAAATATTTAAAGAACCACTAAAAATATCTTAAAGGGTATTAATGTATTAATGGAAATACTAAGAGTACAAAGAAGACTAAGAGAAAAAGATAATACCAAGATATCCATAACCTATTAGAAACACTAGAGACCTAACTTGATAACTTAGGTTGCTTAATATGAATTATCTATGAGAATGTTTACTATGAGATTTACATGATATTGTCTATGTTACATGAAGTGATATATAGAAATGTGAATGTATTGATGAGATATGAAATGATAATGATAAAATGATTGACTGTGCCATGATTTATTAATGTGCATACATTCATATTTCAAATGAAATAATAAATAGACCAACTTACTGCTTAATCCTCTTTGAGGATTAAGGTATTTATGATTTCACTTAGTGAGAATAAAAGTAAAACCTGAAAAAATAGCAATGATAGTCTGGAAAAGTGGACTTGAGCTAAACTCACGGCTTAACCCCCTAAACCGTTGAGATCATGGCAACGGAAAGAAAACCAAAAGGTTGTGGCAACGGCCATGGTATGAGCTCATTACCCTTTAGGGTGGTCTAAGGCATTGATGCATTCATCCCGTGAGTAATCAAGAAATATGTTGATGAAATAAATGAAAGATAATGATCACTAAACAAGTGAATGTTGAGGATGAGTAATCATGAAATGCATGCAGCTCCGAAATGATTATTGCTTATTAGTGGTTTTACATGATATGCTTATATGTATGCTTGATGAAATACTGAATGGATATTTCTGCTAATGTTCAAGATTAGTTTAAAAGTAATCGCACTTGACTAATCACGTTTGTGAAAGTTTGATAATTGAATCCTTACCTGTTCACCTTTTTATAATAAACCCGAAGTGACTGGGACGACAATGATGACACTTTTAGTACAAGTAGGAACTCCTACTGAGAAATCATGTATTTCTCACTCCTATATTTATTTTCCGTTGTCGTTACCAGAGACAGACGTGTCCACCTAAAGCAATGAAGCTGTAGCTGAGGAAGGAGGTAACACATGAAGATTTCAAACCTTTCAAGTAGGAGCATTCCGAGCTTTAGTTACATTATAGTTTGTGAGAAACAATTAGTAATAGTAGAACTTATATTGTTATTTGTAATAACTTATCAGTATGATATATGCCCTGTTGTGACTTATGTATTAAGTGATTATATTCCAGTTTATGTGATAATAGTTCTACACTTAGTCTCTTATTCCGCTTATTTAATTAAGTGCGCAATGTAACTTGATTATTATCTATAAAAGCGCTATGTATTTCACTTCTCGATTCTGAGGCTTAAGTTTTCAAAAAATTAATTTATTTAAAGAAAAAAAAACTTCCACTATTTTTCTAAGTTAATTTCAAAAGAAAATAAATACAAGGCATAAGTGACAACTAATAGAATCCAAATGTGAACTTAAGCACAGTGGGGTTCTATTAGGGTGTTACATATAGTGTCAGAGATTTGTAGCTTCTTAGGCTTAGCAGGATACTATAGGCGATTTGTTAAGGACTTCTCCAAGATTGCAGCACCATTGACTAAATTGACACAGAAGAATTTGAAGTTTCAGTGGTCAGATGCATGTGAGGAAAGTTTTCAAAAGTTGAAGACTTGTTTAACTACGACCCCTGTCTTAGTATTACCTTAAGGTACAGAGGGTTTTTTTGTGTATTGTGATGCTTCTAGAGTAGGACTTGGTTGTGTCCTTATGCAACATGGTCGAGTTATAGCTTATGCCTAATGGCAGCTCAAGAAAAATGAACAGAATTATCCTACCCATGATTTAGAGATGGCAGCAATAGTGTTTGCCTTGAAGATTTGGAGACATTATTTGTATTGAGCAACTTGTGAAATCTTCACAGATCACAAAAGCTTGAAGTATATTTTCCAGCAGAAGGATCTGAATCTTAGGCAACATAGATGGTTAGAATTGCTTAAGGATTATGATTGTACGATCTCCTACCATCTAGGTAAGGCTAATGTAGTAGCAGATGCTTTAAGCAGAAAGTCCATGGGTAGTTTGGCTTATATAGCACCTGTAAGGAAACCTCTGATAGAAGATATTCATAAGTTAAAGGCGAAAGGAGTCCAATTTGACATAGCTGATTCAGGAACCTTTCTAACTCACATCAGGGCCCAGTCAATCCTAGTGGAACAGATTAAGGCACAGCAGGGTGAAGATCCTAGATTAGTTAAGATTGTAGAGGATGTGCATAAAAGAGAAAATCATAAGTTTTTGGTGGATTCAAAGGGTGTGTTACGTTTTGGAAATAGACTGTGTGTACCTGACGTGGGTGAACTAAAGAGGAAGGTAATGGAAGAGTCTCATAGTGCAGCATACTCCGTGCACCTAGGATCAGCTAAGATGTATCATGATCCACGACAATTATACTGGTGGGAAGGCATGAAAAGGGATATAAGTGATTTTGTGGCACAGTGTTTAGTGTGTTAGCAAGTTAAGGTTGAACACCAAATACCTGCAGGATTACTCCAGTAAATAGAGATTCTAAAGTAGAAGTGGGAAAGGATAATGGACTTTGTAGTCAGGTTACCTCAGAACACTAAGGGTTTTGACTCCATTTGGGTGATTGTTGATAGGATGACCAAGTCAGCCCACTTCTTACCAGTTAAAACAACTTTCAGTGTAGCCCAACATGCTAAGTTGTATATAAATGAAATTGTTAGAATTCATGGTGTGCCAGTGTCTATTATATCCGACAGAGGGTCACAGTTAACTTCAAGGTTCTGGAGAGCATTTCAGGGGACTCGAGTGGACTTGACCACAGCTTTTCATCCACAGACAGATGGCCAATTAGAGAGAACAATCCAGACCCTAGAGGATATGCTCAGAGCATGTGTGTTAGACTTCAGTGGGAATTGGTGTGACCACTTGCCATTGATAGAGTTCTCATATAATAATAGTTATCAAGCGAGTATCCAGATGGCATCATTTGAGGCATTGTATGGGAGACGTTGTAGATCTTCTATTGGGTGGTTTGAGCTTGGGGAAACTAAGACCCTAGGCCCAGATCTAGTCCAAAAGACTCTAGAGAAAGTTCAATTGATCAAAGAACAATTGTTAGCAGCTCAGTCCAAGCAGAAAGCTTATGCTGACAATCGGATACGAGAGCTAGAGTTTGCTGTGGGTGATCATGTGTTTCTGAGAGTGTCTCCCATGAAGGGAGTGCTGAGGTTTGGTAAATGGGGAAAGATAAGTCCTCCCAATATCGGACCATTTGAGATTCTAGAGAGAGTTGGAGCAGTGGCCTATAGATTAGCATTTCCTCCTAGCTTATCAGCTATTCACCCAATTTTTCATGTCAGCATGATCCGAAAATATATGCCAGATCAGTTTCATGTGTTCACATTACAAGAGTTCAAGTGGATGAAAGTTTATCCTATGAAGAGGAGCCGATTGCCATCGTGGATAGACAAATTAAGAAACTTCACTTTAAAGATGTGCCCTCGGTGAAATTCATTTGAAGGAATCACTCTGGTGAGGAAGTTACTTGGGAAGCTGAAGAGGCCATGAGGACCAAGTATTCGCATCTTTTCCTCCCTCAGGTATGTTTTAAGATTTGGGGACCAAATCTTTTAAGGGGGAAGTATGTAATACCCTAGATATACTGTTACCTAGAAAAGTGTAGAGCAGCACACGTCCTTAGATAAATCTGGGTCCTGAATTTTACTAAGTTTGAGACCCTACACGTCATTGGAGGGCTATATGATAGAACCATATTTTTGGGACTAAAAGTCCCGGTAATGGTTCCTAAAAGGAAAATAAGTTGAGGGATGATTTTTAATGAATTTTATGAAAGCTTTGAATAGTTCATTTTTAGTTCCCAAGATTTAAAAATCGTAAGAATTTCCGGATTTGAACTAAAACCCAAAATTTAGATTTAGATTTTTTAGATATTTTATTTGATTCCAAATAGGGGGTAATTCCTTATTTACATTTATGTTTTAAAGTTAACTTTAATAAAGAAATGTAAATAAGTGAGTTCTGGTGAGTGAGAGACCATTCTAGATAGTGAGAGACCATCATGTAGAGGGAGAAACCATTCTAGTGAGCACTGTAGCGGTCAACAAAGCATTAAGTCAGTGCAAAAAGTGAATTTTTATGCTTTCTGGTGGCTGACTGCGGCCGCTATGAAACGATATATCGGTGCAAAATGCGCTCTCTGGTGAGTGCTGCAATGCTCGACAGACCACTTAAAAACCCCATTTCAAGGTCCAGAAGCTTCATTCAACCAAAACACACCCCACCCCCCTAGGAAACACGAAACTCTCATCTCCAACCTCTCTCTCTTCCATTTTTCATTAATCAAACATCAATCTTTCACTTCCAAAGCTTAAAGGTAAGATATTCTACTAGTTTTGCTTCCTGTTTCCTCTGTTCTTCTCTTATTCTTGGGGTTAGAACTTGGGTTCCTCCTTGTTATAAGGCTATAGTGTTCTTCCACCATTGATGGGGTTAGAATAGAGTTATCGTGAAATTGATCTAGGATTTATTACTTTACTGGCAGATAGTGGTACTATTCCTGCCTCCCAAGGTCCTATTGGTGTCCCTCCCATTCATTCTACCACTCCAGATGAGTGGGTTCAAACCTGAAATCTCTATGTTGTGCATTAGAGCTATTTGCATGAAAATATGGTTTATATGATGATTTTAGAGAATTCTATGGAAGGATTAGAGGTTTTGATGATTATTCAAGCTTTTAAGAATGTGGTTTTCAAATGGCATGAACTATAGATTTTGTTATGAAGACCATGGGACCATTGTTGTTGAAATGAGAATATGAACACTTGATTTAGAAATTTTGAATATTGAAAGCTACTATCTTGACCTAATGATTTATGATATACTGGATACTGTTATTTGAGAAAGCTTGGAACCCTAGGATAGGAGACTTTGTGTAATGTTGTAAAAAGATTGTTTTGGAACTAAGAACTACTGAGAGAAACAGAGCTGTAAGTTAACGGTAGCTATACCGTTAACCTTGGTATACCAAAGCCCACCACGAGCAAGCTTACTAATAGCTAGATCAGTTCGCTAGGGACGCGGTTCACTAGGGATCGTTAAGATCTTAGTTAGGATCATGTTCGCCAAGGACTGAGCATCACCTCACAGTTCATGATAGTCTATTCTCTTTTGTAGTATCCTGAAGATTATTATAGTTTATTTTGTGTATTTGGTAAATTTTTGGTTTTCTACCTATTATGTTAAATGAATATAAATGTTTTGCAACTCTGCATTATGTATCCTTTCTCTTATCCCATGAAGGGGGTTTCATGAAGGGGGTTTTACAACTCACCCCTCTCTTTTCCTCCTATTTACTGATACAGCAGTTGCTGCAGGTTCTTCCCGGCCTTCTACTTCCCAGTAGCAGTATAGAATCAGTTGGTGAGCTTCACTTGAGTGAAGCATTCTTAATTAAGTTAGAGTGCTCCAATGTTATTGCAGGTAGGAGTCCTGATTATATAGAGCTCATTTTGCATTTTGCATATTTAATTGTACTATGGTTTGTATTTAATGAAACTGGTTGTTTCTAGACAAACTGGACAAAAGTAGTTGGTATGTATATTTGTATTCTGTGTATAGATTTTGCTATGATTTCAGACTTTTGATATTAATGATGAGATTTTAGTTATTAATATATTGATTTCAAAAACAGGTGATTTGTATGTAGAAATGAGATTTTGTTTTAAATGGATTTTCTTGTCCTAAATATGCATATATAGAGTAATGTACAGGTCATGAGGCTTACGTGGGGATGGGATTCCTCACGTGCCGATCACGTGCCCAAATCGGGTCGTGACATGATAGTATACACTTTATATGATGATATCTGAACAAAGTGATTATGATCAATTATGATGATGATGATGTATATATATTTAAGGGACTGAATGATAAAAGAGATCCACTTCAAAAGGATGATTTCTAAACTTTAAAAGAAATTTTGATATATGTTGCATGATCACATTTTCTAAACAAACTGAAGTAGTTGGGACAATGATGATGACATGGATTTTAATATGTATTTGGGGATACCCTACTAAGAATTTTAGAATTCTAACCCCAATGTTTTGTGTTTCCATGTCACGTTCAAATTGATCCAGAGAACAATGAGGCTGCTACAGGGAAGAATCAAATTTGCAATAGTTCAATAGCTTAAGCTTTTATCAGTTGTACTTATTTGTATGTATATATTTGTAAATGTACTAGAAGATAAATGTGAACACTCAGTTTTGTTCGGCCCATATAAAAAAATTCAAGTCATTTCATTGGTAAAAAAACAAAAATTAAATCCTAAAGCCTAAAAAGCATCAAGAGCATGCACCGAACTAAAACCATGCAAGTCAGAAAGAAATACTAAACAAATACAGAAAAGTCAGAAAGTACAGCACCGAACACGTGAAAACTGGAGAATCAAGGCATTCAAAAGCAAATCCCTAAAATCAAGCAAACATCTAGGGATAAATTTCTTCAGTCAGATCACATGATCACCCACCACGTTTGAAAAACTCAACCTGCAGCGTGTATAAATAAGATTAAAGTTCATGAAGAGGAAAATGGGGGAGCTATGAGATTTCCATGTTTCATTTTCCAAAGAAAAAGAGAAAGCTCTTTGGTTTCACGAGTTGGAAGAAAGTTATAGAAGCTAGAAAAAGGAGAGAGATACACATGTAGGCTATTTTGGTGCTCATTCATCTTGTATTTTTAAAGTTGAGCTACTCCACATTCGAATTTCGACTTCCAACACCTTGCCCACAAGCCACGAACCTCACAACCATATTGAATTTCGACTTCTGAGACCTTGCCCACAAGCCACGAACCTCACAACCATACCAAATTCTGACTTCCAAGACATTCCCATCAAGCCACGAACCTCACCACCATACCAATTCCAACTTCCGAGACATTCCCCACAAGCCACAAACCTCACCACCAAATCGAATTCCTAACTTTGACTATATCCACACAGCCACGAATGCACCAGTCAAACCTAATTTCGACCTCTGAGCCTTTCCCCACAAGCCAAAAACCTCACAACCATACCCAATTCTGACTACCGAAACCTTCCCTACAAGCCAAGAACCTCACAACCTTACCTAATTCCGACTTCCGATACATTCTACAAGCCAAGACCACACTTTCTGCCTTTCGCCCTCCATTGTCACTAGGTCATTGCCAAGACCACGCCTTCCGTCTTCCGCCCTCCACTGTCACTAGGTCATTGCCAATCATTGCCAAAACCATTCCTTTCGTCTTCCGACCTCCTCTGTCACTGACCGCGAGCCACAAATCCTCCTTACCTACTTTCGATCTCCAATCCCTTTCCTCGTAGCCCCAAACTGCACAGGCACCCACCGACTTTTGATCTCCGATCCCTTCCCTATAGCCATGTATTGCACAGGTACGCGCCCGACGTCCAATATTCGATACCTTCTCCTCTGATATCTGATCCCTTCCTCCACCATTTAATCCTTTATTGCCTTTTTTTTTCATTTTATTTTATCTTTTGTTTAGATCTTAGGAGTCTCTTTTTAAAAATAAAAAATACAAAAAAAATATATTTTCTCTATATGCACAACAGTCAATAGTCAAGATTGAGAGATGGATGCCTCCTTTATTACTGCTGAATTGAAAGGATTTATTGAGTATCCTAGTGCTAACTTGAATCCTATGCAAAAAATCGAATTTCTCATTTAATAAGTCGTTAGTCCAAAGTCCATTTTTAAAACTAAAATCAATCAATACATTTTTTTTATTTTCTTCTCTTTTAATTTATTAAACACAAGCATTTTCTACAGAATGATGTGGTTTTGAGTTCCTCATTACACCAGAGGATACGTTAGCGTAGCCAACAACTATAAAGCTAAAATTAATTTTTCATTAAATTATGTTCTCTTTTAATTTAAATTTTCTTTCTTTTATTTTATTTTATTTTTACATAATTGTGATTTTAGAGGGGAAAATAAATATTAAAGTTATAATTAATTTGCATAATGAGCTCTAAGGTAAATGTATTTATACGGATGTATTAGAGGTGCAGTGGAATTAAGTTTGCACTCTTCTCTAATCATAATCAGACTCCCGGACTCAAAACTCTTTAAAAGATCAGTTTTTATCAAATCATAGGTTTTCTAATTTTAGCTAAAATTAAAATTGATAGTGACTCCTATTCATTTTCAAGCCTATTGTCATTTGTATTATGGCGCCCTCCAGGAAAGTTGTGACAACAGACATACATTAAAGCTTATAGAGGAGCTTTTTCTTATATTTGGAAATGTATTCAATGAATACTTGTTTCTTTGTTATATATTTTAAATAGAATTACAAATTAGTTATTGCATGATTCGATCAACTTTGCCATAGATATTTAAAAAAGATTCACTAATTTACAAGTAGTAACTCCTGAGTCTAATGTCATGGCTTAATGATGATATTATACTTTGGAAGGTGTTACACATTCTCCCTTTCACAAACACATACCACCAACACCGCACACAGCACACATTGCATTGTTCCCCTCTCCCGCTCAAAGTCCTTTCTTTTCCTATTCTTCCTCAAGTCCTTTTTTCTTCCATTTTTTTTTTTTTGTCAACTCCATATCTCACTTTCTCACCCTCCTTATCACGACAAGTGTAGTGGATAAAGATAGCAATAGTGCCAGAAGATGACCACCTTGGATTTGGAACAACGGCGGCCAATTGCTCACCATAGTTGTGATTTTTTTTTTTTTTATCGAACCATGTGAACTAGCAGCCTAGTTGGGCTGTGTAACATCCCCAAATTCATAACTAGATAAATTAATTGAATTCATGATCAAAATGAAAAAGAGCAAAACCAATATAAATTGAACAAGTTTCATGAAATTTACTAAATAATATTAGAATAATTAAGTAAGACACAAAGAATTATGAAAATGTCATTACTAAGTAGAAATTATGAAAATACCTTACTTTGTGGTAGAAATTATAAAAGTACTCTTGACTTGTTAATAAATAAGAAAGATACCAATTATTTTATAAATGGAATTAGAAGAATTCCACTATCATTATCTAATTATAAAAATCATTGTCTTTAATGAAGAAATTAATACATATGCCATCACTTTAATAAATACAATAAGACTTGTCATAAAACAAGAATGAATCTAAGCCATTGGATTAAAATAAAAAAAAGGGGCAAAGTGACATGGGATTTCCATTATGAGAATAAAATATAAAAGATTGTCATGATTTGGTTAAATAATTTTAGTGCTATGTATCTACACCTAACAATAATGATAAAATAATTTTAGTGCTATATATCTATACCTAACAATAATGATAAAATGATATATTTTACAATATCATTCACTAAATTATGACAAGACAAAATGTAATGCACCATCATTAGTTATCCTCTATATGAGCACTCAAGAAAAATAAAATTTGGAGCACTAAAACCACTCCATTATAGCTCTTAAATTCATGGCCTCTTGGCCTATAAAAGGGAGGGGAGTGTGTGAATTGATTGCTCCTAACATACTCTTGCTAGCCTTCAACCCTTAGAAATTCTCTAAGTGTTCTTTCTCTCTTATTCCTTCTCTACCATTTCTTCTTATGTTCTTCTCTTTAAAGACTTCTCTTCACTCTTTACATTTCATTCAAACACTTAAATCATAAGCTCAAACTTTCACTAGCCCTTGCATGAGTTACAATCTTTAACTCTAGTGAGAAATATTTTCTTAAGCACTCAAGTTCTAGAGCCAAGATTCAAGGAGGGTCATCCACTCCAACGACTCTTGCTCAAGCTCAAGAAAGAAGATGAGGACTCTTTTTAGACCCTACACAAGAGGTAGGAGCTTCATCTTTAATTGTTCAAGCATTGTTGGCTTCTAACCTTGATAGAATGCCTCAAGTTTGAGTTATTGTCAAAAGTTTTGAATGATTATTTGAAAAATATATTTTTAGAAATATGACATGTTCTATTCTGTTATGAGTACTCTTATGATGTTATCAAACTCAAATATAACTTGAAAAGATTGTATGTGAAACCTGATTTAATAAAGGTAACTTAAGACATGAAAATGGTAGGTGTTGGAATTTCTAGTTGTTTCTGGCAGCAGGTATTTCGAAAGCTACTGTTCATATAACACTCTCCAAAAATAATTAAAATAATTTTACTATAAACTAGACTCATTATAGAATACTCTCCAAAAATAATCACCCAAAACGGAGTTTTCTAGCTCAAGATATAAATTTTTAAAGTAGAGCCTAAGACTGAAACATTAAATCTGACCTTGTAGTAGTAAAATAGGTGTAACTCACTCTAGAAAAATGAACTCAATATGAGACAAAGGCTTTATGGTGTAAGGTTTGAAGTCTTTTCTGACCACAAAAGTCTGAAATACCTCTTCAACCAAAAGGAACTCAATATGAGACAAAGGCGTTGGATGGAGTTTCTCAAGGACTATGACTTTGGGTTGAACTACCACCCAGGAAAGGCAAATGTGGTAGCAGACGCTTTGAGTCGTAAGTCCTTGCATGCCGCTTGGCTCATGGTGAAAGAAAGTGAGCTGATAGAAGATTTTAGGAACCTCAACTTAGGATATAGGGGGACTTCAGAACAAATTTGGTTAAGCCAGCTAAGTGTAACCAGTAGCTTTAAGGATCAAATAATTCAAGCCCAAAGGGAAAATCAGGATTTCCTTAGAACCTTAACCCTTGTCGAAACAGGAAAGTTGAAAGAGTTTGTCCAGGATAAGGAAGGAGTGTGGAGATACCAAGGGAGAATCTGTGTACCTGCAAAAGAAGGACTGAGAGCTAGCATTTTGGAAGAAGCCCACAAGAGTCAATTTAGTGTACACCCCGGTATAACCAAGATGTACCATGACCTAAAAAAGATGTTCTGGTGGCCAAAGATGAAAGCAGATATAGAAAATATAGTGCAAAAATGTTTGGTATGCCAAAAAGTGAAGATAGAGCATCAAACACCCTCCGGAGTGCTGCAACCTCTCGAAATCCCCGAATGGAAGTGGGAAGGAATATCCATGGATTTCGTGATGGGATTGCCAAGAACGCCTACCGGACATGACTCCATATGGGTAATTGTGGATAGATTGACCAAATCTGCTCACTTTTTACCCATGCGAGCAAATTACCCTTTGGAAAAGTTAGCTCAGCTATACATCCAAGAGATAATAAGGCTCCATGGAGTACCCAAAACCATTGTCTCAGATAGGGATCCAAGGTTCACCTCAAGATTTTGGGGAGCTTTGGAAAAGGCGTTTGGTTCAAGGTTGTGTCTAAGCCTTTGCCTATCACCCTCAAACTGATGGACAATCAGAAAGAACAATTCAAACCCTTGAGGATATGCTAAGAGCATGTGTCTTAGACCAACCAAAAAGTTGGGACAAACAGCTTCCATTGATTGAGTTTGCATATAATAATAGTTATCACACTAGCATTGGGATGGCACCCTATGAGGCTTTGTATGGTAGAAAGTGTCAATCACCACTTTGTTGGTGTGACCCGGGAGAGCAAATTATTTTGGGCCCTGATTTGGTAGAAGAGACAACCAAACAAATAAGGAGAATTAGGGAAAGAATCCTCACTTTGCTCGGAGTAAGCGTAAGAGCTATCTTTGACAAGAGAAGGAAACCTCTCGAATTTCAAGAAGGAGAACACGTATTCTTGCGAATTACTCCTACCACAGGTATAGGTCGTGCAATGAAAGTCAAAAAGCTAAGCCCTAGATTCTTAGGACCCTTCCAAATCCTCAAAAAGGTAGATCCCTCCGCCTACCAAATTGCATTACCTCCAAATTTGTCTAACCTACACAATGTTTTTCATGTGTCCCAATTGAGAAAGTATCAGTCAGACCCCAGTCATGTGTTTGAGCTAGAAACTATACAATTAAAAGATGACTTAACTTTTGAATTACCACCGATGAGGATCGTGGATCATGGCATCAAGCAGCTGAGAAACAAATCTGTATCTCTGGTCCGAGTAGCCTGGGGACAAGACGGAATGGAAGAGCACACATGGGAGCTCGAGGAAGCTATACGAAAAGAATTTCCGAACCTATTCACAGGTATCAAATTTTGAGGGCAAAATTTTTAATAAGAAGGGGAGAAATGTAACATCCCCAAATTTATAACTAAGATAAATATTAATCTTAATTACCGATAGCAAAACCAAGAGAATCTGGACAAATGTTATGAAACACAACAAATAGACTACTTAAGTATGTCTAGAGAAAAATGCAAAGAATTACGAAAATGCCATCACTTAGTGGAAATTACGAAAATGCCCTTGCTATGTAAAGGAAATTACCAAACTACCCTTGCCTTATTAAATGTCAAAGATACCCTTACTTTATGAATGGAATTACAAGAATACCACTATCATTGTCTAATTACAAAAATATCCTTGTCTTAGTTAAAGAAATTACTACAATACGATTTGCACAAATCCCTACACTTATCTTTAGACAAGAATGAATCTAAGCCATTGGATTAAGATGATAACACAATAATTTAACCACATACATCATACACATTTCTGAATCACATACATGCACTAAAGGTTAGAAAATCTCCACTAACATCTCTGCACAAAACATGGAAACATGTTTGCACAAAACATGGAAACATGTTTGCACAAAACAAGGAGCATTTTCATCCCAAAATTCAGCCAACATGTTTCCATAAATCATGCTCCAAGTGCTTTCCTTCTTTTGTTTTTTCTCTAATCTTTCCACTATAAATACTCCTCAAACTCTCTTCAATTCAGAAACTCCCTAAGTGTTCTTTCTTTCTTATTCTATCATTCTTCTTAGACTTCTCTTGATCCTCTAAACTTCATCCAAACACTTAAATCCTAAGTCCAAACTTTCACTAGCCCTCACAAGAGTTACAATCTTTAACTCTAGTGAGAAATATTTTCTTAAGCACTCAAGTTCTAGAGCTAAGATTCAAGGAGGGTCATCCACTCCAAAGACTCTTGTTCAAAGCTTAAGGAAGAAGAGAAGGACCCTTTTTTAGACCCTACACAAGAGGTAGGAGCCCTCACTTTGGTTGTGTAAGCCATGATGACATCTAACCTTGCTCATGGTTAGGATGCCATTAAGCTTATGTTTGTTGATAAAAATGTTTCAAGGGGATATTGTATAAATATTTTGTGAAACCCCTTGTTCCATTCTGCTTCCAAAGTGATATTATGTTGCTTTTATGCTCAAATGATGCTTGAAATATGTTGTGTGATCTTTGTGTTAAAATAAGTGACATAAAACATGAAAATGATAAGTGCTGGATTTTTGGCTGTTTCTGGCAGTAGGTGTTCCGAAATTTAATACTCATAAAATATGAAGTATCTTGAAATAAAAATATTTTTACCATAAACTAGACGCATCATAAAACACTCTCCAAAAAGAATCACCCAAAACGGAGTTTTCTAGCTCAAGATATAATTTTTTAAAGTAGAGCCTAAGACTGAAACTTTAAATTTGACCTTGTAGTAGTAAAGTAGGTGTAACTCACTCTAGAAAAATGCAAATGGACTGATTTCAACTTTGTTGGAGAGCTAACATATATAGGAATACACCCATTTATGTTATGTATAAAGCTTTGTACCTCGTAAATACAGAATGAGAAATAAATTTCGGGATAGTGTACTGTGAAAGTGCAGTTTGGAATGTTTCTGGCTAAGGAAAGACTTGGTATTTAAGCGTGTCCATTGTGACCCACCTCTCTTTCCTGGGAACCCTCCTATGCATGGTTTACAATTGATTTACACTATTCCAAATATGTAAATGCTAAAATTTGATGAGTTAGGAATTTGGAACTACCTTTACTAAGCTGAGATAACAAGTATACAGAGAATTATAAACTTTCTTCTAAAAGATATCAAAACTATAAATAAAAGAATCAAGTCTTGTAAAAAGAGAATTTTAAGAATTTAAGTAGAATAATAATCTTCAAGAGTTATATGAAAACCATAATAAAAATATAAAGAACCTATAATAATATTTTGAAGTGCATTAATGTATTAATGGAATTCTAAGAGTACAAAGAACACTAAGAGAAAAAGATAATACTAAGACATCCATTACCTCTTAGGAACACTAGGAACTCAACTTGATAACTTTGGTTGCTTAAAATGAATCATTTATGAAAATTTTTACTATGAGATTTCCATGATATTATCCATGTTTCATGAAATGAATTATAGTAAAGTGAATGTATGGTGATGAGTTATGAAATAATGAAGATGAATGATTGATTGCCCATGATTTATTGTGATTACATGATGATATGCATACATTCATTTTCAAAGGAAATAATAAAAGTAAAAGCCTGTGAAATTAGCAATGAAAGTCTGGAAAAGTGGACTCGAGCTAAGCTCACGCTTAACCGTTGAGATTACGTAACAAAAAGAAAATAAAAGTAAAGTTTGAAAAAGTAGCAATGAAAGTCTGGAAAAGTGGACTTGAGCTAAACTCACGGCTTAACCCCCTAAACCGTTGAGATCACGGCAACGAAAAGGAAACCAAAAATGTTGTGGCGACAGCCACAGTATGAGCTCATTACCCTTTTAGGGTGGTCTAAGGCATTGATGCATTCATCCCGTGAGTAATTAAGAAATATGTTGATCACTAAACAAGTGAATGTTGAGGATGAGTAATCATGAAGCAATTTCATCCAACATGTTTGCACAAAACATGGAAACATGTTTGCATAAAATATGGAGCATTTTCATCCCAAAATTCAGCCAACATGTTTCCATAAATCATGCTCCAAGTGCTTTCCTTCTTTTGTTTTTTCTCTAATCTTTCCACTATAAATACTCCTCAAACTCTCTTCAATTCAGAAACTCCCTAAGTGTTCTTTCTTTCTTATTCTATCATTCTTCTTATGTTCTTCAAAGACTTTTCTTGATCCTCTAAACTTCATCCAAACACTTAAATCCTAAGTTCAAACTTTCACTAGCCCTCACAAGAGTTACAATCTTTAACTCTAGTGAGAAATATTTTCTTAAGCACTCAAGTTCTAGAGCCAAGATTCAAGGAGGGTCATCTACTCCAAAGATTCTTGTTCAAAGCTTAAGGAAGAAGAGAAGGACCCTTTTTAGACCCTACACAAGAGGTAAGAGTTTCTTCTTTATTTGTTCAAGTATTGTTGGCTTCTAACTTTGTTCATGGATAGAATCTCAAACTTGAGTTATCGTCAAAAGTTTTAAATAATTATATTTTTAGAAAACACAACATGTTCTATTCTGCTATGAGTACTTTTATGATGTTATCAAACTCAAATATAACTTAAAAGATTATATGTGAAACTTGAGTTAATAAAGATAATTTAAGACATGAACATGGCAGGTGCTGGAATTTCTAGTTATTTCTGGCAGTAATTACTTCGAAAATTAGTGTTCATAAAATATGAAGAATCTTGAAATGAAAATATTTTTATTATAAACTAGAATCATTGTAGAACACTCTCCAAAAAGAATCACCTAAAACGGAGTTTCCTAGCCCAAGATATAAATTTTTAAAGTAGAGCCTAAGACTGAAACTCTTAATCTGACCTTGTAGTAGTAAAATAGGTGTAACTCACTCTAGAAAAATGCAAATAGACTGATTTAAACTTTGTGGAAAAGCTAACACATCTCCAAACACACTTATGTATGCTATGCATAAAGTTTTACACCATAAAAATACAAAATGAGAGATATATTTTCGGGACAGTGTGCTAAGAAAGTCTTGAAGATAGCGTGATACTGTGAGAGTGCAATTTGGAAAGGTTCTGGCTAAGGAAAGACTTGGTATTTAAGCGTGTCCATTGTGACCCACCTCTCTTTCCTGGGAATCCTACTATGCACAATTTACAGTTGATTTACACTAATATAAGATGTTAGTGCTACAAATTTTATTCTAAAAGATGTCAGAACTCTAAATAAAAGATTCAAGGCTTGTAAAGAGATAATTTTAAGGATTTAAGTAGAATAATAATCTTCGGGAGATATATATAAAAGTCATAATAAAAATATATAAAGAACCTCTAAAAATATCTTAAAGGGTATTAATGTGTTAATGGAAATACTAAGAGTACAAAGAAGACTAAGAGAAAAAGATAATACCAAGATATCCATAATCTATTAGGAACACTAGAGACCTAACTTGATAACTTAGGTTGCTTAATATGGATTATCTATGAGAATGTTTACTATGAGATTTACATGATATTGTCTATGTTACATGAAGTGATATACAGAAATGTGAATGTATTGATGAGATATGAAATGATAATGATAAAATGATTGACTGTGCCATGATTTATTAATGTGCATACATTCATATTTCAAATGAAATAATAAATAGACCAACTCACTGCTTAATCCTCTTTGAGGATTAAGGTATTGATGATGTCACTCAGTGAGAATAAAAGTAAAACCTGAAAAAGTAGCAATGATAGTCTGGAAAAGTGGACTTGAGCTAAACTTACGGCTTAACCCCCTAAACCGTTGAGATCATGGCAACGGAAAGAAAACCAAAAGGTTGTGGCGACGGCCACGGTACGAGCTCATTACCCTTTTAGGGTGGTCTAAGGCATTGATGCATTCTGTAACATCCCCAAATTTATAACTAAGATAAATATTAATCTTAATTATCGATAGCAAAACCAATAGAATCTGGACAAATGTTATGAAACACAACAAATAGACTACTTAAGTATATCTAGAGAAAAATGCAAAGAATTACGAAAATGCCATCACTTAGTGGAAATTACGAAAATGCCCTTGCTATGTAAAGGAAATTACCAAACTACCCTTGCCTTATTAAATGACGAAGATACCCTTACTCTATGAATGGAATTACAAGAATACCACTATCATTGTCTAATTACAAAAATATCCTTGTCTTAGTTAAAGAAATTACTACAATGCCATTTGCACAAATCCCTACACTTGTCTTTAGACAAGAATGAATCTAAGCCATTGGATTAAGATGATAACACAATAATTTAACCACATACATCATACACATTTCTGAATCACATACATGCACTAAAGGTTAGAAAATCTCCACTAACATCTTTGCACAAAACATGGAGCAATTTCATCCAACATGTTTGCACAAAACATGGAAACATGTTTGCACAAAATATGGAGCATTTTCATCCCAAAATTCAGCCAACATGTTTCCATAAATCATGCTCCAAGTGCTTTCCTTCTTTTGTTTTTTCTCTAATCTTTCCACTATAAATACTCCTCAAACTCTCTTCAATTCAGAAACTCCCTAAGTGTTCTTTCTTTCTTATTCTATCATTCTTCTTATGTTCTTCAAAGACTTCTCTTGATCCTCTAAACTTCATCCAAACACTTAAATCCTAAGTCCAAACTTTCACTAGCCCTCACAAGAGTTACAATCTTTAACTGTAGTGAGAAATATTTTCTTAAGCACTCAAGTTCTAGAGCCAAGATTCAAGGAGGGTCATCTGTAACACCCTAATAGAACCCCACTGTGCTTAAGTTCACATTTGGATTCTATTAGTTGTCACTTTTGCCTTGTATTTATTTTCTTTTGAAATTAACTTAGAAAAATAGTGGAATTTTTTTTTTCTTTAAATAAATTAATTTTTTGAAAACTTAAGCCTGTAACGAGAAGTGAAATACATAGCGCTTTTATAGATAATAATCAAGTTACATTGCGCACTTAATTAAATAAGCGGAATAAGAGACTAAGTGTAGAACTATTATCACATAAACTGGAATATAATCACTTAATACATAAGTCACAACAGGGCATATATCATACTGATAAGTTGTTACAAATAACAATATAAGTTCTACTATTACTAATTGTTTCTCACAAACTATAATGTAACTAAAGCTCGGAATGCTCCTACTTGAACGGTTTGAAATCTTCACGTGCTACCTCCTTCCTCAACTACAGCTTCGTTGCTTTAGGTGGACACGTCTGTCTCTGGTAACGACAACGGAAAATAAACATAGGAGTGAGAAATATATGATTTCTCAGTAGGAGTTCCTACTTGTACTAAAAGTGTCATCGTTGTCGTCCCAGTCACTTCGGGTTTATTATAAAAAGGTGAACAGGTAAGGATTCAATTATCAAACTTTCACAAACATGATTAGCCGAAGTGCAGTTACTTTTAAACTAATCTTGAACATTAGCAGAAATATCCATTCAGTATTTCATCAAGCATACATATAAGCATATCATGTAAAACCACTAATAAGCAATAATCATTTAGGAGCTGCATGCATTTCATGATTAATCATCCTCAACATTCACTTGTTTAGTGATCATCATCTTTCATTTATGTCATGAACATATTTCTTAATTACTCACGGGATAAATGCATCAATGCCTTAGACCACCCTAAAAGGGTAATGAGCTCATACCATGGCCGTCGCCATAACCTTTTTGGTTTTCATTCCGTTGCCGTGATCTCAACGGTTTAGGGGGTTAAGCCGTGAGTTTAGCTCAAGTACACTTTTCTAGACTTTCATTGCTACTTTTTCAAACTTTACTTTTATTATTTCTTTTGGAAAATGAATGTATGCATATTATCATGTAATCACAATAAACCCTGGGCAATCAATCATTCATCCTCATCATTTCATAATTCATCACCATACATTCACATTACTATAAATCACTTCATAAAACATGGACAATATCATGTAAATCTCATAGTAAACACTTTCATAGATGATTCATATTAACCAACCAAAGTTATCAAGTTGAGTTCCTAGTGTTCGTAAGAGGTAATGGATGTCTTAGTATTATCTTTTTCTCTTAGTGTTCTTTGTACTCTTAGCATTCCATTAATACATTAATGCACTTCAAAATATTATTATAGGTTCCTTATATATTTTTATTATGACTTTCATATAACTCTTGAAGATTATTATTCTACTTAAATTCTTAAAATTCTCTCTTTACAAGACTTGATTCTTTTATTTATAGTTTTGACATCTTTTAGAAGAAAGTTTATAATTCTCTGTATACTTGTTATCTCACTTTAGTAAAGGTAGTTCCAAATTCCTAACTCATCAAATTTTAGCATTTACATCTTTGGAATAGTGTAAATCAACTGTAAACCATGCATAGGAGGGTTCCCAGGAAAGAGAGGTGGGTCACAATGGACATGCTTAAATACCAAGTCTTTCCTTAGCCAGAACCTTTCCAAACTGCACTTTCACAGTACACTATCCCGAAATTTATTTCTCATTCTGTATTTACGTGGTACAAAGCTTTATACATAACATACATGGGTGTATTCCTATATGTGTTAGCTCTCCAACAAAGTTGAAATCAATCCATTTGCATTTTTCTAGAGTGAGTTACATCTATTTTACTACTAAAAGGTCAGATTTAAAGTTTCAGTCTTAGGCTCTACTTTAAAAATTTATATCTTGAGCTAGAAAACTCCGTTTTGGGTGATTCTTTTTGGAAAGTGTTCTATAATGAGTCTAGTTTATAGTAAAATTATTTTATGAACAGTAGCTTTCGAAGTACCTGCTGCCAGAAACAACTAGAAATTCCAGCACCTACCATTTTCATGTCTTAAGTTACCTTTATTAAATCAGGTTTCACATACAATCTTTTAAGTTATATTTGAGGTTGATAACATCATAAAAGTACTCATAGCAGAATAGAACATGTTGTGTTTTCTAAAAATATAATTATTCAAAACTTTTGACAATAACTCAAGTTTGAGGCATTCTATCCATGAGCAAAGTTAGAAGCCAACAATACTTGAACAAATAAAGAAGAAACTCCTACCTGAAACGCCCCGATTTTTCTGTTAGAGTGAAAATGACCAAAATGCCCCTGAGATCATTTTTAGCCCGGAATTCGAGGAAAGCCGGTTTGGCAGTACTCGAAGGGCAAACTCAATGTTGGAAGGGGATTAGATAACTTGTGTACCTCCCCGGGATCGAAAATCTCGTTTTGAAGTTTTAGTCAAAATGACCAAAACGCCCTTGCGGTGTTTTACCCGTTTGCAAGTGCCGGATGAACCCGAAACTTCTCCAGATGGTTTTAAAAGGCGTTTTTATGTGTTCTATGACCTCAGTTTTAATTTTTGAAGTCCCGGGCAAAATTAGTGCAAAATTACGGTTTTGCCCCTAGTTTCGTATTTTTACGCTTAATCGCGTGATTAAGCAAACCTAAGCAATATTAGGCTCTAATCGAAGGTTAATTAATTTCCTTAATTAATCTTGAGTCAAAATAATTTATTAAAGTTGATTAGAACCAAAAAGTACTTAATTACAACCTAAAATCATATTTTAATTTTAAGACACCTAGTCATAGAATCTTGAATAGTGTTTTCTCTTTCCAATTCCTTAAATCATGGAATTGTGTTACACATTGTTTATTCACAAATGAGTTTTAAATTCTTTAATGATGTATGAGCACTCCTAAACTTGTCATAAACTTCTTAAATCACATTCTTAGATATGAAATGATAATATGATTGACTGTGCAATGATTTATTAATGTGCATACATTCATGTTTCAAATGAAATCATGTAACGCCCGGGGACAAGGACGAGGAGTGATTGCCGGTGCAAAGAGGGCACGGACAAGGAGCGGCTCCTCGTAAGGTCCTCTAAGCGAAGGGGTACATGAATGAACCGATTACACACCCGAATGAGAGGGATCCTAAGACTGTATAGGTATGGGACTATACAGTTGAGGAGGGCTTATATGAATTGATTTGCACTACCTATACCAACAAGATGCATCTTCTTTTCGGTAGCCTAAACTGAAAGAACTCCATAGTTAAGCGTGCTTGACCTGGGGTAATTTTGAGATGGGTGACCTCCTGGGAAATTTTCCCAGGAAGCATGTGAGTGAGGACAAAGCATGCTGAAAAGATCCGTGTTGGTTTGTGGGGACAGTCGTCAATCCATAAAGCAGCAGGGGATGTTACATCATCCACTCCAAAGACTCTTGTTCAAAGCTTAAGGAAGAAGAGAAGAACCCTTTTTAGACCCTACACAAGAGGTAGGAATTTATTCTTTATTTGTTCAAGTATTGTTGGCTTCTAACTTTGCTCATGGATAGAATGCCTCAAACTTGAGTTATCGTCAAAAGTTTTGAGTAATTATATTTTTAGAAAACACAACATGTTCTATTCTGCTATGAGTACTTTTATGATGTTATCAAACTCAAATATAACTTAAAAGATTGTATGTGAAACTTGAGTTAATAAAGATAACTTAAGACATGAACATGGCAGGTGCTGGAATTTCTAGTTATTTCTGGCAGTAGTAACTTCGAAAATTAGTGTTCATAAAATATGAAGAATCTAGAAATGAAAATATTTTTATTATAAACTAGACTCATTGTAGAACACTCTCAAAAAAGAATCACCTAAACGGAGTTTCCTAGCCCAAGCTATAAATTTTTAAAGTAGAGCATAAGACTGAAACTCTTAATCTGACCTTGTAGTAGTAAAATAGGTGTAACTCACTCTAGAAAAATGCAAATGGACTGATTTCAACTTTGTGGAAAAGCTAACACATCTACAAACACACTTATGTATGCTATGCATAAATTTGTACACCACGAAAATACAGAATGAGAGATATAATTTCGGGACAGTGTGCTGAGAAAGTCTTGAAGGTAGCGCGATACTGTGAGAGTGCAATTTGGAAAGGTTCTGGCTAAGCAAAGACTTAGTATTTAAGCGTGTCCATTGTGACCCACCTCTCTTTCCTGGGAATCTTACTATGCACAATTACAGTTGATTTACACTAACCTAAGATGTTTGTGCTACAAATTTTATTCTAAAAGATGTCAGAACTCTAAATAAAAGATTCAAGTCTTGTAAAGAGATAATTTTAAGGATTTAAGTAGAATAATAATCTTTAGGAGATATATATAAAAGTCATAATAAAAATGTATAAAGAACCTCTAAAAATATCTTAAAGTGTATTAATGTATTAATGGAAATACTAAGAGTACAAAGAAGACTAAGAGAAAAAGATAATACCAAAATATCCATAACCTATTAGGAACACTAGAGACCTAACTTGATAACTTAGGTTGCTTAATATGAATTATCTATGAGAATGTTTACTATGAGATTTACATGATATTGTCTATGTTACATGAAGTGATATACAGAAATGTGAATGTATTGATGAGATATGAAATGATAATGATAAAATGATTTACTGTGCCATGATTTATTAATGTGCATACATTCATGTTTCAAATGAAATAATAAATAGACCAACTCACTGCTTAATCCTCTTTGAAGATTAAGGTATTGATGATTTCACTCAGTGAGAATAAAAGGAAAACCTGAAAAAGTAGCAATGATAGTCTGGAAAAGTGGACTTGAGCTAAACTCACTGCTTAACCCCCTAAACCGTTGAGATCATGGCAACGGAAAGAAAACCAAAAGGTTGTGGCGATGGCCACGGTATGAGCTCATGACCCTTTTAGGGTGGTCTAAGGCATTGATGCATTCATCCCGTGAGTAATTAAGAAATATGTTGATGAAATAAATGAAAGATGATGATCACTAAACAAGTGAATGTTGAGGATGAGTAATCATGAAATGCATGCAGCTCCTAAATGATTATTGCTTATTAGTGGTTTTACATGATATGCTTATATGTATGCTTGATGAAATACTGAATGGATATTTCTGCTAATGTTTAAGATTAGTTTAAAAGTAACTGCACTTCGGCTAATCACGTTTGTGAAAGTTTGATAATTGAATGCTTACCTGTTTACCTTTTTATAATAAACCCGAAGTGACTGGGACGACAACGATGACACTTTTAGTACAAGTAGGAACTCCTACTGAGAAATCATGTATTTCTGACTCCTATGTTTATTTTCCGTTTTCGTTACCAGAGACAGACGTGTCCACCTAAAGCAACGGTCAGAGGCGAGGAAGGAGGTAGCGCGTGAAGATTTCAAACCTTTCAAGTAGGAGCATTCCGAGCTTTAGTTACATTATAGTCTGTGAGAAACATTTAGTAATAGTAGAACTTATATTGTTATTTGTAATAACTTATCAGTATGATATATGCCCTGTTGTGACTTATGTATTAAGTGATTATATTCCAGTTTATGTGATAATAGTTCTACACTTAGTCTCTTATTCCGCTTATTTAATTAAGTGCGCAATGTAACTTGATTATTATCTATAAAAGCGCTATGTATTTCACATCTCATTACAAGCGTATTTCAAAAAATTAATTTATTTAAAGAAAAAAAAACTTCCACTATTTTTCTAAGTTAATTTGAAAAGAAAATAAATACAAGGCATAAGTGACAACTAATAGAATTCAAATGTGAACTTAAGCACAGTGGGGTTCTATTAGGGTGTTACACATTCATCCCGTGAGTAATTAAGAAATATGTTGATGAAATAAATGAAAGATGATGATCACTAAACAAGTGAATGTTGAGGATAAGTAATCATGAAATGCATGCAGCTCCTAAATGGTTATTGCTTATTAGTGGTTTTACATGATATGCTTATATGTATGCTTGATGAAATACTGAATGGATATTTCTGCTAATGTTCAAGTTTAGTTTAAAAGTAACTGCACTTCGGCTAATCACGTTTGTGAAAGTTTGATAATTGAATCCTTACCTGTTCACCTTTTTATAATAAACCCGAAGTGATGGGGCGACAAGCGATGACACTTTTAGTACAAGTAGGAACTCCTCTTGAGAAATCATGTATTTCTCACTCCTATGTTTATTTTCCGTTGTCGTTACGCAGACAGGACATGTCCACCTAAAGCAGCGAAGCTGTAGCTGAGGAAGGAGGTAGCGCGTGAAGATTTCAAACCTTTCAAGTAGGAGCATTCCGAGCTTTAGTTACATTATAGTTTGTGAGAAACAATTAGTAATAGTAGAACTTATATTGTTATTTGTAATAACTTATCAGCATGATATATGCCCTGTTGTGACTTATGTATTAAGTGATTATATTCCAGTTTATGTGATAATAGTTCTACACTTAGTCTCTTATTCCGCTTTTTTAATTAAGTGCGCAATGTAACTTGATTATTATCTATAAAAGCGCTATGTATTTCACTTCTCGTTACAGGCTTAAGTTTTCAAAAAAATTAATTTATTTAAAGAAAAAAAACTCTTCCACTATTTTTCTAAGTTAATTTCAAAAGAAAATAAATGCAAGGCATAAGTGACAACTAATAGAATCCAAATGTGAACTTAAACACAGTGGGGTTTTATTAGGGTGTTACATTATGGTATCAGAGCAGTTCATCCTATTTAAGCCTGAGGAATGGTGTAACACCCTAATAGAACCCCACTGTGCTTAAGTTCACATTTGGATTCTATTAGTTGTCACTTTTGCCTTGTATTTATTTTCTTTTGAAATTAACTTAGAAAAATGGTGGAAGTTTTTTTTTCTTTAAATAAATTAATTTTTTTGAAAATTTAAACCTGTAACGAGAAGTGAAACACATAGCGCTTTTATCGATAATAATCAAGTTACATTGCGCACTTAATTAAATAAGCGGAATAAGAGACTAAGTGTAGAACTATTCTCACATAAACTGGAATATAATCACTTAATACATAAGTCACAACAGGGCATATATCATACTGATAAGTTATTACAAATAACAATATAAGTTCTACTATTACTAATTGTTTCTCACAGACTATAATGTAACTAAAGCTCGGAATGCTCCTACTTGAACGGTTTGAAATCTTCATGTGCTACCTCCTTCCTCAGCTACAGCTTCGTTGCTTTAGGTGGACACGTCTGTCTCTGGTAACGACAACGGAAAATAAACATAGGAGTGAGAAATACATGATTTCTTAGTAGGAGTTCCTACTTGTACTAAAAGTGTCATCATTGTCGTCCCAGTCACTTCGAGTTTATTATAAAAAGGTGAACAGATAAGGATTCAATTATCAAACTTTTACAAACGTGATTAGCCGAAGTGCAGTTACTTTTAAACTAATCTTGAACATTAGCAGAAATATCCATTCAGTATTTCATCAAGCATACATATAAGCATATCATGTAAAACCACTAATAAGCAATAATCATTTAGGAGATGCATGCGTTTCATGATTACTCATCCTCAACATTCACTTGTTTAGTGATCAACATATTTCTTAATTACTCACGGGATGAATGCATCAATGCCTTAGACCACCCTAAAAGGGTAATGAGCTCATACTGCGTGGCCGCCGCCACAACCTTTTTGGTTTCCTTTCCGCTAGTGATCTCAACGGTTTAGGGGGTTAAGCCGTGAGTTTAGCTCAAGTCCACTTTTCTAGACTTTCATTGCTACTTTTTTCAAACTTTACTTTTATTATTTCCTTTGAAAATGAATGTATGCATATCATCATGTAATCACAATAAATCATGGGCAATCAATCATTCATCTTCATCATTTCATAACTCATCACCATACATTCACTTTACTATAATTCACTTCATGAAACATGGATAATATCATGTAAATCTCATAGTAAACATTTTAATAAATGATTCATTTTAAGCAACCAAAGTTATCAAGTTGAGTTCCTAGTGTTCCTAAGAGGTAATGGATGTCTTAGTATTATCTTTTTCTCTTAGTGTTCTTTGTACTCTTAGAATTCCATTAATACATTAATGCACTTCAAAATATTATTATAGGTTCTTTATATATTTTTATTATGGTTTTCATATAACTCTTGAAGATTATTATTCTACTTAAATTCTTAAAATTCTCTTTTTACAAGACTTGATTCTTTTATTTATAGTTTTGACATCTTTTAGAAGAAAATTTATAATTCTCTGTATACTTGTTATCTCAGCTTAGTAAAGGTAGTTCCAAATTCCTAACTCATCAAATTTTAGCATTTACATCTTTGGAATAGTGTAAATCCATTGTAAACCATACATAGGAGGGTTCCCAGGAAAGAGAGGTGGGTCACAATGGACACGCTTAAATACCAAGTCTTTCCTTAGCCAGAACCTTTCCAAACTGCACTTTCACAGTACATTATCCCAAAATTTATTTCTCATTATATATTTACGTGGTACAAAGCTTTATACATAACATATATGGGTGTATTCCTATATGTGTTAGCTCTCCAACAAAGTTGAAATCAGTCCATTTGCATTTTTCTAGAGTGAGTTACACCTATTTTACTACTACAAGGTCAGATTTAAAGTTTCAGTCTTAAGCTCTACTTTAAAAATTTATATCTTGAGCTAGAAAACTCCGTTTTGGGTGATTCTTTTTGGAGAGTGTTTTATGATGTTTCTAGTTTATGGTAAAAATATTTTTATTTCAAGATACTTCATATTTTATGAGTATTAAATTTCGGAACACCTACTGCAAGAAATAGCCAAAAATCCAGCACTTACCATTTTCATGTTTTATGTCACTTATTTTAACACAAGGATCACACAATATATTTCAAGCATTATTTGATCATGAAAGCAACATAATATCACTTTGGAAGCAGAATGGAACAAGGGGTTTCACAAAATATTTATACAATATCCCCTTGAAACATTTTTATCAACAAACATAAGCTTGATGGCATCCTAACCATGAGCAAGGTTAGATGTCATCATGGCTTACACAACCAAAGTGAGGGCTCCTACCTCTTGTGTAGGGTCTAAAAAAGGGTCATTCTCTTCTTCCTTAAGCTTGAACAAGAGTCCTTGGAGTGGATGACCCTCCTTGAATCTTGGCTCTAGAACTTGAGTGCTTAAGAAAATATTTCTCACTAGAGTTAAAGATTGTAACTCTTGTGAGGGCTAGTGAAAGTTTGGACTTAGGATTTAAGTGTTTGGATGAAGTTTAGAGGATCAAGAGAAGTCTAAGAAGAATGATAAAATAAGAAAGAAAGAACACTTAGGGAGTTTCTGAATTGAAGAGAGTTTGAGGAGTATTTATAGTGGAAAGATTAGAGAAAAAAAACAGAAGAAGGAAAGCACTTGGAGCATGATTTATGGAAACATGTTGGCTGAATTTTGGGATGAAAATGCTCCTTGTTTTGTGCAAACATGTTTCCATGTTTTATGCAAACATGTTGGATGAAAATGCTCCATGTTTTGTGCAAACATGTTTCCATGTTTTGTGCAAACATGTTTCCATGTTTTGTGCAAAGATGTTAGTGGAGATTTTCTAACCTTTAGTGCATGTATGTGATTCAGAAATGTGTATGATGTATGTGGTTAAATTATTGTGTTATCATCTTAATCCAATGGCTTAGATTCATTCTTGTCTAAAGACAAGTCTAGGGATTTGTGCAAATGGCATTGTAGTAATTTCTTTAACTAAGACAAGAATATTTTTGTAATTAGACAATGATAGTGGTATTCTTGTAATTCCATTCATAGAGTAAGGGTATCTTTGTCATTTAATAAGGCAAGGGTAGTTTGGTAATTTCCTTTACATAGCAAGGGCATTTTTGTAATTTCCACTAAGTGATGGCATTTTCGTAATTCTTTGCATTTTTCTCTAGACATACTTAAGTAGTCTATTTGTTGTGTTTCATAACATTTGTCCAGATTCTCTTGGTTTTGCTATCGATAATTAAGATTAATATTTATCTTAGTTATAAATTTGGGGATGTTACAAATGGACTGACTATGCTTCTGTTTATGATATCATGCTATTAATCTTATCTGTATGATGGGATATAGGATTTAGAAATGCATGATCGTCTTGTGATACTGCCATAGTTGCTACCATGCTTAGCTATAGTATTGAGCCTGATCAACTCGATGACTGTTGTTTGGTGTGTCTAGGAACTAATGGCAGCAAACAGACGTACGCATGGGGCACGCAGTGGAGGCAATCGTGATGAACTGCAAATGCACTCCAGGAGATGGCTAGGGCTATGCAAGTACAAGCAACAGTGATGATGGAGCAGATGAATAGGAGGTCAGAGGAGTCAGTTGGGAACTAAGAACATGGAAAATTCTCAGAATTCAAGAGGGCTGGACCTCCAGAATTCAAAGGGACAACTAACCCTGAAATAGCTGACATATGGATTCAAGAGATGGAGAAGGTTTTCTTAGTGGTAGAATGTTCTGATGAACAAAAGGCGGCATTCTCTACTTATATGCTGAAAGGAGAGGCTGCCGCATGGTGGAAGGGTGCAAAGGGCTTGCTCGAAAGTGCTGACATACAGATTACGTGGGAGGTTTTCTATGCTACGTTCCATAAGAAATATTTTCCAGATCCAGTTAAGAAGGCAAAGGAAGTAGAATTTTTGTTGCTGACACAGGGAAATCAAAGTGTGGCTGAGTACACAGCTAAGTTTGAAGTACTGATCAAACACTCAACTAGCTACCAAAGGGGTCCCAACGAGGCTTGGAAATGCATGAAATATGAGAGTGGTTTGAGGCCAGACATTTTGGCATCTGTGGCTCCACTGGAGGTCACTGACTATGCATCTTTAGTCAGCAAAAGCCAAGTGGCTGAGAGTTGCAATCGCCAACTAGTTGCTCACCGAGTTGAAGAGAATAGGAAGAGGTCTGCTCAACAAGGTCACCGAGGGTTCCCACCTCCTCACAAGAAACCCTACCAAGGAGGTGGATTTAAAAGGAAACAACCCCAACACCCTATGATGAATCAACCTAGGACACAAGCTGTTAATCGACCTAGGATGGCTGCTATCCCTGAACCTATGACTAGACCCCCTTGTGCCACTTGTGGAAAGATACATGGAGGGGAATGCAGATTTGGTAAAAATGTTTGTTATCGGTGTGGACAGGCAGGACACTATTTTAGAGAGTGCCTAAAGTTCAATCAGTCCTCTACACTCAAGCCTAAGACACAGGGACCCGTGTTTGCTATCACTGTTGAGATGCCCTCAGAATCCGATGATCTGATTCAAGGTAAGTGTATAATTAATGGAAAACCCTTAATTGTATTGTTTGATTCTGGCGCAACACATTCATTCATTTCATATGATTGTGCTAATAAGTTGAGGTTGTATATATCTGACTTAAAAATCATCTTAGTTGTCTCTACACCCACTATAAATACTGTTAGAACTGATCAAGTCTGCCTAAATTGTGAATTTGAGGTAGCTGATAGGATTTTTCATCAAGATTTAGTTTGTCTACCCTTGTCTGGTTTTGATGTAATCTTGGGCATTGATTGGCTTTCGGCTAACCGTGTGTTACTACATTGTGCAAATAAGTCACTAGTATTTCTTCCCAAACCATCTTTACTCAATCCCTCTAAACTTGATAGAAAGGTACGACTATACCTAAACTCCATTATCATGGGGGATAGTAGGAATGAAAAGCGAGGATATGTCTTCCTAATGACAAGTGAGAAAGAAGTGGAGCAAGCTCTAGAAAAGATCCTTGTAGTAAAGGAATTCTCAGATGTTTTTCCTGATGACATACCTGAATTTCCTCCAAGAAGGGAGATTGAGTTTTCTATAGATTTGGTACCAGGAACAGGACCCATATCTATAGCTCCTTATAGGATGCCATTGGCCGAGTTAACAGAGTTGAAGAAGCGATTAGAGGAACTACTACAGAAGAAATTCATTAGGCCTAGTGCTTCACCATGGGGAGCCCCAGTGCTGTTTGTCAAGAAGAAGGATGTGAGTATGCGATTATGTGTGGATTATAGGCAGCTAAACAAAGTGACTATAAAAAATGAATACCCTTTGCCTAGAATAGATGACCTCATGGACCAATTAAGAGGAGCCCAAGTGTTTTCCAAGATAGATCTGCGATCAGGATACCACCAGATTCGAGTGAAGGAGGAGGACATACCAAAGACAGCCTTTAGGACTAGATATGGACATTATGAGTTTAATGTGATGTCGTTTGGGTTAACCAATGCACCGGAAGTGTTTATGGACTACATGAATAGGATATTTAGACCATACTTGGACAATTTTGTAATAGTGTTCATCGATGACATTCTAGTTTACTCTAGAACTGAAGAAGAGCACGAAGAACACTTACGAGTGGTGTTGGAGGTGTTGAGGAACAAGAAACTTTATGCAAAGTTGTCCAAGTGTGAATTTTGAATGAAGGAAGTTAAGTTCTTAGGTCATGTAGTGTCACGTGGGGGAATAGCAGTAGACCCAAGTAAGATAGAAGCGGTGCAACAATAGGAAATCCCTACCACTGTGAAGGAGATTAGGAGTTTTCTAGGGCTAGCCGGTTACTACCGAAGGTTCATTAGAGGTTTTTCCCAAATTACCTTACCCCTCACCAAGCTAACAAGGAAGAATTCAGCTTTTATATGTAGCCCAGAATGTGAAGAGAGTTTCCAAGAACTAAAGAAGAAGTTGACCACTACCCCTGTCCTAATCTTACCTGACCCAAAA
The DNA here is from genome assembly GCA_031216105.1 of Dalbergia cultrata. Classification (NCBI taxonomy): domain Eukaryota; kingdom Viridiplantae; phylum Streptophyta; class Magnoliopsida; order Fabales; family Fabaceae; genus Dalbergia; species Dalbergia cultrata. Next base: position 40,265,089 of record CM062346.1, on the reverse strand, counting down.
GAAAAATTTGAGGTGTATTGTGATGCCTCGGGAAGAGGACTAGGATGTGTTTTGATGCAAAATAGGAATGTAGTAGCCTATGCCTCTAGACAGCTCAAACCCCATGAAGTTAATTACCCAACCCATGACTTAGAGCTAGCGGCTATTGTCTTTGCCTTAAAAATCTGGAGACATCATCTTTATAGTGTAAGGTTTGAAGTCTTTTCTGACCACAAAAGTCTGAAATAACTCTTCAACCAAAAGGAACTCAATATGAGACAAAGGCGTTGGATGGAGTTTCTCAAGGACTATGACTTTGGGTTGAACTACCACCCAGGAAAGGCAAATGTGGTAGCAGACGCTTTGAGTCGTAAGTCCTTGCATGCCGCTTGGCTCATGGTGAAAGAAAATGAGCTGATAGAAGATTTTAGGAACCTCAACTTAGGATATAGGGGGACTTCAGAACAAATTCGGTTAAGCCAACTAAGTGTAACCAGTAGCTTTAAGGATCAAATAATTCAAGCCCAAAGGGAAGATGAGGATTTCCTTAGAACCTTAACCCTTGTCGAAGCAGGAAAGTTGAAAGAGTTTGTCCAGGATAAGGAAGGAGTGTGGAGATACCAAGGGAGAATCTGTGTACCTGCAAAAGAAGGATTGAGAGCTAGCATTTTGGAAGAAGCCCACAAGAGTCAATTTAGTGTACACCCCGGTATAACCAAGATGTACCATGACCTAAAAAAGATGTTCTGGTGGCCAAAGATGAAAGCAGATATAGCAAATATAGTGCAAAAATGTTTGGTATGCCAAAAAGTGAAGATAGAGTATCAAAAAACCTCCGAAGTGCTGCAACCTCTCGAAATCCCCGAATGAAAGTGGGAAGGAATATCCATGGATTTCGTGATGGGATTGCCAAGAACGCCTATCGGACATGACTCCATATGGGTAATTGTGGATAGATTGACCAAATCTGCTCACTTTTTACCCATTCGAGCAAATTATCCTTTGGAAAAGTTAGCTCAGCTATACATCCAAGAGATAATAAGGCTCCATGGAGTACCCAAAACCATTGTCTCAGATAGGGATCCAAGGTTCACCTCAAGATTTTGGGGAGCTTTGCAAAAGGCGTTTGGTTCAAGGTTGTGTCTAAGCACTGCCTATCACCCTCAAACTGATGGACAATCAGAAAGAACAATTCAAACCCTTGAGGATATACAAAGAGCATGTGTCTTAGACCAGCCAAAAAGTTGGGACAAACAGCTTCCATTGATTGAGTTTGCATATAATAATAGTTACCACACTAGCATTGGGATGGCACCCTATGAGGCTTTGTATGGTAGAAAGTGTCAATCACCACTTTGTTGGTATGACCCGGGAGAGCAAAGTATTTTGGGCCCTGATTTGGTAGAAGAGACAACCAAACAAATAAGGAGAATTAGGGAAAGAATCCTCACTGCTCAGAGTAGGCAGAAGAGCTATGTTGACAAGAGAAGGAAACCTCTCGAATTTCAAGAAGGAGAACACATATTCTTGCGAATTACTCCTACCACAGGTATAGGTCGTGCAATGAAAGTAAAAAAGCTAAGCCCTAGATTCTTAGGACCCTTCCAAATCCTCAAAAAGGTAGGTCCCTCCGCCTACCAAATTGCATTACCTCCAAATTTGTCTAACCTACACAATGTTTTTCATGTGTCCCAATTGAGAAAGTATCAGTCAGACCCCAGTCATGTGTTTGAGCCAGAAACTATACAATTAAAAGATGACTTAACTTTTGAATTACCACCGATGAGGATCGTGGATCATGGCATCAAGCAGCTGAGAAACAAATCTGTATCTCTGGTCCGAGTAGCCTGGGGACAAGATGGAATGGAAGAGCACACATGGGAGCTCGAGGAAGCTATGCAAAAAGAATTTCCGAACCTATTCACAGGTATCAAATTTTGAGGGCAAAATTTTTAATAAGAATGGGAGAAATGTAACATCCCCAAATTTATAACTAAGATAAATATTAATCTTTATTAGCAATAGCAAAACCAAGCGAATCTGGACAAATGTTATGAAACACAACAAATAGACTACTTAAGTATGTCTAGAGAAAAATGCAAAAAATTACGAAAATGCCATCACTTAGTGGAAATTACGAAAATGCCCTTGCTATGTAAAGGAAATTACCAAACTACCCTTACCTTATTAAATGACGAAGATACCCTTACTCTATGAATGGAATTACAAGAATACCACTATCATTATCTAATTACAAAAATATCCTTGTCTTAGTTAAAGAAATTACTACAATGTCATTTGCACAAATCCCTAGACTTGTCTTTGGATAAGAATGAATCTAAGCCATTGGATTAAGATGATAACACAATAATTTAACCACCTATATCATACACATTTCTGAATCACATACATGCACTAAAGGCTAGAAAATCTCCACTAACATCTTTGCACAAAACATGGAGCATTTTCATCCAACATGCTTGCATAAAACATGGAAACATGTTTGCACAAAACATGGAGCATTTTCATCCAACATGTTTGCATAAAACATGGAAACAGGTTTGCACAAAACAAGGAGCATTTCCATTCAAAAATTCAGCCAACATGTTTCCATAAATCATGCTCCAAGTGCTTTCCTTCTTCTGTTTTTTCTCTAATCTTTCCACTATAAATACTCCTCAAACTCTCTTCAATTTAGAAACTCCCTAAGTGTTCTTTCTTTCTTATTCTATCATTCTTCTTATGTTCTTCAAAGACTTCTCTTGATCCTCTAAACTTCATCCAAATACTTAAATCCTAAGTCCAAACTTTCACTAGCCCTCACAAGAGTTACAATCTTTAACTCTAGTGAGAAATATTTTCTTAAGCACTCAAGTTCTAGAGCCAAGATTCAAGGAGGGTCATCGACTCCAAAGACTCTTGTTCAAAGCTTAAGGAAGAACAGAAAGACCCTTTTTAGACCGTACACAAGAGGTAGGAGTTTATTCTTTATTTGTTCAAGTATTGTTGGCTTCTAACTTTGCTCATGGATAGAATGCCTCAAACTTGAGTTATTGTCAAAAGTTTTGAATAATTATATTTTTAGAAAACACAACATGTTCTATTATGCTATGAGTACTTTTATGATGTTATCAAACTCAAATATAACTTAAAAGATTGTATGTGAAACTTGAGTTAATAAAGATAATTTAAGACATGAATATGGCAAGTGCTGGAATTTCTAGTTATTTCTGGCAGTAGTTACTTCGAAAATTAGTGTTCATAAAATATGAAGGATCTCGAAATGAAAATATTTTTATTATAAACTAGAATCATTGTAGAACACTCTACAAAAAGAATCACCTAAAACGGAGTTTCCTAGCCCAAGATATAAATTTTTAAAGTAGAGCCTAAGACTGAAACTCTTAATCTGACATTGTAGTTGTAAAATAGGTGTAACTCACTCTAGAAAAATGCAAATAGACTGATTTTAACTTTGTGGAAAAGCTAACACACCTACAAACACACTTATGTGTGCTATGCATAAAGTTTTACACCACAGAAATACAGAATGAGAGATATATTTTCGGGACAGTGTGCTAAGAAAGTCTTGAAGATAGCGTGATACTGTGAGAGTGCAATTTGGAAAGGTTCTGGCTAGAGAAAGACTTGGTATTTAAGCGTGTCCATTGTGACCCACCTCTCTTTCCTGGGAATCCTACTATGCACAATTTACAGTTGATTTACACTAATCTAAGATGTTAGTGCTACAAATTTTATTCTAAAAGATGTCAGAACTCTAAATAAAAGATTCAAGTCTTGTAAAGAGATAATTTTAAGGATTTAAGTAGAATAATAATCTTCAGGAGATATATATAAAAGTCATAATAAAAATATATAAAGAACCTCTAAAAATATCTTAAAGGGTATTAATGTATTAATGGAAATACTAAGAGTACAAAGAAGACTAAGAGAAAAAGATAATACCAAGATATCCATAATCTATTAGGAACACTAGAGACCTAACTTGATAACTTAAGTTGCTTAATATGAATTATCTATGAGAATGTTTACTATGAGATTTACATGATATTGTCTATGTTAATTGAAGTGATATACAGAAATGTGAATGTATTGATGAGATATGAAATGATAATGATAAAATGATTGACTGTGCCATGATTTATTAATGTGCATACATTCATATTTCAAATGAAATAATAAATAGACCAACTCACTGCTTAATCCTCTTTGAGGATTAAGGTATTGATGATGTCACTCTGAGAATAAAAGTAAAACCTGAAAAAGTAGCAATGATAGTCTGCAAAAGTGGACTTGAGCTAAACTCACGGCTTAACCCCCTAAACCGTTGAGATCGTGGCAACGGAAAGAAAACCAAAAGGTTGTGGCGACGGCCACGGTATGAGCTCATTACCCTTTTAGGGTGGTCTAAGGCATTGATGCATTCATCCTGTGAGTAATTAAGAAATATGTTGATGAAATAAATGAAAGATGATGATCACTAAACAAGTGAATGTTGAGGATGAGTAATCATGAAATGCATGCAGCTCCTAAATGATTATTGCTTATTAGTGGTTTTACATGATATGCTTATATGTATGCTTGATGAAATACTGAATGGATATTTCTGCTAATGTTCAAGATTAGTTTAAAAGTAACTGCACTTCGGCTAATCACGTTTGTCAAAGTTTGATAATTGAATCCTTACCTGTTCACCTTTTTATAATAAACCCGAAGTGACTGGGACGACAACGATGACACTTTTAGTACAAGTAGGAACTCCTATTGAGAAATCATGTATTTCTCACTCCTATGTTTATTTTCCGTTGTCGTTACGAGAGAGCATTTGTCCACCTAAAGCAACGAAGTTGTAGCTGAGGAAGGAGGTAACGCGTGAAGATTTCAAACCTTTCAAGTAGGAGCATTCTGAGCTTTAGTTACATTATAGTTTGTGAGAAACAATTAGTAATAGTAGAACTTATATTGTTATTTGTGATAACTTATCAGTATGATATATGCCCTGTTGTGACTTATGTATTAAGTGATTATATTCCAGTTTATGTGATAATAGTTCTACATTTAGTCTCTTATTCCGCTTATTTAATTAAGTGCGCAATGTAACTTGATTATTATCTATAAAAACGCTATGTATTTCACTTCTCGTTACAGGCTTAAGTTTTCAAAAAAATTAATTTATTTAAAGAAAAAAAAAACTTCCACTATTTTTCTAAGTTAATTTAAAAAAAAAAATAAATGCAAGGCATAAGTGACAACTAATAGAATCCAAATGTGAACTTAAGGACAGTGGGATTCTATTAGGGTGTTACACAACCGGTTGAACCGAGGTTCAACCGGAATATAATAAAATATATATAAAATTATAAATATATACGTATCACATCACTCCACCATCACTCAACACCATCACATCACTCACCCATCACCATTAAAAAATTAAAAAACCAAAAAAATAACCCACTCTCACATGCTAGTCTCTCTCTCACACTTTGCCTATGTGTAAATCACTAAATCATCACATCACACTAGCTCTAACTCCTCTCTTTCCTTCTTCCAAAAAGAGAGATAAAAGGAAAAAGGACGCCTCCACCTCCAGGCTCCAATAGCATGAAGCAGAACCAATGAGGAGCAGAAGCAGAAGCATGAACCCACGTGAAGCAGAAGCAGAAGCATGAACCGGCACCTTTCCAAGTTCCAACCTTTGCAGAAGCACAAAGCAGAAGCAAAGGCAGAAGCACGAAGTAGCAGCGGTGCTAGTCCCCTATTTTGCCTGTTTTTTCTTCTTTTCTTTTTTTTTTGGTTAAAAAGCCCGAACCGGGAACTTGGAAAAATTGGACCGGTTTACCAGTTTTCCCGGTTTTGATCAGTTTTTGACCGGTTCTGACTCCATTCGGTTCTAGACACTCACTCGGACCGGCCAGGCCATCGGTTTCCAGTTAATCCGGTTGGACCGGCGAGTCTGGTCCGGACCTCTCTACCATGGTTTTTCCTTAGTGGACTTACACATTTGACATAGTCCATTGATGATGCGCCACTAAAATATTAGAAGCAAGGTAAATGAAGTTATTTTAGAACATGTTACACTTAGTTTAGTATTTAAAATTGCACAAAATGAATTACTTTATGACTTATAATAGAGATTTAAATAACTCATTTTGTGAATTTCAATCACCAAAATGAATCATTCGAAACTCTATTCCACTTCAAATGACATCATACTAGCAGGTCAATATCCAATTCTACTAGTGTTTAAATCGAATACATACAAAGAGATTAATATGTCCTATTATTAAAATCTTAAAGTGTTGAATTTCAATTTTTGAGGGACTAAATAGTGTTATAAAATTTCTTGAGAAACTACATGATATATCTACCCTAAAAATTAAATCGTTATGAATATATAATAATGATTTTCAACGTTCATATCCCAATCCATTGCTGCCGGCTAATATTGGAGACGAAAGACGAAAACAAGATTCCCAATAGTGCTCATCCGCACTACACCATCCAGAAACAAGAAGAAATGAAGCAGATAAATAGGGAGCACATGAAAAGAAACGAACAGCATTCAATAATGATAAAATCATTCACAACAATACTCGGAATTTTCTAAAACTAATCAATCTCGGTAATAAAGCTAATTTTTCTTTGGTTTGGCCCACGGCATTGGACCTAAATGATAAAATACTAAATACAGATTTATATCATAAATATGTATGAAGGCTCCAAACAATCGGCAAAAGGCCTATAATCACGTAGTTAGGAGGAGCTTTTGGCTGGCAATATAGTCCGTATAACCTAAATTCACGATGAGCTATACCACTATAAGTTAAGGTCAAAGCGTTTGGAACACTGATCTTCTGGTTCGCCTGCTGAACTGCTTCCATCATGCTTGGGATTAGGGTTGTTTATTTGATAAGGTCCTCTAGCAATGACCCTGCAACAATTGAAGATTTAATTAATTAACATTAAGCAACTAGAGAAAATGCTAAATAAATAAAATAAAACAAACACCGAAAAAATAAAATAAAATAAACAAGATGATAAATATAAATCTGTTTCTTAATAACTACCTTTCTTTCCTCTTCTCAAGGAACTTTAGAAGTGAAGCTCTCCTTGGATACCTCATATCTGTTTACACGAAAATCGTAACCTGTATTTAGCGTATGAACTTTACATGTCAAAGAATAATAATGTTTCCTATTCAGCTTAATTTCGTTTATTCATATGACAAGTTATGGTAATAACATGCCTGGACCAACAGCTTGGTTTCCTGGGCGAGAGGTTTCTGAGGCAGTGTTTGTCTGTGGCGCTTTGTCCACATTCAAATTTTCTGTAGCAACCGGACCACTGGGGGGGCTTTCTTCAACACTGGAATTGTCAGAGGCTAACTTGGTGGCTAACTCCATGATCTCAGTGGCCTTGTCAGGTGGAAAAGCGTCAAATACTAACATTTTTCCGGCATAGAATATGGTCAATTGTGGAGTTTCAGACCCTGAAGGCCTACAATAAGAGGAAACAAAAGGAAACAAAAGTTCTTCAATAGTAAGGCAATGATGCTAAAAGGTAAAAACTGGTCCGTGATCAAAGGGAATAGTAATGGAATAGTCATGCCCACCATGAACCAAACAGATCTAGCTTCCATGTAATGATATAAATGCTAATTTTTCTTGAATACCCTTCATTCCTTCAAAATAAAACGGCATCACGATTTACCACCTTCTGCCTTGGATCCCCTTTGAGAGCTTCTTTTTTTTTTTCCCAATTCTTTTAGATGGGCATCTCAGTAATTTCAGAGGACTCAGACTTTAGGAGGTAATTTGATCATTCACAGTTATTCACGGGAAAATTGCCGTTTCGTTTCTCTTGGCTTAAACTAAAGAGCAATTGCAGACAAAAAAAATTTGTCACACACCTAACTTTAGACTTCTTAATGCAGGGATTTTCCACAAGCAGGGGAAGGGAATCCATGGCCGAAGCATTTAGTCTCAAAGCCCCATCTGAATTTTGAAGGCTGGGTAAAAAGTCCTTGGTATTTGCTGAAATTTCAAGAAACAAACTATCTTGAATCCCATCAACAATTTTTACAGGTAATTTCAGAAACTTCCCAGACTCTTGTCTGGAATCAAACAAGTAATAACATTTAATATGCAAATAATCTTCCAGTACAAAACCATCAATTATGACAGAAAAATCCGTACCCACAATAACATTTGGATTCACACTTCAGGCACTTAAAAATTATGCAAGGATAAAATAATAAAAAATGTTAAATAAGAGAGAAGAGAGAGAGAGAGAGAGATATTGTGTACCTCTAGGCTTTTTCCCACCCATTCCAAGGGTAGAAGCACCAGAACTGCGCTTTTCCTTCAAAATCTGGCTCAAGAGACTGCAAGCCTGAGAAAAATTGGATTTCTCAGGTGCCTTGCCAGACCTCCGGCAATCTGCCACCGTATCAGGGAAACTTGACATGTTTAGGAAAATACCACCAAGAATTTTCAGAAAAACCTGTGAAGATAGATGATTGTGGCTAAAAACGATATCTTTGATGCTTGGTAACTCTGTTCAGTTCATGGTTGGTAGCCTGAGAGGGTGAAATAATTAGAGAATATGTAGGTGTCTGGCTGTTTTCTAAGCATGTTCGTTGAATCTGCTTTAGTCTGAGGAAGAGGTGGAAGACCATGTGGTCTTTATCTTTCTGATTAATATTTTTCAAGAAAATTCCGATATTATATTATAATATGTGAAACATTATTATACTATTTTTTGTTTAAGGCACGTGTTTTTTGTGCGGCAAAACCTGGCAGTCGAATCTGATCAAACTCTCACAGCTTCAGATTGGCAAGCGGAAAGTCCACAAAAGAAAAGTATAAATAAATATAAATAATAAACAGTGGTCTTCAGAGTAGGCCCATTTGGGTGGTTGGGAAATTTGCCGCTTGTACTTTTGCTCCAAGTGTTATTTAAATAGCCGGTTTGCGTGTCTATAGAAGGGAGCACCGACGGGTTGAAAGATTTGGGTCTATGACAATCAAGCTTACAAAATAATGTCAATCCCAAGGTAGCATTCCCAAGATATACAGAGATAATAGAAACGAAAACATAAAAAATTATCTCTGTATTATATTTGGTTATAAAGTATAAGACATGATAACTGTCCCTGTTGACCGATCATCGAACGGTGGCGACCGACGTTGACTGGTGGTGGCCAGCAGTTGACTAGCGACCCAATCATCACCGGAGGTTTATGTCTCCGTGTTCTGTCCCCCACTTTTTGGAGGGATAGAAATACAGAAAATTTTTATCCCTAAGACAGAAAATTTTTTGTCCCCGTACCCCGTTTCCACCACCAAATATGATACAGGGACAAACTGTGCCTGTATTTCTAGCTTGAGACAGAAAACAAACACAACCCAAAAGTGTTTCTCTCTAAGCTTACTCTCCCATCAAGAAATGTTAGAGGAACAACAAATCCCTAACATTTGCACACTGTATGTATTGTTGTGCTAAATGACAAAAATATCATGAGTAGTAATTCTACGATAGGGTTGCAAGGAAAAAGGGTACATGGTAGGGAAAAAGTGTTTCCTACCCTAATTCTCTTCCACATCAGGCTCTAATTACTTTTATCACTCCCACTCCCACCTCCCTCTCTCTTCTCTGTATCATTCTCTCTCCCACCTCACTCTCTATTTCCTTTTCACTCACACCCTTACCCTATTCTGATGAAGATCAAGGAACTAACCTAAGCTTAGAGGCAATAAAAGGACTTCAAGGTTACATGACTAGGGTGAAGGAGTGAAGGTCAAGAGAAGCTTTGGAGAGAATGATGGCTGCCATATTTGGAAAGAGACCTATTCCAAACTTAGAAGATTTGGAAGTTGCAAGCATTGTCAATTGTGTTCAATTGGAGGAATAAGGTCTAGAATGTAGCCCATTTCAAACTGAATAAGTGTCACATGTTTATAGTCCATTAGAAGTTTATTTTAGTTTGCTTACTTAATATTTTTTTTTAAAAAGATACACAAGAATTCAGCTTGAAAACCCTTGTGAGAGTGTTCTTCTCTAGGTTCTTGAGTGAGCCAGAACCTTTGATCTTATCAAGAGGCCATACTCTTGTGGCGATCTTCAACCAAGGCTTATCAATCCACTAATTGTGGCGCCCTCCATCCTTTATCTTATCCGTCTTCTTCTTATGTTTTTTTATTAACACTTTTATCATGTTTCTATTTCATTTCTTATTGTTTTTCTTAGGAATCTGATTATATTTTGATCCTAGTTCCAACTCCTAGATCCGAATTTTTAACTCATAGAACCTGAGTTTTCATTGATTGGTATCTCAGAGCTTGTTTGTGTTGGAATGAAATGTTTTAATTTCTGGGTTTGCAGAATGATCTAAGTGCTGCATACTTTTGATTTTGTAACATCCTAATTTTTAACCCAATACTCTAGAACACATTAGGTTAATCATTAGGTTATTACTTCTTAGTCTCATTCTTTTATGAAAATACTTAGTGGAAATACGGGTAAATTTTTTTTTTTTGAAACATAAACATTATTCATAGATACAGAAAAGGGATATCATATCATTCATGGTCACAAAACACAAACATTATTCATTACATCACATCATAAACATATCATAGATACATAATTTACTACTATCATAGTCCTATTGTCACATCAAAAGAAATACACATCTATAGGTATATTGTAACATCCCCTGCTACTTTATGGATTGACGACTGTCCCCACAAACCAACACGGGTCTTTTCAGCATGCTTTGTCCTCACTCGCACTCTTCCTAGGAAAACTTCCCAGTACGGTGTGGTTCGGGGATGAATCAGGCGGAAGTTGGTGGGCATGTAACGCCCAGGGACGAGGACGAGGAGTGATCGCCGGTGCAAAGAGGGCACGGACAAGGAGCGGCTCCTCGCAAGGTCCTCTAAGCGGAGGGGTACATGAATGAACCGATTACACACTCGACTGAGAGGGATCCTAAGATTGTATAGGTATGGGACTATACAGTTGAGGAGGGCTTATATGAATTGATTTGCACTACCTATACTAACAAGATGCATCTTCTTTTCGGTAGCCTAAACTGAAAGAACTCCACAGTTAAGCGTGCTTGACCTGGGGTAATTTTGGGATGGGTGACCTCCTGGGAAGTTTTTCCAGGAAGCGTGCGAGTGAGGACAAAGCATGCTGAAAAGACCCGTGTTGGTTTGTGGGGACAGTCGTCAATCCATAAAGCAGCAGGGGATGTTACAAATGGTATCAGAGCCTGCACCTCTCCCAGTACGGTGTGGTTCGGGGACGAACCAGGCGGAAGCTGGTGGGCATGTAACGTCCGGGGACGAGGACGAGGAGTGATCGCCGGTGCAAAAGAGGGCACGGACAAGGAGCGTGTAACATCCCCAAATTTATAACTAAGATAAATATTAATCTTAATTATCGATAGCAAAACCAATAGAATCTGGACAAATGTTATGAAACACAACAAATAGATTGCTTAAGTATGTCTAGAGAAAAATACAAAGAATTACGAAAATGCCATCACTTAGTGGAAATTACGAAAATGCCCTTGCTATGTAAAGGAAATTACCAAACTACCCTTGCCTTATTAAATGACGAAGATACCTTTACTCTATGAATGGAATTACAAGAATGCCACTATCATTGTCTAATTATAAAAATATCCTTGTCTTAGTTAAAGAAATTACTACAATGCCATTTGCACAAATCCCTACACTTGTCTTTAGATAAGAATGAATCTAAGCCATTGGATTAAGATGATAACACAATAATTTAACCACATACATCATACACATTTCTGAATCACATACATGCACTAAAGGTTAGAGAATCTCCACTAACATCTTTGCACAAAATATGAAGAATTTTCATCCAACATGTTTGCACAAAACATGGAGCATTTTCATCCAACATGTTTGCACAAAACATGGGAACTTGTTTGCACAAAACATGGAGCATTTTCATCCCAAAATTCAGCCAACATGTTTCCATAAATCTTGCTCCAAGTGCTTTTCTTCTTCTATTTTTTTCTCTAATCTTTCCACTATAAATACTCCTCAAACTCTCTTCAATTCAGAAACTCCCTAAGTGTTCTTTCTTTCTTAATTATTCTATCATTCTTCTTATGTTCTTCAAAGACTTCTCTTGATCCTCTAAAATTCATCCAAACACTTAAATCCTAAGTCCAAACTTTCACTAGCCCTTACAAAGAGTTACAATCTTTAACTCTAGTGAGAAATATTTTCTTAAGCACTTAAGTTCTAGAGCCAAGATTCAAGGAGGGTCATCCACTCTAAAGACTCTTGTTCAAAGCTTAAGGAAGAAGAGAAGGACCCTTTTTAGACCCTACACAAGAGGTAGGAGTTTCTTCTATATTTGTTCAAGTATTGTTGGCTTCTAGCTTTGCTCATGGATAGAATGCCTCAAACTTGAGTTATTGTCAAAAGTTTTGAGTAATTATATTTTTAGAAAACACAACATGTTCTATTCTGCTATGAGTACTTTTATGATGTTATCAAACTCAAATATAACTTAAAAGATTGTATGTGAAACTTGAGTTAATAAAGATAACTTAAGACATGAACATGGCAGGTGTTGGAATTTCTAGTTATTTCTGGTAGTAGTTACTTCAAAAATTAGTGTTCATAAAATATGAAGGATCTCGAAATGAAAATATTTTTATTATAAACTAGACGCATTGTAGAACACTCTCCAAAAAGAATCACCTAAAACGGAGTTTCCTAGCCCAAGATATAAATTTTTAAAGTAGAGCATAAGACTGAAACTCTTAATCTGACCTTGTAGTAGTAAAATAGGTGTAACTCACTCTAGAAAAATGCAAATGGACTGATTTCAACTTTGTGGAAAAGCTAACACATCTACAAACACACTTATGTATGCTATGCATAAATTTGTAGACGACACGGAAGAAAAGAGAGAGAGGGATGACAAACTTATTCAAGATTCTCAGTAGGGATTTCTGACTCTAACATACGTGTCATCGTCATTGTTCCCAGCCACTTCGGTTTTAATTATAAAAAGGTGGTCATGCATAAGGTTTAACTTTTAAACTTCTCAAATCTATTTATCCGAAGTGGTTGTCTTTTAGTATGGTTCTTAATGATATGAATGCAACAGATATTGGATGAATGCATGACAATACTTTATGCAAACAGTCGATAGAACACAACATCAAGATAAATATTAACATATAAGTGGCATATAAAACTCTTTCTTTTCTCATAACTGTGTGACTTTAATACATCATATCTCTTTCTCATGCTTGAACTCTTAAGTTCTTTTTCTCAAAGACCACTCTCTTAAACATGGTCACCTAAATCCAACCGACATACCACCCTGGCGATTTTTATCATGGTCCCCAAACTCCATCTCACCTAATCGCCTAAGAATGAGCTCAATCCTAACTAGTTGTCACTAGATTTAATATGGGGAATAATAGAGGGGGTAACACATAACTAGTTTCCAACTCATTATTTGAATAAACGAACCATGAGATAGAATCCCGACTACTAGAGTACGGGTTAGGGGCGTAAGGGTCACCTAATACACCGACTCCTTGAGTGCGGGTTAGGGACTTAAGGATCACCTAATACACCGACTCCCAGAGTGCGGGTAAGGGTTATTTCCTTCTTCGAAACGCATCTACGGCATCTAGTGCACAGTAAATTTGTCCCCTCTGGCAGGCTGCATCTACCATACCCTCACGGTTTTGTTATCTCCTTATCGAGGTAGGAGAAATGCGTCTCGGTGTGTTGTGCAAGAATGCATCATAAACACATGCCCTCAACTATTATCATGGAACCTCATGCAATATGTATATCATGCTCATAAATTTATGCACTTCATCATAGAATGCCACATCAACTCATAATGCATGTACTTACACATTTAATTTAACATTTCATAATTAATTTCTAAAGTCATATAAACGATTTCATCCTAGCACATGCATTCACACATCATCATAGCATCAACATAAAAAGATCACGTCATCATAACTCATATATCACCACATCATGCATATCAACATATCATACTTGCATTATCAAACACAAAGCAATAAAAGATCTCTTAATGTCTTATGCTTTGCCCCTTAAGGTCATTAACTCACAATCTAAGTTATAAATCATCACAACTTAAGCTCTCGGGTACCTATAGGCTCATATCTAAGTATTCCCCACTCAATTCTATGATCATAAACAATTCTAAACCTCAAGAATGCAGAATCTAAAATTCTAACTTTACGGGTACCTATGAGTCACAACAATGACCCTTTCTAAATCCAGTTTGCTTCTAAGGCATCAAGATCAAGTCCTAAACCAATTATGAGTCATTCCTACACATTTAAACTAATTTAAAACCATGATTACCATTTCTAAACCAGGCTGGACAGAATCCAGAAAAATCATTTACTAAGGGATCTAAAACTCTCAAATTAATTCTTTTCTAGTTACTAACTTCTCTTATCTTTCACATATCAATTTTACCATCAATCATACACAAACATACTCATGTTATCATCATCCAAACAGCATAACAGTGAGCATAACATGGCAAGGCAGAACCGAATCCATCTCCAAACAAACAAGGCACAAACTTGATTTCTAGAACACATAACATGCTAGTTTCTCTTGGGACCTTTTTAAAACTTTCAAAACTCATTAATAAATATTTTTATCAACTAAAATCACCAAAATACTTGTAAGGGCAGTGGCTATTTTAAATTAAACTCAAGAGGCTCTAAATTCATAAAACTTTGTTTTAGACATTTCTTGAACTCATATAAGCTTAGAGAAATTATAAAACATATATTTTATTGCTTGTAACAAATAGAACCTCTTAGGGCCGAAATCAAGAAGCTAAGGAACCTATATTTTCAAACCTTTGTTTGAGGTAATAATGGGCAAGTCTTTGAGCTCTAGTTTCTCTTAGGTGATGACATGAAAATAAACATGCTCATGCACTTGTTTTAGCTTCCATTAGAAAATAAAGTGTAAGCATAAAGTAAACATGAGATGCAACTTATTATTATCTTTAATATTTAAGTGAGGACTTGAAATATAAATATGATAATGTAAAGCTTGAAATATAAATATGATAATGCAAGTTCATTCATTATCTTGATACTTAGTGATAGCAAGGAAAGTAAATATGATGTGCAAGGCATAAACATAAATATGGATGCAATATTCATTTTAATCTCATCTAGAGCTCTTACAAGACTTTAGAGATACAACCCAACACTTATTTCATCATAAAGAGAGCTTTAGAGTCCTTGAACTAAGTTCTCAAAAGAGCTATGTGGTTCTTGAACACCATCATCAAGCTCAAAGAAACAAGCTTTTTAAGGAAAGTAAAACTTTAAGAGAGTATGAACCAAAACAACATTCTTTCATGACATAAAATAGAAATAGAGATACTTTAAAAAATTTTAACAAATCCTTTGAAGAAAAACTATGGAGACCGAAATCATAGAGAACAAGAAAAGGAAAGGAAAAACCAAAACTTTACTAGATCAAGAACAAAACTCAAGCTTTAGAGGTTCCTTTGAGATGAACACAAGGTCATCATCTAGGAGCTCTCATCATCAAACTATCATGTTCACATAAACAAGGCCAAGAGGCCGAAATGAAAAAAAAGAAAGGAAAGCAAAGGAAAGCTCAAAGAGAAACCAAGAGAAAACTAGAGAAAACACATTTTTGAGTAAAAATAAAGTTTGAAAGCAACTCCCAACCAAATGTGAAGACAAAGGCTTGATCTTGAGGATGGAAATGAGATGAGCAACACCTCCTAGGATGGTGATGATGATTCGGTCTTGTGGAGACAAAAAAGAAAGGAAATGTGTTCTTGGTGAGCTTGTGTTTGAGAATGGAAGTTTAGGTGTTTGTATGATGATCCAAGGTGGTGGGGTGGTGTTTCAAGGTTGTGTGATGATGATTCAAAAGGAAAAAGAAGAAGATGAAGAAGAAGAATACTCTTGAAACTTAAGAGAAAATGAGAGAACTAGCAAGAATGCTTAGAAACCAAAACTTAGCAAATGATCTAAAGTGTGAGCAAGTTTATCCAAGCAAGGTATTTATAGAGAAAACAACATTAGGGGCTGTAATGGGAGGGGTTTGGCCGAAGCCTTCTTGACCTTGGGAGGAAAAGAAAATATCTTCTAATGTTGTCATACAAAGCATGGTTTGAGGTATGGAAGACATGGCACAAGGTATGGCTTCAAGTAAGGTGATTTGAGTGAGTTTTTCTTTTAATTTTGAATGAAATTAGTCTTCTAGAAACTAGATATGGCTGGAAGTTTTTCAGCCACAAATAAATGAGGAAAATAATTTATTTCATTTAGTTATTCATTTGGAAAATCAAGCTTGATTTAAAATATGACAAGGTATGGTATATGTGACTTGAGGTATGGCTTTGGAGTGTCAAAAATTTGAGCATGTGATGCATATGGAGGGGAGGAGCATTCGGCCAGATTGGGGCAGCAAGGAGAGAGGAAAAATCTCTCATGTAATCGGGTGTTAATGATAGGATTAAGTGTAGGTTAGCTTAGGTACAAGGTTAGGAATGATTAAGCTTGAGTTTAGGTAACTAAGAATGAGGTTTAGGAATTTTATGACAAGATTAGGAGTGCTCATACATCATTAGAGAGTTTAAAACTCATTTAGGAATAAACAATTGGAAACACAATTCCATGATTTAAGAAATTGGAGAGAGAAAACACTATTTAGATTCCATGACTAGGAATCTTGAATTTAAAATAGGATTTCAAGTTATAATGAAGCATTCTTAGGTTCTAATCAACTTTAATAAATTATTTTGACTCAAGATTAATTATGGAAATTAATTAATCTTCGATTAGAGCCTAATATTGCTTAGGTTTGCTTAATCACACGATTAAGCTCAAAAACACAAAACTATGGGTAAAATCATAATTTTGCACTAATTTCTCCCGGGACCTCCGGGACCAAAACTAAAGTCACAGACTACATAAAAATGCCTTTTAAAACCATCTGGAGAAGTTTCAGGTTCATCCGGCACTTGCAAACGGGTAAAACACCATAGGGATATTTTGGTCATTTTGACCCGAAAACTTGAAAAACGAGATTTTCGATCTCGAAAAGATATACAAGCCAACTAATCCCCTTCCAACATTGAGTTTGCCCTTCGAGTACTGCCGGGTCGGCTTTCCTCGAATTCTGAGCCGAAAATGACCTCAGGGGCATTTTGGTCATTTTCACTTTAACAGAAAATCGGGGCGTTACAGATTTCATTGAATTTCACTTCAATTCTTGTTGCTGGACTTGTTTTGATGTTATATCTACATTCTTGAATATCTTGATCTCTAAATTAATCATCAAGTGCTGAAAGGATACTATGCTTATTGCATTTTATGTTCAAGTCTGTTCATCTTCTATATGTAAAAAAAAAAAAGTGAAAAAGAAATACAAAACAAGGTGAAAAAAATACAAAAAAAGTGAAAAAGGACAGAAACAACAAAAAAAAAAAGAGAAGAAAAAGAGATTCAGAGAGTGGCTTTATCATCTCTGTTTTTTTGTCACAATAGTTTTGTCTTTCTATATTCCTTCACAACTTTGTTGATTAGTTGCTACTTGGTTGTGGTTGATTGAAAGGTTTGATTTTGACTTCCTTAAGAACCATTGAGGGAACCAAAGAGGAAAAAGACAAGAGAGTAATCACTGCACAAAAGCCAATATTGAGTGAAACACTTAGTTGAATGGAAAGATAATTTTTTCTATCTTATTTAACTAATCCTTACTGTTTTGTAGTTATGGCTGATAATGAAAGTTCACCAACTCCACCCTTACCCAGAGCTTTGGCAATAAGGTTGCAAGTGGAGGGAATAGCACAAAGATTTAAGAGAATTTTTGAGAGGCAGAATGAAGAGATAAGGGAGATACATGAGAGATTGGAAAATAGGGAGGAAAGATTTGTCCATGGGGGCACTAGTCGTGGTGCATCTTCTTATGATGAGGAAGAAATTGATAGAAGGATAGAAATAAGGCATCATAGGAGAGATGACAGAAGGAGAAACCATGAACAGAGGGAGAGAGGAAACGAGAGAATCAATAGGGTAAAAATAAAAGTTCCTACTTTTCATGGAAGAAATGATGTTGAGGCTTACCTGGAGTGGGAGTTAAAGATTGAATAGGTGTTTGCATGCAACAATTATAGTGAAGATAAGAAAGTTAAGGTGGCTTCTCTAGAGTTTCATGACTATGCTTTAGTATGGTGGAATCAATTCCAAAAGGAGACAAAGAGGTTTGAAGAACAACCAGTAGTCACATGGGAGGAAATGAAGAGGTTGATGAGAAGGAGATTTGTTCCTACATATTATACTAGAGATCTTCATGCCAAGCTTCAAAGCTTGAAGCAAGGAACAAGAACTGTTGATGAGTATTATAAAGAGATAGAAGTTGCTATGGTAAGAGCAAATGTGAATGAGGAAAGGGAGGCAACTCTTGCATGTTTTTTGAATGGTTTGAACCATGATATCCACGACATTGTAGAGCTTCATCATTATGTGGGCTTGAAGATTTGGTTCATGAAGCCATCAAAGTGGAGGCACAACTCAAAAGAAAAGGGACTTTGAAGAGAACCAGCATTTCCTACAATTCTAGAGGATGGAAGGAAGGTGTGAAGGAGGGATCCTCATCCAAGGAAGGTACTCAAGTTGGTAAATCATCCTCTAAGTCTATTTTTAATCCTAATAATGCTTTTAATTCTTCTCCTATGCAAAACAGTATCAAGTGTTTCAAGTGTCTTGAAAAAGGACATATTGCATCATAATGTCCAAACAAGAAGACTATAATCTTGCTGGAGAATGGTGAAGTTACAAGTGAGAGTACATCTTCATCTTTATCATCATCAAGTGATGAAGGAAGTGAAACTGAAATCTACTGCCAAGAAGGTGACTTACTCATGGTGCATAAACTCATGGGAAGTTTAGTAAAGGAAAATGATGACTCACAAAGAGAAAATATTTTTCATTCAAGGTGCTTGGTAAAGGGAAAATCCTATTCTTTGATTATTGATGGACGAAGTTGTGCTAATGTTCTAGCACAAGAATTGTGGATAAATTGAATCTTGCTACTACTCCTATCCAAAACCATGTAAGCTTCAATGGCTAAGTGATAAAGGAGAATTGGTGGTCAAGAAGCAAGTCCTAATTGGGAAGACCTTAGCAGTTTGATAAGAAGACACATCATGATGGTCACACAAATAAGTTCTCATTTGTACATAAGGGCAGCAAAATCACTGTAGTGCCTATGACTCCTAGTCAAGTTTGCGCTAATCAAGTGGCTATGCAAATGAGAAGAGAGCAAGAGAGAAAAGTTGAAAAGAGAAATGTCAAGAATAAAATGCTGAGAGTGATTCAATGAGTGATAACAAACAAAGAGTGAGTTTAAAGGTACAGCTCAAAAGAAAGAGAGAGGAGTGAAGACACTTAAACTAAGTGAAAATAAGTGTGAAGAAAAGAGAGAAAATTTGTTTGAGAGAAAAAGAAGTAAGGAAAGCTTTGTTGGCTTGTAGGCCCATGTACTTGCTTTTATGCAAGGAACGTGTGACTAACGAGTTGATTGATCCTTTGTTACTTAACTCTTTGCTTAGAGTTCTTTCTTCTCTTGTATAGGAATTTGTTGATGTATTTCCTATGGATGTACCTCATGGTCTGCCTCTTCGTAAAGGGATTGAACATTAAATTGACTTCATTCTAGGGCCAACATTGCCAAACAAGCCAACATATAGGAGCAACCCACAAGAGACTCAAGAAATTCAAAAATAGGTTGAAGGTTTGATGGAGAAAGGGTGGGTGAAGAAAAGCCTTAGTTCATGCACTATGCCGGTCATTCTTGTGCCAAAAAAGGATGGGAGCTAGAGGATGTGCACTAATTATCGTGCCATCAACAATATCACTATAAAGTATAAGCATTCCATTCCTCATATAGATGACTTGCTTGATGAATTATTTGGTGCTTGTTGTTTTCCTAAAATTGATCTTAAAAGTGGATATCATCAAATCAGGATAAGAGAAAGTGATGAATGGAAAACTGCCTTTAAGACAAAATATGGTCTTTATGAGTGGTTGGTTATGCCATTTGGATTAACAAATGCATCTAATGCTTTCATTTGTTTGATGAATCATGTGCTTAGGAATTTTTTGGGAAAATTTGTTGTTTATTTTGATGAGCATGTGACTCATTTGAGGTGTGTGTTGGAAGTCATAAGGCATAAACAATTGTATGCTAACATTGAGAAATGTACATTTTGTAAGGATCATGTAATTTTTCTTGGTTTTGTATTAATTCTGAAGGAGTACATGTAGATGAGGAAAAAATAAAAGCAATCTGAGAGTGGCCTACCCCAAAAACAGTGAGTGAAGTGAAGAGTTTCCATAGGTTAGCAAGCTTTTATAGGAAGTTTGTGAGAGATTTCAGTACCATAGCTTCACCATTAAATGAGATTGTCAAGAAAAATGTGGGATTCAAATAAGGAAAGGAACAACAAATTGCATTTGACTCTTTGAAGGATAAGCTTATGCGTGCACCCATATTGTCACTTCCTAATTTTTCAAAATCTTTTGAGTTGGAGTATGATGCATCTAATGTAGGGATAGGGGCTGTTCTAATGCAAGAAGGATATCCTATAGCTTTAGTGAAAAGCTTAATAGTGCTTGTTTGCAGTATCCTACTTATGATAAAGAACTATATGTTTTGATTAGGGCACTTTAAACTTGGCAACATTACCTTCTTCCAAAAGAGTGTGTGATACATATTGACCATGAATCATTAAAATACCTCAAGGGTCAAGGGAAATTGAATAAGAGATATGCTAAATGGATTGAGTTCTTGGAACATTTTCCATATGTCATAAAGCATAAGAAAGGTAAATTGAATGTTGTGGTTGATGCCTTGTCTAGAAAACACAATTTGCCTTCTATGCTTGATGTCAAATTGCTGGGATTTGAGCTTGTAAAGGAACTTTATGTGCATGATGAAAATTTTGCTCATTTGTATCCATTATGTGAAAAAGGTGCACATAAAGGTTTCTACAAGCATGAAGGATATTTGTTTAAAGAAAATAGACTGTGTGTACCCAAAAGCTCCATCTGTGACTTGCTTGTGAAAGAGACACATGAGGGTGGAATAATGGGTCACTTTGGTGTACTTAAAACATTGAATGTTTTGCATGAACATTTCTTTTGGCCTAATATGAAGCATTAGTTGCATCAATTTTGTCAACATTGTGTTGTGTGCAAGAAAGCCAAATCCAAGGTAAATCCTCATGGACTCTACACTCCATTACCTATTCCAAATTACCCTTGGGTTGATATATCTATGGACTTTATTTTAGGCTTACCAAGAACAAAGACTGGTAAGGATTCTATTTTTGTGGTTATTGACATGTTTTCTAAAATGGCTCATTTTATTTCTTGTAGGAAGGTGGATGATGTTACTCATGCTACTAATTTGTTCTTTAAAGAGATTATGAGATTGCATGGACTACCAAGGAGTATAGTTTCAAATAGAGAGTTAAAGTTTTTGAGTCACTTTAGGAGAACTCTATGGCACAAACTTGGAACCAAGCTTCTTTTATCCACCACATGCCACCCACAAACCGATGGGCAAACTGAGGTAGTAAACCGAACCTTGACTATTAGTCTGAGAGTAATGATTAAGTCTTGGGAGGAATGCTTGCCACATATTGAGTTTGCATATAACAGAACTTTCCATTCTACCACATTGCATTCACCATTTGATATTGTTTATAGATTTAATCCCTTAGCACCTCTTGATTTACTGCCTTTGCCTAACAATTCATTATTAGTGCATAAGGATGGTAAAGGCAAAGCTGAATTTGTCAAGAAATTGCATGAAAAAGTGAAAGCACAGGTTGAAAAAAAAAAAAGTTGAGCAATATGCCAAATATGCAAACAAAGGAAGGAAAAAGGTGAAATTTGAACTTGGAGATATGGTTTGGATTCATTTTCAGAAAGAAAGGTCTCCTACAAAAAGTAAATCTAAGTTGCAACAAAAGGGAGATGGACCCTTCAAAATTCTAGAAAGGATTGAAGATAATGCCTACAAAGTGGACTTACTAGGTGTGTATGGAGTTAGCGCTACTTTCAATGTTAGTGACTTATCTCCTTTGGATGTAGGTGATGAAGACTCCAATTCGAGGGTGAATTCTTTTGACGAATGAGGGAATGATGAAGATCAAGGAACTAACCTAAGCTTAGAGGCAATAGAAGGACTTCAAGGTTACATGACTAGGGTGAAGGAGAGAAGGTCAAGAGAAGCTTTGGAGAGAATGATAGCTACCATATTTGGAAATAGACCTATTCCAGACTTAGAAGATTTGGAACTTGCAAGCATTGTCAATTATGTTCAATTGGAGGAATAAGGTCTAGAATGTAGCCCATTTCAAATTGAATAAGTGCCACATGTTTATGGTCCATTAGAAGTTTATTTTAGTTTGCTTACTTAATATTTTTTAAAAAAGATATACAAGAATTTAGCTTGAAAACCTCTGTGAGAGTATTCTTCTCTAGGTTCTTGAGTGAGCCAGAACCTTTGATCTTATCAAGAGACCATATTCTTATAGCGATCTTCAACCAAGGCTTATCAATCCACTGATTGTGGCGCCCTCCATCCTCTATCTTATCCATCTTCTTCTTATGTTCTTTTATTCACACTTTTATCATGTTTTTGTTTTATTTCTCTTAGGAATTTGATTATATTTTGATCCTAGTTCCAATTACTCGATTCAAATTCTTAACTCACAGAACATGAGTTTTCATCACACTATCACTTATCTCTATCACTCTTTCTCTCCCACTCTCACTTTTTGTATCAACGAGGCTTACAATGTAACATTCTCCCAAATATAACCTCAACCATAAGTCACGACATTAGACTAGAGAGTTGTTATTTATAAATTTGTGGACCTTTCTTAAATATCTATAGTAAGAATTGGTTGAGTCATATAATAACTAATTCGTGGTTATATCAAAATTTATATATAGCAAAAAAAAAAGAAAGTATATATTTAAGGATTAAATGCATTTTACCCCCTTATAGTTTAGGCCATGTGCAATTTAGACCCTGACTTTTTAAAACGTGCAATGTGACCCCCTATGGTTTCCAGACAGTGCAAAAAAGCCCTTTTGTTAACTTTCCTTCCATTTGCACTGTTAAGTTTACATGTGCTTATCATGTGATTAACATTTTAGACAAAAATACCCTTTGTTTTTATCAAATTTTCCAACCGCAAACCTAAACCTTTCCCCACTCCAGAAACATGCACCTTCTGCACACACACAAGCATACACACACTTTCTCTCTTTCCCCCTCTCCCGTGTCTGAAATTTAGAATCCTTCAACACTCAACGCTCACCTTCCAGGCGATAATATGAGAAGACTGCCTATTGAACCTCTCACCATTCATTGAAGAATCGATCGAGGGGGGGAAGATTGCAGTGGTTGCCGAGAGAAGATTGTGACGGCCCACACTGGTGGTCCGCGGTTAAGCAGTGATCGACAGCACAATGGCTTCGAGAATAATGGCTATGCGTGGGGGTTCCATGGCCATGGACCGTGGTGGTTCCTGTGGCAAGCATGCAACGGAACGGCAAAAGAAGTTGCTCAGTCACCAGATCTGGACCAGGCAACATCGCGCCTTGCCTTTGCAAGTACTTCATCACATTTCAAGTTGCTCACTAGATCTCACGATCTCGTTTTCTATTTTGCAAGTACTTCCTTTTTGGCTTTTCCTTCAAAACTTTTTTATCAGTATTGCTTTGTTATAATTTTTGGTTTCTCTTTGTTCTTGATTGTGTACTAGTGCTTAAAATCCCTATTTTTTTTTCTTTTGGTGTTGATTGTTGAATGCCATAGAAGTTGCAAGCCAACCTAACCCATCCCGTGAGCAATTGAATGTGCCATGTCTCTGTTCTAATGCATGCTATGTTGTTCTGATGGGGTAAAAGAGAGCACAAGGGTGCGCATTTCTTTGAAATTGGGACTGGGGAAAGGTTTAGGGATGGGTTGGGATTGGGGTTAGGAAATTTGATAAAAACAAAGGGTATTTTTGTATAAAATGTTGGTCACATGATAGGCACATGTAAACTTAATAGTGCAAATGGATGGAAAGTTAACAGAAGGGCTTTTTGCACTGTATGGGTCTAATGGATAAAAAGTCTGGGTCTAAATTGCACATGGCCTAAAGTTCAGAGGGGTAAAATACATTTAACCCTTTATTTAATACAAGGTCAAATACAAAAGAAAGCTTGTCTAAGAGCTTTACAGTACATCTGTTATTTCTTATATGTACTTATATAAGTACAAACAAGTCTCCATTACTAAACTACTGCAAATCTATTTCCTTTCATGTAGTAGCCTTCTTGTTCTCTAGGTCAACCTGGAGACGACACAGAAATACAAACACATAGGGGTGAAAATTATATAAATTCTTAGTAGGGCATTTGTAACCCCCCGATTTTTCTGTTAGAGTGAAAATGACCAAAATGCCCCTGAGGTCATTTTCGGCCCGGAATTCGAGGAAAGCCGGTTCGGCAGTACTCGAAGGGAAAACTCAATGTTGGAAGGGGATTAGATGACTTGTGAACCTTCCCGGGATCGAAAATCTCATTTTTCGAGTTTTCGGGTCAAAATGACCTAAACGCCCCTGCAATGTTTTACCCGTTTACAAGTGCCGGATGAACCCAAAACTTCTCCAGATGATTTTAAAAGGCGTTTTCATGTAGATTGTGACTTTAGTTTTGGTCCCGGAGGTCCTGGGCGAAATTAGTGCAAAATTACGGTTTTACCCCTAGTTTCGTGTTTTTACACTTAATCACGTGATTAAGCAAACCTAAGCAATATTAGGCTCTAATCGAAGGTTAATTTTCCTTAATTAATCTTGAGTCAAAATAATTTATTAAAGTTGATTAGAACCTAAAAGTGCTTAATTACAACTTAAAATCATATTTTAATTTCAAGACTCCTAGTCATGGAATCTTGAATAGTGTTTTCTCTTTCCAATTCCTTAAATCATGGAATTGTGTTACACATTGTTTATTCATAAATGAGTTTTTAATTCTCTAATGATGTATGAGCACTCCTAATCTTGTCATAGAATCTTTAAAACACATTCTTAGTTACATAAACTTAAGCTTAATTACTCATAACCTTGTACCTAAGCTAATACACATTTAAACCTACCATTAACACACAATTAGATGATCAAAACCTCTCTCCCCCCATGCTGCCAAGTCTGGCCGAAGCTCCTCCCTCTCCATATGCATCACATGTTCAATTTTTCAACACTCCAAGGCCATACCTCAAGTCACATACACTATACCTTGTCATAACTTTCAATCAAGCTTGATTTTCCAAGTAAATAACTAATTAAAATAGCCCATTTTCTCCATTTATTTGTGGCTAGAAAAGTTCCAGCCATGCATTGTTTCTAGAAGCCTAATTTCATCAAAAATTGATAGGAAATTAACTCACATCAAGCCATACTTTGTAGCATAGCTTCCATACTTCAAACCATGCTTCCATGACACAATCAAAGAGATATTTTCCTCTCCCTTTGTCCTCCAATGCTACGGCCACTCCTCCCCCTTAGTGAGCCTCATTGTTTTATTTTTCTATAAATAGGATGCTTATGATAGCGTAGTTGCACTTTGAAGCATTTGCTAAGTTTAGAAATCTAGAGTTGTCTTGCTAGTTCTTTCTTTTTCTCTCAAGTTTCAAGAGAGTTCTTCCTTTCTTTTCATCTTCATCTTCATCCTCTCTTCATCTCATCATCATCTCTCAACCTTGAAACACCACCCTATAGCCTTGAACCATCATCAAGCCTCTCAAACACCACACCTCAAACACAACCTCACTTGAAACACAACTCCAACCTTCTTGCTTCCTCTTGGCCGAAATCATCAAGCACCAAGGAGGAGCTCATCATCTTATTTTTCTTTTCAAAAGTTCAAGCTTTGTGTCTTCACTCTAGGTAGGGGTGTTTGCTAAACTTTGTTTTCTTGAAAATGAGTTCTTTCTAGCTTTCTCTTGGATTTTCTTTTGAAACCTTCTTGTTTTTCCTTCCTTGTGATTTCGGCCATGAGGCCTTGAGGAGCACATGATAGCTCAATAATGAGGACTCCTAGAGAATGACTATGTGTTCATCTCAAAGGAACCTCTAGAGCTTGAGTTTTTCTTTTCCTTTAACTTCATCTATACTATACTTAGCTCACATGGTTTTTTCAACTTAAGAAAATTAATCTAAGGATTTCTAAAAGCCCAAGCCTACCCTTGTCAACCTTAAAGTTGGCCGGCACATTCTAGAGATTTTTCTCTAGATAGGGGTTTTGGGTATTTAATAAAGAAGTTGACTTAGTTTCACTTTCTTGTTCTTTTGTAAGGTTTTCGGTTTTGGTATTTTGATCCTTGAGATTTTGTTTGGTTTTGTTTAGAAAGTTTGTTTTCTTTGAGCTTGATGATGATGTTCAAGAACCTTGTAGTTCCTATGAGAACTTGGTTCAAGAACTCTAGAGCTCTCTTTGTAATTAGGTATATGTTAGGTTGTTACTTTGTTAAAGTCTTGAATGAGCTCTAGCTAACCATAAAATGAAACTTGCATCATGTTTACTTTATGCGTTGCATATCATGTTTACTTCCTTGCTATCACTAAATACCAAGATAATGAATGAACTTGCATTATCATGTTTATATTTCAAGCTATGCATTACCATGTTTATATTTCAAGTTCTCACTAAATATCTAAGATAATAATATGTTGCACCTCATATTTATTTTATGCTATCACTTTACTTTCTAATGGAACCTAAAATGAGTGCATGAGCATGTTTACTTTTATGTCATCACTTAAATGAACCTAGAGCTCAAAGACTTGCCCATTGTTGTCTCAAACAAAGGTTTAAAATATTTATTTCTTTTAGTTCACATTTCGGCCCTAAGGGGTTTTGGAGTTTCCAAGTATTGAAAATTATGTTTTATGATTTTTCTAAGCTTATATGAGTATAAGAAATATGTAGAACTAAGTTTTATGAATTTAGGGCCTCTTGAGGTATAAATGATTTAGCTACTGCCCTCTTACATAATTTTATGATTTTAGATGATAAAAATATTTAGAAATGAGTTTTGAAAGTTTTAAAAGGGTTCCAAGAGAGACTAGTATTTTATGTGCTTTAGAAATTGTGTTTGATGCCTTTAAATGGAGATGTTTGCTTCAGTTCTACCTTGCCATGTTTAGCCACTGTTTGAGCTGTGTTAATGATGATAATATGCTTATGTTTAAGTATAATTAATGTTAAGACTCATATGTGAAAGATAAGAGAAGTTAGAAACTAGAAAAGAATTAATTTGAGAGTTCTAGATCCTTTAATGTTTGAGTTTTCTGGATTCTGTCCAACAAGGTTTAGTAATGCTAATCATGGATTTAAATTAGTTTAAATATGTAGGAATGCCTCATAAATGGTTTAGGACTTGATCTTGAAGCCTTAGGAACAAACCGGACTTAGAAAGGGTCACTGTTGTGACTCCTAGGTACCCGTAAAGTTAGGATTATAAATTCTGCATCCTTGAGATTTAGAGATGTTCTTGATCATAGTGTGAGCTGAGAAATACTTAGTTATAACCTCCTAGGTACCCAAGAGATTAGGTTTGATGATTAATAACTTAGAACGTGAGTTAAAGACCATAAGGGTCAATGCATAAGACACTAAAAAGAATTGAGTTTTTATGATGCTTGATTTATGATATATGATACATGAGCTTTATCTATGATAAGTTTGATATGTGCTATAAAGAAGTTTTACATAATGATATGTTATACTCCATAAGAAATGTTTGTGTATGTCCTATATGTTTTCATGGCATAAGCAAATTTGAGGAAATTTGGTCTACAGCCGTCATGCTGCCAAATTTCCATCAAATTTGAGGAACTTAGAAAAAAGGTCTTTTTGAAAATCATGAGAACTTAAATGTGACACAATACTGAGACGCCTTCTTGGGTGACACCGGTTTAGCCTAGCACCTCCAAGAAAACAAATCCGTGAGGGTATTGACATAGAGCTTGCCAAAGCGGACAATACTACTATGCACTAGTTGCTAGTAGAGCGTTTCAAAGACGAAATGACCCTAAGAGGTGATCCTTAATTTTCCCCCTAGCCCGTACTTTAAGTCGGGATTATGTATGTTACGCTTATCATAGGATAAGTAAGAACTAGTGACAACTAGTTAAGGTATGAGCTCATAACCTAGAGATGTTTTAGGGTGGCCCCATGAGATAAAGTTAAAGTTGGAATGTCACATACGCTATGAAAAACCAAGGAAGTTATTATGAGATTTATACCTGTCAACTTATGCCACTATTATAACGTTTTTGTGACTTTGATGATTAGCTTATCTTTATGATGCATTCATATCATTAGTGTATTCCATGCTTAGTCATAAGACGCATTGTAAAATATGACGGACCTTGGATAATTAATACTTTAGAAAACTAACTTAAAAGAAGTTTACATGCATGCGCACCTTTTTAGAAATGAAACCCAAGGTTCCTGGGGATATGATGACGTCACTTAGTTAGGGATTGCCCTACTGAGAATTCTTTTAGAAGATTCTCATTCCCTCTCTCTTTTCTTCCATCATATCTTCAGATGGCGACTTTCGTACTCTTCATAGACACCCTGACGTGGGAGCTGCACCATGACCCAGCACTCGGGTCATACCATTTTGACAGTCGCTGCACAGTTAGAGTGTTCATGTTTATGGGACGATCCTTCGCACACCCAGTATGGAGCTACCGCTTCACCCCGACTACTCCCTACCATCATAACACGATTTTTGAGTGAGCCAGACCACGCGACGAGCAGATCCTCCGCATGCAGCCCGAGGCGTCAGCCGTACGTGACTACCCAGAGTACGTGCCCCGGACTCAGTACTCAGAGACAGATCCATTCGAGGACCCGCCCTCACATATGTACAGCTGGAGCTCTAGCCCCGCTCCTCCACCGATGAGAGCCGGGAGTGAGAAGACAGTGGTTCAGCTGAGGTTGGCTCATAGGCCATCCATGCGCCCTCGCCACGGTGGACATGCTCCGATGATCCGCATGACCACTCCCGCCGAGATTCGCCAGTGGATCGATTCCATCCCTCAGTACCCGGACCAGCAGGAGTAGGTGCATAGGATGGGTAGTAGCTAGTGCACACACGCCACATAGTTGAGGACAAACCTTCTTTTGTATATGAGGTTGTCTACTCTAGGTGCACACGGGTATGGGTGTTGCTTTCATGGTTTCCTTGTACTTGCTTTTATGATTTCCTTGTATTTGCATTTCAGATGTATTTCGTTCTCCTATGTACCGAATAGTCCTGCCTTTTGGTAGGCACATTATCTATATATATAATCAGTGGATGTGTCCATGTTATTTATGTGTTTTATTATGATTTGCTCATATGACTTGTATGAATTTCCGTTCAAAGAATCATGTTTGGCTCTCACTTTGATTTTAATTCCAAAGAGAAAAATTTTACCCATATTTCCGCTAAGTATTTTCAAGTAAAGAATGAGACCAAGAGGTAATATTCTAAAGATTAACCTAAATACATACTAGTAGTATTAGGTTAAGATTTAGGGTGTTATAGCATTTCCCCAAATACACCATCATAGTGTCATCATCATTGTCCCAGCCATTTCGATTTATTAAGAAAAAAGGTGATCATGTATTACATAATAACGGTTCATTTTTAAAGTTTCAAATAATACTTCCAAAGTAGGTTGCTTTTAAAAAATCAATCACTTAATACATATTTATCATAAGCTCATAATCATAGTAAATAATGTTATAAATATGTATATGCCCAATGTAGTGAAATTATCTTTAATTGCCCTTGATAAATCGAAGAGGATTTTATTTTTCTTTATATGCCTTTGACAAGTCGAAAAGGATCTTATCTCATTAATTCAATACTTTTGTTCATTTTCCAGTACAATGGCAGCTTTTATACATATATAGTAAAAATTAGTTTTCAAATCAAACAACCAATTCCAAGCTTACAAAAATTACCCAAGACACTTCAATGTGTCCCCAAGGTCTTGTAAAAATTTCAGAGCAAGAATCATTCTCTAACTATGTTAACAAAATTAGACAATTTCAGAGGTCAGAAACCCTCTATTTTCAGCCAACAGCCATAGTTCCCAATTTTATTACCTTATAAAATGATCATATCTAATCATACCAAAATTCAGGTTGGACTTCAAGATGTTCTCAACACTTTTTAAAAATTTCAAAGGAAAAAGCAATCATTTGCTATGGTAACATAATTAGACAAACTTAGAGCTTCATAATTGACTGCCTAGACAACTCAACAACAGTCTCAGTTTCTAATTTTTAGAAAATATTAAAAGAAATTTTTAAGACCTAAGAAAACTATTGAAAACATCTTAAATATTAGCTTCATCGTATAAAATTTTTAGAGCAAGAATTCATCTACAAACTCTTCAGAAAAATTGTGGATCATAACCTGTCTACCTAAAACTGGGATTCACAACAACATAGCTCAAAATATATTTTGAGAAAAAGAGGTTTCAAACACCATCCAAACACACCATCAAATTAAATGCATCAATATCTATATATTATCAACGAATACAATAAAAAAATATCAAATCAAATCAGTGGTTAAAACAGAAAAAGGGATTTTGAAGCAAAAGAGGTTCAAAAGCCCGATGCTTGAAGACTTCTAACTCCAAAAGTCCTTCTAAGAATAGTGTTTGCTCACTTCAAGCCTTCCAAACAACCCCTAAATCTTCCTTAAACAGTAGAGAATTATATCTAAGGTGAAAAATTGGAATTTTAATCGGTTAGTTTTGTAGGCCTTGATGAGTGGAATAAGTTTAGTAAATGCAGTTTGAAGTTTTACCAAGTGTATGTTAGGTGTTTGGAGGTCTAAAATCAAGTTTTCAAGGTTTTTGAAGAAAAAACAATGGAGGTTGGCTGGTTCTCTATGCATGGCAGAGAATGAGAAGATGAATTTATGAGGTTAGGTGGGTTGAATATATCTTAATGTAATTCTATCATTTATGTGGTCAAATGTGTAATTCTTTCTAAAAAGAAAACTAGATGAATGGCTAGGATTTGATCCTGTAATTGAAGATCAAATTTTAGCCTTACACTTGACTGTAAAGGATAATCATTGTCCTTTTATAAAGATTAAACTATCTTTCGGTGTTAGAAATCGCATACTGAAATTTTACTGAACGGGTAAAACACTGTACCCAGGTAATCAAACATTGCTCAAAATTAAATTTCATGTATAAAATCTTCGTTTCTAACTATTTCTAACCTTATCCCTATGTTTTCTCAGTTTTGGGAATCTCCGGGTCCTGGATCTGGGGTTTCGGTTGTCTCGGCGGACTTGCAGGGGCTGCAAATCACAATTCACATTTTTTTATACATTTGTTGGGCCGTCTTCATCATTGCTAAATCTGTCAGATTTTGAAATTCTGACTAATAAAGCTCAAATTAATTTTTAACTAATTTTTAGGGTGTTACATTACCACTCACCTTAGGAAAAATTTTGCCCTCAAAATTCAATTTGAAAATAGATTTCAAAAAAACATTTTTCACAAATCAACATGCAATTCACACACAATTCAATCAAATCCTAAATGTTCCTACCTCGGATCAGATTATTAGGTGGTGAAGTCTCCTCAGCTCTTAGTACTCTTGTGTGGTGACTTCCTAACAAATTTTGTATGCCTCTCTGGACAATCCCAAATCTTATGTCCTAGTTTTTCACAACAATAGGATACATTTTGCCCAGCCCTACAAGGTCTACCTTCATGGTTCTTCCCACATTTTTGGCAAACTTGTCTGGTGGTTGACCATTATTGTTGTTTGTCCTCATACAGATTTGGTTGAAACTACTTCTTTCGGGGCGGGGCATCCTTATATTCTTGATCTTGAAGTGTCAATCTTTTGCTAGAAGTGTCCTTAGCCGATTGAGCAATTGCTAGCTTTTTGTTGAAGTCCTCCACATGCCGGCAATTGTTTACTAAAGTCGTAGAATCCCTAATTTCTGAAAGACTTACAGTTGCCTCAATATCCTCACGTAACCCTTCTTCATACTTCATACACTTCCAACCTTCATTCATATTACAGTGGTAGATAGTAGAACACTTGCAAAGCTCCTCAAACTTGACTGTGTAATCAGCTACATTCATGGACCTTTGCTTGAGTGCCATAAACTCCAACTCCTTTGCATTCCTTATAGGAGTAGGAAAATACTTGTGATAAAAAGCTTCTTTAAAAACTTCAAAGGTAACTTCAACATGAGAGGCTTCAAACAACCCCTTGGTGCCAACCTACCAAAACTCTGCATCTGCTTCTAGCATGTAAGTGGCAAAGGCCACTTTTTGGATTTCTGTACAGGGAAGAATCAAGAAAATCTTCTCCATAGATTTAATCCATTCTTTTACTTTATTTGGATTGAAAGCTCCTCGGAAAGGTGGGGGGTTTGCTTTCCTGAACTTTGTGAACTTCTCATATTCTATGTCCACTTCAACTCCTCCAAGGTTCCCAACTGGATTTCCTTCGACATTTCAATCCAACCTTTCCATCATCCTGTTAGCTACTGCAGCTTGTTCTTTCATGGCAGTTGTCATCTCACGGAAAGTGTCCATCATACCAGTTTCGTCTCCAACACCATTCCTAGTATGCCGATTTGAAGTCATTGATTCCTATCATACCAAACAAGAATTATTAAGTTGATCAGGCTCAATACCAAGCTAAGTGTGGCAGCAACCACAACGTTCCCAACCAGTGGTCACACACATACAAAATTATAATGCATGACATTTACTAAGGAAGCATCGCTAGTCCATTCCTCAAAGTCCTACAAGGATGAACTGCTCTGATACCATAATGTAACATTTTTCCAAGTATAACCTCATCCTTAAGTCACGACATTAGACTATAGAGTTGTTAGTTATAAGTTTGCAGACCTTTCTTAAATATCTATAGCAAGAATTGGTTGAATTGTATAGTAACTAATTCATGGTTCTATCAAAATTTATATATAGAAAAAAAAGTATTTATTTAATACAAGGTCAAATACAAAAGGAAGCTCGTTTAAGAGCTTTACAGTACATCAGTTATCTCTTATATGCACAGACACCTATATATATATATATATATATATATATATATATATATATATATATAAAACCAAGTATAAAAGGTACAAGTCTCCTCTACTAAACTACTGCAAATTTGATTCCCTTCATGCAGTAGCCTTCTTGTTCTCTGGGTCAACCTCGAAACACGGAAACACAAACACATAGGGGTGGGAATTACACAAATTCTCATTAGGGTATTTCCCCAAATATACCATCATAATGTCATCGTCATCGTCCCAGCCACTTTTGTTTATTAAGAAAAAAAGGTGCTCATGTATGACATGATATGGGTTCATTTTTAAAGTTCCAAATCATACTTTCGAAGTGGGTTGCTTTTAAAAAATCAATTACTTAGTACACATTTATCATAAGCTCATAATCATAGTAAATAATGTTATAAATATGTATATGCCCAATGTAGTGAAATTATCTTTAATTGCCCTTGATAAATTGAAGAGGATCTCATCTCTCTTTATTTTCCCTTGACAAGTCAAAAAGGATCTTATATATATATATATATATTAAAATTAGTTTTCATATAAAACAACCAATTCCAAGTCTAAACAAATTACCCAAGACACTTCAATGTGTCCCCAAGGTCCTATAAAAATTTGAGATCAAGAATCATTCTTTAACTATGTTAACAAAATTAGACAATTTGGGAGGTCAGAAACCCCCTATTTATAGTCAACAACTATAGTTCCCAATTTTATCACCCTATCAAATCATCATATCAAATCATGCAAAAATTCAAGGTTGGACTTCAAGATGTCCTCAACACCTTTAAAAATTTCAAAGGAAAAATCAATCATTTGCTATGGTAACAAAATTAGACAAACTCAGAGCTTCAAAATTGACTACATAGACAACTCAATAACAGTCTTGGTTTCTGATTTTTAGAAAATAGTAAAAGTCATTTTTAAGATCCAAGAAAAATATTGAAACACCTTAACATATTAGCTTCACCATATAAAATTTTCAGAGCAAGAATCCATCTACAAACCCCTTGGAAAAATTGTGAATCATGACCTATCTGCCTAAAATCGGGATTCACAGCAACATAGCTCAAAACATATTTTGAGAAAAAGAGGTTTCTAAAACTATCCAAACACTCCACCAAATTAAACATATCAATACCTGTTTATTATCAACCAATACAACCAAAAATATCAAATTGAATCAGTGGTTAAAACAGAAAAATGGATTTTGAAGCAAAAGAGGTTCAAAAGCCCTACTTGTGAAGCTTGAAGGCTTCTAACTTCAAAAGTCCTTCCAAGAATGGTTTTTCTCGTAACACCCTAACATTTAACTCAACACGCTTAGGATGTACTATAGTTAATTATTGGTCATTACTCTTTTATCTCATCTTTTAGTCAAAATACTTAGCAGAAAATAGAGTAAATTTTTTTTTTTGAGATATGAAACAAAACATGAGCTACGCATGACATAAGCTATTGTTAACATAAAGCGTAACACGTAAAAAGAATAACATAAGATAGAATCATCATATAGGCTCCATAAAATGAACATCCATTAGCACACCATAGTTAAATATGTAATAACCTACCCACTTATGAAAAGTGGGTTAAGTTTAGTATAACATGAAAATACAAATATATCGGGAAAGGAAAATAGAAAAGAAAACATGCCTATCTAGTGCACCTAAGATAGATAACCTCTAAAGTAAAAGAAGGTTATCCTAAGCTAGTAGTGGTGTGCACTGTAACATCCCCTGCTGCTTTATGGATTGATGACTGTCCCCACAAACCAACACGGGTCCTTTCAGCATGCTTTGTCCTCACTCGCACGCTTCCTAGGAAAACTTCCCAGGAGGTCACCCATCCCAAAATTACCCCAGGTCAAGCACGCTTAACTGTGGAGTTCTTTCAGTTTAGGCTACCGAAAAGAAGATGCATCTTGTTGATATAGGTAGTACGAATCAATTCATATAAGCCCTCCTCAACTGTATAGTCCCATACCTATACCGTCTTAGGATCCCTCTCATTCGGGTGTGTAATCGGTTCATTCATGTACCCCTCCGCTTAGAGGACCTTGCGAGGAGCCGCTCCTTGTCCGTGCCCTCTTTGCACCGGCGATCACTCCTCGTCCTCGTCCCCGGGCATTACATGCCCACCAGCTTCCGTCTGGTTCGTCCCCGAACCACACCGTACTAGGAGAGGTGCAAGCTCTGATACCATTTGTAACATCCCCTGCTGTTTTATGGATTGACGACTGAAAGAACTCCACAGTTAAGCGTGCTTGACCTGGGGTAATTTTGGGATGGGTGACCTCCTGGGAAGTTTTCCTAGGAAGCGTGCGAGTGAGGACAAAGCATGCTGAAAGGACCCGTGTTGGTTTGTGGGGACAGTCATCAATCCATAAAGCAGCAGGGGATGTTACAAATGGTATCAGAGCCTGCACCTCTCCCAAGATGCGGTGTGGTTCGGGACGAACCAGCGGAAGTCGGGTGGGCATGTAACGCCCGGGGGGCGAGGGCGAGTGATCGCCGGTGCAAAGAGGGCACGGACAAGGAGCGGCTCCTCGTAAGGTCCTCTAAGCGGAGGGGTACATGAATGAACTGATTACACACCCGAATGAGAGGGATCCCAAGATTGTATAGGTATGGGACTATACAGTTGAGGAGGGCTTATATGAATTGATTTGCACTACCTACACCAACAAGATGCATCTTCTTTTCGGTAGCCCAAACTGAGAGAACTCCACAGTTAAGCGTGCTTGACCTGGGGTAATTTTGGGATGGGTGACCTCCTGGGAAGTTTTCCCAGGAAGCGTGCGAGTGAGGACAAAGCATGCTGAAAGGACCCGTGTTGGTTTGTGGGGATAGTCGTCAATCCATAAAGCGGCGGGGATGTTACAAATGGTATCGAGCTTGCACCTCTCCCGATGCGGTGTGGTTCGGGGCGAACCAGGCGGAGCGAGTGGGCATGTAATGCCCGGGGACGAGGACGAGGAGTGATCGCCGGTGCAAAGAGGGCACGGACAAGGAGCGGCTCCTCGCAAGGTCCTCTAAGCGGAGGGGTACATGAATGAACTGATTACACACTCGAATGAGAGGGATCCTAAGACTGTATAGGTATGGGACTATACAGTTGAGGAGGGCTCATATGAATTGATTCGTACTACCTATATCAACAAGATGCATCTTCTTTTCGGTAGCCTAAACTGAAAGAACTCCACAGTTAAGCGTGCTTGACCTGGGGTAATTTTGGGATGGGTGACCTCCTGGGAAGTTTTCCCAGGAAGCGTGTGAGTGAGGACAAAGCATGCTGAAAGGACCCGTGTTGGTTTGTGGGGACAGTTGTCAATCCATAAAGCAGCAGGGGATGTTACATGCACACTGAAGACCCACCAAGAGATCTACTGCTGCTAGCCCTAAAAGGGTGGAACATATCCGATCCATGGCCAAAACTCGTCAGGAGTGGGCTCACGAAGTGGCTGAACATAGGCTCTACGCCGAGGGCAAATGGTTGGCCCCTGTGCCAACCTCAGCTGGGTGACCATCTCCTCACTACCCTCCCTCATCCGGCGGGAAGTAGGGGTAGAACTCTCGAAATATATGTGGGTAGGCGGGTTCTCGGATAGGTCAGTCTCTGAAAACCTCGAGTGGGGGGCATAATCCAAAAAATCATGAACGGTGAACACAGTGGTGTGCATGTGAAGGATTCTCTCATTGTGCATACATGCACGCTCAAAAACCATATCTTTGCCGTATGGGGAAGTTAGAGAGAAATAGTAGCTAGGTACGGTGTATGCAAATGGTCGTCCCACAAATAAAGACTTTGATAGAGTAGCATACCTCAAAATGGTAAGACCAATGGTCGGGGTCCAAATAGATCTCCCAAATAGGGGTGTCAATGAAGAGTACGAACGTCGTCATTGGAATCTGAAGACGTGATGGAAAGGAAGAGAGAGAGGGAGTGAGAATCTTTACTAAAGAATCTCAGTGGAGCATCCTCCTATCTAAGTGACATCATCAACGTCCCCAAGAACCTCGGGTTTATTATGAAATAGTGAGGATGCAAAGATTCATTTATTAAGTTCTAAAACATCAATTACCGAGGGTCGTTCCTCTTATCATGAGTCTTGTAATGAATGCATCATACTTCATTATGATATGCATGTCAATACCTTATGCAACATTTAACTTTATAGCATACATCTAACTTCATAGCAATCATGATATGCATAGAATATGGTTCATGAATGACATTCCATGGTTCTTTAGGTGACTTAAGTTAGTTCTTTTCACTCTTGGGGCCACCCTATTACTCTTCCCTTTTGAGAGTACTTCTTGGTTATGAGCTCATACCTCACTAGTCATCACTAGTGTGTACTTATCCATTTTGATAAGTTAAAGTCCCCACTTAATAAGTACGGGTTAGGGGGCAAGAATCACCTTTTCATCACCTATAGTTTAATGAGTCCAAAGGATCATTTTCTTATGTTTTAAGTCACCTTAAGTCTTAGCATGTTATAACAAGATGCAATACATAACTCATAAATGTCATAATTCTTCATATATTTCTAGCATATGCATCTCTAACGTTCCAAATAAAACTATAACATGCAAATGATGAATTCTATCTCTAAAGATCAATATCTCACATTAACTCATTATCTCAAATCATCAACACATAATTATTCCCTTAAATAGCCAAACCCCTAAATCGGGTAACTCTAATTATCAAATTATTTTCTTATGCATCTGAGGCACTAATTATCATCATTACCACTAATTATTAACCTCAAGAACATCATTAATCAAAGTTGGACAGCATAGGCAGTAAATGAATTTCTATGATTTATGGTGTTCTAGAAGTTGTGTTTTATGCCCTTTCCTATTACCGGCTTTCCCTATAATGCTAAAATTAATTCTTAGACCATTTATGAGTCATCCTCACTCAAGTAAACATGGTATAACGTGATTTTACAAACTTCAAAGGTGCTGGAATAGAATGCATAATTCGTTTCCTTAGGAGTTCTAAAAATCACATTTTCAATTCTTTTTAGTTACTATGCTTGCCTAAAGTGCCAAGAACAATTATCACATCAAGTAGCAAGGTATCTAACACATTAAAATCATCCAAATAGAATTTAAAGGTGCTGGAAAAAAAAAAGCAGAACCAAAAAGTAACAAGTCCCATGAGCACAAAATAAGGTATTCTTAGTAACTAAACTTCATACTTAAAATAACTTCTAAATCAAGAGATATAATATCAACAAATTATACTCTTAGGAACATAAATAATACTCCAAAAACAGTGGCAATACTTAAAGTAAACTTTATTTAACATTCTTGAGACTATCATTTCTTTCCAAAGGTATCATAAAACACAAGTCTTGAAACAAAGTATAAAGAGAACCACACCATATTCTTTATTTTATACCCAAGAGCTCCTATCTAGAGTGAACTATAGAACGTCCCAGCCTTTAAGATTGACAAGGGTAAGTTTTGGGCTCTTTGAAAACCAAGTGATATATTTTTTTAAGTAGAACTTTTAGTGAGCTACCTCACATTTTCATCAAGCTTTGTAAAAAGTAAAACTCAAGCTCTAGAGGTCTCATTATGATGAACTCACAGTCATCATCTAGAAACTCTTATCATCAAGCTATTGTGAGAAATCAACAAAGTCTTAAAGGCCAAGATGCATAAGAAAAGAAAAAAGAAGAAACCAAAATGATAAAGTATTGGGGTTCATCAAAACATCATTTCAAACCAAGAATAAAGCTTAACAAAGCAAGGAAATAATTTTCAAAACAACTCCCTACCAAAGGTATGTTTTCTTGGAGGTGAAAAAGACTTGATCTTGAGGGAAAGATGAAAGAAAAATCTTTCTTGGGGCTTGAAGATGTTTCAGCCAAGGAGAAAAAGAAAGAAGAAAAGTTGTGTTTCTTGAGTTTGATCTTTGGAAAGGTAAGGCCAAGTGTTTGGGAGGTAGTGTATGGTTGAGAAGTGGTGGTTCTTTGTGAGCAAGAAGAAGATGAAAAGAACTCTTGAACTTTTGAGAGGAAAAGAGAGAACTTGGAATTACTATTTGAAGCTAAACTTAGCAAATGAACAAAGGGTAACCAAGTCCATCTTGGTATGGTATTTATAGAGAAATGAGAGGGGAGGAGTCCGCGGCCTCATGGAGCATGAGGTGAGAGAATTTGCTTCATGTAGGCATGGTGAGGTATGGTGGTGAGTAAGGGTAAGCATGGTCTCAAGTATGGCTCCAAGCATAGCCAAGTATGGCCTTTGAGTGTTCATTTTGAATTAAAATAAATTGAATCTTTTGAATGGAGGAGGAGGAGTAGCCGGCGGCCTTCTTCTTAATTAAGGGAAGAAATCACAATTTTAATGGGTATTTGGAGTGAGCTTAGGGGTAGTATTTGATTAGGTCAAAGATTAGAGAGTGGCGACTAAGTGTTTAGGTAAGTAAGTAGGTAATTAGGATCATGTAAGACTAAATTAGGAGGTGGTCTTTCTAAATTAATGAAGTTAAACTTCATTAGCTTGGAATCCAATGCCAACAGGTCCCTTGATTTAGGGAAATAGGTGAGAGAAAACTCTATTCATAGATATCTTTCTTAAAGAATTAAAACTAGAAAAGAGTTTTGAGTTTCCATAAGCAATCTTAGGTCCTAATTAATCTCAAATAATTATTTTGGCCTCAGATTAATTATCAAAATTAATTAATCTTTAATTAGAGCCTAATTTTTCTTAGGTTTTGCTAATGACATCATTAAACCCAAAATGCACTATGTAGGGGCAAAAATCGTAATTTTTCTCAAAAACTGCCTGGGAAGTCCGGGACTTAAACAAACCTTAAATATGCCTTGAAAACATAGTTTTAGATTTCCGGGCGAAGTTCAGGTCAAATCAGAATTCAAAATCGTACTTAATCATAGCAAGGGTATTTTGGTCATTTTTGCGCAGAAACCTAATCCCCTTCTAACATTTCAACTGTAACACCCTAATAGAACCCCACTATACTTAAGTTCACATTTGGATTCTATTAGTTGTCACTTATGCCTTGCATTTATTTTCTTTTGAAATTATCTTAGAAAAATAGTGGAAGTTTTTTTTTTCTTTAAATAAATTAATTTTTTGAAAACTTAAGCCTGTAACGAGAAGTAAAATACATAGCGCTTTTATGGATAATAATCAAGTTACATTGCGCACTTAATTAAATAAGCGGAATAAGAGACTAAGTGTAGAACTATTATCACATAAACTGGAATATAATCACTTAATACATAAGTCACAACAGGGCATATATCATACTGATAAGTTATTACAAATAACAATATAAGTTCTACTATTACTAATTGTTTCTCACAAACTATAATGTAACTAAAGCTCGGAATGCTCCTACTTGAAAGGTTTGAAATCTTCACGCGCTACCTCCTTCCTCAGCTACAGCTTCGTTGCTTTAGGTGGACACGTCTATCTTTGGCAACGATAACGGAAAATAAACATAGGAGTGAGAAATACATGATTTCTCAGTAGGAGTTCCTACTTGTACTAAAAGTGTCATCGTTGTCGTCCCAGTCACTTCGGGTTTATTATAAAAAGGTGAGCAGTAAGGATTCAATTATCAAACTTTCACAAACGTGATTAGTCAAGTGCGATTACTTTTAAACTAATCTTGAACATTAGCAGAAATATCTATTCAGTATTTCATCAAGCATACATATAAGCATATCATGTAAAACCACTAATAAGCAATAATCATTTAGGAGCTGCATGCATTTCATGATTACTCATCCTCATCATTCACTTGTTTAGTGATCATCATCTTTCATTTATTTCATCAACATATTTCTTAATTACTCACGGGATGAATGCATCAATGCCTTAGACCATCCTAAAGGGTAATGAGCTCATACCATGGCCGTCGCCACAACCTTTTGGTTTTCTTTCCGTTGCCATGATCTCAACGGTTTAGGGGGTTAAGCCGTGAGTTTAGCTCAAGTCCACTTTTCCAGACTATCATTGCTACTTTTTTAGGTTTTACTTTTATTCTCACTGAGTGAAATCATCAATACCTTAATCCTCAAAGAGGATTAAGCAGTGAGTTGGTCTATTTATTATTTCATTTGAAACATGAATGTATGCACATTAATAAATCATGGCACAGTCAATCATTTTATCATTATCATTTCATATCTCATCAATACATTCACATTTCTGTATATTGTAACATCCCCTACTGCTTTATGGATTGACGACTGTCCCCACAAACCAACACGGGTCTTTTCAGCATGCTTTGTCCTCACTCGCACGCTTCCTGGGAAAACTTCCCAGGAGGTCACCCATCCCAAAATTACCCCAAGTCAAGCACGCTTAACTGTGGAGTTCTTTCAGTTTAGGCTACCGAAAAGAAGATGCATCTTGTTGATATAGGTAGTACAAATCAATTCATATAAGCCCTCCTCAACTGTATAGTCCCATACCTATACAGTCTCAGGATCCCTCTCATTCAGGTGTGTAATCGGTTCATTCATGTACCCCTCCGCTTAGAGGACCTTGCGAGGAGCCGCTCCTTGTCCGTGCCCTCTTTGCACCGGCGATCACTCCTCGTCCTCGTCCCCGGGCATTACATGCCCACCAGCTTCCGCCTGGTTCGTCCCCGAACCACACCGTACTGGGAGAGGGGCAAGCTCTGATACCATTTGTAACATCCCCAAAGTTATAACTAAGAATCTTAATTATCGATAGTAAAACTAAGAGAATCTGGACAAATGTTATGAAACACAACAAATAGACTACTTAAGTATGTCTAGAGAAAAATGCAAAGAATTACGAAAATGCCATCCTTAGTAGAAATTACGAAAATGCCCTTGCTATGTAAAGGAAATTACCAAACTATCCTTGCCTTATTAAATGACAAAGATACCCTTACTCTATGAATGAAATTACAAGAATATCCACTAACATCTTTGCATAAAACATGGAAACATGTTTGCATAAAACATGGAGCATTTTCATCCAACATGTTTGCATAAAACATGGAAACGTGTTTGCACAAAATATGGAAACGTGTTTGCACAAAACATGGAAACGTGTTTACACAAAACAAGGAGCATTTTCATCCCAAAATTCAGCCAACATGTTTCCATAAATCGTGCTCCAAGTGCTTTCCATCTTCTGTTTTTTTTCTCTAATCTTTCCACTATAAATACTCCTCAAACTCTCTTCAATTCAGAAACTCCCTAAGTGTTCTTTCTTTCTTATTCTATCATTCTTCTTATGTTCTTCAAAAACTTCTCTTGATCCTCTAAACTTCATCCAAACACTTCAATCCTAAGTCCAAACTTTCACTAGCCCTCACAAGAGTTACAATCTTTAACTCTAGTGAGAAATATTTTCTTAAGCATTCAAGTTCTAGAGCCAAGATTCAAGGAGGGTCATCCACTCCAAAGACTCTTGTTCGAAGCTTAAGGAAGAAGAGAAGGACCCTTTTTAGACCCTACACAAGAGGTAGGAGCTTCACCTTTAATTGTTCAAGCATTGTTGGCTTCTAACCTTGATAGAATGCCTCAAGTTTGAGTTATTGTCAAAAGTTTTAAATGATTATTTCAAAAATATATTTTTAGAAATATGACATGTTCTATTCTGTTATGAGTACCTTTATGATGTTATCAAACTCAAATATAACTTGAAAAGATTGTATGTGAAACCTGATTTAATAAAGGTAACTTAAGACATGAAAATGGTAGGTGCTGGAATTTCTAGTTGTTTCTGGCAGCAGGTACTTCGAAAGCTACTGTTCATAAAATATCAAGTATCTCGAAATTAAAATAATTTTAATGTAGACTAGACTCATTATAGAACACTCTCCAAAAAGAATCACCCAAAACGGAGTTTTCTAGCTCAAGATATAAATTTTTAAAGTAGAGCCTAAGACTGAAACTTTAAATCTGACCTTGTAGTAGTAAAATAGATGTAACTCACTCTAGAAAAATGCAAATGGACTGATTTCAACTTTGTTGGAGAGCTAACACATATAGGAATACACCCATGTATGTTATGTATAAAGCTTTGTACCACGTAAATATATAATGAGAAATAAATTTCGGGATAGTGTACTGTGAAAGTGCAGTTTGGAAAGGTTCTGGCTAAGGAAAGACTTTGTATTTAAACATGTCCATTGTGACCCACCTCTCTTTCCTGGGAACCCTCCTATGCATGGTTTATAGTTGATTTACACTATTCCAAAGATGTAAATGCTAAAATTTGATGAGTTAGGAATTTGGAACTACCTTTACTAAGCTGAGATAACAAGTATATAGAGAATTATAAACTTTCTTCTAAAAGATGTCAAAACTATAAATAAAAGAATCAAGTCTTGTAAAGAGAGAATTTTAAGAATTTAAGTAGAATAATAATCTTCAAGAGTTATATGAAAGTCATAATAAAAATATATAAAGAACCTATAATAATATTTTGAAGTGCATTAATGTATTAATGGAATGCTAAGAGTACAAAGAACACTAAGAGAAAAAGATAATACTAAAACATCCATTACCTCTTACGAACACTAGGAACTCAACTTGATAACTTTGGTTGGTTAATATGAATCATCTATGAAAGTGTTTACTATGAGATTTACATGATATTGTCCATGTTTTATGAAGTGATTTATAGTAATGTGAATGTATGGTGATGAATTATGAAATGATGAGGATGAATGATTGATTGCCCAGGATTTATTGTGATTACATGATAATATGCATACATTCATTTTCCTAAAGTAATAATAAAAGTAAAGTTTGAAAAAGTAGCAATGAAAGTCTGGAAAAGTGGACTTGAGCTAAACTCACGGCTTAACCCCCTAAACCGTTGAGATCACGGCAATGGAAAGGAAACCAAAAAAGGTTGTGGCGGCGGCCCACGGTATGAGCTCATTACCCTTTTAGGGTGGTCTAAGGCATTGATGCATTCATCCCGTGAGTAATTAAGAAATATGTTGATGTAATAAATGAAAGATGATGATCACTAAACAAGTGAATGTTGAGGATGAGAAATCATGAAATGCATGCAGCTCCTAAATGATTATTGCTTATTAGTGGTTTTACATGATATGCTTATATGTATGCTTGATGAAATCTTGAATGAATATTTACGCTAATGTTCAAGATTAGTTTAAAAGTAGCGCACTTGACTAATCACGTTTGTGAAAGTTTGATAATTGAATCCTTTCTGTTCACCTTTTTATAATAAACCCGAAGTGATTTGGGGCGACAACGATGACACTTTTAGTACAAGTAGGAACTCCTCTTGAGAAATCATGTATTTCTCACTCCTATGTTTATTTTCGTTGTCGTTACCGAGAGGCAGGCGTGTCCACCTAAAGCAACGAGGCCGTGGCGAGGAAGGAGGTAACCGTGAAGATTTCAAACCGTTCAAGTAGGAGCATTCCGAGCTTTAGTTACATTATAGTTTGTGAGAAACAATTAGTAATAGTAAAACTTATATTGTTATTTGTAATAACTTATCAGTATGATATATGCCCTGTTGTGACTTATGTATTAAGTGATTATATTCCAGTTTATGTGATAATTGTTCTACACTTAGTCTTTTATTCCGCT
The DNA here is from genome assembly GCA_031216105.1 of Dalbergia cultrata. NCBI lineage: Eukaryota > Viridiplantae > Streptophyta > Magnoliopsida > Fabales > Fabaceae > Dalbergia > Dalbergia cultrata. The sequence goes on along the minus strand of CM062346.1, from coordinate 40,220,215 downwards.
TATTTAATTAAGTGCGCAATGTAACTTGATTATTATCTATAAAGCGCTATGTATTTCACTTCTCGTTACAGGCTTAAGTTTTCAAAAAAATTAATTTATTTTAAAAAAAAAACTTCCATTATTTTTCTAAGTTAATTTCAAAAGAAAATTAATACAAGGCATAAGTGACAACTAATAGAATCCAAATGTGAACTTAAGCACAGTGGGGTTCTATTAGGGTGTTACATATATCACTTCATGTAACATAGACAATATCATGTAAATCTCATAGTAAACATGTAACACCCTAATAGAACCCCACTGTGCTTAAGTTCACATTTGGATTCTATTAGTTGTCACTTATGCCTTGTATTAATTTTCTTTTGAAATTAACTTAGAAAAATAATGGAAGTTTTTTCTTTAAATAAATTAATTTTTGAAAACTTAAGCTCAGAACGAGAAGTGAAATACATAGCGCTTTTATAGATAATAATCAAGTTACATTGCGCACTTAATTAAATAAGCGGAATAAAAGACTAAGTGTAGAACAATTATCACATAAACTGGAATATAATCACTTAATACATAAGTCACAACAGGGCATATATCATACTGATAAGTTATTACAAATAACAATATAAGTTCTACTATTACTAATTGTTTCTCACAAACTATAATGTAACTAAAGCTCGGAATGGTCCTACTTGAACGGTTTGAAATCTTCACGTGCTACCTCCTTCCTCAGCTACGGCCTCGTTGCTTTAGGTGGACACATCTGTCTCTGGTAACGACAACGGAAAATAAACATAGCAGTGAGAAATACATGATTTCTCAAGAGGAGTTCCTACTTGTTCTAATAGTGTCTTCGTTGTCGTCCCAGTCACTTCGGGTTTATTATAAAAGGTGAACAGTAAGGATTCAATTATCAAACTTTCACAAACGTGATTAGTCAAGTGCAGTTACTTTTAAACTAATCTTGAACATTAGCAGAAATATTCATTCAGTATTTCATCAAGCATACATATAAGCATGTCATGTAAAACCACAAATAAGCAGTAATCATTTAGGAGCTGCATGCATTTCATGATTACTCATCCTCAACATTCACTTGTTTAGTGATCATCATCTTTCATTTATTTCGTCAACATATTTCTTAATTACTCACGGGATGAATGCATCAATGCCTTAGACCACCCTAAAAGGGTAATGAGCTCATACCATGGCCGTCGCCATAACCTTTTTGGTTTTCATTCCGTTGCCGTGATCTCAACGGTTTAGGGGGTTAAGCCATGAGTTTAGCTCAAGTCCACTTTTCCAGACTTTCATTGCTACTTTTTCAAACTTTACTTTTATTATTTCTTTTGGAAAATGAATGTATGCATATTATCATGTAATCACAATAAACCCTGGGCAATCAATCATTCATCCTCATCATTTCATAATTCATCACCATACATTCACATTACTATAAATCACTTCATAAAACATGGACAATATCATGTAAATCTCATAGTAAACACTTTCATAGATAATTCATATTAACTAACCAAAGTTATCAAGTTGAGTTCCTAGTGTTCGTAAGAGGTAATGGATGTCTTAGTATTATCTTTTTCTCTTAGTGTTCTTTGTACTCTTAGCATTCCATTAATACATTAATGCACTTCAAAATATTATTATAGGTTCCTTATATATTTTTATTATGACTTTCATATAACTCTTGAAGATTATTATTCTACTTAAATTCTTAAAATTCTCTCTTTACAAGACTTGATTCTTTTATTTATAGTTTTGACATCTTTTAGAAGAAAGTTTATAATTCTCTGTATACTTGTTATCTCAGCTTAGTAAAGGTAGTTCCAAATTTCTAACTCATCAAATTTTAGCATTTACATCTTTGGAATAGTGTAAATCAACTGTAAACCATGCATAGGAGGGTTCCCAGGAAAGAGAGGTGGGTCACAATGGACATGCTTAAATACCAAGTCTTTCCTTAGCTTAACCTTTCCAAACTGCACTTTCACAGTACACTATCCCGAAATTTATTTCTCATTCTGTATTTATGTGGTACAAAGCTTTATACATAACATACATGGGTGTATTTCTATATGTGTTAGCTCTCCAACAAAGTTGAAATCAGTCCATTTTCATTTTTCTAGAGTGAGTTACATCTATTTTACTACTACAAGGTCAGATTTAAAGTTTCAGTCTTAGGCTCTACTTTAAAAATTTATATCTTGAGCTAGAAAACTCCGTTTTGGGTGATTCTTTGTGGAGAGTGTTCTATAATGAGTCTAGTTTATAGTAAAATTATTTTAATTTCGAGATACTTGATATTTTATGAACAGTAGCTTTCGAAGTACCTGCTGCCAGAAACAACTAGAAATTCCAGCACCTACCATTTTCATGTCTTAAGTTACCTTTATTAAATCAGGTTTCACATACAATCTTTTCAAGTTATATTTGAGTTTGATAACATCATAAGGGTACTCATAACAAAATAGAACATGTCATATTTCTAAAAATATATTTTTCAAATAATCATTTAAAACTTTTGACAATAACTCAAACTTGAGGCATTCTATCAAGGTTAGAAGCCAACAATACTTGAACAATTAAAGATGAAGCTCCTACCTCTTGTGTAGGGTCTAAAAGGGTCATTCTCTTCTTCCTTAAGCTTTGAACAAGAGTCTTTGGAGTGGATGACCCTCCTTGAATCTTGGCTCTAGAACTTGAATGCTTAAGAAAATATTTCTCACTAGAGTTAAAGATTGTAACTCTTGTGAGGGCTAGTGAAAGTTTGGACTTAGGATTTAAGTGTTTGGATGAAGTTTAGAGGATCAAGAGAAGTCTTTGAAGAACATAAGAAGAATGATAGAATAAGAAAGAAAGAACACTTAGGGAGTTTTTGAATTGAAGAGAGTTTGAGGAGTATTTATAGTGGAAAGATTAGAGAAAAAAACAGAAGAAGGAAAGCACTTGGAGCATGATTTATGGAAACATGTTGGCTGAATTTTGGGATGAAAATGCTCCTTGTTTTGTGCAAACACGTTTCCATGTTTTGTGCAAACACGTTTCCATGTTTTGTGCAAACACGTTTCCATGTTTTGTGCAAACACGTTTCCATGTTTTATGCAAACATGTTGGATGAAAATGCTCCATGTTTTATGCAAACATGTTTCCATGTTTTATGCAAACATGTTTCCATGTTTTGTGCAAAGATGTTAGTGGATATTTTTGTAATTAGACAATGATAGTGGTATTCTTGTAATTCCATTCATAGAGTAAGGGTATCTTTGTCATTTAATAAGGCAAGGGTAGTTTGGTAATTTCCTTTACATAGCAAAGGCATTTTCGTAATTTTCACTAAGTGATGGCATTTTCGTAATTCTTCGCATTTTTCTCTAGACATACTTAAGTAGACTATTTGTTGTGTTTCATAACATTTGTCCCGATTCTCTTGGTTTTGCTATCGCTAATTAATATTTATCTTAGTTATAAATTTGGGGATGTTACAAAACATTCTCATAGATAATTCATATGAAGCAACCTAAGTTATCAAGTTAGGTCTCTAGTGTTCCTAATAGGTTATGGATATCATAGTATTATCTTTTTCTCTTAGTCTTCTTTGTACTCTTAGCATTTCCATTAATACATTAATACCCTTTAAGATATTTTTAGAGGTTCTTTATATATTTTTATTATGACTTTTATATATATCTCCTGAAGATTATTATTCTACTTAAATCCTTAAAATTATCTCTTTACAAGACTTGAATATTTTATTTAGAGTTCTGACATCTTTTAGAATAAAATTTGCAGCACTAACATCTTAGATTAGTGTAAATCAACTGTAAATTGTGCATAGTAGGATTCCCAGAAAAGAGAGGTGAGTCACAATGGACACGCTTAAATACCAAGTCTTTCCTTAGCCAGAACCTTTCCAAATTGCACTCTCACAGTATCACGCTACCTTCAAGACTTTCTCAGCACACTGTCCCGAAAATATATCTCTCATTCTGTATTTTCGTGGTGTAAAACTTTATGCATAGCATACATAAGTGTGTTTGTAGATGTGTTAGCTTTTTTACAAAGTTGAAATCAATCCATTTGCATTTTTCTAGAGTGAGTTACACCTATTTTACTACTATAAGGTCAGATTAAGAGTTTCAGTCTTAGGCTCTACTTTAAAAATTTATATCTTGGGCTAAGAAACTCCGTTTTAGGTGATTCTTTTTGGAGAGTGTTCTACAATGAGTCTAGTTTATAATAAAAATATTTTCATTTCGAGATCCTTCATATTTTATGAACACTAAGTTTTGAAGTAACTACTGCCAGAAATAACTAGAAATTCCAGTACCTGCCATGTTCATGTCTTAAGTTATCTTTATTAACTCAAGTTTCACATACAATCTTTTAAGTTATATTTGAGTTTGATAACATCATAAAAGTACTCATAGCAGAATAGAACATGTTGTGGATCACCCTCCTTGAATCTTGGATCTAGAACTTGAGTGCTTAAGAAAATATTTCTCACTAGAGTTAAAGATTGTAACTCTTGTGAGGGCTAGTGAAAGTTTGGACTTAGGATTTAAGTGTTTGGATGAAGTTTAGAGGAACAAGAGAAGTCTTTGAAGAACATAAGAAGAATGATAGAATAAGAAAGAAAGAATACTTAGGGAGTTTCTAAATTGAAGAGAGTTTGAGGAGTATTTATAGTGGAAAGATTAGAGAAAAAACAAAAGAAGGAAAGCACTTGGAGCATGATTTATGGAAACATGTTGGCTGAATTTTGGGATGAAAATGCTCCTTGTTTTGTGCAAACATGTTTCGATGTTTTATGCAAACATGTTAGATGAAAATGCTCTATGTTTTGTGCAAAGATGTTAGTGGAGATTTTCTAACCTTTAGTGCATGTATGTGATTCAGAAATGTGTATGCTATATGTGGTTAAATTGTTGTGTTATCATCTTAATCCAATGGCTTAGATTCATTCTTGTCTAATCCAATGGCTTAGATTTCTTTAACTAAGACAAGGATATTTTTGTAATTAGACAATCATAGTGGTATTCTTGTAATTCCTTTCATAGAGTAAGGGTATCTTCGTCATTTAATAAGGCAAGGGTAGTTTGGTAATTTCCTTTACATAGCAAGGGCATTTTCATAATTTCCACTAAGTGATGGCATTTTCGTAATTCTTTGCATTTTTCTCTAGACATACTTAAGTAGTCTATTTGTTGTGTTTCATAACATTTGTTCAGATTCTCTTGGTTTTGCTATCGCTAATTAAGATTAATATTTATCTTAGTTATAAATTTGGGGATGTTACATTTCTCCCATTCTTATTAAAAATTTTGCCCTCAAAATTTGATACTTGTGAATAGGTTTGGAAATTCTTTTCGCATATCTTCCTCGAGCTCCCATGTGTACTATTCCATTCCATCTTGTCCCCAGGCTACTCGGACCAGAGATACAGATTTGTTTCTCAGCTGCTTGATGTCATGATCCACGATCCTCATTGGTGGTAATTCAAAAGTTAAGTCATCTTTTAATTGTATAGTTTTTGGCTCAAACACATGACTGGGGTCTGACTGATACTTTCTCAATTGGGACACATGAAAAACATTGTGTAGGTTAGACAAATTTGGAGGTAATGCAATTTGGTAGGCGGAGGGACCTACCTTTTTGAGGATTTGGAAGGGTCCTAAGAATCTAAGGCTTAGCTTTTTGACTTTCATTGCACGACCTATACCTGTGGTAGGAGTAATTCGCAAGAATATGTGTTCTTCTTCTTGAAATTCGAGAGGTTTCCTTCTCTTGTCAGCATAGCTCTTCTGCCTACTCTGAGCAGTGAGGATTCTTTCCCTAATTCTCCTTATTTGTTTGGTTGTCTCTTCTACCAAATCAGGGCCCAAAATACTTTGCTCTCCCAGGTCACACCAACAAAGTGGTGATTGACACTTTCTACCATACAAAGCCTTATAGGGTGCCATCCCAATGCTAGTGTGGTAACTATTATTATATGCAAACTCAATCAATGGAAGCTGTTTGTCCCAACTTTTTGGCTGGTCTAAGACACATGCTCTTAGCATATCCTCAAGGGTTTGAATTGTTCTTTCTGATTGTCCATCAGTTTGAGGGTGATATGCAGTGCTTAGACACAATCTTGAACCTAATGCCTTTTGCAAAGCTCCCCAAAATCTTGAGGTGAACCTTGGATCCCTATCTGAAATAATGGTTTTGGGTACTCCATGGAGCCTTATTATCTCTTGGATGTATAGCTGAGCTAACTTTTCCAAAGGGTAATTTGCTCGAATGGGTAAAAAGTGAGCAGATTTGGTCAATCTATCCACAATTACCCATATGGAGTCATGTCTGGTAGGTTTTCTTGGCAATCCTATCACGAAATCCATGGATATTCCTTCCCACTTCCATTCTGGGATTTCGAGAGGTTGCAGCGCTCCCGAGGGTTTTTTATGCTCTATCTTCACTTTTTGGCATACCAAACATTTTTGCACTATATTTGCTATATCTGCTTTCATCTTTGGCCACCAGAACATCTTTTTTAGGTCATGGTACATCTTGGTTATACCGGGGTGTACACTAAATTGACTCTTGTGGGCTTCTTCCAAAATGCTAGCTCTCAATCCTTCTTTTACAGGTACACAAATTCTCCTTTGGTATCTCCACACTCCTTCCTTATCCTGGACAAACTCTTTCAACTTTCCTGCTTCGACAAGGGTTAAGGTTCTAAGGAAATCCTCATCTTCCCTTTGGGCTTGAATTATTTGATCCTTAAATCTACTGGTTACACTTAGTTGGCTTAACCGAATTTGTTCTGAAGTCCTCCTATATCCTAAGTTGAGGTTCCTAAAATCTTCTATCAGCTCATTTTCTTTCACCATGAGCCAAGCGGCATGCAAGGACTTACGACTCAAAGCGTCTGCTACCACATTTGTCTTTCCTGGGTGGTAGTTCAACCCAAAGTCATAGTCCTTGAGAAACTCCATCCAACGCCTTTGTCTCATATTGAGTTCCTTTTGGTTGAAGAGGTATTTCAGACTTTTGTGGTCAAAAAAGACTTCAAACCTTACACCATAAAGATGATGTCTCCAGATTTTTAAGGCAAAGACAATAGCCGCTAGCTCTAAGTCATGGGTTGGGTAATTAACTTCATGGGGTTTGAGCTGTCTAGAGGCATAGGCTACTACATTCCTATTTTGCATCAAAACACATCCTAGTCCTCTTCCCGAGGCATCACAATACACCTCAAATTTTTCTTTTGAGTCAGGTAGGATTAGGACAGGGGTAGTGGTCAACTTCTTCTTTAGTTCTTGGAAACTCTCTTCACATTTTGGGCTCCATATAAAAGCTGAATTCTTCCTTGTTAGCTTAGTGAGGGGTAAGGTAATTTGGGAAAAGCCTCTAATGAACCTTCGGTAGTAACCGGCTAGCCCTAGAAAACTCGTAATCTCCTTCACAGTGGTAGGCGTTTCCTATTGTTGCACCGCTTCTATCTTACTTGGGTCTACTGCTATTCCCCCATGTGACACTACATGACCTAAGAACTTAACTTCCTTCATCCAAAATTCACACTTGGACAACTTTGCATAAAGTTTCTTGTTCCTCAACACCTCCAACACCACTTGTAAGTGTTCTTCATGCTCTTCTTCAGTTCTAAAGTAAACTAGAATGTCATCGATGAACACTATTACAAACTTGTCCAAGTATGGTCTAAATATCCTATTCATGTAGTCCATAAACACTGCTGGTGCATTGGTTAACCCAAACGACATCACATTAAACTCATAATGTCCATATCTAGTCCGAAAGGCTATCTTTGATATGTCCTCCTCCTTCACTCGAATCTGGTGGTATCCTGATCGCAGATCTATCTTGGAAAAAACTTGGGCTCCTCTTAATTGGTCCATGAGGTCATTTATTCTAGGCAAAGGGTATTTATTTTTTATAGTCACTTTGTTTAGCGGCATATAATCCACACATAATCGCATACTCCCATATTTCTTCTTGACAAATAGCGCTGGGGCTCCCCATGGTGAAGCACTGGGCCTAATGAATTTCTTCTGTAGTAGTTCCTCTAATTGCTTCTTTAATTCTGTTAACTTGGCCAATGGCATCCTATAAGGAGCTATAGATATGGGTCCTATTCCCGATACCAAATCTATAGAAAACTCAATCTCCCTTTTTGGAGGAAATTCAGGTATGTCATCAGGAAAAACATCTGAGAATTCTTTTACTACAAGGATCTTTTCTAGAGCTTGCTCCACTTCTTTCTCACTTGTCATTAGGAAGACATATCCTCGCTTTTCATTCCTACTATCCCCCATGATAATGGAGTTTAGGTATAGTCATACCTTTCTATCAAGTTTAGAGGGATTGGGTAAAGATGGTTTAGGAAGAAATATTAGTGACTTATTTGCACAATGTAGTAGTAACACACGGTTAGCCGAAAGCCAATCTATGCCCAAGATTACATCAAAACCAGACAAGGGTAGACAAACTAAATCATGATGAAAAATCCTATCTGCTACCTCAAATTCACAATTTAGGCAGGCTTGATCAGTTCTAACAGTATTTATAGTGGGTGTAGAGACAACTAAGATGATTTTTAAGTCAAATATATATAACCTCAACTTATTAGCACAATCATATGAAATGAATGAATGTGTTGCGCCAGAATCTAACAATACAATTAAGGGTTTTCCATTAATTATACACTTACCTTGAATCAGATCATCAGATTCTGAGGGCATCTCAGCAGTGATAGCAAACACGCGTCCCTGTGCCTTAGGCTTGAGTGTAGAGGACTGATTGAACTTTAGGCACTCTCTAGAATAGTGTCCTGCCTGTCCACACCGATAACAAACATTTTTACCAAATCTGCATTCCCCTCCATGTATCTTTCCACAAGTGGCACAAGGGGGTCTAGTCATACATTCAGGGATAGTAGCCATCCTAGGTCGATTAACAGCTTGTGTCCTGGGTTGATTCATCATAGGGTGTTGGGGTTGTTTCCCTTTAAATCCACCTCCTTGGTAGGGTTTCTTGTGAGGGGGTGGGAACCCTTGGTGACCTTGTTGAGCTGACCTCTTCCTATAACATCCCCTGCTGCTTTATGGATTGACGGCTGTCCCCACAAACCAACATGGGTCTTTTCAGCATGCTTTGTCCTCACTCACACGCTTCCTAGGAAAACTTCCCAGGAGGTCACCCATCCCAAAATTACCCCAGGTCAAGACGCTTAACTGTGGAGTTCTTTCAGTTTGGGCTACCGAAAAGAAGATGCATCTTGTTGGTATAGGTAGTGCAAATCAATTCATATAAGCCCTCCTCAACTGTATAGTCCCATACCTATACAATCTTAGGATCCCTCTTATTCTGGTGTGTAATCGGTTCATTCATGTACCCCTCCGCTTAGAGGACCTTGCGAGGAGCCGCTCCTTGTCCGTGCCCTCTTTGCACCGGTGATCACTCCTCGTCCTCGTCCCCGGGCGTTACATGCCCACCAGCTTCAGCCTGGTTCGTCCTCGAACCACACCGTACTGGGAGAGGTGCAGGCTCTGATACCATTTGTAACATCCCCTGCTGCTTTATGGATTGACGATTGTCCCCACAAACCAACACGGGTCTTTTCAGCATGCTTTGTCCTCACTCACACGCTTCATAGGAAAACTTCCCAGGAGGTCACCCATCCCAAAATTACCCCAGGTCAAGCACGCTTAACTATGGAGTTATTTCATTTTGGGCTACCGAAAAGAAGATGCATCTTGTTGGTATAGGTAGTGCAAATCAATTCATATAAGCCCTCCTCAACTGTATAGTCCCATACCTATACAATCTTAGGATCCCTCTCATTCGGGTGTGTAATCGGTTCATTCATGTACCCCTCCGCTTAGAGGACCTTGCGAGGAGCCGCTCCTTGTCCGTGCCCTCTTTGCACCGGTGATCACTCCTCGTCCTCGTCCCCGGGCGTTACACCTCCTATTCTCTTCAACTCGGTGGGCAACTAGCTGGCGATTGCAACTCTCAGCCACTTGGCTTTTGCTGACTAAAAATGCATAGTCAGTGACCTCCAGTGGAGCCACAGATGCCAAAATGTCTGGCCTCAAACCAGTCTCATATTTCATGCATTTCCAAGCCTCGTTGGGATCCCTTTGGTAGCTAGTTGAGTGTTTGATCAGTTCTTCAAACTTAGCTGTGTACTTAGCCACACTTCGATTTCCCTGTGTCAGCAACAGAAATTCTACTTCCTTTGCCTTCTTAACCGGATCTGGAAAATATTTCTTATGGAATGTAGCATAGAAAACCTCCCACGTAATCTGTATGTCAGCACTTTCGAGCAAGCCCTTTGCACCCTTCCACCACGTGGCAGCCTCTCCTTTCAGCATATAAGTAGAGAATGCACCTTTTGTTCATCAGAGCATTCTACCACTGAGAAAACCTTCTCCATCTCTTGAATCCATCTGTCAACTATTTCGGGGTTAGTTGTCCCATTGAATTCTGGAGGTCCAACCTTCTTGAATTCTGAGAATTTTCAATGTTCTTGGTTCCCAACTGACTCCTCTGACTTCCTATTCATTTGCTTCATCATCACTGTTGCTTGTGCTTGCATGCCCTAGCTATCTCCTGGAGTGCATTTGCCAGTTCATCACGATTACCTCCACCGCGTGCCCCATGCATACGTCTGTTTGCTGCCATTAGTTCCTAGACAAACCAAACAACAATCATCGAGTTGATCAGGCTCAATACTATAGCTAAGCATGTTAGCAACTATGGCAGTATCACAAGACGATCATGCATTTCTAAATCCTATATCCCATCATACAGATAAGATTAATAGCATGATATCATAAATAGAAGCATAGTCAGTCCATTCCTCAGGCTTAAATAGGATGAACTGCTCTGATACCATAATTTAACACCCTAATAGAACCCCACTATGCTTAAGTTCACATTTGGATTCTATTAGTTGTCACTTATGCCTTGCATTTATTTTTTTTTTAAATTAACTTAGAAAAATAGTGGAAGTTTTTTTTTCTTTAAATAAATTAATTTTTTGAAAACTTAAGCCTGTAACGAGAAGTGAAATACATAGCGCTTTTATAGATAATAATTAAGTTACATTGCGCACTTAATTAAATAAGTGGAATAAGAGACTAAGTGTAGAACTATTATCACATAAACTGGAATATAATCACTTAATACATAAGTCACAACAGGGCATATATCATACTGATAAGTTATTACTAATAACAATATAAGTTCTACTATTACTAATTGTTTCTCACAAACTATAATGTAACTAAAGCTCGGAATGCTCCTACATGAAAGGTTTGAAATCTTCACGCGCTACCTCCATCCTCAGCTACAGCTTCGTTGCTTTAGGTGGACACGTCTGTATCTGGCAACGACAATGGAAAATAAACATAGGAGTGAGAAATACATGATTTCTCAGTAGGAATTCCTACTTGTGCTAAAAGTGTCATCGTTGTCATCCCAGTCACTTCGGGTTTATTATAAAAAGGTGAACAGGTAAGGATTCAATTATCAAACTTTCACAAACATGATTAGCCGAAGTGCAATTACTTTTAAACTAATCTTGAACATTAGCAGAAATATCCATTCAGTATTTCATCAAGCATACATATAAGCATATCATGTAAAACCACTAATAAGCAATAATCATTTAGGAGCTGCATGCATTTCATGATTACTCATCCTCATCATTCACTTGTTTAGTAATCATTATCTTTCATTTATTTCATCAACATATTTGTTAATTACTCACGGGATGAATGCATCAATGCCTTAGACCACCCTAAAGGGTAATGAGCTCATACCATGGCCGTCACCACAACCTTTTGGTTTTCTTTCCGTTGCCATGATCTCAACGGTTTAGGGGGTTAAGCCGTGAGTTTAGCTCAAGTCCACTTTTCCAGACTATCATTGCTACTTTTTTAGGTTTTACTTTTATTCTCACTGAGTGAAATCATCAATACCTTAATCCTCAAAGAGGATTAAGCAATGAGTTGGTCTATTTATTATTTCATTTGAAACATGAATGTATGCACATTAATAAATCATGGCACAGTCAATCATTTTATCATTATCATTTCATATCTCATCAATACATTCACATTTCTGTATATCACTTCATGTAACATAGACAATATCATGTAAATCTCATAGTAAACATTCTCATAGATAATTCATATTAAGCAACCTAAGTTATCAAGTTAGGTCTCTAGTGTTCCTAATAGGTTATGGATATCTTGGTATTATCTTTTTCTCTTAGTCTTCTTTGTACTCTTAGTATTTCCATTAATACATTAATACCCTTTAAGATATTTTTAGAGGTTCTTTATATATTTTTACTATGACTTTTATATATATCTCCTGAAGATTATTATTCTACTTAAATCCTTAAAATTATCTCTTTACAAGACTTGAATCTTTTATTTAGAGTTCTGACATCTTTTAGAATAAAATTTGTAGCACTAACATCTTAGATTAGTGTAAATCAACTGTAAATTGTGCATAGTAGGATTCCCAGGAAAGAGAGGTGGGTCGCAATGGACACGCTTAAATACCAAGTCTTTCCTTAGCCAGAACCTTTCCAAATTGCACTCTCACAGTATCACGCTACCTTCAAGACTTTCTCAGCACACTGTCCCGAAAATATATCTCTCATTCTGTATTTTCGTGGTGTAAAACTTTATGCATAGCATACATAAGTGTGTTTGTAGATGTGTTAACTTTTTTACAAAGTTGAAATCAGTCCATTTTCATTTTTCTAGAGTGAGTTACACCTATTTTACTACTACAAGGTCAGATTAAGAGTTTCAGTCTTAGGCTCTACTTTAAAAATTTATATCTTGGGCTAGGAAACTCCGTTTTAGGTGATTCTTTTTGGAGAGTGTTCTACAATGAGTCTAGTTTATAATAAAAATATTTTCATTTCGAGATCCTTTATATTTTATGAACACTAAGTTTCGAAGTAACTACTGCCAGAAATAACTAGAAATTTCAGTACCTGCCATGTTCATGTCTTAAGTTATCTTTATTAACTCAAGTTTCACATATAATCTTTTATGTTATATTTGAGTTTGATAACATCATAAAAGTACTCATAGCAGAATAGAACATGTTGTGTTTTCTAAAAATATAATTATTCAAAACTTTTGACAATAACTCAAGTTTGAGGCATTTTATCCATGAGCAAAGTTAGAAGCCAACAATACTTGAACAAATAAAGAAGAAACTCCTACCTCTTGTGTAGGGTCTAAAAAGGGTCCTTCTCTTCTTCCTTAAGCTTTGAACAAGAGTCTTTGGAGTGGATGACCCTCTTGAATCTTGGCTCTAGAACTTGAGTGCTTAAGAAAATATTTCTCACTAGAGTTAAAGATTGTAACTCTTGTGAGGGCTAGTGAAAGTTTGGACTTAGGATTTAAGAGTTTGGATGAAGTTTAGAGGATCAAGAGAAGTCTTTGAAGAACATAAGAAGAATGATAGAATAAGAAAGAAAGAACACTTAGGGAGTTTTTGAATTGAAGAGAGTTTGAGGAGTATTTATAATGGAAAGATTAGAGAAAAAACAGAAGAAGGAAAGCTCTTGGAGCATGATTTATGGAAACATGTTGGCTGAATTTTGGGATGAAAATGCTCCTTGTTTTGTGCAAACATGTTTCCATGTTTTATGCAAGCATGTTGGAAGAAAATGCTCCATGTTTTGTGCAAACATGTTAGTGGAGATTTTCTAACCTTTAGTGCATGTATGTGATTTAGAAATATGTATGATGTATGTGGTTAAATTATTGTGTTATCATCTTAATCCAATGGCTTAGATTCATTCTTGTCTAAAGACAAGTGTAGGGATTTGTGCAAATGGCATTGTAGTAATTTCTTTAACTAAGACAAGGATATTTTTGTAATTAGACAATGATAGTGGTATTCTTGTAATTCCATTCATAGAGTAAGGGTATCTTCGTCATTTAATAAGGCAATGGTAGTTTGGTAATTTCCTTTACATAACAAGGGCATTTTCGTAATTTCCACCAAGCGATTGCATTTTCGTAATTCTTTGCATTTTTCTCTAGACATACTTAAGTAGTCTATTTGTTATATTTCATAACATTTGTCCAGATTCTCTTAGTTTTGCTATCACTAATTAAGATTAATATTTATCTTAGTTATAAATTTGGGGATGTTACATCATTAAAAACCACAGCCCCTGTCTTCATATTCCTATTCAATATTGGGCTTAACTAAAAAAAAAAAAAACCAACTTAGCCCATGAATTCTTCCCTTTGCCCACGGTTCCCTTCCTTCACTACCCCAAACTGTTTCTTTTCTTTGTCTTCAGCCACATACACGGCACACAAAAAAAATAAAAGAAAAGGATTCTAAATTGATGATGGGGGGGGGCAGGGGATGGGGTTCTGAAACAAAGCATGGGTTAGAGACTTCCATTTTGGGGTTGGGGTCAACACTCACACACACACACACACGGATGCACCCACACAAACACACACATCTTGATTTCACTTATCCTCTTTTAGGCTGCATACACGCAACTCATATGCAGAGGACGGAGATCAGCGATGACAGTGCAGGATGACCAGCCGCTCAGCGGCGTCTGATGGCTATCTGAAAGAGGACAACAACGATGGTGCTTAGAGAGACGACAGTGGAGGATGGCGGGGAGGATGGGGCTGGGGCCATGGCTGAGCTCGCGCGGTCGTGGATCTGCGCAAGATAGGCAGCGCTAGTTGGCTTTACATGGAGGCGCGACACGAAGGGGAAACAGAGGAGTCGTGACTTCAGGGCCGGCGCTATAGGGGTTGCGCAGATGGCAGAGCTGAAGGGCGTAGGTGCGAGATGCGCGGTGGGCGCACGCGCGGAGTAGCTCGCGGTGGAGGAGAGGTGGCTCACGGCTTTCCCTTTTTATTTCAGGTTTTATTTCTGCTTGCTTTTATTTTGAGAGATTTGGTTTTGATCTCGTATGGCTGTGCTTTATTATGGCTTTTGAATTTGATGTGTTTGATGTGATCTGTGCTGTTTGTGTTTGATGTTATGGGGTATGTGTTGAAACCACGAAATGGGGTTGGAATGGGAGATGTTGTTGTGCTTTCCTCTGCTATGGTTTAAGGATTGTTTTTGGGTTGATGATGCAGGTGGAGGCCGTGGGGATGGACCTCCTCCGATCTGTGCATGGCGGCAGTGGTGGGTGGTGCCCACCGTGAGTGGAGCCACTTCTTTTTCATATGTATATGTTTTGTTATTATCTCAATTTCTATGACTATGGATTGTTTGGGACATTTTGATTATGTTAGGCTTAAAAATTTGTTGGGTTTTACCTTTTTTGGTATTGGGATGAATGTTTGTATGGTTATATGATTTAGTTATTATGTTTGGTTTCTGAAGGGAGTATGGGTTGCTAGAAGTTTGAAAGAAGAAGAAAAAAAATAAACAGTATGAACTAATATCTAGTAGCCTACCTGAATTCAGCTCCTTTCTCTTAATCTCTTGGGTTTTCTATGTTTTTTAGTTTCTTAGGTGTCTCCGAATCAAAACCCTCCCCCTCCATTTATACTGAGCTTGTTCTTTGTAATATAACTTTAATTCCATGTTGCTTCAAACTGAAATGCCTCCATGTCTCTGTAGTTGTTGAATATTCCCATTCCTTGGCAGAGAACCCATTTCATTAGCAGGGAATGTAGAAGGCAGTGTCTCCCAAAACTGACTGCATATATATGTGTATATATATATATATATATATATATATATATATATATATATATATATTGTCCATTATTTCTGTGGATGTGCAGGGTGTGGCACAATTATGGCCTTTTCTGCCCACTTCATTTTTTTCTCAGACAAATGGAAACGAAGCCACTGTAAACTTAAGACATGTATCATCACATGTAGACGCGGGCTAGCATTTATAAAAAAAAATCAAACAAAATAATATATGAAGCTCTAAGACATATTGACAAATGACACTTACAGTGAAGTTAAATTAATTGTGATTATTTTTGTTTAACTTAGTCAAAAATTGATTAGGGGTTTCACTTTATTTGGATTTGGGGCTGCCTCACAACACACCCATCACGATTCAATATATTATTATCACAAGCATATGACAAGGCCTTATGGGCCACGTTCATGAAGTGCAAATCAAGAGCAAATAAAAATCATAGGGACTTTAACTCCACACTAGAAAACAAATAACAATAAAAATCATTATAAATATTAGCCTGCAACTCCACGTTAATATGTTATTCAATTATCAAAATAATATGGGAGACATCCTTCTTTCTTACTCGTACTTTCATCAAAATGGCACACCAACCATCTCGAAAAGGAAAATGGAAGTACTGAAACAAACACGATTATAAATGTATGGAATATGAAAAATGGAAAATGGTTCTAGAAAGGTTATGAAAACTTATGAGAACAGATTTTTAGGTGTTCTTATAAAAATTTGTTCTTATATCGACAATTTAAGTAAGAAAAATCATATGTTAACTAGGATAAATAATGAAGTTTAGAGGTTTCAGGGAACTAAGCACAAGTCATCAATATGACACTTCTTTTTGGAATCATAGTAAATCACCATGGAAGGTTATGAAAATTTGCAGACCGGTAGCTCAATATTTCAGCTTTAAGATTTTAGCATGGAGGTGAGAAGAAAGAACCCCTTACTTTTGGGTGATGATTGGGTCCGATTGTTGGTTGGTCCCCGCATTAAATTACCTTAGGGGAATTTTTGCTAAATAGAAAAAAATTGGGGCATTACAGACTTGGTGTTGTTTGGAAGGTTTGAAGTGAGAAAAATCATTATTAAAGCGTCATTGGGAGCCAAGATCTCTAAAGCTCTAAAAAGTAGGGCTTTTGAACCTCTTTTGATTCACATCTCATTTTACATTTTGGTTGCTAAATTAAATTGATATTTTTAGTTGTGTTGGTTGATAATTTATAGATATTAATGTGTCCAATTTGGTAGTGTTTGGATGATACTAGAAAACTCTTTTTGGCAAAACAAATTTTTAAACATGTTGCTGGAATTCTCGAATTTGTACAGACATGTTCTGGTTTGTGATTTTTCTAAGGTATTTATAGATGGATTCATGAGCTAAAAATTTTATATGGTAAAGCTAACATGTTTGGCATTTTTAGTATTTTTCTTGGGTCTTAAAAATGATTTTTACTATTTTTTAAAAATCAGAAACCGAGATAGTTAGGGTTCCTACTTGCGCAAGCAAGTTTGAAGCTATACACATTTTGCGAATTTTGCTACCACAGCAAATGATTGATTTATCCTTTGAAATTTTACAGGCTGTTGTGATCATGTTGAAGTCCAACCCTGAATTTTTGTATGGTTGGATATGTTCATTTGATATGGAAATAAAATTGGGAACTATGACTGTTGTCTGTAATTAGGGGATTTCTGACCTCTGAATTTGTCTAATATTGTTAACATAGTTAGAGAATGATTTTTGTCCTAAAATTTTTAACTAACTTTGGAGACAAATTAAGGTGTCTTAGATAATTTTTTTGTAGTCTTGGAATTAGTTGTTTGATATGCAAACTAAATGTTGCTAGATAAGTATAAAATCTACCGTTGTGCTGGAAATGAACCTATGCTTTAAATTGTTGAAATAATGGCATTTGGTACTAGTATGACACGAGTACTTGAATATGAATAATTGAGCATGTGAACTTGTTGATGATGCTAGGCACATATAGATATGAATACTTCTTATAATTGTGTCTATACGAAAGAAAAACATAAGATTATATTTCTTGGGTTGGAGAAAGTAAATCTGATTTGTTGGGGAAAGTAAAACTGACTATCCCTTAATTGAGTTGGGGAAAGTAAACTTGGCTAGGAATAGGTCTGTGTGAGAATTAGAGAAAGTAAATCTAATGATCATGTATAGGAATAAGCTCAGTTTTGAAAAGCAGTCTATTACCCTAAAGTGGTCAAAGCCACAAAAGTCGAGGGCCAAGACAAGTTGAAGTAGTAATTTATGTGGTAAGTGAAGAATTTTAGTATCGATATTGAGGCCAATGTTTAAGTTGTAATTTAACAGTATATGCTTTATATGATGTGTATGAGATCCCCTTCGATGTACCAAGGGCCTGTAAAGTTGAGAATAAATTATTATAAAAGATATTGAGTAGTATGACATCTGTATATTAAGAGATTGGATAATAAAATGAATCCACTTTGGAAGGATGACTTTAAAACTTTAAAATGAATCTTTAATATGTATTGCATTATCATATTTTCTTAATAAACCAAAGTGGCTGGGGCGATGATGATGACATGGAGTTTAGTATATGTTTTGGGGATGCCTTACTGAGAATTTTAGAATTCTCACCCCTATGTGTTTGTGTTCTTGTGTCATCTCTAGATTGATCCAGAGAAGAAGGAGGCTGGTGCATGAAAGGAATCAGATTTGCAGTAGTTACAGATGTGTATTTGGTCAAAAAAGAGATTCTTTTTGTACTTGACTCTGTATTCAGTAAATGTTTTGTTTATTTCTTATATATTCTAAATGAACCATGAATTAGTTACTACATGATTCGATCGATTTTGCTATATATATTTTAAGAAAGGTCCACAAATTTATAAGTAACAACTCTCGGGTCCAATGTCATGACCTAAGGATGATGTTGTATTTAAGAGGATGTGTAACATCCCCAAATTTATAACTAAGATAAATATTAATTAGCGATAGCAAAACCAAGAGAATCTGAACAAATGTTATGAAACACAACAAATAGTCTACTTAAGTATCTCTAGAGAAAAATGCAAATAATTACGAAAATGCCATCACTTAGTGGAAATTACGAAAATGCCCTTGCTATGTAAAGGAAATTACCAAACTACCCTTGCCTTATTAAATGACAAAGATACCCTTACTCTATGAATGGAATTACAAGAATACCACTATCATTGTCTAATTACAAAAATATCCTTGTCTTAGTTAAAGAAATTACTACAACGCCATTTACACAAATCCCTAGACTTGTCTTTAGACAAGAATGAATCTAAGTCATTGGATTAAGATGATAACACAATAATTTAACCACATACATCATACACATTTCTGAATCACATACATGCACTAAAGGTTAGAAAATCTCCACTAACATCTTTGCACAAAACATGGAAACATGTTTGCATAAAACATGGAAACATGTTTGCATAAAACATGGAACATTTTCATCCAACATGTTTGCACAAAACATGGAAACGTGTTTGCACAAAACATGGAAACGTGTTTGCACAAAACATGGAAACGTGTTTGCACAAAACAAGCAGCATTTTCATCCCAAAATTCAGCCAACATGTTTCCATAAATCATGCTCCAAATGCTTTCCTTCTTCTGTTTTTTCTCTAATCTTTCCACTATAAATACTCCTCAAACTCTCTTCAATTCAAAAACTCCCTAAGTGTTCTTTCTTTCTTATTCTATCATTCTTCTTATGTTCTTCAAAGACTTCTCTTGATCCTCTAAACTTCATCCAAACACTTAAATCCTAAGTCCAAACTTTCACTAGCCCTCACAAGAGTTACAATCTTTAACTCTAGTGAGAAATATTTTCTTAAGCATTCAAGTTCTAGAGCCAAGATTCAAGGAGGGTCATCCACTCCAAAGACTCTTGTTTGAAGCTTAAGGAAGAAGAGAATGACCCTTTTTAGACCCTACACAAGAGGTAGGAGCTTCATCTTTAATTGTTCAAGCATTGTTGGCTTCTAACCTTGATAGAATTCCTCAAGTTTGAGTTATTGTCAAAAGTTTTAAATGATTATTTGAAAAATATATTTTTAGAAATATGACATGTTCTATTTTGTTATGAGTACCTTTATGATGTTATCAAACTCAAATATAACTTGAAAAGATTGTATGTGAAACCTGATTTAATAAAGGTAACTTAAGACATGAAAATGGTAGGTGCTGGAAATTCTAGTTGTTTCTGGCAGCAGGTACTTCGAAAGCTACTGTTCATAAAATATCAAGTATCTCGAAATTAAAATAATTTTACTATAAACTAGACTCATTATAGAACACTCTGCAAAAAGAATCACCAAAAATGGAGTTTTCTAGCTCAAGATATAAATTTTTAAAGTAGAGCCTAAGACTGAAACTTTAAATCTGACCTTGTAGTAGTAAAATAGATGTAACTCACTCTAGAAAAATGCAAATGGACTGATTTCAACTTTGTTGGAGAGCTAACACATATAGGAATACACCCATGTATGTTATGTATAAAGCTTTGTACCACGTAAATACAGAATGAGAAATAAATTTCGGGATAGTGTACTGTGAAAGTGCAGTTTGGAAAGGTTCTGGCTAAGGAAAGACTTGGTATTTAAGCATATCCATTGTGACCCACCTCTCTTTCCTGGGAACCCTCCTATGCATGGTTTACAGTGGATTTACACTATTCCAAAGATGTAAATGCTAAAATTTGATGAGTTAGGAATTTGGAACTACCTTTACTAAGCTGAGATAACAAGTATACAGAGAATTATAAACTTTCTTCTAAAAGATGTCAAAACTATAAATAAAAGAATCAAGTCTTGTAAAGAGAGAATTTTAAGAATTTAAGTAGAATAATAATCTTCAAGAGTTATATGAAAGTCATAATAAAAATATATAAGGAACCTATAATAATATTTTGAAGTGCATTAATGTATTAATGGAATGCTAAGAGTACAAAGAACACTAAGAGAAAAAGATAATACTAAGACATCCATTACCTCTTACGAACACTAGGAACTCAACTTGATAACTTTGGTTGGTTAATATGAATTATCTATGAAAGTGTTTACTATGAGATTTACATGATATTGTCCATGTTTTATGAAGTGATTTATAGTAATGTGAATGTATGGTGATGAATTATGAAATCATGAGGATGAATGATTGATTGCCCAGGGTTTATTGTGATTACATGATAATATGCATACATTCATTTTCCAAAAGAAATAATAAAAGTAAAGTTTGAAAAAGTAGCAATGAAAGTCTGGAAAAGTGGACTTGAGCTAAATTCACGGCTTACCCCCCTAAACCGTTGAGATCACGGCAACGGAATGAAAACCAAAAAGGTTATGGCGACGGCCATGGTATGAGCTCATTACCCTTTTAGGGTGGTCTAAGGCATTGATGCATTCATCCCGTGAGTAATTAAGAAATATGTTGATGACATAAATGAAAGATGATGATCACTAAACAAGTGAATGTTGAGGATGATTAATCATGAAATGCATGCAGCTCCTAAATGATTATTGCTTATTAGTGGTTTTACATGATATGCTTATATGTATGCTTGATGAAATACTGAATGGATATTTCTGCTAATATTCAAGATTAGTTTAAAAGTAACTGCACTTCGGCTAATCATGTTTGTGAAAGTTTGATAATTGAATCCTTACCTGTTCACCTTTTTATAATAAACCCGAAGTGACTAGGACGACAACGATGACACTTTTAGTACAAGTAGGAACTCCTACTGAGAAATCATATATTTCTCACTCCTATGTTTATTTTCCGTTGTCGTTACTGTGAGACAGACGTGTCCACCTAAAGCAACGAAGTCAGAAATGAGGAAGGAGGTAGCACGTGAAGATTTCAAACCGTTCAAGTAGGAGCATTCCGAGCTTTAGTTACATTATAGTTTGTGAGAAACAATTAGTAATAGTAGAACTTATATTGTTATTTGTAATAACTTATCAGTATGATATATGCCCTGTTGTGACTTATGTATTAAGTGATTATATTCCAGTTTATGTGATAATAGTTCTACACTTAGTCTCTTATTCCGTTTATTTAATTAAGTGCGCAATGTAACTTGATTATTATCTATAAAAGCGCTATGTATTTCACTTCTCGTTACAGGCTTAAGTTTTCAAAAAATTAATTTATTTAAAGAAAAAAAAAACTTCCACTATTTTTCTAAGTTAATTTCAAAAGAAAATAAATACAAGGCAAAAGTGACAACTAATAGAATCCAAATGTGAACTTAAGCACAGTTGGGTTCTATTAGGGTGTTACAGGATGTTACTTATTAATTTACGGACCTTTTTTAATTGTCTATAGCCAGTTCAATTATTCACGAGATAACTATGCCGTAGTTCTAATAAAATACACAACAAAGAAACAAAACTTTTATTGAATCCAAAGTTAGGTACAAAAGGGAAGCTCTTCTATGAGCTTTGATACATAGTTGTTCTCTATTATACATACATATTCCTATAGCTAAGTACAACTAATACAGTCTTAGACACTAAACTATTGCAATTCCAACTTCTCTTGTATAGCAGCCCAATAGTCTCTGGATCAACTTGGAGATGACACTGGAATACAAACATATAGGGGTGAGATTTTAAAATTCTCAATAGGGTATCCCCAACATGTATGATAATAAGAAAAAGATCTATGTCATTGTCATCATCTCAGCTACTTTAGTTTATTAGAAAAGTGTGAGCATGCAACATATATCAAAGGTCCATCCATTTTAAAGTTCAAAAACTATTCTTTCGAAGTGGGTCTCTTTTATTATTCAATCACTTAATACACACATGTCATCCTACTCAACATCTTCAATCACTTAATATACATATGTCATACTATTTAATATCATAGTAATTCATTCTCAACTGTACGTGCCCTCGGTACATCGAAGGGGATATCATAAATATCATCTCTATCTTTCCGTGCCCTTGACATAATAAAATAATCTTTCTGTGCCCTTAAAATGCTAAAGGGAATATTTCCAAGCCCTTAACATACTAAAGGTGATTTCATTCTTCACTTAGTACATACATCATCCTCAAGCTTACATATACATGTATCGCATTACTACATGCATTAGCATAAATTTCTGAATTTCATAATGCTTCAAACATATATTATTCATTTATCACTTTTCTTTTTATCAATGTATACACCAAGTACATATAAATATTCATTCCTCATAACTTAATCTTTAAATCATATAGCATGCATTCATACTTGCCACACTTGAATAAAAAGTCATTACATTACCAATTCAAGAATTGGGTTTATTTCCAGCATATTGGCAGATTTTACACTTAAGTAACAAGATTTATTTTGCATACCCAACAATGAACTTCAAGGCCACAAAACTATCTTATGACACCTCAATGTGTCCATAAAGTTCTATAAAAATTTCAGAGAAAGAATCATTCTCTAAATATGTTAACAAAATTCCACAAATTTGGTGGTCAGAAACCACCTAATCTCGGTTGAAAGCCTGAATTCTAGAATTTTTAACCTTAGAATAAAATTTATGATTAAACCTTACGATGTTTCCAACAACCTGTAAAAATTTCAAAGGAAAATTCAATCATTTTCTATAGTAATAAAATTAGCAAAATTTGCAGCCTTAATTCCAGCAATTCAGCAGCAATAAGATTAGCCATGGTTCTTGATTTTTTAAGGCAATAAAAGTCTTTAGTATGACCCAAGAAAAATCATGGAGTTACCTTAGGATGTTAATTTCATCATATAATTTTCTAGCTCATAAAATTACCTACGAATACATCAGAAAAAATTCCTGTCTTTGACAAAACCAAAACTCTAGCAACATGGTTCAACACTTCTTTTTACAAAAGTGACTTTTCAACAACACCAAACTACTCCACCAATGTAAATACATGTATATCTATGTAAAATCATACATTAGAACTAGAATATTTGAAATTCCAACAAGTAAAAATCTAGAAAAACAGAATGACCAAGAAAAAGTACAAAGAACCCTACATTGGTGGCTTTAGGGATCTTGGCTCCGACGATGATCCAAGAATGATCTTCTTCACTTCAAGGCCTTATAATCTATACCAAACCCTTCCTTGTATAGTAGAGATTGATCTCTCAAGGTAAGAAAAGGTGAAAAATTGGAATTTCAATCAGTTAGTTTTGTAGGTGGTGATGAATAAAATAAGTTTTGTTAAGAGGTCTTGTGATTTTATCAAGTTCAAGCTAGAGTTTTGAGGGTTTGAAATCAAGATTTGAAGGTTTTGAGAAGATGATCATGGAGGCTGATTCTTTAGGAAGCTTGGCTGAAAATAGCTTGATGGAGAGATAAGGTTTGTTGACTTGTTTTCATCTTGATATAAATGTAGTATGTAGATAATTAAAGTATAGTTTCTTTCAAATAATAAACAGAAATGGATGGATAGGATTTAATCTTTCTTTACAAGATTAAATCTCAGCCTTATGCTTGGCCCTAAAGGATAGATATTATCCTTTTATAAAGATTAAATTATCTTTCGATGTTAGAAGTTGCACACCGAAATTTTACCGAATTAGTAAAACACCATACCTAGGTAATCAAACATTGCCCGAAATTAAATTTTAGGTATAAAATTCTCATTCCTAACCATTTCTAACCTTAATCTTATAATTTCTTAGTTTTGGACATCTTCAAGCCCCAATTCTAGGGTTTTGCCTGTCTCGACGAGCCCATGGGCCCACAAGGTCACTATTCATGCCCGGCTTGAATATATTTTTTTACTTGTCCAATGGGCCATCCTCACAATTACTAAAATTGTTAGATTTTTGAAATTCTCACTAATCAAGATTAAATTAATTTTTAAATAATATTTGGGGTATTGTAGAAGCTAGTTAAAGACTACTTAGGTTGTGACGGTAGAGTGTACTTGCTGCTCACTGGGTTAGCTTGGAGAGGCTGGTCAAAGACTACTTGGATTGTGACAGTATAGTTAGTTACTGTTCTCAGGTAAGAGTTTATGAAGGCTACTGTAAAACTTCTAACTTCCTCGGGTTGACAAAGGTTTTTATTAGAACTCAACGGTTGTTGAGAACTAAATGTAGGTAGGTTGGCCGAACTAGTATAAAAACATCTATGCAGTATCTTCTTCTGCCATAACTCCTTTATATTCTCTGCTTTGTGATTATCATATTGTGTTTTCTAAATAACTAATATGCACATTATCATATCTGTTGTACTTCAAAAAGTAGATTTTTGAAGTGACTAATGCCGCTTCCACTAACTACAAGTTAAACACTCAATAGTTTTTGTTTAAACTTTTTAGAAACCAAAAGGAAAGGAAAGGCGAAGCATGATTCAATCCCCCTTCTCGTTCGCTTTTCTACCTACGGCCCCTTGATTTCCCTTCCTCTTAACACATGTTGATATTCATTTTGTATCCATGAAACTGTCCTCTAGAAGCTTAGCTTGGCTATGTTAGAGCCACTTTTCTAGGTACAAAATCTATTGTGAAATGATTTTTTTAATATAGCTTCAGAAATTGCTTTTTACTTTCTAGATGTGGTTTCTGAACTTTTTCTTCTAGAAGATGAGGCAGTTGATCAACTGCAAAAGTAATGTGTCACATCAATGCTTTTTGAAAGTTGATTTTATTTGAATTTTGAACTTTTCCTCATTTTCTATAAAGTCAGCATGGTTTTTGAATACACATGCTTTCTTATGTACTTCCCCAATTTCTGAACTTCTTGTTGATCTTCTTTGCTTCAGTTTGAGCTTGATAGGGATCTTCCTTTCATGATTGAAGAATATGATCATGACTTGCTTCAAGAAAATTGACTTCTTTATTGATGTATCACTTTTTGAATGCGTGAACCACTTTATGAAGATTTGAGTTTGATTTTTTATGTTTGAAATTCCTTTCTCGTGTATCTAACATACTTAAATTCACTTTTAGAACTATTTTTCACACCATTAAAATTTTGAATCTCTTTGAATGTGATTATGATAATGTGAAAACATGACATTGTGAAAAATATTTCGTTGATTGAACTTATATGTTATGAGAATGGTTCTGTTAAAAGCTACAGAAACTCATGTACAATATTAGTTTATTCTTCAAATTATTTTAACAAAGTTTGCTTTGTTATTCACTCAAAACTCAAGCTACAAGGCTTTCTGAAGGGTTCTGGATTTGATGATAACAAACCAAGTTTTGAGAAAATCTTTTGTAAGAATATTTATGAAAGAATTTTTCTTTAAGATCGAAACTAATATACTTCTCACTTAAAGGTACTTTCTTTCAATAACTTAATAAAGCTGTCTTATAATTTGACTATTCAGAAAGTAAACTTTCTTAAGGTTTATGAGATAAAATTTAAAGTTTCTTATCAACTTACAATTCATATATAAGAGCAAATAAGAATAATTTTCTAGATAGTATCAAAGTGTTATTGATGTTAGATTTGAAATAAAAGAGTGTCATAGCTACAACAACTGTGATTACATTAGAACCTATAATCCAGCACAATTTTCTAAGTTTTTGAACTTACATATATATACAAACACATACACATATATCAGAGCATAATTTGGTTAAAGTATTAGAGGTGAGATACATTATCAGAGCATACATATGATAAAATATCATAGCATAAAATGACCACAATAAATTATCAAAGCATAAAAAATAACCATAAAAGAGAACATGTATCAAAACATGAGTATGAGACTTTGTATTAAGCCTAACATGGAGTTGTTCAATGCTTGTAACTAGAAATATGATTTAAAAAAATGCAATGTATGTGGAAATTGAAGTTTTGTAAAGCTCCCCTTCAACTTGACCCTAGACTTGGTGCAACACAATAGATATTTCTTCTTTCTTTCTCCCCCTTTTATCATTAGCAAAAGGGTGTGCACATAATCCCACCATCAC
The DNA here is from genome assembly GCA_031216105.1 of Dalbergia cultrata. NCBI lineage: Eukaryota > Viridiplantae > Streptophyta > Magnoliopsida > Fabales > Fabaceae > Dalbergia > Dalbergia cultrata. The sequence goes on along the minus strand of CM062346.1, from coordinate 40,193,511 downwards.
TCACCCCATTTTCCTCTTCTCAACTCTTGAAGAATTTGCAAAAGCAAGTCTCATGCCTTATCAGTTGTGGTCCAAAATCTCTATTAGAGTCTTCAACCCTATCCAGTTTGTGAAGTGAGGTTGTTGCTACCTCCTCAAATTATAAATTATTTTAATGTTAAGTTGCACAAAAAATGTAGTAAAAGGCACAACCTAGGTCGTCTCTCAAGAAGGCTTTTCACTTAGTTGGAAAATTTGGTGGCATTTGAGAATAAAATTAAAGCAATTAAAATTAATTGAGAAAATGCAATAATTAAAAGGCACTAGTGCATGGTATTCCTAAGAATAGAATTAATTATAATTGACCAAATATTGAACCCATTAGTGGCTATTAGTAATTAACTACTAGCAATTTTACTAATGATCAATCGATTTCTAGAATTTGACCAATGCAAATAACCAATAAATGAGATCTCAATTTATTTAGAAATTAAAATAATTTAAGGTACCAATTGCTATAGTCCAACTACCAATCAGAAGGTTAATTCTAATGTTCTGCTTCAAATATAAACAATATATCCATTAATTTATGCCCAAAGGGTTTCCCTAAATGACAATCGCCAATTTAGTTATTCCAATAAAAATTGTAACAATCACAACAATAATTATAAGAATAGAAACTAAAGAACATTGATAAAACTAATGCATTCAATATAAAAGAGGGTCTCAAATATCATCTCAATCCATCCGGAAACTCCTACACTAGTAATAAAATCTACTCGTCCATCCTTGGAAGCACAACAATGAAAATAAATAGTACTTGAAAATAATAGCAAGGATCCTTGCCACAATCCCTAATGTCGTGAGCATTGCAATGCTCTCCAGAACCTACCACAATCCTTGAGGTCTTGAGCGCTGTGTAACACCCTAAAAAATTATTTAAAAATTAATTTGAGCTTTATTAGTCATAATGTCAAAATTCTTATAGACATAGCAATGATGAGAACAGTCCAAGGGATCTATTAAAAAAATATGAATACTGATTTGCAGGCCTCGCTGCCTATTGGGACAGTTGAAACCGTAATATTAAGGCCCGGAGATGCCTGAAGCTAAAAAATTATAGGATTAAGATTAGAAATGGGTAGGAATAAAGATTTTATATCTACCATTAAATTTTGGGCAATGTTTGATTACTCGGGTATAGTTTTTTACCCATTTGGTAAAATTTTAGTGTGCGATTTCTAATACCGAAAAATAATTTAATTTTTATAATATGATAATGCTTATCTTTTAAAGCCAAGTGGATGACCAAGATTTAATCTTGACTAACAAGGTTAAATCCTAGCTATCCATTCCATTGTTTGTTTTTAAAAAGGAAAAGAAATACACTTTGAATTACATAAATGCTATCTTTATAACAAGATCAGTTCAAGCCACAAGCCACCTAACTTTGTCATTTTTTCTTGTCACTCTCGGCCAAGTACAGCAGCCTCTAAATCTCCATTTCTTTTGTAACATCCCCAAATTTATAACTAAGATAAATATTAATCTTAATTATCAATAGCAAAACCAAGAGAATCTGGACAAATGTTATGAAACACAACAAATAGACTACTTAAGTATGTCTAGAGAAAAATTCAAAGAATTACGAAAATGCCATCACTTAGTGGAAATTACGAAAACGCCCTTGCTATGTAAAGGAAATTACCTAACTACCCTTGCCTTATTAAATGACAAAGATACCCTTACTCTATGAATGGAATTACAAGAATACCACTATCATTGTCTAATTACAAAAATATCCTTGTATTAGTTAAAGAAATTACTACAATGCCATTTGCACAAATCCCTACACTTGTCTTTAGACAAGAATGAATCTAAGCCATTGGATTAAGAAGATAACACAATAATTTAACCACATACATCATACACATTTCTGAATCACGTATATGCACTAAAGGTTAGAAAATCTCCACTAACATCTTTACACAAAACATGGATTCTATTAGTTCTAAGTTAATTTCAAAAGAAAATTAATACAAGGCATAAGTGACAACTAATAGAATCCAAATGTGAACTTAAGCACAGTGGGGTTCTATTAGGGTGTTACATTATGGTATCTTTAGAACTAATAGAATCCATGTTTTGTGCAAAGATGTTAGTGGAGATTTTCTAACCTTTAGTGCATATATGTGATTCAGAAATGTGTATGATGTATGTGGTTAAATTATTGTGTTATCATCTTAATCCAATGGCTTAGATTCATTCTTGTCTAAAGACAAGTGTAGGGATTTGTGCAAATGGCATTGTATAATTTCTTTAACTAAGACAAGGATATTTTTGTAATTAGACAATGATAGTGGTATTCTTGTAATTCCATTCATAGAGTAAGGGTATCTTTGTCATTTAATAAGGCAAGGGTAGTTTGGTAATTTCCTTTACATAGCAAGGGCATTTTCGTAATTTTCACTAAGTGATGGCATTTTCGTAATTCTTTGCATTTTTCTCTAGACATACTTAAGTAGCCTATTTGTTGTGTTTTATAACATTTGTCCAGATTCTCTTGGTTTTGCTATCAATAATTAAGATTAATATTTATCTTAGTTATAAATTTGGGGATGTTACATTTCTCCCCTTCTTATTAAAAATTTTGCCCTCAAAATTTGATACCTGTGAATAGGTTCGGAAATTCTTTTCGCATAGCTTCCTCGAGCTCCCATGTGTGCTCTTCCATTCCATCTTGTCCCCAGGCTACTCGGACCAGAGATACAGATTTGTTTCTCAGCTGCTTGATGCCATGATCCACGATCCTCATCGGTGGTAATTCAAAAGTTAAGTCATCTTTTAATTGTATAGTTTCTGGCTCAAACACATGACTGGGGTCTGACTGATACTTTCTCAATTGGGACACATGAAAAACATTGTGTAGGTTAGACAAATTTGGAGGTAATGCAATTTGGTAGGCGGAGGGACCTACCTTTTTGAGGATTTGGAAGGGTCCTAAGAATCTAGGGCTTAGCTTTTTGACTTTCATTGCATGACCTATACCTGTGGTAGGAGTAATTCGCAAGAATATGTGTTCTCCTTCTTGAAATTCGAGAGGTTTCCTTCTCTTGTCAGCATAGCTCTTCTGCCTACTCTGAGCAGTGAGGATTCTTTCCTTAATTCTCCTTATTTGTTTGGTCGTCTCTTCTACCAAATCAGGGCCCAAAATATTTTGCTCTCCCGGGTCACACCAACAAAGTGGTGATTGACACTTTCTACCATACAAAGCCTCATAGGGTGCCATCCCAATGCTAGTGTGGTAACTATTATTATATGCAAACTCAATCAATGGAAGTTGTTTGTCCCAACTTTTTGGCTGGTCTAAGACACATGCTCTTAGCATATCCTCAAGGGTTTGAATTGTTCTTTCTGATTGTCCATCAGTTTGAGGGTGATAGGCAGTACTTAGACACAACCTTGAACCAAACGCCTTCTGCAAAGCTCCCCAAAATCTTGAGGTGAACCTTGGATCCCTATTTGAGACAATGGTTTTGGGTACTCCATGGAGACTTATTATCTCTTGGATGTATAGCTGAGCTAACTTTTCCAAAGGGTAATTTGCTCTAATGGGTAAAAAGTGAGCAGATTTGGTCAATCTATCCACAATTACCCATATGGAGTCATGTCCGGTAGGCGTTCTTGGCAATCCCATCACGAAATCCATGGATATTCCTCCCCACTTCCATTTGGGGATTTCGAGAGGTTGCAGCACTCCGGAGGGTTTTTGATGCTCTATCTTCACTTTTTGGCATACCAAACATTTTTGCACTATATTTGCTATATCTACTTTTATCTTTGGCCACCAGAACATCTTTTTTAGGTCATGGTACATCTTGGTTATACCGGGGTGTACACTAAATTGACTCTTGTGGGCTTCTTCCAAAATGCTAGCTCTCAATCCTTCTTTTGCAGGTACACAGATTCTCCCTTGGTATCTCCACACTCCTTCCTTATCCTGGACAAACTCTTTCAACTTTCCTGCTTCGACAAGGGTTAAGGTTCTAAGGAAATCCTCATCTTCCCTTTGGGCTTGAATTATTTGATCCTTAAAGCTACTGGTTACACTTAGTTGGCTTAACCGAATTTGTTCTGAAGTCCCCCTATATCCTAAGTTGAGGTTCCTAAAATCTTCTATCAGCTCATTTTCTTTCACCATGAGCCAAGCGGCATGCAAGGACTTACGACTCAAAGCGTCTGCTACCACATTTGCCTTTCCTGGGTGGTAGTTCAACCCAAAGTCATAGTCCTTGAGAAACTCCATCCAACGCCTTTGTCTCATATTGAGTTCCTTTTGGTTGAAGAGGTATTTCAGACTTTTGTGGTCAGAAAAGACTTCAAACCTTACACCACAAAGATGATGTCTCCAGATTTTTAAGGCAAAGACAATAGCCGCTAGCTCTAAGTCATGGGTTGGGTAATTAACTTCATGGGGTTTGAGCTGTCTAGAGGCATAGGCTACTACATTCCTATTTTGCATCAAAACACATCCTAGTCCTCATCCCAAGGCATCACAATACACCTCAAATTTTTCTTTTGGGTCAGGTAGGATTAGGACAGGGGTAGTGGTCAACTTCTTCTTTAGTTCCTGGAAACTCTCTTCACATTCTGGGCTCCATATAAAAGCTGAATTCTTCGTTGTTAGCTTGGTAAGGGGTAAGGTAATTTGGGAAAAACCTCTAATGAACCTTCGGTAATGCTTAGGCTAGCCCTAGAAAACTCCTAATCTCCTTCACAATGGTAGGGGTTTCCCATTGTTGCACCGCTTCTATCTTACTTGGGTCTACTGCTATTCTCCCATGTGACACTACATGACCTAAGAACTTAACTTCCTTCGTCCAAAATTCACACTTGGACAACTTTGCATAAAGTTTCTTGTTCCTCAACACCTCCAACACCACTCGTAAGTGCTCTTCGTGCTCTTCTTTAGTTCTAGAGTAAACTAGAATGTCATCGATGAACACTATTACAAACTTGTCCAAGTATGGTCTAAATATCCTATTCATGTAGTCCATAAACACTGCCGGTGCATTGGTTAACCCAAACGACATCACATTAAACTCATAATGTCCATATCTAGTCCTAAAGACTGTCTTTGGTATGTCCTCCTCCTTCACTCGAATCTGGTGGTATCCTGATCGCAGATCTATCTTGGAAAAACACTTGGGCTCCTCTTAATTGGTCCATGAGGTCATCTATTCTAGGCAAATGGTATTTATTCTTTATGGTCACTTGGTTTAGCTGCCTATAATCCACACATAACCGCAAGCTCCCATCCTTTTTCTTGACAAATAGCACTGGAGCTCCCCATGGTGAAGAACTAGGCCTAATGAATTTCTTCTCTAGTAGCTCCTCTAATTGCTTCTTCAATTACATTAACTCGACGGTGGCATCCTATAAGGAGCTATAGATATGGGTCCCGTTCTCGGTACCAAATCTATAGAAAACTCAATCTTCCTTTTTGGAGGAAATTCAGGTATGTCATCCGGAAAAACATCTGAGAATTCCTTTACTACAAGGATCTTTTCTAGAGCTTGCTCCACTTCCCTCTCACTTGTCATCAGGAAAACATATCCTCGCTCTTCATTCCTACTATCCCCCATGATAATGGAGTTTAGGTATAGTCGTACCTTTCTATCAAGTTTAGAGGGATTGGGTAAAGATGGTTTGGGAAGAAATACTAGTGACTTATTTGCACAATGTAGTAACACACGGTTAGCCGAAAGCCAATCCATGCCCAAGATTACATCAAAACTAGACAAGGGTAGACAAACTAAATCATGATGAAAAATCCTATCAGCTACCTCAAATTCACAATTTAGGCAGGCTTGATTAGTTCTAACAGTATTTATAGTGGGTGTAGAGACAACTAAGATGATTTTTAAGTCAGATATATACAACCTCAACTTATTAGCACAATCATATGAAATGAATGAATGTGTTCCGCCAGAATCAAACAATACAATTAAGGATTTTCCATTAATTATACACTTACTTTGAATCAGATCATTGGATTCTGAGGGCATCTCAGCAGTGATAGCAAACACGCGTCCCTGTGCCTTAGGCTTAAGTGTAGAGGACTGATTGAACTTTAGGCACTCTCTAGAATAGTGTCCTGCCTGTCCACACCGATAACAAACATTCTTACCAAATATGCATTGCCCTCCATGTATCTTTCCACAAGTGGCACAAGGGGGTCTACTCATAGGTTCAGGGACAGCAGCCATCCTAGGTCGATTAACAGCTTGTGTCTTAGGTTGATTCATCATAGGGTGTTGGGGTTGTTTCCCTTTAAATCCACCTCCTTGGTAGGGTTTCTTGTAAGGGGGTGGGAACCCTCGGTGACCTTATTGAACAGACCTCTTCCTATTCTCTTCAACTCGGTGGGCAACTAGCTGGCGATTGCAATTCTCAGCCACTTGGCTTTTGCTGACTAAAGATGCATAGTCAGTGACCTCCAGTGGAGCCACAGATGCCAAAATGTCTGGCCTCAAACCACTCTCATATTTCATGCATTTCCAAGCCTCGTTGGGATTACTTTGGTAGCTAGTTGAGTGTTTGATCAGTTCTTCAAACTTAGCTGTGTACTCAGCCACACTTGATTTCCTGTGTCGACCTTGAAATTCTACTTCCTTTGCCTTCTTAACCGGATCTGGAAAATATTTCTTATGGAATGTAGCATAGAAAACCTCCCACGTAATCTATATGTCAGCACTTTCAAGCAAGCCCTTTGCACCCTTCCACCACGCGGCTGCCTCTCCTTTCAGCATATAAGTAGAGAATGCCACCTTTTGTTCATCAGAGCATTCTACCACTGAGAAAACCTTCTCCATCTCTTGAATCCATATGTCAGCTATTTCGGGGTTAGTTGTCCCTTTGAATTCTGGAGGTCCAGCCCTCTTGAATTCTGAGAATTTTCCATGTTCTTGATTCCCAACTGACTCCTCTGACCACCTATTCATCTGCTCCATCATCACTGTTGCTTGTGCTTGCATAGCCCTAGCCATCTCCTGGAGTGCATTTGCCAGTTCATCATCATTACCTCCACCGCGTGCCCCATGCGTACGTCTGTTTGCTGCCATGAGTTCCTAGACACACCAAACAATAGTCATCGAGTTGATCAGGCTCAATACTATAACTAAGCATGGTAGCAACTATGGCAGTATCACAAGACGATCATGCATTTCTAAATCCTATATCCCATCATACAGATAAGATTAATAGCATGATATCATAGACAGAAGCATAGTCAGTCCATTCCTCATGCTTAAATAGGATGAACTGCTCTGATACCATAATGTAACACCCTAATAGAACCCCACTGTGCTTAAGTTCACATTTGGATTCTATTAGCTGTCACTTTTGCCTTGTATTTATTTTCTTTTGAAATTAACTTAGAAAAATAGTGGAAGTTTTTTTTTCTTTAAATAAATTAATTTTTTGAAAACTTAAGCCTGTAACGAGAAGTGAAATACATAGCGCTTTTATAGATAATAATCAAGTTACATTGCACACTTAATTAAATAAGCGGAATAAGAGACTAAGTGTAGAACTATTATCACATAAACTGGAATATAATCACTTAATACATAAGTCACAACAGGGCATATAACATACTGATAAGTTATTACAAATAACAATATAAGTTCTACTATTACTAATTGTTTCTCACAAACTATAATGTAACTAAAGCTCGGAATGCTCCTACTTGAACGGTTTGAAATCTTCACGTGCTACCTCCTTCCTCAGCTATAGCTTCGTTGCTTTAGGTGGACACGTCTGTCTCTGGTAACGACAACGGAAAATAAACATAGGAGTGAGAAATACATGATTTCTCAGTAGGAGTTCCTACCTGTACTAAAAGTGTAATCGTTGTCGTCCCAGTCACTTTGGGTTTATTATAAAAAGGTGAACAGGTAAGGATTCAATTATCAAACTTTCACAAACATGATTAGCCGAAGTGCAGTTACTTTTAAACTAATCTTGAACATTAGCAGAAATATCCATTCAGTATTTCATCAAGCATACATATAAGCATATCATGTAAAACCACTAATAAGCAATAATCATTTAGGAGCTGCATGCATTTCATGATTAATCATCCTCAACATTCACTTGTTTAGTGATCATCATCTTTTTATTTATGTCATCAACATATTTCTTAATTACTCACGGGATAAATGCATCAATGCCTTAGACCACCCTAAAGGGTAATGAGCTCATACCGTGGCCGTCGCCACAACCTTTTTGGTTTTCATTCCGTTGCTGTGATCTCAACGGTTTAGGGGGTTAAGCCGTGAGTTTAGCTCAAGTCCACTTTTCCAGACTTTCATTGCTACTTTTTCAGGTTTTACTTTTATTCTCACTGAGTGAAATCGGCAATACCTTAATCTTCAAAGAGGATTAAGCAGTGAGTTGGTCTATTTATTATTTCATTTGAAACATGAATGTATGCACATTAATAAATCATGGCACAGTCAATTATTTTATCATTATCATTTCATATCTCATCAATACATTCACATTTCTGTATATCACTTCATGTAACATAGACAATATAATGTAAATCTCATAGTAAACATTCTCATAGATAATTCATATTAAGCAACCTAAGTTATCAAGTTAGGTCTCTAGTGTTCCTAATAGGTTATGAATATCTTGGTATTATCTTTTTCTCTTAGTCTTCTTTGTACTCTTAGTATTTCCATTAATACATTAATACCCTTTAAGATATTTTTAGAGGTTCTTTATATATTTTTATTATGACTTTTATATATATCTCCTAAAGATTATTATTCTACTTAAATTCTTAAAATTCTCTCTTTACAAGACTTGATTCTTTTATTTATAGTTTTGACATCTTTTAGAAGAAAGTTTATAATTTTCTATATACTTGTTATCTCAGCTTAGTAAAGGTAGTTCCAAATTCCTAACTCATCAAATTTTAGCATTTACATCTTTGGAATAGTGTAAATCAACTGTAAACCATGCATAGGAGGGTTCCCAAGAAAGAGAGGTGGGTCACAATGGACATGCTTAAATACCAAGTCTTTCCTTAGCCAGAACCTTTCCAAACTGCACTTTCACAGTACACTGTCCCGAAATTTATTTCTTATTCTGTATTTACGTGGTACAAAGATTTATACATAACATACATGGGTGTATTCCTATATGTGTTAGCTCTCCAACAAAGTTGAAATCAGTCTATTTTCATTTTTCTAGAGTGAGTTACACCTATTTTACTACTACAAGGTCAGATTTAAAGTTTCAGTCTTAGGCTCTACTTTAAAAATTTATATCTTGAGCTAGAAAACTCCGTTTTGGGTGATTCTTTTTGGAGAGTGTTCTATAATGAGTCTAGTTTATATTAAAATTATTTTAATTTCGAGATACTTGATATTTTATGAACAGTAGCTTTCGAAGTACCTGCTGCCAGAAACAACTAGAAATTCCAGCACCTACCATTTTCATGTCTTAAGTTACCTTTACTAAATCAGGTTTCACATACAATCTTTTCAAGTTATATTTGAGTTTGATAACATCATAAGGGTACTCATAATAGAATAGAACATGTCATATTTCTAAAAATATATTTTTCAAATAATCATTTAAAACTTTTGACAATAACTCAAACTTGAGGCATTCTATCAAGGTTAGAAGCCAACAATGCTTGAACAATTAAAGATGAAGCTCCTACCTCTTGTGTAGCGTCTAAAAAGGGTCCTTCTCTTCTTCCTTAAGCTTTGAACAAGAGTCTTTGGAGTGGATGACCCTCCTTGAATCTTGGCTCTAGAACTTGAATGCTTAAGAAAATATTTCTCACTAGAGTTAAAGATTGTAACTCTTGTGAGGGCTAGTGAAAGTTTGGACTTAGGATTGGAGTTTTTGAATGAAGTTTAGAGGATCAAGAGAAGTCTTTGAAGAACATAAGAAGAATGATAGAATAAGAAAGAAAGAACACTTAGGGAGTTTCTGAATTGAAGAGAGTTTGAGGAGTATTTATAGTGGAAAGATTAGAGAAAAAAACAGAAGAAGGAAAGCACTTGGAGCATGATTTATGGAAACATGTTGACTGAATTTTGGGATGAAAATGCTCCTTGTTTTGTGCAAACATGTTTCCATGTTTTGTACAGACATGTTTCCATGTTTTGTGCAGACATGTTGGATGAAAATGCTCCATGTTTTGTGCAAACATGTTTCCATGTTTTGTGCAAACATGTTTCCATGTTTTGTGCAAACATGTTTCCATGTTTTGTGCAAACATGTTGGATGAAAATACTCCATGTTTTGTGCAAAGATGTTAGTGGAGATTTTCTAACCTTTAGTGCATATATGCGATTCAGAAATGTGTATGATGTATGTGGTTAAATTATTGTGTTATCATCTTAATCCAATGGCTTAGATTCATTCTTGTCTAAAGACAAGTGTAGGGATTTGTGCAAATGGCATTGTAGTAATTTCTTTAACTAAGACAAGGATATTTTTGTAATTAGACAATGATAGTGGTATTCTTGTAATTCCATTCATAGAGTAAGGGTATCTTTGTCATTTAATAAGGCAAGGGTAGTTTGGTAATTTCCTTTACATAGCAAGGGCATTTTCATAATTTGCACTAAGTGATGGCATTTTCGTAGTTCTTTGCATTTTTCTCTAGACATACTTAAGTAGTCTATTTGTTGTGTTTCATAACATTTGTCCAGATTCTCTTGGTTTTGCTATCGATAATTAAGATTAATATTTATCTTAGTTATAAATTTGGGGATGTTACAAGTTCATCCTATCTAAGCCTGAGGAATGGACTGGCTATGCTTCTGTCTATGATATCATGCTATTAATCTTATCTGTATGATGGGATATAGGATTTAGAAATGCATGATCGTCTTGTGATACTGCCATAGTTGCTACCATGCTTAGCTATAGTATTGAGCCTGATCAACTCGATGACTGTTGTTTGGTGTGTCTAGGAACTAATCGCGACAAGCAGGGCGTGCATGGGGCACGCGGTGGAGGTAATCGTGATGAGCGGCAAATGCACTCCAGGAGATGGCTAGGGCTATGCAAGCACAAACACTTGATGATGATGGAGCAGATGAATAGGTGGTCAGAGGAGTCAGTTGGGAATCAAGAACATGGAAAATTCTCAGAATTCAAGAGGGCTGGACCTCCAGAATTCAAAGGATTCAAGAGATGGAGAAGGTTTTCTCAGTGGTAGAATGCTCTGATGAACAAAAGGTGGCATTCTCTACTTATATGCTGAAAGGAGAGGCTGCCGCGTGGTGGAAGGGTGCAAAGGGCTTGCTTGAAAGTGCTGACATACAGATTACGTGGGAGGTTTTCTATGCTACGTTCCATAAGAAATATTTTCCAGATCCGGTTAAGAAGGCAAAGGAAGTAGAATTTTTGTTGCTGACACAAGGAAATCGAAGTGTGGCTGAGTACACAGCTAAGTTTGAAGAACTGATCAAACACTCAACTAGCTACCAAAGGGATCCCAATGAGGCTTGGAAATGCATGAAATATGAGAGTGGTTTGAGGCCAAACATTTTGGCATCTGTGGCTCCACTGGAGGTCACTGACTATGCATCTTTAGTCAGCAAAAGCCAAGTGGCTGAGAGTTGCAATCGCCAGCTAGTTGCCTACCGAGTTGAAGAGAATAGGAAGAGGTCTGCTCAACAAGGTCACCGAGGGTTCCCACCCCCTCACAAGAAACCCTACCAAGGAGGTGGATTTAAAGGGAAACAACCCCAACACCCTATGATGAATCAACCTAAGACACAAGCTGTTAATCAACCTAGGATGGCTGCTGTCCCTGAACCTATGACTAGACCCCCTTGTGGCACTTGTGGAAAGATACATGGAGTGGAATGCATATTTGGAAAGAATGTTTGTTATCGGTGTGGACAGGCAGGACACTATTCTAGAGAGTGCCTAAAGTTCAATCAGTCCTCTATGCTTAAGCCTAAGGAACAGGGATGCGTGTTTGCTATCACTGCTGAGATGCCCTCAGAATCCGATGATCTGATTCAAGGTAAGTGTATAATTAATGGAAAACCCTTAATTGTATTGTTTGATTCTGGCACAACACATTCATTCATTTCATATGATTGTGCTAATAAGTTGAGGTTGTATATATCTGACTTAAAAATCATCTTAGTTGTCTCTACACCCACTATAAATACTGTTAGAACTGATCAAGCCTGCCTAAATTGTGAATTTGAGGTAGCTATAGGATTTTTCATCATGATTTAGTTTGTCTACCCTTGTCTGGTTTTGATGTAATCTTGGGCATGGATTGGCTTTCGGCTAACCGTGTGTTACTACATTGTGCAAATAAGTCACTAGTATTTCTTCCCAAACCATCTTTACCCAATCCCTCTAAACTTGATAGAAAGGTATGACTATACCTAAACTCCATTATCATGGGGGATAGTAGGAGCAGCGAGGATATGTCTTCCTAATGACAAGCGAGAAAGAAGTGGAGCAAGCTCTAGAAAAGATCCTTGTAGTAAAGGAATTCTCAGATGTTTTTCCTGATGACATACCTGAATTTCCTCCAAAAAGGGAGATTGAGTTTTCTATAGATTTGGTACCAGGAACAGGACCCATATCTATAGCTCCTTATAGGATGCCATTGGCCGAGTTAACAGAGTTGAAGAAGCAATTAGAGGAACTACTACAGAAGAAATTCATTAGGCCCAGTGCTTCACCATGGGGAGCCCCAGTGCTGTTTGTCAAGAAGAAGGATGGGAGTATGCGATTATGTGTGGATTATAGGCAGCTAAACAAAGTGACTATAAAAAATAAATACCCTTTGCTTAGAATAGATGACCTCATGGACCAATTAAGAGGAGCCCAAGTGTTTTCCAAGATAGATCTGCGATCAGGATACCACCAGATTTGAGTGAAGGAGGAGGACATACCAAAGACAGCCTTTAGGACTGGATATGGACATTATGAGTTTAATGTGATGTCGTTTGGGTTAACCAAAGCACCGGCAGTGTTTATGGACTACATGAATAGGATATTTAGACCATACTTGGACAAGTTTGTAATAGTGTTCATCGATGACATTCTAGTTTACTCTAGAACTGAAGAAGAGCACAAAGAACACTTACGAGTGGTGTTGGAGGTGTTGAGGAACAAGAAACTTTATGCAAAGTTGTCCAAGTGTGAATTTTGGATGAAGGAAGTTAAGTTCTTAGGTCATGTAGTGTCACATGGGGGAATAGCAGTAGACCCAAGTAAGATTGAAGCGGTGCAACAATGGGAAACCCCTACCCTTTGTGAAGGAGATTAGGAGTTTTCTAGGGCTAGCCGGTTACTATCGAAGGTTCATTAGAGGTTTTTCCGAAATTACCTTACCCCTCACCAAACTAACAAGGAAGAATTCAGCTTTTATATGGAGCCCAGAATGTGAAGAGAGTTTCCAAGAACTAAAGAAAAAGTTGACCACTACCCCTGTCCTAATCCTACCTGACCCAAAAGAAAAATTTGAGGTGTATTGTGATGCCTCCGGAAGAGGACTAGGATGTGTTTTGATGCAAAATAGGAATGTAGTAGCCTATGCCTCTAGACAGCTCAAACCCCATGAAGTTAATTACCCAACCCATGACTTAGAGCTAGCAGCTATTGTCTTTGCCTTAAAAATCTGGAGACATCATCTTTATGGTGTAAGGTTTGAAGTCTTTTCTGACCACAAAAGTCTGAAATACCTCTTCAACCAAAAGGAACTCAATATGAGACAAAGGCGTTGGATGGAGTTTCTCAAGGACTATGACTTTGGGTTGAACTACCACCCAGGAAAGGCAAATGTGGTAGCAGATGCTTTGAGTCGTAAGTCCTTGCATTCCGCTTGGCTCATGGTGAAAGAAAATGAGCTGATAGAAGATTTTAGGAACCTCAACTTAGGATATAGGGGACTTGAGAACAAATTCGGTTAAGCCAACTAAGTGTAACCAGTAGCTTTAAGGATCAAATAATTCAAGCCCAAAGGGAAGATGAGGATTTCCTTAGAACCTTAACCCTTGTCGAAGTAGGAAAATTGAAAGAGTTTGTCCAGGATAAGGAAGGAGTGTGGAGATACCAAGGGAGAATCTGTGTACCTGCAAAGAAGGATTGAGAGCTAGCATTTTGGAAGAAGCCCACAAGAGTCAATTTAGTGTACACCCGGTATAACCAAGATGTACCATGACCTAAAAAGATGTTACGGTGGCCAAAGATGAAAGCGGATATAGCAAATATAGTGCAAAAATGTTTGGTATGCCAAAAAGTGAAGATAGAGCATCAAAAACCCTCCGAGTATCTGCAACCTCTCGAAATCCCGAATGGAAGTGGGAAGGAATATCCATGGACTTCGTGATGGGATTGCCAAGTACGCCTACTGGACAAGACTCCATATGGGTAATTGTGGACAGATTGACCAAATCTGCTCACTTTTTACCCATTCGAGCAAATTACCCTTTGGAAAAGTTAGCTCACTATACATCCAAGAGATAATAAGGCTCCATGGAGTACCCAAAACCATTGTCTCAGATAGGGATCCAAGGTTCACCTCAAGATTTTGGGGAGCTTTGCAAAAGGCGTTTGGTTCAAGGTTGTGTCTAAGCCTTGCCTATCACCCTCAAAGCGATGGACAATCGAAAGAACAATTCAAACCCTTGAGGATATGCTAAGAGCATGTGTCTTAGACCACCAAAAGTTGGGACAAAGCGACTTCCATTGATTGAGTTTGCATATAATAATAGTTACCACACTAGCATTGGGATGGCACCCTATGAGGCTTTGTATGGTAGAAAGTGTCAATCACCACTTTGTTGGTGTGACCCGGGAGAGTAAAGTATTTTGGGCCCTGATTTGGTAGAAGAGACAACCAAACAAATAAGGAGAATTAGGGAAAGAATCCTCACTGCTCATAGTAGGCAGAAGAGCTATCTTTGACAAGAGAAGGAAACCTCTCGAATTTCAAGAAGGAGAACACATATTCTTGCGAATTACTCCTACCATAGGTATAGGTCGTGCAATGAAAGTCAAAAAGCTAAGCCCTAGATTCTTAGGACCCTTTCAAATCCTCAAAAAGGTAGGTCCCTCCGCCTACCAAATTGCATTACCTCCAAATTTGTCTAACCTACACAATGTTTTTCATGTGTCCCAATTGAGAAAGTATCAGTCAGACCTCAGTCATGTGTTTGAGCTAGAAACTATACAATTAAAAGATGACTTAACTTTTGAATTACCACCGATGAGGATCGTGGATCATGGCATCAAGCAGCTGAGAAACAAATCTGTATCTCTGGTCCGAGTAGCCTGGGGACAAGATGGAATGGAAGAGCACACATGGGAGCTCGAGGAAGCTATCTTGAAAAGAATTTCCGAACCTATTCACAAGTATCAAATTTTGAGGGCAAAATTTTTAATAAGAAGGGGAGAAATGTAACATCCCCAAATTTATAACTAAGATAAATATTAATCTTAATTATCAATAGGAAAACCAAGAGAATCTGGACAAATGTTATGAAACACAACAAATAGACTACTTAAGTATGTCTAGAGAAAAATGCAAAGAATTACGAAAATGCCATCACTTAGTGGAAATTACGAAAACGCCCTTGCTATGTAAAGGAAATTACCAAACTACCCTTGCCTTATTAAATGACAAAGATACCCTTACTCTATGAATGGAATTACAAGAATACCACTATCATTGTCTAATTACAAAAATATCCTTGTCTTAGTTAAAGAAATTACTACAATACCATTTGCACAAATCCCTACACTTGTCTTTAGACAAGAATGAATCTAAGCCATTGGATTAAGATGATAACACAATAATTTAACCACATACATCATACACATTTCTGAATCACATACATGCACTAAAGGTTAGAAAATCTCCACTAACATCTTTGCACAAAACATGGAAACATGTTTTGCACAAAACATGGAAACATGTTTTGCACAAAACATGGAAACATGTTTTGCACAAAATATGGAGCATTTTCATCCAACATGTTTGCATAAAACATGGAAACATGTTTACACAAAACAAGGAGCATTTTCATCCCAAAATTCAGCCAACATGTTTCCATAAATCATGCTCCAAGTGCTTTCCTTCTTCTGTTTTTTTTTTCTCTAATCTTTCCACCATAAATACTCCTCAAACTCTCTTCAATTCAGAAACTCCCTAAGAGAATTCTTTCTTATTCTATCATTCTTCTTGTGTTCTTCTTAGACTTCTCTTGATCCTCTAAACTTCATCCAAACACTTAAATCCTAAGTCCAAACTTTCACTAGCCCTCACAAAAGTTACAATCTTTAACTCTAGTGAGAAATATTTTCTTAAGCACTCAAGTTCTAGAGCCAATATTCAAGCAGGGTCATCCACTCCAAAGACTCTTGTTCAAAGCTTAAGGAAGAAGAGAAGGACCCTTTTTAGACCCTACACAAGAGGTAGGAGTTTCTTCTTTATTTGTTCAAGTATTGTTGGCTTCTAACTTTGCTCATGGATAGAATGCCTCAAACTTGAGTTATTGTCAAAAGTTTTGAGTAATTATATTTTTAGAAAACACAACATGTTCTATTCTGCTATGAGTACTTTTATGATGTTATCAAACTCAAATATAACTTAAAAGATTGTATGTGAAACTTGAGTTAATAAAGATAACTTAAGACATGAACATGGTAGGTGCTGGAATTTCTAGTTATTTCTGGCAGTAGTTACTTCGACAATTAGTGTTCATAAAATATGAAGGATCTCGAAATGAAACTATTTTCATTATAACCTAGACTCATTTTAGAACACTCTCCAAAAAGAATCACCTAAAACGGAGTTTCCTAGCCCAAGATATAAATTTTTAAAGTAGAGCATAAGACTGAAACTCTTAATCTGACCTTGTAGTAGTAAAATAGGTGTAACTTACTCTAGAAAAATGCAAATGGACTGATTTCAACTTTGTGGAAAACCTAACACATCTACAAACACACTTATGTATGCTATGCATAAATTTGTACACCACGAAAATACAGAATGAGAGATATAATTTCGGGACAGTGTGCTGAGAAAGTCTTAAAGGTAGCGTGATACTGTGAGAGTGCAATTTAGAAAGGTTCTGGCTAAGGAAAGACTTGGTATTTAAGCGTGTCCATTGTGACCCACCTCTCTTTCCTGGGAATCTTACTATGCACAATTACAGTTGATTTACACTAATCTAAGATGTTAGTGCTACAAATTTTATTCTAAAAGATGTCAGAACTCTAAATAAAATATTCAAGTCTTGTAAGGAGATAATTTTAAGGATTTAAGTAGAATAATAATCTTCAGGAGATATATATAAAAGTCATAATAAAAATATATAAAGAACCTCTAAAAATATCTTAAAGGGTATTAATGTATTAATGGAAATACTAAGAGTACAAAGAAGAGTAAGAGAAAAAGATAATACCAAGATATTCATAACCTATTAGGAACACTAGAGACCTAACTTAATAACTTAGGTTGCTTAATGTATTAATCGAAGTACCTGCTGCCAGAAACAACTAGAAATTCCAGCACCTACCATTTTCATGTCTTAAGTTACCTTTATTAAATCAGGTTTCACATACAATCTTTTCAAGTTATATTTGAGTTTGATAACATCATAAGGGTACTCATAACAAAATAGAACATGTCATATTTCTAAAAATATATTTTTCAAATAATCATTTAAAACTTTTGACAATAACTCAAACTTGAGGCATTCTATCAAGGTTAGAAGCCAACAATGCTTGAACAATTAAAGATGAAGCTCCTACCTCTTGTGTAGGGTCTAAAAAGGGTCCTTCTCTTCTTCCTTAAGCTTTGAACAAGAGTCTTTGGAGTGGATGACCCTCCTTGAATCTTGGCTCTAGAACTTGAGTGCTTAAGAAAATTTTTCTCACTAGAGTTAAAGATTGTAACTTTTGTGAGGGCTAGTGAAAGTTTGGACTTAGGATTTAAGTGTTTGGATGAAGTTTAGAGGATCAAGAGAAGTCTAAGAAGAATGATAGAATAAGAAAGAAAGAACACTTAGGGAGTTTCTGAATTGAAGAGAGTTTGAGGAGTATTTATAGTGGAAAGATTAGAGAAAAAAAACAGGAGAAGGAAAGCACTTGGAGCATGATTTATGGAAACATGTTGGCTGAATTTTGGGATGAAAATACTCCATGTTTTGTGCAAACATGTTTCCATGTTTTGTGCAAAGATGTTAGTGGAGATTTTCTAACCTTTAGTGCATGTATGTGATTCAGAAATGTGTATGATGTATGTGGTTAAATTATTGTGTTATCATCTTAATCCAATGGCTTAGATTCATTCTTGTCTAAAGACAAGTGTAGGGATTTGTGCAAATGACATTGTAGTAATTTCTTTAACTAAGACAAGGATATTTTTGTAATTAGACAATGATAGTGGTATTCTTGTAATTTGATTTCATAGAGTAAGGGTATCTTTGTCATTTAATAAGGCAAAGGTAGTTTGGTAATTTCCTTTACATAGTAGGGGCATTTTCGTAATTATTTGCATTTTTCTCTAGACATACTTAAGTAGTCTATTTGTTGTGTTTCATAACATTTGTCCAGATTCTCTTGGTTTTGCTATCGATAATTAAGATTAATATTTATCTTAGTTATAAATTTGGGGATGTTACATTTCTCCCCTTCTTATTAAAAATTTTGTCCTCAAAATTTGATACCTATGAATAGGTTCGGAAATTCTTTTCGCATATCTTTCTCGAGCTCCCATGTGTGCTCTTCCATTCCATCTTGTCCCCAGCTACTCGGACCAGAGATACAGATTTGTTTCTCAGCTGCTTGATGCCGTGATCCACGATCCTCATCGGTGGTAATTCAAAAGTTAAGTTATCTTTTAATTGTATAGTTTCTGGCTCAAACACATGACTGGGGTCTGACTGATACTTTCTCAATTGGGACACATGAAAAACATTGTGTAGGTTAGACAAATTTGGAGGTAATGCAATTTGGTAGGCGAAGGGACCTACCTTTTTGAGGATTTGGAAGGGTCCTAAGAATCTAGGGCTTAGCTTTTTGACTTTCATTGCACGACCTATACCTGTGGTAGGAGTAATTCGCAAGAATATGTGTTCTCCTTCTTGAAATTCGAGAGGTTTCCTTCTCTTGTTAGCATAGCTCTTCTGCCTACTCTGAGCAGTGAGGATTCTTTCCCTAATTCTCCTTATTTGTTTGGTTGTCTCTTCTACCAAATCAGGGCCCAAAATACTTTGCTCTCCTAGGTCACACCAACAAAGTGGTGATTGACACTTTCTACCATACAAAGCCTCATAGGGTGCCATCCCAATGCTAGTGTGGTAACTATTATTATATGCAAACTCAATCAATGGAAGCTGTTTGTCCCAACTTTTTGGCTGGTCTAAGACACATGCTCTTAGCATATCCTCAAGGGTTTGAATTGTTCTTTCTGATTATCCATCAGTTTGAGGGTGATAGGCAATGCTTAGACACAACCTTGAACCAAACGCCTTTTGCAAAGCTCCCCAAAATCTTGAGGTGAACCTTGGATCCCTATCTGAGACAATGGTTTTGGGTACTCCATGGAGCCTTATTATCTCTTGGATGTATAGCTGAGCTAACTTTTCCAAAGGGTAATTTGCTCGAATGGGTAAAAAGTGAGCAGATTTGGTCAATCTATCCACAATTACCCATATGGAGTCATGTCCGGTAGGCGTTCTTGGCAATCCCATCACGAAATCCATGGATATTCCTTCCTACTTCCATTCGGGGATTTCGAGAGGTTGTAGCACTCCGGAGGGTTTTTGATGCTCTATCTTCACTTTTTGGCATACCAAACATTTTTGCACTATATTTGCTATATCTGCTTTCATCTTTGGCCACCAGAACATCTTTTTTAGGTCATGGTACATCTTGGTTATACCAGGGTGTACACTAAATTGACTCTTGTGGGCTTCTTCCAAAATGCTAGCTCTCAGTCCTTCTTTTGCAGGTACACAGATTCTCCCTTGGTATCTCCACACTCCTTCCTTATCCTGGACAAACTTTTTCCTGCTTCGACTTTCCTGCTTCGACAAGGGTTAAGGTTCTAAGGAAATCCTCATCTTCCCTTTGGGCTTGAATTATTTGATCCTTAAAGCTACTGGTTACACTTAGTTGGCTTAACTGAATTTGTTCTGAAGTCCCCCTATATCCTAAGTTGAGGTTCCTAAAATCTTCTATCAGCTCATTTTCTTTCACCATGAGCCAAGCGGCATGCAAGGACTTACGACTCAAAGCGTCTGCTACCACATTTGCCTTTCCTGGGTGGTAGTTCAACCCAAAGTCATAGTCCTTGAGAAACTCCATCCAACGCCTTTGTCTCATATTGAGTTCCTTTTGGTTGAAGAGGTATTTCAGACTTTTGTGGTCAGAAAAGACTTCAAACCTTACACCATAAAGATGATGTCTCCAGATTTTTAAGGCAAAGACAATAGCTGCTAGCTCTAAGTCATGGGTTGGGTAATTAACTTCATGGGGTTTGAGCTGTCTAGAGGCATAGGCTACTACATTCCTATTTTGCATCAAAACACATCCTAGTCCTCTTCCCGAGGCATCACAATACACCTCAAATTTTTCTTTTGGGTCAGGTAGGATTAGGACAGGGGTAGTGGTCAACTTCTTCTTTAGTTCTTGGAAACTCTCTTCACATTCTAGGCTCCATATAAAAGCTGAATTCTTCCTTGTTAGCTTGGTGAGGGGTAAGGTAATTTGGGAAAAACCTCTAATGAACCTTCGGTAGTAACCAGCTAGCCCTAGAAAACTCCTAATCTCCTTTACAGTGGTAGGGGTTTCCCATTGTTGCACCACTTCTATCTTACTAGGGTCTACTGCTATTCCCCCATGTGACATTACATGACCTAAGAACTTAACTTCCTTCATCCAAAATTCACACTTGGACAGCTTTGCATAAAGTTTCTTGTTCTTCAACACCTCCAACACCACTCGTAAGTGTTCTTCGTGCTCTTCTTCAGTTCTAGAGTAAACTAGAATGTCATCGATGAACACTATTACAAACTTGTCCAAGTATGGTCTAAATATCCTATTCATGTAGTCCATAAACACTGCCGGTGCATTGGTTAACCCAAACGACATCACATTAAACTCATAATGTCCATATCTAGTCCTAAAGGCTGTCTTTGGTATGTCCTCCTCCTTCACTCGAATCTGGTGGTATCCTGATCGCAGATCTATCTTGGAAAACACTTGAGCTCCTCTTAATTGGTCCATGAGGTCATCTATTCTAGGCAAAGGGTATTTATTCTTTATGGTCACTTGGTTTAGCTGCCTATAATCCACACATAACCGCAAGCTCCCATCCTTCTTCTTGACAAATAGCACTGGAGCTCCCCATGGTGAAGCACTAGGCCTAATGAATTTCTTCTCTAGTAGCTCCTCTAATTGCTTCTTCAATTCTGTTAACTCGGCCAGTGGCATCCTATAAAGAGCTATAGATATGGGTCCCGTTCCCGGTACAAAATCTATAGAAAACTCAATCTCCCTTTTTGGAGGAAATTCAGGTATGTCATCAGGAAAAACATCTGAGAATTCCTTTACTACAAGGATCTTTTCTAGAGCTTGCTCCACTTCCCTCTCACTTGTCATCAGGAAAACATATCCTCACTCTTCATTCCTACTATCCCCCATGATAATGGAGTTTAGGTATAGTCGTACCTTTCTATCAAGTTTAGAGGGATTGGGTAAAGATGGTTTGGGAAGAAATACTAGTGACTTATTTGCATAATGTAGTAACACACGGTTAGCCGAAAGCCAATCCATGCCCAAGATTACATCAAAACTAGACAAGGGTAGACAAACTAAATCATGATGAAAAATCCTATCAGCTACCTCAAATTCACAATTTAGGCAGGCTTGATCAGTTCTAACAGTATTTATAGTGGGTGTAGAGACAACTAAGATGATTTTTAAGTCAGATATATACAACCTCAACTTATTAGCACAATCATATGAAATGAATGAATGTGTTGCACCAGAATCAAACAATACAATTAAGGGTTTTCTATTAATTATACACTTACCTTGAATCAGATCATCAGATTCTGAGGGCATCTCGTGATGATAGCAAACAGGCGTCCCTGTGCCTTAGGCTTAAGTGTAGAGGACTGATTGAACTTTAGGCACTCTCTAGAATAGTGTCCTGCCTGTCCACACCGATAACAAACATTCTTACCAAATCTGCATTCCCCTCCATGTATCTTTCCACAAGTGGCACAAGGGGGTCTAGTCATAGGTTCAGGGACAGCAGCCATCCTAGGTCGATTAACAGCTTGTGTCTTAGGTTGATTCATCATAGGGTGTTGGGGTTGTTTTCCTTTAAATCCACCTCCTTGGTAGGGTTTCTTGTGAGGGGGTGGGAACCCTTGGTGACCTTGTTGAGCAGACCTCTTCCTATTCTCTTCAACTCGGTGGGCAACTAGCTGGCGATTGCAACTCTCAGCCACTTGGCTTTTGCTGACTAAAGAAGCATAGTCAGTGACCTCCAATGGAGCCACAGATGCCAAAATGTCTGGCCTCAAACCACTCTCATATTTCATGCATTTCCAAGCCTCGTTAGGATCCCTTTGGTAGCTAGTTGAGTGTTTGATCAGTTCTTCAAACTTAGCTGTGTACTCAGCCACACTTCGATTTCCCTGTGTCAGCAACAGAAATTCCACTTCCTTTGCCTTCTTAACTAGACCTGGAAAATATTTCTTATGGAACGTAGCATAGAAAACCTCCCACGTAATCTGTATGTCAGCACTTTCGAGCAAGCCCTTTGCACCTTTCCACCACGCGGCAGCCTCTCCTTTCAGCATATAAGTAGAGAATGCCACCTTTTGTTCATCAGAGCATTCTACCACTGAGAAAACCTTCTCCATCTCTTGAATCCATCCGTCAGCTATTTCGGGGTTAGTTGTCCCTTTGAATTCTGGAGGTCCAGCCCTCTTGAATTATGAGAATTTTCCATGTTCTTGGTTCCCAACTGATTCCTCTGACATCCTATTCATCTGCTCCATCATCACTGTTGCTTGTGCTTGCATAGCCCTAGCCATCTCCTGGAGTGCATTTGCCAGTTCATCACGATTACCTCCACCGCATGCCCCATGCGTACGTGCATTCTTTGCCATTAGTTCCTAGACACACCAAACAACCATCGAGTTGATCAGGCTCAATACTATAGCTAAGCATGGTAGCAACTATGGCAGTATCACAAGACGATCATGCATTTCTAAATCCTATATCCCATCATACAGATAAGATTAATAGCATGATATCATAGACAGAAGCATAGTCAGTCCATTCCTCAGGCTTAAATAGGATGAACTGCTCTGATACCATAATGTAACACCCTAATAGAACCCCATTGTGCTTAAGTTCACATTTGGATTCTATTAGTTGTCACTTATGCCTTATATTTATTTTCTTTTGAAATTAACTTAGAAAAATAGTGGAAGCTTTTTTTTCTTTAAATAAATTAATTTTTTGAAAACTTAAGCCTGTAACGAGAAGTGAAATACATAGCGCTTTTATAGATAATAATCAAGTTACATTGTGCACTTAATTAAATAAGCGGAATAAGAGACTAAGTGTAGAACTATTATCACATAAACTGGAATATAATCACTTAATACATAAGTCACAACAGGGCATATCATACTAATAAGTTATTACAAATAACAATATAAGTTCTATTATTACTAATTGTTTCTCACAAACTGTAACTAAAGCTCGGAATGCTCCTACTTGAACGGTTTGAAATCTTCACGTGCTACCTCCTTCCTCAGCTACTGACTGTTTGCTTTAGGTGGACACGTCTGTCTCTGGTAACGACAACGGAAAATAAACATAGGAGTGAGAAATACACGATTTCTCAGTAGGAGTTCCTACTTGTACTAAAAGTGTCATCGTTGTCGTCCCAGTCACTTCGGGTTTATTATAAAAAGGTGAACAGGTAAGGATTCAATTATCAAACTTTCACAAACGTGATTAGCGAAGTGCGATTACTTTTAAACTAATCTTGAACATTAGCGAGAAATATCCATTGAAGATTTCATCAAGCATACATATAAGCATATCATGTAAAACCACTAATAAGCAATAATCATTTAGGAGCTGCATGCATTTCATGATTAATCATCCTCAACATTCACTTGTTTAGTGATCATCATCTTTCATTTATGTCATCAACATATTTCTTAATTACTCACGGGATGAATGCACCAATGCCTTAGACCACCCTAAAGGGTAATGAGCTCATACCATGGCCGTCGCCATAACCTTCTTGGTTTTCATTCCGTTGCCGTGATCTCAACGGTTTAGGGGGTTAAGCCGTGAGTTTAGCTCAAGTCCACTTTTCCAGACTTTCATTGCTACTTTTTCAAACTTTACTTTTATTATTTCTTTTGAAAATGAATGTATGCATATTATCATGTAATCACAATAAATCCTGGGCAATCAATCATTCATCCTCATCATTTCATAATTCATCACCATACATTCACATTACTATAAATCACTTCATAAAACATGGACAATATCATGTAAATCTCATAGTAAACACTTTCATAGATGATTCATATTAACCAACCAAAGTTATCAAGTTGAGTTCCTAGTGTTCGTAAGAGGTAATGGATGTCTTAGTATTATCTTTTTCTCTTAGTGTTCTTTGTACTCTTAGCATTCCATTAATACATTAATGCACTTCAAAATATTATTATAGGTTCTTTATATATTTTTATTATGACTTTCATATAACTCTTGAAGATTATTATTCTATTTAAATTCTTAAAATTCTCTCTTTACAAGACTTGATTCTTTTATTTATAGTTTTGACATCTTTTAGAAGAAAGTTTATAATTCTCTGTATACTTGTTATCTCAGCTTAGTAAAGGTAGTTCCAAATTCCTAACTCATCAAATTTTAGCATTTACATCTTTGGAATAGTGTAAATCAACTGTAAACCATGCATAGGAGGGTTCCCAGGAAAGAGAGGTGGG
Organism: Dalbergia cultrata; assembly: GCA_031216105.1. Taxonomy (NCBI): domain Eukaryota; kingdom Viridiplantae; phylum Streptophyta; class Magnoliopsida; order Fabales; family Fabaceae; genus Dalbergia; species Dalbergia cultrata. The sequence goes on along the minus strand of CM062346.1, from coordinate 40,168,456 downwards.
TCACAATGGACATACTTAAATACCAAGTCTTTCCTTAGCCAGAACCTTTCCAAACTGCACTTTCACAGTACACTATCTCGAAATTTATTTCTCATTCTGTATTTATGTGGTACAAAGCTTTATACATAACATACATGGGTGTATTCCTATATGTGTTAGCTCTCCAACAAAGTTGAAATCAGTCCATTTGCATTTTTCTAGAGTGAGTTACACCTATTTTACTACAACAAGGTCAGATTTAAAGTTTCAGTCTTACGCTCTACTTTAAAAATTTATATCTTGAGCTAGCAAACTCCGTTTTGGGTGATTCTTTTTGGAGAGTGTTCTATAATGAGTCTAGTTTATATTAAAATTATTTTAATTTCGAGATACTTTATATTTTATGAACAGTAGCTTTCGAAGTACCTGCTGCCAGAAACAACTAGAAATTCTAGCACCTACCATTTTCATGTCTTAAGTTACCTTTATTAAATCAGGTTTCACATACAATCTTTTCAAGTTATATTTGAGTTTGATAACATCATAAGGGTACTCATAACAAAATAGAACATGTCATATTTCTAAAAATATATTTTTCAAATAATCATTTAAAACTTTTGACAATAACTCAAACTTGAGGCATTCTATCAAGGTTAGAAGCCAACAATGCTTGAACAATTAAAGATGAAGCTCCTACCTCTTGTGTAGGGTCTAAAAAGGGTCCTTCTCTTCTTCCTTAAGCTTTGAACAAGAGTCTTTGGAGTGGATGACCCTCCTTGAATCTTGGCTCTAGAACTTGAGTGCTTAAGAAAATATTTCTCACTAGAGTTAAAGATTGTAACTTTTGTGAGGGCTAGTGAAAGTTTGGACTTAGGATTTAAGTGTTTGGATGAAGTTTAGAGGATCAAGAGAAGTCTAAGAAGAATGATAGAATAAGAAAGAAAGAACACTTAGGTAGTTTCTGAATTGAAGAGAGTTTGAGGAGTATTTATAGTGGAAAGATTAGAAAAAAAAAAACAGAAGAAGGAAAGCACTTGGAGCATGATTTATGGAAACATGTTGGCTGAATTTTGGGATGAAAATGCTCCATGTTTTGTGCAAACATGTTGGATGAAAATGCTCCATGTTTTGTGCAAACATGTTTCCATGTTTTGTGCAAAGATGTTAGTGGAGATTTTCTAACCTTTAGTGCATGTATGTGATTCAGAAATGTGTATGATGTATGTGGTTAAATTATTGTGTTATCATCTTAATCCAATGGCTTAGATTCATTCTTGTCTAAAGACAAGTGTAGGGATTTGTGCAAATGGCATTGTAGTAATTTCTTTAACTAAGACAAGGATATTTTTGTAATTAGACAATGATAGTGGTATTCTTGTAATTCCATTCATAGAGTAAGGGTATCTTTGTCATTTAATAAGGCAAGGGTAGTTTGGTAATTTCCTTTACATAGCAAGGGCATTTTCGTAATTATTTGCATTTTTCTCTAGACATACTTAAGTAGTCTATTTGTTGTGTTTCATAACATTTGTCCAGATTCTCTTGGTTTTGCTATCGATAATTAAGATTAATGTTTATCTTAGTTATAAATTTGGGGATGTTACAGTTTGTCAGAAACATCCCATAAGGAACACCAGCGGTCTTTCTTTTCTCCTTAATGATGGCACTAAGCATGTAATCCATAATTAACCTAAGCAAGTTCACCTTCTTTTTGGCCAGTAGGTAGTAAGCAACATGTAGTCCATCCCAATAAGCACATCTATGCTTCCTAGTCTTGGTAAAATTGAAAACTGAATAACATTAAATACCTTTCTAGCCCGGGCACTTAACATGGCAATAGTAACTAACTAGGCTTATGCTTTAGAGAGTCAGTGAGACACCTTCAAAAGTCTTCATCACTACACCTAAGGATTGAGGTCAATCACTGTGAGGTAAGCAAGCGATCCTGATAGTAAGAGCTTTGACAACCTTGAAGGTCTAACCTCTAAGAAGTAGTCTCAAATGGTGGTCTTGAGAACTATTTCTGAGGTTTTTTCTAGGTAATAGTAGATGCTATCACCATCCTAGGGAATATACTCTACTCTGTCATTGATCTCTAAGAAATCTTCCCATCCCTAAAAGGTGAAGACCTCTTTCAGAATAGGGACCTCCTCAAGCAGAGCCCTCCTTAGGATTTTTCTTGGTGCAACTTTTTTGAGTGAAAAGTTGTTGGCATAATGTTCTTGCATTAGTGGTCCATTATACAAGTGAAATATTCCCCTTTTGGCGGAAAGGCGATCTAGCTATCTTCCTTGTACTATTGAATCTAGAGTTTGAAAAATGTATAGGAATTAAGGTTTGTGAAGCAGGAAGTTTGAAGGAGTAAAGGTTTCTAGAAAGAATATGAAATAGGTTTGAAAAAGTGTTTGAGGTTGAAGATGAAGGGTTTAAATATAGGAGTTATGTATTTGGAAGTTTTGAAACTGATGTGACTAAAAGATAGGTAATTGAAAAGATCTGGGAGAGAGAAAATTAAAAGGTAGGAATTATCCTGCCATAAATAATGTTTCAGAAACCAAAAGTGGTATCTAAACATGGAGTTTAGTTTCTAAGTTGTCATCCTGCTTTCTAAACCATCTTATGAGTTTTTGAATCTTCAACCTACTGTCTGAACCAAATTCTGAACTCATATACTATGCTCTGACCATTTTCTAAACTTTTGATCCATTTTTTGATCTTGCAAACTGACTTCCTGAACTTGATTTGATGATATTCTTCTAAGTCCTCAGTTCAGAGTCTTTTTGGGGGATTATAGAAATAATTATGAATCCATGAAATACAAGTTTTAAAAAGTTTTGGGGTTCAAAAGGTTTTTCAAATAGCAGAACCAATTCTCAGTTAATGGTTTGGTGAATATATCAGATATTTGATCTTCAGCATTCACAAACTTTAGCTTAACATCGCCTTTCTGAACATGGTCTCTAATAAAGTGATGCTTTATATCAATATGGTTGGATCTGGAGTATTGAATTGGATTCTTTACAAAATTAATCACAGTTGTATTATCACAAAAGATATGGATCTTGGAATACCTCAGGTGATAGTCCTCCACTTTGTTTTTGATCTAGAGCATTTAAGTACAGCAGTTTGCAATAGTAACATATTCAGCTTCAACTATTGAGGGAGCTATTGTATTTTGCTTTTTTCATGACCAAGTAATGAGGCATTCTCCAAAGAAGTAGCAGCATCCACTTGTGCTATTTCTATTTACTCGATCTCCAACAAAGTTAGCATCACAAAAGCCTACAATCTTGCTAGAAGTAACTCTCTCATACCATAAACCAAGATTAGTAGTACCAATTAAATATCTCATAATTCTTTTGATATCAGTTAAGTGTGATTTCTTTGGGTTAGATTGGAATCTAGCACACGTACCTATACTTAATTGAATGTCTGGTCTACTTGTAGTAAGCTAAAGAAGTGATCCAATCATTCCCCTATGATTACTTTCTGACACTTTCTCACTATTCTCATATGCATCAATGACTTGAGATGGAGATTTTACTTGATACGTGTTGAACCTTTTTTAAGAGTTCTTTTGTGTATGGATCAAGGTTTCCTCTTTTTGTTGTTTTATTTACAGTCCTAGAAAGAACTTAAGCTGACTCATCATGCTCATCTCAAACTCACTTTGCATGAGTTTAGAAAACTTTTCACATGGAGAATGATATCAGTAGCACCAAATATAATGTCATCAACATATATTTGGACTATTAAAAAGTGAATATCTTGTTGTAAAGCAAATAGAATTTTGTCAATATTACCTTATTTGAACCCATTCTTAAGTAAGAAAGTACTTAGTCTTTCATACCATGCTCTAGGAGCTTGTTTCGTGTAACATCCTAATATTTAACCCAACACGCCTAGGACGTATTAAAGTTAATTATTAGTTAATACTCTTTTGCCTCATTCTTTAACTTTACTTTATTAAAATACTTAGCGATATATATATTGAAACATAAAACAAAATGTGAGCCGCACATACTAACATAAAGCAAACGTCAATCCACATCATAAAAGGATAAATACGTCATTCATAAACACGAGATACATATATTAAACATTACATCATAACATGGTTCATATATGGTAATACACTAGGAAATATAAAATAAGCAGAGTCATACCTAGACACAAGATGCCAACATCAGCTCCCCTCCATTAGTCCTATGAGTGCTCACAACTAAAGTCACTCCTAACAAAAGATGCAGCATAAAAAGGGGGATCCTCGTGTGATAGTTCTGGAACTCTATCAGGTCCTCCATCATAATCTACTAGCGATCCTGATCCTCCTACAAAGGGGGCACATACCTGATGAATTGGGCAAGCTCCGCAGGTGTATGCTGGCAGAACAAGGGACGAATATTGATAAGGACATGACTAGCACGGACAATAAGGCACTTAGAGGACTTAGGTGACCTATGACAAGAGGAAGGGCTAGGAAGGCAAAGGAAGCATTGCAACAAGTTGTAGCAACAATTTTTGAGACTGCCCCTAATTTGGAAGACGTGAAGCCCAAAATGGTGCATTGCATAATCCCACTTGAAAACCCTTGATATTATATGGATTGCACCATCTTTTTAAGCTTTTTATGTTACTAAATAAAGTTTGTGAGAATGTAATTGGGCTTGTGAGTTTTATACAACCCATCACTTGTTAATTTCATATTTTACTTAGTTTAGATTTTAATCATGGGCTAAGTATTACAGCCCATTTTCTGAGTTTTACTATAGTTTATAAACCTTGTAAACACCTTTTTGGAAGGGGATTTTTGCTAAATTCAGATCAAAATACCTTTTTGGTAAGAGAGTCTCTTTGGTTCTTGCTGGGAACCCTAGGTCTTATCAAGAGTATCCAATAACTCTTGTGGCGATCTCCCTTGGCTTATCAATCATTCTTGATTGTGGCGCCTCCAACCAATTTTGTTTCCTCATCTTTCTATTCTGGAACATATCATTTGGTAATTAGAGCGAGGTTCAAATTCTACAAAATTGGTCAGTTTTTCTTGGTTCATATATGGAGTTATACGTATCATATTTCAGTGTTTCTTGGTCATTTCTGAATTTCGGAGTGTCAGTTTTCACCTCGTTTTGGAATCGTTGCACTCTGAATTTTCTAGCTTGAGATACAGCTAGTTTTTTTTTTTAACGAGCTCAGATTGGAGCAATCCTGCAAATATGTTTGAGTCCTTGTTTGATTCATCTTTTTGCTTAATTTTGTGATGTTCTTATAGTTTGCATTTTGATCTTTGTTTTATGTTACATTGGATCAGTGTGTCAAAAAAAAAAAAAACACACAAAAGGGTGCAGAATGTTCATCATGTGTTCTTGATGTTCTTGGGAATTATTTCATTTTAATTTATCTAGGCTTTGTTTGTTTGATATTTAGTTGTTAGATATGTGCTTGTTTTGATGTGATTTCATTTATTCTGTTCATCTACAATCATCAAGAACAGATTAAAAAAAAGAATTAAAAAAAAGAATTGAAAAAAAAAGAATTTGACAGAAAAAAGGGGGGGGGGGTCGGAATAGTGGCTTGTCTCTTTCATTTTTCAAACCTTTACCTTGTTCTTTATCTTTTTTTAGCCTCTGATTTGAGTTTGCTTATCGTTGTTTAGTTTTTTTTCTTGCTTGTCTTAGAGTTCTCCTTTTGTTTAACCTCTTGTTGTTTTGCGATTTAACATTGGGGTTGTCGGAGTTTCTCTTTGAATTAACCTATGATTCCATTTAAGAACCTACAAGAGTCACTTGAGTGGTAAAAGGCAAGAGAGAACTTTACACAAAAGCCTATTAGAGAGCAACAAAACACGAGTGATACATCTCTAAGAGTGCAAACACGTGAGAAGACTGGTGAGGTCCTATTGCTTTTATTTCTTTTTCTTTTAGTTGAATTATGGCAGGAACTGTAACATCTCCAAATTTATAACTAAGATAAATATTAATCTTAATTAGCGATAGCAAAACCAAGAGAATCTGGACAAATGTTATGAAACACAACAAATAGACTACTTAAGTATGTTTAAAGAAAAATGCAAAGAATTACGAAAATGCCATCACTTAGTGGAAATTATGAAAATGCCCTTGCCATGTAAAGGAAATTACCAAACTACCCTAGCCTTATTAAATGACGAAGATACCCTTACTCTATGAATGGAATTACAAGAATACCACTATCATTGTCTAATTACAAAAATATCCTTGTCTTAATTAAAGAAATTACTACAATGCCATTTGCACAAATCCCTAGACTTGTCTTTAGACAAGAATGAATCTAAGCCATTGGATTAAGATGATAGCACAATAATTTAACCACATACATCATACACATTTCTGAATCACATACATGCACTAAAGGTTAGAAAATCTCCACTAACATCTTTGCACAAAACATGGAGCATTTTCATCCAACATGTTTGCATAAAACATGGAAACATGATTGCACAAAACAAGGAGCATTTTCATCCCAAAATTCAGCCAACATGTTTCCATAAATCATGCTCCAAGTGCTTTCCTTCTTCTGTTTTTTCTCTAATCTTTCGACTATAAATACTCCTCAAACTCTCTTCAATTCAGAAACTCCCTAAGTGTTCTTTCTTTCTTATTCTATCATTCTTCTTATGTTCTTCAAAGACTTCTCTTGATCCTCTAAACTTCATCCAAACACTTAAATCCTAAGTCCAAACTTTCACTAGCCCTCACAAGAGTTACAATCTTTAACTCTAGTGAGAAATATTTTCTTAAGCACTCAAGTTCTAGAGCCAAGATTCAAGGAGGGTCATCGACTCCAAAGACTCTTGTTCAAAGCTTAAGGAAGAAGAGAAGGACCCTTTTTAGACCCTACACAAGAGGTAGGAGTTTCTTCTTTATTTGTTCAAGTATTGTTGGCTTCTAACTTTGCTCATGGATAGAATGCCTCAAACTTGAGTTATTGTCAAAAGTTTTGAATAATTATATTTTTAGAAAACACAACATGTTCTATTCTGCTTTGAGTACTTTTATGATGTTATCAAACTCAAATATAACTTAAAAGATTGTATGTGAAACTTGAGTTAATAAAGATAACTTAAGACATGAACATGGCAGGTGCTGGAATTTCTAGTTATTTCTGGCAGTAGTTACTTCGAAAATTAGTGTTCATAAAATATGAAGGATCTCGAAATGAAAATATTTTTATTATAAACTAGACTCGTTGTAGAACACTCTCCAAAAAGAATCACCTAAAACGGAGTTTCCTAGCCCAAGATATAAATTTTTAAAGTAGAGCCTAAGACTGAAACTCTTAATCTGACCTTGTAGTAGTAAAATAGGTGTAACTCACTCTAGAAAAATGAAAATGGACTGATTTCAACTTTGTGGAAAAGCTAACACATCTACAAACACACTTATGTATGCTATGCATAATGTTTTACACCACGAAAATACAGAATGAGAGATATATTTCCGGGACAGTGTGCTGAGAAAGTCTTGAAGGTAGCGTGATACTGTGAGAGTGCAATTTGGAAAGGTTTTGGCTAAGGAAAGACTTGGTATTTAAGCGTGTCCATTTTGACCCACCTCTCTTTCTTGGAAATCCTACTATGCACAATTTACAGTTGATTTACACTAATCTAAGATGTTAGTGCTACAAATTTTATTCTAAAAGATGTCAGAACTCTAAATAAAAGATTCAAGTCTTGTAAAGAGATAATTTTAAGGATTTAAGTAGAATAATAATCTTCAGGAGATATATATAAAAGTCATAATAAAAAAAATATATAAAGAACGTCTAAAAATATCTTAAAGGGTATTAATGTATTAATGGAAATACTAAGAGTACAAAGAAGACTAAGAGAAAAAGCCTGAGCTCATTTTTACTCGGAACTCGATGACGGCTAGTCTAGGCTATCCTCAAAGGGTAAGTTTAATGTTTGAAGGGGACTAGATGTGTTATGGATGATCATAGAGGTGAAAATCTCAATTCCTAGTTTTTCCCATGTGCATAATTACCAAAATATCCTTGAGGTAATCCAGCGTAGGATTAAGTGACAACTGAACTTAATCATCACCCGAGGGTTGGAAATGTTGATTACAAGGGATGTACGATATCTGGACAGGTTCGAGTGGTCCTAGGGAAACTTTGTGAAAAATTACCATTTTGCTTTTAATTAGTGTTAAATAAAGCTTAATTAAGTAATTAAGAAAATATAGGCAATATTAGACTCTAATTAAAGATAAATTAATTTTAATTACTAATCTTGAGTCAAAATAATTAATTGAGGTTAATTAAAGCCTAAGATTGCTTAAAGAAATTTAAATCATATTCTTAATCAAAAGAACTCATAAGACCATGAAGCAAAAGTCAAAAGGCAAATAGTGTTTTCTCTCTCTTTTCCTAAAAATTAGGATGTTGGGATTTGAATTTCAAACTAAATTAAGGTTAGCTTAACTAAGTTTGCAAGACAACTCCTTAATCTTGTCTTGAAAAACCTTAATCACCACATTACAACTTCAAACACCAAAATTACCAATTTCTAACCAATTCCCTAATTAAAATTACCTAAAATCCTAATTCCCACAACCAAAATAAAATGAAAAATTCCCCCCAAACCCTAAAGTGGCTAGTGGCCACATACCCTTTCTTTCTCTCATATTTTAGCTTTTCAACACATGAACACTCACAAACACTCTCATTTTTACCATCCATTTTTTTGGCCAAGACTTGCTAACCAAGTTGTGTCAAAAAAGAAGTCTTATTCTTTCAACTCAAAAGCTCTCTTTTTCTTCTTCCTCCATCTCCAAGAACCTCCATTCTCAAACTCCACCCAAGTTCTCAACCTCAAGCCACCACACCACCATAGATCTTCCTTAAAACACATAAGCTCCCATCTTTACATATCAAACCAACACAAAAATCCTTCCTCCCATTTCTTTTTTCCTTTGTTGAAACCTTGCCTTGCTCCAAGAGAAGATTTTTCTTCTCATTTCAACACAAAGGATATAGCTTTCATTCTACCAAGCAAGAAACAACCTTGGTAGGGACTTCTATTTTAGGTTCTTCCTCTTTTCCTTTACTTTCCATTTTAGTTTTGATGTTGGTTATGTGGTCAAGACCATGGCTTAATGATAAGGATTCTTGATGGTGGTTGTGATACCATCATTTATTTAACCTCTAAAGCCCAAGGCTTGATTTTGGTTGCAAAAGAATGTTAGTAATAGAATGTTTGTTGGTTTTCTTTGGATATTTTTCTTTGATAGTCAAGACCATAGCTTGATGATGAGGGTTCTTGATGGTCGTTGTGAAACCATCATGTATTAGACCTCTAAAGCTCAAGGCTTAAATTTTGTTTTCAAAAGAATATGAGAAATAGAATGCTTGTTGATTTTCTTTGGTTATTTCTTTTGAGCTTGATGGTGAGTCCAAGAAATGAGGTTCTTGGAACCATGGTATAGAGGGACTCTAAAGCTCACTTTCATTTTGTAACACCCTAATTTTATTCAGAAAATAATCGAGGCTTTAGTAATAAGAATATCAAAATTTTGATGTACATAGAAATGATGAGAACAATGTAACGAACGTAAAAAAAAAAATATATATATATATATATATATATATATATATATATGAATAGTGTTTTGTGGGCCCCGTAGGCTCGCCGGGACAGCCAAAACCCTAGAATTGGGACCCGGAGATGCCCGAAAGTGAAGACTTATAGGGTTGAGATTAGAAATGGTTAGAAATAAAGGTTTTATACTTAGAATTAATTTTCGAGCGATGCTTGATTACCCGGCTACACTATTTTACCCATTCGGTGAAATTTCGGTGCGCAATTTTTAACACCGAAAACTATTTTAATCTTTACAAACTAAAGAACCTTATCACTTTATATTAAAGGAATGGCTAAGATTCAATCTCGAATTACAAGATCATATGATTTCCCAAGAGAAATGGATGATTGGATCAACTAGGAATGGAATAGATGCCCAAAGTTCAGCCAACACGTCCTGTTAACAATCGTTCGTATCTCATGTTATAGACGTCGGAATTGAGTGATTCCAAAACGTGGTGAAAGTTCACGTTTTGAAACGCAAGATTGACTCAAGAATCACCGAAAAAGGCCACCAAATGATGGAGATACGTCATGCTCTTAAGTTGGAACAAAAATCTGAAAATTATGAGATATAGGTAGGCACCACAATTCCAAGGAATTGATAAGCCGAAGAACGCCACAAGGATTGATACCCTTGATAAGTTCAGAGATTCAAGAAGAACCCTAGAGAAACTAACCTCTCACTAAAAGGTTAACTTTTTATTTTCTGACCCCTTAAAAACCTATGGTACACACCCCTTTTATAGTGGGCAACACTCATGATGAGTTCAGCCTCAATATGCTTACACATAAAATAAACAAAACAACCCAATAAGTCTTATTACAAGAATTAGCTAAATGTAAAAAAAATAAACTAAGTGCAGAATTTGGACAAAGTAGAATGCAATCTTCATGCTCTTAATCCTTCATCAATTTGGATGTTAACTTAAGCCCAAATTTGCATGTCCAGCAAGGATTATTCTTCATGGTCTTCAATTTGAATTAAGTGGACCATTTTGAACTCTTTTTCCTTTAGACGTGGCCTTGCCTCAAGTAAGTGGCCACTAAGAGATTTAGAGCCTCTTTAGCCTTTTTAGATTTTGCTCTTGTCATTGGGCCTCCAAGGCCTGTTAGCTCTTGTATGTCCTCTATGCTTGCTGTCTTGGTCACACCTCCTATGTCCTCATCACAAGATTAATCTTAGCTATCCATTTTTCTTTTAAAGTCAAAGATCATTAAATTTCATCATATTATATTCATTCTTTATATATATGAGATAAATACATACCAAGCTTCTTTAGGAAGCCACAATTTCGACCAGCAAAGAGAGAAAGAGCAGCTGCACTTCCTCCATAGCCAAGAGCTTCATCTTGCTTTCAAATTCCATATACAATAACCTAGAGTTACTAAAATCAAGTTCTCCCTTCACTAATGTTGTTCTACAGCTCAATACCTACAGATATAACCGATCAGAATTTCAATCCATCACCAAATCCCAACCTTGATACCTTATACCTCACTATTTTGAGAAGGATTTGGGTGTATCTTGAGAGTTGTGGAGTGAAGAGCATCACTTGGGAGCATCCTAGAGACCAAGGCACCTTTAGCTTCCAAGAGTAGAGTTTTATTGAGTCTTTTCTTGCCAAATTTATATTTCTTATCTCTGCCTTTTTCTGCTCTAAATTTATGGTTATTTTTGTTAATGATATATGGTTGTTGAAGTATAAATTTTGTTGGAGGGTTTGGATGAGGTTAGAGTAATCATTTTATCAAGTGAAGTTTTAGATAGTGTGCTGGATTTTCGGTTTTGCTGAAAACAGTAAAATCTCATGAATTTTTAGACATATTTATGGTTATGATCGTGGCCTGGAAAAATTATATGTTGGACATAATATCTTGGACTACTTACACGAAAATTCTTGAGCACTAACTTTATGTTTTACTGCCTCAAAAAAATCAGAAACCGAAAAGGTAACCTTGCTATCTGGATTGTGGGGACTGAAGCTCCGATTTTGTATGATTTTATTACCATACCAAATGATTGAATTATCATCTGAAATTTTTACAGGGTGTTCACAACTTCTTGAAGTATAACTTTGATTTTTATTTTGAATTGATTTGATCAATTGCTAGGATTAAAAATTATGATAATTCTGGTCTGAGCTGTGAATAAGTGGTCTCTGACCACCGAATTTGTATAATTTATTTAACAAGGTTAGAGAATTCTTTTTCCCTAAAATTTTTATAAGGACTATTAAACACATTGAAGTGTCATAGGGAATTTGTGGCCCTTAAATTAACCATTTGATATGGAAAGTAAATGTTGCTATTGGAGTGGTAAATCTGCCAAGTTGCTGAAATGGTGGAAATGTCTTAAACTGATAATGGAATGGCATTTAGTCCACATATATGATATATGAATGCATGATAATGGTTTTAAAGAGTTACTTATAAAGCATAATGAGACTCTAGATGTAACTGAGTTGCCTATGTGTGATGTAAACGTAATTTTTTTAAAAAAAAAGTACATGCGGCTGTTACATGACAAAAGAGAATATGCGAAATGTGATGGTGCATATTTTAACATAAGGAAAAAATAGAAACAAGGCTTATTTTCACCATTCACCCTGGTACCACCAAGATGTGTTAGGATTTGAAAAAAGATGTTTTGGTGGCCTGGGTTAAAGAGAGACATAGTAGCCTAGGTGAATAAGTGCTTAGTCTGTCAAAAGGTGAAGATTGAGCAGCAAAAACCCTCTGGAATGTTACAACCCTTGTTGATTCTCGAATGGAAATGGAAATGTAATAGTATCTTAATGCATTTCATGACGAGTCTACCTAAGACCTAAGCTGGCCATGACGCTATATGGGTGATTGTGGATTGATTGACGAAGTCGGCTCACTTTTTACCCATTAAGGTGATTTATTCCTTGGATAAGTTGCCTCAGTTGTACATCCAAGAGATCATGAAGTTGCATGGAGTGTCGTTGACAATAATCTTGGACCAAGATCTATGGTTTACGTCATGTTTTTTGGCAGCCTTCCAAAAGGCGTTTGGTTCGAAGTTGTGCCTAAGCATGGCTTTCCACCTTCAAATAGATGGCCAATCAGAGAGTACCATACAGACCTTAGAGGATATGTTGAGGGCATGTGTTTTGGACCAAAGGGGAAGTTGGGATAAATACCTTCCGTTGATCGAGTTTGCATATAACAATAGTTATCATGTAAGCTTCGGTATGGCACTGTATGAAGCCTTATATGGAAGGAAGTGTCAATCCCTTTGTGTTTGTATGAGCCTAGTGAGCAGAGTATGTTAGGACCCAAAGTTGTAAGGGAAACAAAGGAACAGATCAAGAAGATTAGGGATAAGATTTTTACTACTCAAAGTCAACAAGAAAGCTATGCGAATAAACGATGAAAGTCATTGGGATTCCAAGAAGGAGAGCATGTGATCGTTAGGATCACCCCCACAACAGGCATAGGACGAGCTATGAAAGTCAAGAAGTTGAGCCCCAGATTTCTTAGTCCCTTTGAAATTCTTAGTAGAATTAGGTTAGTAGCATATCGAATAGCCTTACCACCCAATTTGTTCAACCTTCATGATGTCTTCCATGTCTCTCAATTAAGAAAGTATCAATCCGACCCTAATCATGTGTTAGGGCCAGAACAACTACAATTAAGGGAGGACCTAACCTTTAACTTGCCACCTACAAAGATCATGGACAAAGGAGTCAACTATTTGAGGAATAAGACTATACCCTTGGTCAAAGTAGCTTGGGGACATGGAAAAGTGGAGGAATTTACATGGGAGTTGGAATTATAGATGAAGACACAGTACCCCAAGTTATTCACAGGTAACAAATTTTGAGAACGAAATTCTTTTTAAGGAGGGGAGAAATGTAACGCCCTGATTTTTTCTTACTGTGCAAAATGACCAAAATGCCCTAGGTCATTTTGCACGAGAATCAAGGCCGATCAAAGTAACACCCTAGCTTTTAACTTAACAAGCCTAGGACACGTTTGACTTAAATACTAGTTATTACTCTTTTGTTCCAGTTACACGACATTACTTTTCTAAAATACTTAGCAAAATAAGGGTAATTTTTTTTTTTGAAAACATAAATTGAAAAGCAGGAACTGCGTAACTTTAATTGGATGACATCATATGGTGCACATACAAGGAGATCAAAGCATAAAGTAAACGAGTAGAAGAGATACAAGTCATAAACATAAACAACACCATCATAAGCTTCATAGCAACATAGACATTCCGAGTACACACCATAATAAACACATAACACTAACATAGTACCCACCAACTAAGGGTGAGTTGATACAGTCATATGGGAGATAAACAGAAAAACTAGAAATGCATACATCAAGAAATATGGCCTACTTGAGTGCACCTAAAGAAGATAACCTCAAAAGTAAAAGAAACTCATCCTAAGCAATAAGTGAGTGCATGCACTATAGACACCTCAACCGCTACCCTTTACTGTTGTCCCTCCCAAGAGGGAGGAGCGTAACTAATACACTGGTGTAGCTCAGAATGAGTGGCAAAGCGAAGAGGCGGCTAGATATGAGCTCCATGGCATGGTTGCATGGCTGGCCTATGTGTTAACACAGGCTGGGCCACTGTGTCCTCGCTACCACCTCTCATCTCCACAGGCACTGTAGGTGTAGAACCCTTTGAAAAGACATGAGTGGCAGAGTCCTCTGATGGGTTGGTCTCAGAGTGCATCTAGCGGGGAACATGGTCTATGTAACATCCCCAAATTTATAACTAAGATAAATATTAATCTTAATTATCGATAGCAAAACCAAGAGAATCTGGACAAATGTTATGAAACACAACAAATAGACTACTTAAGTATGTCTAGAGAAAAATGCAAAGAATTACGAAAATGCCATCACTTAGTGGAAATTACGAAAATGCCCTTGCTATGTAAAGGAAATTACCAAACTACCTTTGCCTTATTAAATGACAAAGATACCCTTACTCTATGAATGGAATTACAAGAATACCACTATCATTGTCTAATTACAAAAATATCCTTGTCTTAGTTAAAGAAATTACTACAATGCCATTTGCTCAAATCCCTACACTTGTCTTTAGACAAGAATGAATCTAAGCCATTGGATTAAGATGATAACACAATAATTTAACCACATACATCATACACATTTATGAATCACATACATGCACTAAGGGTTAGAAAATCTCCACTAACATCTTTGCACAAAACATGGAAACATGTTTACACAAAACATGGAGCATTTTCATCCAACATGTTTGCATAAAACATGGAAACATGTTTGCACAAAACAAGGAGCATTTTCATCCCAAAATTCAGCCAACATGTTTCCATAAATCATGCTCCAAGTGCTTTCCTTCTTCTGTTTTTTCTCTAATCTTTCCACTATAAATACTCCTCAAACTCTCTTCAATTCAGAAACTCCCTAAGTGTTATTTCTTTCTTATTCTATCATTCTTCTTAGACTTCTCTTGATCCTCTAAACTTCATCCAAATACTTAAATCCTAAGTCCAAACTTTCACTAGCCCTCACAAGAGTTACAATCTTTAACTCTAGTGAGAAATATTTTCTTAAGCACTCAAGTTCTAGAGCCAAGATTCAAGGAGGGTCATCCACTCCAAGGACTCTTGTTCAAGCTTAAGGAAGAAGAGAAGGACCCTTTTTTAGACCCTACACAAGAGGTAGGAGCCCTCACTTTGGTTGTGTAAGCCATGATGACATCTAACCTTGCTCATGGTTAGGATGCCATCAAGCTTATGTTTGTTGATAAAAATGTTTCAAGGGGATATTGTATAAATATTTTGTGAAACCCCTTGTTCCATTCTGCTTCCAAAGTGATATTATGTTCCTTTCATGCTCAAATGATGCTTGAAATATGTTGTGTGATCCTTGTGTTAAAATAAGTGACATAAAACATGAAAATGGTAAGTGCTGGATTTTTAGCTATTTCTTGCAGTAGGTGTTCTGAAATTTAATACTCATAAAATATGAAGTATCTTGAAATAAAAATATTTTTACCATAAACTAGACGCATCATAAAACACTCTCCAAAAAGAATCACCCAAAACGGAGTTTTCTAGCTCAAGATATAAATTTTTAAAGTAGAGCCTAAGACTGAAACTTTAAATCTGACCTTGTAGTAGTAAAATAGGTGTAACTCACTCTAGAAAAATGCAAATGGACTGATTTCAACTTTGTTGGAGAGCAAACACATATAGGAATACACCCATGTATGTTATGTATAAAGCTTTGTACCACGTAAATACAGAATGAGAAATAAATTTCGGGATAGTGTACTGTGAAAGTGCAGTTTGGAAAGGTTCTGGCTAAGGAAAGCCTAAGACCCCTTATTTGGAAATTTTCATCCTTTATCTAGATTTGCAAACTTGGGGGAAATCCGGCAGTATAATGGCTAGAAACCGGATTTCCCCAAATTTGCTTTAGGCCCTATAATCACATATACCATGCATCTCAATAATTCAAACATAAACATAGCATGTCATTCAATTCACAAAATCACCACTTATTTTCATGTATCCTTCAGCATATGTCATCATTATTTCTATTGAAAACTAACCATGCTCCTACCTAGTATGTTGGAATTATGGACTGGTCTCAGCTAATGCATATGCTATGCTCATTAACATAATTTATACATACAATCAAGGTAGTAAAATCACCATTATCAAACACTTGCCATGAAATTACCCTCAAGCCGTTAGGAATTACGCCATGACCTTTTACGGTTTAAAACTACACCCAGCGTAACCTAATTTTCCTAAATTAATTCTTTAAGTACCAAAGGGACCTACTTCACTAAGTTAAATCCCATAAACATTTCCAATGTTGCTGGACCGCTTCGGGAAGCATTTAAAAAAGAACATTTCGGGGTTCTAGAAATTGCATTTTTGCCCCTTTCTAATTACCGATTTTTCCTAGAACGTCAAAATTAATTTTTACCACCACTAATGGAAATTTTTACACTCAAAAACAGTTTCAAACAGAATCCTTATCTAAAATCTAAATTTTTAGAAGTCTCAAAAACACATTTTTCGGTCCTTTCTAGTTTCTAATTTTTCCTCAAAATAAAGAATTGACTCCTCTCATCAATTTTTAGTGATCACTACACATTTAAATCATTTAAATCAGTATTTTACATAAATTAAATAAAAGGGGGCTGTAGCCAAAAATCCATTTCTTAAAAGTACCCGAAAATTGTTCCTTTGACCCATTCTCGTAGCTAGTTTGTCCTTATGATGCCAAAAATAATTTTTACATCATTTAATTCTAATTTTTGCATAATCTAACTCATCCAAACAGCATCAAACAGAAAAGCAAATACCAAAACAGTAGCCAAAAGTTGAGTTCTAAAAACATGTAAGATCACATTTTTGCTACTTACTAGATACTAGTTTCCTTTTGGAATTAACTTAAGACTTAGGAAATTACTTTGAACACTAATTTATCCCTTTGAAATAACAAAGGATGGCCCTTAGGGTAGTAGCAAGACTGAAATTTATTTTAGACAACTTGTGTCCCTAAAAATCATATATTGAGTACCCATAGAGCCTCTAATTCTTGTAAAAATTACAAGACACAAAACTTGAAATCTTAGAACAAAACAAAACTCATTTTTCAAACCCATCATAAAGTGATGGCCAAATTTGTTTATCAAGGAGAACAATCATGAGCAAAACTTTTATTTAAGATACAAGGGCAAGTCTTTGAGCTCTAGGAATTTTAGGTGATAGCAAAATCATAAACATGCTATGCAACCTCATTCTTAATCTTCATTATTAGAAGGTGATGGCTTGGAAACATAAATATGATGTGCAAGACTTGAAAATAAATATGAGATGCAAGTTCATTTTAAGTCTTTAAGATTAGGTGTTAACTTGAAAAGTAAACATGAAATGCAAGACTTGAATTTAAACATGAGAAATCAAGTCCATTTATTTAATCTTCAAGATTTAGGGTGATGGCTTGAAAAAAAACATGATATGCAAAGCATTGAAACTTAAACATGATGTGTAAGGGCTTGAAATATAAACATAAATGCACGTTCATTTCTTTATCTTGCTAGAACTCATTTAAGACCTTAAAGAATATAACTCTCAACCCCAATCAATCTTAAACAAGATATAATGAACTTTAGAGTCTCAAACCATCTTGGTCCTAAGAACCACACATTTACACTCATTACAAAGTTCAAAAGAAAAACCATTCATGAAACTAACAAGCATTTAACCTTGATGTCTCTTTGAAGCGAAAATCGAACCCTAAGCTCTAGAGGTCCAAGACATGGTGGTTTTTCGTAACCACCATTCAAGATCCATCATCCTCAAGCTATGGTTCAAAACATTTTAAATCCGAAAATGAAAGGAAAGCCATGAGACCTAGGCCGAAAATGAAAGAAGAAAGAATGAATCTTTGAGCTTTAGAGACCCTAAACTTGGTGGTACCAAGACCACCATCAAGGGTTCTCATCATCAAGCCATAGATCCACCACTTTTCCTGCAACCAAAACCAAAAATACAAAGGAAAGGAAACCCAAACCGAAACCATGAAACAAATAAAGGAAAAACTCAAACCAAAACATAAGAAAGAAACATAGAAAGCTTGTTCAACCATTCAACACTAGATCTGAAAATGGAGTAAAAGAATAAAGCTCAACACCAAACCAACCATATAAGGATGAAAATGAAAAATACAAAACAAGGAAAACTTTGCTCATAAAAATAAAAAATATATAGACAAGAAAAGAGAAGAAACTTCAAACAAAAACACTACCAAAGATGTTGTCTTTGTATGAAGGAAGAAAGCTTGGTTCTTGTGGTTAAAATGAGAAGACAAAATCTTCTCTTGGGGCCTTGAGGGGTTTCAGCTAAGGGGGAGAGAAAGGAAAGGAATGGCTTTCTTGTAAGGTTGAGCTTGGGGGTTGAAAGATTGTAACGCCTCGATTTTCTATTAGAGTAAAAATGACCAAAATGCCCCTGAGGTCATTTTCGGCCCTGGAACTTGAGTATGGCCGACCCGACAGTCCTCGAGGGGCTAACTCAATGTTTGAAGGGGATTAGTTGACTTGTGTACCTTTTTGGGATCTAAAATATCATTTTCTGAGTTTTTGAGTCAAAATGACCAAAATACCCCTGTGGTGTTTGACCCGATTGCAAGTGCCGGTTGAATCCGACACTTTTCCATATGGTTTTAAAAGGCATTTTTTTGAATTTTGTGACCTCAGTTTTAGTCTTGGTGGTCCTAGGCGAATTTTGTGCAAAATTATAATTTTGCCCCTAGTTTTGTGTTTTTGAAAGTCTAAGCAATATTAGGCTCTAATTGAAGATTAATTAATTTCCTTAATCAATCTAGAGTCAAAATAATTTATTAAAGTGAATTAGAACATAAGATTGCTTAATTTAAACTAAAATCTCATTTTAAATTCAAGAATCCTAGTCATGGAATCTTGAATAGTATTTTCTCTCTCCAATTCCTTAAATCATGGAAATTTGTCTACATAGTTTACTCATAAAATAAATTTTAAACTCTCTAAATGTGTATGAGCACTCCTTAAGTGAGTCTTGAAATTCCTAATTACATCCTTAGTTACCAAAACTTGTGCTTAGTGATTTCTAACCTTGCACCTAAACTAATACACACCTAAACACATCTCTAAACCATCATTAAACAAAAGAAACCTCACCTCCTCCCTTCTAGAAGTGCACGGCTGCCTCCCCCCCCCCCCTCCATACCTCAAATTTTTTAAATTCAAATACCATTTCAAGTCCATGACAAGCCTTACTTAGCCCATACTTTGCACCATGCGTACCATACTTCAAACCATGCTTGAATGACCACATGCAAGAGATATTTTTCTCTTCCTCCTTGCCGATGTGCTATGGCCAGCCCCCTCCCCTCAATAAGCCTCCATTGTTTTTGTTTTATATAAATACCTCACTTAGATGCACTTGGAAACACTTTAGATCATTTGCTAAGTTTAGTTTTCAAGCTTTTCTTTGAGTTCTTTCCTTTTCTCTCTAGAGTTCAAAGAGTTCTTCCTCTTCATCTTCATCTTCTTTATCTTCCCTTTGAATCATCATCTCATAGCCATACACCACCATCTCACAACCTTGAATTATCTCCTAAACACCTAAACACTCAACCTCAAACACAAACTCACCAAGAACACATCTCCTTTCCTTTCCTCACTCTTTGGCTGAAGCCACATCTCCACTTTAGGAGGAGTTGCTCTTCTCATTTCCTTCCAAGATCAAGCATTTCCATCTTCACTTTTGGTAGGAGTTGCTTTAAAGTTTTGATTTTACTCAAAAATGTGTTTTTTTCAAGGTTTCTCTTGGTTTCTTTTTGAGATCTTTCTTGCTTCTCTTTTCTTTCTCATTTTGGCCCCATGGCCTCATCATGAGCATGATAGCTTGATGATGAGTGTTCTAGGATGATGACCTTGTGTTCATCTCAAAGGAACCTCTAAAGCTTGAGTTTTTCCTTTCTTGAAACTTTATCTATATATATTACTTAGCTCACATGATTTCTCAACTTAAGAAAAATTAATCTAAGGTTTTCAAAAAGCCCAAGCCTACCCTTGTCAACCTTAAAGTTGGCCGGCACATTCTAGAGATTTTGTCTAGATAGGGGTTTTGGGTACTTAATAAAGAATATGACATAGTTTCATTCTCTTTTCCTTTCTTTATATGTTTTTGGTTCTTGTTTTCTTTTCCTTTACATTTCGGCCTTAGTTTCCTTTTCTTTATGGTTTTGTTTTCTTTGAGTTTATTTCCTTTGAGCTTGATGATGATGTTCAAGAGCCATGTAGTTCCTTTGAGAGCTTGGTTCAAGAACTCTAAAGCTCACTTTGTTGATGAGATAAATGTTGGGTTGAGATTTGTGGTTCTCTTTAAAAGTCTCATATGAGCTCTAAAGTTAAGATAAAATAGAACTTGCATCCATATTTACTTTTATGTCATCACTAAGTGCTCAAGATTAAAGAATGAACTTGCATTTCCATATTTATGTTTATGCTCTCACTAAATCTCTAAGAGAATAATGGATTTGCATAGCATATTTATTTTATGCTCCCACCTCTTAATAAAGACTAAAACCTAGTGCATTGCATATTTACTTTTGTGTCAATCACCTAAGAGATTTAGAGCTCATAGACTTACCCATTATTATCTCAAACAAAGTTTGAAAATATAAATCTTTTGCTCCTTTGATTTCGGCCTTGTGATAATGTTGAGTTTTAGAATGAGATTCATCTAGTTACGAGTGCTAAAACTTGTGTTTCATGATTTTCCTAAGCATTAGATGATTTTAAGAAATGTTTTGAGCAAGGTTTTATGATTTTAAAACCTCTTGAGATTTATTTGAAATGGCTACTGCCTCATGAGTTTTATAATGGTTTTGATGAAATAAATTATTTCTAAGTGAGTTTTGGAAGTTTTAAAAAGGTTCCAAGAGAAACTAGCAACTTATGTGTTTTAAAAATCAAGTTTTATGCATTATGTGATGGAGATTATTTCAGTTCTGCCTTGCTTGAGTTCTCACTGTGTGATGCTGTTTTGATGATGATAATATGAGTATGTTCATGTATAATTAAGGTTAAAATTCATTTGAGAAAGTTAAGACAAGTTAGTAACTAGAAAAGAATTAATTTGAGACTTTTAGATCCCTTAGAAATGTAATTTTCTGGATTCTGTCTAGCAAGGTTTAAAATTAGAAATCATGGTTTATAATTAGTTTAAATGTGTAGGAACTACTCATTATTGGTTTAGGTATTGATCTTGATACCTTAGGAGCAAACCTAACTTAGAAAGGGTCAACGTTGTGACTCCTAGGTACCCCTAAAGTATGAATTATAAGTTTTGCACTCTTGAGGTTTAGAATTGGTTATGATCATAGATTTGAGTGAGGAATACTTAGATATGAGCCTATAGGTACCCGAGAGCTTAAGTTGTGATGATAGACAACTTAGATTTCAAGTTAAAGGACCTTAAGGGTCAAAGCATAAGACATTAAGAGAATTTAATGTTTTAGGTTTGAAAATGAATATGATATGTTGATGCATATGCTTTGATGATGTGTGAGCTATGATGAAATGATTTATTGAAATATTAAGTCATCATGATTATGAAAGTTGGATGAGAACTGCATATGTGTTTTAAGCTTGTGGCATAAAGTTGATTTGAAGGAAATTCGGTACACAGCTGTTATGCTGCTGAATTTCCATCAAATCTAAAGGACTTGAGAATGTTTTTGAAGTACCATATGAGATTTAAAACCCTGGGTGACACTGGTTCGGCCGAGCACCCCTAGGGGAGACAAATCCGTGAGGGTATGAGTAGATATAGCCTACCAAAGCGGACAAATTGTTGTGGCTAGATGCCCGCAAAGCATTTCAAAGAGGGTATATCCTAAGAGAGGTGATCCCTAGCCCCCTAACCCGTACTCAAGGAGTCGGGATTATTTTTATTATGTTTCGCTTATTTAGATAATAAGCAAGAGCTAGTGACGACTAGCTGAGGTATGAGCTCATAACCTAGATGTTTTTTAGGGTGGCCCTATAATGCTATAGATGATGATTTATGTCACAAAGATTGAGGAAAGTTCCACATGAAAGATTTATGCCCCTTTATGCCACTTGAATGCTTCTTGATGATTGATTTGTTTAGTTATTTGTTTAAAGTATTGCCATGCATTCATGCTTGACATGTTGCATTCATGACATTAAGATGCATTCTAAAAGGAATGGCCCTTGGATAATTCGATTTTATAAAACCTAATAATAGATCTTATATGCATGAATACCTTTTTATAATAAACCCAAGGTTCTTGAGGATGTGAACGATGTAACCCTAGATAGGAGATTCCTACTGAGATTATTTATTAAGATTCTCACTCCTTTCTCTTCTCTCTTTCTCTTCCGTCACATCTTCAGAGATCGATGGCAACCTTTGTGCTTTTCCTTGACAAGCCAGTCTGGGAGGTGCACTACGATCCAGATCACCGCTCCTATCACTTCGAGGGTCATTGTGCTGTTCATGTTTTTGTGTATATGGGACGACCTTTTGCCTACCTAGTGTCCAACTATTGGTTCACTCCTACTGCTCCTTATAGTGACGACGACCTGATCTTCGAGCACACTCACCCCCACGATGAGTAGACCCGTCGTGCTAGATTGTCTGCCTCAGCGGTTCGTGACTATTCAAAGTATGTGCCGCGATCGAGGAGGTCAGAGTCGGACCCGTCCGAGGACTCACCGACGCATATCTACTCGGAGAGCTCTGCCCCCACTCCTCCAGTTAGGCGAGAAAGGAGCGAGGCCACAGTGACGCAGCCGCACTTGGCGAGGAGAGCCGAGATGTGCCCTTGCCGAGGAGCTCATGTCCAGCCGACGCACCTTCGTACTCCACTTCACTGGCCCACATAGGAGGAGCTCGAGCAGTTTGCCGGGTACATACACCTCTACTACCCAGGGTTCCCACCGCTAGTAGACTTTGTTGGAAAGCTGTACGAGTGCTTGAGCCATCACGAGGTCTTCCCCTTCGGCAGTATCCTTTGGGAGGGGAATTTGAGTATAGTACTCGTAGCTTTGATAGGAGGGTAGTGTAGTTGGTTTTTTTTTCCCGTCGTTCCATGTACTTTTCTGCTTTTGTGCTTTCCTATCGTTTTCTGTGTACTGCAAGTTCAACCCAATTCTATAAAGGCGTGACTCTATATACTCTAATTATGATATTAATGAAAGTATTTCCTCTGGTGTTTCATTGATTGTCTCTCTTGTTATATGTTTCTCTGCTTTGTGATTAGTTTGTATGAATTGTAGTATATGTTTTGTTCATGATTAGTTCATACGCGGCTCTCACTTTGTTTTATGTTTCAAAAAAAAATTTTACCCGTGATTTCTGCTAAGCATTTTAATAAATGAATGAGACTAAAAAGTAATAACCTAATGATTAACCTAATGTGTTCTAGAGTATTGGGTTAAAAATTAGGGTGTCACAAAGATTGTGTGTTTAGGAGGTGATTTGAGGTGGTGGTTGTAACACCCTAATATTTAACCCAACACGCCTAGGTCGCATTTTGAGTTAATTATTAGTTATTACTCTTTTGTTCTAGTTCTTAACCTTGCATTTGTAAAACACTTAGCAAAAATACGGCTAAATTTTTTTTGAATCTTAAACAAAATAGTGAGCCTCGTATACCGAAAATGAACAGCGTCCTATACATCGCGAGCAAGCACATGATATTTAAACCCATAGTATCACATTCATAGATAATCGTCATGAATTCATGTAATAACAACATCCTTACACACCAAACACGTAGTAATGAATAATGATATCTTCACCCTTAACAGTTAGGATGATACATTAATCCACAAAACAGAAAAGAAACAAAGTGCATAAAGTAGTGCGGAAATTTAAATAGACTAAGGACCACTCTTCACTACTAAGTCTACTGGGGTGCACATAGGTGGGATAACCTCAAGATAGGGGGAAAACGAAGGAAGCTATCCACTAAGTGTGCTAGGGCACTGCGATCACTAATCATCCTCGGCTATCAAAATGTCTCTATGGAGAAGGGGAAGTGCGGCCAATGAAGCGAAACGGGCTCCTCGGCATTACCGAGACCGTAGGATGGACGAACATGGGCACCTCGGCGAGGACGAACAGCCCCACGATAAAGCGAGGTAGCTCCCCTCGATGGACCTCGACCGAAGTTGCTCCTTCACCGTCATCTCCAAGCTCCATGGGAAGCAGGCGGAACCGCCAGAGGAGTGTTGGGATGGTGACTCCTCTGAGGGGTCCGTCTCGAGGCTCAGGCATTTAACTAGGAGAATGAGGAACGTGCATCGGGATACCCATGAGCAGGCGCAAGCGATGGGATGTGTACAGCCAGCTGCTCTCTTCGCGGACGGGCATGCTCGAAGATCGACTCATCGAGAAATGGAGTGGCAGGAGAAAATCTATAACTAGTAATGGGTGTGTAAAGGGCGTGCTAAGAACACGAACAATCGAGCGACAACGACCCACGAAATGATAAGTCCGGTGAGTGGCGTCAAAGTGCATTTCCAGTGGGAGCATCAACGAAGATCACGACGTCGCCATCGGCCTCGAAGGCGTAGTGGAAAGAATGCAAGAAAGAGGGAGTGAGAAACTTATAAAAGAATCTCAGTAGGGTTTTCACCTCCTAACAATATGTCATCATCTACGTCCTCAGGCACCTTGGGTTTTCATTATGAAAATAGTGGGCACAAGTAAAGTTTCCTTATTAAGTTCGAAAAGTCATTATCCAAGGTCCGTGTCTTTTAGCATGAATCAATGTCATGAATGCATCATACCAATTCATGGAATGCATGTCAATGCCACTTGCAAGTTCATCATAGAGAATTATACTAAGTCAATCACAGAAATGCATATCATGATTATAAAGTATGCTTGATAATTTGCAAGATGCACGTGATGATTTCCTTGATGCACATGATGATTTGCATGAACTTTCCTCTTTCATATACTTTTCTATGCGGCCACCCTAATACTCTCTCTTATGAGAGTTCTAGGTTATGAGCTCATACCTAACTAGTCGTCACTAGTTTCCAACTTATCCCAGATAAGTATAAATAAATTTCGACTCCCAGAGTGTGGGTTAGGGGGCTTAAGGATCACCTATCATATTCCGACTCCCAGCGTACGGTTAGGATTATCTCCTTCTTCGAAACGCATTTACTTACACCCGGTGCATAGTAAATTTGTCCGCTTTGGCAGCTGCATCTACCATACCCTCACGGTTTTGTTATCTCCCTCAAGGTGAGAGAAATGCGTCTCGGTATGCTATGCAAGAATGCAAAGCATGAATGTACAACCTCAAATATCATCCAGATACAATATAAGCATTCCATTTCGGATATCATCATGATATTTCACTTAACATTTTATGCTCACCAATGTCATATAAATCATGCATCTCAATCCATTATGATCATAGCATACCACAAATGAGTCGTATAAGTCGGGTTCACAACCTCATTCATAAACACATATTCATGCTTCACATTCATATAATCATATAACACATGTCATCAACACTTTGCGGGATGATAAATATGCTCCTACCCAATATGCCGGAATCAAGGCCCGGACTCAGCTAATGTACATGCTATGTTCATTATAAAATATGCATAGACATGTATATGGGCAGTGAACAACCAATCATCATGAATCACCAATTATGAAATTCAATTCCAAGTTCTCGGTAATTACCCCTTTGTCTTACGGGTTAAAACTTAGGCTCGACGTAACCTAATTACCGTAACTATTCTCTTAGGCATCTCAAAGGTCATACTCAATGATTTCCATCTATTTTCAACTTCAAAAACATTTCTAAATGATGCTGGATAGTTTGGGCAGTAACCATAAAATATACGTTTTCGGGTTCTAGAATTTACGTCTTTGGCCCTTTCTAGTTTCCGATTTCTCCTATAGTGCTAACATTAATTCTCACTGCCTCCTATAGGATTTTTCACATCTAATTCCACTTCCAAACAGAATATTTGCCAAATAATTGATCTCAATGCAGTAGCCATATTTTATCAAACTCTACGGGTCTCAAAGCTACATTTTTCGGTTCTTTCTAGTTTTCTAGTCTTTCCAAAATACCTAAAATAATTTCTGCATCAACTACTAATGATTTCCTCACATTTATCTCATCCTAAACATCTCTTAACAGTGTTTGTATCATCTAGGCAGTAGCTATATTTTCATTTCATAAAAGCATTAGAGAGTTGCATAATTTACTCGTTTCCATTACTAGCTTACCCTAGGATGTTAAAAATAATTTTTACAACAAGTAACAACATTTTCTACCAATTAAAACACCTCCAAACAGAATCATACAGAATTTATGAGTTAGAAACAGTGACCGAAAATTTAGTTCCGAAATCATTCCAAAATTATACTTTTGATAACTTCTAGCTACTAGTTTTCCTCTTCGCTTTGTTGGAGTCATAGGAAATGCCAAAAAATATTTTTATCTCTTGAATACTCACATAAATTTGCTAAAACAGAAACTAAACATCTCAAATCACATTAGTAGCTCCCTTGTTCATAAAACACCATTCTTGCTACACTTGAGTCCCAAAACTTGCTAAAAGAAAACTTTAAAAACACAACTTGTATAATTTTCAATAACTATCTCAACTATCTCAACTTAAAATCAAGTAAACCCATTTAAAGATCCCTCATAGTGTCATAGCCGTATGTATATATATATACACAAATGTGTGGCCATGTTCAAATTTACATTTAAGATCCAAGGACAAGTTTTGAGCTTTAGTGTCTTAGGTGATGACTTGAAAATAAATATGCTATGCAAGTCCACTTTTGTCTTTAGGAGTTAGAATGATAGCTTGAAAAATAAATATGCTATGCAAACCCATTATTATCTTCAAGGTTTATGGTGATGGCTCAAAATAAACATGCCATGCAAGGGTTTCATTATTATCTCTTAAGATTAAAGTGGTAACTTGAAAGTAAACATGTATGCAAATCCATTTTTACATCTTAATCATTAAAGCTCAAAACTTTTCAAGATTAGATTCTTGTCCTCAACCAATCTTAAACATGGTGAGCTTTAGAGTCCTATTGTTCATAGTTCCAAGAACCTCATTTCTTTGGACTCACCATCAAGCTCAAGTAAAATCATAAAGAGACCGAAAAAGCATACTAAATACACTAATATGTTATCTTGGGGTCAAAACCGAAACTCAAGCTCTAGAGGTTCAAAATATAGTAGTTTTCACAACTACCATCAAGAACCATCATCATTGAACTTTGGTTGTGAACAACCAAGAATAGATAACCAAAACTAAACCATCAAAACATTTTATTTCTCATGGCCTTTGTAAAACCGAAAAATACTAAACCTTGAGCTCTTAGAGGTTAAATACTTGATGGTGTCAAAACCATCATCAAAACCCTCATCATCAAGCCACGGTTTCAACTTCCCATTGACATCCAAAAATCAAAAATGAAGGGAACTCATATGAAGGTTCCAAAACCGAAAATAGATGAAGATGAAAGGAGTAAAATTTATTCATTCAACCAACCATAAATCTAAAATTGAACCAAGAAAAGAAATGAAATATCAAAACAAAATCCCTACCACGGTTGTTTCTTGTTTGCAAGAGTGAAAGCTTGATCTTGTATGAAACAAAGAGAAGAAAAATCTTCTCTTGATGGGCAAGATGATTTCGGCCAAGAGGAGTTAAGGTAGTAGGAGGATTTTTCTTGTGTTCTTGTGTTTTGGAGATGGAAAGATTAAGTGTTTAGGAGTTGATCTATGGTGGAGATATGTTGATTAGAGGTGGAGAGCTTGGGTGGAGGTTGAAGATGGTGGCTCTTGGAGGTGGAGGAGAGGAAGAAGATGAAGTGTTTAGGTTAGAGAGAATATGACTACTTTTTTTTTGGACAATTAGGTTTACCAAAAACAATAGATAGTAAGAATGAGTGTTTTGTGTGTGTATTGGTGTATTAAATTTGAAAATAATGGGGACAAAGACCATGAGGCAACCGTAGCCTCCTTGAGCAATGGGGAGGAAAATTTTATTTTATTTTGAGTGGAAGAATTAGAATTTTAGTTAGCATAAATTAGGGAATTAATTTAGGAAAAGAATTCTTTTTGTTGGAAGTTGTTTGTAGTGGTTTAGGCACTCAAGACAACTTTTTGGAGTGGTCATACAACTTTGTTTGACAAAAATCCCATTTGAAAAACAAGCACTAACATAGTTCCCTAAATTAAGGAAGTAGAGAAAATCCACTAACTCTTAGTTTATTAGGTTTTGTAATCTAGTGAATCATAAAATTTGAAATGGAAATTTAATTTCAAAATAAATTTCAGACCTTAAATAATTTAAAATAAATAATCTGACCCATAATAAGTAAATAAAATTTAATTATATTTAATTAAAGCCTAATAGTGCCCATGTATCCTTATTTACCCAATTACGCTTAAGTAGCACCAATTAGGGGTAAAATGGTAATTTCACATAAAATTTACCCGAGACTACCCAATCCTTTTCCGAATATCAAACATCCATCAATATTAACATTTCTAACTTTTGGGTAATGGCGGGTTCAATCGGCACTAAATTCGTACAAATCGCCTTGAGGCATTTTGGTCATTTAAGCGCATGAAAGTTCGTAAATTGAAATTTCCACCTCTATCATAATTCATAACACATTTTATCCCCTTCAATCATCAAACTAAGCCCCTTGGGATGGCCGAGAATGACCATCTTCGATTTCGTGTGAAAATGACCTCGGGGGCATTTTGGTCATTTGTACACTAAAAATCGGGGATTTGCGGTTCTTGCTCAAACCACTCATCAAATCTCATATAATCCTGATCCTATAATTAAAACATGATGTCGAGGATGGCCCAGGCTATCCGGCCTTAATTTTTATCCAAAATGACCTAGGGGTATTTTGGTCATTTAGCCTTGATAGAGAAAAAATCGGGGCGTTACATTTCCCCCCTCCTAAGAAAAATTTCGCCCTCGAAATTTGTTACCTGTGAATAATTCCGGATATTGCGACCTCATCTCTGATTCTAGCTCCCATGTGCACTCCTCCTCTTTTCCTGTCCCCATGCTACCTTGACCAAAGTGCGGTTTTACTTCTCAATTGCTTGACTCCCTTGTCCAAGATCCTTGTGGGCGGCAAATTGAAAGTTAGGTCTTCCCTTAATTGTACCTGTTCTGGCTCAAACACATGACTAGGGTCGGACTGGTATTTTCTCAGCTGGGAAACATGGAAAACATCGTGTAGGTTTGACAAGTTGGGTGGCAAGGCTATCTGATAAGCTACTGACCCGACTCTTTTAAGGATTTCGAAAGGACCCAGAAACCTAGGGCTCAACTTCTTAACTTTCATGGCTCGCCCTATGCCTGTTGTGGGGTAATCTTAAGGAATACATGTTCCCCTCCTGGAATTCCAATGGCTTTCGCCGCTTGTCCGCATAGCTTTTCATCGACTTTGAGCGGTCAGGATTTTATCTCTAATCCTCTTGATTTGCACCGTAGTTTCCTTACAACCTCGGGCCCTAACATGCCCTGTTCACCGGGTTCATACCAACATAATGGCGATTGACACTTCCTTCCATACAATGCCTCAAATGCGGTGCCATACCGATGCTTGCATGATAACTGTTGTTATATGCAAACTCGATCAATGGAAAGTACCTATCCCAACTCCCCCTTTGGTCTAACACACATGCCCTCAACATATCTTCCAAGGTTTGTATTGTTCTTTCCGATTGGCCATCTGTCTGAGGGTGGTAAGTCGTGGAGACACAACTTTGAACCAAAAGTCGTTTGAAAGGCTGCCCAAAATCGTGATGTAAACGGCGGATCTCGGTCAGAGACTATAGTCGACGGTACTCCGTGTAACCTCACTATCTCTTGGATGTACAATTGTGCTAACTTATCCAAGGAATAAGTCACCTTAATGGGCAAAAAGTGGGCCGACTTAGTCACCGATCTACAATTACCCATATGGCGTTATGGCCAACTTGGGTCTTAGGCAATCCGTTACAAAATCCATAGAGATGCTTTGTCCCATTTCCATTCAGGAATTGACAAGGGGTGCAGCATCCCGAAGGTCTTTGGTGCTCAATCTTCACCTTTTGGAGACCAAGCACTTATTCACCCATGCTACCACGTCCCGCTTCAAACCAGGCCACCAAAACATCTTTTTCAAATCTTGATACATCTTGGTTGTACCAGGATGAATAGTAAAATGGCCCTTGTGAGCCTCCTCCAAAATCCCCTTTCGGAGGTCACCACTTGCCAAGACACAAATCCGGCCCTCAAATCTCCATATCTTGTCAGCTCCTTGGGAGAAACCCTTCAATTTTCCATTCTCTACCGCCTCTAATGTCTCCTTAAACTCCTCATCCTCTTGTTGGGCCTGGGTGATTCTCTCTTTGAACTCACCTTTGGTTCTGTTTGAGGTGACACATCCTTAAGCTTTTGGTTGTTAGAGTCATCCCTAAGTTCATGTCTCTAAACTTCTCAATCAATTCCGCCTCCTTAACCATCATTTGAGACTGATGCAGTGACTTGACTCAGGGCATCGGCCACCACATTGGCCTTCCGGGATGATAGTTTAATCCAAAATCATAATCCTTCGAAATTCCATCCATCTCCTCTGCCTCATATTCAACTCCTTACGATCGAAAAGGTATTTGAGACTCTTATGATCGAAAAATACCTCAAACTTCACCCCATATAAGTGGTGTCTCCATACCTTCAAGGCAAACACAACTGCGGCCAATTCTAGGTCATGGGTGGGGTAGTTTGCTTCGTGAGGCTTGAGTTGTCGGGATGCATAGGCCACCACTTGCCTATTTTGCATCAGCACACATCCCAAGCCTTTTCCTGACGCATCACAAGAAACTTCGAAGGATTCATTAGGGTCAGGTAAAACTAACACTGGGGTTGTGGTTAAGCTCACCTTTAGGTCTTGAAAACTTTGCTCACATTCTGTAGTCCATTCAAAAGGGGCACTCTTCCTTGTAAGCTTGGTCAAGGGCAAGGAAATCCGAGAAAATTCTTTAATGAATCTACGGTAATATCCATTAATCCTAAGAAGCTTCAGTATCTACATCACTGTGGTTGGTCTCTCCCAGCTCATTACTGCTTCTATCTTACTAGGGTCAACTGCGATACCTCCCTTTGAAACTACATGTCCTAAAAATTTTACTTCTTCCAACCAGAATTCACACTTAGATAACTTTGCATACAACTTCTTCTCTTTCAAAATCTCTAATACTATCCTTAAATGGTGCTCATGCTCTTCGGGGGTCTTCGAGTAGATGAGTATATCATCTATGAAAACAACCACAAATTGATCCAAATAGGGCCTGAAAATCCTATTCATGTAATCCATAAACACAGCAGGAGCGTTGGTCAATCCAAATGACATCACTGTGAATTCAAAGTGGCCATACCGAGTCCTAAAAGCAGTCTTAGGTATGTCCTCATCTCTTACCCTAATTTGGTGATATCCCGATCTTAGGTCAATCTTTGAGAACACTACTGCTCCCCTTAGTTGATCCATCAAGTCATCAATCCTAGGTAGAGGGTACTTGTTCTTCACGGTCACTCGGTTCAACTGCCTATAGTCTATGCAAAGCCTCATGCTTCCATCTTTCTTTTTGACGAATAGGACAGGGGCTCCCCATGGTGATGCACTAGGCCTTACAAACCTCTTTTCCAAAAGCTCCTCTAATTGAGTCTTTAATTCAGTTAATTCTAGGCGACATCCTATAGGGTGCAATGGATATGGGTCCTGTTCTGGCACTAACTCAATCGAAAACTCTACCTCCCTAGCTGGAGGGAACTCGGGTATCTCATCAGGAAATACTTGAGGTATTCTCTTACTACGGGCACATCATCAATATCTTGCTCAAAGTCCACATCGTTCGCGGCTAGGAGAATGTACCCCTTACTCTCATCCCCATAACAATTAACCTCTCTGACATTCAAATAAAGTTTTAAAGATGCATTAGACACACTAGGGATAGGGAAGAAGATAGCGGACACTGGTATAGCAGTTCAACAATACACGGTTAGCATAAAGCCAATCCATGCCGAGGATCATGTCTAAATCATGCATAGGTAAACAAACTAGATCTTGAACAAAAGGTCTACCTTTTACAATGAAAGCGACAACTTAAGCAACATCTACAAGTCCTAACAGGTTTACCAAGTAGGTGTAGAAACAATAAGATCAAAGGAAGTTCGACACATGTAAATGCAAGGAGTTGACACTATCATGTGATATGAAGGAGTGGGTTGCGCCAGAATCAAATAGTACAATTAAGGTCCTACCATTCATTTCACACTTACCTTCTATGAGGCTTGTGGATTTTGTCGAATCTTTTGCATTGAGGGTAAAGACCCACCCTTGGTGTTGCGGCACTGGGTTAGGGGCCCTCGGGTTCCTCTCGGTGCATTCTCTAGCAAAATGACCAGGTTTCCCACATTTGAAGCAAACTCCTTGGCCCATCAAGCAAGGACGATCTCCGTGCGGCTTCCCACACTTGGGGCATAGAGCAACAGGTGCAGGCCTAGGGGGTGCAGCTGGGGTTCTTTGTGGCGCCTTGCCCTTGGAACCACTAGACCCTCCATGATGAAAATCATTCCTAGGGCCTTGGGGCCTGAACTGTGGCCTAGGGTGTGGCCTGAGCGATGGTTTGGATTGAGGCTTGAACCTCGGTGCTTGAGGTGCCATCTTCTTCTTGAAATTCTCAGCCCTTGATACATTCAACTTCTTATGCCCCTCCTCGATAATACGACATTTGTTGACCAGTATAGGGAATTCCCTAATTTCCATGTGTGCAACAGCGATATTGATCTCTGCCTTTAATCCTGCTTCATATTTGACACATTTCCAAACTTCATCAGGGTTCCCTTGAAAAACCCTTGAGAACTTGATTAGCTCTTCAAACTTTGCAGTATACTGGGCAACACTCATGCCTCCTTGGGTTAGCTGCATGAATTCTATATCCTTGGCATTCCTCACAGATTCAGGAAAATACTTCTCGTAAAAGTAGGCCTTGAATAATTCCCAATTCATTGCAGTGTCAGATGCTTCTAGTAATCTTCGGGTACCATTCCACTGTAACTCAAAGATCCGCCTCTAACATGTAGGCAGCAAAAGTTACCTTTTGTTCCTCGGTGCAAGTGATCACAGAAAAGATCTTCTCCATGCTTTTAATCCATTCTTCTGCATGGTTTGGGTTCATGGTCCCTCGAAATGATGGTGGATTAGCCTTGCGGAATTCCCCAAAGCGGGCATGCTCAAGACCTTCAGCAGTACAGGGGCCGCGTCCAGCATCTCCCCGTTGATCCATCCGTTCGAACATCATCTGCATAGCCCTAGCCATTTCCCTAAGAGCTTCAGCAGTCTCATTACCCTGTTCGCCTCCGCCTGGAGTCCTATTCTGTCGTGGTCGTACCATTGATCCCTGAACACACAGAACAACAAACACTGAGTTGATCAGGCTCAATACTCTATGTAAAGTGAGCTAGTTATCATGGTACATTTCCACAAACAGCTGTCATGTCTCTCTACCCTATAGCTTATCCTATCAATAAAGCAACTACACATGACAAAACTAACGCATTATGCTTAAGAAGCATAGTCAGTCCAATCCTCAGGCTCCATGAGAATCGAACTGCTCTGATACCAAAATGTAACACCCTAATATTTAACCCAACACGCCTAGGTCGCATTTTGAGTTAATTATTAGTTATTACTCTTTTGTTCTAGTTCTTAACCTTGCATTTGTAAAACACTTAGCAAAAATACGGCTAAATTTTTTTTTTGAATCTTAAACAAAATAGTGAGCCTCAGATATCTGAAAATGAACAGCGTCCTATACATCGCGAGCAAGCACATGATATTTAAACCCATAGTATCACATTCATAGATAATCGTCATGAATTCATGTAATAACAACATCCTTACACACCAAACACGTAGTAATGAATAATGATATCTTCACCCTTAACAGATTAGGATGATACATTAATCCACAAAGCAGAAAAGAAACAAAGTGCATAAAGTAGTGCGGAAATTTAAATAGACTAAGGACCACTCTTCACTACTAAGTCTCTATTGGGGTGCACATAGGTGGGATAACCTCAAGATAGGGGAAAACGAAGGAAGCTATCCACTAAGTGTGCTAGGGCACTGCGATCACTAATCATCCTCGGCTATCAAAATGTCTCTATGGAGAAGGGGAAGTGCGGCCAATGAAACGGGTCAGCTCCTCAGCATTACCGAGACCGTAGGATGGACGAACATGGGCACCTCGACGAGGACGAACAGCCCACGATAAAGCGAGGTAGCTCCCCTCGATGGACCTCGACCGAAGTTGCTCCTTCACCGTCATCTCCAAGCTCCATGGGAAAAGCAGGGGCGGAACCGCCAGAGGAGTGTTGGGATGGTGACTCCTCTGAGGGGTCTGTCTCAGGCTCAGACGAACTAGGAGAATGAGGAACGTACTCAGGATACCCATGAACAGACGAAGCGATGGGATGTGTGCATTAAAGCTGCTCTCTTCGCGGACGGGCATGCTCGAAGATCAGCTCATCAGTAAATGGAGTGGCAGGAGAAAATCTATAACTAGTAACTGGGTGTGTAAAAGGACGTGCTAAGAACACGAACAATCGAGCAAAGACAACGACCCACGAAATGATAAGTCCGTGAGTGGCGTCAAAGTGCATTTCCAGTGGGAGCATCAACGAAGATCACGAACGTCGCCATCGGCCTCTGAAGACGTAGTGGAAAGAATGCAAGAAAGAGGGAGTGAGAAACTTATAAAAGAATCTCAGTAGGGTTTTCACCTCCTAACAATATGTCATCATCTACGTCCTCAGGCACCTTGGGTTTTCATTATGAAAATAGTGGGCACAAGTAAAGTTTCCTTATTAAGTTCGAAAAGTCATTATCCAAGGTCCGTGTCTTTTAGCATGAATCTGAGATGTCATGAATGCATCATACCAATTCATGGAATGCATGTCAATGCCACATGCAAGTACATCATAGAGAATTATACTAAGTCAATCACAGTAAAATGCATATCATGATTATAAAGTATGCTTGATAATTTGCAAGATGCACGTGATGATTTCCTTGATGCACATGATGATTTGCATGAACTTTCCTCTTTCATATACTTTTCTATGCGGCCACCTAATACTCTCTCCTATGAGAGTTCTAGGTTATGAGCTCATACCTAACTAGTCGTCACTAGTTTCCAACTTATCCCGAGATAAGTATAAATAAATTTCGACTCCCGAGTGTGGGTTAGGGGCTTAAGGATCACCTATCATATTCCGACTCCCAGTGCGGTTAGGATTATCTCCTTCTTGAACGCATTTACTTACACCGGTGCATAGTAAATTTGTCCGCTTTGGCAGGCTGCATCTACCATACCCTCACGGTTTTGTTATCTCCCCTCTTTGAAAGCGGGGAGAAATGCGTCTCGGTATGCTATGCAAGAATGCGACATGAATGTACAACCTCAAATATCATCCAGATACAATATAAGCATTCCATTTGGATATCATCATGATATTTCACTTAACATTTTATGCTCACCAATGTCATATAAATCATGCATCTCAATCCATTATGATCATAGCATACCACAAATGAGTCGTATAAGTCGGGTTCACAACCTCATTCATAAACACATATTCATGCTTCACATTCATATAATCATATAACACATGTCATCAACACTTTGGGATGATAAATATGCTCCTACCCAATATGTGGAATCAAGGCCCGGACTCATTAATGTACATGCTATGTTCATTATAAAATATGCATAGACATGTATATGGGCAGTGAACAACCAATCATCATGAATCACCAATTATGAAATTCAATTCCAAGTTCTCAGTAATTACCCCTTTGTCTTACGGGGGTTAAAACTTAGGCTCGACGTAACCTAATTACCGTAACTATTCTCTTAGGCATCTCAAAGGTCATACTCAATGATTTCCATCTATTTTCAACTTCAAAAACATTTCTAAATGATGCTGGATAGTTTGGGCAGTAACCATAAAATATACGTTTTAGGTTCTAGAATTTACGTCTTTGGCCCTTTCTAGTTTCCGATTTCTCCTATAGTGCTAACATTAATTCTCACTGCCTCCTATAGGATTTTTCACATCTAATTCCACTTCCAAACAGAATATTTGCCAAATAATTGATCTCAATGCAGTAGCCATATTTTATCAAACTCTTAGGGTCTCAAAGCTACATTTTTAGGTTCTTTCTAGTTTTCTAGTCTTTCCAAAATACCTAAAATAATTTCTGCATCAACTACTAATGATTTCCTCACATTTATCTCATCCTAAACATCTCTTAACAGTGTTTGTATCATCTAGGCAGTAGCTATATTTTCATTTCATAAAAGCATTAGAGAGTTGCATAATTTACTCGTTTCCATTACTAGCTTACCCTAGGATGTTAAAAATAATTTTTACAACAAGTAACAACATTTTCTACCAATTAAAACACCTCCAAACAGAATCATACAGAAT
The DNA here is from genome assembly GCA_031216105.1 of Dalbergia cultrata. Classification (NCBI taxonomy): domain Eukaryota; kingdom Viridiplantae; phylum Streptophyta; class Magnoliopsida; order Fabales; family Fabaceae; genus Dalbergia; species Dalbergia cultrata. The sequence continues at coordinate 40,131,704 of CM062346.1, read as the reverse complement.
TTATGAGTTAGAAACAGTGACCGAAAATTTAGTTCCTAAATCATTCCAAAATTATACTTTTGATAACTTCTAGCTACTAGTTTTCCTCTTCGCTTTGTTGGAGTCATAGGAAATGCCAAAAAATATTTTTATCTCTTGAATACTCACATAAATTTGCTAAAACAGAAACTAAACATCTCAAATCACATTAGTAGCTCCCTTGTTCATAAAACACCATTCTTGCTACACTTGAGTCCCAAAACTTGCGAAAAGAAAACTTTAAAAACACAACTTGTATAATTTTCAATAACTATCTCAACTATCTCAACTTAAAATCAAGTAAACCCATTTAAAGATCCCTCATAGTGTCATAGCCGTATGTATATATATATACACAAATGTGTGGCCATGTTCAAATTTACATTTAAGATCCAAGGACAAGTTTTGAGCTTTAGTGTCTTAGGTGATGACTTGAAAATAAATATGCTATGCAAGTCCACTTTTGTCTTTAGGAGTTAGAATGATAGCTTGAAAAATAAATATGCTATGCAAACCCATTATTATCTTCAAGGTTTATGGTGATGGCTCAAAATAAACATGCCATGCAAGGGTTTCATTATTATCTCTTAAGATTAAAGTGGTAACTTGAAAGTAAACATGTATGCAAATCCATTTTTACATCTTAATCATTAAAGCTCGAAACTTTTCAAGATTAGATTCTTGTCCTCAACCAATCTTAAACATGGTGAGCTTTAGAGTCCTATTGTTCATAGTTCCAAGAACCTCATTTCTTTGGACTCACCATCAAGCTCAAGTAAAATCATAAAGAGACCGAAAAAGCATACTAAATACACTAATATGTTATCTTGGGGTCAAAACCGAAACTCAAGCTCTAGAGGTTCAAAATATAGTAGTTTTCACAACTACCATCAAGAACCATCATCATTGAACTTTGGTTGTGAACAACCAAGAATAGATAACCAAAACTAAACCATCAAAACATTTTATTTCTCATGGCCTTTGTAAAACCGAAAAATACTAAACCTTGAGCTCTTAGAGGTTAAATACTTGATGGTGTCAAAACCATCATCAAAACCCTCATCATCAAGCCACGGTTTCAACTTCCCATTGACATCCAAAAATCAAAAATGAAGGGAACTCATATGAAGGTTCCAAAACCGAAAATAGATGAAGATGAAAGGAGTAAAATTTATTCATTCAACCAACCATAAATCTAAAATTGAACCAAGAAAAGAAATGAAATATCAAAACAAAATCCCTACCACGGTTGTTTCTTGTTTGCAAGAGTGAAAGCTTGATCTTGTATGAAACAAAGAGAAGAAAAATCTTCTCTTGATGGGCAAGATGATTTCGGCCAAGAGGAGTTAAGGTAGTAGGAGGATTTTTCTTGTGTTCTTGTGTTTTGGAGATGGAAAGATTAAGTGTTTAGGAGTTGATCTATGGTGGAGATATGTTGATTAGAGGTGGAGAGCTTGGGTGGAGGTTGAAGATGGTGGCTCTTGGAGGTGGAGGAGAGGAAGAAGATGAAGTGTTTAGGTTAGAGAGAATATGACTACTTTTTTTGGACAATTAGGTTTACCAAAAACAATAGATAGTAAGAATGAGTGTTTTGTGTGTGTATTGGTGTATTAAATTTGAAAATAATGGGGACAAAGACCATGAGGCAACCGTAGCCTCCTTGAGCAATGGGGAGGAAAATTTTATTTTATTTTGAGTGGAAGAATTAGAATTTTAGTTAGCATAAATTAGGGAATTAATTTAGGAAAAGAATTCTTTTTGTTGGAAGTTGTTTGTAGTGGTTTAGGCACTCAAGACAACTTTTTTTGGAGTGGTCATACAACTTTGTTTGACAAAAATCCCATTTGAAAAACAAGCACTAACATAGTTCCCTAAATTAAGGAAGTAGAGAAAATCCACTAACTCTTAGTTTATTAGGATTTTTGTAATCTAGTGAATCATAAAATTTGAAATGGAAATTTAATTTCAAAATAAATTTCAGACCTTAAATAATTTAAAATAAATAATCTGACCCATAATAAGTAAATAAAATTTAATTATATTTAATTAAAGCCTAATAGTGCCCATGTATCCTTATTTACCCAATTACGCTTAAGTAGCACCAATTAGGGGTAAAATGGTAATTTCACATAAAATTTACCTGAGACTACCCAAACCTTTTCCGAATATCAAACATCCATCAATATTAACATTTCTAACTTTTGGGTAATGGCCGGGTTCAATCGGCACTAAATTAGTGCCAAATCGCCTTGAGGGCATTTTGGTCATTTAGCGCATGAAAGTTCAGAAATTGAAATTTTCACCTCTATCATAATTCATAACACATTTTATCCCCTTCAATCATCAAACTAACCCCCTTGGGATGGCCGAGAATGACCATCTTCGATTTCCGTGTGAAAATGACCTCAGGGGCATTTTGGTCATTTGTACACGGAAAAATCGGGGATTTGCGGTTCTTGCTCAAACCACTCATCAAATCTCATATAATCCTGATCCTATAATTAAAACATGATGTCGAGGATGGCCCAGGCTATCCGGCCTTAAATTTTTATCCAAAATGACCTAGGGGTATTTTGGTCATTTGGCGCAGTAGAGAAAAATCGGGGCGTTACAGTGGTGTGGTGGTTTGTGGTGGTTTTCTCTTGAGAGTGGAGGAGGAAGAAAAACTTAAGATGAGAGAAAATATGAGAGCTTTTTTGGTGACAAACTCTCAACAAAAAAAGTAAATGGTAATAACAAGGATTTTTCACTAAGCTTGAGTGTATTTCTATGTTGTAAAATAAAATATGAGTGAAAATTAGGAGGGGGGAGTGGCTGGTGGCCTTATGTGCATTTGGAGGGAAAATTTTCAGTCTTTTGGGTGTGATAAACGGGTTTTAGGGTAATTTCAATTAGGAGGCATAGTTAAAAACTTGTGTTTTGGTGTTAGGAGTTGTAATTATGTGATTAAAGTTAGAGATCGTAGGTTTAACAATGCAAGACAAGATTAGAGTGTTGTCATTCTTACTTAGTTTAAATTAAACATGTTTAGTTTGAAATTCAAACTCTAACAAAGTTCATAATTTTATGGAAATGAGAGAGAAAACACTATTTAGCCATGACATGACATAAAGTCTTGAAAACTCTTGGACTAAGAATGCAAATTTGAAATTCCTTAAATACTTTTAGGCCCTAAACAACCTTAATTAATTATTCAGACTCAAGATTAATCATTAAATTAAATTACCTTTAATTAAAGCCTAATATTGCTTAGGTTTTCATAATTGTTTAATTCAGCTCATTAAGCACTAATCTAGGGGTAAAAAGGTCATTTCACATCAAAACTTCTCTGGGACCACCCAGACTCATCCAAATATCACACATTACGTAAAAACATCATTTTCAACTCCTGGAAAATCTTTCCGGCTCATTCGGCACTAAATCTTGTGTAAAAACGCCGCAGGGGCATTTTCATCATTTTGTGCTGAAAGTTCAAAAAGTGAAATTTGCATCTCTGTTATTATTTCTAATGCATCTAATCCCTTTCAAACATCAAACCAACCCCTTGAGGACGGTCAGGGTTGACTGCCCTCGAATTCCGGCAAAAATGACCTTAGGGGCAATTTGGTCATTTTTACACTAGAAAAATCATGGATCACAATTTTCGCACGGGTCGCTATCTAACCCTCGTATAGTCTATTCCTAACATAGAAATAACCTTTTGAGGGTGGAGGGGTTAGCCGGCCTCGATTTCACATAAAAATGACCTAGGTGTATTTTGGTCATTTTTACTAAGTAGAGAAAACTGGGGCGTTACAATCAGTCTAGGCTATCCTCAATAAGATATTTTAACATTTGGATGGGGTTATATGAGGTTTAGATAGCAATCTATGCAAAAATCACAATTCCTAATTGTTCCCGTGTGCGAATGATCAAAATGTCGTTAAGGTCATTTTTGCTCGGAAATTGAGGACAATCGGTCCAAGTTATCCTAAAGGGGTCAGTTTGAGGTTTGAAGAGGACTAGGTGTGTTACGGATGATCATAGAGGTGAAGATCTCAATTCTTAGTTTTTCCCGTGCATAGAATCACCAAAATGCCCTTAAGGTAATCTAGTGCGAGATTAAGTAACAACTAAATTCGGTCATCACCTAGAGGTTGGAAATGTTGATTTCAAGGGATGTGTGATATCTAGAAATGTTTAGGTGGTCCCGAGGAATTTTTGTGTAAAATTACCATTTTTCCCTTAGCTTAATTAAGTAATTAAGGAAATGTAGGCAATATTAGGCTCTAATTAAAAATAAATTAATTTTAATTATTAATCTTGAGTCAAAATAATTATTTGAGGTTAATTAAAGCCTAAGATTACTTAGGAAAATTTAAATCTCATTCTTAATCAAAAGAGCTCATAAGACCATAAAACAAAAGTCAAAAGACAAATAGTGATTTCTCTCTCTCTTCCTAAAAATTCAGAAGTATGTTGGAATTTGAATTTGTAATAGCTCAATTAAGTTTGCAAAAGCTTAAATTAAGAACTAGGACAAAATAGTAATAACTAATAATTAACCTAAATGCATCTTAGGTGTATTAGGTTAAATATTAGGGTGTTACAGTTCACGATTATATTTAGATGACTATACTTAGCTCCACCTATGTTGGTGGACATGACATTATTTTTCATGTATATTTTGTCGTGTGATGGGGAATGGTTGATATAGATGATATATATATAAATACATGATGATATGATTATGCTTATGATATTGTGGTATTTGTATTTTGTGTATGCTTGTGACATGTTTTCAGCTTTCTCTCTTATATGTAAGAGGAATGACGTGTTTTACTTAGTATATGTGGCTCATGTTTTGCTTTTAAGTTTCAAAAACAAATTTACAGATATTTTTACTAAAGTATTTCTAAAAGCCTAAATTAAGAACTGGAATAAAAGAGTAATAACTAATAATTAACTTAAATGCATCCTAGGATTGTTGGGTTAAATATTAGGGTGTTACAACTAATGTTTTCCCTTAAGTTTCTTAAGATAGCAAATAGGTCTTTCCAAATTGCACAACACATCTTGAATAAAAAATAAATTCACTTTACATTTGCAAACATGTTGTATCTCATGAAAAGAGATAAGAGCATAATAGAAGTAAAATTTATATCCTGCAAAGTATGTTTATACGATCAACGGAACAAATCATAAATAAGAAACCAAGGCTAGGACCTTTAGAAAATAGAATGAGACTTCAAAAAGTACACATGGAATGAAGATATCAAGCTAATTCTGAAGCAAGAATGTTCTACAGCCTTCAATCATCATCATTACAATTGTTTTAATCATATAATTACTTTGATTGAAGACTAGAAGATCATTTGTTTATCCAGGAACTGATATCGCACTTCACAAAGTGTACTTCACTATAAAGCATTGCACTTCATTGGAAAAAGGAGAGAAAATTTGAAATTCAAATTTGAAGTCCAAACCAGTTATAGACTGGTACGTCATCTTCTGCCAACTTGGTCAACCACTCCAACTTCTAGAAGGAAGAGTTCAGAAGCCATGTTTAGAAAGTAAAAAGTAGTTTCTGAAGGGTCATTAGAAACTTTAACTTTACAATGGCTTCTACAAAAGCTCTGACACCAGACGAGCTACTCATCTAGATTACATTTCCAAGACACAAACAGATGATCAACACAGGTCACTTGGGCAATAGATCAAGGGCAACCGTAACAAAGGAAAACCATTTATAAATAGAGATGCTGAACTTAAAAAAAAAATAACTTGACAATTGCTTAAGTGGCAATACATTGCAAAATTTTCTCCTTATCTTTTCTGTGAAGTTCATTACTTCTTGTAATAAGTTTCCTTGCTTGTAAAAATCTTCTTTTTATGTTCTTGAACAGTTTATAAGTTCTTCCAAGGAAGAATTGTTAGAAAGAAGTCAGTCAAGTTATCCCAGGCTATTCACTGTATATTTTAAGGAAACTTAAGTGTAGGTTAATTTGAACTACAAAGCTAAACACAAACCTTTGTATCCTCAATCTAGTAGTGATCAATGTGAGATAGCTTGGAGAGGTTAAAGTAAAACTACTTGCAATGAAATAGTAAGGTGTTTTTTCTAGTCACAGTTTAGTTTGGAGATGCTAGTACAATACTACTCGAGTTAGTTGGAGAGGCTAGTACAATACTATTCGGGTTAGCTTGGGGAGGCTGGTGAATAACTACTTGGTTTGTAACAGTAAAGGTTGTCTATTGGTCACAGGTTATAACTTGGGAAGGCTATTATAAGACTACTTGGTTTTTTCTTTCTCGAGTTGAGAAAGGTTTTAGTGAAACTCAATAGTGTTTCGCTTATCTGTTACTAACAATATGTTTTAGAAAGTTAATTTCGGAAATATCTAATGTTGTTTCCGCTACACTTCAAGTTCAACGCTTGATAGTATTCTATTCAAAGTTTCAGTTGTTAAAAAGTGAAGAGAAGTGAAACACGATTTAACCCCCCTCTTCTTGTGTGCTTTTCTACCAATAAGTCACATCAGAGCTTGGCTTCTAAGAGGTTGAGCATTTGAATGATTGCAGAGGACAAAGATCTGAGAGACACACACTATAAGAAACAAGCGAGTTACCGATGGATTTTTCCTATTGGTATTTTTGACGGAATTACTGGCAAAAATCGAGAAATTTAAGAATTTTGGGTTTTAGTTATTACCGATTTTCCGTCGGTAAATATTATTAATTATTTTTTTACATAAATTAATATTATCGACAAAAAAATCTGTTAGTAATTTTTTGGAATTTTTCGAAGGCTAATATTACCGATGGATTTCTCCGTTGGTAAGTGTAACACCCTAATAGAACCCCATTGTGCTTAAGTTCACATTTGGATTCTATTAGTTGTCACTTATGCCTTACATTTATTTTCTTTTGAAATTAACTTAGAAAAATAGTGGAAGTTTTTTTTTTTAAATAAATTAATTTTTTGAAAACTTAAGCTCAGAACGAGAAGTGAAATACATAGCGCTTTTATAGATAATAATCAAGTTACATTGTGCACTTAATTAAATAAGCGGAATAAGAGACTAAGTGTAGAACTATTATCACATAAACTGGAATATAATCACTTAATACATAAGTCACAACAGGGCATATCATACTGATAAGTTATTACAAATAACAATATAAGTTCTACTATTACTAATTGTTTCTCACAAACTATAATGTAACTAAAGCTTGGAATGCTCCTACTTGAATGGTTTGAAATCGTCACGTGCTACCTCCTTCCTCAGCTACAGCTTCGTTGCTTTAGGTGGACACGTCTGTCTCTGGTAACGACAATGGAAAATAAACATAGGAGTGAGAAATACATGATTTCTCAGTAGGAGTTCCTACTTGTACTAAAAGTGTCATTGTTGTCGTCCAGTCACTTCGGGTTTATTATAAAAGGTGAGCAGTAAGGATTCAATTATCAAACTTTCACAAACGTGATTAGCCGAAGTGCAGTTACTTTTAAACTAATCTTGAACATTAGCAGAAATATCCATTCAGTATTTCATCAAGCATACATATAAGCATATCATGTAAAACCACTAATAAGCAATAATCATTTAGGAGCTGCATGCATTTCATGATTACTCATCCTCAACATTCACTTGTTTAGTGATCAACATATTTCTTAATTACTCACGGATGAATGCATCAATGCCTTAGACCACCCTAAAAGGGTAATGAGCTCATACCGTGGCCGTCGCCACAACCTTCTTGGTTTCCTTTCCGTTGCCGTGATCTCAACGGTTTAGGGGGTTAAGCCGTGAGTTTAGCTCAAGTCCACTTTTCCAGACTTTCATTGCTACTTTTTCAGGCTTTTACTTTTATTATTTCCTTTGAAAATGAATGTATGCATATCATCATGTAATCACAATAAATCATGGGCAATCAATCATTCATCTTCATCATTTCATAACTCATCACCATACATTCACTTTACTATAATTCACTTCATGAAACATGGATAATATCATGTAAATCTCATAGTAAACATTTTCATAAATGATTCATTTTAAGTAACCAAAGTTATCAAGTTGACTTCCTAGTATTCCTAAGAGGTAATGGATGTCTTAGTATTATCTTTTCTCTTAGTGTTCTTTGTACTCTTAGAATTCCATTAATACATTAATGCACTTCAAAATATTATTATAGGTTCTTTATAAATTTTTATTATGGTTTTCATATAACCCTTGAAGATTATTATTCTACTTAAATTCTTAAAATTCTCTTTTTACAAGACTTGATTCTTTTATTTATAGTTTTGACATCTTTTAGAAGAAAGTTTATAATTCTCTGTATACTTGTTATCTCAGCTTAGTAAAGGTAGTTCCAAATTCCTAACTCATCAAATTTTAGCATTTACATCTTTGGAATAGTGTAAATCAATTGTAAACCATGCATAGGAGGGTTCCCAGGAAAGAGAGGTGGGTCACAATGGACACGCTTAAATACCAAGTCTTTCCTTAGCCAGAACCTTTCCAAACTGCACTTTCACAGTACACTATCCCGAAATTTATTTCTCATTCTGTATTTACGTGGTACAAATCTTTATACATAACATACATGGGTGTATTCCTATATGTGTTAGCTCTCCAACAAAGTTGAAATCAGTCCATTTGCATTTTTCTAGAGTGAGTTACACCTATTTTACTACTACAAGGTTAGATTTAAAGTTTCAGTCTTAGGCTCTACTTTAAAAATTTATATCTTGAGCTAGAAAACTCCGTTTTGGGTTATTCTTTTTGGAGAGTGTTTTATGATGCATTTAATTTATGGTAAAAATATCTTTATTTCAAGATACTTCATATTTTATGAGTATTAAATTTTCGGAACACCTACTGCAAGAAATAGCCAAAAATCCAGCACTTACCATTTTCATGTTTTATGTCACTTATTTTAACACAAGGATCACACAACATATTTCAAGCATCATTTGAGAATGAAAGCAACATAATATCACTTTGGAAGCATAATGGAACAAGGGGTTTCACAAAATATTTATACAATATCCTCTTGAAACATTTTTATCAACAAACATAAGCTTGATGGCATCCTAACCATGAGCAAGGTTAGATGTCATCATGGCTTACACAACCAAAGTGAGGGCTCCTACCTCTTGTGTAGGGTCTAAAAAAGGGTCCTTCTCTTCTTCCTTAAGCTTGAACAAGAGTCCTTGGAGTGGATGACCCTCCTTGAATCTTGGCTCTAGAACTTGAGTGCTTAAGAAAATATTTCTCACTAGAGTTAAAGATTGTAACTCTTGTGAGGGCTAGTGAAAGTTTGGACTTAGGATTTAAGTGTTTGGATGAAGTTAAGAGGATCAAGAGAAGTCTTTAAAGAACATAAGAAGAATGATAGAATAAGAAAGAAAGAACACTTAGGGAGTTTCTGAATTGAAGAGAGTTTGAGGAGTATTTATAGTGGAAAGATTAGAGAAAAAAAACAGAAGAAGGAAAGCACTTGAAACATGATTTATGGAAACATGTTGGCTGAATTTTGGGATAAAAATGCTCCTTGTTTTGTGCAAACATGTTTCCATGTTTTAAGCAAACATGTTGGATGAAAATGCTCCATGTTTTGTGCAAACATGTTTCCATGTTTTGTGCAAAGATGTTAGTGGAGATTTTCTAACCTTTAGTGCATGTATGTGATTCAGAAATGTGTATGATGTATGTGGTTAAATTATTATGTTATCATCTTAATCCAATGGCTTAGATTCATTCTTGTCTAAAGACAAGTCTAGGGATTTGTGCAAATGGCATTGTAGTAATTTCTTTAACTAAGACAAGGATATTTTTGTAATTAGACAATGATAGTGGTATTCTTGTAATTCCATTCATAGAGTAAGGGTATCTTTGTCATTTAATAAGGCAAGGGTAGTTTGGTAATTTCCTTTACATAGCAAGGGCATTTTCGTAATTTCCACTAAGTGATGGCATTTTCGTAATTCTTTGCATTTTTCTCTAGACATACTTAAGTAGTCTATTTGTTGTGTTTCATAACATTTGTCTAGATTCTCTTGGTTTTTGCTATCGCTAATTAATATTTATCTTTATAAATTTGGGGATATTACATTTCATGTAACGCCCGGGGACGAGGATGAGGAGTGATCGCCGGTTCAAAGAGGGCACGGACAAGGAGCGGCTCCTCGTAAGTTCCTCTAAGCGGAGGGGTACATGAATGAACCGATTACACACCCGAATGAGAGGGATCCTAAGACTATATAGGTATGGGACTATACAGTTGAGGAGGGCTTATATGAATTGATTCGTACTACCTATACCAACAAGATGCATCTTCTTTTCGGTAGCCTAAATTGAAAGAACTCCACAGTTAAGCGTGCTTGACCTGGGGTAATTTTGGGATGGGTGACCTCCTGGGAAGTTTTCCTAGGAAGCATGCGAGTGAGGACAAAGCATGCTGAAAAGACCCGTGTTGTTTGTGGGGACAGTTGTCAATCTATTAAGCAGCAGGGGATGTTACAAATGGTATCAGAGCTTGCACCTCTCCCAGTACGGTGTGGTTCGGGGACGAACCAGGCGGAAGCTGGTGGGCATGTAACGCCCGGGGACGAGGATGAGGAGTGATTGCTGATGCAAAGAGGGCACGGACAAGGAGCGGCTCCTCGCAAGTTCCTTTAAGCGGAGGGGTACATGAATGAACCGATTACACACCCGAATGAGAGGGATCCTAAGACTGTATAGGTATGGGACTATACAGTTGAGGAGGGTTTATATGAATTGATTCGTACTACCTATACCAACAAGATGCATCTTCTTTTCGGTAGCCTAAATTGAAAGAACTCCACAGTTAAGCGTGCTTGACCTGGGGTAATTTTGGGATGGGTGACCTCCTGGGAAGTTTTCCTAGGAAACATGCGAGTGAGGACAAAGCATGCTGAAAAGACCCGTGTTGGTTTATGGGGCCAGTTGTCAATCTATAAAGCAGCAGGGGATGTTACAGTAAGTTGTCTAATTTTTTTAATTCGGTATTAATATTACCGATGGATTTTTTCGTCGGTAAAAATAATTTAAAATTTTTTAATTTTATTATCCGAGCATTATCGAGGGATTTTTCGGTGAAAAAATCTATCGATAAGTGTGAAAGATTTCGATGCCTTTTTCCCCATTATTGACTGATTTTTTTGTCTGTCGAAAATTCAAAAATCCATCAGTAATCCTTTTATTGATATTGACCACTCCTTCATTATCATGCTATGTTTCTCTCTTATCTAGTCTCTCTCTTTCTTTGAACAAACCAGTAGCGGACCCCAACCCTTATCGTCCGCCTTCAGTTGTCATTTGCTGCTAACCGTCGATAGCCCCTGAGCCCTTGCCACCTCACCGGCCATGAAATCTCTTTGCCCAGTTCTCTCTTGTGAAATCTCGATTGGCCCCTGATCCCATGCCGTGAAATCCCGATCACCAACCCCTCCCCCATAAACGCCACCGGAAGCTGCTTACCCCCCACCCTCGTACGCCTCCTTTGTATGCCAAACTTCATGGACTTTCTTTCCACCCAGACATCGCCCACCCCTTGCAGTCTACTGCACTCCTTGCCGACTACACCATGCCACTGCCACCATTGGAGAAGAAGGAATCGTGCGCCCTTGCTTGTGCTCCACAAACCTTCGGTATCAGTCTCTTTCTTCACTTCTTTCTCACTTAGATGTGTGTGCTCTCTCCGCCACCATTCCGAGTAGGAGCATTGTGTAACATCCCCAAATTTATAACTAAGATAAATATTAATCTTAATTATCGATAGCAAAACCAAGAGAATCTGGACAAATGTTATGAAACACAACAAATAGACTACTTAAGTATGTCTAGAGAAAAATGCAAAGAATTACGAAAATGCCATCACTTAGTAGAAAATACGAAAATGCCCTTGCTATGTAAAGGAAATTACCAAACTACCCTAGCCTTATTAAATGACAAAGATACCCTTACTCTATGAATGGAATTACAAGAATACCTATCATTGTCTAATTACAAAAATATCCTTGTCTTAGTTAAAGAAATTACTACAATGCCATTTGCACAAATCCCTAGACTTGTCTTTAGACAAGAATGAATCTAAGCCATTGGATTAAGATGATAACACAATAATTTAACCACATACATCATACACATTTCTGAATCACATACATGCACTAAAGGTTAGAAAATCTCCACTAACATCTTTGCACAAAACATGGACACATGTTTGCACAAAACATGGAGCATTTTCATCCAACATGTTTGCATAAAACATGGAAACATGTTTGCACAAAACAAGGAGCATTTTCATCCCAAAATTCAGCCAACATGTTTCCATAAATCATGCTCCAAGTGCTTTCCTTCTTCTGTTTTTTCTCTAATCTTTCCACTATAAATACTCCTCAAACTCTCTTCAATTCAGAAACTCCCTAAGTGTTATTTCTTTCTTATTCTATCATTCTTCTTAGACTTCTCTTGATCCTCTAAACTTCATCCAAACACTTAAATCCTAAGTCCAAACTTTCACTAGCCCTCACAAGAGTTACAATCTTTAACTCTAGTGAGAAATATTTTCTTAAGCACTCAAGTTCTAGAGCCAAGATTCAAGGAGGGTCATCCACTCCAAGGACTCTTGTTCAAGCTTAAGGAAGAAGAGAAGGACCCTTTTTTAGACTCTACACAAGAGGTAGGAGCCCTCACTTTGGTTGTGTAAGCCATGATGACATCTAACCTTGCTCATGGTTAGGATGCCATCAAGCTTATGTTTGTTGATAAAAATGTTTCAAGGGGATATTGTAGAAATATTTTGTGAAACCCCTTGTTCCATTCTGCTTGCAAAGTGATATTATGTTGCTTTCATGCTCAAATGATGCTTGAAATATGTTGTGTGATCCTTGTGTTAAAATAAGTGACATAAAACATGAAAATGGTAAGTGCTGGATTTTTGGCTATTTCTTGTAGTAGGTGTTCCGAAATTTAATACTCATAAAATATGAAGTATCTTGAAATAAAAATATTTTTTACCATAAACTAGATGCATCATAAAACACTCTCCAAAAAGAATCACCCAAAACGGAGTTTTCTAGCTCAAGATATAAATTTTTAAAGTAGAGCCTAAGACTGAAACTTTAAATCTGACCTTGTAGTAGTAAAATAGGTATAACTCACTCTAGAAAAATGCAAATGGACTGATTTCAACTTTGTTGGAGAGCTAACACATATAGGAATACACCCATGTATGTTATGTATAAAGCTTTGTACCACGTAAATACAGAATGAGAAATAAATTTTGGGATAGTGTACTGTGAAAGTGCAGTTTGGAAAGGTTCTGGCTAAGGAAAGACTTGGTATTTAAGCATGTCCATTGTGACCCACCTCTCTTTCCTGGGAACTCTCCTATGCATGGTTTACAATGGATTTACACTATTCCAAAGATGTAAATGCTAAAATTTGATGAGTTAGGAATTTGGAACTACCTTTACTAAGCTGAGATAACAAGTATACAGAGAATTATAAACTTTCTTCTAAAAGATGTCAAAACTATAAATAAAAGAATCAAGTCTTGTAAAAAGAGAATTTTAAGAATTTAAGTAGAATAATAATCTTTAAGAGTTATATGAAAACCATAATAAAAATATATAAAGAACCTATAATAATATTTTGAGTGCATTAATGTATTAATGGAATTCTAAGAGTACAAAGAACACTAAGAGAAAAAGATAATACTAAGACATCCATTACCTCTTAGGAACACTAGGAACTCAACTTGATAACTTTGGTTGCTTAAAATGAATCATTTATGAAAATGTTTACTATGAGATTTACATGATATTATCCATGTTTCATGAAGTGAATTATAGTAAAGTGAATGTATGGTGATGAGTTATGAAATGATGAAGATGAATGATTGATTGCCCATGATTTATTGTGATTACATGATGATATGCATACATTCATTTTCAAAGGAAATAATAAAAGTAAAGTTTGAAAAAGTAGCAATGAAAGTCTGGAAAGTGGACTTGAGCTAAACTCACGGCTTAACCCCCTAAACCGTTGAGATCACGGCAACGGAAAGGAAACCAAAAAGGTTGTGGCGACGGCCACGGTATGAGCTCATTACCCTTTTAGGGTGGTCTAAGGCATTGATGCATTCATCTCGTGAGTAATTAAGAAATATGTTGATCACTAAACAAGTGAATGTTGAGGATGAGTAATCATGAAATGCATGCAGCTCCTAAATGATTATTGCTTATTAGTGGTTTTACATGATATGCTTATATGTATGCTTGATGAAATCTTGAATGGATATTTCTGCTAATGTTCAAGATTAGTTTAAAAGTAACTGCACTTCGGCTAATCACGTTTGTGAAAGTTTGATAATTGAATCCTTATTTGTTCACCTTTTTATAATAAACCCGAAGTGACTGGGACGACAACGATGACACTTTTAGTACAACTAGGAACTCCTACTGAGAAATCATGTATTTCTCACTCCTATGTTTATTTTCCATTGTCGTTACCAGAGACAGACGTGTCCACCTAAAGCAACGAAGCTGTAGCTGAGGAAGGAGGTAGCACGTGAAGATTTCAAACCGTTCAAGTAGGAGCATTCCGAGCTTTAGTTACATTATAGTTTGTGAGAAACAATTAGTAATAGTAGAACTTATATTGTTATTTGTAATAACTTATCAGTATGATATATGCCCTGTTGTGACTTATGTATTAAGTGATTATATTCCAGTTTATGTGATAATAGTTCTACACTTAGTCTCTTATTCCGCTTATTTAATTAAGTGCGCAATGTAACTTGATTATTATCTATAAAAGCGCTATGTATTTCACTTCGTTCTGAGGCTTAAGTTTTCAAAAAATTAATTTATTTAAAGAAAAAAAAAAACTTCCACTATTTTTCTAAGTTAGTTTCAAAAGAAAATAAATACAAGGCAAAAGTGACAACTAATAGAATCCAAATGTGAACTTAAGCACAGTGGGGTTCTATTAGGGTGTTACACATTGCACCTCCATTCTCTAAGTAATAATCCATTCCCCATTCCAATCTCTCTCTCTGCTGTAACAAAAATGGAAGGAACACTTTTGTAACAACAATATATTCGTTCTTTAATTTGCTAACTATTGGTAAAATTAATGCTAAAATTAAACACTGAATATTTTTTCTTTGTATAGAAAGCACTTGCTTTCTTTCTATATTATTATTAATTTGAGTAACTGATTTTATTACAGAATGTTGAATCCAGTTAAAGTATTTCTTTGGTGGTGCATATTATTATTTTGTCTCTTTTAAGGTAAGTAATTGTTTTTCTCCTTATTTAATTATATTGTTGTTAGGATAGAGACTTATGATTTCTAAGATAGAGTTGTAGGAAATTAAGATTCCATGACCGGGAGGAAGGGCATAGAGGTCCTTCCCCGACTTGTTTGCATTGTTTGCTATGGAGATTGATTGTATATGTGGAAATTTCAGGATATGCATGTTATGATGTTATAAGGGAATGTGCTCTAGAAAGGTTTTAGGATCTTTAAATATTTGTTTGATTTTATTGTGAATTTTATTTGATTGGATTGATATATGTATATATTGAAATTAATTTTTTGGGATGTCTTTGTTTCAAGGGAGGTTATGTCAATTTTTTTTTTAATTTAAAGAGTGAAATATTAATTTAAGGGGGGTGCGCCAAAATTTTGTTAGCACAAACTATTTACTTAAAAAAATTCTACTTTTAGAAGATGATTTGTTGAGAAATATTTATAATTAAATAAAATTTTAATTTGGGATAATTTAAATGAATTTGTTAGGTTAAATTACTAAGAAGAAAGACTTTGCTGATGATCTTGAAGAACTAGAAGAAAATCCTGAGAAGATAAGTCTTAAGGAAACCTTAGAAAGTAAGCAAATGAAAGCCAAACCTTCAGAAAGTAGGCTACAAGACATTAACTCTTTAGAAAGCATGCTTAGAACACCAAATCAATCAGAAAGCAGTATTTTTGAACATGAAGAAGAGTAATCTAAAGATGAAGGAGAAGTTGAAGAATCTCAAAGGTACATCAACTGCAAAGGAGTTTCTAATTTAAAGATAGTTTCTCATAATAGAGTTTTTGGAAACATTTCCAAGGGTGTAAGAACTAGATCATCCCTTAGACATATGTCAAACTGTGATTTCATCTCCACCATCAAACCTAAATGAAGAAGCTTTGAGTGATCAAAGTTAGGTGAATGCTATGCAAGAAGAACTAGACTAGTACGAGAAAAGTAAAGTCTGGACTCTTGTTGAAAAACCTATGGGCAAGACAATCATCAGAACAAAATGAGTGTTAAGAAATAAGCTCAATTAAGTAGGCAAAGTCATCAAGAACAAAGCAAGATTGGTTGCACAAGGTTATAATGAACAAGAGGGAATTAATTATAATGAAATCTTTGCATCAGTAGATAGGCTAGAAGCCATCAGAATGCCACTTACTTTGCTGGCTTTAAAGGATTCACTATGTACCAAATGGATGTTAAGTCTGCATTTTAAGCAGATACCTCTCTGAGGAAGTATACGTAAAGCAGCCTCCTACTTTTGAGAGTAAAGACCTTCCTAACCATATATTCAAACTAACTAAAGCTCTCTATGGCATGAAACAAGCTCTTCAAGCTTGGTATGAAAGACTGAGCACTTTCTTACTGAAAAATGGGTTCAAGAGAGATAAAGTTTCATCTCTTTCTGGTCGTTCAAACATATGTTGATGACACTATATTTGGTGTCTTTGATCATTCTCTCTGTGAAAAGTTTTTAAAATTAATGTAGAGTGAATTTGAGATGAGCATGATGGGTGAACTCAAATTTTTCCTTGGTTTGCAAATAAAACAAAAAAAAGATGGAACCTTGATCCATCAAGAAAAGTATACAATGGAGCTCTTGAAGAAGTTTAATATGGATCAAGCCAAACCAATGAGTACTCCTATGCATCCATCTCAAATCATTGATGTTGATGAGAATTAGTGAAAATGTCTCAAAAAGTAATTATCATGGAATGATTGGTTCATTGCTATATCTTACAACTAGTAGACCAGAATTCAATTAAGTATGGGAATTTGTGCTAGATTCCAATCTAACCTAAAGCAATCACACTTAAGTGCTATTAAAAGAATTTTTAAATATTTATAAGGTGCTACTAATCTAAACTTATGGTATGAGAAAGGTACATCTTATTACATCTTGTGAGATTGTAGGTTATTATAATGCTAACTTTGTAGGAGATAAAGTGGAGAGAAAGAGCACCAGTGGTTGTTGTTATTTCTTTGGAAAACCTTAATCACACTTGGTCATGCAAAAAGCAGAATACCATTACACTCTCCATCGCTGAAGTTGAATATGTAGTTGTTGCAAACTGCTGCACCCAGATGTTGTGGATAAGGAACTAGCTAGAAGATTATCACCTGAGGTATTCTGTAACATCCCCAAATTTATAACTAAGATAAATATTAATCTTAATTAGCGATAGCAAAACTAAGAGAATCTGGACAAATGTTATGAAACACAACAAATAGACTACTTAAGTATGTCTAGAGAAAAATGCAAAGAATTACGAAAATGCCATCACTTAGTAGAAATTACAAAAATGCCCTTGCTATATAAAGGAAATTACCAAACTACCCTTGCCTTATTAAATGACGAAGATACCCTTACTCTATGAATGGAATTACAAGAATACCACTATCATTGTCTAATTATAAAAATATCCTCGTCTTAGTTAAAGAAATTACTACAATGCCATTTGCACAAATCCCTAGACTTGTCTTTAGACAAGAATGAATCTAAGCCATTGGATTAAGATGATAACACAATAATTTAACCACATACACCATACACATTTATGAATCACATACATGCACTAAAGGTTAGAAAATCTCCATTAACATCTTTGCACAAAACATGGAGCATTTTTCATCCAACATGTTTGCATAAAACATGGAAACATGTTTGCACAAAACATGGAGCATTTTTCATCCAACATGTTTGCATAAAACATGGAAACATGTTTGCACAAAACAAGGAGCATTTTCATCCCAAAATTCAGCCAACATGTTTCCATAAATCATGCTCCAAGTGCTTTCCTTCTTCTATTTTTTCTCTAATCTTTCCACTATAAATACTCCTCAAACTCTCTTCAATTCAGAAACTTCCTAAGTGTTCTTTCTTTCTTATTCTATCATTCTTCTTATGTTCTTCAAAGACTTCTCTTGGAGTTTCTTCTTTATTTGTTCAAGTATTGTTGGCTTCTAACTTTGCTCATGGATAGAATGTCTCAAACTTGAGTTATTGTCAAAAGTTTTGGATAATTATATTTTTGGAAAACACAACATGTTCTATTCTGCTATGAGTACTTTTATGATGTTATCAAACTCAAATATAACTTAAAAGATTGTATGTGAAACTTGAGTTAATAAAGATAACTTAAGACATGAACATGGCAGGTGCTGGAATTTCTAGTTATTTCTGGCAGTAGTTACTTCGAAAATTAGTGTTCATAAAATATGAAGGATCTCGAAATGAAAATATTTTATTATAAACTAGACTCGTTGTAGAACACTCTCCAAAAAGAATCACCTAAAATGGAGTTTCCTAGCCCAAGATATAAATTTTTAAAGTAGAGCCTAAGATTGAAACTCTTCATCTGACCTTGTAGTAGTAAAATATGTGTAACTCACTCTAGAAAAATGCAAATGGACTGATTTCAACTTTGTGGAAAAGCTAACATATCTACAAACAGACTTATATATGCTATGCATAAATTTTTACACCACGAAAATACAGAATGAGAGATATATTTTTGGGACAGTGTGCTGAGAAAGTTTTGAAGGTAGCGTGATACTGTGAGAGTGCAATTTGGAAAGGTTCTGGCTAAGGAAAGACTTGGTATTTAAGCGTGTCCATTGTGACCCACCTCTCTTTCCTGGGAATCCTACTATGCACAGTTACAGTTGATTTACACTAATCTAAGATGTAGTACTACAAATTTTATTTTAAAATATGTCAGAACTCTAAATAAAAGATTCAAGTCTTGTAAAGAGATAATTTTAAGGATTTAAGTAGAATAATAATCTTCAGGAGATATATATAAAAGTCATAATAAAAATATATAAAGAACATCTAAAAATATCTTAAAGGGTATTAATGTATTAATGGAAATACTAAGAGTACAAAGAAGACTAAGAGAAAAAGATAATGTCAAGATATCCATAACCTATTAGGAACACTAGAGACCTAACTTGATAACTTAGGTTGCTTTATATAAATTATCTATGAGAATGTTTACTATGAGATTTACATGATATTGTCTATGTTACATGAAGTGATATACAGAAATGTGAATGTATTGATGAGATATGAAATGATAATGATAAAATGATTGACTGTGCCATGATTTATTAATGTGCATACATTCATGTTTCAAATGAAATAATAAATAGACCAACTCACTGCTTAATCCTCTTTGAGGATTAAGGTATTGATGATTTCACTCAGCGAGAATAAAAGGAAAACCTGAAAAAGTAGCAATGATAGTCTGGAAAAGTGGACTTGAGCTAAACTCATGGCTTAACCCCCTAAACCGTTGAGATCATGGCAACGGAAAGAAAACCAAAAGGTTGTGGCGACGGCCACGGTATGAGCTCATTACCCTTTTAGGGTGGTCTAAGGCATTGATGCATTCATCCCGTGAGTAATTAAGAAATATGTTGATGAAATAAATGAAAGATGATGATTACTAAACAAGTGAATGTTGAGGATGAGTAATCATGAAATGCATACAGCTCCTAAATGATTATTGCTTATTAGTGGTTTTACATGATATGCTTATGTGTATGCTTGATGAAATACTGAATGGATATTTCTGCTAATGTTCAAGATTAGTTTAAAAGTAACTGCACTTCAGCTAATCATGTTTGTGAAAGTTTGATAATTGAATCCTTACCTGTTCACCTTTTTATAATAAACTCGAAGTGACTGGGAGGACAACGATAACACTTTTAGTACAAGTAGGAACTCCTACTGAGAAATCATGTATTTCTCACTCCTATGTTTATTTTCCGTTGTCATTACCAGAGACAGACGTGTCCACCTAAAGCAACGAAGCTGTAGCTGAGGAAGGAGGTAGCGCGTGAAGATTTCAAACCTTTCAAGTAGGAGCATTCCAAGATTTAGTTACATTATAGTTTGTGAGAAACAATTAGTAATAGTAGAACTTATATTGTTATTTGTAATAACTTATCAGTATGATATATGCCCTGTTGTGACTTATGTATTAAGTGATTAAATTCCAGTTTATGTGATAATAGTTCTACACTTAGTCTCTTATTCCGCTTATTTAATTAAGTGCGCAATGTAACTTGATTATTATCTATAAAAGCGCTATGTATTTCACTTCTCGTTCTGATTAAGTTTTCAAAAATTAATTTATTTAAAAAAGAAAACTTCCACTATTTTTCTAAGTTAATTTCAAAAGAAAATAAATGCAAGGCATAAGTGACAACTAATAGAATCCAAATGTGAACTTAAGCACAGTGGGGTTCTATTAGGGTGTTACATTATGGTATCAGAGCAGTTCATCCTATTTAAGCCTGAGGAATGGACTGACTATGCTTCTGTCTATGATATCATGCTATTAATCTTATCTGTATGATGGGATATAGGATTTAGAAATGGATGATCGTCTTGTGGTACTGCCATAGTTGCTACCATGCTTAGCTATAGTATTGAGCCTGATCAACTCGATGACTGTTGTTTGGTGTGTCTAGGAACTAATGGCAGCAAGCAGGACGTCGCATGGGGCGCACGCGGTGGAGGTAATCGTGATGAACTGGCAAATGCACTCCAGGAGATGGCTAGGGCTATGCAAGCACAAGCAACAGTGATGATGGAGCAGATGAATAGGAGGTCAGAGGAATCAGTTGGGAACCAAGAACATGGAAAATTCTCAGAATTCAAGAGGGTTAGACCTCCAGAATTCAAAGGGACAACTAACCCCGAAATAGCTGACGGATGGATTCAAGAGATGGAGAAGGTTTTCTCAGTGGTAGAATGCTCTGATGAACAAAAGGTGGCATTCTCTACTTATATGCTGAAAGGAGAGGCTGCCGCGTGGTGGAAGGGTGCAAAGGGCTTGCTCGAAAGTGCTGACATACAGATTACGTGGGAGGTTTTCTATGCTACGTTCCATAAGAAATATTTTCCAGATCCGGTTAAGAAGGCAAAGGAAGTAGAATTTCTGTTGCTGACACAGGGAAATCGAAGTGTGGCTAAGTACACAGCTAAGTTTGAAGAACTGATCAAACACTCAACTAGCTACCAAAGGGATCCCAACGAGGCTTGAAAATGCATGAAATATGAGAGTGGTTTGAGGCCACACATTTTGGCATTTGTGGCTCCACTGGAGGTCACTGACTATGCATCTTTAGTCAGCAAAAGCCAAGTGGCTGAGAGTTACAATCGCCAGCTAGTTGCCCACCGAGTTGAAGAGAATAGGAAGAGGTCTGCTCAACAAGGTCACCGAGGGTTCCCACCCTATGATGAATCGACCTAGGATGGCTGCTGTCCCTGAACCTATGACTAGACCCCCTTGTGCCATTTGTGGAAAGATACATGGAGGGGAATGCAGATTTGGTAAAAATGTTTGTTATCGGTGTGGACAGGCAGGACACTATTCTAGAGAGTGCCTAAAGTTCAATCAGTCCTCTACACTCAAGCCTAAGGCACAGGGATGCGTGTTTGCTATCCTTCTTTGAGATGCCCTCAGAATCCGATGATCTGATTCAAGGTAAGTGTATAATTAATGGAAAACCCTTAATTGTATTGTTTGATTCTGGCGCAACACATTCATTCATTTCATATGATTGTGCTAATAAGTTGAGGTTGTATATATCTGACTTAAAAATCATCTTAGTTGTCTCTACACCCACTATAAATACTGTTAGAACTTATCAAGTCTGCCTAAATTGTGAATTTGATGTAGCTGATAGGATTTTTCATCATGATTTAGTTTGTCTACCCTTGTCTGGTTTTGATGTAATCTTGGGCATGGGTTGGCTTTCGGCTAACCGTGTGTTACTACATTGTGCAAATAAGTCACTAGTATTTCTTCCCAAACCATCTTTACCCAATCCCTCTAAACTTGATAGAAAGGTACGACTATACCTAAACTCCATTATCATGGGGGATAGTAGGAATAAAAAGCGAGGATATGTCTTCCTAATGACAAGTGAGAAAGAAATGGAGCAAGCTCTAGAAAATATCCGTGTAGTAAAGGAATTCTTAGATGTTTTTCCTAATGACATACCTGAATTTCCTCCAAAAAGGGCGATTGAGTTTTCTATAGATATGGGTCCTGGTAATCGTGATGAACTGGAAAATGCACTCCAGGAGATGGCTAGGGCTATGCAAGCACAAGCAACAGTGATGATGGAGCAGATGAATAGGAGGTCAGAGAAATCAGTTGGGAACCAAGAACATGGAAAATTCTCAGAATTCAAGAGGGCTGGACCTCCAGAATTCAAAGGGACAACTAACCCCGAAATAGTCGATGATGGATTCAAGAGATGGAGAAGGTTTTCTCGGTGGTAGAATGCTCGATGAACAAAAGGTGGCATTCTCTACTTATATGTCGAAGGAGAGGCTGCCGCGTGGTGGAAGGGTGCAAAGGGCTTGCTTGAAAGTGCTGACATACAGATTACGTGGGAGGTTTTCTATGCTACGTTCCATAAGAAATATTTTCCAGATCCGGTTAAGAAGGCAAAGGAAGTAGAATTTTTATTGCTGACACAGGGAAATCGAAGTGTGGCTAAGTACACAGCTAAGTTTGAAGAACTGATCAAACACTCAACTAGCTACCAAAGGGATCCCAACGAGGCTTGGAAATGCATGAAATATGAGAGTGGTTTGAGGCCAGACATTTTGGCATCTGTGGCTCCACTAGAGGTCACTAACGATGCATCTTTAGTCAGCAAAAGCCAAGTGGCTGAGAGTTGCAATCGCCAGCTAGTTGCCCACCGAGTTGAAGATAATAGGAAGAGGTCTGCTCAACAAGGTCATCGAGGGTTCCCACCCCCTCACAAGAAACCCTACCAAGGAGGTGAATTTAAAGGGAAACAACCCCAACACCCTATGATGAATCAACCTAGGACACAAGTTGTTAATCGACCTAGGATGGTTGCTGTCCCTGAACCTATGACTAGACCCCCTTGTGCCACTTGTGGAAAGATACATGGAGGGGAATGCAGATTTGGTAAAAATGTTTGTTATCGGTGTGGATAGGCAGGACACTATTCTAGAGAGTGCCTAAAGTTCAATCAGTCCTCTACACTCAAGCCTAAGGCACAAGGACGCGTGTTTGCTATCACTGCTGAGATGCCCTCAGAATCCGATGATCTGATTCAAGGTAAGTGTATAATTAATGGAAAACCCTTAATTGTATTGTTTGATTCTGGTGCAACACATTCATTCATTTCATATGATTGTGCTAATAAGTTGAGGTTGTATATATCTGACTTAAAAATCATCTTAGTTGTCTCTACACCCATTATAAATACTGTTAGAACTGATCAAGTCTGCCTAAATTGTGAATTTGAGGTAGCTGATAGGATTTTTCATCATGATTTAGTTTGTCTACCCTTGTCTGGTTTTGATGTAATCTTGGGCATGGATTGGCTTTCGGCTAACCGTGTGTTACTACATTTTGTAAATAAGTCATTAGTATTTCTTCCCAAACCATCTTTACCCAATCCCTCTAAACTTGATAGAAAGGTACGACTATACCTAAAGTCCATTATCATGGGGGATAGTAGGAATGAAAAGCGAGGATATGTCTTGCTAATGACAAGTGAGAAAGAAATGGAGCAAGCTCTAGAAAAGATCCTTGTAGTAAAGGAATTCTTAGATGTTTTTCCTGATGATATACCTGAATTTCCTCCAAAAAGGGAGATTGAGTTTTCTATAGATTTGGTACCAGGAACAGGACGCATATCTATAGCTCCTTATAGGATGCCATTGGCCGAGTTAACAGAGTTGAAGAAGCAATTAGAGGAACTACTACAGAAGAAATTCATTAGGCCCAGTGCTTCACCATGGGGAGCCCCAGTGCTGTTTGTCAAGAAGAAGGATGGGAGTATGTGATTATGTGTGGATTATAGGCAGCTAAACAAAGTGACTATAAAAAATAAATACCCTTTGCCTAGAATAGATGACCTCATGGACCAAGTAAGAGGAGCCCAAGTGTTTTCCAAGATAGATCTGCGATCAGGATACCACCAGATTCGAGTGAAGGAGGAGGACATACCAAAGACAGCCTTTAGGACTAGATATGGACATTATGAGTTTAATGTGATGTCGTTTGGGTTAACCAATGCACTGGCAGTGTTTATGGACTACATGAATAGGATATTTAGACCATACTTGGACAAGTTTGTAATAGTGTTCATCGATGACATTCTAGTTTACTCTAGAACTGAAGAAGAGCACAAAGAACATTTACGAGTGGTGTTGGAGGTGTTGAGGAACAAGAAACTTTATGCAAAGTTGTCCAAGTGTGAATTTTGGATGAAGGAAGTTAAGTTCTTAGGTCATGTAGTGTCACATGGGGGAATAGCAGTAGACCCAAGTAAGATAGAAGCGGTGCAACAATGGGAAACCCCTACCACTGTGAAGGAGATTAGGAGTTTTCTAGGGCTAGCCGGTTACTACCGAAGGTTCATTAGAGGTTTTTCCCAAATTACCTTGTGTATTGTGATGCCTCGGGAAAAGGACTAGGATGTGTTTTGATGCAAAATAGGAATGTAGTAGCCTATGCCTCTAGACAGCTCAAACCCCATGAAGTTAATTACCCAACCCATGACTTAGAGCTAGCGGCTATTGTCTTTGCCTTAAAAATCTGGAGACATCATCTTTATGGTGTAAGGTTTGAAGTCTTTTCTGACCACAAAAGTCTGAAATACCTCTTCAACCAAAAGGAACTCAATATGAGACAAAGGCATTGGATGGAGTTTCTCAAGGACTATGACTTTGGGTTGAACTACCACCCAGGAAAGGCAAATGTGGTAGCAGACGCTTTGAGTCGTAAGTCCTTGCATGCCGCTTGGCTTGAAAGAAAATGAGCTGATAGAAGATTTTAGGAACCTCAACTTAGGATATAGGGGGACTTCAGAACAAATTCGATTAAGCTAACTAAGTGTAACCAGTAGCTTTAAGGATCAAATAATTCAAGCCCAAAGGAAAGATGAGGATTTCCTTAGAACCTTAACCCTTGTCGAAGCAGGAAAGTTGAAAGAGTTTGTCCAGGATAAGGAAGGAGTGTGGAGATACCAAGGGAGAATCTGTGTACCTGCAAAAGAAGGATTGAGAGCTAGCATTTTGGAAGAAGCCCACAAGAGTCAATTTAGTGTACACCTCGGTATAACCAAGATGTACCATGACCTAAAAAAAATGTTCTGGTGGCCAAAGATGAAAGCAGATATAGCAAATATAGTGCAAAAATGTTTGGTATGCCAAAAAGTGAAGATAAAGCATCAAAAACCCTCCGGAGCGTTGCAACCTCTCGAAATCCCCGAATGGAAGTGGGAAGGAATATCCATGGATTTCGTGATGGGATTGCCAAGAACGCCTACCGGACATGACTCCATATGGGTAATTGTGGATAGATTAACCAAATCTGCTCACTTTTTACCCATTCGAGCAAATTATCCTTTGGAAAAGTTAGCTCAGCTATACATCCAAGAGATAATAAGGCTCCATGGAGTACCCAAAACCATTGTCTCAGATAGGGATCCAAGGTTCACCTCAAGATTTTGGGGAGCTTTGCAAAAGGCGTTTGGTTCAAGGTTGTGTCTAAGCACTGCCTATCTCCCTCAAACTGATGGACAATCAGAAAGAACAATTCAAACCCTTGAGGATATGCTAAGAGCATGTGTCTTAGACCACCCAAAAAGTTGGGACAAACAGCTTCCATTGATTGAGTTTGCATATAATAATAGTTACCACACTAGCATTGGGATGGCACCCTATGAGGCTTTTGGGCCCTGATTTGGTAGAAGAGACAACCAAACAAATAAGGAGAATTAGGGAAAGAATCCTCACTGCTCAGAGTAAGGCGTAAGAGCTATCCGACAAGAGAAGGAAACCTCTCGAATTTCAAGAAGGAGAACACATATTCTTGCGAATTACTCCTACCACAGGTATAGGTTGTGCAATGAAAGTAAAAAAGCTAAGCCCTAGATTCTTAGGACCCTTCCAAATCCTCAAAAAGGAAGGTCCCTCCGCCTACCAAATTGCATTACCTCCAAATTTGTCTAACCTACACAATGTTTTTCATGTGTCCCAATTGAGAAAGTATCAGTCAGACCCCAGTCATGTGTTTGAGCCAGAAACTATACAATTAAAAGATGACTTAACTTTTGAATTACCACCGATGAGGATTGTGGATCATGGCATCAAGCAGCTGAGAAACAAATCTATATCTCTGGTCCGAGTAGCTTGGGGACAAGATGGAATGGAAGAGCACACATGGGAGCTCGAGGAAGATATGCGAAAAGAATTTCCAAACCTATTCACAGGTATCAAATTTTGAGGGCAAAATTTTTAATAAGAAGGGGAGAAATGTAACATCCCCAAATTTATAACTAAGATAAATATTAATCTTAATTAGCGATAGCAAAACCAAGAGAATCTGGACAAATGTTATGAAACACAACAAATAGACTACTTAAGTATGCCTAGAGAAAAATGCAAAGAATTACGAAAATGCCATCACTTAGTGGAAATTATGAAAATGCCCTTGCTATGTAAAGGAAATTACCAAACTACCCTTACCTTATTAAATGACGAAGATACCATTACTCTATGAATGGAATTACAAGAATACCACTATCATTATCTAATTACAAAAATATCCTTGTCTTAGTTAAAGAAATTACTACAATGCCATTTGCACAAATCCCTAGACTTGTCTTTAGACAAGAATGAATCTAAGCTATTGGATTAAGGTGATAACACAATAATTTAACCACATATATCATACACATTTCTGAATCACATACATGCACTAAAGGTTAGAAAATCTCCACTAACATCTTTGCACAAAACATGGAGCATTTTCATCCAACATGTTTGCATAAAACATGGAAACATGTTTGCACAAAACATGGAGCATTTTCATCCAACATGTTTGCATAAAACATGGAAACATGTTTGCACAAAACAAGGAGCATTTTCATCCCAAAATTCAGCCAACATGTTTCCATAAATCATGCTCCAAGTGCTTTTCTTCTTCTGTTTTTTCTCTAATCTTTCCACTATAAATACTCCTCAAACTCTCTTCAATTCAGAAACTCCCTAAGTGTTCTTTCTTTCTTATTCTATCATTCTTTTTATGTTCTTCAAAGACTTCTCTTGATCCTCTAAACTTCATCCAAACACTTAAATCTTAAGTCCAAACTTTCACTAGCCCTCACAAGAGTTACAATCTTTAACTCTAGTGAGAAATATTTTCTTAACCACTCAAGTTCTAGAGCCAAGATTCAAGGAGGGTCATCTACTCCAAAGACTCTTGTTCAAAGCTTAAGGAAGAAGAGAAGGACCCTTTTTAGACCCTACACAAGAGGTAGGAGTTTCTTCTTTATTTGTTCAAGTATTGTTGGCTTCTAACTTTGCTCATGGATAGAATGCCTCAAACTTGAGTTATTGTCAAAAGTTTTGAATAATTATATTTTTAGAAAACACAACATGTTCTATTCTGATATGAGTACTTTTATGATGTTATCAAACTCAAATATAACTTAAAAGATTGTATGTGAAACTTGAGTTAATAAAGATAACTTAAGACATGAACATGGCAGGTGCTGGAATTTCTAGTTATTTTTGGCAGTAGTTACTTTGAAAATTAGTGTTCATAAAATATGAAGGATCTCGAAATGAAAATATTTTTATTATAAACTAGACTCGTTGTGGAACACTCTCCAAAAAGAATCACCTAAAACGGAGTTTCCTAGCCCAAGATATAAATTGTTAAAGTAGAGCCTAAGACTGAAACTCTTAATCTGACCTTGTAGTAGTAAAATAGGTGTAACTCACTCTAGAAAAATGCAAATGGACTAATGTTGACTTTGTGGAAAAGCTAACACATCTACAAACACACTTATATATGCTATGCATAAAGTTTTACACCACGAAAATACAGAATGAGAGATATATTTTCGGGATAGTGTGCTGAGATAGTCTTGAAGGTAGCGTGATATTGTGAGAGTGCAATTTGGAAAGGTTCTGGCTAAGGAAAGATTTGGTATTTAAGCGTGTCCATTGTGACCCACCTCTCTTTCCTAGGAATCCTACTATGCACAATTACAGTTGATTTACACTAATCTAAGATGTTAGTGCTACAAATTTTATTCTAAAAGATGTCAGAACTCTAAATAAAAGATTCAAGTCCTGTAAAGAGATAATTTTAAGGATTTAAGCAGAATAATAATCTTCAGGAGATATATATAAAAGTCATAATAAAAATATATAAAGAACCTCTAAAAATATCTTAAAGGGTATTAATGTATTAATGGAAATACTAAGAGTACAAAGAAGACTAAGAGAAAAAGATAATACCAAGATATCCATAACCTATTAGGAACACTAGAGACCTAACTTGATAACTTAGGTTGCTTAATATGAATTATCTATGAGAATGTTTACTATGAGATTTACATGATATTGTCTATGTTACATGAAGTGATATATAGAAATGTGAATGTATTGATGAGATATGAAATGATAATGATAAAATGATTGACTGTACCATGATTTATTAATGTGCATACATTCATGTTTCAAATGAAATAATAAATAGACCAACTCACTGCTTAATCCTCTTTGAGGATTAAGGTATTAATGTGCATACATTCATGTATTTTTGTGGTGTAAAACTTTATGCATAGCATACATAAGTGTGTTTGTAGATGTGTTAGCTTTTCCAAAAGTTAAAATCAGTCCATTTGCATTTTTCTAGAGTGAGTTACACCTATTTTACTACTACAAGGTCAGATTAAGAGTTTCAGTCTTAGGCTCTATTTAAAAAATTTATATCTTGGGCTAGGAAACTCCGTTTTAGGTGATTCTTTTTGGAGAGTCTTCTACAATGAGTCTAGTTTATAATAAAAATATTTTCATTTCGAGATCCTTCATATTTTATGAACACTAATTTTCGAAGTAACTACTGCCAGAAATAACTAGAAATTCCAGCACCTGCCATGTTCATGTCTTAAGTTATCTTTATTATCTCAAGTTTCACATACAATCTTTTAAGTTATATTGGAGTTGGATAACATCATAAAAGTACTCATAGCATAATAGAACATGTTGCGTTTTCTAAAAATATAATTATTCAAAACTTTTGACAATAACTCAAGTTTGCGGCATTCTATCCATGAGCAAAGTTAGAAGCCAACAATACTTGAACAAATAAAGAAGAAACTCCTACCTATTGTGTAGGGTCTAAAAAGGGTCCTTCTCTTCTTCCTTAAGCTTTGAACAAGGGTCTTTGGAGTGGATGACCCTCCTTGAATCTTGGCTCTAGAACTTGAGTGCTTAAGAAAATATTTCTCACTAGAGTTAAAGATTGTAACTCTTGTGAGGGCTAGTGAAAGTTTGGACTTAAGATTTAAGTGTTTGGATGAAGTTTAGAGGATCAAGAGAAGTCTTTGAAGAACATAAAAAAAATGATAGAATAAGAAAGAAAGAACACTTAGGGAGTTTCTGAATTGAAGAGAGTTTGAGGAGTATTTATAGTGGAAAGATTAGAGAAAAAACAAAAGAAGAAAAGCACTTGGAGCATGATTTATGGAAACATGTTGGCTGAATTTTGGGATGAAAATGCTACTTGTTTTGTGCAAACATATTTCCATGTTTTATGCAAACATGTTGGATGAAAATGCTCCATGTTTTGTGCAAAGATGTTAGTGGAGATTTTCTATCCTTTAGTGCATGTATGTGATTCAGAAATGTGTATGATGTATGTGGTTAAATTATTGTGTTATCATCTTAATCCAATGGCTTAGATTCATTCTTGTCTAAAGACAAGTCTAGGGATTTGTGCAAATGGCATTGTAGTAATTTCTTTAACTAAGACGAGGATATTTTTGTAATTAGACAATGATAGTGGTATTCTTGTAATTCCAATCATAGAGTAAGGGTATCTTCGTCATTTAATAAGGCAAGGGTAGTTTGGTAATTTCCTTTACATAGCAAGGGTATTTTCATAATTTCCACTATGTGATGGCATTTTCATAATTCTTTGCATTTTTCTCTAGACACACTTAAGTAGTCTATTTGTTGTGTTTCATAACATTTGTCCAGATTCTCTTCGTTTTGCTATCGATAATTAAGATTAATATTTATCTTAATTTGGGGATGTTACATTTCTCCCCTTCTTATTAAAAATTTTGCCCTCAAAATTTGATACCTGTGAATAAGTTCGGAAATTCTTTTCACATAGCTTCCTCGAGCTCCCATGTGTGCTCTTCCATTCCATCTTGTCCCTAGGTTACTCGGACCAAAGATACAGATTTGTTTCTCAGCTGCTTGATGCCATGATCCACGATCCTCATCAGTGGTAATTCAAAAGTTAAGTCATCTTTTAATTGTATAGTTTCTGTCTGAAACACATGACTGGGGTCTGACTGATACTTTCTCAATTGGGACACATGAAAAACATTGTGCAGGTTAGACAAATTTGGAGGTAATGCAATTTGGTAGGCGGAGGGACCTACCTTTTTGAGGATTTGGAAGGGTCCTAAGAATCTAGGGCTTAGCTTTTTTACTTTCATTGCACGACCTATACCTGTGGTAGGAGTAATTCGCAAGAATATGTATTCTCCTTCTTGAAATTTGAGAGGTTTCCTTCTTTTGTCAGCATAGCTCTTCTGCCTACTCTAAGCAGTGAGGATTCTTTCCCTAATTCTCCTTATTTGTTTGGTTGTCTCTTCTACCAAATCAGGGCCCAAAATACTTTGCTCTCCCGGGTCACACCAACAAAGTGGTGATTGACATTTTCTACCATACAAAGCCTTATAGGGTGCCATCCCAATGCTAGTGTGGTAACTATTATTATATGCAAACTCAATCAATGGAAGCTATTTGTCCTAACTTTTTGGCTGGTCTAAGACACATGCTCTTAGCATATCCTCAAGGGTTTGAATTGTTCTTTCTGATTGTCCATCAGTTTGAGGGTGATAGGCAGTGCTTAGACACAACCTTGAACCAAACGCCTTTTGCAAAGCTCCCCAAAATCTTGAGGTGAACCTTGGATCCCTATCTGAGACAATGGTTTTGGGTACTCCATGGAGCCTTATTATCTCTTGGATATATAGCTGAGCTAACTTTTCCAAAGGGTAATTTGCTCGAATAGGTAAAAAGTGAGCAGATTTGGTCAATCTGTCCACAATTACCCATATGGAGTCTTGTCCAGTAGGCGTTCTTGGCAATCCCATCACGAAGTCCATGGATATTCCTTCCCACTTCCATTCGGGGATTTCGAGAGGTTGCAGCGCTCCGAAGGGTTTTTGATGCTCTATCTTCACTTTTTGGCATACTAAATATTTTTGCACTATATTTGCTATATCTGCTTTCATCTTTGGCCACCAGAACATCTTTTTTAGGTCATGGTACATCTTGGTTATACCGGGGTGTACACTAAATTGACTCTTGTGGGCTTCTTCCAAAATGCCAGCTCTCAATCCTTCTTTTGCAGGTACACAGATTCTCCTTTGGTATCTCTACACTCCTTCCTTATCCTGGACAAACTCTTTCAACTTTCCTGCTTCGACAAGGGTTAAGGTTCTAAGGAAATCCTCATCTTCCCTTTGGGCTTGAATTATTTGATCCTTAAAGCTACTGGTTACACTTAGTTGGCTTAACCGAATTTTTTCTGAAGTCCCCCTATATCCTAAGTTGAGGTTCCTAAAATCTTCTATCAGCTCATTTTCTTTCACCATGAGCCAAGCGGCATGCAAGGACCTACGACTCAAAGCGTCTGCTACCACATTTGCCTTTCCTGGGTGGTAGTTCAACCCAAAGTCATAGTCCTTGAGAAACTCCATCCAACGCCTTTGTCTCATATTGAGTTCCTTTTGGTTGAAGAGGTATTTCAGACTTTTGTGGTCAGAAAAGACTTCAAACCTTACACCATAAAGAATCAGTCTCCAGATTTTTAAGGCAAAGACAATAGTCGCTAGCTCTAAGTCATGGGTTGGGTAATTAACTTCATGGGGTTTGAGCTATCTAGAGGCATAGCTACTACATTCCTATTTTGCATCAAAACACATCCTAGTCCTCTTCCCGAGGCATCACAATACACCTCAAATTTTTCTTTTGGGTCAGGTAGGATTAGGACAGGGGTAGTGGTCAACTTCTTCTTTAGTTCTTGGGAACTTTCTTCACATTCTGGGCTCCATATAAAAGCTGAATTCTTCCTTGTTAGCTTGGTGAGGGGTAAGGTAATTTGGGAAAAACCTCTAATGAACCTTCGGTAGTAACCGGCTAACCCTAGAAAACTCCTAATCTCTTTCACAATGGTAGGGGTTTCCCATTGTTGCACCGCTTCTATCTTACTTGGGTCTACTGCTATTCCCCCATGTGACACTACATGACCTAAGAACTTAACTTCCTTCATCCAAAATTCACACTTGGACAACTTTGCATAAAGTTTCTTGTTCCTCAACACCTCCAACACCACTCGTAAGTGTTCTTCGTGCTCTTCTTCTGTAGTAGTTCCTCTAATTGCTTCTTCAACTCTGTTAACTCGGCCAATGCAATCCTATAAGGAGCTATAGATATGGGTCCTGTTCCCGGTACCAAATCTATAGAAAACTCAATCTCTCTTTTTGGAGGAAATTCAGGTATGTCATCAGGAAAAACATCTGAGAATTCCTTTACTACAAGGATCTTTTCCAGAGCTTGCTCCACTTCTTTCTCACTTGTCATTAGGAAGACATATCCTCGCTTTTCATTCCTACTATCCCCCATGATAATGGAGTTTAGGTATAGTCATACCTTTCTATCAAGTTTAGAGGGATTGGGGAAAGATGGTTTGGGAAGAAATACTAGTGACTTATTTGCACAATGTAGTAACACACGGTTAGCCGAAAGCCAATCCATGCCCAAGATTACATCAAAACCAGACAAGGGTAGACAAACTAAATCATGATGAAAAATCCTATCAGCTACCTCAAATTCACAATTTAGGCAGACTTGATAAGTTCTAACAGTATTTATAGTGGGTGTAGAGACAACTAAGATGATTTTTAAGTCAGATATATACAACCTCAACTTATTAGCACAATCATATGAAATGAATGAATGTGTTGAATCAAACATTACAATTAAGCGATTTCCATTAATTATACACTTACCTTGAATCAGATCATCGGATTCTGAGGGCATCTCAACAGTGATAGCAAACACGGGTCCCCTGTGCCTTAGGCTTGAGTGTAGAGGACTGATTAAACTTTAGTCACTCTCTAGAATAGTGTCCTGCCTCCCCACACCGATAACAAACATTTTTACCAAATCTGCATTCCCCTCCATGTATCTTTCCACAAGTGGCACAAGGGGGTCTAGTCATAGGTTCAGGGATAGCAGCCATCCTAGGTCGATTAACAGCTTGTGTCCTAGGTTGATTCATCATAGGGTGTTGGGGTTGTTTCCCTTTAAATCCACCTCCTTGGTAGGGTTTCTTGTGAGGGGGTGGGAACCCTCGGTGACCTTGTTGAGCAGACCTCTTCCTATTCTCTTCAACTCGGTGGGCAACTAGTCAAGGATTGCAACTCTCACCACTTGGCTTTTGGCCGACTAAAGATGCATAGTCAGTGACCTCCAGTGGAGCCACAGATGCCAAAATGTCTGGCCTCAAACCACTCTCATATTTCATGCATTTCCAAGCCTCGTTGGGATTCCTTTAGTAGCTAGTTGAGTGTTTGATCAGTTCTTCAAACTTAGCTATGTACTTAGCGACACTTCGATTTCCCTGTGTCAGCAACAGAAATTCTACTTCCTTTGCCTTCTTAACCGGATCTGGAAAATATTTCTTATGGAACGTAGCATAGAAAACCTCCCACGTAATCTGTATGTCAGCACTTTCGAGCAAGCCCTTTGCACCCTTCCACCACGCGGCAGCCTCTCCTTTCAACATATAAGTAGAGAATGCCACCTTTTGTTCATCAGAGCATTCTACCACTGAGAAAACCTTCTCCATCTCTTGAATCCATCTGTTAGCTATTTCGGGGTTAGTTGTCCCTTTGAATTCTAGAGGTCCAGCCCTCTTGAATTCTGAGAATTTTCCATGTTCTTGGTTCCCAACTGATTCCTCTGACCTCCTATTCATCTGCTCCATCATCACTATTGCTTGTGCTTGCATAGCCCTAGCCATCTCCTGGAGTGCATTTGCCAGTTCATCATGATTACCTCCACCGTGTGCCCCATGCGTACGTCTGTTTGCTGCCATTAGTTCCTAGACACACCAAACAACAGTCATCGAGTTGATCAGGCTCAATACTATAGCTAAGCAAGGTAGCAACTATGGCAGTACCACAAGACGATCATGCATTTCTAAATCCTATATCCCATCATACAGATAAGATTAATAGCATGATATAATAGACAGAAGCATAGTCAGTCCATTCCTCAGGCTTAAATAGGATGAACTGCTCTGATACCATAATGTAACACCCTAATAGAACCCCAATATGCTTAAGTTCACATTTGGATTCTATTAGTTGTCACTTATGCGTTGCATTTATTTTCTTTTGAAATTAACTTAGAAAAATAGTGGAAGTTTTTTTTCTTTAAATAAATTAATTTTTTGAAAACTTAAGCTCAGAATTAGAAGTGAAATACATAGCGCTTTTATAGATAATAATCAAGTTACATTGCGCACTTAATTAAATAAGCGGAATAAGAGACTAAGTGTAGAACTATTATTACATAAACTGGAATATAATCACTTAATACATAAGTCACAACAGGGCATATATCATACTGATAAGTTATTACAAATAACAATATAGGTTCTACTGTTACTAATTGTTTCTCACAAACTATAATGTAACTAAAGCTTGGAATACTCCTACTTAAAAGGTTTGAAATCTTCACAAGCTACCTCCTTCCTCAACTACAGCTTCGTTGCTTTAGGTGGACACATCTGTCTCTGGTAACGACAACGGAAAATAAACAAAGGAGTGAGAAATACATGATTTCTCAGTAGGAGTTCCTACTTGTACTAAAAGTGCCATCGTTGTCGTCCCAGTCACTTCGGGTTTATTATAAAAAGGTGAACAGGTAAGGATTCAATTATCAAACTTTCACAAAAGTGATTAGCCGAAGTGCAGTTACTTTTAAACTAATCTTGAACATTAGCAGAAATATCCATTCAGTATTTCATCAAGTATACATATAAGCATATCATGTAAAACCACTAATAAGCAATAATCATTTAGGAGCTGCATGCATTTCATGATTAGTCATCCTCAACATTCACTTGTTTAGTGATCATCATCTTTCATTTATTTCATCAACATATTTCGTAATTACTCACGGGATGAATGCATCAATGCCTTAGACCACCCTAAAAGGGTAATGAGCTCATACCGTGGCCGTCGCCACAACCTTTTGGTTTTCTTTCCGTTGCCATGATCTCAACGGTTTAGGGGGTTAAGCCGTGAGTTTAGCTCAAGTCCATTTTTCCAGACTATCATTGCTACTTTTTCAGGTTTTACTTTTATTCTCACAGAGTGAAATTATCAATACCTTAATCCTCAAAGACGATTAAGCAGTGAGTTGGTCTATTTATTATTTCATTTGAACCATGAATGTATGCACATTAATAAATCATGGCACAGTAAATCATTTTATCATTATCATTTCATATCTCATCAATACATTCACATTTCTGTATATCACTTCATGTAACATAGACAATATCATGTAAATCTCATAGTAAAAATTCGCATAGATAATTCATATTAAGCAACCAAAGTTATCAAGTTAGGTCTCTAGTGTTCCTAATAGGTTATGGATATCTTGGTATTATCTTTTTCTCTTAGTATTTCCATTAATACATTAATCCCCTTTAAGATATTTTTAGAGGTTCTTTATATATTTTTATTATGACTTTTATATATATATCTCCTGAAGATTATTATTCTACTTAAATCCTTAAAATTATCTCTTTACAAGACTTGAATCGTTTATTTAGAGTTCTAACATTTTTTAGAATAAAATTTGTAGCACTAACATCTTAGATTAGTGTAAATCAACTGTAAATTGTGCATAGTAGGATTCCCAGGAAAGAGAGGTTGGTCACAATGGACACGCTTAAATACCAAGTCTTTCCTTAGCCAGAACCTTTCCAAATTGCACTCTCACAGTATCACGCTACCTTCAAGACTTTCTCAAAGACACCGTCTGAAAATATATCTCTCATTCTGTATTTTCATGGTGTAAAAATTTATGCATAGCATACATAAGTGTGTTTGTAGATGTGTTTGTAGATGTGTTAGCTTTTTCACAAAGTTGAAATCAGTCCATTTGCATTTTTCTAGAGTGAGTTACACCTATTTTACTACTACAAGGTCAGATTAAGAGTTTCAGTCTTAGGCTCTACTTTAAAAATTTATATCTTGGGCTGGGAAACTCCGTTTTAGGTGATTCTTTTTGGAGAGTGTTCTACAATGAGTCTAGTTTATAATAAAAATATTTTCATTTCGAGATCCTTCATATTTTCTGAACACTAATTTTCGAAGTAACTACTGCCAGAAATAACTAGAAATTCCAGCACCTGCCATGTTCATGTCTTAAGTTATCTTTATTAACTCAAGTTTCACATATAATCTTTTAAGTTATATTTGAGTTTGATAACATCATAAAAGAACTCATAGCAGAATAGAACATGTGTTTTCTAAAAATATAATTATTCAAAACTTTTGACAATAACTCAAGTTTGAGGCATTTTATCCATGAACAAAGTTAGAAGCCAACAATACTTGAACAAATAAAGAAGAAACTCCTACCTCTTGTGTAGGGTCTAAAAAGGGTCCTTCTCTTCTTCCTTAAGCTTTGAACAAGAGTCTTTCGAGTGGATGACCCTCCTTGAATCTTGGCTCTAGAACTTGAGCGCTTAAGAAAATATTTCTCACTAGAGTTAAAGATTGTAACTCTTGTGAGGGCTAGTGAAAGTTTGGACTTATGATTTAAGTGTTTGGATGAAGTTTAGAGGATCAAGAGAAGTCTTTGAAGAACATAAGAAGAATGATAGAATAAGAAAGAAAGAACACTTAGGGAGTTTCTGAATTGAAGAGAGTTTGAGGAGTATTTATAGTGGAAAGATTAGAGAAAAAACAGAAGAAGGAAAGCACTTGGAGCAAGATTTATGGAAACATGTTGGCTGAATTTTGGGATAAAAATGCTCCATGTTTTGTGCAAAGATGTTAGTGGAGATTTTCTAACCTTTAGTGCATATATGTGATTCAGAAATGTGTATGATGTATGTGGTTAAATTATTGTGTTATCATCTTAATCCAATGGCTTAGATTCATTCTTGTCTAAAGACAAGTCTAGGGATTTGTGCAAATGGCATTGTAGCAATTTCTTTAACTAAGACAAGGATATTTTTGTAATTAGACAATGATAGTGGTATTCTTGTAATTCCATTCATAGAGTAAGGGTATCTTCGTTATCTAATAAGGCAAGGATAGTTTGGTAATTTCCTTTACATAGCAAGGGCATTTTCGTAATTTCCACTAAGTGATGGTATTTTCGTAATTCTTTGCATTTTTCTCTAGATACACTTAAGTAGTCTATTTGTTGTGTTTCATAACATTTGTCCAGATTCTCTTGGTTTTGCTATCGATAATTAAGATTAATATTTATGTTAGTTATAAATTTGGGGATGTTACACAATAATTCAACATGTGATGAATGTAGGGGGAAGAATGGTTTCAGTTCTATGCAGCCATGGGGAAGGAAATTGTTTCATCTAATTGTGGGTTAGAGGTGTGCTTAGTTGTATCTTTGATTAAGCTTTTGATTAGGAGTTTGTAAGTAAGTGTTTAAGTAAGATAATGGATAATTAAGGAGTGTTCTTGCTTCATTAGTGAAATCAAAACTCATCTTATAAGGTAATCAATCATAAACATAATTCTTTAATTTAAGGAATTGGAAAGAGAACACATTATTCCATATTCCACGACATAGAATCTTGACTTCAAGAAAGAGTTTTAAGTTTATCTAAGCAATCTTAGGTTATAATTAACCTCAATAAATTGTTTTGACTCTAGATTACTTATCGAAATTAATTAACCTTCGATTAGAGCCTAATATTGCTTAGGTTCCCTTAATCACGTCATTAGACCCATAAAACACTATTTCAGGGGCAAAATGATAATTTTACACAAACATTGCCCGAGACCACCTGGGTTTAAACAACTATCATGCATGACATAAAAACAACGTTTCAAACTCCCGGGAACTCTTTCCGACTCAGTCGACACTAAATTTTGTGCAAAAATGCTGCAGGGGCATTTTCATCATTTTGTGCCAAAAGTTCTAAAAATGAGATTTTCACCTCTGCTATTATATCCAAGGCATCTAATCCCCTTAAATCATCAAACTAATCCCTTGAGGATGGTTCGGGTCGGCTATCCTTGAATTCCGGGTAAAAATGACCTCAGGAGCATTTTGGTCATTTTTACGTAGGAAAAATCACGGATCATGATTTTCACACGGATTGCTCTCTAAACCTTATATAATCTATTTCTAACATTGAAATGACCTCTTGAGTGCGGCCGAGGTCAGTTGGCCTTGATTTTTACAGAAAAATGACCTAGGGATATTTTGGTCATTTTTGCTAAGTTAGAGAAAACCGGGGCGTTACATTTCTCCCCTCCTTAAAAAGAATTTTGCGCTCGAAATTCATTACCTATGAACAACTCCAAGTACTGCGTCTTCATCTCAGATTTTAACTCCCATGTGAATTCTTCTAGTTTCCCTTGCCCCTATGCCAGTTTGACCAAAGGCATGGTCTTATTCCTCAATTGCTTAACTCCTTTGTCCATGATTTTCGTAGGTGACAGTTTAAAAGTTAGGTCTTCCCTTAATTATACTTGTTCTAGCTCTAACACATGACTAGGGTCAGACTAATATTTCCTTAACTAGGAGACATGGAAAACATCATGAAGGTTTAACAGATTGGGTGGTAAGGCTATCTAATCTGCTACAGACTCGTCTCTTTTCAGAATTTCAAAGGGACCAAGAAATCTGGGGCTCAACTTCTTGACTCTCATGGCTCTCCCTGTTGTAGGGGTGATCCTAAGGAAAATTTGTTCTCCCTCTTGGAATTCCAATGGCTTTCGCCGTTTATCCGCATAGTTTTTCTGTCGACTTTGAGCAGTAAGAATCCTATTCCTAATCCTTTTTATTTGCTCCGTCATTTCCCTCACAACTTCGGGTCCCAACATGTTTTGCTCACCGGGTTCGCACCAACACAAAGGTGATTGGCACTTCCTTTCGTATTAAAGCTTCGTATGATGCCATGCCGATGCTGGCATGATAACTATTGTTATATGCAAACTTGATATGTAACACCCTAATAGAACCCACAGTGCTTAAGTTCACATTTGGATTCTATTAGTTGTCACTTATGCCTTGCATTTATTTTCTTTTGAAATTAACTTAGAAAAATAGTGGAAGTTTTTTTTTCTTTAAATAAATTAATTTTTTGAAAACTTAAGCCTCAGAACTAGAAGTGAAATACATAGCGCTTTTATAGATAATAATCAAGTTACATTGCGCACTTAATTAAATAAGCGGAATAAGAGACTAAGTGTAGAACTATTATCACATAAACTGGAATATAATCACTTAATACATAAGTCACAACAGGGTATATATCATACTGATAAGTTATTACAAATAACAATATAAGTTCTACTATTACTAATTGTTTCTCACAAACTATAATGTAACTAAAGCTCGGAATGCTCCTACTTGAAAGGTTTGAAATCTTCAACTGCTACCTCCTTCCTCAGCTACAGCTTCATTGCTTTAGGTGGACACGTCTGTCTCTGGTAACGACAACGGAAAATAAACATAGGAGTGAGAAATACATGATTTCTCAGTAAGAGTTCTTACTTGTACTAAAAGTGTCATCGTTGTCGTCCTAGTCACTTCGGGTTTATTATAAAAAGGTGAACAGGTAAGGATTCAATTATCAAACTTTCACAAACGTGATTAGCCGAAGTGCCGTTACTTTTAAACTAATCTTGAACATTAGCAGAAATATTCATTCAGTATTTCATCAAGCATACATATAAGCATATCATGTAAAACCACTAATAAGCAATAATCATTTAGGAGCTGCATGCATTTCATGATTACTCATCCTCAACATTCACTTGTTTAGTGATCATCATCTTTCATTTATTTCATCAACATATTTCTTAATTACTCACGGGATGAATGCATCAATGCCTTAGACCACCCTAAAAGGGTAATGAGCTCATACCGTGGCCGTCGCCACAACCTTTTGGTTTTCTTTCCGTTGCCATGATCTCAACGGTTTAGGGGGTTAAGCCGTGAGTTTAGCTCAAGTCCACTTTTCCAGACTATCATTGCTACTTTTCAGGTTTTACTTTTATTCTCACTGAGTGAAATCATCAATACCTTAATCCTCAAAGAGGATTAAGCAGTGAGTTGGTCTATTTATTATTTCATTTGAAACATGAATGTGTGCACATTAATAAATCATGGCACAATCAATCATATTATCATTTCATATCTCATCAATACATTCACATTTCTGTATATCACTTCATGTAACATAGACAATATCATGTAAATCTCATAGTAAACATTCTCATAGATAATTCATATTAAGCAACCTAAGTTATCAAGTTAGGTCTCTAGTGTTACTAATAGGTTATGGATATCTTGGTATTATCTTTTTCTCTTAGTCTTCTTTGTACTCTTAGTATTTCCATTATTACATTAATACCCTTTAAGATATTTTCAGAGGTTCTTTATATATTTTTATTATGATTTTTATATATATCTCTTGAAGATTATTATTCTACTTAAATCCTTAAAATTATCTCTTTACAAGACTTGAATCTTTTATTTAGAGTTCTGACATCTTTTAGAATAAAATTTGTAGCACTAACATCTTAGATTAGTGTAAATCAACTGTAAATTGTGCATAGTAGGATTCCTAAGAAAGAGAGGTGGGTCACAATGGACACGCTTAAATACCAAGTCTTTCCTTAGCCAGAACCTTTCCAAATTGCACTCTCACAGTATCACGCTACCTTCAAGACTTTCTTAGCACACTGTCCCAAAAATTTATCTCTCATTCTGTATTTTCGTGGTGTAAAACTTTATGCATAGCATACATAAGTGTGTTTGTAGATGTGTTAGGTTTTCCACAAAGTTGAAATCAGTCCATTTGCATTTTTCTAGAGTGAGTTACACCTATTTTACTACTACAAGGTCAGATTAAGAGTTTCAGTCTTAGGCTCTACTTTAAAAATTTATATCTTGGGCTAGGAAACTCCGTTTTAGGTGATTCTTTTTGGAAAGTGTTCTACAATGAGTCTAGTTTATAATAAAAATATTTTCATTTCGAGATCCTTCATATTTTATGAACACTAAATTTCGAAGTAACTACTGCCAGAAATAACTAGAAATTCCAGTACCTGCCATGTTCATGTCTTAAGTTATCTTTATTAACTCAAGTTTCACATATAATCTTTTAAGTTATATTTGAGTTTGATAACATCATAAAATTACTCATAGCAGAATAGAACATGTGTTTTCTAAAAATACAATTATTCTAAACTTTTGACAATAACTCAAGTTTGAGGCATTCTATCCATGAGCAAAGTTAGAAGCCAACAATACTTAAACAAATAAAGAAGAAACTCCTACCTCTTGTGTAGGGTCTAAAAAGGGTCCTTCTCTTCTTCCTTAAGCTTTGAACAAGAGTCTTTGGAGTGGATGATCCTCCTTGAATCTTGGCTCTAGAACTTGAGTGCTTAAGAAAATATTTCTCACTAGAGTTAAAGATTGTAACTCTTGTGAGGGCTAGTGAAAGTTTAGACTTAGGATTTAAGTGTTTGGATGAAGTTTAGAGGATCAAGAGAAGTCTTTGAAGAACATAAGAAGAGTGATAGAATAAGAAAGAAAGAACACTTAGGGAGTTTCTGAATTGAAGAGAGTTTGAGGAGTATTTATAGTGGAAAGATTAGAGAAAAAACAGAAGAAGGAAAGCACTTGGAGCATGATTTATGGAAACATGTTGGCTGAATTTTGGGATGAAAATGCTCCTTGTTTTGTGCAAACATGTTTCCATGTTTTGTAACATCCCCAAATTTATAATTAAGATAAATATTAATCTTAATTAGTGATAGCAAAACCAAGAGAATCTGGATAAATGTTATGAAACACAACAAATAGATTACTTAAGTATGTCTAGAGAAAAATGCAAAGAATTATGAAAATGCCATCACTTAGTGGAAATTATGAAAATGCCCTTGCTATGTAAAGGAAATTACCAAACTACCCTTGCCTTATTAAATGATGAAGATACCCTTACTCTATGAATGGAATTACAAGAATACCACTATCATTGTCTAATTACAAAAATATCCTTGTCTTAGTTAAAGAAATTACTACAATGCCATTTGCACAAATCCCTAGAGTTGTCTTTAGACAAGAATGAATCTAAGCCATTGGATTAAGATGATAACACAATAATTTAACCACATACATCATACACATTTCTGAATCACATACATGCACTAAAGGTTAGAAAATCTCCACTAACATCTTTGCACAAAACATGGAGCATTTTTCATCCCAAAATTCAGCCAACATGTTTCCATAAATCATGCTACAAGTGCTTTCCTTCTTCTGTTTTTTCTCTAATCTTTTCACCATAAATACTCCTCAAACTCTCTTCAATTCAGAAACTCCCTAAGTGTTCTTTCTTTCTTATTCTATCATTCTTCTTATGTTCTTCAAAGACTTCTCTGGATCCTCTAAACTTCATCCAAACACTTAAATCCTTAGTCCAAACTTTCACTAGCCCTCACAAGAGTTACAATCTTTAACTCTAGTGAGAAATATTTTCTTAAGCACTCAAGTTCTAGAGCCAAGATTCAAGGAGGGTCATCCACTCCAAAGACTCTTGTTCAAAGCTTAAGGAAGAAGAGAATGACCCTTTTTAGACCCTACACAAGAGGTAGGAGTTTCTTCTTTATTTGTTCAAGTATTGTTGGCTTCTAACTTTGCTCATGGATAGAATGCCTCAAACTTGAGTTATTGTCAAAAGTTTTGAATAATTATATTTTTAGAAAACACAACATGTTCTATTCTGCTATGAGTACTTTTATGATATTACCAAACTCAAATATAACTTAAAAGATTTTATGTGAAACTTGAGTTAATAAAGATAACTTAAGACATGAACATGGCAGGTGCTGGAATTTCTAGTTATTTCTGGCAATGGTTACTTCGAAAATTAGTGTTCACAAAATATAAAGGATGTCGAAATGAAAATATTTTTATTATAAACTAGACTCATTGTAGAACACTCTCCAAAAAGAATAACCTAAAACGGAGTTTCCTAGCCCAAGATATAAATTTTTAAAGTAGAGCCTAAGACTGAAACTCTTAATCTGACCTTGTAGTAGTAAAATAGGTGTAACTCACTCTAGAAAAATGCAAATGGACTGATTTCAACTTTGTGGAAACACTAACACATCTACAAACACACTTATGTATGCTATGCATAAAGTTTTACACCACGAAAATACAGAATGAGAGATAAATTTTCGGGACAGTGTGCTGAGAAAGTCTTGAAGGTAGCGTGATACTGTGAGAGTGCAATTTGGAAAGGTTCTGGCTAAGCGTGTCCATTGTGACCCACCTCTCTTTCTTGAGAATCCTACTATGCACAATTTACAGTTGATTTACACTAATCTAAGATGATAGTGCTAAAAATTTTATTCTAAAAGATATCAAAACTCTAAATAAAAGATTCAAGTCTTGTAAAGAGATAATTTTAAGGATTTAAGTAGAATAATAATCTTCAGGAAATATATATAAAAGTCATAATAAAAATATATAAAGAACCTCTAAAAATATCTTAAAGGGTATTAATGTATTAATGGAAATACTAAGAGTACAAAGAAGACTAAGAGAAAAAGATAATACCAAGATATCCATAACCTATTAGGAACACTAGAGACCTAACTTGATAACTTAGGTTGCTTAATATGAATTATCTATGAGAATGTTTACTATGAGATTTACATGATATTGTCTATGTTACATGAAGTGATATATAGAAATGTGAATGTATTGATGAGATATGAAATGATAATGATAAAATGATTGACTGTGCCATGATTTATTAATGTGCATGCATTCATGTTTCAAATGAAATAATAAATAGACCAACTCACTGCTTAATCCTCTTTGAGGATTAAGGTATTGATGATTTCACTCAGTGAGAATAAAAGT
Organism: Dalbergia cultrata; assembly: GCA_031216105.1. NCBI lineage: Eukaryota > Viridiplantae > Streptophyta > Magnoliopsida > Fabales > Fabaceae > Dalbergia > Dalbergia cultrata. The sequence continues at coordinate 40,087,084 of CM062346.1, read as the reverse complement.
AAAACCTGAAAAAGTAGCAATGATAGTCTGGAAAAGTGGACTTGAGCTAAACTCACGGCTTAACCCCCTAAACAGTTGAGATCATGGCAACGGAAAGAAAACCAAAAGGTTGTGACGACGGCCACGATATGAGCTCATTACCCTTTTAAGGTGGTCTAAGGCATTGATGCATTCATCCCGTGAGTAATTAAGAAATATGTTGATGAAATAAATGAAAGATGATGATCACTAAACAAGTGAATGTTGAGGATGAGAAATAATGAAATGCATGCAGCTCCTAAATGATTATTGCTTATTAGTGGTTTTACATGATATGCTTATATGTATGCTTGATGAAATACTGAATGGATATTTCTGCTAATGTTCAAGATTAGTTTAAAAGTAACTGCACTTCGGCTAATCATGTTTGTGAAAGTTTGATAATTGAATCCTTACCTGTTCACCTTTTTATAATAAACCCGAAGTGACTGGGACGACAACGATGACACTTTTAGTACAAGTAGGAACTCCTACTGAGAAATCATGTATTTCTCACTCCTATGTTTATTTTCCGTTGTCGTTACCAGAGATAGACGTGTCCACCTAAAGCAAAGAAGCTGTAGTTGAGGAAGGAGGTAGCGCGTGAAGATTTCAAACCTTTCAGGTAGGAGCATTCCGAGCTTTAGTTACATTATAGTTTGTGAGAAACAATTAGTAATAGTAGAACTTATATTGTTATTTGTAATAACTTATCAGTATGATATATGCCCTGTTGTGACTTATGTATTAAGTGATTATATTCCAGTTTATGTGATAATAGTTCTACACTTAGTCTCTTATTCTGCTTATTTAATTAAGTGCGCAATGTAACTTGATTATTATCTATAAAAGCGCTATGTATTTCACTTCTCGTTACAGGCTTAAGTTTTAAAAAAATTAATTTATTTAAAGAACAAAAAAAAAAACTTCCACTATTTTTCTAAGTTAATTTCAAAAGAAAATAAATGCAAGGCATAAGTGACAACTGATAGAATCCAAATGTGAACTTAAGCACAGTGGGGTTCTATTAGGGTGTTACATGTTTTATGCAAACATGTTGGATGAAAATGCTCCATGTTTTGTGCAAACATGTTAGTGGAGATTTTCTAGCCTTTAGTGCATGTATGTGATTCAGAAATGTGTATGATGTATGTGGTTAAATTATTGTGTTATCATCTTAATCCAATGACTTAGATTCATTCTTGTCTAAAGACAAGTCTAGGGATTTGTGCAAATGGCATTGTAGTAATTTCTTTAACTAAGACAAGGATATTTTTGTAATTAGACAATGATAGTGGTATTCTTGTAATTCCATTCATAGAGTAAGGGTAGCTTCGTCATTTAATAAGGCAAGGGTAGTTTGGTAATTTCCTTTACATAGCAAGGGAATTTTCATAATTTCCACTAAGTGATGGCATTTTCGTAATTCTTTGCATTTTTCTCTAGACATATTTAAGTAGTCTATTTGTTGTGTTTCATAACATTTGTCCAGATTCTCTTGGTTTTGCTATCGCTAATTAAGATTAATATTTATCTTAGTTATAAATTTGGGGATGTTACATGATCAATGGAAGGTACATATCCCAACTCTCCCTCTTATCCAAAACACACGCCCTCAACATATTTTCCAAGGTTTGTATAGTCCTCTTCGATTGGTCGTTCGTTTGCGGGTGGTAACCTGTGCTTAGACACAGCTTTGAACTAAACGCCTTTTAGAAGGCTCCCCAAAAACGTGACATGAACCGAGGATATTGATTTGAGATTATTGTTGATGATACTCCATGTAACCTTACAATCTCTTAGATATACAAATGAGCCAACTTATCCAAGGAATAGGTCACTCTCATGGGTAAAAAAGTGGGCCGACTTAGTTAGTCAATCCACAGCTATCCATATGGTATCGTGGTCAGCTTAGGTTTTGGGTAGGTCAGTCACAAAGTCCATTGAGATGCTCTCCTACTTCCACTCAGGGATAGAAAAAGGTTGGAATATCTTGGAAGGTTTTTGGTGCTCAATCTTCATCTTCTCACAAACTAAGCACTTACTTACCCAAGCAACTACATCCTTGTTCAACTTGGGCCACCAAAACATCTTCTTCAAATCTTGGTATATCTTGGTGGTGCCAGGATGGATGGTGAATTGGCTCTTATGAGCCTCCTCCAAGATATCTCTTCAGAGGTCACTGCTTGTCGACACACAGATCCGGCTTTCAAACCTCCATAACTTATCATTCCCTTGGGCAAAACCTTTCAATTTTCCCAACTTTATAGCTTCTAGCATCTCCTTAAACTCCTTATCTTCTTGTTGAGCTCGAATGATTCTTTCCTTGAATTCACTTGTTACACTGAGGTGACACATTCTCATGCCCTCAATGGTCAATGCCATGCCTAGATTCATGTCTCTGAACCTCTCAATTAGTTCTACCTCCTTAACCATCATCTGAGATAAGTGCAATGACTTCCAACTTAAAGCGTCGGCCACCACATTGGCCTTGCCAGGGTGATACTTCAACCCAAAGTCATAGTCCTTTAGGAACTCCATCCTCCTTCTTTGCCTCATATTCAACTCCTTCTGATCAAAGAGGTACTTAAGGCTCTTATGATCGGAGAACACCCTAAACTTCACCCCATACTGATGGTGCCTACACACATTCAAGGCAAACACTATTGCTGCTAGTTCCAGGTCATGGGTGGGGTAATTAGCTTCATGAGGCTTAAGTTATCTAGATGCATAGGCTACCACTTGCCTACTCTGCATCAACACACACCCTAAACCTTTCCCTGAAGCATCGCAATACACCTCATAAGGCGAATTGGGATTGGGTAAAACTAGTACTGGGGTGGTGGTCAAGTTTACCTTCAACTCTTGGATGATCTTTTCACACTCGGGGGTCCAAACAAAAGGGGCATTCTTCCTAGTAAGCTTGGTCAAGGGTAAAGAAATCTAGGAAAATCCTAGAATAAACCTACGGTAGTGCCGGCTAATCCTAGGAAACTCTGTATCTTAGTCACTGTGGTAGGTCTCTCCCAGCTCATTACTGCCTCTATCTTACTAGGGTCCACCGCGATACCTCCTTTAGACACCACATGCCCTAAAAACTTGACTTCCTCCAACCAAAATTCACACTTAGACGGCTTGGCATACAACTTCCTTTCTCTCAAAATCTCTAAAACTATCTTCAGATGCTTCTCATGCTCTTCGTGTTCTTTGAATAGATGAATATATCATCTATGAAAACAACCACAAACTGATCTAAATAGGGTTTAAAGATCCTATTCATGTATTCCATAAATACTACAGGAGCATAAGTCAAACCGAACAACATAACTATGAACTCAAAGTGGCCATACTGAGACCTAAGGGCAGTCTTAGATATGTCCTCCTCCTTCACTCTAACCTGGTGATACCCCAATCTCAAATTAATCTTTGAAAATATCACTACTCCTCTTAACTGATCCATCAAATCATCAATCCTAGGCAAAGGGTACTTATTCTTCACTATCACTTGGTTCAACTGCCCATAGTCTATGCAAAGTCGCATACTTCCATCCTTTTTCTTAACAAACAAAACTGGAGCTCCTCACGGTGAAGCCCTTGGTCTCACAAACTTTTTCTCCAAAAGTTCCTCTAACTGGGTTTTCAACTCAGTCAACTCTAGGGGCAACATCTTATAGGATGCAATAGATATCGGCCATGCTCTCGGTACCAACTCTATGGAAAACTCTACTCTTTTTGGAGGGAACTCGGGTATTTCCTTAGGAAATACCTCAGGATAGTCTTTTACTATGGGTATATCATCAATATGCTGCTCAAAGTCTACCTTGCTAGTAGTTAGGAAAATGTAACATCCCCAAATTTATAACTAAGATAAATATTAATTAGCGATAGCAAAACCAAGAGAATCTGGACAAATGTTATGAAACACAATAAATAGACTACTTAAGTATGTCTAGAGAAAAATGCAAAGAATTACGAAAATGCCATCACTTAGTGGAAATTATGAAAATGCCCTTGCTATGTAAAGGAAATTACCAAACTACCCTTGCCTTATTAAATGACAAAGATACCCTTACTCTATGAATGGAATTACAAGAATACCACTATCATTGTCTAATTACAAAAATATCCTTGTCTTAGTTAAAGAAATTACTACAATGCCATTTGCACAAATCCCTAGACTTGTCTTTAGACAAGAATGAATCTAAGCCATTGGATTAAGATGATAACACAATAATTTAACCATATACATCATACACATTTCTGAATCACATACATGCACTAAAGGTTAGAAAATCTCCACTAACATGTTTGCACAAAACATGGAGCATTTTCATCCAACATGTTTGCATAAAACATGGAAACATGTTTGCACAAAACATGGAGCATTTTCATCCAACATGTTTGCATAAAACATGGAAACATGTTTGCACAAAACAAGGAGCATTTTTATCCCAAAATTCAGCCAACATGTTTCCATAAATCATGCTCCAAGTGTTTTTCTTCTTTTGTTTTTTCTCTAATCTTTCCACTATAAATACTCCTCAAACTCCCTTCAATTCAAAAACTCCCTAAGTGTTCTTTCTTTCTTATTCTATCATTCTTCTTAGACTTCTCTTGATCCTCTAAACTTCATCCAAACACTTAAATCCTAAGTCCAAACTTTCACTAGCCCTCACAAGAGTTACAATCTTTAACTCTAGTGAGAAATATTTTCTTAAGCACTCAAGTTCTAGAGCCAAGATTCAAGGAGGGTCATCCACTCCAAAGACTCTTGTTCAAAGCTTAAGGAAGAAGAGAATGACACTTTTTAGACCCTACACAAGAGGTAGGAGTTTCTTCTTTATTTGTTCAAGTATTGTTGGCTTCTAACTTTGCTCATGGATAGACTGCCTCAAACTTGAGTTATTGTCAAAAGTTTTGAATAATTATATTTTTAGAAAACACATGTTGTATTCTGCTATGAGTACTTTTATGATGTTATCAAACTCAAATATAACTTAAAAGATTGTATGTGAAACTTGAGTTAATAAAGATAACTTAAGGCATGAACATGGCAGGTGCTGGAATTTCTAGTTATTTCTGGCAGTAGTTACTTCGAAAATTAGTGTTCATAAAATATGAAAGATCTCGAAATGAAAATATTTTATTATAAAGTAGACTCATTGTAGAACACTTTCCAAAAAGATTCACCTAAAACGGAGTTTCCTAGCCCAAGATATAAATTTTTAAAGTAGAGCCTAAGACTGAAACTCTTAATCTGACCTTGTAGTAGTAAAATAGGTGTAACTCACTCTAGAAAAATGCAAATGGACTGATTTCAACTTTGTGGAAAAGCTAACACATCTACAAACACACTTATATATGCTATGCATAAATTTGTACACCACGAAAATACAGAATGAGAGATATAATTTCGGGACAGTGTGCTGAGAAAGTCTTGAAGGTAGCGTGATACTGTGAGAGTGCAATTTGGAAAGGTTCTGGCTAAGGAAAGACTTGGTATTTAAGCGTGTCCATTGTGACCCACCTCTCTTTCTTGGGAATCCTACTATGCACAATTTACAGTTGATTTACACTAATCTAAGATGATAGTGCTAAAAATTTTATTCTAAAAGATATCAGAACTCTAAATAAAAGATTCAAGTCTTGTAAAGAGATAATTTTAAGGATTTAAGTAGAATAATAATCTTCAGGAGATATATATAAAAGTCATAATAAAAATATATAAAGAACCTCTAAAAATATCTTAAAGGGTATTAATGTATTCATGGAAATACTAAGAGTACAAAGAAGACTAAGAGAAAAAGATAATACCAAGAGATTCATAACCTATTAGGAACACTAGAGACCTAACTTGATAACTTAGGTTGCTTGATATGAATTATCTATGAGAATGTTTACTATGAGATTTACATGATATTGTCTATGTTACATAAAGTGATATACAGAAATGTGAATGTATTGATGAGATATGAAATGATAATGATAAAATGATTGACTGTGCCATGATTTATTAATGTGCATACATTCATGTTTCAAATGAAATAATAAATAGACCAACCCACTGCTTAATCCTCTTTGAGGATTAAGGTATTGCTGATTTCACTCAGTGAGAATAAAAGTAAAACCTGAAAAAGTAGCAATGATAGTCTGGAAAAGTGGACTTGAGCTAAACTCACGGCTTAACCCCCTAGACCGTTGAGATCATGGCAACGGAAAGAAAACTAAAAGGTTTTGGCGACGGCCACGGTATGAGCTCATTACCCTTTTAGGGTGGTCTAAGGCATTGATGCATTCATCCCGTGAGTAATTAAGAAATATGTTGATGAAATAAATGAAAGATGATGATCACTAAACAAGTGAATGTTAAGGATGAGTAATCATGAAATGCATGCAGCTCCTAAATGATTATTGCTTATTAGTGGTTTTTCATGATATGCTTATATGTATGCTTAATGAAATACTGAATGGATATTTCTGCTAATATTCAAGATTAGTTTAAAAGTAACTGCACTTCGGCTAATCACGTTTGTGAAAGTTTGATAATTGAATCCTTACCTGTTCACCTTTTTATAATAAACCCGAAGTGACTGGGATGACAACGATGACAATTTTAGTACAAGTAGGAACTCTTGAGAAATCATGTATTTCTCACTCCTATGTTTATTTTCTGTTGTCGTTACTAGAGACAGACGTGTCCACCTAAAGCAACGGTCAGTGGCGAGGAAGGAGGTAGCGCGTGAAGATTTCAAACCTTTCAAGTAGGAGCATTCCGAGCTTTAGTTACATTATAGTTTGTGAGAAACAATTAGTAATAGTAGAACTTATATTATTATTTGTAATAACTTATCAGTATGATATATGCCCTGTTGTGACTTATGTATTAAGTGATTATATTCCAGTTTATGTGATAATAGTTCTACACTTAGTCTCTTATTCTGCTTATTTAATTAAGTGCGCAATGTAACTTGATTATTATCTATAAAAGCGCTATGTATTTCACTTCTCGTTACAGGCTTAAGTTTTCAAAAAATTAATTTATTTAAAGAAAAAAAAAACTTCCACTATTTTTCTAAGTTAATTTCAAAAGAAAATAAATGCAAGGCATAAGTGACAACTAATAGAATCCAAATGTGAACTTAAGCACAGTGGGGTTCTATTAGGGTGTTACATTATGGTATCAGAGCAGTTCATCCTTTTTAAGCCTGAGGAATGGATTGACTATGCTTCTGTCTATGATATCATGCTATCAATCTTATTTGTATGATGGGATATAGGATTTAGAAATGCATGATCGTCTTGTGATACTGCCATAGTTGCTACCATGCTTAGCTATAGTATGGAGCCTGATCAACTCGATGACTATTGTTTGGTGTGTCTAGGAACTAATGGCAGCAAACAAACGTACGCATGGGGCACGCGGTGGAGGTAATCGTGATGAACTGGCAAATGCACTCCAGGAGATGGCTAGGGCTATGCAAGCACAAGCAACAGTGATAATGGAGCAGATGAATAGGTGGTCAGAGGAGTCAGTTGGGAATCAAGAACATGGAAAATTCTCAGAATTCAAGAGGGCTGGACCTCCAGAATTCAAAGGGACAAGTAACCCCGAAATAGATGACATATGGATTCAAGAGATGGAGAAGGTTTTCTCAGTGGTAGAATGCTCTGATGAACAAAAGGTGGCATTCTCTACTTATATGCTGAAAGGAGAGGCTGCCGCGTGGTGGAAGGGTGCAAAGGGCTTGCTTGAAAGTGCTGACATACAGATTACGTGGGAGGTTTTCTATGCTACATTCCATAAGAAATATTTTCCAGATCTGGTTAAGAAGGCAAAGGAAGTAGAATTTCTGTTGCTGACACAGGGAAATCGAAGTGTGGCTGAGTACACAGCTAAGTTTGAAGAACTAATCAAACACTCAACTAGCTACCAAAGGGATCCCAACGAGGCTTGGAAATGCATGAAATATGAGAGTGGTTTGAGGCCAGACATTTTGGCATCTGTGGCTCCACTGGAGGTCACTGACTATGCATCTTTAGTCAGCAAAAGCCAAGTGGCTAAGAGTTGCAATCGCCAGCTAGTTGCCCACCGAGTTGAAGAGAATAGGAAGAGGTCTGCTTAACAAGGTCACCGAGGGTTCCCACTCCCTCACAAGAAACCCTACCAAGGAGGTGGATTTAAGGGAAACAACCCCAACACCCTATAATGAATCAACCTAGGACACAAGCTATTAATCGACCTAGGATGGCTGCTGTCCCTGAACCTATGACTAGACCCCCTTGTGCCACTTGTGGAAAGATAAATGGAGGGGAATGTAGATTTGCTAAGAATGTTTGTTATCGGTGTGGACAGGCAGGACACTATTCTAGAGAGTGCCTAAAGTTCAATCAGTCCTCTACACTTAAGCCTAAGGCACAGGGACGCGTGTTTGCTATCACTGCTGAGATGCCCTCAGAATCCGATGATCTGATTCAAGGTAAGTGTATAATTAATGGAAAACCCTTAATTGTATTGTTTGATTCTGGCGCAACACATTCATTCATTTCATATGATTGTGCTAATAAGTTGAGGTTGTATATATCTGACTTAAAAATCATCTTAGTTGTCTCTACACCCACTATAAATACTGTTAAAACTGATCGAGCTTGCCTAAATTGTGAATTTGAGGTAGCTGATAGGATTTTTCATCATGATTTAGTTTGTCTACCCTTGTCTGGTTTTGATGTAATCTTGGGCATGGATTGGCTTTTGGCTAACCGTGTGTTACTACATTGTGCAAATAAGTCACTAGTATTTCTTCCCAAACCATCTTTACCCAATCCTTCTAAACTTGATAGAAAGGTACGACTATACCTAAACTCCATTATCATGGGGGATAGTAGGAATGAAAAGCGAGGATATGTCTTCCTAATGACAAGTGAGAAAGAAATGGAGCAAGCTCTAGAAAAGATCCTTGTAGTAAAGGAATTCTCAGATGTTTTTCCTAATGACATACCTGAATTTCCTCCAAAAAGGGAGATTGAGTTTTCTATAGATTTGGTACCAGGAACAGGACCCATATCCATAGCTCCTTATAGGATGCCATTGGCCGAGTTAACAGAGTTGAAGAAGCAATTAGAGGAACTACTACAGAAGAAATTCATTAGGCCCAGTGCTTCACCATTGGGAGCCCCAGTGCTGTTTGTCAAGAAGAAGGATGGGAGTATGCGATTATGTGTGGATTATAGGCAGCTAAACAAAGTGACTATAAAAAATAAATACCCTTTGCCTAGAATATATGACCTCATGGACCAATTAAGAGGAGCCCAAGTGTTTTCCAAGATAGATCTACGATCAGGATACCACCAGATTCGAGTGAAGGAGGAGGACATACCAAAGACAGCCTTTAGGACTAGATATGGACATTATGAGTTTAATGTGATGTCGTTTGGGTTAACCAATGCACCGGCAGTGTTTATGGACTACATGAATAGGATATTTAGACCATACTTGGACAAGTTTGTAATAGTATTCATCGATGACATTCTAGTTTACTCTAGAACTGAAGAAGAGCACGAAGAACACTCACGAGTGGTGTTGGAGGTGTTGAGGAACAAGAAACTTTATGCAAAGTTGTCTAAGTGTGAATTTTGGATGAAGGAAGTTAAGTTCTTAGGTCATGTAGTGTCACATGGGGGAATAGCAGTAGACCCAAGTAAGATAGAAGCGGTGCAACAATGGGAAACCCCTACCACTGTAAAGGAGATTAGGAGTTTTCTAGGGCTAGCTGGTTACTACCGAAGGTTCATTATGTAACACCCTAATAGAACCCCACTATGCTTAAGTTCACATTTGGATTCTATTAGTTGTCACTTATGCCTTGCATTTATTTTCTTTTGAAATTAACTTAGAAAAATAGTGGAAGCTTTTTTTTTAAATAAATTAATTTTTTTGAAAACTTAAGCCCAGAATGTAGAAGTGAAATACATAGCGCTTTTATAGATAATAATCAAGTTACATTGCGCACTTAATTAAATAAGCAGAATAAGAGACTAAGTGTAGAACTATTATCACATAAACTGGAATATAATCACTTAATACATAAGTCACAACAGGGTATATATCATACTGATAAGTTATTACAAATAACAATATAAGTTGTACTATTACTAATTGTTTCTCACAAACTATAATGTAACTAAAGCTCGGAATGCTTCTACTTGAAAGGTTTGAAATCTTCACGTGCTACCTCCTTCCTCAGCTACAGCTTCGTTGCTTTAGGTGGACACGTCTGTCTCTGGTAACGACAACGGAAAATAAACATAGGAGTGAGAAATACATGATTTCTCAGTAGGAGTTCCTACTTGTACTAAAAGTGTCATCGTTGTCGTCCCAGTCACTTCGGGTTTATTATAAAAAGGTGAACAGGTAAGGATTCAATTATCAAACTTTCACAAACGTGATTAGTCAAGTGCACTTACTTTTAAACTAATCTTGAACATTAGCAGAAATATCCATTCAGTATTTCATCAAGCATACATATAAGCATATCATGTAAAACCACTAATAAGCAATAATCATTTAGGAGCTGCATGCATTTCATGATTACTCATCTTTCATTTATTTCATCAATATATTTCTTAATTACTCACGGGATGAATGCATCAATGCCTTAGACCACCCTAAAAGGGTAATGAGCTCATACCGTGGCCGTCGCCACAACCTTTTGGTTTTCTTTCCGTTGCCATGATCTCAACGGTTTAGGGGGTTAAGCCGTGAGTTTAGCTCAAGTCCACTTTTCCAGACTATCATTGCTACTTTTTCAGGTTTTACTTTTATTCTCACTGAGTGAAATCATCAATACATTCACATTAATAAATCATGTGAATTGGTCTATTTATTATTTCATTTGAAACATGAATGTATGCACATTAATAAATCATGGCACAGTCAATCATTTTATCATTATCATTTCATATCTCATCAATACATTCACATTTCTGTATATCACTTCATGTAACATAGACAATATAATGTAAATCTCATAGTAAACATTCTCATAGATAATTCATATCAGGCAACCTAAGTTATCAAGTTAGGTCTCTAGTGTTCCTAATAGGTTATGAATATCTTGGTATTATCTTTTTCTCTTAGTCTTCTTTGTACTCTTAGTATTTCCATGAATACATTAATACCCTTTAAGATATTTTTAGAGGTTCTTTATATATTTTTATTATGACTTTTATATATATCTCCTGAAGATTATTATTCTACTTAAATCCTTAAAATTATCTCTTTACAAGACTTGAATCTTTTAATTAGAGTTCTGACATCTTTTAGAATAAAATTTGTAGCACTAACATCTTAGATTAGTGTAAATCAACTGTAAATTGTGCATTGTAGGATTCCCAGGAAAGAGAGATGGGTCACAATGGACACGCTTAAATACCAAGTCTTTCCTTAGCCAGAACCTTTCCAAATTGCACTTTCACAGTATCACGCTACCTTCAAGACTTTCTCAGCACACTGTCCCGAAAATATATCTCTCATTCTGTATTTTTGTGGTGTAAAACTTTATGCATAGCATACATAAGTGTGTTTGTAGATGTGTTAGCTTTTTCACAAAGTTGAAATCCGTCCATTTGCATTTTTCTAGAGTGAGTTACACCTATTTTACTACTACAAGGTCAGATTAAGAGTTTCAGTCTTAGGCTCTACTTTAAAAATTTATATCTTGGGCTAGGAAACTCCGTTTTAGGTGATTCTTTTTGGAGAGTGTTCTACAATGAGTCTAGTTTATAATAAAAATATTTTCATTTTGATATCCTTCATATTTTAGGAACACTAATTTCCGAAGTAACTACTGCCAGAAATAGCTAGAAATTCCAGAACCTGCCATGTTTATGTCTTAAGTTATCTTTATTAACTCAAGTTTCACATACAATCTTTTAAGTTATATTTGAGTTTGATAACATCATAAAAGTACTCATAGTAGAATAGAACATATTGTGTTTTCTAAAAATATAATTATTCAAAACTTTTGACAATAACTCAAGTTTGAGGCATTCTATCCATGAGCAAAGTTAGAAGCCAACAATACTTGAACAAATAAAGAAGAAACTCCTACCTCTTGTGTAGGGTCTAAAAAGGGTGCTTCTCTTATTCCTTAAGCTTTGAACAAGAGTCATTGGAGTAGATGACCCTCCTTAAATCTTGGCTCTAGAACTTGAGTGCTTAAGAAAATATTTCTCACTAGAGTTAAAGATTGTAACTCTTGTGAGGGCTAGTGAAAGTTTGAACTTAGGATTTAAGTGTTTGCCTGAAGTTTAGAGGATCAAGAGAAGTCTTTGAAGAACATAAGAAGAATGATAGAATAAGAAAGAAAGAACACTTAGGAAGTTTCTGAATTGAAGAGAGTTTGAGGAGTATTTATAGTGGAAAGATTAGAGAAAAAATAGAAGAAGGAAAGCACTTGGAGCATGATTTATGGAAACATGTTGGCTGAATTTTGGGATGAAAATGCTCCTTGTTTTGTGCAAACATGTTTCCATGTTTTATGCAAACATGTTGGATGAAAATGCTCCATGTTTTGTGCAAAGATGTTAGTGGAGATTTTCTAACCTTTAGTGCATGTATGTGATTTAGAAATGTGTATGATGTATGTGGTTAAATTATTGTGTTATCATCTTAATCCAATGGCTTAGATTCATTCTTGTCTAAAGACAAGTCTAGGGATTTGTGCAAATGGCATTGTAGTAATTTCTTTAACTAAGACAAGGATATTCTTGTAATTAGACAATGATAATGGTATTCTTGTAATTCCATTCATAGAGTAAGGGTATCTTCGTCATTTAATAAGGCAAGGGTAGTTTGGTAATTTCCTTTACATAGCAAGGGCATTTTCATAATTTCTACTAAGTGATGGCATTTTCGTAATTCTTTGCATTTTTCTCTAGACATACTTAAGTAGTCTATTTGTTGTGTTTCATAACATTTGTCCAGATTCTCTTGGTTTTGCTATCGATAATTAATATTTATCTTAGTTATAAATTTGGGGATGTTACATTTCTCCCCTTCTTATTAAAAATTTTGCCCTCAAAATTTTATACCTGTGAATAGGTTCGGAAATTCTTTTCGCATATCTTCCTTGAACTCCTATGTGTGCTCTTCCATTCCATCTTGTCCCCAGGCTACTCGGACCAGAGAAACAGATTTGTTTCTCAGCTGCTTGATGCCATGATCCACGATCCTCATCGGTGGTAATTCAAAAGTTAAGTCATCTTTTAATTGTATAGTTTCTGGCTCAAACACATGACTGGGGTCTGACTGATACTTTCTCAATTGGGACACATGAAAAACATTGTGTAGGTTAGACAAATTTGGAGGTAATGCAATTTGGTAGGCGGAGGGACCTACCTTTTTGATGATTTGGAAAGGTCCTAAGAATCTAGGGCTTAGCTTTTTGACTTTCATTGCACGACCTATACCTGTGGTAGGAGTAATTCGCAAGAATATGTGTTCTCCTTCTTGAAATTCGAGAGGTTTCCTTCTCTTATCAGCATAGCTCTTCTGCCTACTCTGAGCAGTGAGGATTCTTTCCCTAATTCTCCTTATTTGCTTGGTTGTCTCTTCTACCAAATCAGGGCCCAAAATACTTTGCTCTCCCGGGTCACACCAACAAAGTGGTGATTGACACTTTCTACCATACAAAGCCTCATAGGGTGCCATCCCAATGCTAGTGTGGTAACTATTATTATATGCAAACTCAATCAATGGAAGCTGTTTGTCCCAACTTTTTGGCTGGTCTAAGACACATGCTCTTAGCATATCCTCAAGGGTTTGAATTGTTCTTTCTGATTGTCCATCAGTTTGAGGGTGATAGGCAGTGCTTAGACACAACCTTGAACCAAACGCCTTTTGCAAAGCTCCCCAAAATCTTGAGGTGAACCTTGGATCCCTATCTGAGACAATGGTTTTGGGTACTCCATGGAGCCTTATTATCTCTTGGATGTATAGCTGAGCTAACTTTTCCAAAGGGTAATTTGCTCGAATGGGTAAAAAGTGAGTAGATTTGGTCAATCTATCCACAATTACCCATATGGAGTCATGTCCGGTAGGCGTTCTTGGCAATCCCATCACGAAATCCATGGATATTCCTTCCCACTTCCATTCTGGGATTTCAAGATGTTGCAGCGCTCCTGAGGGTTTTTGATGCTCTATCTTCACTTTTTGGCATACCAAACATTTTTGCACTATATTTGCTATATCTGCTTTCATCTTTGGCCACCAGAACATCTTTTTTAGGTCATGGTACATCTTGGTTATACCGGGGTGTACACTAAATTGACTCTTGTGGGCTTCTTCCAAAATGCTAGCTCTCAATCCTTCTTTTGCAGGTACACAGATTCTCCCTTGGTATCTCCACACTCCTTCTTTATCCTAGACAAACTCTTTCAACTTTCCTGCTTCGACAAGGGTTAAGGTTCTAAGGAAATCCTCATCTTCCCTTTGGGCTTGAATTATTTGATCCTTAAAGCTACTGGTTACACTTAGCTGGCTTAACAAAATTTGTTCTGAAGTCCCCCTATATCCTAAGTTGAGGTTCCTAAAATCTTCTATCAGCTCATTTTCTTTCACCATGAGTCAAGCGGCATGCAAGGACTTATGACTCAAAGCATCTGTTACCACATTTGCCTTTCCTGGGTGGTAGTTCAACCCAAAGTCGTAGTCCTTGAGAAACTCCATCCAACGCCTTTGTCTCATATTGAGTGCCTTTTGGTTGAAGAGGTATTTCAGACATTTGTGGTCAGAAAAGACTTCAAACCTTACACCATAAAGATGATGTCTCCAGATTTTTAAGGCAAAGACAATAGCCGCTAGCTCTAAGTCATGGGTTGGGTAATTAACTTCATGGGGTTTGAGCTGTCTAGAGGCATAGGCTACTACATTCCTATTTTGCATCAAAACACATCCTAGTCCTCTTCCCGAGGCATCACAATACACCTCAAATTTTTCTTTTAGGTCAGGTAGGATTAGGACAGGGGTAGTGGTCAACTTCTTCTTTAGTTCTTGGAAACTCTCTTCACATTCTGGGCTTCATATAAAAGTTGAATTCTTCCTTGTTAGCTTGGTGAGGGGTAAGGTAATTTGGGAAAAACCTCTAATGAACCTTCGGTAGTAACCGGCTAGCCCTAGAAAACTCTTAATCTCCTTCATAGTGGTAGGGGTTTCCCATTGTTGCACCGCTTCTATCTTACTTGGGTCTACTGCTATTCCCCCATGTGACACTACATGACCTAAGAACTTAACTTCCTTCATCCAAAATTCACACTTGGACAACTTTGCATAAAGTTTCTTGTTCCTCAACACCTCCAACACCACTCATAAGTGTTCTTCGTGCTCTTCTTCAGTTCTAGAGTAAACTAGAATGTCATCGATGAACACTATTACAAACTTGTCCAAGTATGGTCTAAATATCCTATTCATGTAGTCCATAAACACTGCTGGTGCATTGGTTAACCCAAACGACATCACATTAAACTCATAATGTCCATATCTAGTCCTAAAGGCTGTCTTTGGTATGTCCTCCTCCTTCACTCGAATCTGGTGGTATCCTAATCGCAAATCTATCTTGGAAAACACTTGGGCTCCTCTTAATTGGTCCATGAGGTCATCTATTCTAGGCAAAGGGTATTTATTTTTTATAGTCACTTTGTTTAGCTGCCTATAATCCACACATAATCGCATACTCCCATCCTTCTTCTTGACAAACAAGACCTGGGGCTCCCCATGGTGAAGCACTGGGCCTAATGAATTTCTTCTATAGTAGTTCCTCTAATTGCTTCTTCAACTCTGTTAACTCGGCCAATAGCATCATATAAGGAGCTATAGATATGGGTCCTGTTCCCGGTACCAAATCTATAGAAAACTCAATCTCCCTTTTTGGAGGAAATTCAGGTATGTCATCAGCAAAAACATCTGAGAATTCCTTTACTACAAGGATCTTTTGTAGAGCTTGCTCCACTTCTTTCTCGCTTGTCATTAGGAAGACATATCCTCGCTTTTCATTCCTACTATCCCCCATGATAATGGAGTTTAGGTATAGTCGTACCTTTCTATCAAGTTTAGAGGGATTGGGTAAAGATGGTTTGGGAATAAATACTAGTGACTTATTTGAACAACATAGTAACACACGGTTAGCCGAAAGCCAATCCATGCCCAAGATTACATGAAAACCAGACAAGGGTAGACAAACTAAATCATGATGAAAAATCCTATCAGCTACCTCAAATTCACAATTTAGGCAGACTTGATCAGTTCTAACAGTATTTATAATGGGTGTAGAGACAACTAAGATGATTTTTAAGTCAGATATATACAACCTCAACTTATTAGCACAATCATATGAAATGAATGAATGTGTTGCGCCATAATCAAACAATACAATTAAGGGTTTTCCATTAATTATACACTTACCTTGAATCAGATCATCGGATTCTGAGAGCATCTCGGTAGTGATAGCAAACATGCGTCCCTGTGCCTTAGGCTTGAGTGTAGAGGACTAATTGAACTTTAGGCACTCTCTAGAATAGTGTCCTGCCTGTCCACACCGATAACAAACATTTTTACCAAATTTGCATTCCCCTCCATGTATCTTTCCACAAGTGGCACAAGGGGGTCTAGTCATAGGTTCAGGGACAGCAGCCATCCTAGGTCGATTAACAGCTTGTGTCCTAGGTTGATTCATCATAGGGTGTTGGGGTTGTTTCCCTTTAAATCCACCTCCTTGGTAGGGTTTCTTGTGAGGGAGTGGGAACCCTCGGTGACCTTGTTGAGCAGACCTCTTCCTATTCTCTTAAACTCGGAGGGCAACTAGCTAGCGATTGCAACTCTCAGCCACTTGGCTTTTGCTGACTAAAGATGCATAGTCAGTGACCTCCAGTGGAGCCACATATGCCAAAATGTCTGGCCTCAAACCACTCTCATATTTCATGCATTTCCAAGCCTCGTTGGGATCCCTTTGGTAGCTAGTTGAGTGTTTGATCAGTTCTTCAAACTTAGCTGTGTACTCAGCCACACTTCGATTTCCCTGTGTCAGCAACAGAAATTCTACTTCCTTTGCCTTCTTAACCGGATCTGGAAAATATTTCTTATGGAACGTAGCATAGAAAACCTCCCACGTAATCTGTATGTCAGCACTTTCGAGCAAGCCCTTTGCACCCTTCCACCACGCGGCAGCCTCTCCTTTCAGCATATAAGTAGAGAATGCCACCTTTTGTTCATCAGAGCATTCTACCACTGAGAAAACCTTCTCCATCTCTTGAATCCATCTGTCAGCTATTTCGGGGTTAGTTGTCCCTTTGAATTCTGGAGGTCCAGCCCTCTTGAATTCTGAGAATTTTCCATGTTCTTGGTTCCCAACTGATTCCTCTGACCTCCTATTCATCTGCTCCATCATCACTGTTAGTTGTGGTTGCATAGCCCTAGCCATCTCCTGGAGTGCATTTGCCAGTTCATCACGATTACCTCCACCGCGTGCCCCATGCGTACGTCTGTTTGCTGCCATTAGTTCCTAGACACACCAAACAACAGTCATCGAGTTGATCAGGCTCAATACTATAGCTAAGCATGGTAGCAACTATGGCAGTATCACAAGATGATCATGCATTTCTAAATCCTATATCCTATCATACAGATAAGATTAATAGCATGATATCATAGACAGAAGCATAGTCAGTCCATTCCTCAGGCTTAAATAGGATGAACTGCTCTGATACCATAATGTAACACCCTAATAGAACCCCACTATGCTTAAGTTCACATTTGGATTCTATTAGTTGTCACTTATGCCTTGTATTTATTTTCTTTTGAAATTAACTTAGAAAAATAGTGGAAGTTTTTTTTTTAAATAAATTAATTTTTTGAAAACTTAAGCCTGTAACGAGAAGTGAAATACATAGCGCTTTTATAGATAATAATCAAGTTACATTGCGCACTTAATTAAATAAGCGGAATAAGAGACTAAGTGTAGAACTATTATCGCATAAATTGGAAATAATCACTTAATACATAAGTCACAACAAGGTATATATCATACTGATAAGTTATTACAAATAATAATATAAGTTCTACTATTACTAATTGTTTCTCACAAACTATAATGTAACTAAAGCTCGGAATGCTTCTACTTGAAAGGTTTGAAATCTTCACGTGCTGCCTCCTTCCTCAGCTACAACTTCGTTGCTTTAGGTGGACACGTCTGTCTCTGGTAACGACAACGGAAAATAAACATAGGAGTGAGAAATACATGATTTCTCAGTAGGAGTTCCTACTTGTACTAAAAGTGTCATCGTTGTCGTCCCAGTCACTTCGGGTTTATTATAAAAAGGTGAACAGATAAGGATTCAATTATCAAACTTTCACAAACGTGATTAGCCGAAGTGCAGTTACTTTTAAACTAATCTTGAACATTAGCAAAAATATCCATTCAGTATTTGATCAAGCATACATATAAGCATATCATGTAAAACCACTAATAAGCAATAATCATTTAGGAGCTGCATGCATTTCATGATTACTCATCCTCAACATTCACTTGTTTAGCGATCAACATATTTCTTAATTACTCACGGGATGAATGCATCAATGCCTTAGACCACCCTAAAAGGGTAATGAGCTCATACCGTGGCCGTCGCCACAACCTTTTGGTTTTCTTTCCGTTGCCATGATCTCAACGGTTTAGGGGGTTAAGCCGTGAGTTTAGCTCAAGTCCACTTTTCCAGACTATCATTGCTACTTTTTCAGGTTTTACTTTTATTCTCACTGAGTGAAATCATCAATACATTCACATTAATAAATCATGTGAATTGGTCTATTTATTATTTCATTTGAAACATGAATGTATGCACATTAATAAATCATGGCACAGTCAATCATTTTATCATTATCATTTCATATCTCATCAATACATTCACATTTCTGTATATCACTTCATGTAACATAGACAATATAATGTAAATCTCATAGTAAACATTCTCATAGATAATTCATATTAAGCAACCTAAGTTATCAAGTTAGGTCTCTAGTGTTCCTAATAGGTTATGGATATCTTGGTATTATCTTTTTCTCTTAGTCTTCTTTGTACTCTTAGTATTTCCATTAATAAATTAATACCCTTTAAGATATTTTTAGAGGTTCTTTATATATTTTTATTATGAATTTTATATATATCTCCTGAAGATTATTATTCTACTTAAATCCTTAAAATTATCTCTTTATAAGACTTGAATCTTTTATTTAGAGTTCTGACATCTTTTAGAATAAAATTTGTAGCACTAACATCTTAGATTAGTGTAAATCAACTGTAAATTGTGCATAGTAGGATTCCTAAGAAAGAGAGGTGGGTCACAATGGACACGCTTAAATACCAAGTCTTTCCTTAGCCAGAACCTTTCCAAATTGCACTTTCACAGTATCACGCTACCTTCAAGACTTTCTCAGCACACTGTCCCGAAAATATATCTCTCATTCTGTATTTTTGTGGTGTAAAACTTTATGCATAGCATACATAAGTGTGTTTGTAGATGTGCTAGCTTTTTCACAAAGTTGAAATCCGTCCATTTGCATTTTTCTAGAGTGAGTTACACCTATTTTACTACTACAAGGTCAGATTAAGAGTTTCAGTCTTAGGCTCTACTTTAAAAATTTATATCTTGGGCTAGGAAACTCCGTTTTAGGTGATTCTTTTTGGAGAGTGTTCTACAATGAGTCTAGTTTATAATAAAAATATTTACATTTCGAGATCCTTCATATTTTATGAACACTAATTTTCGAAGTAACTACTGCCAAAAATAACTAGAAATTCCAGCACCTGCCATGTTCATGTCTTAAGTTATCTTTATTAACTCAAGTTTCACATACAATCTTTTAAGTTATATTTGAGTTTGATAACATCATAAAAGTACTCATAGCAGAATACAACATGTTGTGTTTTCTAAAAATATAATTATTCAAAACTTTTGACAATAACTCAAGTTTGAGGCATTCTATCCATGAGCAAAGTTAGAAGCCAACAATACTTGAACAAATAAAGAAGAAACTCCTACCTCTTGTGTAGGGTCTAAAAAGGGTGCTTCTCTTCTTCCTTAAGCTTTGAACAAGAGTCTTTGGAGTGGATGACCCTCCTTGAATCTTGGCTCTAGAACTTGAGTGCTTAAGAAAATATTTCTCACTAGAGTTAAAGATTGTAACTCTTGTGAGGGCTAGTGAAAGTTTGGACTTAGGATTTAAGTGTTTGGATGAAGTTTAGAGGATCAAGAGAAGTCTAAGAAGAATGATAGAATAAGAAAGAAAGAACACTTAGGGAGTTTCTGAATTGAAGGGAGTTTGAGAAGTATTTATAGTGGAAAGATTAGAGAAAAAACAAAAGAAGAAAAGCACTTGGAGCATGATTTATGGAAACATGTTGGCTGAATTTTGGGATAAAAATGCTCCTTGTTTTGTGCAAACATGTTTCCATGTTTTATGCAAACATGTTGGATGAAAATGCTACAAGTTTTGTGCAAACATGTTTCCATGTTTTATGCAAACATGTTGGATGAAAATGCTCCATGTTTTGTGCAAAGATGTTAGTGGAGATTTTCTAACCTTTAGTGCATGTATGTGATTCAGAAATGTGTATGATGTATGTGGTTAAATTATTGTGTTATCATCTTAATCCAATGGCTTAGATTCATTCTAGTCTAAAGACAAGTCTAGGGATTTGTGCAAATGGCATTGTAGTAATTTCTTTAACTAAGACAAGGATATTTTTGTAATTAGACAATGATAGTGGTATTCTTGTAATTTCATTCATAGAGTAAGGGTATCTTCGTCATTTAATAAGGCAAGGGTAGTTTGGTAATTTCCTTTACATAGCAAGGGCATTTTCGTAATTTCTACTAAGTGATGGCATTTTCGTAATTCTTTGCATTTTTCTCTAGACATACTTAAGTAGTCTATTTGTTGTGTTTCATAACATTTGTCCAGATTCTCTTGGTTTTGCTATCGATAATTAATATTTATCTTAGTTATAACTTTGGGGATGTTACACATTAGAGGTTTTTCCCAAATTACCTTACCCATCACCAAGCTAACAAGGAAGAATTCAGCTTTTATATGGAGCCCAGAATGTGAAGAGAGTTTCCAAGAACTAAAGAAGAAGTTGACCACTACCCCTGTCCTAATCCTACCTAACCCAAAAGAAAAATTTGAGGTGTATTGTGATGCCTCAGGAAGAGGACTAGGATGTGTTTTAATGCAAAATAGGAATGTAGTAGCCTATGCCTCTAGACAGCTCAAATCCCATGAAGTTAATTACCCAACCCATGACTTAGAGTTAGCGGCTATTGTCTTTGCCTTAAAAATCTGGAGACATCATCTTTATGGTGTAAGGTTTGAAGTCTTTTCTGACCACAAAAGTCTGAAATATCTCTTCAACCAAAAGGAACTCAATATGAGACAAAGGTGTTGGATGGAGTTTCTCAAGGACTATGACTTTGGGTTGAACTACCACCCAGGAAAGGCAAATGTGGTAGCAGACACTTTGAGTCGTAAGTCCTTGCATGCCGCTTGGCTCATGGTGAAAGAAAATGAGCTGATAGAAGATTTTAGGAACCTCAACTTAGGATATAGGGGGACTTCAGAACAAATTCGGTTAAGCCAACTAAGTGTAACCAGTAGCTTTAAGGATCAAATAATTCAAGCCCAAAGAGAAGATGAGGATTTCTTTAGAACCTTAACCCTTGTCGAAGCAGGAAAGTTGAAAGAGTTTGTCCAGGATAAGGAAGGAGTGTGGAGATACCAAAGGAGAATCTGTGTACCTGCAAAAGAAGGATTGAGAGCTAGCATTTTGGAAGAAGCCCACAAGAGTCAATTTAGTGTACACCCCGATATAACCAAGATGTACCATGACCTAAAAAAGATGTTCTGGTGGCCAAAGATCAAAGCAGATATAGCAAATATAGTGCAAAAATGTTTGGTATGCCAAAAAGTGAAGATAAAGCATCAAAAACCCTCTGGAGTGCTGCAACCTCTCGAAATCCCCGAATGGAAGTGGGAAGGAATATCCATGGATTTCGTGATGGGATTGCCAAGAACGCCTACCGAACATGACTCCATATGGGTAATTGTGGATAGATTGACCAAATCTGCTCACTTTTTACCCATTCGAGCAAATTACCCTTTGGAAAAGTTAGCTCAGCTATACATCCAAGAGATAATAAGGCTCCATGGAGTACCCAAAACCATTGTCTCAGATAGGGATCCAAGGTTCACCTCAAGATTTTGGGGAGCTTTGCAAAAGGCGTTTGGTTCAAGGTTGTGTCTAAGCACTGCCTATCACCCTCAAACTGATGGACAATCAGAAAGAACAATTCAAACCCTTGAGGATATGCTAAGAGCATGTGTCTTAGACTAGCCAAAAAGTTGGGACAAACAGCTTCCATTGATTGAGTTTGCATATAATAATAGTTACCACACTAGCATTGGGATGGCACCCTATGAGGCTTTGTATGGTAGAAAGTGTCAATCACCACTTTGTTGGTGTGACCCAGGAGAGCAAAGTATTTTGGGCCCTGATTTGGTAGAAGAGACAACCAAACAAATAAGGAGAATTAGGGAAAGAATCCTCACTGCTCAGAGTAGGCAGAAGAGCTATGCTGACAAGAGAAGGAAACCTCTCGAATTTCAAGAAGGAGATTACTTAAGTATGTCTAGAGAAAAATGCAAAGAATTATGAAAATGCCATCACTTAGTGGAAATTACGAAAATGCCCTTGCTATGTAAAGGAAATTACCAAACTACCCTTGCCTTATTAAATGACAAAGATACCCTTACTCTATGAATGGAATTACAAGAATACCACTATCATTGTCTAATTACAAAAATATGCTTGTCTTAGTTAAAGAAATTACTACAATGCCATTTGCACAAATCCCTAGACTTGTCTTTAGACAAGAATGAATCTAAGCCATTGGATTAAAATGATAACACAATAATTTAACCATATACATCATACACATTTCTGAATCACATACATGCACTAAAGGTTAGAAAATCTCCACTAACATCTTTGCACAAAACATGGAGCATTTTCATCCAACATGTTTGCATAAAACATGGAAACATCTTTGCACAAAACAAGGAGCATTTTCATCCCAAAATTCAGCCAACATGTTTCCATAAATCATGCTCCAAGTGCTTTTCTTCTTTTGTTTTTTCTCTAATCTTTCCACTATAAATACTCCTCAAACTCCCTTCAATTCAGAAACTCCCTAAGTGTTCTTTCTTTCTTATTCTATCATTCTTCTTAGACTTCTCTTGATCCTCTAAACTTCATCCAAACACTTAAATCCTAAGTCCAAACTTTCACTAGCCTTCACAAGAGTTACAATCTTTAACTCTAGTGAGAAATATTTTCTTAAGCACTCAAGTTCTAGAACCAAGATTCAAGGAGGGTCATCCACTCCAAAGACTCTTGTTCAAAGCTTAAGGAAGAAGAGAAGGACACTTTTTAGACCCTACACAAGAGGTAAGAGTTTCTTCTTTATTTGTTCAAGTATTGTTGGCTTCTAACTTTGATCATGGATAGAATGCCTCAAACTTGAGTTATTGTCAAAAGTTTTGAATAATTATATTTTTAGAAAACACAACATGTTGTATTCTGCTATGAGTACTTTTATGATGTTATCAAACTCAAATATAACTTAAAAGATTGTATGTGAAACTTGAGTTAATAAAGATAACTTAAGACATGAACATGGCAGGTGCTGGAATTTCTAGTTATTTCTGGCAGTAGTTACTTCGAAAATTAGTGTTCATAAAATATGAAGGATCTCTAAATGAAAATATTTTTATTATAAACTAGACTCATTGTAGAACACTTTCCAAAAAGAATCACCTAAAATGGAGTTTCCTAGCCCAAGATATAAATTTTTAAAGTAGAGCCTAAGACTGAAACTCTTAATCTGACCTTGTAGTAGTAAAATAGGTGTAACTCACTCTAGAAAAATGCAAATGGACTGATTTCAACTTTGTGGAAAAGCTAACACATATACAAACACACTTATGTATGCTATGTATAAATTTGTACACCACGAAAATACAGAATGAGAGATATAATTTCGGGACAGTGTGCTGAGAAAGTCTTGAAGGTAGCGTGATACTGTGAGAGTGCAATTTGGAAAGGTTCTGGCTAAGGAAAGACTTGGTATTTAAGCGTGTCCATTGTGACCCACCTCTCTTTCTTAGGAATCCTACTATGCACAATTTACAGTTGATTTACACTAATCTAAGATGATAGTGCTAAAAATTTTATTCTAAAAGATATCAGAACTCTAAATAAAATATTCAAGTCTTGTAAAGAGATAATTTTAAGGATTTAAGTAGAATAATAATCTTCTGGAGATATATATAAAAGTCATAATAAAAATATATAAAGAACCTCTAAAAATATCTTAAAGGGTATTAATGTATTCATGGAAATACTAAGAGTACAAAGAAGACTAAGAGAAAAAGATAATACCAAGATATTCATAACCTATTAGGAACACTAGAGACCTAACTTGATAACTTAGGTTGCCTGATATGAATTATCTATGAGAATGTTTACTATGAGATTTACATGATATTGTCTATGTTACATAAAGTGATATACAGAAATGTGAATGTATTGATTGACTGTGCCATGATTTATTAATGTGCATACATTCATGTTTCAAATGAAATAATAAATAGACCAACCCACTGCATAATCCTCTTTGAGGATTAAGGTATTGCTGATTTCACTCAGTGAGAATAAAAGTAAAACCTGAAAAAGTAGCAATGATAGTCTGGAAAAGTGGACTTGAGCTAAACTCACGGCTTAACCCCCTAAACCGTTGAGATCATGGCAACGGAAAGAAAACTAAAAGGTTGTGGCGACGGCCACGGTATGAGCTCATTACCCTTTTAGGGTGGTCTAAGGCATTGATGCATTCATCCCGTAAGTAATTAAGAAATATGTTGATGAAATAAATGAAAGATGATGATCACTAAACAAGTGAATGTTAAGGATGAGTAATCATGAAATGCATGCAGCTCCTAAATGATTATTGCTTATTAGTGGTTTTTCATGATATGCTTATATGTATGCTTAATGAAATACTGAATGGATATTTCTGCTAATGTTCAAGATTAGTTTAAAAGTAACTGCACTTTGGTTAATCACGTTTGTGAAAGTTTGATAATTGAATCCTTACCTGTTCACCTTTTTATAATAAACCCGAAGTGACTGGGACGACAACGATGACAATTTTAGTACAAGTAGGAACTCATACTGAGAAATCATGTATTTCTCACTCCTATGTTTATTTTCCGTTGTCGTTACCAGAGACAAACGTGTCCACCTAAAAACAGCGAAATAGCTGAGGAAGGAGGTAGCGCATGAAGATTTCAAACCGTTCAAGTAGGAGCATTCCGAGCTTTAGTTACATTATAGTTTGTGAGAAACAATTAGTAATAGTAGAACTTATATTGTTATTTGTAATAGCTTATCAGTGTGATATATGCCCTGTTGTGACTTATGTATTAAGTGATTATATTCCAGTTTATGTGATAATAGTTCTACACTTAGTCTCTTATTCCGCTTATTTAATTAAGTGCGCAATGTAACTTGATTATTATCTATAAAAGCGCTATGTATTTCACTTCTCGTTACAGGCTTAAGTTTTCAAAAAATTAATTTATTTAAAGAAAAAAAAACTTCCACTATTTTTCTAAGTTAATTTCAAAAGAAAATAAATGCAAGGCATAAGTGACAACTAATAGAATCCAAATGTGAACTTAAGCACAGTGGGGTTCTATTAGGGTGTTACAAAAAACATATCCCTTACTCTCTTCCCTATAACAGTTAACCTCTACGGCATTCAAATAAAGTTTGAAGGATCGACTGGGTTCACTAGGAATAGAGAGGAAGATAACAGATTTTGTGTAATAGTCCAACATTACATGGTTAGCATAAAGCCAATCCATGCCAAGGATCATATCTAGCCCATCCATGGATAAACAAACTAAATCTTATGAAGATAGAGACCTTCAACAAAGAAATGACATTCCAGGAAACATTTACAAGTCCGAACAGGTCTACTAGTGGGTGTGGAAATAGTAAGATCAGAGGAAAGTTCTATTACATGCAAATGCAGAGACCTAGTGCTATCATGTGATATGAATGAATAGGTTGTGCCAGAATCATATAGTACAATTAAGGTTTAACCATTCATTTCACACTTACCTTATATGAGGTTTCTGGACTTAGCTAAGTCTTCCACATTGAGGCTAAAGACCTTCCTTTGGTGCTGTGGTTAGGGGTTCGGGGCCTTCGGATGTCGTTCCACACACTCTCTTGCATAGTGCCCGGGCTTCCCGCACTAGTAGCATATTCCTTGACTAGCCAAGCAAGGCTGGTTCCTGTGCGCCTTTCCACATTTAGGACATAGGGCGGCAAGTGTAGGTCGGGGTGGTGCAGTCGAGGCTTTCTAGGGCGCCTTGCCTCTGAACCTGCCTGGTCTTCCATGATGGACATTGTTTTTGGGGCCTTGGGGTCGGAACTGGGGCCTAGCCTGCCGCCTAGCCTGCGGTCGGTACAGCGGCTTGGGTTGTGGCTTGAATCAAGGAGCTTATGGTGCCAACCTCTTGGCTGAGTTGTCTGCCTTGCCCATGTTCAGTGCTTCTTATGGCCATCCTCAATGATGCGGCACTTGTTGACTAGGGTAGGAAAGTCCCTAATCTCCATGTGTGCCATAGCAATGTTGAGCTCCGCCTTCAGTCCGACTTCATATTTCACGCACTTCCAAACCTCATCAGGGTTTCCTTGAAAGACCTGTGAGAATTTGATTAGCTCCTCAAATCGTCTAGTGTACTGTGGCACGCTCATCCCTCCTTGTACTAATTGCATGAATTCGATGTCTTTGGCGTTTCTGACCGATTCGGGGAAGTACTTTTCGTAAAATACATCTTTTGCTCCTTGAAGTAAGCGACCATAGAGTAGATCTTTTCCAGGTTCTTGATCCACTTGTTCGCTTTATCAGGGTTCATGGTTCCTCGGAATGACAAAGGGTTTTCCTTGTGGAACTCCCCAAATCTGGCTTGTTCCAAGCCTTCAGCAGTGTTGCGGCCATGGCCTACATCGCCTTGGTGCTCTATCCTTTCAAACATCTGCTCCATGGCCCTTGCCATGTTTCTGACAGCTTCCATTGTTTCGTCGCCTTGGTTGCCTCCGTTCGGCTCCCTATTCTGTTGTCATGGTGCCATTGGTCCCCGAGCACACAAAACAGCAAACACTAAGGTGATTAGGCTCATTACTCAATGCTAAGTGAACTAGTTACCATGGCACATACGCACGTACAGGGGTCATGCATCTCTATCCTATAGCTTACCCTATTGGTAGGCAACTACACATGACTTCACTATCGTATTCATGCTCAAGAAGCATAGTCAGTCCAATTCTCAGGCTCCATGAGAATCGAACTGCTCTGATACCAAAATGTAACACCCTAATGTTTAACCCAACATGCCTAGGACATATTAAAGTTAATTATTAGTTATTACTCTCTAGTCTCATCTTTTAACATTACTTTATCAAAATACTTAGCGGTAAATATGGGTTAATTTTTTTTTGAAAACATAAAACAAAACATGAGTTGCGCGCACTATTAACATAAACCAAATATTGAGTTCCATCAAAGTAAATAGGGAATACAAATCATACGTGCACATGTTAAAAACACAACATTCATAAACTTGAAACACAAATTCATTAAGTATCACTGCATAACATGGTTCATAGTACACCAGGACATATAATAAGTTGAGTTACACCCATACATAGTGGGCTGAACTTCCAGTACATAAATAAATAACATAAGGAAATACATGAAATCAAAGAATACATGGAACAACAAAACACTAGATATCAACATCAGCCACCCCTCCACTAGCCTTATGAGTGCTCCTGTCTAAAGTTACCCCTAACAAAAGATGCAGCATAAAATAGGGGATCCTCGTATGATAGCTTTAGCACTCCATCGGGTCTTCTGTTGAAATCTACTGGCAGCCCTGATCATCCTGCGAAGGGGGTAGGTACCCAATGAACTGGGCAAGCTCCTCAGGTGTATGCAAGCAGAACGGGGGAAAAACATGCCCTCTACATCATGGATGCATCTCGGGTCATAGAGCTAGCCTCAGCTGGGTCACTGTGTCCTCACTGCCTCCAGCCTCGCCCAAGGGTGGCGTGGGTGCTGAACCTTGTGAGTAGATGTGAGTGGAGGAGTCTTCAGACGGGTCGGTCTCAGAATGCCTTGATCGAGGAACGTAGTCAAGGAAGTCGCAGACTGCCGAAGTGGTGGGGCGAGCACGTCGTGTCTACTCATCTCGAGGTCGTGTGTGCTCAAAGATCAGGTCGTTATCGTAGGGTGAAGTGGGGGTAAACCTGAAGCTGGAAACTGGATGAGCAAAGGGGCATTCTATGTATGCAAAAATGTGAACCGTTCAGTGACCCTCAAAGTGATACGAGCGGTGGTCCGGGTCATAGTGCACATCCTACATCGGGGTGTCAACAAAGATCACGAATGACACCATCAGTCTCTGAAAATGGGATGGAAAGAAAGGTAGAGGGAGTGAGAAAGAATCTCAGTAGGGAATCCTTGTAACATCCCCTGCTGCTTTATGGATTGACGACTGTCCCCACAAACCAACACGGGTCTTTTCAGCATGCTTTGTCCTCACTCGCACGCTTCCTGGGAGAACTTCCCAGGAGGTCACCCATCCCAAAATTACCCCAGGTCAAGCACGCTTAACTGTGGAGTTCTTTCAGTTTGGGCTACCGAAAAGAAGATGCATCTTGTTGATATAGGTAGTACGAATCAATTCATATAAGCCCTCCTCAACTGTATAGTCCCATACCTATACAGTTTTAGGATCACTCTCATTCAGGTGTGTAATCAGTTCATTCATGTACCCCTCCGCTTAGAGGACCTTGCGAGGAGCCGCTCCTTGTCCGTGCCCTCTTTGCACCGGCGATCACTCCTCGTCCTCGTCCCCGGGCGTTACATGCCCACCAGCTTCCGCCTGGTTCGTCCCCGAACCACACCGTACTGGGAGAGGTTGTAACATCCCCAAATTTATAACTAAGAATCTTAATTATCGATAGCAAAACCAAGAGAATCTGGACAAATGTTATGAAACACAACAAATAGACTACTTAAGTATGTCTAGAGAAAAATGCAAAGAATTACGAAAATGCCATCACTTAGTGGAAATGATGAAAATGCCCTTGCTATGTAAAGGAAATTACCAAACTACCCTTGCCTTATTAAATGACAAAGATACCCTTACTCTATGAATGGAATTACAAGAATATCCACTAACATCTTTGCACAAAACATGGAAACGTGTTTGCATAAAACATGGAGCATTTTCATCCAACATGTTTGCATAAAACATGGAAACGTGTTTGCACAAAACATGGAAACGTGTTTGCACAAAACAAGGAGCATTTTCATCCCAAAATTCAGCCAACATGTTTCCATAAATCATGCTCCAAGTGCTTTCCATCTTCTGTTTTTTTCTCTAATCTTTCCACTATAAATACTCCTCAAACTCTCTTCAATTCAGAAACTCCCTAAGTGTTCTTTCTTTCTTATTCTATCATTCTTCTTATGTTCTTCAAAAACTTCTCTTGATCCTCTAAACTTCATCCAAACACTTCAATCCTAAGTCCAAACTTTCACTAGCCCTCACAAGAGTTACAATCTTTAACTCTAGTGAGAAATATTTTCTTAAGCATTCAAATTCTAGAGCCAAGATTCAAGGAGGGTCATCCACTCCAAAGACTCTTGTTCGAAGCTTAAGGAAGAAGAGAAGGACCCTTTTTAGACCCTACACTAGAGGTAGGAGCTTCATCTTTAATTGTTCAAGCATTGTTGGCTTCTAACCTTGATAGAATGCCTCAAGTTTGAGTTATTGTCAAAAGTTTTAAATGATTATTTGAAAAATATATTTTTAGAAATATGACATGTTCTATTCTGTTATGAGTACCTTTATGATGTTATCAAACTCAAATATAACTTGAAAAGATTGTATGTGAAAATGGTAGGTGCTGGAAATTCTAGTTGTTTCTGGCAGCAGGTACTTCGAAAGCTACTGTTCATAAAATATCAAGTATCTCGAAATTAAAATAATTTTACTATAAACTAGAGTTATTATAGAACACTCTCCAAAAAGAATCACCTAAAACGGAGTTTTCTAGCTCAAGATATAAATTTTTAAAGTAGAGCCTAAGACTGAAACTTTAAATCTGACCTTGTAGTAGTAAAATAGATGTAACTCACTCTAGAAAAATGCAAATGGACTGATTTGAACTTTGTTGGAGAGCTAACACATATAGGAATACACCCATGTATGTTATGTATAAAGCTTTGTACCACGTAAATACAGAATGAGAAATAAATTTCGGGATAGTCTACTGTGAAAGTGCAGTTTGGAAAGGTTCTGGCTAAGGAAAGACTTGGTATTTAAGCATGTCCATTGTGACCCACCTCTCTTTCCTGGGAACCCTCCTATGCATGGTTTACAGTTGATTTACACTATTCCAAAGATGTAAATGCTAAAATTTGATGAGTTAGGAATTTGGAACTACCTTTACTAAGCTGAGGTAACAAGTATACAGAGAATTATAAACTTTCTTCTAAAAGATGTCAAAACTATAAATAAAAGAATCAAGTCTTGTAAAGAGAGAATTTTAAGAATTTAAGTAGAATAATAATCTTCAAGAGTTATATGAAAGTCATAATAAAAATATATAAGGAACCTATAATAATATTTTGAAGTGCATTAAAATGTATTAATGGAATGCTAAGAGTACAAAGAACACTAAGAGAAAAAGATAATACTAAGACATCCATTACCTCTTACAAACACTAGGAACTCAACTTGATAACTTTGGTTAGTTAATATGAATTATCTATGAAAGTGTTTACTATGAGATTTACATGATATTGTCCATGTTTTATGAAGTGATTTATAGTAATGTGAATGTATGGTGATGAATTATGAAATAATGAGGATGAATGATTGATTGCCCAGGGTTTATTGTGATTACATGATAATATGCATACATTCATTTTCCAAAAGAAATAATAAAAGTAAAGTTTGAAAAAGTAGCAATGAAAGTCTGGAAAAGTGGACTTGAGCTAAACTCACGGCTTAACCCCCTAAACCGTTGAGATCACGGCAACGGAATGAAAACCAAAAAGGTTATGGCGACGGCCATGGTATGAGCTCATTACCCTTTTAGGGTGGTCTAAGGCATTGATGCATTCATGCCGTGAGTAATTAAGAAATATGTTGATGAAATAAATGAAAGATGATGATCACTAAACAAGTGAATGTTGAGGATGAGTAATCATGAAATGCATGCAGCTCCTAAATGATTACCGCTTATTAGTGGTTTTACATGATATGCTTATATGTATGCTTGATGAAATACTGAATGAATATTTCTGCTAATGTTCAAGATTAGTTTAAAAGTAATTGCACTTCGGCTAATCACGTTTGTGAAAGTTTGATAATTGAATCCTTACCTGTTCACCTTTTTATAATAAACCCGAAGTGACTGGGACGACAACGATGACACTTTTAGTACAAGTAGGAACTCCTATTGAGAAATCATGTATTTCTCACTCCTATGTTTATTTTCCGTTGTCGTTACCAGAGACAGACGTGTCCACCTAAAGCAACGAGGCCGTAGCTGAGGAAGGAGGTTGCACGTGAAGATTTCAAACCATTCAAGTAGGAGCATTCCGAGCTTTAGTTACATTATAGTTTGTGAGAAACAATTAGTAATAGTAGAACTTATATTGTTATTTGTAATAACTTATCAGTATGATATATGCCCTGTTGTGACTTATGTATTAAGTGATTATATTCCAGTTTATGTGATAATTGTTCTACACTTAGTCTTTTATTCCGCTTATTTAATTAAGTGCGCAATGTAACTTAATTATTATCTATAAAAGCGCTATGTATTTCACTTCTCGTTACAGGCTTAAGTTTTCAAAAAAATTAATTTATTTAAAGAAAAAAAAAACTTCCATTATTTTTCTACGTTAATTTCAAAAGAAAATTAATACAAGGCATAAGTGACAACTAATAGAATCCAAATGTGAACTTAAGCACAGTGGGGTTCTATTAGGGTGTTACAGAGGTGCAGGCTCTGATACCATTTGTAACATCCCCTGCTGCTTTATGGATTGACGACTGTCCCCACAAACCAACACGGGTCTTTTTCAAAGATGCTTTGTCCTCACTCGCACGCTTCCTGGGAGAACTTCCCAGGAGGTCACCCATCCCAAAATTACCCCAGGTCAAGCACGCTTAACTGTGGAGTTCTTTCAGTTTGGGCTACCGAAAAGAAGATGCATCTTGTTGATAAAGGTAGTACGAATCAATTCATATAAGCCCTCCTCAACTGTATAGTCCCATACCTATACAGTTTTAGGATCACTCTCATTCAGGTGTGTAATCGGTTCATTCATGTACCCCTCCGCTTAGAGGACCTTACGAGGAGCCGCTCCTTGTCCGTGCCCTCTTTGCACCGGCGATCACTCCTCGTCCTCGTCCCCAGGCGTTACAATCCTCCTATCCTAGTGTCATCATCTACATCCTCAAGAACCTTAGGTTTTATTATAAAAAGTGAGCATGCGTAAGTTCCACTTTATTAAGTTCTAAAATCCATTATCCAAGGTCTGTGTCTTTTATCATGATTCTTGATGCTATGAATGCATTGCATTAATGTAAATATGCATGTCCATGCCATATGCTACATATAATAGGAAACACACTTAGTAAGCATCACCTGAGAAAGTATGACTACATGGATATCATAAAATGACATGAATCTTTTATCTTCCATTAGTTAGGGTGAGTTTGAGTTTCATAAATCTTTCCTCTATGGGTCCACCCTAATACTCTCCCTTTTGAGAGTTTCTAGGTTATAAGATCATACTTACTAGTCGTCACTAGTTTTTGCTTATCCTAAGATAAGTAAAAATATATCCCAACTCCCAGAGTTCGGGTTAGGGGGCATAGGAACACCTTTCATAACCTTTAATTCAGGGAGTCCAAAGGGTCCTTTTTGGATCACCTCTCATAACCTTTAATTTGGGGAGTCTAGAGGATCATTTCCATGTGTCTTATGTCACCTTAAATCTTAACATGTTAATTAGGGATGCAAATTATGAGCATATAACTTCTATTAGAGGAACACCTTTCATAACCTTTAATTCGGGGAGTCCAAAAGGTCATTTTTGGATCACCTCTCATAATCTTTAATTTTGGGACTCTAGAGGATTATTTCCATGTATCTTAACATGTTAATTTGAGATGTAATTTCAATCCATAAGTATATTCATTGTTCATGACATATCAACCAACACTTTATGCAAGGGAATTCTCATCATCATTCTAGATTCGCAAATTTGGTGGAAATCCGACAGTATAATGGCTAGAAATTGGATTTCCCCAAATTTGCTACATGCCACAGACTCATCATGCACCTCAATACTAAAACATAATCATAGCATGCCATTTCAAGTCATATATTCATCTCATTAATCTCATGCATCTAGCAGAGCATACCAGCATCAATTTCATTGAAAGCTAAACATGCTCCTACCCAGTATATGCCGAAATCATGGACCAGACTCAGCTAATGCACATGTTATGCTCATTATCATAAGATATTCATACATACACAGATAGGGTCACAAAGGTCATCATCAATCACTTTATGCGAAAGAGTACTAGCTCATTGAAATCGCAATATGGTCCTGCACGAGTTGAAACTTGTGACCCGGTTTGACCTAATTACCGAAGTCACTTCTTTAAGCACCTAAGGGATCTACCCCAAAGGTTTTCACTAATATTAAACCTCCATTTTCAAATAACTGCTGGACCATAGGGCAGCGTTTTAAACCAATGTGTATTGATGTTCTAGAAATTGCATTTTTGACCCTTTTTAATTTCTACTTCTTTCTAAATATTCTAAATTAATTTCTTATTATTACTAATGGATAATTTTATAGATAAAGTGGGTTTCAAACAGAATCCTTATCATAATAAGCCTACTAAGGCAGTAGGTACAAAAATCTCACTTTTAAAAGTCTCAAAACGCATTTTTCGGTCCTTTCGAGTTTCTAGTACGTCTTAAATTGCCAAAAACAATTTTTTCCATATTTATTACCAATTTTCACATCCTCTAACTCATCCAAACAGCATCATACAGATTTTAGAAAAACAAAATAGTGGCCAAAAACTTGGTTCCAAAATCACATGAAAATCATATTTTCCAACACTTCCATGATACTAGTTTTTCCTTATTTCTTGATTCAAGACCCAAGAGCCTTCTAAATCAATTTTTATCTCTTTGAATACTCAAAAACCACTCCCAAACAGAGACCATGATTCAAGCTTTCAAAATAAACCTTTTACTCACAAGAAAACCATTTTTACTTTGCTTGATGTCAAAACTATCAAAGTGTAACCTTTAAAAGAATTCAAAGAAACAAGGTTTGAGTCATAAAACCAAATAAAACTCAACTCAAACCTCATCATGGTGTCAAGTCCTAAATGCATAAGCATCAAGGGTCTTGATTTAAAATTTCATTTTAGATCCAAGGACAAGTCTATGAGCTTTATGATCTTTTAAGTTATAACTTGAAAACATGCTATGCATCATATTTTATTTTCAAGGTTTGGAGGTGATAGCTCAAAATAAATATGCTATGTAACTCATTTTTATCTTCAAGATTTAGGTGACAACATAATAATAAATATGCTATGCAACTTGTCCTTATCTTAAGATTTAGGTGTTAGCATAAAGTAAATATGAATGCAAGCACATTTTATGTCTTATCACTTAAATCTCATGAACCTTACAAGATTAATTTCTTGCTCCTCTCAAATATATGTGAGTTTTAAAGTCCATCTACACCATGGTTCCAAGAACATTATCTCTTGGACTCACCATCAAGCTGAAAAATAAGATAAAAAAGAGTAGAAAACAAACAAAAACATTTTCTTTCTAGGTTTCTCTTTGAAACTAAAAATGGAAAGGAAAAAGATCAAGACTTTATGCTCTAGAGATCTCAAGATTGGTGATATCAAACCACCATAAAAGATACTCATCATCAAGCTATGATCTATGCTGATAATAGAAACTAAAGATCGAGAGAAAACCAAGTGTTGGCCGAAAATACAATGAAGCTAGGAAACCAAACCTTTGGTTTTAGAGGCTTCTAACATGGTGGCATCAAGACCACCTCTAAGAGCTTTCATCATCAAACCATGGTTCAAAAACTTTTTCAAACCAAAAAGAATAAGAAACTCAAGAACCCAATATGTGCAAAGATCACCAAAAGTAAACTTAACCATCATCAACATACTAACAACAATATAATACCAAAGATGCAAAACTATCCTTTTCTTGAGCTCATAAGAACCGAAAATAAAAACAAGTAAAAAGTAAAACTCATCAAACAAAAACCCTACTAAAGTGTAGTCTTGAGCAAGAAGGAAGAAAGCTTGGTTCTTGGAGTGGAAATGAGAAGATAAAATCTGCTCTTGGTGGCTATATGGTTTCGACCTTGAGAGAAGAAAAAGAAAGGATGAGTTTTCTTGAGAGTTTGGGCTTAGAGTTGCAAAGGTTGTTTGTTTAGGAGGTGGTTTGAGGTGGTGGTGTGGTGGTTCATGGTGGTTTATGGTGGTTTGTGGTGGTGGGAGGAGTTTCTTGGTGGTGGAAAAGAACTTGGAGTTGAGAGAAAACTAGAGAGCTTTTTTGGCCTCAAGACTCAAACAAAAAACTAAATGGCAAAGTGTAAGGTTTCTTTACATTTTGCTATATATATCATGGGTTGAAATTTGAAATATGGAGGTGAAATTAGGCGGAGAAGGCTGCGGCATATGCAGCCATGGGGGAGAGAAAATATCTCTTCCAAATGGTCATTCAAAGGTAATGCTAGGTATGGTTTCAAGCATGGTCCAAGGTATGGCTCAAAGCATAGTCTTTTTGTGTACAAAATAATTCAACATGTGATGAATGTGGGGGGAAGAATGGCTTCAGTTCTATGCAGCCATGGGGGAGGAAATTGTTTCATCTAATTGTTGTTTAGAGGCGTGTTTAGGTGTATCTTTGATTAAGCTTTTGATTAGGAGTTTGTAAGTAAGTGTTTAGGTAAGGTAATGGATAATTAAGGATGTCAAGACATGATTAAGGAGTGTTCTTGCTTCATTAGTGAAATCAAAACTCATTTTATGAGGTAATCAATCATAAACATAATTCCTTAGTTTAAGGAATTGAAAAGATAAAATACTATTCAAGATTCCATGACATGGAATCTTGACTTTAAGAAAGAGTTTTAAGTTTATTTAAGCAATCTTAGGTTCTAGCTAACCTCAATAAATTATTTTGACTCTAGATTAATTATAAAAATTAATTAATTTTCGATTAGAGCCTAATATTGCTTAGGGTCCCTTAATCACGTCATTAGGCCTGTAAAACACTATTTCATGGGCAAAATGGTAATTTTACACAAACATTGTCCGGGACCACCCGGATTTAAACAACTATCATGCATGACATAAAAATGACATTTCAAACTCCTGGGGAACTCTTTCCGGCTCAATCAACACTAAATTTTGTGCAAAAATGTCCCAGGGGCATTTTCGTCATTTTTTGCCGAAAGTTCTAAAAATGAGCTTTTCACCTCCGCTATTATATCCAAGGCATCTAATCCCTTTCAATCATCAAAGTAACCTCTTGAGGATGGTTCGGGTCAGCTATCCTTGAAATCCGAATAAAAATGATCTCAGGGGTATTTTGGCCGTTTTTACATGGGAAAAATCACGGATTGCGATTTTCTCATGGATTGCTCTCTAAACCTTATATAATCTATTTCTAACATTGAAATGACCTCTTGAGGGTGGCCGAGGTCAATCGGCTTGATTTTTACGCAAAAATGACCTAGGGATATTTTGGTCATTTTTGCTAAGTTAAAGAAAGCTGGGGTGTTACATGCTTCCTAGGAAAGCTTCCCACGAGGTCACCCATCCCAAAATTGCTCCAAGTCAAGCATGCTTAACCATGGAGTTCTTTAGTGATGGGCTACCAAAAAGAAGATGCATCTTGTTGGTATAGGTTGTACAAATTAATTCATATAAGTCATCATCAACTATATAGTGCCACACCTATACAGTCTTAGGATCCCTCTCATTCAGGTGTGTAATCGGTTCATTCATGTACCCCTCCGCTTAGAAGGCCTTGTGAGGAGCTGCTCCTTGTCCATGCCTTCTTTGCACTAGTGATCACTCCTCGCCCTCATCCCCAGGAGTTACAACAAAGGGAGGGCTTTTTGTAGAAGAGCAAACGATTTCTTTTCCTTCAGCCATTTTTGGTTGTGTGGAGTATATGAGAAAAGAAAAGATTTGGTCTTGAGAAGGTTATGAGGTAAAGATTGAAGAAAGTTTTGTGTGGGATAAGAAGTGGTTTGAGTAACGGATTGAGGGTTTGAGAAGATGATGAGTTGTCTTAGAGAGGTTTTGAGAGTGAGGGAATATGAACGGGTTGATAAGGCGTATGGTTAAAGATGATGGCAAAAGCATCACATGTAAGGAGTGGGAGGTTATTTATGCGATGGAACGTGACTGGATAATGATGAAAAAATGCAGGAGAGAGAAAAAATTAAAAGAGTGGGAATTATCCCCCCTTTTTTTATCATTCTTCAAAAAGAGTGATTTTCTGACTCTTTGGATCACTTTCTGAAGAGTTTACTATCTAAACTTCAATTTTAAATTTCTGACCCGTATGAGATTTGCCATATTTTTACCATAGGTTCATCTTCAAGTTTTAGGCAACATGAGGCCTTTTATTCCTTATTTTCTTATCCTTCTCTTTTTCTTTCTGATCACTTCATCAACTTTCTGAATTCACAAATAGATCTTTTGAACTTCAAGGAGTGAACTAGTCTTGCAGACTGATGTTTCTATGTGGTCTTCATATCAAAGCATTGAAGAGGAGGATACCCAGAGATGTTGTACATAATGCTTTTGCAGATTTAAAAACTTTTTAGAATATGAGGCCTTTTCAAAACAAATCAAAGACAATTTTAACTAAGGTTTGACTTCAAGAGCTAGGATCTAGAGTGCTAAATGAAAAACTTTAACTGGAATAATAGCACTAGTATCGTTACAGAAGATAGAGATTTCGACATATCTCAAATGATGACTTTCTCCTTGTGGTCAAGCATTTTAAGACTTTGCATTTTTTATCAGGTTCAATAGTGGAAATGAAAGCACATCTTAATATATTTCTTAAAGGTGATATGGTTTTCACTCGCTTTGAAATGTTTCCATGAACTCTATATTTTGATACTGTCTTTTAGATCATAAACACTTTTGTAGTTTCTGTGCCTTGAAAATATTCAACTTCTTTTCCAACTTTGGATTGCTCTTTTCATGTTAAGAGATGTTTTTCTGATTGCTTTGGAGTTCTAAGTGTAACATCCCTTGCTGCTTTATGGATTGACGACTGTCCCCACAAACCAACACGGGTCTTTTCAGCATGCTTTGTCCTCACTCGCACGCTTCCTAGGAAAACTTCCCAAGAGGTCACCCATCCCAAAATTACCCCAAGTCAAGCACGCTTAACTATGGAGTTCTTTCAGTTTAGGCTACCGAAAAGAAGATGCATCTTGTTGGTATAGGTAGTACGAATCAATTCATATAAGCCCTCCTCAACTGTATAGTCCCATACCTATACAGTCTTAGGATCCCTCTCATTCGGGTGTGTAATGGTTCATTCATGTACCCCTCCGCTTAGAGGACCTTGCGAGGAGCCGCTCCTTGTCCGTGCCCTCTTTGCACCGGCGATCACTCCTTGTCCTCGTCCCCGGGCGTTACATGCCCACCAGCTTCCGCCTGGTTCGTCCCCGAACCATACCGTACTGGGAGAGGTGCAAGCTCTGATACCATTTGTAACATCCCTTGCTGCTTTATGGATTGACGACTGTCCCCACAAACCAACACGGGTCTTTTCAGCATGCTTTGTCCTCACTCGCACGCCTCCTAGGAAAACTTCCCAGGAGGTCACCCATCCCAAAATTACCCCAAGTCAAGGACGCTTAACTATGGAGTTCTTTCAGTTTAGGCTACCGAAAAGAAGATGCATCTTGTTGGTATAGGTAGTACGAATCAATTCATATAAGCTCTTCTCAACTGTATAGTCCCATACCTATACAGTCTTAGGATCCCTCGAAATGTAACATCCCCAAATTTATAACTAAGATAAATATTAATCTTAATTATCGATAGCAAAACCAAGAGAATCTGGACAAATGTTATGAAACACAACAAATAGACTACTTAAGTATGTCTAGAGAAAAATGCAAAGATTTACGAAAATGCCATCACTTTGTGGAAATTATGAAAATGCCCTTGCTATGTAAATGAAATTACCAAACTACCCTTGCCTTATTAAATGACGAAGATACCCTTACTCTATGAATGGAATTACAAGAATACCACTATCATTGTCTAATTACAAACATATCCTTGTCTTAGTTAAAGAAATTACTACAATGCCATTTGCACAAATCCCTACACTTGTCTTTAGACAAGAATGAATCTAAGCCATTGATTAAGATGATAACACAATAATTTAACCACATACATCATACACATTTCTAAATCACATACATGCACTAAAAGTTAGAAAATCTCCACAAACATGTTTGCACAAAACATGGAGCATTTTCATCCAACATGTTTGCACAAAACATGGAACATGTTTGCACAAAACATGGAACATGTTTGCACAAAACATGGAAACATGTTTGCACAAAACATGGAGCATTTTCATCCAACATGTTTGCATAAAACATGGAAACATGTTTGCACAAAACAAGGAGCATTTTCATCCCAAAATTCAACCAACATGTTTCCATAAATCATGCTCCAAGTGCTTTCCTT
Source organism: Dalbergia cultrata (assembly GCA_031216105.1). Taxonomy (NCBI): domain Eukaryota; kingdom Viridiplantae; phylum Streptophyta; class Magnoliopsida; order Fabales; family Fabaceae; genus Dalbergia; species Dalbergia cultrata. The sequence goes on along the minus strand of CM062346.1, from coordinate 40,046,991 downwards.
CTTCTGTTTTTTTTTCTCTAATCTTTCGACTATAAATACTCCTCAAACTCTCTTCAATTCAGAAACTCCCTAAGTGTTCTTTCTTTCTTATTCTATCATTCTTCTTATGTTCTTCAAAGACTTCTCTTGATCCTCTAAACTTCATCCAAACACTTAAATCCTAAGTCCAAACTTTCACTAGCCCTCACAAGAGTTACAATCTTTAACTCTAGTGAGAAATATTTTCTTAAGCACTCGAGTTCTAGAGCCAAGATTCAAGGAGGGTCATCCACTCCAAAGACTCTTGTTCAAAGCTTAAGGAAGAAGAGAAGGACCCTTTTTAGACCCTACACAAGAGGTAGGAGTTTCTTCTTTATTTGTTCAAGTATTGTTGGCTTCTAACTTTGCTCATGGATAGAATGCCTCAAACTTGAGTTATTGCCAAAAGTTTTGAGTAATTATATTTTTAGAAAACAAAACATGTTCTATTCTGCTATGAGTACTTTTATGATGTTATCAAACTCAAATATAACTTAAAAGATTGTATGTGAAACTTGAGTTAATAAAGATAACTTAAGACATGAACATGGCAGGTGCTGGAATTTCTAGTTATTTCTGGCAGTAGTTACTTCGAAAATTAGTGTTCATAAAATATGAAGGATCTTGAAATGAAAATATTTTTATTATAAACTAGACTCATTGTAGAACACTCTCCAAAAAGAATCACCTAAAACGGAGTTTCCTAGCCCAAGATATAAATTTTTAAAATAGAGCATAAGACTGAAACTCTTAATCTGACCTTGTAGTAGTAAAATAGGTGTAACTCACTCTAGAAAAATGCAAATGGACTGATTTCAACTTTGTGGAAAAGCTAACACATCTACAAACACACTTATGTATGCTATGCATAAATTTGTACACCACGAAAATACATAATGAGAGATATAATTTCGGGACAGTGTGCTAAGAAAGTCTTGAAGGTAGCGTGATACTGTGAGAGTGCAATTTGGAAAGGTTCTGGCTAAGGAAAGACTTGGTATGTAAGCATGTCCATTGTGACCCACCTCTCTTTCCTGGGAATCTTACTATGCACAATTACAGTTGATTTACACTAATCTAAGATGTTAGTGCTACAAATTTTATTCTAAAAGATGTCAGAACTCTAAATAAAAGATTCAAGTCTTGTAAAGAGATAATTTTAAGGATTTAAGTAGAATAATAATCTTTAGGAGATATATATAAAAGTCATAATAAAAATATATAAAGAACCTCTAAAAATATCTTAAAGGGTATTAATGTATTAATGGAAATACTAAGAGTAGAAAGAAGACTAAGAGAAAAAGATAATACCAAGATATTCATAACCTATTAGGAACACTAGAGACCTAACTTGATAACTTAGGTTGCTTAATATGAATTATCTATGAGAATGTTTACTATGATATTTACATGATATTGTCTATGTTACATGAAGTGATATATAGAAATGTGAATGTATTGGTGAGATATGAAATGATAATGATAAAATAATTGACTGTGCCATGATTTATTAATGTGCATACATTCATGTTTCAAATGAAATAATAAATAGACCAACTCACTGCTTAATCCTCTTTGAAGATTAAGGTATTGATGATTTCACTCAGTGAGAATAAAAGTAAAACCTGAAAAAGTAGCAATGATAGTCTGGAAAAGTGAACTTGAGCTAAACTCACGGCTTAACCCCCTAAACCGTTGAGATCATGGCAACGGAAAGAAAACCAAAAGGTTGTGGCGACGGCCACGATATGAGCTCATTACCCTTTTAGGGTGGTCTAAGGCATTGATGCATTCATCCCGTGAGTAATTAAGAAATATGTTGATGAAATAAATGAAAGATGATGATCACTAAACAAGTGAATGTTGAGGATGAGTAATCATGAAATGCATGCAGCTCCTAAATGATTATTGCTTATTAGTGGTTTTACATGATATGCTTATATGTATGCTTGATGAAAATCTTGAATGGATATTTCGCTAATGTTCAAGATTAGTTTAAAAGTAACTGCACTTCGGCTAATCACGTTTGTGAAAGTTTGATAATTGAATCCTTACCTGTTCACCTTTTTATAACAAACCCGAAGTGACTGGGACGACAACGATGACACTTTTAGTACAAGTAAGAACTTGTAACGCCCCGATTTTTCTGTTAGAGTGAAAATGACCAAAATGCCCCTGAGGTCATTTTCAGCCCGGAATTCGAGGAAAGCCGGTCTTGGCGGCAAGAAGGGCAAACTCAATGTTGGAAGGGGATTAGAAAACTTATGTACCTTCCCGGGATCGAAAATCTCATTTTTCGAGTTTTCAGGTCAAAATGACCAAAACGCCCCTATGGTGTTTTACCCGTTTGCAAGTGCCGGATGAACCCGAAACTTCTCCAGATGGTTTTAAAAGGCGTTTTTATGTATTCTATGACCTCAGGTTTAATTTTTGAAGTCCCAGGCAAAATTAGTGCAAAATTACGGTTTTGCCCCTAGTTTCGTATTTTTACGCTTAATCACGCGATTAAGCAAACCTAAGCAATATTAGGCTCTAATCGAAGGTTAATTAATTTCCTTAATTAATCTAGAGTCAAAATAATTTATTAAAGTTGATTAGAACCAAAAAGTACTTAATTACAACCTAAAATCATATTTTAATTTTATGACACCTAGTCATAGAATCTTGAATAGTGTTTTCTCTTTCCAATTCCTTAAATCATGGAATTGTGTTACACATTGTTTATTCATAAATGAGTTTTAAATTCTTTAATGATGTATGAGCACTCCTAAACTTGTCATAAACTCCCTAAATCACATTCTTAGTTACCTAAACTTAAGCTTAATCATTCCTAACCTTGTACCTAAGCTAATACACATCTAAACCTACCATTAACACACAATTAAATGGTCAAAACATCCTCCCATTCTGCTGCCCCAAGCTGGCCGAAGCCTCACCTCCTCCATATGCATCACATGTTCAATTTTTCAACACTCCAAGGCCATACCTCAAGTCACATACACTATACCTTGTCATAACTTTCAATCAAGCTTGAATTTCCACATGAATAAATAATTAAAACAACCCATTTTCCCCATTTATTTGTGGCTGGAAAAGTTCCAGCCATGTTAAGGTTCTAGAAGCCTAATTTCATAAAAATGTGATAAGGAATTAACTCACATCAAGCCATACTTTGTAGCATAGCTTCCATACTTCAAACCATGCTTGAATGACCTTGTGTAAGAGATATTTTCTCTTCCTTCCTCCCTCAAGAGCTACCCAAAGCCCTCCCCATTCACTCCTCCATGGTTTTGATTTTCTATAAATAGGATGCTTGTGTTAGCCTTGTTACACTTTGAAGCATTTGCAAAGTTTAGAGTTTTAGAGTTATCTTGCTAGTCTTTCCTTTTTCTCTCAAAGTTCCAAGAGTGTTCTTCCTTTCTTTTCATCTTTATCTTCTTCATCTCTTCACCTCATCATCACCTCTCAACCATCAAACACCACCCCCAAAACCTTGAACCATCATCAAACCTCTCAAACACCACACCTCAAACACAACTCCACTTGAAACACATTTTCTTTCTTTTTCTCTCATCAAGGCCGAATCATCATCACCATCCTAGGAGGTGTTGCTCATCTCATTTCCATCTTCAAGTTCAAGCTTTTATCTTCATCAAAAGGTAGGGATTTGTTTTCAAACTTTATTTTGCTCAAGAAAGTGTTTTTCTCTAGTTTTCTCTTGGATTCTTTTTGAACTTTCCTTTGTCTTTCCTTTCCTTTCATTTTCGGCCATGAGGCCTTGATTTGAGCATGATAGCTTGATGATGAGAGTTTCTAGATGACGACATTGTGTTCATCTCAAAGAAACCTCTAAAGCTTGAGTTTTCCTTTTCTTACAACTTCATCTATATGTTATCTAGCTCACATGGTTTTCCAACTTAAGAAAATTAATCTAAGGATTTCTAAAAGCCCAAGCCTACCCTTGTCAACCTTAAAGTTGGCCGGCACGTTCTAGAGATTTGTCTCTAGATAGGGTTTTGGGTACTTAATAAAGAACTTGATGTAGCTTCACTTTCTTTCTCTTTTATATGATTTTCGGTTCTTGTGTTGTGATCTTTGAGATATTGTATGGGGTCATGATCTTGTTAAAGTCTTATATGAGCTCTAGTTAAACATAAAAATGAAACTTGCATCATGTTTACTTTAAGCTTTGCATATCATGTTTATTTCCTTGCTATCACTAAATCCCAAGATAATGAATAAACTTGCATTATCATGTTTATGTTTCAAGCTTTGCATTATCATATTTATATTTCAAGTCCTCACCTAAATATCAAAGATAATAATATATTGCACCACATATTTATTTTATGCTCTCACTTTACTTTCTAGCAATAACTAAAATAAGTGCATGAGCATGTTTATTTTTATGTCATCACTTTAATGATTCTAGAGCTCAAAGACTTGCCCAAGGATATCTCAAACAAAGGTCTAAAACATTTATTTCCTATGGTCCATATTTCGGCCCTATGAGGCCTTAATGTCTTCAAGTATTGAAAACTATGTTTTATAATTTTTCTAAACTTATATGAGTATAAGGAAGGTGTAGAACTAAGTATTATGAATTTAGGACCTCTTGAGATGAAAATAACATAGCCACTGCCCTATTAAGTATTTCCATGAGTTTAGATGATAAAAGTGTTCATAAAAGAGTTTTGAAGGTTTTAATAAGGTTCCAAGAGAAACTAGTATTTTATGTGCTTTAGAAACTATGATTCAATGCCTTTAAATGGAGTTGTTGTTTCGGTTCTGCCTTGCTATGTTTGGCCACTGTATGAGCTGTGTTAATGATGTTAATATGCTTATGTTTGGGTAATAATTATGTTAAGACTCATATGTGAAAGATAGGATAAGTTAGGAACTAGAAAAGAATTAATTTGAGAGTTCTAGATCCCTTAAAGATTTATTTTTCTGGATTCTGTCCAGCAAGGTTTAGATTCAATAATCATGGTTTTAAATTAGTTTATATGTGTAGGAATGACTCATAATTGGTTTAGGACTTAATCTTGAAACCTTAGGAGCAAACCGAACTTAGAAAGGGTCATTATTGTGACTTCTAGGTACCCGTAAAGTTAGTATTTTGATTTCTGCACTCTTGAGGTTTAGAGATGTTCTTGACCATAGGGTGAGGTGAGAAATACTTAGTTATAACCTTGTAGGTTCCCAAGAGACTAGGTGTTGATGATCAATAACTTAGAAAGTGAGATAAAGATCTAAACCGTAATTTCTAGAACTCCGTAATCACTTAAACATAAAGCTGTCCAAATTCCGCTTAGTGCTATTTGGATTAGTTCTTAAGCATGAGATTTGTATAACTCATAAATTGTCAAACTATAGGTGTATAAAGAAGTTAAGAATAATTAATTTGCAAGTTTAAAACTCATAATAATCGAAGTTTAAAGCACTATGAGATATAACATAACATGTCTATGAGCTTATGGGGATGATTGTCAGATATGACTATGTGATGATGTTTGTGTGAAAGTTTTATGTGACGAATGTTATGAGAAAGTTTCATGTGATGATATATATGTTATGAAAAAGCTATATGAGAATGCATGATAAAAATGAATATGATAAATGATGAGGTAATTGTGATTTAATACTTATGAGAATATAAATGTGACACAACACTGAGACGCGCTTCTCCTGGGTGACACCGGTTCGGCCGAGCACCCCCAGGAGGAGACAAATCCGTGAGGGTATGTGTAGATGCAGCCTGCCAAAGCGGACAAATTGCGAGGCCCACGTGGCTAGCAAAGCGTTTCAAAGAGGAAATGATCCTAGAAAGGAGATCCTTAATTTGCCCCTTAGCCCGTACTTTAAGTCGGGATTATGTTACGCTTATCATAGGATAAGTAAGAGCTAGTGACGACTAGTTAAGGTATGAGCTCATAACCTAGAGAAGTTTTAGGGCGGCCCCATGAGATGAAAGTTAAAGTTGACAATGTCACATAAACTTTACTTATGTCAATGTTATAATGTTTCCTAGTTATTCTATTGTTTGGTTTACCTTATGATGCATTCATATCATTAGTATATTTCTGCTTAAGTTATAAAGACGCATTATAAAATATGATGGACCTTGGATAAAATACCTCTTTGGGAAACCCACTTAAAAGGAACTTATATGCATGCACACCTTTTAGAAATAAACCCAAGGTTCCTGAGGATGTGACGATGACACCTAGGTAGGGATAACCCTACTGAGAATTCTTTTAGAAAGATTCTCATTCCCTCACTCTTTTCTTCCGTCATATCTTCAGATGGCGACGTTTGTACTCTTCATCGACACCCCGGTATGGGAGTTGCACCATGACCCGGCACTCGGGTCATACCATTTTGAGGGTCGCTGCACTGTCAGAGTATTCATGTTCATGGGACGACCCTTCACAAGACTTCGTCCCGAGCTACCGCTTCACCCCGACCGCTTCCCACCGTCATAATGGGATTTTTGAGCGAGCGAGGCCACGCGATGAGCAGATCCTCCGCATGGAGCCCGAGACGCCACCGCACGCGAGTACCCCGAGTATGTACCGCTGGCCCCCAAAGACTGGAGACGGACCCATCCGAGGACCCGCCATCCCACATGTACAGCTGAGCTCGGTCCCGCTCCTCCACCGATGAGGGCTGGGAGTGAGGAGACGGTGGTCCAGCCGAGGTTGGCTCGACGGCCATCTATGCGCCCTCGCCGCGGTGGACATGCCCCGATGATGCGCCGACCACTCCCGCCGAGATTCGCCAAGGATCGACTGACCCCACAAAGATTCTAACCAAACAGGAGTAGTCATAGGAGGGGAAGTAGCTAGTGCACACACACGCCACTTAGCAGAGGTCAAACCTTCTTTTGTATATGAGATTGTCTCCTTTAGGTGCACATAGGTATGGGGCTAGTTTCTTTTGTATTTGCTTTTTATGATTTCCTTGTATTGCATTTCAGTTGTATTTTGCTTCATGATGTATCAAATAGTCCTGCCTCTTTGGGTAGGCACGTTATATATATATATATCTATGTTTCAGTTGATGTTTCCATGACATGATGTGTTTCTTATGCTTTGCTTATATGTTTCGCTATGTTGCCCCTTAAAGTTTCGCGCGTGGCTCTCACTTTGATTTTAAAAAGAAAAATTTTACCCGTATTTCCGCTAAGTATTTTCCAAAGGATGAGACCAAGAGGTAATATTCTAAAAATTAACCTAAGGACATACTAGTAGTCTTGGGTTAAGATTTAGGGTGTTACAGAACTCCTACTGAGAAATCATGTATTTCTGACTCCTATGTTTATTTTCCGTTGTCGTTACCAGAGACAGACGTGTCCACCTAAAGCAACGGTCAGAGTCGAGGAAGGAGGTAGCGCGTGAAGATTTTAAACCTTTCAAGTAGGAGCATTCCAAGCTTTAGTTACATTATAGTTTGAGAGAAACAATTAGTAATAGTAGAACTTATATTGTTATTTGTAATAACTTATCAGTATGATATATGCCCTGTTATTATATTCCAGTTTATGTAATAATAGTTCTACACTTAGTCTCTTATTCCGCTTATTTAATTAAGTGCGCAATGTAACTTGATTATTATCTATAAAAGCGCTATGTATTTCACTTCTTGTTATAGGCTTAAGTTTTCAAAAAATTAATTTATTTAAAGAAAAAAAAACTTCCACTATTTTTCTAAGTTAATTTCAAAAGAAAATAAATGCAAGGCATAAGTGACAACTAATAGAATCCAAATGTGAACTTAAGCATAGTGGAGTTCTATTAGGGTGTTACACTAAGCATGCTTTCTAAAGTGTCCAAGTTCTGAAGTCTACTTTCTAAAGGTCTAGCTTTTATATGTTTGCTTTCAAAAGTTTCCTTGAGACTTAAATTCTCACTAATTTCTTCTAGTTCTTCGAGATAATTTGCAAAGTCCTTCTTAAATGCTTTTTATCAATGATCTTGGGATATATAAAGATCTTAAGCATCCTGCTCTTGATTTTCCCTCTGAACTAGGAAAGTTGTCTGAGATAGTCACAGTCTTTTATGCTTGGAGGAACCTTAATTAGTGGAAAAGTTCAGGTATACCTGCAATAAAAAAATTTGGTTTTGGTACTCAACTTTCTCGAGTCCACCTTGGTTAGTTGATTAGGGAGAGTCCTATCCTATCTAACAAAATTCTTCTTCAAAAATCATTTGTTAGATAGGTGTTCCTTCTTGTGATAGAAAGTGAAAGAAATTATAATAATAACTTTTAGATATGGCTGCATTTCTTTTTCTCCCCTATTTCCTCTTCATTTCTCAAACTTCTTTTCTAAAAAAATGGCTTCTGATCTACAAGCATAAATGATGTGTCATTTGATGTGTAGGATGTAACACCCTAATTTTTAACCCAACTTTCTAGAACACATTAGGTTAAACATTAGGCTATTACTTCATAGTCTCATCCTTTTCTTAAAATACTAAAGGAAAATTACGAGTAAATTTTTTTTTTTTTTAAAACACACAACAAAGTGAGAGCCACGTTCTTAGTCTAATCGAATAATAGGAATATAAAGCACGCTTAACACTCATAGAGAAACACAGAAATGGAAACATATAACAGCTGAGCATAAATCATCACAACAAGAGAAACGTTTCATTAATAACATAACTTAGAATACATAAGTAGTCATACCCTCATTGGGACGGGCAGAGCTTGTAATACAGCAGAAAGGAAGTACAATAGAAACAGAGAAACGTAAAGTAACATAAAGTAAACCATCACTACCCGAGTGCACTTATAGTGAATAACCTCAAAACAAAAGCAGGTTTATCCAGTCTACATGTGAGTGTGTGCACTAAGCCTCCCCTAAAACATCTGCTACTAGAACCCGGGGAAATGGAGTGTAACTGATCCAAGAACGCAAGGCGGCAAGAGTGGGCATACGTGTAGACTGAGCGTGAGCTCCTCGTTAGGGGCGCCTCTCGGACGGATGTGTCAATGAAGACCACGAATGTCGCCATCAGTCTCTAAAGATGTGACGGAAGCGAGAAAAAGAAGAGAAAGAGTGAGAATCTTACTAAAGAATCTCAGTAGGAATCTCCTATTCTAGGGTTACATCGTTCACATCCTCAGGAACCTTGGGTTTATTTATAAAAGGTGTTCATGCATATGAGATTCATTATTAGGGTTTATGAAACTATTTATCCAAGGTCCATTTCTTTTAATATGCATCTTGATGTCATAAATGCAACATGTTTAAGCATGAATGTATGGCAATACTTGAGCACATAAATCAACAAATCACAACAATCTAGATTCATGCAAGTGGCATAAGGGCATATTACAACTCTTACTTTTCTCATACTTATGTGACTTAAAAGCATCATATCTCTTTTGTTCTTTTTCTCAAAAACCACCCTCTTAAAACATATCCACCTATTTCCAACCGATACACCGCCCCGGCGATTTTTATCATAACCTCCTATCTCCGTCTCACCTAATCGCCTAGGAATGAGCTCAATCCTAACTAGTCGTCACTAGATTTAATATGGGGTAAAATGAGGGGGTAACATAAACATATTTCATTCTTTGAAACGTTCTACTGGCCTCGAGTGCACAGCGAATTGTCCGCTTTGGTAAGGCTGCATCTGCACATACCCTCACGGATTTGCCTCCTCCTCACCGTAGCAGGAGAAGTACGTCTCAATGCTTGTCACATAAAAATATCCTGGGGGTGCTCGGCCGAACCAGTGTCACCCAGGGTTTTCAACTCATATGGTACTTTAAAACATTTTTCAACTCTTTTAGGTTTGATAGAAATTCGACAGCATAACGGCTGTTAAACTGAATTTCCTTCAAACCAAAATTTATGCCACAAGCTAATCACACAACTTAACATCTCAATAATCATTTCCTCACGTATCATCAATAAAACATTTTAGGGTTCATGCATCATCAAGCATATTCTTCTAATACATCATTCTCACATAGATAAACATCATAACATATATTTCAAACTCATCATTCTTACATAGATTATAACATATATTCCAAACTCATCATAGCATATATTTTAAACACATCATACTCACATAGATAAAGCTCATGTATCATATATCATACTTGCATAAAATTAAGCATCATAAAAACTCAAGACTTCTTAATATCTTATGCATCGACCCTTAAGGTCCTTAACTCACAATCTAAGTTATAAATCATCAAAACCTAGTCTCTTGGGAACCTATGAGGTTATAACTAAGTATTTCTCACCTCACACTATGGTCAAGAACATCTCTAGACCTCAAGGGTGCAGAATTTACAATCCCAACTTTACGGGTACCTAGGAGTCACAACAATGACTCTTTCTAAGTCCAGTTTGTTCCTAAAGCATCAAGATTAAGCCCTAAACCAATTATGAGTCATTCCTACACATTTAAACTAATTTAGAACCATGATTATCATTTCTAAACCTTGCTGGACAGAATCCAGAAAATTCCATCATTAAGGGATCTAAAACTCTCAAATTAATTCTTTTCTAGTTCCTAACTTATCCTATCTTTCACATATGAGTCTTAACATTATTTTTACTCAAACATAAGCATCTTATCATTATTAACACAGCTCATACAGTGGCCAAACATAGCAAGGCAGAACCGAAACAAACATCTCCATAAAAGACATGAAACACAATTTCTAAAGCACATACAATACTAGTTTCTCTTGGAACCTTTTTCAACTTTCAAAACTCATTTATGGACACTTTTATCACCTAAAATCATAAAAATACTTAAGAGGGTAATAGCTAAATCATTTTTATCTCAAGAGGTCCTAAATTCATAAAACTTAGTTCTGCATATTTCTTATACTTACATAAGCTTAGAAAAATTATAAAACATAGTTTTCAATACTTGGAAACACCAAAGCCTCTTAGGGCCGAAATAGGGACCAAAAGCAATAAATATTTTTAGACCTTTGTTGAGACAACAATGGGCAAGTCTTTGAGCTCTAGGTTCATTAAAGTGATGACATAAAAATAAACATGCTCATGCACTTGTTTTAGTTTTTGCTAGAAAGTAAAGTGAGAGCATAAAATAAATATGTGATGCATTATATTATTATCTTTGATATTTAGGTGAGAACTTGAAACATAAACATGATAATGCATAGTTTGAAATATAAACATGATAATGCAAGCTCCTTTATTACCTTGGTACTTAGTGATAACAAAGAAAGTAAACATGATGTGCAAAGCATAAAATAAATATGGTATGCATTATATTATTATCTTTGATATTTAGGTGAGAACTTGAAATATAAACATGATAATGCAAGTTCCTTTATTACCTTGGTACTTAGTGATAGCAAAGAAAGTAAACATGATGTGCAAAGCATAAAATAAACATGATGCAAGGTTCATTTTAAGGTGATCTAAAGCTCATCCAAGACTTTAACAACATAATAACCCAACACATATCTCATTACAAAGAGAGCTTTAGAGTTCTTGAACCAAGTTCTCAAAGGAATTATGAGGTTCTTGAACATCATCATCAAGCTCAAAGAAAGCAAAACTTTTGAACAAATAAAACTTCAAAGATCAAAAAGGAAAATGGTAACCGAAATGTTAAAGAAAGGAACAAAGAAACCGAAATCATAATAGCAAGAAAAGTAAAGGTATTCTTGAGTAAAAATCATTTTTGAGTTAGAAAATAAAGTTGGAACTCAAAGAAAATAAAACCTCAAGCTCTAGAGTTTCCTTTGAGATGAACACATAGTCATTATCTAGGAGTCCTCATCATTGAGCTATCATGTACTCATCAAGGCCAAGAGGCCGAAAATACAAGAAAGGGAAACCAAAGAAAGTTTCAAAAAGAAAACCCAAGAGAAAGCTAGAAAGAACTCATTTTCAAGAAGACAAAGTTTAGAAAACACTCCTACCTAGAGTGAAGACAAAAAGCTTGGACTTGAAGATGAAAATGATACGAGCAACACCTCCTAGGATGGTGATGATGATTCGGCCTTGATGAAAGAAAAAGGAAGGAAATGTGTTCTTGGTGAGCTTGTGTTTGAGAATGGAAGTTTAGGTGTTTGTATGATGATCCAAGGTGGTGGGGTGGTGTTTCAAGTTTGTGTGATGATGTTTCAAAAGGAAAAAGAAGAAGATGAAGAAGAAGAATGCTCTTGAGATTTGAGAGAAAAAGGAAGAACTTAGAGAAAAACTAAAAACTAAACTTAGCAAATGAACAAAGTGTAGCAAAGGTTCATCTAGGCATGGTATTTATAGAGAAGAATAAGAGTGAATGAGTGGAGGAGAATGAATCCTCATGGAACATGAGGTGAGGCATGTGTGGAGGAGAATGAATCCTCATGGAACATGAGGTGAATGAATCCTCATGGAACATGAGGTGAGGCATGCGTGGAGGAGAATGAATCCTCATGGAACATGAGGTGAGAGAATTGCACTTTGATGACATGGCTTCAACCATAGTCTTTGGAGTGTGAAATAAAATTAAATTGTGATAAAATGGATGATGAATTTCGTGCAGGTCTGATGCAGCAAGGGAGGAGGGAGTTTTGGTCATGTAATAGTGTGTTAGTGATGTGTTTAGGGGTGTATTAGCTTAGGTGTAAGGTTAGGAGTCATTAAGCATAAGTTTAGGTGACTAATAATGTGATTAGGAACCTTTATGACATGATTAAGGAGTACTCATACATATTTAGGAGATTTTAAATTCATTTTATGAATAAAACAATGTAGACAAAATTCCATAATTTAAGGAATTGGAGAGAAAACACTATTCAAGATTCCATGACTAGAAATCTTGAATTTAAAATAAGATTTTAAGTTGTAATTAAGCACTTTTAGGTTCTAATCAACTTTAATAAATTATTTTGACTCAAGATTAATTATGGAAATTAATTAATCTTCAATTAGAGCTTAATATTGCTTAGGTTTGCTTAATCACGCGATTAAGCGTAAAAACACGAAACTAGGGGTAAAATCGTAATTTTGCACTAATTTTGCCCGGGACCTCCATAATTAAAACTGAGGTCGTAGAATACATAAAAATGCCTTTTAAAACCATCTAGAGAAGTTTCGGGTTCATCCGGCACTTGCAAATAGGTAAAACACCGCAGGGGCGTTTTGGTCATTTTGACCCGAAAACTCGAAAAACGAGATTTTCGATTCCGGAAAGGTACACAGGTCATCTAATCCCCTTCCAACATTGAGTTTGCCCTTCGAGTACTGCCAGATCGGCTTTCCTCGAATTCTGGGCCGAAAATGACCTCAGGGGCATTTCGGTCATTTTCACTCTAGTAGAAAATCGGGGCGTTACATAGGACTGATTCAGGATCTTCTAGGGTTGATGCCACACAAAATTAGGACTCCTTGGGCGTAGATAAGAGCCAAAATTCAGACCTGGATAGGTAGATTAGGTGCACAAAACGGGGTTGGTTAGGATGGTTTATTTAGTTTGAATAGGTTCCTTATTTGATGAGTTTGATGAAGGAAACAATCCAAATTGGCATGGGAAGGTTTTGTTAGAGTTATTAATGGAAAATATTGGGTTGTTTTTGGTGCTGGAAAGGGAGTGACCAACAACAGATTTTGGGGTTGAAGAAGATGGATATTTCAATGGAAAAGGGAAAATAAATGGAAGATAGTGATCGTGGTCATAGGCACCACTTCCAAGGATGGAAGATAAGCCTTCAATGGACGCCACTAGAGTGCTAAGCAGCCCTTGATAAGCCCTCAAATGGTTCAGCCAAGAACCTAGGAGAATTCACTTTCTGACAAAGCAATTGAGCAAAATTTCCAATTTGATCATTCCTCCAAAAGGGTGGATACAAAATTTCCAATTTCCAATTTGATCAGAATAAATGCACCATTACTAACATGTGAAACCTCCCTATAGTGCTAATGAAAGGGCAAAGAGAAATCTAATTGGAGTTAGCTAGAATATGCAAAATAAAAGCCAAACTCCTTATGAGCTAAATGAAACAAAAGCATTCAGCCACCAAGGCTTCCTAAAATTCGTGCTCCACTCATATGGGCCATCCAGCCCACTTAAAAACCTAGTAAAAATTGAAGAAAAACAACCGAAAACCAAGCTAAATTTGTATGCCCATATGGCAGCCCAAATATACTTATTTCAAACATTATTTAGTAACAAAAAAGGCTTAAAAAGATGGTGGTGGTCCATATAGCATCAAGGGTCTTCAAGTGGGGTTATGCAATGCACCATTTTGGGCTTCAAGTCTTCCAAATTAGAGGCAGCCTTAAGAATTATTGCTACAACCTGTTACAATGCCTTTTTTTACTTCCTAGCCCTTGCTCTTGTCATAGGTCCCCCAAGTCCTCCAAGTGCCTTGTTGTCCTTGCCACTAGCCATGTCTTCATCATCCCCTCCCTCTTAAAGAGGATTTGACCTCAAATCTAAGGCCTCATCACCTGCATAAAAAAGAGACAAATCAACAACATTAAAATTGGCACGAATATTATACTTACCAGGAAAACCAATTTTGTAGGCATTGTCATTGATCCTCTCCAACACTTAAAAAGGATTGTCCCATCTAGGTTGAAGTTTGGACTTCCTTTGTTAAGGGAACCTCTCTTCCCTCATGTGCACCCAAACCCAATCTCCGGTTCAAATACAACTTTCTTTCTTCCCTTGTTAGCTTGCTTGGCATAACTCTCAATTTGAGCTTTCACACACTCATGCAGCTTTTTCACATAGTCAGGCTTAGCTTGTGCATCCTTATGCTTAAAAACAGTAATATTAGGCATAGGCAATAAAATCAAGTGGTGTCATAGGATTAAATCCATACACAATTTCAAATGGTGAACAACTAGTTGTGCTATGGACAACCCTATTATAAGCAAATTTGACATGAGGCCAATATTCTTCCCAATACGTAAGATTTTTCTTTAAAACAATCCTAAGCAAAGTGCCTAAAGACCTATTCACTACCTCAGTTTGCCCATCAATTTGTGGGTGACTAGTAGAGAAAAGTAATTTAGAACCAAGCTCATCCCACAATGTTCTCTAAAAGTGACTTAGGAACATAGTGTCCCAATCACTTACAATGCTCCTAAGCAGCCCATGGAGTCTCACTAATTCCTTAAAAAATAAGTCAGCTACATGGCAAGTATCATCAACCTTTTTGCAAGGTATAAAATGTGGCATTTTTGAAAACCTGTCCACGACCACAAAAACATAATCCTTGCCATTCTTTGTTCTAGGCAGCCCCAAAACAAAGTCCACAGATATATCAATCCAAGGAATATCAGGAATAGGCAGAAGAGTATATAAACTATGTGGCATCACTTTTGATTTTGCCTTTTTACAATGCAATGCTCATAATATTTATGCACATCATGTTTCATATGGGGCCAATAAAAATGTTCATCCAATATGTCTAAAGTTTTATGCACCCCAAAATGTCCCATTAATCCTACCTCATGCGCCTCTTTCACAAGCAAATTTCTTATGGAACACTAGGCACATGTAGTCTTTTTTCTTTAAACAAACATCCATTATACCTATAGTAATCATTTTGAGACACATTTTCACAAGCAGCATATATCTTAGACAATTCAGCATCATGCAAATACAATTCTCTCAAAGTCTCAAGTCCAAAAATTTTAGTTTCAAGAGTAGAAAGTAATGCATGCCTCCTAGACAATGGCATATGGAAATTTTCTAAAAACTCAACCCATTTGGCATGCCTTTTATTCAGCTTACCTTGTCATTTCAAGTATTTTTGGGACTCATGATCACTATGAATATTCTTTGGGGAACAAATAATGCTGCCAAGTTTTCAAAGTGGGATAGTTTAATACAACCCCATTTGACTTCTCACTAAAATAAGCAATCAGATGGCCTTCTTGCATCAAAATAGCCCTAAATCCCACATCTGATGCATCATATTCAAGTTTAAAAGATTTAGCAAAATTGGGCAAATCAAGAATGGGTGCATTAGTTAGCCTATGCTTAAGGGCAGCAAAGGCTTGCTCTTGTTTCTCTTCCCATTTGAAACCCACATGCTTTTTAACTATATCATTAAGAGGTGCAGCCAAGGTGCTAAAGTCCCTAACAAACCTCCTATAAAAACTAGCTAAGCCATGAAACCTTCTCACTTCTCTCACATTCTTAGGCATAGGCCATTCTTGAATGGCCTTAACCTTTTCCTCATCAACTTGCACTCCTTTTGCACTCACAACAAAGCCTAAGAACACTACATGATCAGTGCAAAAAGTGCATTTCTCAATATTAGCATACAATTTTTCCTTTCTAAGCACATGCATGATGTGAACCAAGGAGGGTTTACAAACTTGCAAGACAAAGCCAAGGAGGAAGAGGCATTGAAGGGAATTGGAGGACCCATGACAAGGTCCAAGATTAAGAGACTGAAGCAAGCTTTGGGGAGATTAATAATATAGCTCAAGGAAAAGGAGGATCAATGCCCAATAGAGGCAGCAATTAAATGGATCACATTCCTTCAACTTGAAAGTGAAATTGAGCCAACATGAAGACATTCATGGGCTACAAGAGACCTATTTAATGGGTTAAGAACATTGGGCCTTAGTGGAAAATAAATAAGTCCAGTTTTATTATTTTTCTTTGTATTTTCGTATATATATTTTTGAGTGATTTCTTCTGAAGTGAGTTTTTATGTCTTTTGAGAGTTACTAAGTTATTATTAGGATTAGTGGACTCTTATGGCTGCACTAGTGGAAAAATAAATGTAATATGCATGAATGCATGTTGGTGGTGCAGAATTCATACTTAGTGGAGTCTTAGTGGGGAGTGTAGTGAAGGTTTAATGTTTCAGCCTCCACTAAGCCTATAAATAGGAGAACTCTTGTATTGCAAATACAAGTTGAATTTGAATAAAATATGAGTTTTCTCTATCATGAGAGCTTCCCTTGAGTTCTTGGGCAAAGAACTAAATCTGATCTTATCAAGGCAACCTATGCCATTCAAACCTTCTTGACTTACTGTAACACCCTAATAGAACCCCACTGTGCTTAAGTTCACATTTGGATTCTATTAGTTGTCACTTATGCCTTGTATTAATTTTCTTTTGAAATTAACTTAGAAAAATAATGGAATTTTTTTTTTCTTTAAATAAATTAATTTTTTTGAAAACTTAAGCCTGTAACGAGAAGTGAAATACATAGCGCTTTTATAGATAATAATCAAATTACATTGCGCACTTAATTAAATAAGCGGAATAAAAGACTAAGTGTAGAATAATTATCACATAAACTGGAATATAATCACTTAATACATAAGTCACAACAGGGCATATATCATACTGATAAGTTATTACAAATAACAATATAAGTTCTACTATTACTAATTGTTTCTCACAAACTATAATGTAACTAAAGCTCGGAATGCTCCTACTTGAACGGTTTGAAATCTTCACGTGCTACCTCCTTCCTCAGCTACGGCCTCGTTGCTTTAGGTGGACACGTCTGTCTCTGGTAACGACAACGGAAAATAAACATAGGAGTGAGAAATACATGATTTCTCAGTATGAGTTCCTACTTGTACTAAAAGTGTCATCATTGTCGTCCCAGTCACTTGGGTTTATTATAAAAAGGTGAGCAGTAAGGATTCAATTATCAAACTTTCACAAACGTGATTAGCGAAGTGCAGTTACTTTTAAACTAATCTTGAACATTAGCGTAAATATTCATTCAAGATTTCATCAAGCATACATATAAGCATATCATGTAAAACCACTAATAAGCAGTAATCATTTAGGAGCTGCATGCATTTCATGATTACTCATCCTCAACATTCACTTGTTTAGTGATCATCATCTTTCATTTATTTCATCAACATATTTCTTAATTATTCACGGGATGAATGCATCAATGCCTTAGACCACCCTAAAAGGGTAATGAGCTCATACCATGGCCGTCGCCATAACCTTTTTGGTTTTCATTCCGTTGCTGTGATCTCAACGGTTTAGGGGGTTAAGCCGTGAGTTTAGCTCAAGTCCACTTTTCCAGACTTTCATTGCTACTTTTTCAAACTTTACTTTTATTATTTCTTTTGGAAAATGAATGTATGCATATTATCATGTAATCACAATAAACCTTGGGCAATCAATCATTCATCCTCATCTTTTCATAATTCATCACCATACATTCACATTACTATAAATCACTTCATAAAACATGGACAATATCATGTAAATCTCATAGTAAACACTTTCATAGATAATTCATATTAACTAACCAAAGTTATCAAGTTGAGTTCCTAGTGTTCGTAAGAGGTAATGGATGTCTTAGTATTATCTTTTTCTCTTAGTGTTCTTTGTACTCTTAGCATTCCATTAATACATTAATGCACTTCAAAATATTATTATAGGTTCCTTATATATTTTTATTATGACTTTCATATAACTCTTGAAGATTATTATTCTACTTAAATTCTTAAAATTCTCTCTTTACAAGACTTGATTCTTTTATTTATAGTTTTGACATCTTTTAGAAGAAAGTTTATAATTCTCTGTATACTTGTTAGTAAAGGTAGTTCCAAATTCCTAACTCATCAAATTTTAGCATTTACATCTTTGGAATAGTGTAAATCAACTGTAAACCATGCATAGGAGGGTTCCCAGGAAAGAGAGGTGGGTCACAATGGACATGCTTAAATACCAAGTCTTTCCTTAGCTTAACCTTTCCAAACTGCACTTTCACAGTACACTATCCCGAAATTTATTTCTCATTCTGTATTTACGTGGTACAAAGCTTTATACATAACATACATGGGTGTATTCCTATATGTGTTAGCTCTCCAACAAAGTTGAAATCAGTCCATTTACATTTTTCTAGAGTGAGTTACATCTATTTTACTACTACAAGGTCAGATTTAAAGTTTCAGTCTTAGGCTCTACTTTAAAAATTTATATCTTGAGCTAGAAAATTCCGTTTTAGGTGATTCTTTTTGGAGAGTGTTCTATAATGAGTCTAGTTTATAGTAAAATTATTTTAATTTCGAGATACTTAATATTTTATGAACAGTAGCTTTCAAAGTACCTGCTGCCAGAAACAACTAGAATTTCCAGCACCTACCATTTTCATGTCTTAAGTTACCTTTATTAAATCAGGTTTCACATACAATCTTTTCAAGTTATATTTGAGTTTGATAACATCATAAAGGTACTCATAACAAAATAGAACATGTCATATTTCTAAAAATATATTTTTCAAATAATCATTTAAAACTTTTGACAATAACTCAAACTTGAGGCATTCTATCAAGGTTAGAAGCCAACAATGCTTGAACAATTAAAGATGAAGCTCCTACCTCTTGTGTAGGGTCTAAAGGGTCCTTCTCTTCTTCCTTAAGCTTCGAACAAGAGTCTTTGGAGTGGATGACCCTCCTTGAATCTTGGCTCTAGAACTTGAATGCTTAAGAAAATATTTCTCACTAGAGTTAAAGATTGTAACTCTTGTGAGGGCTAGTGAAAGTTTGGACTTAGGATTGAAGTGTTTGGATGAAGTTTAGAGGATCAAGAGAAGTTTTTGAAGAACATAAGAAGAATGATAGAATAAAAAGAAAGAACAGTTAGGGAGTTTCTGAATTGAAGAGAGTTTGAGGAGTATTTATAGTGGAAAGATTAGAGAAAAAACAGAAGATGGAAAGCACTTGGAGCATGATTTATGGAAACATGTTGGCTGAATTTTGGGATGAAAATGCTCCTTGTTTTGTGCAAACACGTTTCCATGTTTTGTGCAAACACGTTTCCATGTTTTGTGCAAACACGTTTC
The DNA here is from genome assembly GCA_031216105.1 of Dalbergia cultrata. Lineage (NCBI taxonomy): Eukaryota > Viridiplantae > Streptophyta > Magnoliopsida > Fabales > Fabaceae > Dalbergia > Dalbergia cultrata. The sequence goes on along the minus strand of CM062346.1, from coordinate 40,027,181 downwards.
CATGTTTTATGCAAACATGTTGGATGAAAATGCTCCATGTTTTATGCAAACATGTTTCCATGTTTTATGCAAACATGTTTCCATGTTTTGTGCAAACACGTTTCCATGTTTTGTGCAAAGATGTTAGTGGATATTCTTGTAATTCCATTCATAGAGTAAGGGTATCTTTGTCATTTAATAAGGCAAGGGTAGTTTGGTAATTTCCTTTACATAGTAAGGGCATTTTCATAATTTCCACTAAGTGATGGCATTTTCGTAATTCTTTGCATTTTTCTCTAGACATACTTAAGTAGTCTATTTGTTGTGTTTCATAACATTTGTCCAGATTCTCTTGGTTTTGCTATCGATAATTAAGATTCTTAGTTATAAATTTGGGGATGTTATACTTATCACTCACCTTCTCAACTTTTCTTGAGTGTGGCATCAATATCCTTCTCTAAAATTGAATTTCAAGGCGATTTGTTTCCTAGTTTAGTATCAATGCATGATAGCTCTCAAATGTTCAATATGCAAGTCAAAACTAGTGCTATAAATCAAAATGTCATCAAAGTAAATAACAACAAACATGCTAATAAAATCTCTTAAGACCTGGTTCATTAATCTCATAAAAGTGCTAGGGGCATTAGTTAGCCCAAAAGGCATAACTAGCCACTCATACAAACCATACTTAGTTTTAAAGGTAGTTTTCCTTTCATCCCTTTCCCTTATCCTAATATGATAATACCCACTTTTTAAATCAATTTTAGACAAATAATAGGCACCATACAGTTCATCAAGAAGGTCATCTAACCTGGGAATATGGTGTCGGTACTTGACTGTGATGTTGTTGATTACTCTGCAGTCACTGCACATCCTCTAAGTCTCATCCTTTTTAGGCACCAAAATCATTGGAACAGACTCAAGCTTCCTTGCACCCAACCTTTTGTCATCAATTCCTAAACTTGTTTTTGTATTTCTTTGGTCTCAAAAGGATTGCTCCTAAAAGCGGGCCGATTGGGTAAAGATGCACCAATCAGTTTTTTGAGAGTTACTAAGTTATTATTAGGATTAGTGGACTCTTATGACTACACTAGTGAAAAAAAAAAATGTAACATGCATGAATGCATGATGGTGGTGAATAATTCACACTTAGTGGAGTCTTAGTGGGGAGTGTAGAGAAGGTTTAATGTTTTAGCCTCCACTAAGCCTATATAAATAGGAGAACTCTTGTATTGCAAATACAAGTTGAATTTGAATGAAATATGAGGTTTCATTATTGTAAGAGCTTACCTTGAGTTCTTGGGCAAAGAACTAAATTTGACCTTAACAAGGCAATTTGTGGCAATCAAACCATCTTGACTTATCAGTCAACTTTTCTTGAGTGTGGCGTCAATATCTTTCTCTAAAACTGAATTTCAAGGCAATCTGTTTCCTAGTTTCGTATCATTTGGTATCTAGAGCTTTGGCTCCTTGATTTTCAGGTTTGTGCTTTTCTTTATCAATTCCAAAAAAAAAAAAAAGTAAATTTCTGGGCAGATTAAAAAAATATATTTTGGGCAAATTCAAAAAAACAATTGCTGGGCAGATTAAAAAAAAAAGATTGGTGAATTTAAAGGACTCAGTATTCTTTCTTTGTGAAATCTGAGTTCAAAGATATTCCTTTCATTGCTCTTGATCTTTGTTGAATTTCTTGTTTCTTACCATTTATGTCTCTTGTTCTATTGATAATTTCTTGTTGGTTTCTTGCTCACTTGATTGTCTACTTGTTGTCTAGAGAAAATCATTGATAAGGTTCTTTTCTTAAGAGCTTATAAAGGAAGTTGAGTGGTAAATGGCAAAAGTGAACATTACACAAGCCTTTTTAGTGCAAAACAAGAGTGGATAAAATTTAAGAGTGCAAACACATGAGTAGAGTGGTGAGGTCCTTCTAACATTTCAATTGTAATTTTCCTTGTCATCTTTTTGTTGCAAGCATGAGTGGGGAAAAATCACCTAATTCCCCAAGGCAAGGTCTTAATAGGCTTCAAATAAAGGCACTTACTCAAACACTTTGAGAGAATGCTTCAAAGACAGCTTGAAGTTTACATGAAAAGATGGACTGACTTGAAGAAGGAGGAGTTTCCAACCATGGGGGCAATTCTAATAATAAAGAATCTCATCAAGAAAGTGACCCATTCTATGGTTCCCCAAGACAAAGAAGGAGGCATGAAGGGGGAGGAAGACATGACAGAGGAGGTAGAGATCATAGACATGATGATGATCTAAGAGGTGTGAAAGTCAAGGTACCTTCCTTCCAAAGGATCAATGATCTTGAAACATACCTTGAGTAGGAGATGAAAATAGAGCAAATCTTCTCATGCCACAATTATAATGATGCAAAAAAAGTGAAGGTGGCTGCCCTTGAGTTCACTGATTATGCCTTAATTTGGTGGGATCAAGTGCAAAAACAAAGAAGAAGACATGGACAGCATCCTATCAACACTTAGGATGAAATGAAGACTCTGATGAGAAAAAGATTTGTGCCTTCCCACTACCATAGGGAATTCCACAACAAATTGCAAAGACTCACCCAAGGAAGTACGAATGTGGATGAGTATTACAAGGAGATGGAGGTGGCTTTGATTAGGGCCAATATTGTGAAGGATAGGGAAGCAACCATGGCTCGGTTTCTCCGTGGACTAAACTGTGATATTGGAGACATTGTGGAGTTACAACATTATGTGGAGATTGAAAACTTAGTTCATCAAGCAATTAAAGAGAAAGGGTACTATGTAGAAATCATCTTCTTCAAAGTACTCTGTAAGTCGGAAGGACAAGCCAAAGAAGGAAGGAGCCAACACTAAGAAGCCTTTTCCTACAACTTCGTCTTCTACTTCTAAGAGTAAGGATATCAAGTGCTTTAGGTCTTTGGGAAAACAACATTTTGCATCAAAATGCCCAAATAAGAAGACTATGGTGGTGAGGGAAAATATGGATATCGTTAGTGAAGAAATTTCTTCTCATTCCTCTTCTTCAAGTGATGAGGAAAATGATGGTGCAACCTATGCACAAGATGGAGATCTCTTGGTGGTTAGGAGGTTATTGGGAAGTCAAGCCAAGGAGCATGAGAAAGACGAAAGAGAAAATGTTTTTCATACCCGCTGCCTTATTCAAGGAAAAACATGCTCTCTGATCATTGATGGTGGGAGTTGCACCAATGTGGCAAGCACTAGGTTGGTCACCAAACTTAACCTAAAGACTACACCACATTCAAGATCATATATGGCTAAGTAATAGTGATGAATTGGTGGTGAATCAACAGGTGTTGATTAATTTCTCTATTGGCAAATATGAAGATCAATTTCTACGTGATATTGTACCAATGGAGGCAAGCCACATTCTTCTTGGAAGGCCTTGGCAGTTTGATAGGTGAGTTCACCATGATGGGTTCTCCAACAAGTTCTCTTTTGTTCACAATTCCCACAAAGTCACACTTGTACCATTGTCACCTAGGGAGGTTTGTGAGGATCAAATAAAAATGAGAGAGAAAAGAGAAAAAGAATAGCAAGAACTTGAAAAAGAAAAAGACTATGTGAAAAAGAAAACACTTGATTTTGAGGACAAAACTCAAAAGAAAGGGGGGGAGAAAAGAAAAAAGAGAATGAGGAAAAAGAAAGAGAGAAAAATAGAAAATTTGTTTACAAGAGGAAGTGAGGTGAAGAGAGCTTATTTGGCAAGGCAGGCTATATTTCTTCTTTTATGCAAGGATACTTACTCGGAATCTAATGCTAACTCCTTGCCTAGTCATGTTGTTGCTATTTTGTAGGACTTTGAGGATGTGTTTCCCAAGGAAGTGCCTCGTCATTTGCCACTAATGAGGGGGACAGAACACCAAATATACCTCATTCCTAGTGCTTATCTACCCAATAGGCCAGCCTATATGAGCAACCCTCAAGAAACAAAGGACATATAAAATCAAGTGGAGGAGTTATTGCAAAAAGGATGGATTAGAGAGAGCTTAAGTCCTTGTGTTGTACCCGTGACCTTGATGCCTAAAAAGGATGGTTCATAGAGGATGTGTACCGATTGTAGAGTAATCAACAACATCACAATTCGGTATAGACATCATATCCCTAGACTTGATGATTTGCTTGATGAATTGCATGGTGCTTGCTTCTTTTTGAAAAATGGGTACCATCAAATTAGGATAAAGGAAGGGCATGAATGGAAAACTGTGTTCAAAACTAAATATGGATTGTATGAATGGTTGATAATGCCTTTTAGGTTAACTAATGCACCAAGCACTTTTATGAGGCTTATGAACCATGTATTGAGAGAATTTCTTGGAAAATTTGTGGTTGTATACTTTGATGATATTTTGGTTTACTCCAAGAGTTTTGATGAGCATGTTGCACATCTCAAATCTGTCTTACATGTCCTTAGAAAGGAGAAACTATATGCTAACTTGGAAAAGTGTTTTTTTGCACTAATAAAGTGGTTTTTCTTGTTTTTGTCATAGGTTCCAAAGGAATGCAGGTTGACAAAGAGAAAGTTAAGGCCATAAGAGATTGGCCAACTCCCAAAACTGTGAGTGAAGTTAGGAGCTTCCATGGGTTAACAAGCTTATATAGAAGATTTGTAAAGGATTTCAGCATGTTGGCAGCACCCCTAAATGAAATTGTTAAGAAAAATGTGGGTTTAAAATTTGGGGGGGGGGGGATCAAGAAAATGCATTTCAAGCACCTAAAGACAAACTCACACATGCACCCATTCTTGCTTTGCCTAATTTTTCTAAGTAATTTGAAATTGAATGTAATGCATCTAATGTGGGTATTGGGGCTGTTTTACTTCAAGAGGGTCATCCCATTGCATATTTTAGTGAGAAATTAAGTGTAACCACTCTTAACTATCCCACTTATGATAAAAAATTGTATGCACTTCTTAGAGCTTTGCAAACATTGTAGCATTATCTTTTGCCTAATGAATTTGTCATTCGTAGTGATCATGAATCTTTGAAGTATTTGAAAGGGCAAGGAAAGCTCAACAAAAGGCATGCCAATGCATGTGACAAGAAATCACAAAATGGATTTGTTAGGCATGATAACTACTTGCTCAAAAATAATAGACTTTGTGTGCCTAAAGGATCCATGCATGAATTACTAGTTAGGGAAGCACATAAGGAGGGTTTAATGGGACACTTTGGGGTTCAAAGGACCTTAGAAATGCTGCATGAACATTTTCATTGGCCACACATGAAGCACGACATGCAAAAATTTTGTGAAAGATCCATTGTGTGTAGAGAAGTAGAATCTAAGGTATCACCTCATGGACTTTATACTCCTTTGCCTATTCCTAATTGCCCTTGGACTAACTTGTTTATGGATTTTGTTTCAGGGCTACCACGCACCCAAAAAGGAACCAAAAAGGAAAGGACTCCATTTTTGTGGTAGTTGACAGATTCTCCAAGATGGCACACTTCATACCTTGCCACAAAGTGGACGAGGCAACTCATGTGGCAGATTTGTTTTTCAAAGAGGTGGTAAGACTTCATGGCATTCGTAGGATCATTGTTTTAGATCATGACACTAAATTCTTAAGCCATTTTTTGAGGACTTTATGGAACATGCTTGGAACAAAGCTTCTTTTCTCCACCACTTGCCACCCCTAAACTGATGGCCAAACTGAGGTGGTAAATAGGACTCTTTCTACTCTTCTTAGAGAATTATTAAGAGGAACATCAAGTATTGGGAAGAGTGTTTACCCCATGTTGAATTTGCTTATAATAGGGCTATCCATATTACTACTCAATTTTCCCCTTTTGAGATAGTTTATGGATTCAATCCACTAACACCTCTTGATTTGCTTCCTTTACCTAATAGTTTTTCTTTAGTTCACAAGATGGTAAAACAAAAGCTGAATATGTGAGAAAGTTTCATGAGCAGGTCAAAGCTCAAATTGAGAAGAAAATGGAGCAATATGCAAATAAGCCAACAAAGGGAGAAAAAGAGTTGTCTTTAAACCTAGTGATTGGGTGTGGTATGAGGAAGGAAAGGTTTCCTTCCCAAAGGAAATCAATGCTTCAACCAAGAGGAGATGGACCATTCCAAGTATTGGAAAGAATTAATGACAATGCTTACAAAATTGACTTGCCCAGTGAGTATGGTGTTAGTGCAACATTCAATGTGTCTAATTTGTGTTCTTTTAATGTAGGTGATGAAGACTTAAATTCGAGGACGAATTCACCTAAAGAAGGAGGGAATGATGTAAATCAAGGAGGGATTACAAACTTGCAAGACAAAGCCAAGGAGAAAAAGGCATTGAAGGGAATTGGAGGACCCATGACAAGGTCCAAGACTAAGAGAATGAAGCAAGCTTTGGGAAGCTTAACAATAGAGCTCAAGGAAAAAGAGGATCAATGCACAATGGAGGTAGTAACTAAATGGATCACATTCCTTTAACTTAAAAGTGAAATTGAACTAACATGAAGACATAATTGTAAAGGCCCAATTTGCATGATCAAAGAGGCATTCATGGGCTACAAGTGACCCATTTAACGAGTTAAGAACATTGGGCCTTAGTGCAAAATAAATAAGTCCAGTTTTTGTTATTTTTCTTTGTATTTTTGTATATATTTTTCAGTGATTTCTTCTGAAGTGAGTTTTTATGTCTTTTGAGAGTTACTAAGTTATTATTAGGATTAATGGACTCTTATGGCTGCACTAGTGAAAAAATAAATGTAATATGCATGATTGCATCTTGGTGGTGCAGAATTCATACTTAGTGGAGTCTTAGTGGGGAGTGTAGTGAAGGTTTAATGTTTTAGCCTCCACTAAGCCTATAAATAGGAGAACTCTTGTATTGCAAATACAAGTTGAATTTGAATGAAATATGAGTTTTCTCTATCGTGAGAGCTTCCCTTGAGTTCTTGGGCAAAGAACTAAATCTGATCTTATCAAGGAAACTTGTGCCGTTCAAACCTTCTTGACTTATCACTCACCTTCTCAACTTTTCTTGAGTGTGGCGTCAATATCCTTCTCTAAAACTGAATTTCATGGCGATTTGTTTCCTAGTTTTGTATCAATGCATGACAGCTCTCAAATGTTCAATATGCAAGTCAAAAGTAGTGCTATAAATCAGAATGCCGTCAAAGTTAATAACAACAAACATGCTAATAAAATCTCTTAAGACCTGGTTCATTAATCTCATAAAAGTACTAGGGGCATTAGTTAGCCCAAAAGGCATAACCAGCCACTCATACTTAGTTTTAAAGGTAGTTTACCCTTCATCCCCTTCCCTTATCGTAATCTGATGATACCCACTTTTTAAATCAATTTTAGACAAATAATAGGCACCATACAGTTCATCAAGAAGGTCATCTAACCTGGGAATAGGGTGTCAGTACTTGACTGTGATGTTGTTGATTGCTCTACAGTCACTGCACATCCTCTATGCCCTATCCTTTTTAGGCACCAAAATCACTAGAATAGCACACAAACTCAAGCTTCCTTGCAACCTACCTTTTGTCATCAATTCCTCAACTTGCTTTTGTATTCTTTGGTCTCTTGAGGATTGCTCCTATAAGTAGGCCGATTAGGTAAAGATGCACTAGGGATGAGATCAATATGATGCTCAATCCCTCTCAAAGGTGGCAATCCACTTGGAGCCTCATTTGGAAACACGTCCTTGTCTTCCTACAAAAGAAACAACACTAGCAGGGACAACAATTTTATTAGAGTTCTTAGCAGTTAAAACATTTTTCTTGCAATAAAAGTGTAACATCCCCAAATTTATAACTAAGATAAATATTAATCTTAATTATCGATAGCAAAACCAAGAGAATCTGGACAAATGTTATGAAACACAACAAATAGACTACTTAAGTATGTCTAGAGAAAAATGCAAAGAATTACGAAAATGCCATCACTTTGTGGAAATTATGAAAATGCCCTTGCTATGTAAAGGAAATTACCAAACTACCCTTGCCTTATTAAATGACAAAGATACCCTTACTCTATGAATGGAATTACAAGAATACCACTATCATTGTCTAATTACAAAAATATCCTTGTCATAGTTAAAGAAATTACTACAATGCCATTTCCACAAATCCCTGCACTTGTCTTTAGACAAGAATGAATCTAAGCCATTGAATTAAGATGATAACACAATAATTTAACCACATACATCATACACATTTCTGAATCACACACATGCACTAAAGGTTAGAAAATCTCCACTAACATCTTTGCACAAAACATGGAAACATGTTTGCACAAAACATGGAGCATTTTCATCCAACATGTTTGCACAAAACATGGAAACATGTTTGCACAAAACAAGGAGCATTTTCATCCCAAAATTCAGCCAACATGTTTCCATAAATCATGCTCCAAGTTTTTCCTTCTTCTGTTTTTTTCTCTAATCTTTCCACTATAAATACTCCTCAAACTCTCTTAAATTCAGAAACTCCCTAAGTGTTCTTTCTTTCTTATTCTATCATTCTTCTTAGACTTCTCTTGATCCTCTAAACTTCATCCAAACACTTAAATCCTAAGTCCAAACTTTCACTAGCCCTCACAAGAGTTACAATCTTTAACTCTAGTGAGAAATATTTTCCTAAGCACTCAAGTTCTAGAGCCAAGATTCAAGGAGGGTCATCCACTCCAAGGACTCTTGTTCAAGCTTAAGGAAGAAAAGAAGGACCTTTTTTTAGACCCTACACAAGAGGTACGAGCCCTCACTTTGGTTGTGTAAGCCATGATGACATCTAACCTTGCTCATGGTTAGGATGCCATCAAGCTTATGTTTGTTGATAAAAATGTTTCAAGGGGATATTGTATAAATATTTTGTGAAACCCCTTGTTCCATTCTGCTTCCAAGTGATATTATGTTGCTTTCATGCTCAAATGATACTTGAAATATGTTGTGTGATCCTTGTGTTAAAATAAGTGACATAAAACATGAAAATGGTAAGTGCTGGATTTTTGGCTATTTCTTGCAGTAGGTGTTCCGAAATTTAATACTCATAAAATATGAAGTATCTTGAAATAAAAATATTTTTACCATAAACTAGACGCATCATAAAACACTCTCCAAAAAGAATCACCCAAAATGGAGTTTTCTAGCTCAAGATATAAATTTTTAAAGTAGAGCCTAAGACTGAAACTTTAAATCTGACCTTGTAGTAGTAAAATAGGTGTAACTCACTCTAGAAAAATGCAAATGGACTGATTTCAACTTTGTTGGAGAGCTAACACATATAGAAATACACCCACGTATGTTATGTATAAAGCTTTGTACCACATAAATACAGAATGAGAAATAAATTTCGGGATAGTGTACTGTGAAAGTGCAGTTTGGAAAGGTTCTGGCTAAGGAAAGACTAAGTATTTAAGCGTGTCCATTGTGACCCACCTCTCTTTCCTGGGAACCCTCCTATGCATGGTTTACAATGGATTTACACTATTCCAAAGATGTAAATGCTAAAATTTGATGAGTTAGGAATTTGGAACTACCTTTACTAAGCTGAGATAACAAGTATACAGAGAATTATAAACTTTCTTCTAAAAGATGTCAAAACTATAAATAAAAGAATCAAGTCTTGTAAAAAGAGAATTTTAAGAATTTAAGTAGAATAATAATCTTCAAGAGTTATATGAAAACCATAATAAAAATATATAAAGAACCTATAATAATATTTTGAAGTGCATTAATGTATTAATGGAATTCTAAGAGTACAAAGAACACTAAGAGAAAAAGATAATACTAAGACATCCATTACCTCTTAGGAACACTAGGAACTCAACTTGATAACTTTGGTTGCTTAAAATGAATCATTTATGAAAATGTTTACTATGAGATTTACATGATATTATCCATGTTTCATGAAGTGAATTATAGTAAAGTGAATGTATGGTGATGAGTTATGAAATGATGAAGATGAATGATTGATTGCCCATGATTTATTGTGATTACATGATGATATGCATACATTCATTTTCAAAGGAAATAATAAAAGTAAAGTTTGAAAAAGTAGCAATGAAAGTCTGGAAAAGTGGACTTGAGCTAAACTCACGGCTTAACCCCCTAAACCGTTGAGATCACGGCAACGGAAAGGAAACCAAAAAAAAAGTTGTGGCGATGGCCACGGTATGAGCTCATTACCCTTTTAGGGTGGTCTAAGGCATTGATGCATTCATCCCGTGAGTAATTAAGAAATATGTTGATCACTAAACAAGTGAATGTTGAGGATGAGTAATCATGAAATGCATGCAGCTCCTAAATGATTATTGCTTATTAGTGGTTTTACATGATATGCTTATATGTATGCTTGATGAAATACTGAATGGATATTTTTGCTAATGTTCAAGATTAGTTTAAAAGTAACTGCACTTCGGCTAATCACGTTTGTGAAAGTTTGATAATTGAATCCTTATCTGTTCACCTTTTTATAATAAACCCGAAGTATTTGGGGCGACAACGATGACACTTTTAGTACAAGTAGGAACTCCTCTTGAGAAATCATGTATTTCTCACTCCTATGTTTATTTTCCGTTGTCGTTACTAGAAGCAGACGTGTCCACCTACAAAGAACAAAGTCAGAATGAGGAAGGAGGTAGCACGTGAAGATTTCAAACCGTTCAAGTAGGAGCATTCCGAGCTTTAGTTAGATTATAGTTTGTGAGAAACAATTAGTAATAGTAGAACTTATATTGTTATTTGTAATAACTTATCAGTATGATATATGCCCTGTTGTGACTTATGTATTAAGCGATTATATTCCAGTTTATGTGATAATAGTTCTACACTTAGTCTCTTATTCCGCTTATTTAATTAAGTGCGCAATGTAACTTGATTATTATCTATAAAAGCGCTATGTATTTCACTTCTCACTGTGCTTAAGTTTTCAAAAAAATTAATTTATTTAAAGAAAAAAAAACTTCCACTATTTTTCTAAGTTAATTTCAAAAGAAAATAAATACAAGGCAAAAGTAACAACTAATAGAATCCAAATGTGAACTTAAGCACAGTGGGGTTCTATTAGGGTGTTACATTATGGTATCAGAGCAGTTCATCCTATTTAAGCCTGAGGAATGGACTGACTATGCTTCTATCTATGATATCATGCTATTAATCTTATCTCAGATAATGGGATATAGGATTTAGAAATGCATGATCGTCTTGTGATACTGCCATAGTTGCTACCGTGCTTAGCTATAGTATTGAGCCTGATCAACTCGATGACTGTTGTTTGGTGTGTCTAGGAACTAATGGCAGCAAACAGACGTACGCATGGGGCACGCGGTGGAGGTAATCGTGATGAACTGGCAAATGCACTCCAGGAGATGGCTAGGGCTATGCAAGCACAAGCAACAGTGATGATGGAGCAGATGAATAGGTGGTCAGAGGAGTCAGTTGGGAATCAAGAACATGGAAAATTCTCAGAATTCAAGAGGGCTGGACCTCCAGAATTCAAAGGGACAACTAACCCCGAAATAGCTGACATATGGATTCAAGAGATGGAGAAGGTTTTCTCAGTGGTAGAATGCTCTGATGAACAAAAGGTGGCATTCTCTACTTATATGCTGAAAGGAGAGGCTGCCGCGTGGTGGAAGGGTGCAAAGGGCTTGCTTGAAAATGCTGACATACAGATTACGTGGGAGGTCTTCTATGCCACGTTCCATAAGAAATATTTTCCAGATCCGGTTAAGAAGGCAAAGGAAGTAGAATTTCTATTGCTGACACAGGGAAATTGAAGTGTGGCTGAGTACACAGCTAAGTTTGAAGAACTGATCAAACACTCAACTAGCTACCAAAGGGATCCCAACGAGGCTTGGAAATGCATGAAATATGAGAGTGGTTTAAGGCCAGACATTTTGGCATCTGTGGCTCCACTGGAGGTCACTGACTATGCATCTTTAGTCAGCAAAAGCCAAGTGGCTGAGAGTTGCAATCGCCCGCTAGTTGCCCACCGAGTTGAAGAGAATAGGAAGAGGTCTGCTCAACAAGGTCACCGAGGGTTCCCACCCCCTTACAAGAAACCCTACCAAGGAGGTGGATTTAAAGGGAAACAACCCCAACACCCTATGATGAATCAACCTAAGACACAATCTGTTAATCGACCTAGGATGGCTGCTATCCCTGAACCTATGACTAGACCCCCTTGTGCCACTTGTGGAAAGATACATGGAGGGGAATGCAGATTTGGTAAGAATGTTTGTTATCGGTGTGGACAGGCAGGACACTATTCTAGAGAGTGCCTAAAGTTCAATCAGTCCTCTACACTTAAGCCTAAGGCACAGGGACTTGTGTTTGCTATCACTGCTGAGATGCCCTCAAAATCCGATGATCTGATTCAAGGTAAGTGTATAATTAATGGAAAACCCTTAATTGTATTGTTTGATTCTGGCGCAACACATTCATTCATTTCATATGATTGTGCTAATAAGTTGAGGTTGTATATATCTGACTTAAAAATCATCTTAGTTGTCTCTACACCCACTATAAATACTGTTAGAACTGATCAAGCCAGCCTAAATTGTGAATTTGAGGTAGCTGATAGGATTTTTCATCATGATTTAGTTTGTCTACCCTTGTCTAGTTTTGATGTAATCTTGGGCATGGATTGGCTTTCGGCTAACCGTGTGTTACTACATTGTGCAAATAAGTCACTAGTATATCTTCCCAAACCATCTTTACCCAATCCCTCTAAACTTGATAGAAAGGTACGACTATACCTAAACTCCATTATCATGGGGGATAGTAGGAATGAAGGGCGAGGATATGTTTTCCTGATGACAAGTGAGAGGGAAGTAGAGCAAGCTCTAGAAAAGATCCTTGTAGTAAAGGAATTCTCAGATGTTTTTCCTGATGACATACCTGAATTTCCTCCAAAAAGGGAGATTGAGTTTTCTATAGATTTGGTACCGGGAATGGGACCCATATCTATAGCTCCTTATAGGATGCCACTGGCCGAGTTAACAGAATTGAAGAAGCAATTAGAGGAGCTACTAGAGAAGAAATTCATTAGGCCTAGTGCTTCACCATGGGGAGCTCCAGTGCTATTTGTCAAGAAGAAGGATGGGAGCTTGCGGTTATGTGTGGATTATAGGCAGCTAAACCAAGTGACCATAAAGAATAAATACCCTTTGCCTAGAATAGATGACCTCATGGACCAATTAAGAGGAGCCCAAGTGTTTTCCAAGATAGATCTGCGATCAGGATACCACCAGATTCGAGTGAAGGAGGAGGACATACCAAAGACAGCCTTTAGGACTAGATATGGACATTATGAGTTTAATGTGATGTCGTTTGGGTTAACCAATGCACCGGCAGTGTTTATGGACTACATGAATAGGATATTTAGACCATACTTGGACAAGTTTGTAATAGTGTTCATCGATGACATTCTAGTTTACTCTAGAACTGAAGAAGAGCACAAAGAACACTTACGAGTGGTGTTGGAGGTGTTGAGGAACAAGAAACTTTATGCAAAATTGTCCAAGTGTGAATTTTGGATGACGAAAGTTAAGTTCTTAGGTCATGTAGTGTCACATGGGGGAATAGCAGTAGACCCAAGTAAGATAGAAGTGGTGCAACAATGGGAAACCCCTACCACTATAAAGGAGATTAGGAGTTTTCTAGGGCTAGCCGGTTACTACCGAAGGTTCATTAGAGGTTTTTCCCAAATTACCTTACCCCTCACCAAGCTAACAAGGAAGAATTCAGCTTTTATATGGAGCCCAGAATGTGAAGAGAGTTTCCAAGAACTAAAGAAGAAGTTGACCACTACCCCTGTCCTAATCCTACCTGACCCAAAAGAAATATTTGAGGTGTATTGTGATGCCTCGGGAAGAGGACTAGGATGTGTTTTGATGCAAAATAGGAATGTAGTAGCCTATGCCTCTAGACAGCTCAAACTCGATGAAGTTAATTACCCAACCCATGACTTAGAGCTAGCGGCTATTGTCTTTGCCTTAAAAATCTGGAGACATCATCTTTATGGTGTAAGGTTTGAAGTCTTTTCTGACCACAAAAGTCTGAAATACCTCTTCAACCAAAAGGAACTCAATATGAGACAAAGGCGTTGGATGGAGTTTCTCAAGGACTATGACTTTAGGTTGAACTACCACCCAGGAAAGGCAAATGTGGTAGCAGACGCTTTGAGTCGTAAGTCCTTGCATGCGGCTTGGCTCATGGTGAAAGAAAATGAGCTGATAGAAGATTTTAGGAACCTCAACTTAGGATATAGGGGGACTTCAGAACAAATTTGGTTAAGCCAACTAAGTGTAACCAGTAGCTTTAAGGATCAAATAATTCAAGCCCAAAGGGAAGATGAGGATTTCCTTAGAACCTTAACCCTTGTCGAAGCAGGAAAGTTGAAAGAGTTTGTCCAGGATAAGGAAGCAGTGTGGAGATACCAAGGGAGAATCTGTACCTGCAAAAGAAGGGTGAGAGCTAGCATTTTGGAAGAAGCCCACAAGAGTCAATTTAGTGTACACCCGGTATAACCAAGATGTACCATGACCTAAAAAAGATGTTCTGGTGGCCAAAGATGAAAGCAGATATAGCAAATATAGTGCAAAAATGTTTGGTATGCCAAAAAGTGAAGATAGAGCATCAAAAACCCTCCGGAGTGCTGTAACCTCTCGAAATCCCCGAATGGAAGTGGGAAGGAATATCCATGGATTTCGTGATGGGATTGCCAAGAACGCCTACCGGACATGACTCCATATGGGTAATTGTGGATAGATTGACCAAATCTGCTCACTTTTTACCCATTCGAGCAAACTACCCTTTCGAAAAGTTAGCTCAGCTATACATCCAAGAGATAATAAGGCTCCATGGAGTACCCAAAACCATTGTCTCAGATAGGGATCCAAGGTTCACCTCAAGATTTTGGGGAGCTTTGCAAAAGGCATTTGGTTCAAGGTTGTGTCTAAGCACTGCCTATCACCCTCAAACTGATGGACAATCAGAAAGAACAATTCAAACCCTTGAGGATATGCTAAGAGCATGTGTCTTAGAGCAGCCAAAAAGTTGGGACAAACAACTTCCATTGATTGAGTTTGCATATAATAATAGTTACCACACTAGCATTGGGATGGCACCCTATGAGTTTTTGTATGGTAGAAAGTGTCGATCACCACTTTGTTGGTGTGACCCGGGAAAGCAAAGTATTTTGGGCCCTGATTTGTTAGAAGAGACAACCAAACAAATAAGGAGAATTAGGGAAAGAATCCTCACTGCTCAGAGTAGGCAGAAGAGCTATGCTGACAAGAGAAGGAAACCTCTCGAATTTCAAGAAGGAGAACACATATTCTTGCGAATTACTCCTACCACAGGTATAGGTCGTGCAATGAAAGTAAAAAAAAGCTAAGCCCTAGATTCTTAGGACCCTTCTAAATCCTCAAAAGGTAGGTCCCTCCGCCTACCAAATTGCATTACCTCCAAATTTGTCTAACCTACACAATGTTTTTCATGTGTCCCAATTGAGAAAGTATCAGTCAGACCCCAGTCATGTGTTTGAGCCAGAAACTATACAATTAAAAGATGACTTAACTTTTGAATTACCACCGATGAGGATCATGGATCATGGCATCAAGCAGCTGAGAAACAAATCTGTATCTCTGGTTCGAGTAGCCTGGGGACAAGATGGAATGGAAGAGCACACATGGGAGCTCGAGGAAAATATGCGAAAAGAATTTCCGAACCTATTCACAGGTATCAAATTTTGAGGGCAAAATTTTTAATAAGAAGGGGAGAAATGTAACATCCCCAAATTTATAACTAAGATAAATATTAATCTTAATTATCGATAGCAAAACTAAGAGAATCTGGACAAATGTTATGAAACACAACAAATAGACTACTTAAGTATGTCTAGAGAAAAATGCAAAGAATTACGAAAATGCCATCACTTTGTGGAAATTATGAAAATGCCCTTGCTATGTAAAGGAAATTACCAAACTACTCTTGCCTTATTAAATGACAAAGATACCCTTACTCTATGAATGGAATTACAAGAATACCACTATCATTGTCTAATTACAAAAATATCCTTGTCATAGTTAAAGAAATTACTACAATGCCATTTCCACAAATCCCTGCACTTGTCTTTAGACAAGAATGAATCTAAGCCATTGGATTAAGATGATAACACAATAATTTAACCACATACATCATACACATTTCTGAATCACATACATGCACTAAAGGTTAGAAAATCTCCACTAACATCTTTGCACAAAACATGGAAACATGTTTGCACAAAACATGGAGCATTTTCATCCAACATGTTTGCACAAAACATGGAAACATGTTTGCACAAAACAAGGAGCATTTTCATCCCAAAATTCAGCCAACATGTTTCCATAAATCATGCTCCAAGTGTTTTCCTTCTTCTATTTTTTTCTCTAATCTTTCCACTATAAATACTCCTCAAACTCTCTTAAATTCAGAAACTCCCTAAGTGTTCTTTCTTTCTTATTCTATCATTCTTCTTAGACTTCTCTTGATCCTCTAAACTTCATCCAAACACTTAAATCCTAAGTCCAAACTTTCACTAGCCCTCACAAGAGTTACAATCTTTAACTCTAGTGAGAAATATTTTCCTAAGCACTCAAGTTCTAGAGCCAAGATTCAAGGAGGGTCATCCACTCCAAGGACTCTTGTTCAAGCTTAAGGAAGAAAAGAAGGACCTTTTTTTAGACCCTACACAAGAGGTACGAGCCCTCACTTTGGTTGTGTAAGCCATGATGACATCTAACCTTGCTCATGGTTAGGATGCCATCAAGCTTATGTTTGTTGATAAAAATGTTTCAAGGGGATATTGTATAAATATTTTGTGAAACCCCTTGTTCCATTCTGCTTCCAAGTGATATTATGTTGCTTTCATGCTCAAATGATACTTGAAATATGTTGTGTGATCCTTGTGTTAAAATAAGTGACATAAAACATGAAAATGGTAAGTACTGGATTTTTGGCTATTTCTTGCAGTAGGTGTTCCGAAATTTAATACTCATAAAATATGAAGTATCTTGAAATAAAAATATTTTTACCATAAACTAGACGCATCATAAAACACTCTCCAAAAAGAATCACCCAAAACGGAGTTTTCTAGCTCAAGATATAAATTTTTAAAGTAGAGCCTAAGACTGAAACTTTAAATCTAACCTTGTAGTAGTAAAATAGGTGTAACTCACTCTAGAAAAATGCAAATGGACTGATTTCAACTTTGTTGGAGAGCTAACACATATAGAAATACACCCATGTATGTTATGTATAAAGCTTTGTACCACGTAAATACAGAATGAGAAATAAATTTCGGGATAGTGTACTGTGAAAGTGCAGTTTGGAAAGGTTCTGGTTAAGGAAAGACTTGGTATTTAAGCGTGTCCATTGTTACCCACCTCTCTTTCCTGGGAACCCTCCTATGCATGGTTTACAATGGATTTACACTATTCCAAAGATGTAAATGCTAAAATTTGATGATTTAGGAATTTGGAACTACCTTTACTAAGCTGAGATAACAAGTATACAGAGAATTATAAACTTTCTTCTAAAAGATGTCAAAACTATAAATAAAAGAATCAAGTCTTGTAAAAAGAGAATTTTAAGAATTTAAGTAGAATAATAATCTTCAAGAGTTATATGAAAACCATAATAAAAATATATAAAGAACCTATAATAATATTTTGAAGTGCATTAATGTATTAATGGAATTCTAAGAGTACAAAGAACACTAAGAGAAAAAGATAATACTAAGACATCCATTACCTCTTAGGAACACTAGGAACTCAACTTGATAACTTTGGTTGCTTAAAATGAATCATTTATGAAAATGTTTACTATGAGATTTACATGATATTATCCATGTTTCATGAAGTGAATTATAGTAAAGTGAATGTATGGTGATGAGTTATGAAATGATGAAGATGAATGATTGATTGCCCATGATTTATTGTGATTACATGATGATATGCATACATTCATTTTCAAAGGAAATAATAAAAGTAAAGTTTGAAAAAGTAGCAATGAAAGTCTGGAAAAGTGGACTTGAGCTAAACTCACGGCTTAACCCCCTAAACCGTTGAGATCACGGCAATGGAAAGGAAACAAAAAAAAAAGTTGTGGCGACGGCCACGGTATGAGCTCATTACCCTTTTAGGGTGGTCTAAGGCATTGATGCATTCATCCCGTGAGTAATTAAGAAATATGTTGATCACTAAACAAGTGAATGTTGAGGATGAGTAATCATGAAATGCATGCAGCTCCTAAATGATTATTGCTTATTAGTGGTTTTACATGATATGCTTATATGTATGCTTGATGAAATACTGAATGGATATTTTTGCTAATGTTCAAGATTAGTTTAAAAGTAACTGCACTTCGGCTAATCACGTTTGTGAAAGTTTGATAATTGAATCCTTATCTGTTCACCTTTTTATAATAAACCCGAAGTGACTGGGACGACAACGATGACACTTTTAGTACAAGTAGGAACTCCTACTGAGAAATCATGTATTTCTCACTCCTATGTTTATTTTCCGTTGTCGTTACCAGAAACAGACGTGTCCACCTAAAGCAACAAAGTCAGAGGCGAGGAAGGAGGTAGCACGTGAAGATTTCAAACCGTTCAAGTAGGAGCATTCCGAGCTTTAGTTAGATTATAGTTTGTGAGAAACAATTAGTAATAATAGAACTTATATTGTTATTTGTAATAACTTATCAGTATGATATATGCCCTGTTGTGACTTATGTATTAAGCGATTATATTCTAGTTTATGTGATAATAGTTCTACACTTAGTCTCTTATTCCGCTTATTTAATTAAGTGCGCACTGTAACTTGATTATTATCTATAAAAGCGCTATGTATTTCACTTCTAAATTCTGTGCTTAAGTTTTCAAAAAATTAATTTATTTAAAGAAAAAAAAAACTTCCACTATTTTTCTAAGTTAATTTCAAAAGAAAATAAATACAAGGCAAAAGTAACAACTAATAGAATCCAAATGTGAACTTAAGCACAGTGGGGTTCTATTAGGGTGTTACAAAAAGTAAATAAAGTGGCTTGTTGGCAAGCAGCAGCCTCTTCACCTTACTTTGTTTTGCTAAACAACTTCGTCTGCTCTCAAGTGTTTCAATCAATCCCACAAGTGTTTCACTCTCTTTCTTTCCACTCTTTTTTATCAAGTGTTTCACATCTCTTTTCTCTCTTGCACTCTCTTTTCTCTCAATTTTATTTGCTTTTCACACACCTCTCTAGGAGATAAAGGTTTGAGTACAATTTTCCTCCTATTGTGCATGAAAGAAATCTTGTTTGTGAACCCATCATGAATAACTTTGGTGTCATATTGCTAAGGCCTTCCTAAGAGAATATGGCTTGCCTCCATTGGAACCACATCACATATCACTTTGTCATTGTATTGTCCCATGGAGATGTGCAGCTCCACATGCTTGCTCACGGTCATCTCTCCATCTTTACTAAGCCATTGGAGTTTGTATGGCCTAGGATGTGGCTTGGTCTCCAAATTTAATTTGGACACTAATCTAGAGCTGGCTACATTGGTGCAACTCCCTCCATCCATAATCAAAGAACATAGTTTCCCATTAATTGAACACCTAGAGTGAAAAATGTTCTCTCTTTGCGAATCATCAAGAGCTTGCATCTGGCTTCCAAGCAACCTCCTAATCATCAATAAATCTCCTTCTTTGGCCTCCACAATGATCTTCTCATCTACCTCTTCCTTTTCCTCGGTTTCACTAGCTGAAGATTCACTACTAATTTATCCATTCTCCTTCATGATCATTGTTCTCTTAGTTGGATACTCAAAAGCATAGTGCCCTCTTTCCAAACACTTTCGACATTTCATACCGCTTGTATCATGTGTAGAGGGTGATTCAGGATGCTTTATTGGACCCTTCCCACGTGGGACAGGCAAGGCATGACTAGAGGATGAAGATGAAGATCCTTTATGCTCATCCTTCCAACTTGTTAGGTAAAGTTGGAAGAACTTCATCTGCCAGTGCTCTTCCTTTTGAGTTATTGTTCAACTTGAATGGCTTTGTGTAGTATCTCCTCCAGTTCAAGATAATCTTGCAACTACACAACATCCCTGACATCACTATTTAGACCACTCAAGAACTGAGCCATGGTCACCTTAGGGTCTTCATCAATTCTGGCCTGAAGCATAGTCACCTCCATCTCTTTTTAGTACTCTTCAACACTCTTGTTGCGTTGGGTTAATTTTTTAAGTTTAAGCTTCAAGTCCCTACTGTAACTGGGTGGCACATATCTCTTCCTCATGATTCTTCTCATCTATGTCCAAGTGTCTACCAATGGTTCTTCATTTCGCAACCTCTTCCTTTGATACTTGTTCTACTAAATAAGTGCATAGTTAGAAAATTCGGCTACTGCTAGCTTAACTTTCTACTCCTTAGTGTAGTTGTAACATCCCCAAATTTATAACTAAGATAAATATTAATCTTAATTAGCGATAGCAAAACCAAGAGAATCTGGACAAATGTTATGAAACACAACAAATAGACTACTTAAGTATGTCTAGAGAAAAATGCAAAGAATTACGAAAATGCCATCACTTAGTGGAAATTACGAAAATGCCCATACTATGTAAAGGAAATTACCAAACTACCCTTGCCTTATTAAATGACGAAGATACCCTTACTCTATGAATGGAATTACAAGAATACCACTATCATTGTCTAATTACAAAAATATCCTTGTCTTAGTTAAAGAAATTACTACAATGCCATTTGCACAAATCCCTAGACTTGTCTTTAGACAAGAATGAATCTAAGCCATTGGATTAAGATGATAACACAATAATTTAACCACATACATCATACACAATTCTGAATCACATACATGCACTAAAGGTTAGAAAATCTCCACTAACATCTTTGCACAAAACATGGAGCATTTTCATCCAACATGTTTGCATAAAACATGGAAACATGTTTGCATAAAACAAGGAGCATTTTCATCCCAAAATTCAGCCAACATGTTTCCATAAATCATGCTCCAAGTGCTTTCCTTCTTCTGTTTTTTCTCTAATCTTTCCATTATAAATACTCCTCAAACTCTCTTCAATTCAGAAACTCCCTAAATGTTCTTTCTTTCTTATTCTATCATTCTTCTTATGTTCTTCAAAGACTTCTCTTGATCCTCTAAACTTCATCCAAACACTTAAATCCTAAATCCAAACTTTCACTGGCCTTCATAAGAATTACAATCTTTAACTCTGTGAGAAATATTTTCTTAAGCACTCAAGTTCTAGAGCCAAGATTCAAGGAGGGTCATCCACTCCAAAGACTCTTGTTCAAAGCTTAAGGAAGAAGATAAGGACCCTTTTTAGACCCTACACAAGAGGTAGGAGCATTCCGAGCTTTAGTTACATTATAGTTTGTGAGAAACAATTAGTAATAGTAGAACTTATATTGTTATTTGTAATAACTTATCAGTATGATATATGCCCTGTTGTGACTTACGTATTAAGTGATTATATTCCAGTTTATGTGATAATAGTTCTACACTTAGTCTCTTATTCCGCTTATTTAATTAAGTGCGCAATGTAACTTGATTATTATCTATAAAAGCGCTATGTATTTCACTTCTCGTTACAGGCTTAAGTTTTCAAAAAATTAATTTATTTAAAGAAAAAAAACTTCCACTATTTTTCTAAGTTAATTTCAAAAGAAAATAAATGCAAGGCATAAGTGACAACTAATAGAATCCAAATGTGAACTTAAGCACAGTGGGGTTCTATTAGGGTGTTACATTATGGTATCAGAGACTACACCTCTCCCAGTACGGTGTGGTTCGGGGACGAACCAGGCAGAAGCTGGTGGGCATGTAACACCCGGGGATGAGGATGAGGAGTGATCGCGGGTGCAAAGAGGGCACGAACAAGGAGCGGCTCCTCGCAAGACTATATAGGTATGGGACTATACAGTTGAGGAGGGCTTATATGAATTGATTCGTACTACCTATACCAACAAGATACATCTTCTTTTCGGTAGCCTAAACTGAAAGAACTGCACAGTTAAGCGTGCTTGACCTGGGGTAATTTTGGGATGGGTGACCTCCTGGGAAGTTTTCCTAGGAAGCGTGAGTGAGGACAAAGCATGCTGAAAAGACCCGTGTTGGTTTGTGGGGTTAGTCGTCAATCCATAAAGCAGCAGGGGATGTTACAGTAGTCGTTACAAGAGTATGCATGCTCAATTTTTAGCTCCCACTCCAAATATGCCTCTGGGTCTCCTTTGCCTTTGAAAGGTGGAATGTTAAGCTTGACTCCTTCAAGCCTATTCTATCGTTGGTCACCTTCATTATCTTTTTTGCTTCTCCTCATTGTGCTCAACTTGGTCCAGCCTATCAAACACTTGTGTAATTTGTTGTCTCATTAGCCTTTCAAAATGTTATGTCAAGGCTTGCATTTGGAATGGTGATAGACTTGTTCCCGTGAGGGGAAGATTATGTTCTTTGTAACACCCTAATAGAACCCCACTGTGCTTAAGTTCACATTTGGATTCTATTAGTTGTCACTTTTGTCTTGTATTTATTTTCTTTTGAAATTAACTTAGAAAAATAGTGGAAGTTTTTTTTTTTTAAATAAATTAATTTTTTTGAAAACTTAAGCCTATAACGAGAAGTGAAATACATAGCGCTTTTATAGATAATAATCAAGTTACATTGCGCACTTAATTAAATAAGCGGAATAAGAGACTAAGTGTAGAACTATTATCACATAAACTGGAATATAATCACTTAATACATAAGTCACAACAGGGCATATATCATACTGATAAGTTATTACAAATAACAATATAAGTTCTACTATTACTAATTGTTTCTCACAAACTATAATGTAACTAAAGCTCAGAATGCTCCTACTTGAACGGTTTGAAATCTTCACGTGCTACCTCCTTCCTCATTTCTGACTTCATTGCTTTAGGTGGACACGTCTGTCTCTGGTAATGACAATGGAAAATAAATATAGGAGTGAGAAATACATGATTTCTCAGTAGGAGTTCCTACTTGTACTAAAAGTGTCATCGTTGTCGTCCCAGTCACTTCGGGTTTATTATAAAAAGGTGAACAGATAAGGATTCAATTATCAAACTTTCACAAATGTGATTAGTCGAAGTGCAGTTACTTTTAAACTAATCTTGAACATTAGCAGAAATATCCATTCAATATTTCATCAAGCATACATATAAGCATATCATGTAAAACCACTAATAAGCAATAATCATTTAGGAGCTGCATGCATTTCATGATTACTCATCCTCAACATTCACTTGTTTAGTGATCAACATATTTCTTAATTACTCACGGGATGAATGCATCAATGCCTTAGACCACCTAAAAGGGTAATGAGCTCATACCGTGGCCGTCGCCACAACCTTTTTTGGTTTCCTTTTCGTTGCCGTGATCTCAACGGTTTAGGGGGTTAAGCCGTGAGTTTAGCTCAAGTCCACTTTTCCAGACTTTCATTGCTACTTTTTCAAACTTTACTTTTATTATTTCCTTTGAAAATGAATGTATGCATATCATCATGTAATCACAATAAATCATGGGCAATTAATCATTCATCTTCATCATTTCATAACTCATCACTATACATTCACTTTACTATAATTCACTTCATGAAACATGGATAATATCATGTAAATCTCATAGTAAACATTTTCATAAAGGATTCATTTTAAGCAACCAAAGTTATCAAGTTGAGTTCCTAGTGTTCCTAAGAGGTAATGGATGTCTTAGTATTATCTTTTTCTCTTAGTGTTCTTTGTACTCTTAGAATTCCATTAATACATTAATGCACTTCAAAATATTATTATAGGTTCTTTATATATTTTTATTATGGTTTTCATATAACTCTTGAAGATTATTATTCTACTTAAATTCTTAAAATTCTCTTTTTACAAGACTTGATTCTTTTATTTATAGTTTTGACATCTTTTAGAAGAAAGTTTATAATTCTCTGTATACTTGTTATCTCAGCTTAGTAAAGGCAGTTCTAAATTTCTAACTCATCAAATTTTAGCATTTACATCTTTGGAATAGTGTAAATCCATTGTAAACCATGCATAGGAGGGTTCCCAGGGAAAGAGAGGTGGGTCACAATGGACACGCTTAAATACCAAGTCTTTCCTTAGCCAGAACCTTTCCAAACTGCACTTTCACAGTACACTATCCCGAAATTTATTTCTCATTCGGTATTTACGTGGTACAAAGCTTTATACATAACATACATGGGTGTATTCCTATATGTGTTAGCTCTCCAACAAAGTTGAAATCAGTCCATTTGCATTTTTCTAGAGTGAGTTGCACCTATTTTACTACTACAAGGTCAGATTTAAAGTTTCAGTCTTAGGCTCTACTTTAAAAATTTATATCTTGAGCTAGAAAACTCCGTTTTGGGTGATTCTTTTTGGAGAGTGTTTTATGATGCGTCTAGTTTATGGTAAAAATATTTTTATTTGAAGATACTTCATATTTTATGAGTATTAAATTTCGGAACACCTACTGCAAGAAATAGCCAAAAATCCAGCACTTACCATTTTCATGTTTTATGTCACTCACTCTAGAAACCCTAAACCCTAAACCCTATGTGAAACTTGAAAGATTGTATGTGAAACTTGAGTTAATAAAGATAACTTAAGACATGAACATGGCAGGTGCTGGAATTTCTAGTTATTTCTGGCAGTAGTTACTTCGAAACTTAGTGTTCATAAAATATGAAGGATCTCGAAATGAAAATATTTTTATTATAAACTAGACTCATTGTAGAACACTCTCCAAAAAGAATCACCTAAAACGGAGTTTCCTAGCCCAAGATATAAATTTTTAAAGTAGAGCATAAGACTGAAACTCTTAATCTGACCTTGCAGTAGTAAAATAGGTGTAACTCACTCTAGAAAAATGCAAATGGACTGATTTCAACTTTTTGGAAAAGCTAACACATCTACAAACACAGTTATGTATGCTATGCATAAATTTGTACACCACGAAAATACAGAATGAGAGATATAATTTCGGGACAGTGTTCTGAGAAAGTCTTGAAGGTAGCGTGATACTGTGAGAGTGCAATTTGGAAAGGTTCTGGCTAAGGAAAAACTTGGTATTTAAGCGTATCCATTGTGACCCACCTCTCTTTCTTGGGAATCCTACTATGCACAATTTACAGTTGATTTACACTAATCTAATATGATAGTGCTACAAATTTTATTCTAAAAGATGTCAGAACTCTAAATAAAAGATTCAAGTCTTGTAAAGAGATAATTTTAAGGATATAAGTAGAATAATAATCTTCAGGAGATATATATAAAAGTCATAATAAAAATATATAAAGAACCTCTAAAAATATCTTAAAGGGTATTAATGTATTAATGGAAATACTAAAAGTACAAAGAAGACTAAGAGAAAAAGATAATGTCAAGATATCCATAACCTATTAGGAACACTAGAGACCTAACTTGATAACTTAGGTTGCTTTATATAAATTATCTATGAGAATGTTTACTATGAGATTTACATGATATTGTCTATGTTACATGAAGTGATATACAGAAATGTGAATGTATTGATGAGATATGAAATGATAATGATAAAATGATTGACTATGCCATGATTTATTAATGTGCATACATTCATGTTTCAAATGAAATAATAAATAGACCAACTCACTGCTTAATCCTCTTTGAGGATTAAGGTATTGATGATTTCACTCAGTGAGAATAAAAGTAAAACCTGAAAAAGTAGCAATGATAGTCTAGAAAAGTGGACTTGAGCTAAACTCACGGCTTAACCCCCTAAACCGTTGAGATCATGGCAACGGAAAGAAAACTAAGGTTGTGGCGACGGCCACGGTATGAGCTCATTACCCTTTTAGGGTGGTCTAAGGCATTGATGCATTCATCCCATGAGTAATTAAGAAATATGTTGATGAAATAAATGAAAGATGATGATCACTAAACAAGTGAATGTTGAGAATGAGTAATCATGAAATGCATGCAGCTCCTAAATGATTATTGCTTATTAGTGGTTTTACATGATATGCTTATACGTATGCTTGATGAAATACTGAATGGATATTTCTGCTAATGTTCAAGATTAGTTTAAAAGTAACTGTACTTCGGCTAATCACGTTTGTGAACGTTTGATAATTGAATCCTTACCTGTTCACCTTTTTATAATAAACCCGAAGTGACTGGGACGACAACGATGACACTTTTAGTACAAGTAGGAACTCCTACTGAGAAATCATTTATTTCTCACTCCTATGTTTATTTTCCGTTGTCGTTACCAGAGACAGACGTGTCCACCAAAAGCAACGAAGTCAGAATGAGGAAGGAGGTAGCGCGTGAAGATTTCAAACCTTTCAAGTAGGAGCGTTCCGAGCTTTAGTTACATTATAGTTTGTGAGAAATAATTAGTAATAGTAGAACTTATATTGTTATTTGTAATAACTTATCAGTATGATATATGCCCTGTTGTGACTTATGTATTAAGTGATTATATTCCAGTTTATGTGATAATAGTTCTACACTTAGTCTCTTATTCCGCTTATTTAATTAAGTGCGCAATGTAACTTGATTATTATCTATAAAAGCGCTATGTATTTCACTTCTCGTTATAGGCTTAAGTTTTCAAAAAATTAATTTATTTAAAGAAAAAAAAAAAACTTCCACTATTTTTCTAAGTTAATTTCAAAAGAAAATAAATACAAGGCATAAGTGACAACTAATAGAATCCAAATGTGAACTTAAGCACAGTGGGGTTCTATTAGGGTGTTACATTATGGTATCAGAGCAGTTCATCATATTTAAGCCTGAGGAATGGACTGACTATGCTTCTGTCTATGATATCATGCTATTAATCTTATCTGTATGATGGGATATAGGATTTAGAAATGCAAGATCTTCTTGTGATACTGCCATAGTTGCTACCATGCTTAGGTATAGTATTGAGCCTGATCAACTCGATGACTGTTGTTTGGTGTGTCTAGGAACTAATGGCAGCAAACAGACGTACGCATGGGGCACGCGGTGGAGGTAATCATGATGAACTGGCAAATGCACTCCAGGAGATGGCTAGGGCTATGCAAGCACAAGCAACAGTGATGATGGAGCAGATGAATAGGAGGTCAGAGGAATCAGTTGGGAACCAAGAACATGGAAAATTCTCATAATTCAAGAGGGCTGGACCTCCAGAATTCAAAAGGACAACTAACCCCGAAATAGCTGACGGATGGATTCAAGAGATGGAGAAGGTTTTCTCAGTGATAGAATGCTCTGATGAACAAAAGGTGGCATTCTCTACTTATATGCTGAAAGGAGAGGCTGCCGCGTGGTGGAAGGGTGTAAAGGGCTTGCTCGAAAGTGCTGACATACAGATTACGTGGGAGGTTTTCTATGCCACGTTCCATAAGAAATATTTTCCAGATCTGGTTAAGAAGGCAAAGAAAGTAGAATTTCTGTTGCTGACACAGGGAAATCGATGTGTGGCTGAGTACACAGCTAAGTTTGAAGAACTGATCAAACACTCAACTAGCTACCAAAGGGATCCCAACGAGGCTTGGAAATGCATGAAATATGAGAGTGGTTTGAGGCCAGACATTTTGGCATCTGTGGCTCCATTGGAGGTCACTGACTATGCATCTTTAGTCAGCAAAAGCCAAGTGGCTGAGAGTTGCAATCGCCAGCTAGTTGCCCACCGAGTTGAAGAGAATAGGAAGAGGTCTGCTCAACAAGGTCACCGAGGGTTCCCACCCCCTCACAAGAAACCCTACCAAGGAGGTGGATTTAAAGGGAAACAACCCCAACACCCTATGATGAATCAACCTAGGACACAAGCTGTTAATCGACCTAGGATGGCTGCTGTCCCTGAACCTATGACTAGACCCCCTTGTGCCACTTGTGGAAAGATACATGGAGGGGAAAGCAGATTTGGTAAGAATGTTTGTTATCGGTGTGGACAGGCAGGACACTATTCTAGAGAGTGCCTAAAGTTCAATCAGTCCTCTACACTTAAGCCTAAGGCACAGGGACGCGTGTTTGCTATCACTGTTGAGATGCCCTCAGAATCTGATGATCTGATTCAAGGTAAGTGTATAATTAATGGAAAACCCTTAATTGTATTGTTTGATTCTGGCGCAACACATTCATTCATTTCATATGATTGTGCTAATAAGTTGAGGTTGTATATATCTGACTTAAAAATCATCTTAGTTGTCTCTACACCCACTATAAATATTGTTAGAACTGATCAAGCCAGCCTAAATTGTGAATTTGAGGTAGCTGATAGGATTTTTCATCATGATTTAGTTTGTCTACCCTTGTCTGGTTTTGATGTAATCTTAGGCATGGATTGGCTTTCGGCTAACCGTGTGTTACTACATTGTGCAAATAAGTCACTAGTATTTCTTCCCAAACCATCTTTACCCAATCCCTCTAAACTTGATAGAAAGGTACGACTATACCTAAACTCCATTATCATGGGGGATAGTATGAATGAAAAGCGAGGATATGTCTTCCTAATGACAAGTGAGAAAGAAGTGGAGCAAGCTCTAGAAAAGATCCTTGTAGTAAAGGAATTCTCAGATGTTTTTCCTGATGACATACCTGAATTTCCTCCAAAAAGGGAGATTGAGTTTTCTATAGATTTGGTACCGGGAACAGGACCCATATCTATAGCTCCTTATAGGATGCCATTGGCCGAGTTAACAGAGTTGAAGAAGCAATTAGAGGAACTACTACAGAAGAAATTCATTAGGCCTAGTGCTTCACCATAGGGAGCCCCAAAGGTCTTTGTTTGTCAAGAAGAAGGATGGGAGTATGCGATTATGTGTGGATTATAGGCAGCTAAACAAAGTGACTAAAAAAAATAAATACCCTTTGCCTAGAATAGATGACCTCATGGACCAATTAAGAGGAGCCCAAGTGTTTTCCAAGATAGATCTGCGATCAGGATACCACCAGATTCGAGTGAAGGAGGAGGACATACCAAAGACAGCCTTTAGGACTAGATATGGACATTATGAGTTTAATGTGATGTCATTTGGGTTAACCAATGCACCGGCAGTGTTTATGGACTACATGAATAGGATATTTAGACCATACTTGGACAAGTTTGTAATAGTGTTCATCGATGACATTCTAGTTTACTCTAGAACTAAAGAAGAGCACGAAGAACACTTACGAGTGGTGTTGGAGGTGTTGAGGAACAAGAAACTTTATGCAAAGTTGTCCAAGTGTGAATTTTGGATGAAGGAAGTTAAGTTCTTAGGTCATGTAGTGTCACATGGGGGAATAGCAGTAGACCCAAGTAAGATAGAAGCGGTGCAACAATGGGAAACCCCTACCACTGTGAAGGAGATTAGGAGTTTTCTAGGGCTAGCCGGTTACTACCGAAGGTTCATTAGAGGTTTTTCCCAAATTACCTTACCCCTCACCAAGCTAACAAGGAAGAATTCAGCTTTTATATGGAGCCCAGAATGTGAAGAGAGTTTCCAAGAACTAAAGAAGAAGTTGACCACTACCCCTGTCCTAATCCTACCTGACCCAAAAGAAAATTTTGAGGTGTATTGTGATGCCTCGAGAAGAGGACTAGGATGTGTTTTGATGCAAAATAGGAATGTAGTAGCCTATGCCTCTAGACAGCTCAAACCCCATGAAGTTAATTACCCAACCCATGACTTAGAGCTATCGGCTATTGTCTGTGCCTTAAAAATATGGAGACATCATCTTTATGGTGTAAGGTTTGAAGTCTTTTCTGACCACAAAAGTCTGAAATACCTCTTCAACCAAAAGGAACTCAATATGAGACAAAGGCGTTGGATGGAGTTTCTCAAGGACTATGACTTTGGGTTGAACTACCACCTAGGAAAGGCAAATGTGGTAGCAGATGCTTTGAGTCGTAAGTCCTTGCATGCCGCTTGGCTCATGGTGAAAGAAAATGAGCTGATAGAAGATTTTAGGAACCTCAACTTAGGATATAGAGGGACTTCAGAACAAATTCGGTTAAGCCAACTAAGTGTAACCAGTAGCTTTAAGGATCAAATAATTCAAGCCCAAAGGGAAGATGAGGATTTCCTTAGAACCTTAACCCTTGTCGAAGCAGGAAAGTTAAAAGAGTTTGTCCAGGATAAGGAAGGAGTGTGGAGATACCAAGGGAGAATCTGTGTACCTGCAAAAGAAGGATTGAGAGCTAGCATTTTGGAAGAAGCCCACAAAAGTCAATTTTGTGTACACCCCGGTATAACCAAGATATACCATGACCTAAAAAAGATGTTCTGGTGGCCAAAGATGAAAGTAGATATAGCAAATATAGTGCAAAAATGTTTGGTATGCCAAAAAGTGAAGATAGAGCATCAAAAACCCTCCGGAGTGCTGCAACCTCTCGAAATCCCAGAATGGAAGTGGGAAGGAATATCCATGGATTTCGTGATGGGATTGCCAAGAACGCCTACTGGACATGACTCCATATGGGTAATTGTGGATAGATTGACCAAATCTACTCACTTTTTACCCATTCGAGCAAATTACGCTTTGGAAACGTTAGCTCAGCTATACATCCAAGAGATAATAAGGCTCCATGGAGTACCCAAAACCATTGTCTCAGATAGGGATCCAAGGTTCACCTCAAGATTTTGGGGAGCTATGCAAAAGGCGTTTGGTTCAAGGTTGTGTCTAAGCACTGCCTATCACCCTCAGACTGATGGACAATCAGAAAGAACAATTCAAACCCTTGAGGATATGCTAAGAGCATGTGTCTTAGACCAGCCAAAAAGTTGGGACAAACAGCTTCCATTGATTGAGTTTGCATATAATAATAGTTACCACACTAGCATTGGGATGGCACCCTATGAGGCTTTGTATGGTAGAAAGTGTCAATCACCACTTTGTTGGTATGACCCGAGAGAGCAAAGTATTTTGGGCCCTGATTTGGTAGAAGAGACAACCAAACAAATAAAGAGAATTAGGGAAAGAATCCTCACTGCTCAGTAGGCGTAAGAGCTATCCGACAAGAGAAGGAAACCTCTCGAATTTCAAGAAGGAGAACACATATTCTTGCGAATTACTCCTACCACAGGTATAGGTCATGCAATGAAAGTCAAAAAGCTAAGCCCTAGATTCTTAGGACCCTTCCAAATCCTCAAAAAGGTAGGTCCCTCCGCCTACCAAATTGCATTACCTCCAAATTTGTCTAACCTACACAATGTTTTTCATGTGTCCCAATTGAGAAAGTATCAGTCAGACCCCAGTCATGTGTTTGAGCCAGAAACTATACAATTAAAAGATGACTTAACTTTTGAATTACCACCGATGAGGATCGTGGATCATGGCATCAAGCAGCTGAGAAACAAATCTGTATCTCTGGTCCAAGTGGCCTGGGGACAAGATGGAATGGAAGAGCACACATGGGAGCTCGAGGAAGATATGTGAAAAGAATTTCCGAATCTATTCACAGGTATCAAATTTTGAGGGCAAAATTTTTAATAAGAAAGGGAGAAATGTAACATCCCCAAATTTATAACTAAGATAAATATTAATTAGTGATAGCAACAACCAAGAGAATCTGGACAAATGTTATGAAACACAACAAATAGACTACTTAAGTATGTCTAGAGAAAAATGCAAAGAATTACGAAAATGCCATCACTTAGTGGAAATTACGAAAATGCCGTTGCTATGTAAAGGAAATTACCAAACTACCCTTGCCTTATTAAATGACAAAGATACCCTTACTCTATGAATGGAATTACAAGAATACCACTATCATTGTCTAATTACAAAAATATCCTTGTCTTAGTTAAAGAAATTACTACAATGCCATTTGCACAAATCCCTAAACTTGTCTTTAGACAAGAATGAATCTAAGCCATTGGATTAAGATGATAACACAATAATTTAACCACATACATCACACACATTTCTGAATCACATACATGCATTAACGGTTAGAAAATCTCCACTAACATCTTTGCACAAAACATGGAGCATTTTCATCCAACATGTTTGCATAAAACATGGAAACATGTTTGCACAAAACATGGAGCATTTTCATCCAACATGTTTGCATAAAACATGGAAACATGGTTGCACAAAACAAGGAGCATTTTCATCCCAAAATTCAGCCAACATGTTTACATAAATCATGCTCCAAGTGCTTTCCTTCTTCTATTTTTTTTCTCTAATCTTTCCACTATAAATACTCCTCAAACTCTCTTCAATTCAGAAACTCCCTATGTGTTCTTTCTTTCTTATTCTATCATTCTTCTTATGTTCTTCAAAGACTTCTCTTGATCCTCTAAACTTCATCCAAACACTTAAATCCTAAGTCCAAACTTTCACTAGCCCTCACAAGAGTTACAATCTTTAACTCTAGTGAGAAATATTTTCTTAAACACTCAAGTTCTAGAGCCAAGATTCAAGGAGGGTCATCCACTCCAAAGACTCTTGTTCAAAGCTTAAGG
Source organism: Dalbergia cultrata (assembly GCA_031216105.1). Classification (NCBI taxonomy): domain Eukaryota; kingdom Viridiplantae; phylum Streptophyta; class Magnoliopsida; order Fabales; family Fabaceae; genus Dalbergia; species Dalbergia cultrata. The sequence continues at coordinate 39,994,720 of CM062346.1, read as the reverse complement.
AAGAAGAGAAGGACCCTTTTTAGACCCTACACAAGAGGTAGGAGTTTCTTCTTTATTTGTTCAAGTATTGTTGGCTTCTAAATTTGCTCATGGATAGAATGCCTCAAACTTGAGTTATTGTCAAAAGTTTTGAAGAATTTTATTTTTAGAAAAACACAACATGTTCTATTATGCTATGAGTACTTTTATGATGTTATCAAACTCAAATATAACTTAAAAGATTGTATGTGAAACTTGAGTTAATAAAGATAACTTAAGACATGAACATGGCAGGTGCTGGAATTTCTAGTTATTTCTGGCAGTAGTTACTTCGAAACTTAGTGTTCATAAAATATGAAGGATCTCGAAATGAAAATATTTTTATTATAAACTAGACTCATTGTAGAACACTCTCCAAAAAGAATCACCTAAAACGGAGTTTCCTAGCCCAAGATATAAATTTTTAAAATAGAGCATAAGACTGAAACTCTTAATCTAACCTTGTAGTAGTAAAATAGGTGTAACTCACTCTAGAAAAATGCAAATGGACTGATTTCAACTTTGTGGAAAAGCTAACACATCTAAATAAAAGATTCAAGTCTTGTAAAGAGATAATTTTAAGGATATAAGTAGAATAATAATCTTCAGGAGATATATATAAAAGTCATAATAAAAATATATAAAGAACCTCTAAAAATATCTTAAAGGGTATTAATGTATTAATAGAAATACTAAGAGTACAAAGAAGACTAAGAGAAAAAGATAATACCAAGATATCCATAACCTATTAGGAACACTAGAGACCTAACTTGATAACTTTGGTTGCTTAATATGAATTATCTCTAAGAATGTTTACTATGAGATTTACATGATATTGTCTATGTTTCATGAAGTGATATACAGAAATGTGAATGTATTGATGAGATATGAAATGATAATGATAAAATGATTGATTGTGCCATGATTTATTAATGTGCATACATTCATATTTCAAATGAAATAATAAATAGACCAACACACTGTTTAATCCTCTTTGAGGATTAAGGTATTAATGATTTCACTCAGTGAGAATAAAAGTAAAACCTGAAAAAGTAGCAATGATAGTCTGGAAAAGTGGACTTGAGCTAAACTCACGGCTTAACCCCCTAAACCGTTGAGATCATGGCAACGGAAAGAAAACTAAGGTTGTGGCGACGGCCACGGTATGAGCTCATTACCCTTTTAGGGTGGTCTAAGGCATTGATGCATTCATCCCGTGAGTAATTAAGAAATATGTTGATGAAATAAATGAAAGATGATGATCACTAAACAAGTGAATGTTGAGGATGAGTAATCATGAAATGCATGCAGCTCCTAAATGATTATTGCTTATTAGTGGTTTTACATGATATGCTTATATGTATGCTTGATGAAATACTGAATGGATATTTCTGCTAATGTTCAAGATTAGTTTAAAAGTAACTGCACTTCGCCTAATCATGTTTGTGAAAGTTTGATAATTGAATCCTTATGTAACGCCCCGATTTTCTGCTAGAGTGAAAATGACCGAAATGCCCCTGAGGTCATTTTCGGCCCAGAATTCGAGGAAAGCCGATCTGCCAGTACTCGAAGGGCAAACTCAATGTTGGAAGGGGATTAGATGACCTGTGTACCTTTTCAGAATCGAAAATCTCATTTTTTGAGTTTTCGGGTCAAAATGACCAAAACGCCCCTGCGGTGTTTTACCTATTTACAAGTGCCGGATGAACCCGAAACTTCTCCAGATGGTTTTAAAAGGCGTTTTTATGTATTCTACGACCTCAGTTTTAATTATGGAGGTCCCGGGCAAAATTAGTGCAAAATTACGATTTTACCCCTAGTTTCGTGTTTTTACGCTTAATCGCGTGATTAAGCAAACCTAAGCAATATTAGGCTCTAATCGAAGATTAATTAATTTCCATAATTAATCTTGAGTCAAAATAATTTATTAAAGTTGATTAGAACCTAAAAGTACTTAATTACCACTTAAAATCTTATTTTAAATTCAAGATTTCTAGTCATGGAATCTTGAATAGTATTTTCTCTCTCCAATTCCTTAAATTATGGAATTTTGTCTAACATTGTTTTATTCATAAAATGAATTTAAAATCTCCTAAATATGTATGAGTACTCCTTAATCATGTCATAAAGGTTCCTAATCACATTCTTAGTCACCTAAACTTATGCTTAATGACTCTTAACCTTACACCTAAGCTAATACACCCCTAAACACATCACTAACACACTATTACATGACCAAAACTCCCTCCTCCCTTGCTGCATCAGACCTGCACGAAATTCACCATCCATTTTATCACAATTTAATTTTATTTCACACTCCAAAGACTATGGTTGAAGCCATGTCATCAAAGTGCAATTCTCTCACCTCATGTTCCATGAGGAGACCTCATGTTCCATGAGGATTCATTCTCCTCCACACATGCCTCACCTCATGTTCCATGAGGATTCATTCTCCTCCACTCATTCACTCTTATTCTTCTCTATAAATACCATGCCTAGATGAACCTTTGCTACACTTTGTTCATTTGCTAAGTTTAGTTTTTTAGTTTTTCTCTAAGTTCTTCCTTTTTCTCTCAAATCTCAAGAGCATTCTTCTTCTTCATCTTCTTCTTTTTCCTTTTGAAACATCATCACACAACCTTGAAACACCACCCCACCACCTTGGATCATCATACAAACACCTAAACTTCCATTCTCAAACACAAGCTCACCAAGAACACATTTCCTTCCTTTTTCTTTCATCAAGGCCGACTCATCATCACCATCCTAGGAGGTGTTGCTCGTATCATTTTCATCTTCAAGTCCAAGCTTTTTGTCTTCACTCTAGGTAGGAGTGTTTTCTAAACTTTGTCTTCTTGAAAATGAGTTCTTTCTAGCTTTCTCTTGGGCTTTCTTTTTGAAACTTTCTTTGGTTTCCCTTTCTTCTATTTTCGGCCTCTTGGCCTTGATGAGTACATGATAGCTCAATGATGAGGACTCCTAGATAATGACTATGTGTTCATCTCAAAGGAAACTCTAGAGCTTGAGGTTTTATTTTCTTTGAGTTCCAACTTTATTTTCTAACTCAAAAATGATTTTTACTCAAGAATACCTTTACTTTTCTTGCTATTATGATTTCGGTTTCTTTGTTCCTTTCTTTAACATTTCGGTTACCATTTTCCTTTTTGATCTTTGAAGTTTTATTTGTTCAAAAAGTTTTGCTTTGTTTGAGCTTGATGATGATGTTCAAGAACCTCATAATTCCTTTGAGAACTTGGTTCAAGAACTCTAAAGCTCTCTTTGTAATGAGATATGTGTTGGGTTATTATGTTGTTAAAGTCTTGGATGAGCTTTAGATCACCTTAAAATGAACCTTGCATCATGTTTATTTTATGCTTTGCACATCATGTTTACTTTTTTTGCTATCACTAAGTACCAAGGTAATAAAGGAACTTGCATTATCACGTTTATATTTCAAGTTCTCACCTAAATATCAAAGATAATAATATAATGCATACCATATTTATTTTATGCTTCGCACATCATGTTTACTTTCTTTGCTATCACTAAGTACCAAGGTAATAAAGGAACTTGCATTATCACGTTTATATTTCAAGTTCTCACCTAAATATCAAAGATAATAATATAATGCATACCATATTTATTTTATGCTTCAGACATCATGTTTACTTTCTTTGTTATCACTAAGTACCAAGGTAATAAAGGAACTTGCATTATCACGTTTATATTTCAAGTTCTCACCTAAATATCAAAGATAATAATATAATGCATACCATATTTATTTTATGCTTCGCACATCATGTTTACTTTCTTTGTTATCACTAAGTACCAAGGTAATAAAGGAACTTACATTATCATGTTTATATTTCAAGTTCTCACCTAAATATCAAAGATAATAATATAATGCATACCATATTTATTTTATGCTTTGCACATCATGTTTACTTTCTTTGTTATCACTAAGTACCAAGGTAATAAAGGAGCTTGCATTATCATGTTTATATTTCAAGCTATGCATTATCATGTTTATGTTTCAAGTTCTCACCTAAATATCAAAGATAATAATATAATGCATCACATATTTATTTTATGCTCTCACTTTACTTTCTAGCAAAAACTAAAACAAGTGCATGAGCATGTTTATTTTTATGTCATCACTTTAATGAACCTAGAGCTCAAAGACTTGCCCATTGTTGTCTCAATAAAGGTCTAAAAATATTTATTACTTTTGGTCCCTATTTCGGCCCTAAGAAGCTTTGGTGTTTCCAAGTATTGAAAACTATGCTTTATAATTTTTCTAAGCTTATGTAAGTATAAGAAATATGTAGAACTAAGTTTTATGAATTTAGGACCTCTTGAGATAAAAATGATTTAGCTATTACCCTCTTAAGTATTTTTATGATTTTAGGTGATAAAAGTGTCCATAAATGAGTTTTGAAAGTTGAAAAAGGTTCCAAGAGAAACTAGTATTGTATGTGCTTTAAAAATTGTGTTTCATGTCTTTTATGGAGATGTTTGTTTTGGTTCTGCCTTGCTATGTTTGGCCACTGTATGAGCTGTGTTAATAATGATAAGATGCTTATGTTTGAGTAAAAATAATGTTAAGACTCATATGTGAAAGATAGGATAAGTTAGGAACTAGAAAAGAATTAATTTGAGAGTTTTAGATCCCTTAATGATGGAATTTTCTGGATTCTGTCCAGCAAGGTTTAGAAATGATAATCATGGTTCTAAATTAGTTTAAATGTGTAGGAATGACTCATAATTGGTTTAGGGCTTAATCTTGATGCTTTAGGAACAAACTGGACTTAGAAAGAGTCATTGTTGTGACTCCTAGGTACCCGTAAAGTTGGGATTTTAAATTCTGCATCCTTGAGGTCTAGAGATGTTCTTGACCATAGTGTGAGGTGAGAAATACTTCGTTATAACCTCATAGGTTCCCAAGAGACTAGGTTTTGATGATTTATAACTTAGATTGTGAGTTAAGGACCTTAAGGATCGATGCATAAGACATTAAGAAGTCTTGAGTTTTTATGATGCTTAATTTTATGCAAGTATGATATATGATACATGAGCTTTATCTATATGAGTATGATGTGTTTAAAATATATGCTATGATGAGTTTGGACTATATGCTATAATCTATGTAAGAATGATGAGTTTGAAATATATGTTATGATGTTTATCTATGTGAGAATGATGTATTAGAAGAATATGCTTGATGATGCATGAACCCTAAAATGTTTTATTGATGATACGTGAGGAAATGATTATTGAGATGTTAAGTTGTGTGATTAGCTTGTGGCATGAATTTTGGTTTGAAGGAAATTCAGTTTAACGGCCGTTATGCTTTGCCGAATTTCTATCAAACCTAAAAGGGTTGAAAAATGTTTTAAAGTACCATATGAGTTGAAAACCCTGGGTGACACTGGTTCGGCCGAGCATCCCCAGGATATTTTTATGTGACAAGCATTGAGACGTACTTCTCCTGCTACGGTGAGGAGGAGGAAAATCCGTGAGGGTATGTGCAGATGCAGCCTTACCAAAGCGGACAATTCGCTGTGCACTCGAGGCCAGTAGAACGTTTCAAAGAATGAAATATGTTTATGTTACCCCCTCATTTTACCCCATATTAAATCTAGTGACGACTAGTTAGGATTGAGCTCATTCCTAGGCGATTAGGTGAGACGGAGATAGGAGGTTATGATAAAAATCGCCGGGGCGGTGTATCGGTTGGAAATAGGTGGATATGTTTTAAGAGGGTGGTTTTTGAGAAAAAGAACAAAAGAGATATGATGCTTTTAAGTCACATAAGTATGAGAAAAGTAAGAGTTGTAATATGCCCTTATGCCACTTGCATGAATCTAGATTGTTGTGATTTGTTGATTTATGTGCTCAAGTATTGCCATACATTCATGCTTAAACATGTTGCATTCATGACATCAAGATGCATACTAAAAGAAATGGACCTTGGATAAATAGTTTCATAAACCCTAATAATGAATCTCATATGCATGAACACCTTTATAAATAAACCCAAGGTTCCTGAGGATGTGAACGATGTAACCCTAGAATAGGAGATTCCCTATTGAGATTCTTTAGTAAGATTCTCACTCTTTTCTCTTCTTTTTCTCGCTTCCGTCACATCTTCAGAGGCTGATGGCGACATTCGTGGTCTTCATTGACACATCCGTCCGAGAGGCGCCCTTAACGAGGAGCTCACGCTCAGTCTACACGTATGCCCACTCCTGCCGCCTTGCGTTCTTGGATCGATTACACTCCATTTCCCGGGTTCTAGTAGCGTATGTTTTAGGGGAGGCTTAGTGCACACACTCACATGTAGACTGGATAAACCTACTTTTGTTTTGAGGTTATTCACTATAGGTGCACTCGGGTAGTGATGGTTTACTTTATGTTTCTCTGTTTCTATTGTACTTCCTTTCTGCTGTATTACAAGCTCTGCCCGTCCCAATGAGGGTATGACTACTTATGTATTCTAAGTTATGTTATTAATGAAACGTTTCTCTTGTTGTGATGATTTATGCTCAGTTGTTATATGTTTCCATTTCTATGTTTCTCTATGAGTGTTAAGCGTGCTTTATATTCCTATTATTCGATTAGACTAAGAACGTGGCTCTCACTTTGTTGTGTGTTTTAAAAAAAAAAAAAAGAAAAAGAAAAAAATTTACTCGTAATTTTCCTGTAGTATTTTAAGAAAAGGATGAGACTATGAAGTAATAGCCTAATGTTTAACCTAATGTGTTCTAGAAAGTTGGGTTAAAAATTAGGGTGTTACACCTTACCTGTTCACCTTTTTATAATAAACCCGAAGTGACTGGGACGATAACGATGACACTTTGAGTACAAGTAGGAACTCCTACTGAGAAATCATGTATTTCTCACTCCTATGTTTATTTTCCGTGGTCGTTACCAGAGACAGACGTGTCCACCTAAAGCAACGAAGCTGTAGCTGAGGAAGGAGGTAGCGCGTGAAGATTTCAAACCTTTCAAGTAGGAGCATTCCGAGCTTTAGTTACATTATAGTTTGTGAGAAACAATTAGTAATAGTAGAATTTATATTGTTATTTGTAATAACTTATCAGTATGATATATGCCCTGTTGTGACTTATGTATTAAGTGATTATATTCCAGTTTATATGATAATAGTTCTACACTTAGTCTCTTATTCCGCTTATTTAATTAAGTGCGCAATGTAACTTGATTATTATCTATAAAAGCACTATGTATTTCACTTCTCGTTACAGGCTTAAGTTTTCAAAAAATTAATTTATTTAAAGAAAAAAAAACTTCCACTAATTTTCTAAGTTTATTTCAAAAGAAAATAAATGCAAGGCATAAGTGACAACTAATAGAATCCAAATGTGAACTTAAGCACAGTGGGGTTCTATTAGGGTGATACATATTTTGATATGAATTTAGCAAAAATCCCCTTCCAAAAGGTGTTTACAAGGTTTACAAACTATAGTAAAACTCAGAAAGTGGGCTGTAATACTTAAGCCCAATTACATTATCACAAACTTTATTTAGTAACATAAAAAGCTTAAAAAATGGTGCAGTCCATATAATATCAAGGGTCTTCAAGTGGGATTATGCAATGCACTATTTTGGGCTTCACGTCTTCAAAATTAGGGGCAGCCTCAAAAATTGTTGCTACAACTTGTTGCAATGCTTCCTTTGCCTTCCTAGCCCTTCCTCTTGTCATAGGTCCCCCAAGTCCTCTAAGTGCCTTATTGTCCTTGCCGCTAGTCGTGTCCTCATCAAATTCCAATCATGCCTCATAAAAAAATTCTTTAAAGTATCTGGCATACATTCATATAACACATACTTGGACTAAATGTCATTTTATCATTAGTTTAAGACATTCTCATCTTTTCAGTACCTTGGCAGATTTATCATTCCAATGACAATATTTAATTTCTCAATCAAATAACCAATTCAAGAGCCACAAAAATTACTTGTGATACCTTCATATGTCTAAAATACCCCGTAAAATTTTCATATCAATTGGAGCTCTCTAACCATGGTAACTAAATTATAAAATTTTAGTGGTCAGGGACCACTTTTTCACAGTTCAAAACAGGGTTCCCATAATTTTTAAATTTAGCAAATGATGGAATCAACTCAAAATAAAAATCAAAGTTACACTTAAAGATGTCATTAACAAGCTATAAAAATTTCAGGTGATAATTCAATCTTTTACTATAGTAACAAAATTATACAAAATTAGAGCTTCAGTTCCCACAATCCAGGCAGCATAGTTAGAGTCTTGGTTTATGATTTTTCTCAGACAGTAAAGCTCCTTATCATGAACCACGAAAATTATCAGAGTTTCCTTATGATGTTAGTTTCAACATATAATTTTTATAGCTAATAACAATGACTATAAATGAGCCAGAAAATTCGTGAACAAATTATGTTCTGTTGAAATCCGAAAATCCAGCAGCATGTGTCAAATTCTCTTTTGACAAAAAATCATTTTTCACAACATCCAAACACTCTACCAAAAGTAATACATCAATATCAACATAATAACAACCAATAAAATCAGAAATTTCGGAATAAACCACCTCAAAAAGTCTCAGAAAAATTTTGAAAGAAAAAGGCCAAAGAAAACCCTACACTCGAGAGCTAGTGTGTCCTTGTCTCTAGTTTGCTCCAAGATGGAAATCCTTCACTCCAAAGCTCTCAAATCACACCCAAACCCTTCCTTATGCAGTGAAGAATGATCTCTCAAGGTGAGAAAAGGTGATGGATTCAAATTCTGATTGGTTAGTTTGGTAGATATCGATGTGTAAAACAAGTTTAGTGAAGGGGATTTGGGGTTTTGGTGACTTAAAACTAAGGTTTTGGGCATTTGAAGTTAATTTTTGTGGAAAAACACCATGGAACTTGAGCTTTCTGGTTCATGGTCGAGAATGGAAGCAAATGGAGTGATAAGGAAGCTTTGTTTTGTATTTATCATGTAATTATAATTTAGATAGTATATAATGTAAATATATAATTCTTTAAAGAAAAGAAAAATAAATGGATGGCTAGGATTTGTTTTGAAAGTCAATGAATGAATCTTGGCCATCCAATTGGCTCAAGATAATTGACTTACCTTTACTTGGCCACCAAGTAGGTTTTTACGGTGTTAAAAAACCGCACACCGAAATTCTACCAAACGGGTAAAATAGTATACCAGGGAAATCAACTATTGCCCGAAAAATAGTTCTAAGTATAAAATTTTTATTTCTAACTATTTCTAACCTTATCCTTGTATTTTCTCAATTTCGGGTATCTCCGGGCCCGAATTCTAGGGTTTCGGCTATCCCGGCGGGGTTGCAGGAGCCGCAAGTTACTATTCACTTTTTTTTTTTTTACGGATTCATTGGATTGTCCTGATCATTTCTGTATTCATCAGATTTTTGAAATTATGGCTAGAAAAGCTCAAATTAATTTTTGAATAATTTTTTTTAGGGTGTTACACATAATCTAAACTATTTATGTATATAGCATGAATTAATTGCATATATTCTAACATGACTTTGTATTAAAACACTGTAAATATTAGTTGCTATTTTTTTTGTCATGCGTATTAAGTAGTTAAATACTGCTAATAGGATAGATTGTGGAACTAGAAATGATATAGGCAATTTTTATGAATTATACATCCCTATTATAATTCACAATGTAAATTATGCATATTATGTGAACAATACATAATTGTATACTATATTTATGTCATTGGATTATGCTAAATAAGATGTGTTTTGCATATAGTTGAAATGATCAAAATCTACAATAACACATTTTATACGATTATAAAATTACACATGCATTTGCCATAATACACAACATTATGAGTATGACATACATTACTGTCAGAAACAGTGTTATGATTATGAGTACACAACATATGGACACAAAAGATTATGTATTCATGCATATTTCTTTATAACATAGATACATTTTATGATTAGATGTATTGTTAACAATTTTAAGATGTTGTAATACTATAATATGATAATTGTGAATATATATATATATATATATATATATATATATATATACACACACACACACTCCCCATTCACTACAAGGATGGACACTCCACTAAAACACTAAACCAAGATTGATGGGCAAGATGGAAGTATGGAAGACCATCAGGAGGAATACTTCATTCCCATCACTATATTCACTTTAAAAAGAGCTGTCTTGTTTCCTTGAGTATTCGAAGTAAAAGCTGAGATTTCAAGGAAATAAAAACAAAGAGAGAGAATAGAGCCTTGGGGTACTTTTTTTTTCGAATTAGCTCTTGTTATCAGGTTTTGATCTCCTTCACAAATCTTACATTCACAAAGTCTCTATTAAGTAAACATTCGCATATGCAGACACAATAACCATTTCTTAGCTTCAAACTGCGGTCACAGCCAAATGCATCATCATCAATGACCTATTGAAACCCAAAAAATTGAACTCCATCCCAAAAGTCACAATAAACCAAAATCAAACCCAATCATAATCTAAAACCAAAACCCAAATCAATGCATCCACAAGCACTGACACATACCATTCCATTCCACAATCAAAATTATCAAACCCCAGCCATAGGAAAAATAATCCTTAAAACTGCACTCAAATCAATACCCAAAAACCAACCATACGAGATGTATAAAAAATAAACCAAATCAGAAAACTAGTCTCAAAAGTTCCAATACAAGATTCACAGTCTAAAACAACAAATACAGTCCAAGCCATAGCCATAACGAAAGAAATCTATTGCAAATTAGTAAAAAAAAAAAATGGCAGCATCACCCTCTTTGCACTGCTTGTGCTCCCATCCCTCTTCAATCATCATCAGCACCACTAGCATCTTCCATTCTAGCTCTATTCCATGGCTTAAAGACCTACCCATGACAACAAACACAAAAACAGCACATCAAACACATCAGATACAAAAGCCACAATAAAACACAAAACCATACAAAATCAAATCCAAAACAGAACCTGAAACTAAAATGTTGAAAGAATGAGGAGAAAGGAGGTCGCGGCCTTTCCTTGGCCGATTGGCCCTCAACCACGGTTGCTAACTCTACTACCCTCTCCATGTTGCGCTGCCACCTCCACCACGTGCCTAGCGAACTAGAAACAACCTCCTCCACCTAGCATATATGTGCCGCGGATCTTCTTTCTCCGCTACGCATGTAACATCCCCTGCTGCTTTATGGATTGACAACTGTCCCCACAAACCAACACGGGTCTTTTCAGCATGCTTTGTCCTCACTCACATGCTTCCTAGGAAAACTTCCCAGGAGGTCACCCATCCCAAAATTACCCCAAGTCAAGCACGCTTAACTGTGGAGTTCTTTTAGTTTAGGCTACCGAAAAGAAGATGCATCTTGTTGGTATAGGTAGTGCAAATCAATTCATATAAGTCCTCCTCAACTGTATAATCCCATACCTATATAATCTTAGGATCCCTCTCATTCGGGTGTGTAATCGGTTCATTCATGTACCCCTCCGCTTAGAGGACCTTGCGAGGAGCCGCTCCTTGTCCGTGCCCTCTTTGCACGCGATCACTCCTCGTCCTCGTGAGTGAGGACAAAGCATGTTGTTTGATGGGTGAAAGAACTCCATATTGAAAGAACTCTATAGTTAAGCGTGCTTGACCTGGGGTAATTTTGGGATGGGTGACCTCCTGGGAAGTTTTCCCAAGAAGCATGTGAGTGAGGACAAAGCATGCTGAAAAGACCCGTGTTGGTTTGTGGGGACAGTCGTCAATCCATAAAGCAGCAGGGGATGTTATACTGGAGCCCTCCTAAGATCCTTGTTCAAGTTTTTCATTTCCGCTCTTTCTTTCCATCTCATCTTCAAAGGGCGATCACCACATTCGTGATTTACATTTACGCTCCCACCTGGGACGTGCATTTTGATCCTGCCAACCAGTCTTATTATTTTGTGGGTCGATGTGTTGTCCGCCTGTTTGTTTTCTTAGACCATTCATTTGCGCACCTAGTCACCAACTTTTGGTTCTTCACCGTGACTCCTTTCATTGATGACCTCATTTTTTAATGGGCCTGTTTGCATGCAGAGCAGTTTCCTCGTGGCTGCCCTACTGCATAGGCTTTCCGTGGACCTCCTGTCTATATACCCCGATCACCCCGTCGGCCTATTGAGCTATGGTCGGATCCATCGGAGGAATCTCCTTCCCAGCACTCTTCGAGCAATTCTACACCTACCATTCCCAGGGAGGTAGGAAGCGATGGAGAGGCTACAGTGATGCAACATAGGAGGGGAGGGCAGCATGTGTAACACCCTCATAGAACCCCACTATGCTTAAGTTCACATTTGGATTCTATTAGTTGTCACTTATGCCTTGCATTTATTTTCTTTTGAAATTAACTTAGAAAAATAGTGAAAGATTTTTTTTTAAATAAATAAAATTTTTTGAAAACTTAAGCCTGTAACGAGAAGTGAGATACATAGCGCTTTTATAGATAATAATCAAGTTACATTGGGCACTTAATTAAATAAGCGGAATAAGAGACTAAGTGTAGAACTATTATCACATAAACTGGAATATAATCACTTAATACATAAGTCACAACAGGGCATATATCATACTGATAAGTTATTACAAATAACAATATAAGTTCTACTATTACTAATTGTTTCTCACAAACTATAATGTAACTAAAGCTCGGAATGCTCCTACTTGAAAGGTTTGAAATCTTCACGTGCTACCTCCTTCCTCAGCTACAGCTTCGTTGCTTTAGGTGGACACGTCTGTCTCTGGTAACGACAATGGAAAATAAACATAGGAGTGAGAAATACATGATTTCTCAGTAGGAGTTCCTACGTGTACTAAAAGTGTCATCGTTGTCATCCCAGTCACTTCAGGTTTATTATAAAAAGGTGAACAGGTAAGGATTCAATTATCAAACTTTCACAAACGTGATTGGCCGAAATGCAGTTACTTTTAAACTAATCTTGAACATTAGCAGAAATATCCATTCAGTATTTCTTCAAGCATACATATAAGCATATCATGTAAAACCACTAATAAGCAATAATCATTTAGGAGCTGCATGCATTTCATGATTACTCATCCTCAACATTCACTTGTTTAGTGATCATCATCTTCCATTTATTTCATCAACATATTTCTTAATTACTCACGGGATGAATGCATCAATGCCTTAGACCACTCTAAAAGGGTAATGAGCTCATACTGTGGCCGTCGCCACAACCTTTTGGTTTTCTTTCCGTTGCCATGATCTCAACGGTTTAGGGGGTTAAGCCGTGAGTTTAGCTCAAGTCCACTTTTCCAGACTATAATTGCTACTTTTTCAGGTTTTACTTTTATTCTCACTGAGTGAAATCATCAATACCTTAATCCTCAAAGAGGATTAAGCAGTGAGTTGGTCTATTTATTATTTCATTTGAAACATGAATGTATGCACATTAATAAATCATGGCACGGTCAATCATTTTATCATTATCATTTCATATCTCATCAATACATTCACATTTCTGTATATCACTTCATGTAACATAGACAATATCATGTAAATCTCATAGTAAACATTCTCATAGATAATTCATATTAAGCAACCTAAGTTATCAAGTTAGGTCTCTAGTGTTCCTAATAGGTTATGGATATCTTGGTATTATCTTTTTCTCTTAGTCTTCTTTGTACTCTTAGTATTTCCATTAATACATTAATACCCTTTAAGATATTTTTAGAGGTTCTTTATATATTTTTATTATGACTTTTATATATATCTCCTGAAGATTATTATTCTACTTAAATCCTTAAAATTATCTCTTTACAAGACTTGAATCTTTTATTTAGAGTTCTGACATCTTTTAGAATAAAATTTGTAGCACTAACATCTTAGATTAGTGTAAATCAACTGTAAATTGTGCATAGTAGGATTCCCAGGAAAGAGAGGTGGGTCACAATGGACACGCTTAAATACCAAGTCTTTCCTTAGCCAGAACCTTTCCAAATTGCACTCTCACAGTATCACGCTACCTTCAAGACTTTCTCAGCACACTGTCCCGAAATTATATCTCTCATTCTGTATGTTCGTGGTATACAAATTTATGCATAGCATACATAAGTGTGTTTGTAGATGTGTTAGCTTTTCCACAAAGTTGAAATAAGTCCATTTGCATTTTTCTAGAGTGAGTTACACCTATTTTACTACTACAAGGTCAGATTAAGAGTTTCAGTCTTATGCTCTACTTTAGAAATTTATATCTTGGGCTAGGAAACTCCGTTTTAGGTGATTCTTTTTGGAGAGTGTTCTACAATGAGTCTAGTTTATAATAAAAATATTTTCATTTCGAGATCCTTCATATTTTATGAACACTAATTTTCAAAGTAACTACTGCCAGAAATAACTAGAAATTCCAGCACCTGCCATGTTCATGTCTTACGTTATCTTTATTAACTCAAGTTTCACATACAATCTTTTAAGTTATATTTGAGTTTGATAACATCATAAAAGTACTCATAGTAGAATAGAACATGTTGTGTTTTCTAAAAATATAATTACTCAAAACTTTTGACAATAACTCAAGTTTGAGGCATTCTATCTATGAGCAAAGTTAGAAGCCAACAATACTTGAACAAATAAAGAAGAAACTCCTACCTCTTGTGTAGGGTCTAAAAAGGGTCCTTCTCTTCTTCCTTAAGCTTTGAACAAGAGTCTTTGGAGTGGATGACCCTCCTTGAATCTTGGCTCTAGAACTTGAGTGCTTAAGAAAATATTTCTCACTAGAGTTAAAAATTGTAACTCTTGTGAGGGCTAGTGAAAGTTTGGACTTAGGATTTAAGTGTTTGGATGAAGTTTAGAGGATCAAGAGAAGTCTTTAAAGAATATAAGAAGAATGATAGAATAAGAAAGAAAGAACACTTAGGGAGTTTCTGAATTGAAGAGAGTTTGAGGAGTATTTATAGTGGAAAGATTAGAGAAAAAAACAGAAGAAGGAAAGCACTTGGAGCATGATTTATGGAAACATGCTGGCTGAATTTTGGGATGAAAATGCTCCATGTTTTGTGCAAACATGTTTCCATGTCTTGTGCAAACATGTTTCCATGTCTTGTGCAAACATGTTTCCATGTCTTGTGCAAACATGTTTCCATGTCTTGTGCAAACATGTTGGATGAAATTGCTCCATGTTTTGTGCAAAGATGTTAGTGGAGATTTTCTAACCTTTAGTGCATGTATGTGATTTAGAAATGTGTATGATGTATGTGGTTAAATTATTGTGTTATCATCTTAATCCAATGGCTTAGATTCATTTTTGTCTAAAGACAAGTGTAGGGATTTGTGCAAATGGCATTGTAGTAATTTCTTTAACTAAGACAAGGATATTTTTTGTAATTAGACAATGATAGTGGTATTCTTGTAATTCCATTCATAGAGTAAGGGTATCTTCGTCATTTAATAAGGCAAGGGTAGTTTGGTAATTTCCTTTACATAGCAAGGGCATTTTCATAATTTCCACTAAGTGATGGCATTTTCGTAATTCTTTGCATTTTTCTCTAGACATACTTAAGTAGTCTATTTGTTGTGTTTCATAACATTTGTCCAGATTCTATTGGTTTTGCTATCGATAATTAAGATTAATATTTATCTTAGTTATAAATTTGGGGATGTTACACCCCTCCGCTTAGAGGACCTTGCGAGGAGCCGCTCCTTGTCCGTGCCCTCTTTGCACCGGCGATCACTCCTCGTCCTCGTCCCCGGGCGTTACATGTTTTGTAACATCCCTTAATGCTTTATGGATTGACGACTATCCCCACAAACCAACATGGGTCTTTTCAGCATGCTTTGTCCTCACTCGTACGCTTCCTAGGAAAACTTCCCAGGAAGTCACCCATCCCAAAATTACCCCAGGTCAAGCACGCTTAACTGTGGAGTTCTTTCAGTTTGGGCTACCGAAAAGAAGATGCATCTTGTTGGTATAGGTAGTGCAAATCAATTCATATAAGCCCTCCTCAACTGTATAGTTCCATACCTATACAATCTTAGGATCCCTCTCATTCGGGTGTGTAATCGGTTCATTCATATACCCCTCCCCTTAGAGGACCTTGCGAGGAGCCGCTCCTTATCCGTGCCCTCTTTGCACCGGCGATCATTCCTCGTCCTCGTCCCCGGGCGTTACATGCCCACCAGCTTCTGCCTGGTTCGTCCCCGAACCACACCGTACTGGGAAAGGTGCAGGCTCTAATACCATTTGTAACGCCCGGGGACGAGGACGAGGAGTGATCGCCGGTGCAAAGAGGGCACGGACAAGGAGCGGCTCCTCACAAGGTCCTCTAAGCGGAGGGGTACATGAACGAACCGATTACACACCCGAATAAGAGGGATCCTAAGACTGTATAGGTACGGGACTATACAGTTGATGAGGGCTTATATGAATTGATTCGTACTACCTATATCAATAAGATGCATCTTCTTTTTGGTAGCCTAAACTGAAAGAACTCCACAGTTAAGCGTGCTTGACTTGGGGTAATTTTGGGATGGGTGACCTCCTGGGAAGTTTTCCTAGGAAGCATGTGAGTGAGGACAAAGCATGCTGAAAAGACCCGTGTTAGTTTGTGGGGACAGTTATCAATCCATAAAGCAGCAGGGGATGTTACATGCTCCACTTCTTTCTCACTTGTCATTAGGAAGACATATCCTCGCTTTTCATTCCTACTATCCCCCATGATAATGGAGTTTAGGTATAGTCGTACCTTTCTATCAAGTTTAGAGGGATTGGGTAAAGATGGTTTGGGAAGAAATACTAGTGACTTGTTTGCACAATGTAGTAACACACGGTTTGCCGAAAGCCAATCCATGCCCAAGATTACATCAAAACTAGACAAGGGTAGACAAACTAAATCATGATGAAAAATCCTATCAGCTACCTCAAATTCACAATTTAGGCAGACTTGATCAGTTCTAACAATATTTATAGTTAGTGTAGAGACAACTAAGATGATTTTTAAGTCAGATCTATACAACCTCAACTTATTAGCACAATCATATGAAATGAATGAATGTGTTGCGCCAGAATCAAACAATACAATTAAGGGTTTTCCATTAATTATACACTTACCTTGAATCAGATCATCGGATTCTGAGGGCATATCAGCAGTGATAGTAAACACGCGTCCCTGTGCCTTAGGCTTGAGTGTAGAGGACTTATTGAACTTTAGGCACTCTCTAGAATAGTGTGCTGCCTGTCCACACCGATAACAAACATTTTTACCAAATCTGCATTCCCCTCCATGTATCTTTCCACAAGTGGCACAAGGGGGTCTAGTCATAGGTTCAGGGACAGTAGCCAACCTAGGTCGATTAACAGCTTGTGTCCTAGGTCGATTGATCATAGGGTGTTAGGGTTGTTTCCCTTTAAATCCACCTCCTTGGTAGGGTTTCTTGTGAGGGGGTGGGAACCCTCGGTGACCTTGTTGAGCAGACCTCTTCCTATTCTCTTCAACTCGGTGGGCAACTAGCTGGCGATTGCAACTCTCAGCCACTTGGCTTTTGCTGACTAAAGATGCATAGTCAGTGACCTCCATTGGAGCTACAGATGCCAAAATGTCTGGCCTCAAACCACTCTCATATTTCATGCATTTCCAAGCCTCGTTGGGATCCCTTTGGTAGCTAGTTGAGTGTTTGATCAGTTCTTCAAACTTAGCTGTGTACTCAGCCACACTTCGATTTCCCTGTGTCAGCAATAGAAATTCTACTTCCTTTGCCTTCTTAACCGGATCTGGAAAATATTTCTTATGGAACGTAGCATAGAAAACCTCCTATGTAATCTGTATGTCAGCACTTTCGAGCAAGCCCTTTGCACCCTTCCACCACGCGGCAGCCTCTCCTTTCAGCATATAAGTAGAGAATGCCACCTTTTGTTCATCAGAGTATTCTACCATTGAGAAAACCTTCTCCATCTCTTGAATCCATCTGTTAGCTATTTCAAGGTTAGTTGTCCCTTTGAATTCTAGAGGTCCAGCCCTCTTGAATTCTGAGAATTTTCCATGTTCTTGGTTCCCAACTGATTCCTCTGACCTCCTATTCATCTGCTCCATCATCACTGTTGCTTGTGCTTGCATAGCCCTAGCCATCTCCTGGAGTGCATTTGCCAGTTCATCACGATTACCTCCACCGCGTGCCCCATGCGTACGTCTGTTTGCTACCATTAGTTCCTACACACACCAAACAACAGTCATCGAGTTGATCAGGCTCAATACTATAGCTAAGCATGGTAGCAATTATGGCAGTATCACAAGACGATCATGCATTTCTAAATCCTATATCCCATCATACAGATAAGATTAATAGCATGATATCATAGATAGAAGCATAGTCAGTCCATTCCTCAGGCTTAAATAGGATGAACTTCTCTGATACCATAATGTAACACCCTAATAGAACCCCACTGTGCTTAAGTTCACATTTGGATTCTATTAGTTGTCACTTATGCCTTGTATTAATTTTCTTTTGAAATTAACTTAGAAAAATAATGGAAGTTTTTTTTTTTTTAATAAATTAATTTTTTTGAAAACTTAAGCCTCAGAACGAGAAGTGAAATACATAGCGCTTTTATAGATAATAATCAAGTTACATTGCGCACTTAATTAAATAAGCGGAATAAAAGACTAAGTATAGAACAATTATCACATAAACTGGAATATAATCACTTAATACATAAGTCACAACAGGGCATATATCATACTGATAAGTTATTACAAATAACAATATAAGTTCTACTATTACTAATTGTTTCTCACAAACTATAATGTAACTAAAGCTCGGAATGCTCCTACTTGAACGGTTTGAAATCTTCACGTGCTACCTCCTTCCTCGGCTACGGCCTCGTTGCTTTAGGAGGACACGTCTGTCTCTGATAACGACAACGGAAAATAAACATAGGAGTGAGAAATACATGATTTCTCGAGGAGTTCCTACTTGTACTAAAAGTTTCATCGTTGTCGGCCCACCACTTCGGGTTTATTATAAAAGGTGAACAGGTAAGGATTCAATTATCAAACTTTCACAAACGTGATTAGCCAAGTGCAGTTACTTTTAAACTAATCTTGAACATTAGCGTAAATATTCATTCAGTATTTCATCAAGCATACATATAAGCATATCATGTAAAACCACTAATAAGCAGTAATCATTTAGGAGTTGCATGCATTTCATGATTACTCATCCTCAACATTCACTTGTTTAGTGATCATCATCTTTCATTTATTTCATCAACATATTTCTTAATTACTCACGGGATGAATGCATCAATGCCTTAGACCACCCTAAAAGGGTAATGAGCTCATACCATGGTCGTCACCATAACCTTTTTGGTTTTCATTCCGTTGCCGTGATCTCAACGGTTTAGGGGGTTAAGCCGTGAGTTTAGCTCAAGTCCACTTTTCCAGACTTTCATTGCTACTTTTTCAAACTTTACTTTTATTATTTCCTTTGAAAATGAATGTATGCATATCATCATGTAATCACAATAAATCATGGGCAATCAATCATTCATCTTCATCATTTCATAACTCATCACCATACATTCACTTTACTATAATTCACTTCATGAAACATAGATAATATCATGTAAATCTCATAGTAAACATTTTCATAAATGATTCATTTTAAGCAACCAAAGTTATCAAGTTGAGTTCCTAGTGTTCCTAAGAGGTAATGTATGTCTTAGTATTATCTTTTTCTCTTAGTGTTCTTTGTACTCTTAGAATTCCATTAATACATTAATGCATTTCAAAATATTATTATAGGTTCTTTATATATTCTTATTATGGTTTTCGTATAACTCTTGAAGATTATTATTCTATTTAAATTCTTAAAATTCTCTCTTTACAAGACTTGATTCTTTTATTTATAGTTTTGACATCTTTTAGAAGAAAGTTTATAATTCTCTATATACTTGTTATCTCAGCTTAGTAAAGGTAGTTCCAAATTCCTAACTCATCAAATTTTAGCATTTACATCTTTGGAATAGTGTAAATCAACTGTAAACCATGCATAGGAGGGTTCCCAGGAAAGAGAGGTGGGTCACAATGGACATGCTTAAATACCAAGTCTTTCCTTAGCCAGAACCTTTCCAAACTGCACTTTCACAGTACACTATCCTGAAATTTATTTCTCATTCTGTATTTACGTGGTACAAAGCTTTATACATAACATACATGGGTGTATTCCTATATGTGTTAGCTCTTCAACAAAGTTGAAATCAGTCCATTTGCATTTTTCTAGAGTGAGTTACACCTATTTTACTACTACAAGGTCAGATTTAAAGTTTCAGTCTTAGGCTCTACTTTAAAAATTTATATCTTGAGCTAGAAAACTCCGTTTTGGGTGATTCTTTTTGGAGAGTGTTCTATAATGAGTCTAGTCTATATTAAAATTATTTTAATTTCGAGATACTTGATATTTTATGAACAGTAGCTTTCGAAGTACCTGCTGCCAGAAACAACTAGAAATTCCAGCACCTACCATTTTCATGTCTTAAGTTACCTTTATTAAATCAGGTTTCACATACAATCTTTTCAAGTTATATTTGAGTTTGATAACATCATAAAGGTACTCATAACAGAATAGAACATGTCATATTTCTAAAAATATATTTTTCAAATAATCATTTAAAACTTTTGACAATAACTCAAACTTGAGGCATTCTATCAAGGTTAGAAGCCAACAATGCTTGAACAATTAAAGGTGAAGCTCCTACCTCTTGTGTAGGGTCTAAAAAGGGTCCTTCTCTTCTTCCTTAAGCTTCGAACAAGAGTCTTTGGAGTGGATGACCCTCCTTGAATCTTGGCTCTAGAACTTGAATGCTTAAGAAAATATTTCTCACTAGAGTTAAAGATTGTAACTCTTGTGAGGGCTAGTGATAGTTTGGACTTAGGATTGAAGTGTTTGGATGAAGTTTAGAGGATCAAGAGAAGTTTTTGAAGAACATAAGAAGAATGATAGAATAAGAAAGAAAGAACACTTAGGGAGTTTTTGAATTGAAGAGAGTTTGAGGAGTATTTATAGTGGAAAGATTAGAGAAAAAAACAGAAGATGGAAAGCACTTGGAGCATGATTTATGGAAACATGTTGGCTGAATTTTGGGATGAAAATGCTCCTTGTTTTGTGCAAACACGTTTCCATGTTTTGTGCAAACACGTTTCCATGTTTTGTGCAAACATGTTGGATGAAAATGCTCCATGTTTTATGCAAACATGTTTCCATGTTTTATGCAAACACGTTTCCATGTTTTATGCAAACATGTTGGATGAAAATGCTCCATGTTTTATGTAAACATGTTTCCATGTTTTATGCAAACATGTTTCCATGTTTTGTGCAAAGATGTTAGTGGATATTTTTGTAATTAGACAATGATAGTGGTATTCTTGTAATTCCATTCATAGAGTAAGGGTATCTTTGTCATTTAATGAGGCAAGGGTAGTTTGGTAATTTCTTTTACATAGCAAGGGCATTTTCGTAATTTCCACTAAGTGATGGCATTTTCGTAATTCTTTGCATTTTTCTCTAGACATACTTAAGTAGACTATTTGTTGTGTTTCATAACATTTGTCCAGATTCTCTTGGTTTTACTATCGCTAATTAATATTTATCTTAGTTATAAATTTAGGGATGTTACAAATCCCACTGTGCTTAAGTTCACATTTGGATTCTATTAGTTGTCACTTATCCCTTGCATTTATTTTCTTTTGAAATTAACTTAGAAAAATAGTGGAAGTTTTTTTTTAAAATAAATAAATTTTTTGAAAACTTAAGCCTGTAACGAGAAGTGAAATACATAGCGCTTTTATAGATAATAATCAAGTTACATTGCGCACTTAACTAAATAAGCGGAATAAGAGACTAAGTGTAGAACTATTATCACATAACTGGAATATAATCACTTAATACATAAGTCACAACAGGGCATATATCATACTGATAGGTTATTACAAATAACAATATAAGTTCTACTATTATTAATTGTTTCTCACAAACTATAATGTAACTAAAGCTCGAAATGCTCCTACTTGAAAGGTTTGAAATCATCACGCGCTACCTCCTTCCTCAGCTACATCTTCGTTGCTTTAGGTGGACACGTCTGTCTCTGGTAACGACAATGGAAAATAAACATAGGAGTGAGAAATACATGATTTCTCAGTAGGAGTTCCTACTTGTACTAAATGTGTCATCGTTGTCGTCCCAGTCACTTCGGGTTTATTATAAAAAGGTGAACAGGTAAGGATTCAATTATCAAACTTTCACAAACGTGATTAGCCGAAGTGCAGTTACTTTTAAACTAATCTTGAACATTAGCAGAAATATCCATTCAGTATTTCTTCAAGCATACATATAAGCATATCATGTAAAACCACTAATAAGCAAACTCCACAGTTAAGCGTGCTTGACCTGGGGTAATTTTGGGATGGGTGACCTCCTGGGAAGTTTTCCTAGGAAGCGTGTGAGTGAGGACAAAGCATGCTGAAAAGACCCGTGTTGGTTTGTGGGGACAATCGTCAATCCATAAAGTAGCAGGGGATGTTACAAATGGTATCAGAGCCTGCACCTCTCCCAGTACGGTGTGGTTCAGGGACGAACCAGGTGGAAGCTGGTGGGCATGTAACGCCCGGGGACGAGGACGACGAGTGATCGCCGGTGCAAAGAGGGCACGGACAAGGAGCGGCTCCTCGCAAGGTCCTCTAAGCGGAGGGATACATGGATGAACCGATTACACACCCGAATGAGAGGGATCCTAAGACTGTATAGGTATGGGACTATACAGTTGAGGAGGGCTTATATGAATTGATTCGTACTACCTATACCAACAAGATGCATCTTCTTTTCGGTAGCCCAAACTGAAAGAACTCCACAGTTAAGCGTGCTTGACCTGGGGTAATTTTGGGATGGGTGATGTAACATCCCCAAATTTATAACTAAGATAAATATTAATCTTAATTATCGATAGCAAAACCAAGAGTATCTGGACAAATGTTATGAAACACAACAAATAGACTACTTAAGTATGTCTAGAGAAAAATGCAAAGAATTACGAAAATGCCATCACTTAGTGGAAATTATGAAAATGCCCTTGCTATGTAAAGGAAATTACCAAACTACCCTTGCCTTATTAAATGACAAAGATACCCTTACTCTATGAATGGAATTACAAGAATACCACTATCATTGTCTAATTACAAAAATATCCTTGTCTTAGTTAAAGAAATTACTACAATGCCATTTGCACAAATCCCTAGACTTGTCTTTAGACAAGAATGAATCTAAGCCATTGGATTAAGATGATAACACAATAATTTAACCACATACATCATACACATTTCTGAATCACATACATGCACTAAAGGTTAGAAAATCTCCACTAACATCTTTGCACAAAACATGGAGCATTTTCATCCCAAAATTCAGCCAACATGTTTCCATAAATCATGCTCCAAGTGCTTTCCTTCTTCTGTTTTTTCTCTAATCTTTCCACTATAAATACTCCTCAAACTCTCTTCAATTCAGAAACTCCCTAAGTGTTCTTTCTTTCTTATTCTATCATTCTTCTTATGTTCTTCAAAGACTTCTCTTGATCCTCTAAACTTCATCCAAACACTTCAATCCTAAGTCCAAACTTTCACTAGCCCTCACAAGAGTTACAATCTTTAACTCTAGTGAGAAATATTTTCTTAAGCATTCAAGTTCTAGAGCCAAGATTCAAGGAGGGTCATCCACTCCAAAGACTCTTGTTCAAAGCTTAAGGAAGAAGAGAAGGACCCTTTTTAGACCCTACACAAGAGGTAGGAGCTTCATCTTTAATTGTTCAAGCATTGTTGGCTTCTAACCTTGATAGAATGCCTCAAGTTTGAGTTATTGTCAAAAGTTTTAAATGATTATTTGAAAAATATATTTTTAGAAATATGACATGTTCTATTCTGTTATGAGTACCCTTATGATGTTATCAAACTCAAATATAACTTGAAAAGATTGTATGTGAAACCTGATTTAATAAAGGTAACTTAAGACATGAAAATGGTAGGTGCTGGAAATTCTAGTTGTTTCTGGCAGCAGGTACTTCGAAAGCTACTGTTCATAAAAATCAAGTATCTCGAAATTAAAATAATTTTAATATAAACTAGACTCATTATAGAACACTCTCCAAAAAGAATCACCCAAAACGGAGTTTTCTAGCTCAAGATATAAATTTTTAAAGTAGAGCCTAAGACTGAAACTTTAAATCTGACCTTGTAGTAGTAAAATAGGTGTAACTCACTCTAGAAAAATGCAAATGGACTGATTTCAACTTTGGTTGGAGAGCTAACACATATAGGAATACACCCATGTATGTTATGTATAAAGCTTTGTACCACGTAAATACAGAATGAGAAATAAATTTCGGGATAGTGTACTGTGAAAGTGCAGTTTGTAAAGGTTCTGGCTAAGGAAAGACTTGGTATTTAAGCATGTCCATTGTGACCCACCTCTCTTTCCTGGGAACCCTCCTATGCATGGTTTACAGTTGATTTACACTATTCCAAAGATGTAAATGCTAAAATTTGATGAGTTAGGAATTTGGAACTACCTTTACTAAGCTGAGATAACAAGTATATAGAGAATTATAAACTTTCTTCTAAAAGATGTCAAAACTATAAATAAAAGAATCAAGTCTTGTAAAGAGAGAATTTTAAGAATTTAAGTAGAATAATAATCTTCAAGAGTTATATGAAAGTCATAATAATAATATATAAAGAACCTATAATAATATTTTGAAGTATATTAATGTATTAATGGAATGCTAAGAGTACAAAGAACACTAAAAGAAAAAGATAATACTAAGACATCCATTACCTCTTAGGAACACTAGGAACTCAACTTGATAACTTTGGTTGCTTAATATGAATCATTTATGAAAATGTTTACTATGAGATTTACATGATATTATCCATGTTTCATGAAGTGAATTATAGTAATGTGAATGTATGGTGATGAGTTATGAAATGATGAGGATGAATGATTGATTGCCCATGATTTATTGTGATTACATGATGATATGCATACATTCATTTTCAAAGGAAATAATAAAAGTAAAAGCCTGGGAAATTAGCAATGAAAGTCTGGAAAAGTGGACTCGAGCTAAGCTCATTCTTAACCATTGAGATTACGGCAACGGAAAGAAAATAAAAGTAAAGTTTGAAAAAGTAGCAATGAAAGTCTGGAAAAGTGGACTTGAGCTAAACTCACAGCTTAACCCCCTAAACCGTTGAGATCACGGCAACGGAATGAAAACCAAAAAGGTTGTGGCGACTGTAACATCCCCAAATTTATAACTAAGAATCTTAATTATCGATAGCAAAACTAAGAGAATCTGGACAAATGTTATGAAACACAACAAATAGACTACTTAAGTATGTCTAGAGAAAAATGCAAAGAATTACGAAAATGCCATCCTTAGTAGAAATTACGAAAATGCCCTTGCTATGTAAAGGAAATTACCAAACTACCCTTGCCTTATTAAATGACAAAGATACCCTTACTCTATGAATGGAATTACAAGAATATCCACTAACATCTTTGCATAAAACATGGAAACATGTTTGCATAAAACATGGAACATTTTCATCCAACATGTTTGCATAAAACATGGAAACGTGTTTGCATAAAACATGGAAACGTGTTTGCATAAAACATGGAAACGTGTTTGCACAAAATATGGAAACGTGTTTGCACAAAACATGGAAACGTGTTTACACAAAACATGGAAACGTGTTTGCACAAAACAAGGAGCATTTTCATCCCAAAATTCAGCCAACATGTTTCCATAAATCATGCTCCAAGTGCTTTCCATCTTCTCGCTTTTTTTACTCTAATCTTTCCACTATAAATACTCCTCAAACTCTCTTCAATTCAGAAACTCCCTAAGTGTTCTTTCTTTCTTATTCTATCATTCTTCTTATGTTCTTCAAAAACTTCTCTTGATCCTCTAAACTTCATCCAAACACTTCAATCCTAAGTCCAAACTTTCACTAGCCCTCACAAGAGTTACAATCTTTAACTCTAGTGAGAAATATTTTCTTAAGCATTCAAGTTCTAGAGCCAAGATTCAAGGAGGGTCATCCACTCCAAAGACTCTTGTTCGAAGCTTAAGGAAGAAGAGAAGGACCCTATTTAGACCCTACACAAGAGGTAGGAGCTTCACCTTTAATTGTTCAAGCATTGTTGGCTTCTAACCTTGATAGAATGCCTCAAGTTTGAGTTATTGTCAAAAGTTTTAAATGATTATTTGAAAAATATATTTTTAGAAATATGACATGTTCTATTCTGTTATGAGTACCTTTATGATGTTATCAAACTCAAATATAACTTGAAAAGATTGTATGTGAAACCTGATTTAATAAAGGTAACTTAAGACATGAAAATGGTAGGTGCTGGAATTTCTAGTTGTTTCTGGCAGCAGGTACTTCGGAAGCTACTGTTCATAAAATATCAAGTATCTCGAAATTAAAATAATTTTAATATAGACTAGACTCATTATAGAACACTCTCCAAATAGAATCACCCAAAACGGAGTTTTCTAGCTCAAGATATAAATTTTTAAAGTAGAGCCTAAGACTGAAACTTTAAATCTGACCTTGTAGTAGTAAAATAGGTGTAACTCACTCTAGAAAAATGCAAATGGACTGATTTCAACTTTGTTGAAGAGCTAACACATATAGGAATACACCCATGTATGTTATGTATAAAGCTTTGTACCACGTAAATACAGAATGAGAAATAAATTTCGGGATAGTGTACTGTGAAAGTGCAGTTTGGAAAGGTTCTGGCTAAGGAAAGACTTGGTATTTAAGCATGTCCATTGTGACCCACCTCTCTTTCTGGGAACCCTCCTATGCATGGTTTACAGTTGATTTACACTATTCCAAAGATGTAAATGCTAAAATTTGATGAGTTAGGAATTTGGAACTACCTTTACTAAGCTGAGATAACAAGTATATAGAGAATTATAAACTTTCTTCTAAAAGATGTCAAAACTATAAATAAAAGAATCAAGTCTTGTAAAGAGAGAATTTTAAGAATTTAAATAGAATAATAATCTTCAAGAGTTATATGAAAGTCATAATAAAAATATATAAAGAACCTATAATAATATTTTGAAGTGCATTAATGTATTAATGGAATGCTAAGAGTACAAAGAACACTAAGAGAAAAAGATAATACTAAAACATCCATTACCTCTTACGAACACTAGGAACTCAACTTGATAACTTTGGTTGGTTAATATGAATCATCTATGAAAGTGTTTACTATGAGATTTACATGATATTGTCCATGTTTTATGAAGTGATTTATAGTAATGTGAATGTATGGTGATGAATTATGAAATGATGAGGATGAATGATTGATTGCCCAGGATTTATTGTGAATACATGATAATATGCATACATTCATTTTCAAAAGAAATAATAAAAGTAAAGTTTGAAAAAGTAGCAATGAAAGTCTGGAAAAGTGGACTTGAGCTAAACTCACGGCTTAACCCCCTAAACCGTTGAGATCACGGCAACGGAAAGGAAACCAAACAAGGTTGTGGCGACGGCCACGGTATGAGCTCATTACCCTTTTAGGGTGGTCTAAGGCATTGATGCATTCATCCCGTGAGTAATTAAGAAATATGTTGATGTAATAAATGAAAGATGATGATCACTAAACAAGTGAATGTTGAGGATGAGAAATCATGAAATGCATGCAGCTCCTAAATGATTACTGCTTATTAGTGGTTTTACATGATATGCTTATATGTATGCTTGATGAAATACTGAATGAATATTTCTGCTAATGTTCAAGATTAGTTTAAAAGTAACTGCACTTCGCTAATCACGTTTGTGAAAGTTTGATAATTGAATCCTTACCTGTTCACCTTTTTATAATAAACCCGAAGTGACTGGGACGACAACGATGACACTTTTAGTACAAGTAGGAACTCCTACTGAGAAATCATGTATTTCTCACTCCTATGTTTATTTTCCGTTGTCGTTACTAGAAACAGACGTGTCCACCTAAAGCAACGAGGCCATAGCTGAGGAAGGAGGTAGCACGTGAAGATTTCAAACCGTTCAAGTAGGAGCATTCCGAGCTTTAGTTACATTATAGTTTGTGAGAAACAATTAGTAATAGTAGAACTTATATTGTTATTTGTAATAACTTATCAATATGATATATGCCCTGTTGTGACTTATGTATTAAGTGATTATATTCCAGTTTATGTGATAATTATTCTACACTTAGTCTTTTATTCCGCTTATTTAATTAAGTGCGCAATGTAACTTGATTATTATCTATAAAAGCGCTATGTATTTCACTTCTGTTCTGTGCTTAAGTTTTCAAAAAAAATTAATTTATTTAAAGAAAAAAAAAAACTTCCATTATTTTTCTAAGTTAATTTCAAAAGAAAATTAATACAAGGCATAAGTGACAACTAATAGAATCCAAATGTGAACTTAAGCACAGTGGGGTTCTATTAGGGTGTTACAGCGACGGCCACGGTATGAGCTCATTACCCTTTAGGGTGGTCTAAGGCATTGATGCATTCATCCCGTGAGTAATTAAGAAATATGTTGATGACATAAATGAAAGATGATGATCACTAAACAAGTGAATGTTTAGGATGATTAATCATGAAATGCATGCAGCTCCTAATTGATTATTGCTTATTAGTGGTTTTACATGATGTGCTTATATGTATGCTTGATGAAATACTGAATGGATATTTCTGCTAATGTTCAAGATTAGTTTAAAAGTAACTGCACTTCAGCTAATCATGTTTGTGAAAGTTTGATAATTGAATCCTTACCTGTTCACCTTTTTATAATAAACCCGAAGTGACTGGGACGACAACGATGACACTTTTAGTACAAGTAGGAACTCCTACTGAGAAATCATGTATTTCTCACTCCTATGTTTATTTTCCGTTGTCGTTACCAGAGACAGACGTGTCCACCTAAAGCAACGAAGCTGTAGCTGAGGAAGGAGGTAGCACGTGAAGATTTCAAACGGTTCAAGTAGGAGCATTCCGAGCTTTAGTTACATTATAGTTTGTGAGAAACAATTAGTAATAGTAGAACTTATATTGTTATTTGTAATAACTTATCAGTATGATATATGTTCTGTTGTGACTTATGTATTAAGTGATTATATTCCAGTTTACGTGATAATGGTTCTACACTTAGTCTCTTATTCTGCTTATTTAATTAAGTGCACAATGTAACTTGATTGTTATCTATAAAAGTGATATGTATTTCACTTCTCGTTACAGGCTTAAGTTTTCAAAAAATTAATTTATTTAAAGAAAAAAAAACTTCCACTATTTTTCTAAATTAATTTCAAAAGAAAATAAATGCAAGGCATAAGTGACAACTAATAGAATCCAAATGTGAACTTAAGCACAGTGGGGTTCTATTAGGGTGTTACAGGTGACCTCCTGGGAAGTTTTCCTAGGAAGCGTGTGAGTGAGGACAAAGCATGCTGAAAAGACCCGTGTTGGTTTGTGGGGACAATCGTCAATCCATAAAGCAGCAGGGGATGTTACACTATTTCAACCTACAAAGGATTTTGACATCAAAGAAAGGTGAATCTAAGCCAAGAGCCATGTAATAAAGATTACACCTGAGTTCATAGGAATGATGCTTGGCCTTTATACTGTTGAGTAAACTAAACTAACCCATTGTTGTTTTAAGTTAAAATGTCAGCAATAACCCATAATCATATGTTTTTGTTTTAATAGGCTAGCTGATTCCTTTGGATGTAAATGAGGATCAAAACAATTTCATCAGTGAGCCCAAGAAATTTGATAATTGGGAGTTAGAGGAAATTGCGATAGAAGTCATGATGGAGGAAAGATTCAAACGAGTCTTCATTCTTTTCGTCCTATCAACTTTCTTATGTCCTGCTTTGTAGCAAGCACCCAGTTTGAGGCTGTTGGGTGCTGTTATTGATGTTAACAACCCCTAACAATACAACTAGGGTGAATATGCATTAGATTGGCTGGTTAAGTTCATTCAAGCATACGAAAAAAAACCAAAGCCAATTGAGGGGCATAGAAGGATTGTGTACTTTTCAATGGAATGCAATTAATTATTAATTATTTATGGTTACTAATTTTGATATAGTACTTGTGGAACAAAATTACATATTTGAAGTGTTGTGGCCTACACTATATAGCTTACATTCTGTGAAAGTTACACAAATTTGGTATATGCACTGCTAATTTGGGCCCCCCAATTTCCAGTGATAAACCTCTATTGATCAAATACTGGGATAAAAAGGCCAGCCAATAGTGCTTTAGTGAGGAAAGACATAGCAAGAAGGTACATTGGTTTTAAAGTGTTTAGATTAATTACGCCATTGTTTTGTATTTAACAAGTTGAATGCTTATGGGTGGTCCTTATGCCTTATTCCATTTTTTGTACAGGATATGCTCCATGTCCACAAAGAAGATGATGATACTTTTGTTCAAGAGTTTTTGAATAGAACATACAAAGACACAATAATTGCTTGCTTTGTAAAGTGTTCCTTTAAATTGATTATTATGACTTTTTATGTTGTTGTTTAGTAATTAATTTAAAGATAAATGGGTCTTTGTATAGGGAATTAGGAAAATGGTTGCTGCTCGCATTAAGACTATGAAAGAACTTGATGCTGAAATTAAAGTGGCAAAAGCAAAGGAGGATTATCGTATGATAAAGAATCATCCCATCAAATGCACAGAAGAGCCAAATGAAGCATGGAAAGCATTGGTGGAGAGAAAGTGAATCAGGAGAGGAAGTAAGGGAAAGCCTGCTTAAGCAAAATTGCTCCTCTTGATGGTGACACGAAAGAAAATTTGAAGCAATCTTCGACCCCCACGACTATCTTCCTAGTAGTGAAGTAGTGATATGATTCAAACTCCAAACATGATATGATTCAAACTCCATGAAGGATCTACCAAGGTTGGGGAATGCAAATTCGCCGTGCGGTTAACACAACCCTGTATCTCATGCTACAGGTCTCGAAATAGGACGATTCAAAAACAAAAAGAAAACTTGCATTCTGAAACACAATTTAGGCTCAAGAATGATTGAAATCTGATTTGTATATCTTGAGATATGGACGAGGGTTAATGGACGTTTCTGAGTGAAAGAATTAAATGTGAATCCTAACAAGAATAGAATTGAAAGAACGAGGCGCTACAATCAAGAGATTGATAAGCCTAAGAACGCCACAAGGATGAGCACCCCTGATAAGTTCAGAAATTCTATGAAGAACCAAGAGAGAGCAAGTCTCACACTTAAAGCAAATATATTTTGAATTTTCTTTTCTAAAAGTTAGGGTTTGCCTTTTATAATGGACAACATCTTCCAAGTTTGCTTAGACCTAACCCAACTCAAGTCCATTATAATAAGGCCCAAAATCAGTTTACTCATTCAGCCCACCACTATTAGTAAACCAAAACAATAAAAATAAGAATGTTCGGCCCATTTTAACACATACTAAAAAGAAAAAAACTAAGACTAGCTAAATGGGCCTTATTACAAGCTCAAATTCAAAAAAAATAAATAAAGGTGTAGATTGGCCTAAACATATACACAGCCTTCATGCTCCATTTTACCAATTTGGACTGAAGCAATTTATGGAGAAATTGGGCTCAAATTGAATACAGCCCTCAGGCCTCTATTCCTTCAATTTGCATTAAGCAATTCACCATCTTAGGCTGCAATTCTTCAAGACTTATGCATGCTTCAAATAAAGTTGCAACAAGTTTATTTATAGCCTCTTTAGCCTTCTTAGATCTTGCCCTTGTCATGTGACCTCCAAGGCCTTGTAATTCATCCTTCCTACATTCCTTGGACTTGCTTCCTTCCATGTCCTCATCATTCCTCCTTCTTGAAGAGAATTTGTCCTCAAATTGGGAATTGAATCACCT
Source organism: Dalbergia cultrata (assembly GCA_031216105.1). Lineage (NCBI taxonomy): Eukaryota > Viridiplantae > Streptophyta > Magnoliopsida > Fabales > Fabaceae > Dalbergia > Dalbergia cultrata. Next base: position 39,962,710 of record CM062346.1, on the reverse strand, counting down.
ACATCAAAAGGAGATAAATCAGAGACATTAAAAGTAGCACTAAAACCATACTCACTTGGGAGGTCTATCTTATAAGCATTGTCATTAATCTTTGCAAGGACTTGGAATGGACTATCTCCTCCAGGTTGGAGTTTGGATTTCATTTGAGATCGAAATCTCTCCTTTCTCATGTGTACCCAAACCCAGTCACTGGGTTAAAAAACAACCTTCTTTCTACCCTTATTGGCTTGCTTTGCATAACTCTCCATTTTCTTCTCAATTTGAGCTTTCACTTGCTCATGTAGCTTTTTTACAAAGTCAGCCTTAGCCTTTGCATCTTTATGCTTAAAATAGAAATGTTAGGCATAGGTAGTAAATTAAGAGGAGTCAAGGGGTTAAATCCATACACTATCTTAAAAGGAGAGCATTTAGTAGTGCTATGGAAAGCCATATTATATGCAAACTCTACAAGAGGTAAACACTCTTCCGATGACTTAATATTCTTCTTTATAACAACCCTAAGGAGAGTAGAAAAAGTTTGATTGACTACTTCAATTTGCCCATTAGTTTGGGGGTGACAAGTAGTTGAGAAAAGCAATTTAATACTAATCTTACCCCATCGTGTCCTCCAAAAGTGACTTAGGAACTTGATATCCCTATCACTCACAATGCTCCTAGGCAATCCATGAAGCCTCACTACCTCTTTGAAAAACAAGTCAGCTACATGACAAGCATCATCCACTTTTTTGCAAGGTATGAAATGAGCCATCTTGGAGAACTTATTCACCACCACAAAAGTGGAATCCTTGCCATTCTTTGCCCAAGGCAGTCCTAAAATGAAGTCCATAGATATATATCAATCAAAGAAAATCAGGAATTGGCCAAGGAATCTAGAGTCGATGAGGCAATACCTTTGACTTAGACTTTTTACAAACAATACATCTTTCACAAAATTTATGCACATCATGTTTCATGTGTGGCCAATGAAACTGTTCATGCAGCATGTCTAAAGTCTTTTGGACATCAAAATGCCCTATTAAACCCCCTCATGTGCCTCTCTCACAAGCAACTCTCTAATGGAACTTTTAGGCACACATAATCTTTTCTCTTTAAACAAACAATCCTTATGCCTAAAGTATCCATTTTGGGTAGCATGTACACAATTCTTATAAATCTGAGAAAAATCTAGATCATGCATACAATTCCTTTATATGCTCAAAACCAATGAATTTAGTTTCAAGAGTAAAGAATGGAGAATATGTTCTTGAAAGTGCATGAGCAACCACATTAGCCTTACTTTTCTTATGCTTAATCACATAGGGAAATTGCTCAAGGAACACAATCCACTTGGCATGCCTCTTATTTAGCTTACGTTGTCCTTTTAGATACTTCAAGGACTCATGGTCACTATGAATTACAAATTCAATGTTGCCATGTTTGTAATGCCGTTACTAATGCATACATCTCTTTATCATAGTTATGAACAACACCATTTAATTTTTCACTAAAATAAGCAATTGGATGTCCTTCTTGCATCAAAACAGCCCCTATTCCCATGCCAGATCCATTGCATTCAATCTCAAAAGATTTAGGAAAATTAGGCAATGCTTGAATAGGTGCATGAGTTAATTTATCTTTGAGGGCAGCAAAGGCTTGCTCTTATTTTTCACCCCAATTTAAATCCCATATGCCTTTTAACTACTTCATTGAAAAGTGCAGCCAATGTACGAAAACTTTAACAAACCTCCTATAGAAACTAGCTAAGCCATGAAAGCTCCTTACCTCACTAACATTCTTAGCAGTTGTCCACTCTTGGATAGCTTTTACCTTCTCTTGATCAACATGTACTCCTTGTGAGCTAACAATGAAACCAAGAAAAACTACATGATCTGTACAGAAAACACATTTTTCCAAGTTGGCATACAATTTCTCATGCCTAAGCTTCCAACACATACATCAAATGCATCACATGCTTATCAAAAGATTTGCTATAAATCAAGATGTCATCAAAATAAACAACAAATTTTCCCAAAAAATTCCTAAGCACATTACTCATTAAATGCATGAAAGTGATAGGTGCATTTGTCAATCCAAATGTCATAACTAACCATTCATAAAGACCATATTTTGTCTTGAAAGTAGTTTTCCATTCATCACCCTCTCTTATCCTGATTTGATGATATCCACCTTTAAGATCAATTTTAGAAAACACACAAGCACCATGCAATTCATACAACAAATCATCTAATCTAGGAATGGGATGTCTATACTTACTATGATGTTATTGATGGCTGTACAAACAATGCACATCCTCTAAGCTCCATCTTTCTTAGGCACTAGAATGACTGGAATTGCACACAGACTTAAACTTTCTAGCACCCACCCTTTTTGCATCAAATCTTCAACTTGTTTTTGGATCTCCTTAGTCTCTTGGGGATTACGCTGATAGGCTAGCCTATTAGGCAATAAGGCTCCTGGAATGAGATCAAATTGATGTTTTATGCCTTGCAAAGGGGGTAGATCGTGAGGTAACTCCTTAGGAAAGACATCTTCAAATTCTTGCAATAAAGAAGAAACTTCACAAGAAAAAGAGTCAATAGCACTTGCTCCAATTGATTTATGTTCCTTACTCAAAAGTAAAAAAAGCATTGGCTTTTTCATGAGCATAGCCTTTTTCACATCTTTTTCTTTAATATATAGATTTTGCAATTTTCCCTCTATTTTTCCACTCCCTTTTTCCTTTTTCTTTTCACTTCCTTTTTCCTTTTTCTTTTAACTCTCTTTTTCTTTTCTTTCCTATTTTCTTTTATCTCTCATTTTGGATTGATCATCACCAACCTTTCTTGGAGACAAAGGGGCAAGAATAGTCTTGCACTCTTTATGTACAAATGAAAATTTATTTGTGTACCCAACATGCAAAGCTTTCTTATCATACTGCCAAGGTCTACCAAGAAGTAAATGGCAAGCCTCCATGGACACCACATCGCACAAAACTGCGTCATCATACTTTCCTATGTTGAATTCCACCTCCATTTGCTTGCTTACAGTCATTTCACCATCCTCACTAAGCCTTTGAAGCTTACATGGCCGTGGGTGGCTTAGCCTCCAAATTCAGTTTTGAGACCATCCTTGCACTAGCAACATTAGTGCAACTCCCTCCATCAATACACCTTTTGTAACATCCCCTGCTACTTTATGGATTGACGACTGTCCCCACAAACCAACATGGGTCTTTTCAGCATGTTTTGTCCTCACTCACATGCTTCCTAGGAAAACTTCCCAGGAGGTCACCCATCCCAAAATTACCACAGGTCAAGCACGCTTAACTATGGAGTTCTTTCAGTTTAGGCTACCGAAAAGAAGATGCATCTTGTTGGTATAGGTAGTGCAAATCAATTCATATAAGCCCTCCTCAACTGTATAGTCCCATACCTATATAGTCTTAGGATCCCTCTCATTCGGGTGTGTAATCGATTCATTCATGTACCCCTCTGCTTAGAGGACCTTGCGAGGAGCCGCTCCTTGTCCGTGCCCTCTTTGCACCGGCGATCACTCCTCGTCCTCGTCCTCGGGTGTTACATGCCCACCAGCTTCCGCTTGGTTCGTCCCCGAACCACACCATACTGGGAGAGGTGCAGGCTCTGATACCATTTGTCACATCCCCTGCTGCTTTATGGATTGGCGACTGTCCCCACAAACCAACACGGGTCTTCCTGGGAAGTTTTCGTAGGAAGCATGTGAGTGAGGACAAAATATGCTGAAAAGACCCGTGTTGGTTTGTGGGGACAGTCGTCAATCCATAAAGCAGTAGGGGATGTTACAAACGGTATCAGAGCCTGCACCTCTCCCAGTACGGTGTGGTTTGGGGACGAACCAGGCGGAAGCTGGTGGGCATGTAATGCCTGGAGACGAGGACGAGGAGTGATCACCGGTGCAAAGAGGGTACGGACAAGGAGCGGCTCCTCGCAAAGGTCCTCTAAGCGGAGGGGTACATGAATGAACCGATTACACACCCGAATGAGAGGGATCCTGAGACTGTATAGGTATGGGACTATACAGTTGAGGAGGGCTTATATGAATTGATTCGTACTACCTATACCAACAAGATGCATTTTCTTTTCGGTAGCCTAAACTGAAAGAACTCCACAGTTAAGCGTGCTTGACCTGGGGTAATTTTGGGATGGGTGACCTCCTGGGAAGTTTTCCTAGGAAGCGTGCGAGTGAGGACAAAGCATGCTGAAAAGACCCGTGTTGGTTTGTAGGGATAGTCGTCAATCCATAAAGCAGCAGGGGATGCTACAAAATCGCCGGTGCAAAGAGGGTACGGACAAGGAGCGGCTCCTCACAAGGTCCTCTAAGCGGAGGGGTACATGAATGAACCGATTACACACCCGAATGAGAGGGATCCTAAGATTGTATAGGTATGGGACTATACAGTTGAGGAGGGCTTATATGAATTGATTTGTACTACCTATATCAACAAGATGCATCTTCTTTTCGGTAGCCTAAACTGAAAGAACTCCACAGTTAAGCGTGCTTGACCTAGGGTAATTTTGGGATGGGTGACCTCCTCGGAAGTTTTCCCAGGAAGTGTGTGAGTGAGGACAAAGCATGCTGAAAGGACCCGTGTTGGTTTGTGGGAATAGTCGTCAATCCATAAAGCAGTAGGGGATATTACAAATGGTATCAGAGACTGCACCTCTCCCAGTACAGTGTGGTTCGGGGACGAACCAGGCAGAAGTTGGTGGGTATGTAACGCCCGGGGACGAGGACGAGGAGTGATTACCGGTGCAAAGAGGGCACGGACAAGGAGCGGCTCCTCGCAAGGTCCTCTAAGCAGAGGGGTACATGAATGAACCGATTACACACCCGAATGAGAGGGATCCTAAGACTGTATAGGTATGGGACTATACAGTTGAGGAGGGCTTATATGAATTGATTTGTACTACCTATATCATCAAGATGCATCTTCTTTTCGATAGCCTAAACTGAAAGAACTCCACAGTTAAGCGTGCTTGACCTGGGGTAATTTTGGGATGGGTGACCTCCTAGGAAGTTTTCCCAGGAAGCGTGTGAGTGAGGACAAAGCATGCTGAAAGGACTCGTGTTGGTTTGTGGGAACAGTCGTCAATCCATAAAGCAACAGGGGATGTTACACCTTTCCCTTGGATAATACACCTTATGCAGAAAATATTTTCCCTTTGGCTTTCATCCAACTCCTTTACTTGGCTGCCCAACAACCTCCTCACCATGAATAAATCTCTTTCAGGTGCAATTTCCTCATCATACTCTTCCTCACTTTGTAGTGCAGATTTTAAGGAGGACTCACTAGTGATTTCCCTATCTTCCTTACACAATATAGTCTTCTTGGTTGGACACTCTGAAGCTATGTGACCTCTCCCCAAACACTTTAAGGATTTTACCTCACTAATCCTTGTTTTTTTAGAGGTCTCATCAGACTTGAATTGAGTCCTTTGAGGTGCAATCATGGTATTGTTGGAAGAAGTACCTCCCCCCTTCTTATTTCTTTCCTTCCAATTTGAAGAATTGAAATTAGAAGAACCCCTTCACATGGTACCTTTTCTATTAAGTTGTTGCTCCACTTTAGTAGCTTGATGTACCAAGTCTTCCAACTCCACATAATTTTGTAACTCAACCACATCTCAAATGTCATTGTTTAGCTCATTCAGAAAGCATGCCATAATAGCCTCCCTATCTTCATTCACATTGGCTCTAATCAAAGACAACTCCATCTCCTTGTAGTACTCTTCAACACTCTTGTAGCCTTGGGTTAATTTTTGAATTTTCAGCTTCAAGTCCGTACTGTAACTGGCTGGCACAGATCTCTTCCTCATGATTCTTCTTATTTCTGTCCAAGTGTCTACCAATGGTTCTTCATTTCTCAACCTTTCCCTTTGATACTTGCTCCACCAAATAGGTGCATAGTTAGAAAATTCAGCTGCTGCTAGCTTAACTTTCTGCTCCTCAGTGTAGTCATTAAAAGAGAACACATGCTTAATTTTCAGCTCCCACTCCAAATATGCCTCTAGGTCCCCTTTGCCTTTGAATGGTGGAATGTTAAGCTTGACTCGTTTAAGCCTATTCTGCCACTAGTCACCTTCATTATCTCTTCTTCTTCTCCTATTGTCGCCATTGTGCTCAAATTGGTCTAGCTTGTCAAACACTTGCTCAGTTTGTTGTCTCATTACCTTTCAAAATGTTGTGTCAAAGCTTGTATTTGGAATGGTGACAAACCTGTTCCCATGGGGGGAGGATTATGTTCTTCAGCTTACATGCTTAAGAAAAGAAAATGAGATTAGTTGTAACAAATAATTTTCCTCACCACACTCCCTTCCTTGATTGCACTAAGCACTCAAGTGTATGCACTCAAGTTATGGCTTTTTTTCTATAATGAATCTCTCTTGCCTTTTTCCACTCAAGTATTCTGCTTGAGTTTTTAACTGAATCAAATAGAATTTATGCAAGAACAACTCAACACAAAGGTTTAATTAGGTTCAGTTATAAGGGCAGCAAGGATATAAGGACAGTCCCAAATATGATCAAAACTGTGCGAATAGAATCCCAAAATTGTGTGTTGCCTTGGTTTTCTTAAGGCAGCCACAACACCACAAATTATACTTGCAAAATTTATGTTTATTACCAAAAGATAGCACAAGAACAGCCCCTAAACTGGTGAGGGAAGTGTCTAACACCTTAGACCACAATAAGCTATTTTGATGCAAATTAAGGCCTAAAAACATTCAGCAACAATCCTCTGCATATTGGCAAAGTCTCACCTTAAATTGAATTTTTTTTAAGTGTTCTAGAGTATGAACCATTTAGCCAAGGTAATGAACATAGGTAATAGCAAGGGCAGACAACAAAAAGAAGGATGTTACCAAGGTTTCCAAGCAAGGCAACCTCAATTCTTTCCCTAGAGCTGTTCTCTGATACCACATGATATGATTCAAACTCCATGAATCACACAAGAAGGATCTACCAAGGTTGGTAAACACAGATTCCCCACGAAGTTAACACAATCCTTTATCTCACACTACAGGTCTCGGAATTGGATGATTAAAAAATAAGATGAAAACTCACGTTCTGAAACACAATCTAGGCTCAAGAATCACTGAAATCTGATTTATATATCTTGAGATATGGACGAGGGTTAATGGATGTTTCTGAGTGAAAGAATTAAACATGAATCCTAACAAGAACAGAATAGAAAGAACAAGCACCACAATCAAGAGATTGATAAGCCTAGGAACGCCACAAGGATGAGCACCCTTGATAAGTTCAGAGATTCTATGAAGAACCAAGAGAGAGAAATTCTCACACTTAAAGCAAATATATTATGAATTTTCTTTCCAAAAGTTAGGGTTTGCCTTTTATAATCAACAACAGCTCCCAAGTTTGCTTAGACCTGACCCAACTCAAGTCCATTACAATAAGGCCCAAAATCAGTTTACTAATTCAGCCCACCACTATTAGTAAACTAAAACAATAAAAATAAGAATGTTCAGCCCATTTTAATATGTACTAAAAAAAAACTAAAATTGGCCAAATGGGCCTTATTACAAGCTTAAATTCAAAAAAAAAAAATGAAAAAAGGTGTAGATTGGCCCAAACATAAACACAACCTTCATGCTCCATTTTACAAATTTGGAGTCAAGTAATTAGATAGAGAAATTGGGCTCAAATTGAATACAACCCTCAAGCCTCTATTCCTTCAATTTGCATTAAGCAATTCACCATCTTGGGCTACAATTCTTCAAGACTGAGGCATGCTTCAAATAAGTTGCCACAAGTTTATATAGAGCTTCTTTAGCCTTATTAGATCTCGCCCTTGTCATGAGACCTCCAAGGCCTTTGTAATTCATCCTTGCTACATTCCTTGGACCGCTTCCTTCCATGTCCTCATTAAGTAGCTGGGCCCCATGAAACATGAATGCAACTGAGGTACTCGTGGTTGCAATGAGAAGTCACTCACTAATAAAGACATGGCATGAAACCCGATGCTAGATACGGACCACTAATACCTTGAGTATCCCTCCACGGTAAGGGTTAGTTTGTATATTTTTCTAAAATATATATTATGTCTTTTCTTGATCTTTTTATATATATTAAAATTTATATGTGTGTGTGCAAGCTAAGTATACTCATTCCCAAACACATTGGTTCTGTAACTTGTAACGCCCCTTTTTTCCGTGAAAAATGACCAAAATACTGTTGAGGTCATTTTGCATGGGAATCAAGGACAGCCAATCTTGGTCATCCTCAAAAGGTTAGTTTAATGTTTGAAGGTGATTATGTGTTTTAAATAGCAATTGGGGTGAAAATCACAATTCCTGATTTTTCCCTCGCACAAAATTACCAAAATGCCTTAACGTAATTTAATGCGGGATTAAGTGACGATCGGACCTGGCCATCACCTAGGAGTTAGATATGTAAATTTAAAGGGATATATGATGTTTGGGGTGAGTCCCCAGGAGTATTTGTATAAAATTATCATTTTGCCCATAATTAGTGCTAATTAAGCTTAATCAAAGTAATTAAGGGCGTATAGGTAATATTATGCTTGAATTAAAGATTAATTATTTTTACTAATTAATTTTTAGTTAATTGAGGCATAAGATTAGTTAGAGAAGATTAATCTCATTCTTAATTAAAGATTAATAAGAAAGAGATAGAAAGGGGTCTATAGGACAAAAGCTAATATATCTATCCTACTTTCAATTAATATTAGGGACCATGTTGCATTTGAATTTTGAATTAATTATTTTATTCTAATTAAACATGCAAGACACCCCTATAACCTTAGCTTAAGTGCCCTAAACACATAATTACCAATTCCTAACCATTCCCCTAATTAAAGCTATACCTAACCCTAAACCCCACATTCACAAAACACAAAAAAATATCCCTATCTACCCCATTTTGGCCATGGCAAAGACACCCCTCTCTCACTTTCTTATTTTGATTTTTTTTCAAATATACGCACACATAGTCTCTCATTCTTTCCCATCACTTTTTTTTTTTGGTCACAAATCAAGCTCCATGTTGTGTCAAAAATCCTCTAATTCTCTCTATCTCAAACTCTTCTTCTCCTTCATCAAGCAACTCCATTGTTGCTTTCCACTAAAGCTCCAAACCTTAGAGCAACACACTACCACCATAAATTTGATGATGACCAAGGAACCAACCTAAGCTTGGAGGCGATGGAAGGACTTCAAGTTTACTTGACTAGAACTAAGTCGAGAAGGTCAAGAGAAGGTTTGGAGAGAATGATAGCTACCATGTAACGCCCCGATTTTTCTATTAGAGTGAAAATGACCAAAATGACCCTGAGGTCATTTTCGGCCCGGAATTCAAGGAAAATCGATCTGGCAGTACTCGAAGGGCAAACTCAATGTTGGAAGGGGATTAGTTGGCTTGTGTATCTTCCCGGGATGGAAAATCTCGTTTTTTGAGTTTTCGGGTCAAAATGACCAAAATACCCCTGTGGTGTTTTACCCGTTTGCAAGTGCCGGATGAATCCGAAACTTCTCCAGATGGTTTTAAAAGGCGTTTTTATGTATTTTGTGACTTTGGTTTTGGTCCCCAAGGTCCCGGGCAAAATTAGTGCAAAATTACGGTTTTGCCCCTAGTTTTGTGTTTTTGAGCTTAATCGCGTGATTAAGCAAACCTAAGCAATATTAGGCTCTAATCGAAGATTAATTAATTTCCATAATTAATCTTGAGTCAAAATAATTTATTAAAGTTGATTAGAACCTAAGAATGCTTAATTACAACTTGAAATCCTATTTTAAATTCAAGACTTCTAGTCATGGAATCTTGAATAGTGTTTTCTCTTTCCAATTCCTTAAATAATGGAAATTTGTCTACCTTGTTTACTCATAAAATGAATTTTAAAATCTCTAAATGTGTATGAGCACTCCTTAACCTTGTCATAAAACTCTTAAACCCCATTCTTAGTTACCTAAACTTATGCTTAATAACTCCTAACCTTGTACCTAAACTAATACACACTCAAACCTATCATTAACACACAATTACATGGAAGATTTTTCTTCCTCTCTCTTGTTGTACTCTGGCCGAAGCATGCCCTCCCCCATTTTCCATCACATGATCAAATTTTTGACACACCAAAGCCATACCCCAAGTCATACTCACCATACCTTGTCATACTTTCCACCGTGCTTGATTTTTCAAGTGAATAACTAAATGAATTAAGCTATTTTCCTCATTTATTTGTGGCCCAAAAACATCTATCCATGCTTTGCTTCTAGAAGAATTATTTCATTCAAAATTGATAGGAAATTCACTCAAATCACCTTACTTGAAGCCATGCCTTGTATCATAACTTCCATACTTCAAACCATGCTTGAATGACATTGTGTAAGAGATATTTTCCCTTCCTTTTCCCTCCCATTTGCTATGGCCAAGGCTCTCCTTGGATGAGCCTTCATTGCTTTATTTTATATAAATAGGTGCATTAGAAGAACTTGTGACACTTTTGTTCCTAAGTTTCAAGTTTTCTAAGCTTTCTTGAGTTTCCTTTCTTTTTCTCTCGAGTTTCAAGAGAGTTCTTCTTTTTTCTTCATCTTCATCTTCTTCATCTCTTCACCTCATCACCATCCCATAACCTCTAAACACCACCTCACAACCTTAAACCACCATCAAACCTCTCAAACTCTCAACCTTAAACACAAGCTCACTCAAAACACATCTCCTTTCTATTTTCCTCTTGAAGGCTGAATCATCACCATCCCTCAAGGAGGAGTTGTTCATCTTATTTCCTTTCCAAAGATCAAGCTTTTTATCTCCACTTTTGTAACATCCCCAAATTTATAACTAAGATAAATATTAATCTTAATTAGCGATAGCAAAACCAAGAGAATCTGGACAAATGTTATGAAACATAACAAATAGACTACTTAAGTATGTCTAGAGAAAAATGCAAATAATTACGAAAATGCCATCACTTAGTGGAAATTATGAAAATGCCCTTGCTATGTAAAGGAAATTATCAAACTACCCTTGCCTTATTAAATGACGAAGATACCCTTACTCTATGAATGGAATTACAAGAATACCACTATCATTGTCTAATTACAAAAATATCCTTGTCTTAGTTAAAGAAATTACTACAATGCCATTTGCACAAATCCCTAGACTTGTCTTTAGACAAGAATGAATCTAAGCCATTGGATTAAGATAATAACACAATAATTTAACCACATACATCATACACATTTCTGAATCACATACATGCACTAAAAGGTTAGAAAATCTCCACTAACATCCTTGCACAAAGAGCATTTTCATCCAACATGTTTGCATAAAACATGGAAACATGTTTGCACAAAACAAGGAGCATTTTCATCCCAAAAATTCAGCCAACATGTTTCCATAAATCATGCTCCAAGTGCTTTCCTTCTTCTGTTTTTTCTCTAATCTTTCCACTATAAATACTCCTCAAACTCTCTTCAATTCAGAAACTCCCTAAGTGTTCTTTCTTTCTTATTCTTCTTATGTTCTTCAAAGACTTCTCTTGACCCTCTAAACTTCATCCAAATACTTAAATCCTAAGTCCAAACTTTCACTAGCCCTCACAATAGTTACAATCTTTAACTCTAGTGAGAAATATTTTCTTAAGCACTCAAGTTCTAGAGCCAAGATTCAAGGAGGGTCATCCATTCCAAAGACTCTTGTTCAAAGCTTAAGGAAGAAGAGAAGGACCCTTTTTAGACCCTACACAAGAGGTAGGAGTTTCTTCTTTATTTGTTCAAGTATTGTTGGCTTCTAACTTTGCTCATGGATAGAATGCCTCAAACTTGAGTTATTGTCAAAAGTTTTGAATAATTATACTTTTAGAAAACACAACATGTTCTATTATGCTATGAGTACTTTTACGATGTTATCAAACTCAAATATAACTTAAAAGATTGTATGTGAAACTTGAGTTAATAAAGATAACTTAAGACACGAACATGGCAGGTGCTGGAATTTCTAGTTATTTCTAGCAGTAATAACTTTGAAAATTAGTGTTCATAAAATATGAAGGATCTCGAAATTAAAATATTTTTATTATAAACTAGACTCATTGTAGAACACTCTCCAAAAAGAATCACCTAAAACGGAGTTTAAATGATAAAAATGTTTATAAATGATAAAAGAGTCCAAAAAGAACACTCATTGTAGGACACTCTTCCCTTGAGATTATTTTGAGGATTTTAAATGATAAAAATGTTTATAAATGAGTTTTGATAGTTTTAAAAGGGTTCCAAGAGAAACTAGTATTTTATGTGCTTTAGAAACCAAGTTCTATGCCTTTGTATGGAGATGTATTTTCGGTTCTGCCTTGCTGTGATTAAGTGCTGTTTATGCTGTTTTGATGATGATAATATGAGTATGTTTGAGTATAATTGATGTTGAAATTCCTATGTGAAAGATTAGAGAAGTTAGTAACTAGAAAAGAATTAATTTGAGAGTTCTAGATCCCTTAGTAATTGATTTTTCTGGATTCTGTCCAGCATGGTTTAGAAATGATAATCATGGATTTAAATTAGTTTAAATGTGTACAAATGACTCATAAATGGTTTAGGACTTGATCTTGATGCCTTAGGAGCAAACCGGACTTAGAAAGGGTCATTGTTGTGACTCCTAGGTACCCGTAAAGTTAGAATTTTAGATTTAGTATTCTTGAGGTTTAGAGAAGTTTATGATCATAGTATGGAGTGAGGTATACTTAGATATGAGCCTATAGGTACCCGAGAGACTAAGTTGTGATGATTTATAACTTAGATGGTGAGTTAAGGACCTTAAGGGTCAATGCATAAGACATCAAGAAATCGTTAATGCTATGATGTTTATATGATGCAATAACATGTTGAGATGTTTATGATGCATGAGGAAAATGATTGTTCGAGATATGAAGTTTATTATAGCATGAGATTTAAATGAGGAATATGTTGTGTATAGCTTGTGGCATAAGTTTCGGTTTTAAGGAAATTCAGTTTAAAGCCGTTGTGCTGCCAAATTTCTATCAAACCTAAAAAGGGTTGAAGAAATGTTTTGAAATATCACATGAGTTGAAAACCTTGGGTGACATCGGTTCGACCGAGCACCCCCAGGAGATTTTTATATGACAAAGCACTGAGACGCGCTTTCTTGGGTGACACTGGTTCGGCCGAGCACCCGCAGGGGAGACAAATCCATGAGGGTATGAGTAGATGCAGCCTACCAAAGCGGACAAATTGTTGTGGCTTGATGCCCGCAAAATGTTTCAAAGAGGGTATATCCTAAGAGAGGTGATCCCTAGCTCCCTACCCATACTTGCGTAGTCGGGATTATTTTATTATATTTCACTTATTCAAATAATAAGCAAGAGCTAGTGATGACTAGCTGAGGTATGAGCTCATAACCTAGTTATTTTAGGGTGGCCTTATTATGCTAAAGTACCATAATTGATGTCACGAAGTTGAGGAATGATCCACTTGGAAGTTATATGCCCTTTATGCCACTTGTGTGCTTTCTTGAAGTTGTGATTCATGGAGATATTTGATTGAGACATTGCCATGCATTCATGTTACAATATGTTGCATTCATAACATCAAGACGCATGCTAAAAGGAATGAACCTTGGATAATTGGTTTTATAAACCCTAATAATGAACCTCTCATGTATGCACACCTTTTATAAATAAACCCAAGGTTGTCCAGTAGCAAACGTCCTAGGGGAGGCTTAGTGCACACACCCACACGTAGAGTGGATAAACCTTCTTTTGTTTTGAGGTTGTCCATCATAGGTGCACTCGGCTAGTTATGGTTTATTTATGCTTTCTTGTTTCTGTTGTATTTCCTTTCTCATGTATTACAAGCTCAGCCTATTTATATAAGGGCGTGACGACTTATGAATCTCAACTATATTACTATTAATGAAATGTTTCCTTGTCGTGATGATTATTGTTCTATTGATACTTGCTTTAGTTCTTGTGTTTCCGTATGATTGATGTTTATGTCTCTCATTTAGATTAGAGCGCGGCTCTCACTTTGGTTTACGTTTTCAAAGAAAAATTTACCCGTAATTTTCGCTAAGTATTTTAATAAAATAATGAAACTAAGAAGTAATAACCTGATGATTAGCCTAATATGTTCTAGAGTATTGGGTTAAAAATTAGGGTGTTACATACCATGTTTGAAAAGAGGCCTATTCCAGACTTAGAAGATTTGGAAGTTGCAAGCATTGTTAATTGTGTTCAACTGAAAGAATAAGGACTAGAATGTAACCCATTTCAAACTAAAAAAGGGCCACATGTTTTATGGTCCATTAGAAGTTTATTTTAGTTTGCTTATTTAGTATTTTTAAGAAATAAACCCATGTTATGAGCTCAGTTAGCTGCACAGGCCAAGATGGCTTAAGCATAAATTTAGATGACATGTCTATTTTAACTTTGTAAGCACTTCTATTTTGGGGAGATGAAAATACAAGATTTCAGCTGGAGAAACTCTATGAGAGTGTTCTTCTCTAGGTTCTTGAGTGAGTCAAAACCTTTGATCTCATCAAGAAACATACTCTTCTGGCAATCTTCAACCAAGGCTTATCAATCCCTTGATGGTGGTGTCCCTCCAACCTTCATCTTATCCATCTTCTTTATCTTCTTGTAATCTCACTTTTATCACTTTTCTATTTATCTTTGTTATTTTTCCTTTAGAATCTAATTCTATTTTGATCCTATTTCCAACTCCTAGATCCAAATTTTAAACTCATAGAACTTGAGTTTTCATCAGTTGGTATCTCAGAGTTTGTTGGTGTTGGAATTAAACTATTTAAATTCTTGGGTTTGCAGGATGATTCACGTGCCACATACTTTTGATTTCATTGAATTTCACTTCAATTCTTATTGCTGGACTTGTTTTGATGTTATATCTACATTTTTTTAATATCTTGATCATTTAAATTAATCATCAGTAGCTGAAAGGTTTTTTGTGCTTGTTGCATGTGTTCTTCATCTTCTATCTATTAAAAAAAGTGAAAAAATGTAAAAGATATATCTATGGGGGCACCAGCCATGGTGCATCTTCTTATGATAAGGAAGAAATTTAATGGAAGGAGAGAAAGAATGTATCGTTAAAGAGATGACAGAAGAAGATAACATGAAATTAGAAAGGAGAGAGGAAATAAGAGAATCAGTGTGGTAATAATAAAAGTTCCCACTTTTCATGGGAGAAATGATGTTGAGGCTTACTTGGAGTGGGAGTTAAAGAATGAATAGGTGTTTACGTGCAACAACTATAGTAAAGAAAAAAAAAAGTTAAGGTGGCTTCTCTAGAGTTTCATAAATATGCTTTGGTATGGTAGGATCAACTCCAAAAGGAGAAAAAGTGGTTTGATGAACAACCAGTAGTCACATGGGAAGAAATAAAGAGGTTAATGAGAAGGAGATTTGTTCCTACATACTGTACTAGAGATACTCGTGCCAAGCTTCAAAGCTTGAAGTAAAGAACAAGAAGTGTTGATGAGTATTATAAAGATATTGAAGTTGCTATGATGAGAGCAAATGTGAATGAGGATAAGGAAGCAACTCTTACATGTTTTCTGAATGGTTTGAACCATGATATCTATGACATTGTAGAGCTTCATCATCACTAGCAAGTGAAATGAAACTGAAATCTACTTTCAAGAAGGTGACCTACTCAAGGGAAGCTTAGTAAAGGAAAATGATGGCTCACAAAGAGAAAACATTTTTCACTCAAGGTGATTGGTGATGGGAAAAATCTGTTCTTTGATTATTGATGGAGGAAGTTGTGCTAATGTTGCTAGTACAAGAATTGTGGAGAAATTGAATCTTGCTACTACTCCTCATCCCAAGCCATGTAAGCTTTAATGGCTAAGTGATAAAGGAGAAATGGTGGTGAAGAAGCAAGTTCTAACTATCATTAAGTATGAACATGAGGTGCTGTGTGATGTAGTTCTCATGGAGGTAGGACACATTCTCTTGGAAAGACTGTGGCAATTTGATAAGAAGACCCATTATGGTGGTCACACAAATATGTTTTCATTTCTACATAAGAGCAACAAAATCACTTTAGTGCCTATGACTCCTAGTCAAGTTTTTGTTGATCAGGTTGCTATACAATTGAGAAGAGAGCAAGGGAGAAGAAATGAGAAATGTCCAGAATAAAAATGCTGAGAATGACTCAGTGACTGATAACAAAAAAGGAGTTTCAAGGCAAAGCTCAAAAGAAAAAGGGAAGAGTAAGGACACTTAAACTGCACGAAAATTGTAACACCCTAATATTTAACTTTTAACACTCCTAGGACATATTAAGGTTAACTATTAGTTATTACCCTTCTGTTTCATTCTTTGGCTTTACTTTATCAAAATAGTTAGATGAAAATATGGGTAAATTTTTTTTGAAACATAAAACAAAACTTGAGCCGCGCGTGCTAATCGTAAAGCAAACATCAATCCACATCATAAAGGGATAAATACGTCATTCATAAACACGAGATACGTATGTCAAACCTCACATCATAACATGGTTCATATATAGTAATACACTAGGAAATATAAATAAGCAGAGTCACAACCATACAAAGTGGGCTGAATTTTTAGTACATAAATAAATAGCGAAAAAAAATACATGAAAAGAGCAAGTACATGGAATATCAAAACACCAGATGCCAACTACAACTCCCCTCCACTAGTCCTACGGGCGCTCATAACTAAAGTCACCCCTAATAAAAGATGCAGCATAAAAAAGGGGAATCCTTGTGTGATAGCTCTGGCACTCTATCGGGTCCTTCCTTGAAATCTACTGGTGATCCTGATCCTCCTGCTCAGGGGGCACATACCCGATGAACTACGCAAGCTCCACAGGTGTATGCAGGCAGAATGGGGGATGAATGTGGTCTCCGCAACGTGGGCACATCTCTGGTCATCATGCTAGCTGGGCTGGGTCACCGTGTCCTCATGCCTCTATCCACGTCCATGGTTGCCATAAGTACAGAACCCTCTGAGTAGATGTTGGGGGGGGGGGGGGGAATCCTCTGACAGGTTGATCTCCAAACGCCTCGAACGAGGGACATACTCGGGATAATCACGAACTGCCTAAGTGGCGAGGTGAGCATGTCGAGTCTGCTCATTGCGAGGACGAGTGTGCTCAAAGATCAAGTCGTCACCATAGGGGGAGATGGAGGTGAACCTGAAGCTGGAAACCGGGTAGGCGAAGGGGCGTCCTATGTATGCAAAAATGCATAATGCATAGCAACCCTCGAAGTGATACGAGCGGTGGTCCGGGTCGTAGTGTACCTCCCACACTGGGGTGTTAATAAAGATCACGAACAATGCCATCGACCTCTAAAGACGGGATAGAAAGAAAGATAGAGGGAGTGAGAAAGAATCTCAATAAGGAATCCTCTTATCCTAGTGTCATCATCTACGTCCTCAGGAACCTTGGGTTTTATTATGAAAATAGTGAGCATACAAAGAGTTCATTTTATTAAGTTCAAGGTTCATTATCTAAGGTTCATATCTTTTAATATGATTCTTGACGTTATGAATGCATTGCATTATATCATGAGTACATGTTCATACCAAATGCTACCAAATATAGAATAATATTGAATAAGCATGGCATATGAAAATGTAATCACATGAATGACATGAATACTTTCTTCTTCACAATTAAGGTGACTTTTAAGTTCATTAATCTTTCCTCTATTGGGCCACCCTAATGCTCTCTCCTTTTGAGAGTTTCTAGGTTATGAGCTCATACCTTAAACTAGTTGTCACTAGTCCTACTTACCTTATGATAAGCTATTTATCCTGTGATAAGTCTAGTTCCCGACTCCCAGAGTGTGGGTTAGGGGGCTTAAGGATCATCTCTCATAACCTTTAATTCGGGGAGTGTAGAGAATCATTTCCATACATCTTACGCCACCTTAAAAGTTTAGTAGCATGTTATTTAGAGATGCAATCATAATCCATGATCATAATCAATATACACAACATATCATGCTTGAGAATCTCATCAATTTTCTAAGTTCACAAATCTGGCGGAAATTAGATAGCATAACGGCTAGAAACCTAATTTCCCCAAATTTGCTTCATGCCATATATTCATACAATTCATGCATCTCAATGATTCAAGCATAACCATAGCATGCCATACAAGTTACATAATCACCTCATACCTGGAAACGTCCATCAGCATATATCATTCATCAAATCCATTAAAAGCTAAATATGCTCCTCCCCAGTATGCTGTAATCATGGACCGATCTAATCTAGTGCACATGCTATGCTTATCAATACGAGATACATGTATACATAGGCAGGGCATCAAACGTCATCATCAAGCACTTTTATATGAAAGCATTCTCAATTCATCATAAATGTGATCTAGTCCCCTACGAGTTAAAACTTACGACCTGTTTAGACCTAGCTTCCAAAAATAATTTCCTAGGCATCTACAGGACTCATCCCTAAGTTTTCTAATATTATTCAACCCCAAAAACATTTCCAAAGGGTGCTGGACAGCAAGAAAGTGTTTTAAAATAAATCCATTTTGACATTCTAGAAATCGTGTTTTCAGCCCTTTTTTATTTTTGATTTTTTTCCTATCAAGTCAAAATTACTTCTTAACATCACTAATGGAAATTTTTACACATAAAATCAGTTTTCAAATGGAATTTCCATCAAAATAAGTTTACTAAGGAAGTGGGTACAAAATCTCAATTTTTCTTGAAGTCTCGAAAACACATTTTCGGTCCTTTCTAGTTTCTAGTTTTTTTTCTCAAGATAAAGGATTGACTCCTCTCATCAATTTTTAGTGATCACAACACATTTAAATCATTTAACCCAGTGTTTTACAAAAATTGAATAAAAGAGGGCAGTAGCCCAAAATCCATTTCTTTAAATTACCTGAAAATGGTTTCTTTGACGCGTTCTTGCTACCAGTTTATTCTATGATGCCAAAAACAATTTTTGTCACAAGAAATAACAATTTTTGCACATTAAACCTCATCCAAACAGAATCATACAGATTTTAGGCAAACAAAACAGTGGCTGAAAACTTGGTTCCAAAATCATTTGAAAATCATATTTTCCAACACTTCC
Organism: Dalbergia cultrata; assembly: GCA_031216105.1. Classification (NCBI taxonomy): domain Eukaryota; kingdom Viridiplantae; phylum Streptophyta; class Magnoliopsida; order Fabales; family Fabaceae; genus Dalbergia; species Dalbergia cultrata. The sequence continues at coordinate 39,943,602 of CM062346.1, read as the reverse complement.
ATGATACTAGTTTTTCCTTATTTCTTGATTCAAGACCCAAGAGCCTTTTAAATCTTTTTTTAACTCTTTGAATACTCAAAAACTATTCTCAAACAGGGACCATTGTTCAAGATTTCAAAATAAACCTTCTACTCACAAGAAAACCATTTTTACTTTGCTTTATGTCAAAACTATCAAAGTGTAGCCTTTAGAAATTTAAAGACACAAGGTTTGAGTCATAAAACTAAATAAAACTCAACTCAAACCTCATTATGGTGTCAAGGCTGAAATGCATACACATTGAGGGCAGCCATGATTTAAATTTCTATTTAAGTTCCAAGGACAAGTTTTTGAGCTTTAAGATCCTTTAGGTGACAACTTGAAATAAACATGCTATGCATCATATTTTTATCTTCAAGACTTAAAGGTGATAGCTCAAAATAAATATGCTATGCAAATCTATTTTTATCATTAAGATTAGGGTGATGGCATAAAAGCAAAACATGCTATGCAACTTGTTTTTTTTATCTTCAAGGTTAAGGTGATGACATTGAAGTAAACATGATATGCACTACATTTTTATCTTCAAGCTTTAAGGTGATGGCTCAAAATATAAACATGCTATGCAAACTCATTCTTGTCTTGAGATTTAGGTGATAGCATGAAAGTAAATATGAATGCAAGCTTATTTTACATCTTGTTCTCTTAAAGCTCAAAAACCTTACAAGATTAATTTCTTGCTCCTAGCAGATCCTAAACATTTGTGAGCTTTAGAGTCCATCTGTAACACCCTAAATCTTAACCCAAGACTACTAGTATGTCCTTAGGTTAATTTTTAGAATATTACCTCTTGGTCTCATCCTTTGGAAAATACTTAGCGGAAATACGGGTAAAATTTTTCTTTTTAAAATCAAAGTAAGAGCCACGCGCGAAACTTTAAGGGGCAACATAGCGAAACATATAAGCAAAGCATAAGAAACACATCATGTCATGGAAGCATCACTGAATCATAGATATATATATATAACGTGCCTACCCAAAGAGGCAGGACTATTTGATACATCATGAAGCGAAATACAACTGAAATGCAATACAAGGAAATCATAAAAGCAAATACAAAAGACACTACCCCCATACCCGTGTGCACCTAAAGGAGACAACCTCATATACAAAAGAAGGTTTGATCTCTACTATGTGGCGTGTGTGTGCACTAGCTACTACCCCTCCTATGACTACTCCTGTGGTCCGAAAATCGTGGGGTCGAAGTCGATCCATCGCGAATCTCGGCGGGAGTGGTCGAGTGCATCATCGGGCATGTCCACCGCGGGCGAGGGCGCATAGATGGCCGTCGAGCCAACCTTGGCTGGACCACTGCCTCTCACTCCCAGCCCTCATCGGTGGAGGAGCGGACCGAACTCCAACCGTACATGTGGGATGGCGGGTCCTCGGATGGGTCCGCCTCCGAGCAATCGGGACGCGGCACATACTCTGGTACTCGCATACCGACGCCTCGGGCTCCATGCGGAGGATCTGCTCATCGCGTGGCCTCGCTCGCTCAAAAATCCCGTTATGACGGTAAGGAGCAGTCGGGGTGAAGCGGTAGCTCGGGACGGGGTGCGCGAAGGGTCGTTCCATGAACATGAATACTCTGACTGTGCAGCGACCCTCAAAATGATATGACCCGAGTGTGGGTCATGGTGCAGCTCCCATACCGGTGTCGATGAAGAGTACAAACGCCGCCATCTGAAGATATGACGGAAGAAAAGAGAGAGGGAATGAGAATCTTTCTAAAAGAATTCTCAGTAGGGTTATCCCTACCTAGGTGTCATCGTCACATCCTCAGGAACCTTGGGTTTATTTCTAAAAGGTGTGCATGCATATAATTTCCTTTTAAGTTAGTTTTCCAAAGAGGTATTTTATCCAAGGTCCGTCATATTTTATAATGCGTCTTTATAACTTAAGCAGAAATACACTAATGATATGAATGCATCATAAGGTAACCCAAACAATAGAATGACTAGGAAACATTATAACATTGGCATAAGTATAGTTTATGTGACATTGTTAACTTTAACTTTCATCTCATGGGGCCGCCCTAAAACTTCTCTAGGTTATGAGCTCATACCTTAACTAGTCGTCACTAGCTCTTACTTATCCTATGATAAGCGTAACATAATCCCGACTTAAAGTACGGGCTAGGGGGCAATTTAAGGATCTCCCTTCTAGGATCATTTCCTCTTTGAAACGCTTTGCTAGCCACGTGGGCCTCGCAATTTGTCCGCTTTGGCAGGCTGCATCTACACATACCCTCACGGATTTGTCTCCTCCTGGGGGTGCTCGGCCGAACCGATGTCACCCAGGAGAAGCGCGTCTCAGTGTTGTGTCACATTTATATTTTCATAAGTATTACATCACAATTACCTCATCATTTATCATATTCATTTTTATCATGCATTCTCATGTAGCTTTTTCATAACATATATATCATCACATGAAACTTTCTCATAACATTCGTCACATAAAACTTTCACACAAACATCATCACATAGTCATATTTAACAATCATCCATAGGCTCATAGACATGTTATGTTATATCTCATAGTGCTTTAAACTTCGATTATTATGAGTCTTAAACTTGCAAATTATTCTTAACTTCTTTATACACCTATAGTTTGACAATTAATGAGTTATACAAATCTTATGCTCAAGAACTAATCCAAATAGCACTAAGCAGAATTTGGACAGCTTTATGTTTATGTGATTACGGAGTTCTAGAATTTACGGTTAGATCTTTATCTCACTTTCTAAGTTATTGATCATCAACGCCTAATCTCTTGGGAACCTATAAGGTTATAACTAAGTATTTCTCACCTCACCCTATGGTCAAGAACATCTCTAAACCTCAAGAGTGCAGAAATCAAAATACTAACTTTACGGGTACCTAGAAGTCACAATAATGACCCTTTCTAAGTTCGGTTTGCTCCTAAGGTTTCAAGATTAAGTCCTAAACCAATTATGAGTCATTCCTACACATATAAACTAATTTAAAGCCATGGTTATTGACTCTAAACCTTGCTGGACAGAATCCAGAAAAATAAATCTTTAAGGGATCTAAAACTCTCAAATTAATTCTTTTCTAGTTCCTAACTTATCCTATCTTTCACATATGAGTCTTAACATAATTATTACCCAAACATAAGCATATTAACATCATTAACACAGCTCATACAGTGGCCAAACATAGCAAGGCAGAACTAAACAACAACTCCATTTTAAGGCATTGAATCATAGTTTCTAAAGCACATAAAATACTAGTTTCTCTTGGAACCTTATTAAAACCTTCAAAACTCTTTTATGAACACTTTTATCATCTAAACTCATGAAAATACTTAATAGGGCAGTGGCTATATTATTTTCATCTCAAGAGGTCCTAAATTCATAATACTTAGTTCTACACATTCCTTATACTCATATAAGTTTAGAAAAAGTATAAAACATAGTTTTCAATACTTGAAGACATTAAGGCCTCATAGGGCCGAAATATGGACCATAGGAAATAAATGTTTTAGACCTTTGTTTGAGATATCATTGGGCAAGTCTTTGAGCTCTAGAATCATTAAAGTGATGACATAAAAATAAACATGCTCATGCACTTATTTTAGTTATTGCTAGAAAGTAAAGTGAGAGCATAAAATAAATATGTGGTGCAACATATTATTATCTTAGATATTTAGGTGAGGACTTGAAATATAAATATGATAATGCAAAGCTTGAAACATAAACATGATAATGCAAGTTCATTCATTATCTTGGGATTTAGTGATAGCAAAGAAATAAACATGATATGCATAGCTTAAAGTAAACATGATGCAAGTTTCATTTTTATGTTTAACTAGAGCTCATTTAAGACTTTAACAAGATAATAACCCTATACCATATCTCAAAGATCACAACACAAGAATCGAAAATCATATAAAAGAGAAATAAGGTGAAACTACATCAAGTTCTTTATTAAGTACCCAAACCCTATCTAGAGACAAGTCTCTAGAACGTGCCGCCAACTTTAAGGTTGACAAGGGTAGGCTTGGGCTTTTAGAAATCCTTAGATTAATTTTCTTAAGTTGGAAAACCATGTGAGCTAGATAACATATAGATGAAGTTGTAAGAAAAGGAAAACTCAAGCTTTAGAGGTTTCTTTGAGATGAACACAATGTCATCATCTAGAAACTCTCATCATCAAGCTATCATGCTCAAATCAAGGCCTCATGGCCGAAAATGAAAGGAAAGGAAAAACAAAGGGAAGTTCAAAAGAATCCAAGAGAAAACTAGAGAAATACACTTTCTTGAGCAAAATAAAGTTTGAAAACAAATCCCTACCTAGTGATGAAGATAAAAGCTTGGTCTTGAAGATGGAAATGAGATGAGCAACTCCTCCTAGGTTGGTGATGATGATTCGGCCTTGATGAGAGAAAAAGAAGAAAATGTGTTTCAAGTGGAGTTGTGTTTGAGGTGTGGTGTTTGAGAGGTTTGATGATGGTTCAAGGTTTTGGGGTGGTGTTTGATGGTTGAGAGGTGATGATGAGATGAAGAGATGAAGAAGATAAAGATGAAAAGAAAGGAAGAACACTCTTGGAACTTTGAGAGAAAAAGGAAAGGCTAGCAAGACAACTCTAAAACTCTAAACTTTGCAAATGCTTCAAAGTGTAACAAGGCTAACACAAGCATCCTATTTATAGAAAAACAAAACCATGGAGGAGTGAATGGGGAGGGCTTGGCCATAGCCTTTGAGGGAGGAAGGAAGAGAAAATATCTCTTACACAAGGTCATTCAAGCATGGTTTGAAGTATGGAAGCTATGCTACAAAGTATGGCTTGATGTGAGTTAATTTCCTATCACATTTTTATGAAATTAGGCTTCTAGAACCTTAACATGGCTGGAACTTTTCCAGCCACAAATAAATGGGGAAAATGGGTTGTTTTAATTATTTATTCATGTGGAAATTCAAGCTTGATTGAAAGTTATGACAAGGTATAGTGTATGTGACTTGAGGTATGGCCTTGGAGTGTTGAAAAATTGAACATGTGATGCATAATGGAGGAGGGCAGCTTCGGCCAAGGCTGGACAGCAGAGTGGGAGGATGATTTGACCATTTAATTGTGTGTTAATGGTAGGTTTAGATGTGTATTAGCTTAGGTACAAGGTTAGGAATGATTAAGCTTAAGTTTAGGTAACTAAGAATGTGATTTAGGGAGTTTATGACAAGTTTAGGAGTGCTCATACATCATTAAAGAATTTAAAACTCATTTATGAATAAACAATGTGTAACACAATTCCATGATTTAAGGAATTGGAAAGAGAAAACACTATTCAAGATTCTATGACTAGGTGTCATAAAATTAAAATATGATTTTAGGTTGTAATTAAGTACTTTTTGGTTCTAATCAACTTTAATAAATTATTTTGACTCTAGATTAATTAAGGAAATTAATTAACCTTCGATTAGAGCCTAATATTGCTTAGGTTTGCTTAATCGCGTGATTAAGCGTAAAAATACGAAACTAGGGGCAAAACCGTAATTTTGCACTAATTTTGCCCGGGACTTCAAAAATTAAAACTGAGGTCATAGAATACATAAAAACGCCTTTTAAAACCATCTGAGGAAGTTTCGGTTCATCCGCACTTGCAAACGGGTAAAACACCACAGGGGCTTTTGGTCATTTTGACTAAAACTCAAAACGAGATTTTCGATCCGGGAAGGTACATAAGTTTTCTAATTCCCTTCCAACATTGAGTTTGCCCTTCGAGTACTGCCGCACTGGCTTTCCTCGAATTCCGGGCTGAAAATGACCTCAGGGGCATTTTGGTCATTTTCACTCTAACAGAAAAATCGGGGCGTTACATTACTCCCCTCCTTAAAAAGAATTTCGCCCTCGAAATTGCACCTTAGAAAAGCTCTGATATTTGGACTTCATCTCTGACTCTAGTTCCCACGTGTATTCTTCCGACTTGCCTTGTCCCCACGCCACTTTTACCAAAGGAACAGACTTGTTCCTTAACTGCTTGACTCCGTGATCCACTATTCCCGTAGGCGGTACATTGAAAGTGAGGTCCTCCCTTAACTGTACATGCTCTGGTTCTAGGACATGGCTAGGGCCGGACTCATATTTACGTAACTGGGAGACGTGAAAGACATCATGAAGGTTTGACAGATTGGGTGGTAAGGCTATTTTGTAAGCTACGGATCCGACTCTTTGAAGAATTTCAAAAGGACCGAGAAATCGGGACTCAACTTTTTAACTTTCATGGCTCTCCCTATTCCTCGTAGTGGGGGTGATTCTTAGAAATACATGTTCTCCCTCTTGGAACTCCAAGGGCTTGCGCCTTTGTCCGCTGTAGCTTTTCTCATTCGACTTTGAGCGGTTAAGATTCTATCCTTGATCTTCTTGATTTGTTCCGCTGCTTTCCCTCACTACCTCAGGTCCTAAGACACTTTGTTTCTCCGGCTCGTACTCAACACAAGGGTGATTGGCACTTCCTTCCGTATAATGCCTCAGACGGTGCCATATCGATGCTTGCGTGATAACCGTTGTTATACGCAAACTCGATCAAAGGCATGTACTTATCCCAACTTCCTTTTTGGTCTAAGACACAGGCTCTCAAAGATATCTTCCAGGGTTTGGATTGTCCTCTCGGATCGACCATCCGCTTGTGGGTGGTAAGCAAAGGCTTAAGCACAACTTGGAACCAAACGCCTTTGAAAGGCTCCCCAAAAACGTGGCGTAAACCGCGGATCTCGATCCGAGATTATCGCCGATGGTACTCCATGCAACCTTACTATTTCTTCGATGTAAAGTCAGCCAACTTATCCAATGAGTACGTGACTCGAATAGGTAGAAAGTGAGCCGACTTAGTCGGCCGATCCACGATTACCCATACGGCATCGTGGCGCCTTGGGTCTTTGGCAATCCCACACGAAGTCCATTGATATACTCTCCCACTTCCACTCGGGATCGACAGGTTGCAACATGCCGTAAGGTTTTGGTGTTCGATCTTGACCTTTTGGCGGACCAAACACTTACTCACCCAGCGACCACATCCTTTTTAATCCGGGCCACCAAAACATCCTCTTTAAGTCCTGATACATCTTTGTAGTACCAGGATGGATGGCAAAATGGCTCTTGTGAGCCTCCTCTAAGATCTTCTCTCGGAGGTCACCATCTTGTGGCACACAGATTCGCCCCTCGAACCTCCATAACCAGTCGGGGCCTCGTACAAAACCTTTCAACTTTCCAGCCTTTACTGCCTCGATTGTCTCCATAAAGTCCTCATTTTCTCTTTGGGCAAGCATAATCCTTTGCTTAAACCCACCGGGTCACCGTGAGATGACTCATCACGATGCCATTCTCCGTTATAGACATTCCAAGATTCATATTCCTAAATTGCTCTATTAACCCAACTTCATTAACCATCATACTTGACAGACGTAACGAGTTTCGGCTCAAGGCGTCGGCTACTACATTAGCCTTGCCGGGGGGATAACTTAAACCAAAATCGTAGTCCTTGAGGAATTCCATCCATCTCCTTTGCCTCATATTCAACTCCTTTTGATCAAAGAGATGCTTGAGACTCTTATGATCGGAGAAAACTTCAAACCTCACACCATACAAATGGTGTCTCCACATCTTTAGAGCGAACACGATGGCTGCTAGTTCTAGGTCATGGGTGGGGTAGGTTACCTCATGAGGCTTGAGTTGTCTGGACGCATAGGCTACCACTTGCCTGTTTTGCATCAACACACAACCTAAACCTTTGCCAGAAGCATCGCAATATACCTCGAAGGGTACATTGGGGTCAGGTAAAACTAAAACTGGGGTTGAGGTGAGCTTTTCCTTAAGCTCTAGGAAACTCTTTTCACACTCGGGTCTCCACTCAAACGGGGCATTCTTCCTAGTGAGCTTGGTTAAGGGTAGGGCTAACTGGGAAAATCCTTTAATGAACCTACGGTAATATCCAGCTAAACCCAAAAAGCTTCTAATCTCAGTTACAGAGGTTGGTCTATCCCAATTCATCACAGCCTCTATCTTACTTGGGTCGACAGCTATGCCACCTTTTGACACAACATGTCCTAAGAATTTTACCTCCTCTAACCAAAATTCACACTTAGACAACTTAGCGTATAACTTCTTTTCCTTTAATACCTCTAAAACCAACCTTAAATGATGTTCATGCTCCTCGTGGGTTTTCGAATAGATGAGAATATCATCTATGAACACAACCACGAACTGATCTAAATAGGGTCTAAAGATCCTATTCATGTAATCCATAAAAATCAAGGGAGCATTCACAAACCAAACGACATTACATTGAACTCAAAGTGTCCATACCGAGTTCGAAAGGCGGTTTTAGGAATATCCGAATCTCTCACCCTAATCTGATGGTAACCGGACCTTAAATCAATCTTAGAAAACACTACTGCTCCTTTCAATTGGTCCATAAGATCGTCAATCCTAGGCAATGGGTATTTATTCTTTATGGTTACTTGGTTCAACTGCCTATAGTCTATACACATCCTCATGCTTCCGTCCTTTTTCTTCACAAATAAGACCGGAGCGCCCCAAGGTGAAGCACTCGGCCTTATAAAACTCTTTTCTAACAACTCCTCTAACTGGGTTTTCAACTCTGCTAACCCCGAGGGTGACATCCTATACGGGGCTATAGAGATTGGTCCTGTCCCAGGACACAACTCTATGGAGAACTCCACTTCTCTTCGGGAGGGAACTCGGGTATTTCATCCTGAAACACCTCGGGATAGTCTCTCACCACAGGTATCTCACCTAGGTTTTGCTCCAAGTCTACATCACAGGCGGTTAGGAGAACATATCCCTTAGTTTTCTTCCCACTACAGAAGACCTCTACGGAATTTAGGTACAGCCTAATGGGTTGAGTGATGTTTTCGGGAGGAGAAGGGAAAACTACGGTTTGGGTTCCACAATCTAACATCACACGATTGGGGTGAAGCCAGTTCATGCCTAAGATAATGCCTATGTCTTTCAAGGGTAAACAAATTAAATCTATGATAAAAGACCTATTTTCTACAACAAGATGACAGTTTAAACAACAACGGCAAGTATTAACAGGGCGATTTGTAGGAGTAGAAACAATAAGATCGAAGGGAAGTTTAGAGACTTTTAGATTTAAGGACTCGACACTAGCAAGTGAAATGAAAGAATGAGTAGCACCAGAGTCATATAGTACAGTTAAGGCTTTACCATTTACTTCGCACATACCTTCGATGAGATCTTTGGACTTCTTGGCGTCTTCCGCGTTAAGGGTAAAGACCCTTCCTCGGTATTGTGGTCGGGGGTTTTGGTTCGATGTCCCTTGTCCGGTGCAGTCCTTTGCATAGTGGCCAGGCTTGCCACACTTGAAACATACATTCTGACCGGCTAAGCATGGGCGATTCCCGTGGTTCTTCCCGCATTGTGGGCAGACGTCAGCAGATGTTGCTCCGGGGTAAGCAGCAGGGGTTTGTGGTGCCTTGTTCTTGGCTCCACTTGGTCCTCCATTGTGGTTTTGGGGTCCACCCGGTCCACGGGGTTGATTATTGAAATTCCTTGGGCCTTGATGTTGAAATGGCGGCCTTTGGTGTTGTTTGGATTGTTGGTGAGCAGGAGCTCTTGGCGGTTGTTGTTGTTGTTGTCGGAACTGGTTGGACTGGTAGGGGTTGTAGTGATTCCTCGACGGGTATTGCGGTTTGAACTTCGGGGCTTGAGGTCCGAGCCCCTTAGCTCGCTCCGCCCTTGTGATTTGAATCTTTCTCTGTCCTTCTTCAAGTATTCGGCACTTGTTGACCAGGGTCGGGAAGTCTCTGATCTCCATATGGGCCACAATAGTTCATCTCTGCCTTCAGACCGGCCTCATACTTCACACACTTCCAAACTTCATCGGGGTTCCCTTGGAACACCCGAGAGAACTTGATTAGCTCCTCAAACTTCGCAGTGTATTGAGCTACAGTAGACCCTCCTTGGGTTAATCGCATGAACTCAACGCCCTTCGTTCCTCACGGACTCGGAAAGTACTTCTCATAGAAGTAAGTCTTGAACGACTCCTACCAATGGGAGTTCCAGAGGCTTCTAGCAGATGCCTTGTGCCGCTCCACCGTAACTCAAGGCCGACTTCAAAGATGAAAGCAAAGAATGTGACCTTCGCTCCTCCGAAAGGTGTAACGACGAGTAGATCTTCTCCATGTCTTTGATCCATTCATCGCCTTGTCGGGTCCATTACCCCTCGGAACATCGGGCGGGTTCGCCTTGCGGAACTCGCCAAGCGGACTTGTTCCACCATCTCTCGCAGCAGGGGGAGGAGGGGGAACAGAGCAAGATTCGCTGTTGATCCATTCGGTCGAACATTCGCTCCATGGCTTGCGCCATGCGACGGACAAAGCAGCAGTTGTATCATCTTGTTCAACATCGGGTGTAGTCCTAGGCCGTCGTCGCGGTGCCATTGGTCCCTATACACATGAAACAATGAACATCAAGTTGTTCAGGCTCAATATCCATGCGAAATGAGCTAGTTACCATGGCACTTGCAACCAACAGAAGTCATGCATCTCTAGTCCTACAGCTTATCTCTATCAAGCACTATACATGACATAACTATCGTATTATGCTTACAAAGCATAGTCACCCAATCCTCGTGCTCCATGAGAATCGAACTGCTCTGATACCATAATGTAACACCCTAAATCTTAACCCAAGACTACTAGTATGTCCTTAGGTTAATTTTTAGAATATTACCTCTTGGTCTCATCCTTTGGAAAATACTTAGCGGAAATACGGGTAAAATTTTTCTTTTTAAAATCAAAGTAAGAGCCACGCGCGAAACTTTAAGGGGCAACATAGCGAAACATATAAGCAAAGCATAAGAAACACATCATGTCATGGAAGCATCACTGAATCATAGATATATATATATAACGTGCCTACCCAAAGAGGCAGGACTATTTGATACATCATGAAGCGAAATACAACTGAAATGCAATACAAGGAAATCATAAAAGCAAATACAAAAGACACTACCCCCATACCCGTGTGCACCTAAAGGAGACAACCTCATATACAAAAGAAGGTTTGATCTCTACTATGTGGCGTGTGTGTGCACTAGCTACTACCCCTCCTATGACTACTCCTCGCGTCCGAGCATCGTGGGGTCGAGTCGATCCACCGCGAATCTCGGCGGGAGTGGTCGAGTGCATCATCGGGCATGTCCACCGCGCGAGGGCGCATAGATGGCCGTCGAGCCAACCTTGGCCGACCACCGCCTCCTCACTCCCAGCCCTCATCGGTGGAGGAGCGGACTGAACTCCAACCGTACATGTGGGATGGCGGGTCCTCGGATGGGTCCGCCTCCAGTACCGGGACGCGGCACATACTCGGTACTCGCGCATACCGACGCCTCGGGCTCCATGCGGAGGATCTGCTCATCGCGCGTGGCCTCGCCGCTCAAAAATCCCGTTATGACGGTAAGGAGCAGTCGGGGTGAAGCGGTAGCTCGGGACGGGGTGCGCGAAGGGTCGTTCCATGAACATGAATACTCTGACTGTGCAGCGACCCTCAAAATGATATGACCCGAGTGCCGGGTCATGGTGCAGCTCCCATACCGGGGTGTCGATGAAGAGTACAAACGCCGCCATCTCAAGATATGACGGAAGAAAAGAGAGAGGGAATGAGAATCTTTCTAAAAGAATTCTCGGTGAGGGTTATCCCTACCTAGGTGTCATCGTCACATCCTCAGGAACCTTGGGTTTATTTCTAAAAGGTGTGCATGCATATAATTTCCTTTTAAGTTAGTTTTCCAAAGAGGTATTTTATCCAAGGTCCGTCATATTTTATAATGCGTCTTTATAACTTAAGCGGAAATACACTAATGATATGAATGCATCATAAGGTAACCCAAACAATAGAATGACTAGGAAACATTATAACATTGGCATAAGTATAGTTTATGTGACATTGTTAACTTTAACTTTCATCTCATGGGGCCGCCTAAAACTTCTCTAGGTTATGAGCTCATACCTTAACTAGTCGTCACTAGCTCTTACTTATCCTATGATAAGCGTAACATAATCCCGACTTAAAGTACGGGCTAGGGGGCAATTTAAGGATCTCCCTTCTAGGATCATTTCCTCTTTGAAACGCTTTGCTAGCCACGTGGGCCTCGCAATTTGTCCGCTTTGGCAGGCTGCATCTACACATACCCTCACGGATTTGTCTCCTCCTGGGGGTGCTCGGCCGAACCGGTGTCACCCAGAGAAGCGCGTCTCAAGTTGTGTCACATTTATATTTTCATAAGTATTACATCACAATTACCTCATCATTTATCATATTCATTTTTATCATGCATTCTCATGTAGCTTTTTCATAACATATATATCATCACATGAAACTTTCTCATAACATTCGTCACATAAAACTTTCACACAAACATCATCACATAGTCATATTTAACAATCATCCATAGGCTCATAGACATGTTATGTTATATCTCATAGTGCTTTAAACTTCGATTATTATGAGTCTTAAACTTGCAAATTATTCTTAACTTCTTTATACACCTATAGTTTGACAATTAATGAGTTATACAAATCTTATGCTCAAGAACTAATCCAAATAGCACTAAGCAGAATTTGGACAGCTTTATGTTTATGTGATTACGGAGTTCTAGAATTTACGGTTAGATCTTTATCTCACTTTCTAAGTTATTGATCATCAACGCCTAATCTCTTGGGAACCTATAAGGTTATAACTAAGTATTTCTCACCTCACCCTATGGTCAAGAACATCTCTAAACCTCAAGAGTGCAGAAATCAAAATACTAACTTTACGGGTACCTAGAAGTCACAATAATGACCCTTTCTAAGTTCGGTTTGCTCCTAAGGTTTCAAGATTAAGTCCTAAACCAATTATGAGTCATTCCTACACATATAAACTAATTTAAAGCCATGGTTATTGACTCTAAACCTTGCTGGACAGAATCCAGAAAAATAAATCTTTAAGGGATCTAAAACTCTCAAATTAATTCTTTTCTAGTTCCTAACTTATCCTATCTTTCACATATGAGTCTTAACATAATTATTACCCAAACATAAGCATATTAACATCATTAACACAGCTCATACAGTGGCCAAACATAGCAAGGCAGAACCGAAACAACAACTCCATTTTAAGGCATTGAATCATAGTTTCTAAAGCACATAAAATACTAGTTTCTCTTGGAACCTTATTAAAACCTTCAAAACTCTTTTATGAACACTTTTATCATCTAAACTCATGAAAATACTTAATAGGGCAGTGGCTATATTATTTTCATCTCAAGAGGTCCTAAATTCATAATACTTAGTTCTACACATTCCTTATACTCATATAAGTTTAGAAAAAGTATAAAACATAGTTTTCAATACTTGAAGACATTAAGGCCTCATAGGGCCGAAATATGGACCATAGGAAATAAATGTTTTAGACCTTTGTTTGAGATATCATTGGGCAAGTCTTTGAGCTCTAGAATCATTAAAGTGATGACATAAAAATAAACATGCTCATGCACTTATTTTAGTTATTGCTAGAAAGTAAAGTGAGAGCATAAAATAAATATGTGGTGCAACATATTATTATCTTAGATATTTAGGTGAGGACTTGAAATATAAATATGATAATGCAAAGCTTGAAACATAAACATGATAATGCAAGTTCATTCATTATCTTGGGATTTAGTGATAGCAAAGAAATAAACATGATATGCATAGCTTAAAGTAAACATGATGCAAGTTTCATTTTTATGTTTAACTAGAGCTCATTTAAGACTTTAACAAGATAATAACCCTATACCATATCTCAAAGATCACAACACAAGAATCGAAAATCATATAAAAGAGAAATAAGGTGAAACTACATCAAGTTCTTTATTAAGTACCCAAAACCCCTATCTAGAGACAAGTCTCTAGAACGTGCCGGCCAACTTTAAGGTTGACAAGGGTAGGCTTGGGCTTTTAGAAATCCTTAGATTAATTTTCTTAAGTTGGAAAACCATGTGAGCTAGATAACATATAGATGAAGTTGTAAGAAAAGGAAAACTCAAGCTTTAGAGGTTTCTTTGAGATGAACACAATGTCATCATCTAGAAACTCTCATCATCAAGCTATCATGCTCAAATCAAGGCCTCATGGCCGAAAATGAAAGGAAAGGAAAAACAAAGGGAAGTTCAAAAGAATCCAAGAGAAAACTAGAGAAAAACACTTTCTTGAGCAAAATAAAGTTTGAAAACAAATCCCTACCTAGTGATGAAGATAAAAGCTTGGTCTTGAAGATGGAAATGAGATGAGCAACTCCTCCTAGGTTGGTGATGATGATTCGGCCTTGATGAGAGAAAAAGAAGAAAATGTGTTTCAAGTGGAGTTGTGTTTGAGGTGTGGTGTTTGAGAGGTTTGATGATGGTTCAAGGTTTTGGGGTGGTGTTTGATGGTTGAGAGGTGATGATGAGATGAAGAGATGAAGAAGATAAAGATGAAAAGAAAGGAAGAACACTCTTGGAACTTTGAGAGAAAAAGGAAAGGCTAGCAAGACAACTCTAAAACTCTAAACTTTGCAAATGCTTCAAAGTGTAACAAGGCTAACACAAGCATCCTATTTATAGAAAAACAAAACCATGGAGGAGTGAATGGGGAGGGCTTGGCCGTAGCCTTTGAGGGAGGAAGGAAGAGAAAATATCTCTTACACAAGGTCATTCAAGCATGGTTTGAAGTATGGAAGCTATGCTACAAAGTATGGCTTGATGTGAGTTAATTTCCTATCACATTTTTATGAAATTAGGCTTCTAGAACCTTAACATGGCTGGAACTTTTCCAGCCACAAATAAATGGGGAAAATGGGTTGTTTTAATTATTTATTCATGTGGAAATTCAAGCTTGATTGAAAGTTATGACAAGGTATAGTGTATGTGACTTGAGGTATGGCCTTGGAGTGTTGAAAAATTGAACATGTGATGCATAATGGAGGAGGGCAGCTTCGGCCAAGGCTGGACAGCAGAGTGGGAGGATGATTTGACCATTTAATTGTGTGTTAATGGTAGGTTTAGATGTGTATTAGCTTAGGTACAAGGTTAGGAATGATTAAGCTTAAGTTTAGGTAACTAAGAATGTGATTTAGGGAGTTTATGACAAGTTTAGGAGTGCTCATACATCATTAAAGAATTTAAAACTCATTTATGAATAAACAATGTGTAACACAATTCCATGATTTAAGGAATTGGAAAGAGAAAACACTATTCAAGATTCTATGACTAGGTGTCATAAAATTAAAATATGATTTTAGGTTGTAATTAAGTACTTTTTGGTTCTAATCAACTTTAATAAATTATTTTGACTCTAGATTAATTAAGGAAATTAATTAACCTTCGATTAGAGCCTAATATTGCTTAGGTTTGCTTAATCGCGTGGTTAAGCGTAAAAATACGAAACTAGGGGCAAAACCGTAATTTTGCACTAATTTTGCCCGGGACTTCAAAAATTAAAACTGAGGTCATAGAATACATAAAAACGCCTTTTAAAACCATCTGGAGAAGTTTCGGGTTCATCCGGCACTTGCAAACGGGTAAAACACCACAGGGGCGTTTTGGTCATTTTGACTAAAACTCAAAACGAGATTTTCGATCCCGGGAAGGTACATAAGTTTTCTAATCCCTTCCAACATTGAGTTTGCCCTTCGAGTAATGCCAGACCGCTTTCCTCGAATTCCGGGCTGAAAATGACCTCAGGGGCATTTTGGTCATTTTCACTCTAACAGAAAAATCGGGGCGTTACACCATCCATACCATGGTTTCCAAGAACCTTGTTCCTTGGACTCACCATCAGGGTCAAAATAAATAATAAAGAGAAGAAAACAACCAACAACACTTTATATCCATATTCTTCCTCAAAACTGAAAATATAAAGGAAGTAAAGAATCAACCTTTGAGCTTTAGAGGCCATAGTCTTGATAGTGTCTAGACCACCATCAAAGGCTCTCATCATCAAGATATGGTCTTTGTTATCTTTCCATCATGAAAACCAAAACTCAAATGAAAGAAAAGACAAAATACCAAACCAAAAAAAATAGAGGAAAAGGGTCATTCTTTTGGGCTTTAGAGACCATAAACTTGGTAGTACCAAGACCACCAACAAATGTTCTCATCATCAAGCCATGGATCCACCACTTTTCCTTCATCCAAAGTCAAAACATAGGAGAAAAAGAAACTCAAAACCGAAAGCATCCACCAAAGGGAAAAGATCCAAATCGAAAAAATAAAGGAAAGAAAACACAAGGAACTTGTTCATTCATCCTACATCAAGTCCAAAAATATAACAAGAAGGCATTAGAAACTCAACACAACACCAAGACTTACAAAAGAGCCAAGACATGAACCTCACTACCATTGAAATATTGAAAATGAGGTGAACATAAAAGAGTAAAACATTGTCCTCTTGGATCAAGCCAAAACTGAAAATACATTCAACAAAAAGAGAAAGGAAGTTCAAACAAAACCCTACCAAAGATGTTGTCTTTGCAAGAAGAAAGAAAGTTTGGTTCTTGGAGTTAAAATGAGAAGATAAAATCTTCTCTAGGTGGCTTTGTGTTTTCGGCCAAGAGGGAAGAAAAGGAAAGGATGAGTTTTCTTGAGAGTTTGAGCTTGGAGGTGGAAAGGTTGTGTATTTAGGAGGTGGTTTGAGGTGGTGGTGTGGTGGTTCAAGGTGGTTTATGGTGGTTGGTGGTAAAGGAGAACTTGGAGTTGAGAGAAAAGAAGAGAGCTTTTTTGGTCACAAGACTTCAACCAAAAAAAGCTAGTGATAAAGTGTAGGGTTTCTTTACATTTTGCTATATATAACATGGGTTGAAATTTAAAATTATGAGGGTGTATTTGGAGGGAGTGGCCGGTGGCCTTAGTAGGCTTTGTGGGGGGGGGGGGGGGGGGAAGATTTTTCATTCTAAGTGTAGTTAGGAGGTGAATTAGAGGTAAGTTTGGTTAAGCACAAGTTTAGGAATTGGTAATTAGGTGCTTAGGTTAGTAACCAAGTGCTTAGCAATGCAAGACATGATTAGAGTGCTGTCATTCTTACTTAGTTTGAATTAAACATGTTTAGTTTGAAATTCAAACTACAACAAGGTTCCTAATTTTATGGAACATGGAGAGAAATTACTATTCAACCTTGAATGACATAAAGTCTTGGATGCTTTATGACTAAGTTTGAAATTTAAATTTCCTTAATTACTTTTTGGCCCTAATCAACCTTAATTAATTATTTTGACCCAAGATTAATTATTAAAATTAAATTATCTTTAATTAGAGCTTAATTTGATTAGGTTTCCTTAATCATTTGATTAAGCTCATTATGCACTAATCTAAGGGTAAAACGGTCATTTTCCATCAAAACTCTCTGGGACCACCCTAGCTCAACATAATATCACTCATCACATAAAAATGTTTCCAACTCTCGAGAAACCTTTCCGGCTAGACAGCACTAAATCTTGTGCAAAAACGCCACAAGGGCATTTTCATCATTTTTTGCCGAAAGTTCAGAAAGTGAGATTTTTATCTCTGTTATTATTTTCAAAGGCATCTAATCCCCTTCAATCATCATATTAACCCTTTGAGGATGGCACGGGTCGGCCGTCCTCGAATTCCAGGAAAAAATAACCTCAGGGGCATTTTGGTCATTTTTACACGGGTGAATTCCCGATCACGATTTTTGCACGGATGACTATGTAGTCCTCATATAGTCCATTCCTAATATAGAAATAACCTTTTGAGGGTGGCCAGGGTTGGCCGGCCTCAATTTTTGCACAAAAATGACCTAGGGGTATTTTGGTCATTTTTGCTAAGTAGAGGAAAAAAATCAGGGCGTTACAAAAATGAGTGTGAAGAAAATAGAAAAAAATTTGTTTATGAGAGAAAAAGAAGTGAGGGAAGCTTTATCGGCCTCTCAGCCCATGTACTTGCTTTTATGCAAGGAACATGTAGGTAACAAGTTGATTGATTCGTTATTGATTAACTCTTTGCCTAGAGCTATTTCTTCTTGATGAGGACACGGCTAGCGGCAAGGACAACAAGGCACTTAGAGGACTTGGGGGACCTATGACAAGAGGAAGGGCTAGGAAGGCAAAGGAAGCATTGCAACAAGTTGTAGCAACAATTCTTGAGGCTGCCCCTAATTTGGAAGACTTGAAGCCCAAAATGGTGCATTGCATAATCCCACTTGAAAACCCTTGATGTTATATGGATTGCCACCATCTTTTTAAGCCTTTTATGTTACTAAATAAAATATGTGATTATGTAATTGGGCTTGTGAATTTTATACAGCCCATCACTTGTTAATTTCATATTTTATTTAGTTTAGATTTTAATCATGGGCTTAAGTATTACAGCCCACTTGCTGAGTTTTACTCTAGTTTATAAACCTTGTAAACACCTTTTGGAAGGGATTTTTGCTAAATTCATATTAGAATACCTTTTTGGTAAAAGAGTCTCTTTGGTTCTTGCTTGGAACCCTAGGTCTTATCAAGAGTATCCAATTACTCTTGTGGTGATCTCCCTTGGCTTATCAATCATTCTTGATTGTGGCGCCTCCAACAAATTTCATTCCTCATCTTTCTATTCTAGAACATATCACTTCTCTTGTGCAGGAATTTGTTGATGTATCTACTATTGATGTACCTCATAGCCTACCTCCTCTTAAAGGGATTAAGCATAAAATTGACCTCATTTTCCAAGGGCAACATTGCCAAATAGGCTAGCATACAGGAGCAACTTGCAAAAGACTCAAGAAATCCAAAAATAGGTTGAAGGTTTGATGGAGAAAGGGTGGGTGAAGGAAATCATTAGTCCATGCACTATGCTGGTCATTCTTGTGCCAAAAAAGGGTGGGAGCTAGAGGATGTGCACTGATTATTGTGCCATCAACAATATCACGGTAAAGTATAGACATCCCATTCCTCATTTAGATGACTTCCTTAATGAATTGTTTGGTGCTTCTTGTTTTTCAAAAATTAATCTTAAAAGTGGATGTCATCAAATCAAGATAAGAGAAGGTGATGAATGGAAAACTACCTTTAAGACTAAATATGGTCTTTATGAATGATTAATTATGCCATTTGGATTGACAAATGCACCTAGCACTTTCATGTGGTTGATGAATCATGTGCTTAGGAATCTTTTGGGAAAATGTCTTGTTTATTTTTATGACATCTTGATTTACACAAAATCTTTTGATGAGCATGTGATGCATTTGAGGTGTGTGTTAGAAGTCTTAAGGCATGAGCAATGGTATGTTCACAATGAGAATATACATTTTATAAAGATCATGTAGTTTTTCTTGGTTTTGTGATCAAGTTTGAAGGTGTACATGTAAATGAGCTAAAAGTAAAAGCAATCCGAGATTGGCCTATCCAAAAAACAGTAAGTGAAGTGAGGAGTTTCCACGGGTTAGCAAGTTTTTATGAGAGGTTTGTAAAAAATTTCAGTACCATAGCTTTTCCATTGAATGAGATTGTCAAGAAAAATATGGGATTCAAATAGGGAAAGGAACAACAGGATGCATTTGACTCTTTGAAGGATAAACTCATGCATGCACCCATATTTTCACCTCTTGATTTTTCAAAATCTTGAGTTGGACTGTGATGCATCTAATGTATGGATATGGGTTGTTATAATGCAAGAAGGACACCCTATATAGCTTACTTTAGTGAAAAGCTCAATGGTGCTTGTTTGAAGTATCCTATGAATGATAAGAAACTATATGCTTTGATTAGGTCAATTCAAACTTGGCAGCATTACCTTCTTCCAAAAGAGACCATGAATCATGAATCATTCAAATACCTCAAGGGAAAATTGAATAAGAGACATGCTAAATGGGTTGAGTTCTTAGAACCATTTTCATATGTCATGAAGCACAAGAAAGGCAAATCAAATGTTGTGGCTGATCCCTTATCTAGAAGGAATAATTTACTTTCTATGTTTGATGTCAAATTGCTAGGATTTGAGCTTGTAAAGGAACTTCATGTGCATGATGAAGATTTTTCTCATTTGTATGCATTGTGCAAAAAAGGTGCACATAAAGGATTCTACAAGCATGAAAGGTATTTGTTTAAACAAAACAGATTGTGTGTACCCAAAAGTTCCATTCGCGACTTGCTTGTGAAAGAGGTCCATGAAGGTTGACTAATGGGGTCACTTTGGTGAACTTAAAACTTTGAATGTTTTGCATGAACATTGCTTTTGTCCTAATATGAAGCATCAGGTGCACCAATTTTGTTAACGTTGTGTTGAGTGCAAGAAAGCCAAATCCAAGGTAAATCTTCATAGACTTTACACTCCGTTATGCATTCTAGATTACCCTTGGGTTGATGTTTCTATGGACTTTATTGTAGGCTTGCCAAGAACAAAGACCTGTAAGGATTGCATTTTTATGGCTATTGATAGGTTTTCTAAAATGTTTCATTTTATTTCTTAAAGGAAGGTGGATGAACTACTCATGTTTCTAATTTGTTCTTTAAAGAGATTGTGAGATTCCTTGGACTGCCAAGGAGCATAGTTTCAGATAAAGACTCAAAATTTTTTAGTCACTTTTGTAACACCCTAATAGAACCCCACTGTGCTTAAGTTCACATTTGGATTCTATCAGTTGTCACTTTTACCTTGTATTTATTTTCTTTTGTAATTAACTTAGAAAAATAGTGGAAGTTTTTTTTTCTTTAAATAAATTAATTTCTTGAAAACTTAAGCCTGTAACGAGAAGTGAAATACATAGCACTTTTATAGATAATAATGAAGTTACATTGCGCACTTAATTAAATAAGCGGAATAAGAGACTAAGTGTAGAACTATTATCACATAAACTGGAATATAATCACTTAATACATAAGTCACAACAGGGCATATATCATACTGATAAGTTATTACAAATAACAATATAAGTTCTACTATTACTAATTGTTTCTCACAAACTATAATGTAACTAAAGCTCGGAATGCTCCTACTTGAACGGTTTGAAATCTTCACGTGCTACCTCCTTCCTCAGCTACAGCTTCATTGCTTTAGGTGGACACGTCTGTCTCTGGTAACGACAACGGAAAATAAACATAGGAGTGAGAAATACATGATTTCTCAGTAGGAGTTCCTACTTGTACTAAAAGTGTCATCGTTGTCGTCCCAGTCACTTCGGGTTTATTATAAAAGGTGAACAGATAAGGATTCAATTATCAAACTTTCACAAACGTGATTAGTCAAGTGCAATTACTTTTAAACTAATCTTGAACATTAGCAGAAATATCCATTCAGTATTTCATCAAGCATACATATAAGCATATCATGTAAAACCACTAATAAGCAATAATCATTTAGGAGCTGCATGCATTTCATGATTAATCATCCTCAACATTCACTTGTTTAGTGATCATCATCTTTCATTTATTTCATCAACATATTTCTTAATTACTCACGGGATGAATGCATCAATGCCTTAGACTACCCTAAAAGGGTAATGAGCTCATACCGTGGCCGTCGCCACAACCTTTTTTGGTTTCCTTTCCGTTGCCGTGATCTCAACAGTTTAGGGGGTTAAGCCGTGAGTTTAACTCAAGTCCACTTTTCCAGACTTTCATTGCTACTTTTTCAAACTTTACTTTTATTATTTCCTTTGAAAATGAATGTATGCATATCATCATGTAATCACAATAAATCATGGGCAATCAATCATTCATCTTCATCATTTCATAACTCATCACCATACATTCACTTTACTATAATTCACTTCATGAAACATGGATAATATCATGTAAATCTCATAGTAAATATTTTCATAAATGATTCATTTAAGCAACCAAAGTTATCAAGTTGAGTTCCTAGTGTTCCTAAGAGGTAATGGATGTCTTAGTATTATCTTTTTCTCTTAGTGTTCTTTGTACTCTTAGAATTCCATTAATACATTAATGCACTTCAAAATATTATTATAGGTTCTTTATATATTTTTATTATGGTTTTCATATAACTCTTGAAGATTATTATTCTACTTAAATTCTTAAAATTCTCTTTTTACAAGACTTAATTCTTTTATTTATAGTTTTGACATCTTTTAGAAGAAAATTTATAATTCTCTGTATACTTGTTATCTCAGCTTGGTAAAGGTAGTTCCAAATTCCTAACTCATCAAATTTTAGCATTTACATCTTTGGAATAGTGTAAATCCATTGTAAACCATGCATAGGAGGGTTCCCAGGAAAGAGAGGTGGGTCACAATGGACACGCTTAAATACCAAGTCTTTCCTTAGCCAGAACCTTTCCAAACTGCACTTTCACAGTACACTATCCCGAAATTTATTTCTCATTCTGTATTTACGTCGTACAAAGCTTTATACATAACATACATGGGTGTATTCCTATATGTGTTAGCTCTCCAACAAAGTTGAAATCAGTCCATTTGCATTTTTCTAGAGTGAGTTACACCTATTTTACTACTACAAGGTCAGATTTAAAGTTTCAGTCTTAGGCTCTACTTTAAAAATTTATATCTTGAGCTAGAAAACTCCGTTTTGGGTGATTCTTTTTGGAGAGTGTTTTATGATGCGTCTAGTTTATGGTAAAAATATTTTTATTTCAAGATACTTCATATTTTATGAGTATTAAATTTCGGAACACCTACTGCAAGAAATAGCCAAAAATCCAGCACTTACCATTTTTCATGTTTTATGTAACTTATTTTAACACAAGGATCACACAACATATTTCAAGCATCATTTGAGCATGAAAGCAACATAATATCACTTTGGAAGCAGAATGGAACAAGGGGTTTCACAAAATATTTATACAATATCCCCTTGAAACATTTTTATCAACAAACATAAGCTTGATGGCATCCTAACCATGAGCAAGGTTAGATGTCATCATGGCTTACACAACCAAAGTGAAGGCTCCTACCTCTTGTGTAGGGTCTAAAAAAGGGTCCTTCTCTTCTTCCTTAAGCTTGAACAAGAGTCCTTGGAGTGGATGACCCTCCTTGAATCTTGGCTTTAGAACTTGAGTGCTTAAGAAAATATTTCTCACTAGAGTTAAAGATTGTAACTCTTGTGAGGGCTAGTGAAAGTTTGGACTTAGGATTTAAGTGTTTGGATGAAGTTTAGAGGATCAAGAGAAGTCTAAGAAGAATGATAGAATAAGAAAGAAAGAACACTTAGGGAGTTTCTGAATTGAAGAGAGTTTGAGGAGTACTTATAGTGGAAAGATTAGAGAAAAAAATAGAAGAAGGAAAGCACTTGGAGCATGATTTATGGAAACATGTTGGCTGAATTTTGGGATGAAAATGCTCCTTGTTTTGTGCAAACATGTTTCCATGTTTTATGCAAACATGTTGGATGAAAATGCTCCGTGTTTTGTGCAAACATGTTAGTGGAGATTTTCTAACCTTTAGTGCATGTATGTGATTCAGAAATGTGTATGATGTATGTGGTTAAATTATTGTGTTATCATCTTAATCCAATGGGTTAGATTCATTCTTGTCTAAAGACAAGTCTAGGGATTTGTGCAAATGGCATTGTAGTAATTTCTTTAACTAAGACAAGGATATTTTTGTAATTAGACAATGATAGTGGTATTCTTGTAATTCCATTCATAGAGTAAGGGTATCTTTGTCATTTAATAAGGCAAGAGTAGTTTGGTAATTTCCTTTACATAGCAAGGGCATTTTCGTAATTTCCACTAAGTGATGGCATTTTCGTAATTCTTTGCATTTTTCTCTAGACATACTTAAGTAGTCTATTTGTTGTGTTTCATAACATTTGTCCAAATTCTCTTGGTTTTGCTATCGATAATTAAGATTAATATTTATCTTAGTTATAAATTTGGGGATGTTACAACTTTTGTATAGCACTATGGCATAAACTTGCAACCAAGCTTCTTTTCTCCACCTGATGAGGACATGACTAGTGTAACATCCCCAAATTTATAACTAAGATAAATATTAATTAGCGATAGCACAACCAAGAGAATCGGGACAAATGTTATGAAACACAACAAATAGTCTACTTAAGTATGTCTAGAGAAAAATGCAAAGAATTACGAAAATGCCATCATTTAGTGGAAATTACGAAAATGCCCTTGCTATGTAAAGGAAATTACCAAACTACCCTTGCCTTATTAAATGACAAAGATACCCTTACTCTATGAATGGAATTACAAGAATACCACTATCATTGTCTAATTACAAAAATATCCACTAACATCTTTGCACAAAACATGGAAACATGTTTGCATAAAACATGGAAACATGTTTGCATAAAACATGGAGCATTTTCATCCAACGTGTTTGCATAAAACATGGAAACGTGTTTGCACAAAACATGGAAACGTGTTTGCACAAAATATGGAAACGTGTTTGCACAAAACATGGAAACATGTTTGCACAAAACAAAGAGCATTTTCATCCCAAAATTCAGCCAACATGTTTCCATAAATCATGCTCCAAGTGCTTTCCTTCTTCTGTTTTTTCTCTAATCTTTCCACTATAAATACTCCTCAACCTCTCTTCAATTCAAAAACTCCCTAAGTGTTCTTTCTTTCTTATTCTATCATTCTTCTTATGTTCTTCAAAGACTTCTCTTGATCCTCTAAACTTCATCCAAACACTTAAATCCTAAGTCCAAACTTTCACTAGCCCTCACAAGAGTTACAATCTTTAACTCTAGTGAGAAATATTTTCTTAAGCATTCAAGTTCTAGAGCCAAGATTCAAGGAGGGTCATCCACTCCAAAGACTCTTGTTCAAAGCTTAAGGAAGAAGAGAAGGACCCTTTTAGACCCTACACAAGAGGTAGGAGCTTCATCTTTAATTGTTCAAGCATTGTTGGCTTCTAACCTTGATAGAATGCCTTAAGTTTGAGTTATTGTCAAAAGTTTTAAATGATTATTTGAAAAATATATTTTTAGAAATATGACATGTTCTATTTTGTTATGAGTACCCTTATGATATTATCAAACTCAAATATAACTTGAAAAGATTGTATGTGAAACCTGATTTAGTAAAGGTAACTTAAGACATGAAAATGGTAGGTGCTGGAATTTCTAGTTGTTTCTGGCAGCAGGTACTTCGAAAGCTACTGTTCATAAAATATCAAGTATCTCGAAATTAAAATAATTTTAATATAAACTAGACTCATTATAGAACACTCTCCAAAAATAATCACCCAAAACGGAGTTTTCTAGCTCAAGATATAAATTTTTAAAGTAGAGCCTAAGACTGAAACTTTAAATCTGACCTTGTAGTAGTAAAATAGGTGTAACTCACTCTAGAAAAATGCAAATGGACTGATTTCAACTTTGTTGGAGAGCTAACACATATAGGAATACACCCATGTATGTTATATATAAAGCTTTGTACCACGTAAATACAGAATGAGAAATAAATTTCGGGATAGTGTACTGTGAAAGTGCAGTTTGGAAAGGTTCTGCTAAGGAAAGACTTGGTATTTAAGCATGTCCATTGTGACCCACCTCTTTTCTGGGAACCCTCCTATGCATGGTTTACAATGAATTTACACTATTCCAAAGATGTAAATGCTAAAATTTGATGAGTTAGGAATTTGGAACTACCTTTACTAAGCGGAGATAACAAGTATACAGAGAATTATAAACTTTCTTCTAAAAGATGTCAAAACTATAAATAAAAGAATCAAGTCTTGTAAAAAGAGAATTTTAAGAATTTAAGTAGAATAATAATCTCCAAGAGTTATATGAAAACCATAATAAGAATATATAAAGAACCTATAATAATATTTTGAAATGCATTAATGTATTAATGGAATTCTAAGAGTACAAAGAACACTAAGAGAAAAAGATAATACTAAGACATCCATTACCTCTTAGGAACACTAGGAACTCAACTTGATAACTGTGGTTGCTTAAAATGAATCATTTATGAAAATGTTTACTATGAGATTTACATGATATTATCCATGTTTCATGAAGTGAATTATAGTAAAGTGAATGTATGGTGATGAGTTATGAAATGATGAAGATGAATGATTGATTGCCCATGATTTATTGTGATTACATGATGATATGCATACATTCATTTTCAAAGGAAATAATAAAAGTAAAGTTTGAAAAAGTAGCAATGAAAGTCTGGAAAAGTGGACTTGAGCTAAACTCACGGCTTAACCCCCTAAACCGTTGAGATCACGGCAACGGAATGAAAACCAAAAAGGTTATGGCGACGGCCATGGTATGAGCTCATTACCCTTTTAGGGTGGTCTAAGGCATTGATGCATTCATCTCGTGAGTAATTAAGAAATATGTTGATGAAATAAATGAAAGATGATGATCACTAAACAAGTGAATGTTGAGGATGAGTAATCATGAAATGCATGCAGCTCCTAAATGATTACTGCTTATTAGTGGTTTTACATGATATGCTTATATGTATGCTTGATGAAATACTGAATGAATATTTCTGCTAATGTTCAAGATTAGTTTAAAAGTAACTGCACTTCGGCTAATCACGTTTGTGAAAGTTTGATAATTGAATCCTTACCTGTTCACCTTTTTATAATAACGGGCACGTGACTGGGACGACAACGATGACACTTTTAGTACAAGTAGGAACTCCTACTGAGAAATCATATATTTCTCACTCCTATGTTTATTTTCCGTTGTCGTTACCAGAGACAAACGTGTCCACCTAAAGCAACAAGGCCGTAGCTGAGGAAGGAGGTAGCACGTGAAGATTTCAAACCGTTCAAGTAGGAGCATTCCGAGCTTTAGTTACATTATAGTTTGTGAGAAACAATTAGTAATAGTAGAACTTATATTGTTATTTGTAATAACTTATCAGTATGATATATGCCCTGTTGTGACTTATGTATTAAGTGATTATATTCCAGTTTATGTGATAATTGTTCTACACTTAGTCTTTTATTCCGCTTATTTAATTAAGTGCGCAATGTAATTTGATTATTATCTATAAAAGCGCTATGTATTTCACTTCTCGTTACAGGCTTAAGTTTTCAAAAAATTAATTTATTTAAAGAAAAAAAAAACTTCCATTATTTTTCTAAGTTAATTTCAAAAGAAAATTAATACAAGGCATAAGTGACAACTAATAGAATCCAAATGTGAACTTAAGCACAGTGGGGTTCTATTAGGGTGTTACATTATGGTATCGCAGCGCTTCATCCTATTTAAGCCTGAGGAATGGACTGACTATGCTTCGTCTATGATATCATGCTATTAATCTTATCTCAGATGATGGGATATAGGATTTAGAAATGCATGATCGTCTTGTGATACTGCCATAGTTGCTACCATGCTTAGCTATAGTATTGAGCCTGATCAACTCGATGACTGTTGTTTGGTGTGTCTAGGAACTAATGGCAGAAATGACGACGCATGGGGCACGCGGTGGAGGTAATCGTGATGAACCGGCAAATGCACTCCAGGAGATGGCTAGGCTATGCAAGCACAAGCAACAAGTGATGATGGAGCAGATGAATAGGATGTCGAGGAATCAGTTGGGAACCAAGAACATGGAAAATTCTCAGAATTCAAGAGGGCTGGACCTCCAGAATTCAAAGGGACAACTAACCCCGAAATAGCTAACATATGGATTCAAGAGATGGAGAAGGTTTTCTCAGTGGTAGAATGCTCTGATGAACAAAAGGTGGCATTCTCTACTTATATGCTGAAAGGGGAGGCAGCCGCGTGGTGGAAGGGTGCAAAGGGCTTGCTTGAAAGTGCTGACATAAAGATTACGTGGGAGGTTTTCTATGCTACATTCCATAAGAAATATTTTCCAGATCCGGTTAAGAAGGCAAAGGAAGTAGAATTTTCAATTCTTTGACACAGGGAAATCGAAGTGTGGCTGAGTACACAGCTAAGTTTGAATAACTGATCAAACACTCAACTAGCTACCAAAGGGATCCCAACGAGGCTTGGAAATGCATGAAATATGAGAGTGGTTTGAGGCCAGACATTTTGGCATCTGTGGCTCCACTGGAGGTCACTGACTATGCATCTTTAGTCAGCAAAAGCCAAGTGGCTGAGAGTTGCAATCGCCAGCTAGTTGCCCACCGAGTTGAAGAGAATAGGAAGAGGTCTGCTCAACAAGATCACCGAGGGTTCCCACCCCCTCACAAGAAACAAGAAACCCTTCCAAGGAGGTGGATTTAAAGGGAAACAACCCCAACACCCTATGATGAATCAACCTAAGACACAAGCTGTTAATCGACCTAGGATGGCTGCTGTCCCTGAACCTATGAGTAGACCCCCTTGTGCCACTTGTGGAAAGATACATGGAGGGGAATGCAGATTTGGTAAGAATGTTTGTTATCGGTGTGGACAGGCAGGACACTATTCTAGAGAGTGCCTAAAGTTCAATCAGTCCTCTACACTCAAGCCTAAGGCATAGGGACGCGTGTTTGCTATCACTACTGAGATGCCCTCAGAATCCGATGATCTGATTCAAGGTAAGTGTATAATTAATGGAAAATCCTTAATTGTATTGTTTGATTCTGGCGCAACACATTCATTCATTTCATATGATTGTGCTAATAAGTTGAGGTTGTATATATCTGACTTAAAAATCATCTTAGTTGTCTCTACACCCACTATAAATACTGTTAGAACTGATCAAGCCTGCCTAAATTGTGAATTTGAGGTAGCTGATAGGATTTTTCATCATGATTTAGTTTGTCTACCCTTGTCTAGTTTTGATGTAATCTTGGGCATGGATTGGCTTTCGGCTAACCGTGTGTTACTACATTGTGCAAATAAGTCACTAGTATTTCTTCCTAAACCATCTTTACCCAATCCCTCTAAACTTGATAGAAAGGTACGACTATACCTAAACTCCATTATCATGGGGGATAGTAGGAATGAAGAGCGAGGATATGTTTTCCTGATGACAAGTGAGAGGGAAGTGGAGCAAGCTCTAGAAAAGATCCTTGTAGTAAAGGAATTCTCAGATGTTTTTCCTGATGACATACCTGAATTTCCTCCAAAAAGGGAGATTGAGTTTTCTATAGATTTGGTACCAGGAACGGGACCCATATCTATAGCTCCTTATAGGATGCCACCGCCGAGTTAACAGAATTGAAGAAGCAATTAGAGGAGCTACTAGAAAAGAAATTCATTAGGCCTAGTGCTTCACCATGGGGAGCTCCAATGCTATTTGTCAAGAAGAAGGATGGGAGCTTGCGGTTATGTGTGGATTATAGGCAGCTAAACCAAGTGACCATAAAGAATAAATACCCTTTGCCTAGAATAGATGACCTTATGGACCAATTAAGAGGAGCCCAAGTGTTTTCCAAGATAGATCTGCGATCAGGATACCACCAGATTCGAGTGAAGGAGGAGGACGTACCAAAGACAGCCTTTAGGACTAGATATGGACATTATGAGTTTAATGTGATGTCGTTTGGGTTAACCAATGCACCGGCAGTGTTTATGGACTACATGAATAGGATATTTAGACCATACTTGGACAAGTTTGTAATAGTGTTCATCGATGACATTCTAGTTTACTCTAGAACTGAAGAAGAGCACGAAGAACACTTACGAGTGGTGTTGGAGGTGTTGAGAAACAAGAAACTTTATGCAAAGTTGTCCAAGTGTGAATTTTGGATGAAGGAAGTTAAGTTCTTAGGTCATGTAGTGTCACATGGGGAATAGCAAGAGACCCAAGTAAGATAGAAGCGGTGCAACAATGGGAAACCCCTACCACTGTGAAGGAGATTAGGAGTTTTCTAGGGCTAGCCGGTTACTACCGAAGGTTCATTAGAGGTTTTTCCCAAATTGCCTTACCCCTCACCAAGCTAACAAGGAAGAATTCAGCTTTTATATGGAGCCCAGAATGTGAAGAGAGTTTCCAAGAACTAAAAAAGAAGTTGACCACTACCCCTGTCCTAATCCTACCTGACCCAAAAGAAAAATTTGAGGTGTATTGTGATGCCTCTGAAGAGGACTAGGATGTGTTTTGATGCAAAATAGGAATGTAGTAGCCTATGCCTCTAAACAGCTCAAACCCCATGAAGTAAATTACCCAACCCATGACTTAGAGCTAGCAGCTATTGTCTTTGCCTTAAAAATCTGGAGACATCATCTTTATGGTGTAAGGTTTGAAGTACTTTTTGACCACAAAAGTCTGAAATACCTCTTCAACCAAAAGGAACTCAATATGAGACAAAGGCGTTGGATGGAGTTTCTCAAGGACTATGACTTTGGGTTGAACTACCACCCAGGAAAGGCAAATGTGGTAGCAGACGCTTTGAGTCGTAAGTCCTTGCATGCTGCTTGGCTCATGGTGAAAGAAAATGAGCTGATAGAAGATTTTAGGAACCTCAACTTAGGATATAGGGGGACTTCAGAACAAATTCGGTTAAGCCAACTAAGTGTAACCAGTAGCTTTAAGGATCAAATAATTCAAGCCCAAAGGGAAGATGAGAAATTCCTTAGAACCTTAACCCTTGTCGAAGCAGGAAAGTTGAAAGAGTTTGTCCAGGATAAGGAAGGAGTGTGGAGATACCAAGGGAGAATCTGTGTACCTGTAAAAGAAGGATTGAGAGCTAGCATTTTGGAAGAAGCCCACAAGAGTCAATTTAGTGTACACCCCGGTATAACCAAGATGTACCATGACCTAAAAAAGATGTTCTGGTGGCCAAAGATGAAAGCAGATATAGCAAATATAGTGCAAAAATGTTTGGTATGCCAAAAAGTGAAGATAGAGCATCAAAAACCCTCCGGAGTGCTACAACCTCTCGAAATCCCCGAATGGAAGTGGGAAGGAATATCCATGGATTTCGTGATGGGATTGCCAAGAACGCCTACCGGACATGACTCCATATGGGTAATTGTAGATAGATTGACCAAATCTGCTCACTTTTTACCCATTCGAGCAAATTACCCTTTGGAAAAGTTAGCTCAGCTATACATCCAAGAGATAATAAGGCTCCATGGAGTACCCAAAACCATTGTCTCAGATAGGGATCCAAGGTTCACCTCAAGATTTTGGGGAGCTTTGCAAAAGGCATTTAGTTCAAAGTTGTGTCTAAGCACTGCCTATCACCCTCAGACTGATGGACAATCAGAAAGAACAATTCAAACCCTTGAGGATATGCTAAGAGCATGTGTCTTAGACCAGCCAAAAAGTTGGGACAAACAGCTTCCATTGATTGAGTTTGCATATAATAATAGTTACCACACTAGCATTGGGATGGCACCTTATGAGGCTTTGTATGGTAGAAAGTGTCAATCACCACTTTGTTGGTGTGACTCGGGAGAGCAAAGTATTTTGGGCCCTGATTTGGTAGAAGAGACAACCAAACAAATAAGGAAAATTAGGAAAGAATCCTCACCGCTCGTAGTAGGCGTAAGAGCTATGCTGACAAGAGAAGGAAACCTCTCGAATTTCAAGAAGGAGAACACATATTCTTGCGAATTACTCCTACCACAGGTATAGGTCGTGCAATGAAAGTCAAAAATCTAAGCCCTAGATTCTTAGGACCCTTCCAAATCCTCAAAAAGGTTGGTCCCTCCGCCTACCAAATTGCATTACCTCCAAATTTGTCTAACCTACACAATGTTTTTCATGTGTCCCAATTGAGAAAGTATCAGTCAGACCCCAGTCATGTGTTTGAGCCAGAAACTATACAATTAAAAGATGACTTAACTTTTGAATTACCACCGATGAGGATCGTGGATCATGGCATCAAGCAGCTGAGAAACAAATCTGTATCTCTGGTCCGAGTAGCCTGGGGACAAGATGGAATGGAAGAGCACACATGGGAGCTCGAGGAAGATATGCGAAAAGAATTTCTGAACCTATTCACAGGTATCAAATTTTGAGGGCAAAATTTTTAATAAGGAGGGGAGAAATGTAACATCCCCAAATTTATAACTAAGATAAATATTAATTAGCGATAGCACAACCAAGAGAATCGGGACAAATGTTATGAAACACAACAAATAGTCTACTTAAGTATGTCTAGAGAAAAATGCAAAGAATTACGAAAATGCCATCATTTAGTGGAAATTACGAAAATGCCCTTGCTATGTAAAGGAAATTACCAAACTACCCTTGCCTTATTAAATGACAAAGATACCCTTACTCTATGAATGGAATTACAAGAATACCACTATCATTGTCTAATTACAAAAATATCCACTAACATCTTTGCACAAAACATGGAAACATGTTTGCATAAAACATGGAAACATGTTTGCATAAAACATGGAAACATGTTTGCATAAAACATGGAGCATTTTCATCCAACGTGTTTGCATAAAACATGGAAACGTGTTTGCACAAAACATGGAAACGTGTTTGCACAAAATATGGAAACGTGTTTGCACAAAACATGGAAACATGTTTGCACAAAACAAAGAGCATTTTCATCCCAAAATTCAGCCAACATGTTTCCATAAATCATGCTCCAAGTGCTTTCCTTCTTCTGTTTTTTCTCTAATCTTTCCACTATAAATACTCCTCAACCTCTTTTCAATTCAAAAACTCCCTAAGTGTTCTTTCTTTCTTATTCTATCATTCTTCTTATGTTCTTCAAAGACTTCTCTTGATCCTCTAAACTTCATCCAAACACTTAAATCCTAAGTCCAAACTTTCACTAGCCCTCACAAGAGTTACAATCTTTAACTCTAGTGAGAAATATTTTCTTAAGCATTCAAGTTCTAGAGCCAAGATTCAAGGAGGGTCATCCACTCCAAAGACTCTTGTTCAAAGCTTAAGGAAGAAGAGAAGGACCCTTTTTAGACCCTACACAAGAGGTAGGAGCTTCATCTTTAATTGTTCAAGCATTGTTGGCTTCTAACCTTGATAGAATGCCTTAAGTTTGAGTTATTGTCAAAAGTTTTAAATGATTATTTGAAAAATATATTTTTAGAAATATGACATGTTCTATTTTGTTATGAGTACCCTTATGATATTATCAAACTCAAATATAACTTGAAAAGATTGTATGTGAAACCTGATTTAGTAAAGGTAACTTAAGACATGAAAATGGTAGGTGCTGGAATTTCTAGTTGTTTCTGGCAGCAGGTACTTCGAAAGCTACTGTTCATAAAATATCAAGTATCTCGAAATTAAAATAATTTTAATATAAACTAGACTCATTATAGAACACTCTCCAAAAATAATCACCCAAAACGGAGTTTTCTAGCTCAAGATATAAATTTTTAAAGTAGAGCCTAAGACTGAAACTTTAAATCTGACCTTGTAGTAGTAAAATAGGTGTAACTCACTCTAGAAAAATGCAAATGGACTGATTTCAACTTTGTTGGAGAGCTAACACATATAGGAATACACCCATGTATGTTATATATAAAGCTTTGTACCACGTAAATACAGAATGAGAAATAAATTTCGGGATAGTGTACTGTGAAAGTGCAGTTTGGAAAGGTTCTGGCTAAGGAAAGACTTGGTATTTAAGCATGTCCATTGTGACCCACCTCTCTTTCCTGGGAACCCTCCTATGCATGGTTTACAATGAATTTACACTATTCCAAAGATGTAAATGCTAAAATTTGATGAGTTAGGAATTTGGAACTACCTTTACTAAGCGGAGATAACAAGTATACAGAGAATTATAAACTTTCTTCTAAAAGATGTCAAAACTATAAATAAAAGAATCAAGTCTTGTAAAAAGAGAATTTTAAGAATTTAAGTAGAATAATAATCTCCAAGAGTTATATGAAAACCATAATAAGAATATATAAAGAACCTATAATAATATTTTGAAATGCATTAATGTATTAATGGAATTCTAAGAGTACAAAGAACACTAAGAGAAAAAGATAATACTAAGACATCCATTACCTCTTAGGAACACTAGGAACTCAACTTGATAACTGTGGTTGCTTAAAATGAATCATTTATGAAAATGTTTACTATGAGATTTACATGATATTATCCATGTTTCATGAAGTGAATTATAGTAAAGTGAATGTATGGTGATGAGTTATGAAATGATGAAGATGAATGATTGATTGCCCATGATTTATTGTGATTACATGATGATATGCATACATTCATTTTCAAAGGAAATAATAAAAGTAAAGTTTGAAAAAGTAGCAATGAAAGTCTGGAAAAGTGGACTTGAGCTAAACTCACGGCTTAACCCCCTAAACCGTTGAGATCACGGCAACGGAATGAAAACCAAAAGGTTATGGCGACGGCCATGGTATGAGCTCATTACCCTTTTAGGGTGGTCTAAGGCATTGATGCATTCATCTCGTGAGTAATTAAGAAATATGTTGATGAAATAAATGAAAGATGATGATCACTAAACAAGTGAATGTTGAGGATGAGTAATCATGAAATGCATGCAGCTCCTAAATGATTACTGCTTATTAGTGGTTTTACATGATATGCTTATATGTATGCTTGATGAAATACTGAATGAATATTTCGCTAATGTTCAAGATTAGTTTAAAAGTAATCGCACTTCAGCTAATCACGCTTTGTGAAAGTTTGATAATTGAATCCTTACCTGCTCACCTTTTATAATAAACCCAAGTGACTGGGACGACAACGATGACACTTTTAGTACAAGTAGGAACTCCTCGAGAAATCATATATTTCTCACTCCTATGTTTTTTTCCGTTGTCGTTACCAGAGACAAACGTGTCCACCTAAAGCAACAAGGCCGTATCGAGGAAGGAGGTAGCACGTGAAGATTTCAAACCGTTCAAGTAGGAGCATTCCGAGCTTTAGTTACATTATAGTTTGTGAGAAACAATTAGTAATAGTAGAACTTATATTGTTATTTGTAATAACTTATCAGTATGATATATGCCCTGTTGTGACTTATGTATTAAGTGATTATATTCCAGTTTATGTGATAATTGTTCTACACTTAGTCTTTTATTCCGCTTATTTAATTAAGTGCGCAATGTAATTTGATTATTATCTATAAAAGCGCTATGTATTTCACTTCTCGTTACAGGCTTAAGTTTTCAAAAAAATTAATTTATTTAAAGAAAAAAAAAACTTCCATTATTTTTCTAAGTTAATTTCAAAAGAAAATTAATACAAGGCATAAGTGACAACTAATAGAATCCAAATGTGAACTTAAGCACAGTGGGGTTCTATTAGGGTGTTACAACTAGCGGCAAGGACAATAAGGCACTTAGAGGACTTGGGGGACCTATGACAAGAGGAAGGGCTAGGAAGGCAAAGGAAGCATTGCAACAAGTTGTAGCAACAATTTTTTAGGCTGCCCCTAATTTGGAAGACGTGAAGCCCAAAATGGTGCATTGCATAATCCCACTTGAAGACCCTTGATATTATATGGACTGCACCATCTTTTTAAGCTTTTTATGTTACTAAATAAAGTTTGTGATAATGTAATTGGGCTTGTGAGTTTTATACAGCTCATCACTTGTTAATTTCATATTTTACTTAGTTTAGATTTTAATCATGGGCTAAGTATTACAGCCCACTTTCTGAGTTTTACTATAGTTTATAAACCTTGTAAACACCTTTTGGAAGGGGATTTTTGCTAAATTCATATCAGAATACTTTTTTGGTAAGAGAGTCTCTTTGGTTCTTGCTTGGAACCCTAGGTCTTATCAAGAGTATCCAATAACTCTTGTGGCGATCTCCCTTGGCTTATCAATCATTCTTGATTGTGGCGCCTCCAACCGATTTCATTTCCTCATCTTTCTATTCTGGAACATATCACCACCACTTGCCACCCACAAACTGATGGGCAAACTGATGTAGTAAACCAAACCTTAACTACTGTTAATGCAATGATTAAAAAGAATCTTAAGTCTTAGGAGGAATGCTTGCCACATATTGAGTTTGCATATAATAGAACTTTCCATTATACCATGTTGTATTAAACATTTGAGGTTGTTTATAGACTTTATCTCTAACTCCTCTTGATTTACTACCTTTGCCTAACAATTCATCATTAGTGCATAAGGATGGTAAAGCCAAAGTTGAATTTGTCAACCAATTGGATGAAAAAGTGAAAGCATAGGCTGAGAAAAAAGTTGAGCAGTATGCCAAATATGCAAATAGAGGAAGAAAAAAAGGTGGAATTTTAACTTGGAGATATGGTTTGGGTTCATTTTCGGAAAGGAAGGTTTCTTATGAAAAGGAAATCTAAGCTGCAACAAAGGGGAGATCGACTCTTTAAAATTTTGGAAAGACAATGCGTACAAAGTGGGCTTACCAAGTGAGTATGTAGTTAGCGCTACTTTCAATGTTAGTGACTTATCTCTTTTTGATGTAGGTGCTGAAGACTGGTCAAATTCTTTTGAAGAAGGAGGGAGTGATGAAGACCAAGGAATCGACCTAAGGTTGGAGGTAATGGAAAGACTTCAAGGTTACATGACTAGGGCCAGGGAGAGAAGGTCAACAAAAGCTTTGGAGATAATCATGGCTGCCATGTTTGAACTAATCTAGACTTAGAAGATTTGGAAGTTGAAAGCATTGTTAATTGTGTTCAATTGAAGGAATACAGACTAGAATATAACCTATTTCAAATAGAATAAGGGTCACATGTTTTATAGTCCATCAGAAGTTTATTTTAGTTTGCTTATTTAGTTATGGGCTTAGTTAGCTACATAGCCCAAGATGGCTTAAGCTTGAGTTTAGATGACATGTCTATTTAAGTTTGTATGCACTTATGTTTTGGGGAGATGAAAATATAAGATTTCAGCTTGAGAAACTCTGAGAGTATTCTTTTCTTGGTTCTTGAGTGAGTCAAAACCTCTATTCTTACCAAGAGAGCATACTCTTGTGGTGATCTTCAACAAGGCTTATCAATTCCCTGATTGTGGCACCTTCCATCCTCTAACTTATCCATCATCTTCTTATGTTCTTTTAATCTCACTTTTATCACTTTTCTATTTATTTTTGTTATCTTTCCTTTAGAGTCTGATTGTATCTTGATCATAGTTCGAACTCCTAAATCTGAATTTTAAACTCATAGAACTTGAGTTTTCATTAAGATCATACCCTCAACACCAAGCTTTCACCCTCATACACAAAAGTTTTCATCAAGATCATACCATAAACACCAAGCTTTCACCCTCATACACAAAACCACCACAAAATTCCTTCCTTCTATTTCTTCCTCACTTGGTCAAAAGCTTTTTTCCCTCTAAGAGAAGATTTTTCTTCTCTTTTCCTTGGAAAGAGCAATCATTTTATTCCTTTAGGCAAGAAGCATCTTTTAGTAGGGATTTGTTTTTATGTCTTACTTTCTTCTCTACTCTTTTCTTTTGGTTTTGTTGTGATCAATGCTATGGCTTGATGATGATAGTTCTTGGTGATGGTTGTGAAACCATCATCCTTATGACCTCTAGAGTGCAATGCTTGATCTTTTGTTTTTTTTTTTTTTAAGAGAAAAAGAATATAAGCTAAATTACCATCATATTTTCATTTTTTTTGCTACTGTTACTCACTATACGCCATAGAATCTAAGAAAATAACCCATTTTAATTTAGAATAGTCATCTACTATGATAAGACAATATCTTCGTTTGGCAACTTGCAATCTTAGTTAGTCTGAAAAGATCCATGTCTAAAAGATCTAGTGGCCTAGTAATTGACACTACATTTTTTTTGTGTAAAGAGGATTTGATTTGCTTGCCTTTCTCACAAAAACACAATTGAAGTCCTTGTCATGATTGATCTTAAGCAGGCCTTGAATAAGCTCTTTTTGAGATAACTCAAAAATAAGCTTCATATGAGTATGTCCTAGCTTCTTATGCCATAGCCACTTATCATCCATCAAGGATGTGAGAAATTTTATTTCTTGATCTAGAAGGTCATCCAAGGATAACACATATGTGTTATCATGTCTCTTGCCAGGTAAAATGACTTATCCAGAAGTAGGATTCACTACATGGCATGCCTTGGCATTAAACCAGACATTTAAGCCTTGATCACAAAATTGGATGATGCTCAACAAATTATGAGCTTGACCATCAACTAACAAAATATCAGAAATTTGATGAGATTCATCCTTACCAGCACTTCCAATACCAATAACTTTGGCTTTTCCTTTATCAGCAAATTTTACAAAACTTGAGTTCTTTGGCTTCAGGTTTTCAGGTTTCTAAACCAATTTTTGCTTCCTGACATGTGTTTGGAGCAGCCACTACCCATGTACTACTTTGTGTCCTTTTCAACATGCATTCTCAGACACACCTATAGCAAAGACAGTTTTTATTTTAGGTACCCATATTTTCTTGGGTCCTTTTGGGATAGTTTTTGTGCGTGGAGGTTTTCCAACCTTTTTTTATAGCTTTTCTTCTCATAAAGCATTTGTCAGGTGAATGCCCTTATTGTGACAAAAATTACAGGATATTTTATTCTTATTATTTTAAATGAGCTTGTTTTACCTTTCTCATCCATTTCATTCTCATACCCTAATCTTGTTTTCTGAAAGTATGGTGTTTGACCTCCAAGCATTAGATCAAGATTCTTGGAGCCATTAACCATTATCTCTAAATCAAATTTGAGAAGCTTCAAAGTTTTATCTATTTCAGAAATTACTTTTTGAGGTTTTTGATTTTTGTCAGAAACTTCATTTTCCAAGGACTTGAGTTTTATATTTTAAAACTTTCTCCTTGCATCTCTAGTTTCTCAAGCCTTAGGTTCTCAAAATCTATTTTAACTTTCTCAAACTCTAAAACTATTTTCTGATGATTATTTTTGAAGTTGAGATAGAGAGAAGATAGGGTCTGAGAGTTTTCAAGCAACTCATCATATAAAGCTACTAGTTCATCATAAAAGAGACCAGATTCAGAGGGTTTATGTACCTTTATTTCTCCTTTTGAAGTGTAGTCCATCATGAAACATTGATTGCCACATCTTCAAGTTCTTTTTGCCTTTCTAATCCTTCCTTTTCATTTTCTAAGACACTCCAAGTGGCCAGCATCCCTTTTCTCTTAGGAATGAACTTCTTTTGTGGAATCTTGAGCTTGGGAAAATTAGTTTTCAAGTGTCCCTCCTCACCATTGTTATAATAGCTCATGTTTTCCAGTTTTCCCTTGCTTTTTCTAGCCTTTCTAATGTTGAGGTATTTCCTCTTCTTGATTATACCCTTCCATGCTTTGGATATGTTTCTCATAAGCATGGAGATGAGAGATGATCTCTAATCTCAGATCTCTCATCTCTATCTTCTTCCTCAAGTTCATCCTTTGAATCTTCTTTGTAATGCCCCGATTTTTCCTGTATTGAGTGAAAATGACCAAAACACCCCTGAGGTTATTCCTACCTAGAAATTCGAGGATGGCCGATCCGGCAGTCCTCAAAGGGTCAACATAATGTTTGAAGGGGATTATATATGTTTCGATTGACTGTAGAGGTGAAAATCTTGTTTTCTGAACTTTTGGCTCAAAATAACCAAAATACCCCTATAGCGTTTTAAGCGGGTATTGGTGCAGTTTGAGCTTGGAATCTTTCCCGGGAGTTTGGAATGTTAATTATATGTGCTTGATTATTTGTTTTGATCCATGTGGTGTCGGGTAGTGTTTGTGCAAAATTACGATTTTGGCCCTAGAATAGCATTTTTGAGATTAATGATGTGATTAAGCAAACTTAAGCATTATTAGGCTCTAATCAAATATTAATTAATTTTGATAATTAATCTAGAGTCAAAATAATTTATTAAATTTAATTAGAACCTAAGATTGCTTAGTTACATCTTAATCTTTTCTAAAAATCAAGATTCTTTGTCATGGAATTTTGAATAGTATTTTCTCTCTCCAATTCCTTAAATTAAGGAATTGTGTCTACAATTGTTTACATCATAAAATGAGTTTTTATTTAGCTAATGAAGCAAGACCACCCCTAATCATGTCTTAATATTCCTAATTACATAATTACCTCACCTAAACACTTTCTTACAAATTCCTA
Source organism: Dalbergia cultrata (assembly GCA_031216105.1). NCBI lineage: Eukaryota > Viridiplantae > Streptophyta > Magnoliopsida > Fabales > Fabaceae > Dalbergia > Dalbergia cultrata. The sequence goes on along the minus strand of CM062346.1, from coordinate 39,903,666 downwards.
ATCAAAAGCTTAATCAAAGAAACACCTAAATACATCACTAAACCACAATTAAATGAACAAATCTCCTCCCCCATGGGCTGCACATGGCTGAACCTCCTCCTTCTCATTTCCCACATGTTGAATTTGTTTTGCACGCTAAGGCCATGCTTGTACCATACCTAAACCTTACCTTAAACCATACTTTGAGCCATACCCACCATACTTCAAACCATGCCTTGAATGACCAATTTGAATGATATATTTTTCCTCCTCCCTCCATGAAGTACATGCCAGCATGCCCCTCCATTCATTCTTCATTGTTTTGTTTTTCTATAAATACACATGCAAATGAACTTGTAAGAACCTTTAGATCATTTGCTAAGTGTAAGTTCCAAAGCATTCTTGCAATTCTCTCTTTTTCTCTCAACTTCAAAGTAGCTCTCTTCATCTTCATCTTCTTCATCCTCCTCCTTGAACCACCATATTGCAACCTCAAACTACCACATAACCACCTTAAACCACCATCCAAACACCAAAGCATCCTTTCCCAAACACAAGTTCACACAAAACACCTTTCCTTTCCTTTTTCCTTATCTTGGCTGAAGCATCATCACCATCTTGAGAGGAGTTTTTCTTCTCAACCTCACTTCAAAGAACCAAGTTTTCATCGTCACACTTGGTAGGGGTTTTGTTTTCAAAGCTTTTCCTTTTTATGTTGATGTTTTGATATAAAAAGTTTTAGTTTTCGCTTGGTCCAAACTCTTTTTCTCTCTTTTTATTTTAGTCGTGAGACTTGATTTTTGAAAGGAAAATCTTGAGCTTGATGATGAGGTTTCAAGATAATGGTCTTGTGATTTTCATTTGAGAAACCTCTAAAGCTTGAAACTTGTTTTGATCTTGAAGCATTTTTTGTTTTTCCTTTCTTTTTCTTTACTTAAGGTTTTGGTTTTCCTTTCCTTTTTCCTTTCTAGTTTTGGTTCTCATTTGCTTTTCTTTTACAAAGTTGATGAAAATGCTAGGTAGCTCACATAAATATTTACTTCAGAAAATATATCTTTGTTTCCAAGAAGATGTTGTGGTATTTTTTTTATCTCTTAGTCTATTTCCTTGAGCTTGATCATGATGTTCAAACCATAAAGTTTCTTTGAAACCTTGGTACAAAGAACTCTAAATCTCACTTCATCTTGCTAAGATATGTGTTGGGTTGAGGTTATTATTCCTTTAAAGTCTTGAATCAGCTCTACTAAAGAATAAAATGAACTTGCATCCATGTTTAAGTTTTTGCCTTGCATATCATGTTTACTTTTCCTTGTCATCACTAAAATCTCAAAAATAAAGAAATGAACTTGCATTCTCATGTTTAAATTTCAAGCTTTGCATTTCATGTTTATGTTTCAAGTCATCACTTAAACCTTAAAGATAATAACAAGCTTGCATCTCATATTTACTTTTATGCTCTCACTTTACTTTATAATGAAGAATAAAATAAAGTGCATATCATGTTTAAGTTTATGTCCTCACCTAAAGATCCTAGAGCTCAAAGACTTGCCCATTTTATCTCAAGTAAAGTTTGGAAAATGAGAGCTTTTCATAAATGCTATTTTCAGCCATGTGATGAGGATGAGTTTAGCATAAGTTTCATCTAGTCACAAGGGCCAACAAACTATGTCTTAAGATTTTTCTTAAGTATAGAAAGGCTTAAAGAATACTTTGAGTATGATTTTATGGTTTAAAAACTCTTTTGAGGATGGTTTAAAATAGCTACTTCCTTGGCCTTTATTTTCATGATTTTCATGAAATAAATTAGTTTCTAAAGAGTTTGAGGTATTAAATTGATTCCAAGAGAAAACTAGTAACTTGTGTGCACTTGAAATGTGATTTTATGTAATTTTATGAAGTTTATGTTTTGGCCACTGCCCTGGGATTGTGGCCATTGTTTGATGCTGTTTCTATAAGTTAGAATGTGTAAAAATTATGTTTAGTGAAGGAAAAATTATTTGGTGAGTGTTAGGAACAACAAGTAACTAGAAACGATTAGAAATGTGAGTTTTAGAACCCTTTGAAACAAAATTATAGATTATGTCCCAGCATGGTTGAACATAGTGAAAATGGTTTATAATTAGTGAATATGTGTAGGAATCCCTCGTAATTGGTTTAGGAATTGATTTTAGTACCTTAGGTGAAGACGAAACTTAGAAAGGGTCAATGTTATGACTCCTAGACACCCGTAACTGTGATATATAGATTCTGCACTATGTTGTTTGATGTTGATTAGTAAGAATTATTGGTAATGATCCCCTAGGTGCATAAAAGGTTAAGAACGGATATTAGATTAATCAGATATTAAGTTTAAGACTCGTAAGGTCTAAAAGGGCTTGAAACACCATAGGACTAATGACATAATGAGTTTATTTATTCAAAGTTAAGCTATGTTGATGTATGTGCTATGATGAAAATGTTTATATGACTTTTGTGATTTACTTGGTTATATGGAATTGAATGAGAAAGTACATGCTTTATAAGTTTATGTGGCATAAAGCAAATTTGAGGAAATTCGGTAATAGCCGTTATGCTGCCGAATTTTCATCAAATTTGGGGACTTAGAAAGTTTTTAAAATATATGAGATATGTCCTAGGTGACACCGGTTTAACCGAGCACCCCCAAGAAATGAAAATGAGATTTTTAAACGTGACATAGCACTGAGACGCATTTCTCCCGCTCCGATGGAGAGGAGGCAAATCCATGAAGGTATTGACATTGAGCTTGCCAAAGCGGACAATTCGCTGTACACTAGATGCTAGTAGAGCATTTCAAAGAAGGAAATATTCTCATGGACTCCCCGAATCAAAGGTTCTGATAGGTGATCCTTAAGCCCCCTAGCCCGTACTCTAGAAGTCGAGATTTATTATGTTTACACTTATCATAGGATAAGTAAGAACTAGTGATGACTAGTTAAGGTATGAGGTCATAACCTAGAGATGTTTTGGGGTGGCCCCATGATGCTAAGTATGATGTTTTTAATGTCACACAATTGAGAAAGGAGAAAAGTTTCACATGAAAGATTATATGCCACTTTATGCCACTTATATGTATATAGATATTTCTTGATGTCATATTCTATTGATGACTTGCATAATGTATTATTATGCATTCATGCTTTGCTATGTTGCATACATGACATTAAGATTCATTCTAAAATGAACGAACCTTGGATAATTATGTTTAGAAACCTAATAATGAACTATATGCATGCTCACCTTTTTACAATAAACCCAAGGTTCCTGAGGATGTTGACGATGTCACTTAGATAGGAGGTTCCCTACTGAGATTCTTTAGTAAGATTCTCATTCCCTTTTTTTCTCTCCTTTTTTTGATCAATGGCGTCGTTCGTGATATTCATTGATACACTGGTTTGGGAGGTGCATTATGACCCAGATCACTGCTTCTATCACTCTGAGGGTCGATGTGCCGTTCGTATTTTTGCATATATGGGATGACCTTTCACATACCTAGTGTCCAGCTTCTGTTTCACCCCTACTTTTCCTTATGGTGACAACCTGATCTTCAAGTGCACCTGCCCTCATGACAAGCAGACCCGTCGTGCTCGCTCGTCCGCCTCAGCCGTACGTGACTACCCCGATTACGTTCCTCGCTCAAGGCAATTTGAGACTAATCCATTTGAGGATTCCCCTATGCACATATACTCGGAAGGCTCTGCTGCACCTATGGATGTTGGCAGAGGCAGCGAGGATACTGTGACCCAGCTTCATCTTGCTCAGCAATTGGAGATGTGTCCCTGTCGAGGAGGCCACGTCTGTCCCCCATTTCGCTTGCACACACCCACGGAGCTCGCACAGTTCATTGGGTATGTACCCCCATCGCCTGAGGATTGGCGCCACTAGTAGACCGTGATAGAGTAGTCCATTCGAGTGCTCGAGCTATCATGAGGATCCCCTTTCACGTGATATCTTTTGCAAGGGGTACATTGGTTGGCACTCGTAGGACTAGTGGGAGGGTTTTGTAGCTGGCTTTTTCTTCTGTCATTCCATGTACTTTCCTTTCCTTGTATTAGTTACTTTCATTTCCATGTACTTTATGATTTTTTTGTCATTTCCTGTGTACCGAAAGCTCAGCCCATTATATAAGGGCGTGACTTTGTTTCTATGTATCTTAAACTATGTTATATGATCAAGTTATGTTTCATGATATGATGTGTTGCTAAATATGCGTATGAGTTGTTTATTTTGTTTTTGTTGTTTACTATTATATGTTTCGCTTCTAGACAGCACACGTACGGCTCACGTTTTTATTTTAAGTTTAAAAAAAAAATTACCCTATTTTCCTCTAAGTATTTTAAAGAAAGAATGAAACTAAAAAGTAACAAACTAATGGTTAACCTAAATACGTTCTAGGAGTATTGGGTTAAAAATTAGGATGTTACATTCTTCTTCTTCTAAGGTTTTAGTAATTTTCATTACTTTGCCCTTGATCTGCTTCTTGTGAAAGGACTTCAAAACCATAGATTTACACTTCTTTATAGCTTCACTATGAACTTTGGAGAGTACAACCTCATGGATTTTAAGAGAGTCAATGAGTGCATCTAAGCTAAGTATTTGAAGATCCTTAGGTAGAGGATGCATCTTCAGCTCATGAAACTTCTTCCATAGGAACATAATGTCCTCCTTGTATTATCTCTCACATGTCAAGAGTTGTGTATTTGATGAATAACTCCATCCTAGCCCTAGCCTCTAGTAGGCATAGTCTCCACTATCAAATATGGTGGTTTATTTATGGAATGTCCTTCTACAATGTGAACATTTTGTGCCATTTGTCCTCGAGATATTTAACCTCCACACTCGTTTGGATGCTTAACCCCTTAGAGGCTTGAGCTATGATGCCAATTGTAGGTTAAAAATAGCACAAGAAGGGGGGTTGAATCATATTTTAACTTCTTTTAAAATCTAAAATGCTAAAACATATCCTCTCAAGTTCTTCACTTGAAGGCAGTGGAAATATATGTTAGTGTGGTTCAGAAATCTACTCTCTGAACTAAGTAAGAATTTAGAAATAGTTTTGAAATCATTTCAGATATATGTATATGAGAAAATATCAAATGCATAATATAAAGGAGATAAGAATGGATAAAAAGATATTGTACAAAGATTTTATACTAGTTCAATCAACCCTGTCTACTTTCAGTTCTCAACAACCTACTGGGTTCCACTAAATCCCTTTCTAAACCCAGTGAAAGAATAATAGTCTCTCTATAGCCTTCTTAAGCTATCTCACATAACCAGTTTCCACTCTACTGTCACTTTCATGTAGTCTTTGACTAGACTTTCTAAGCTATACTCATAATGATCACTAACAAATCAGGGTACAATCATTTGGTTTAAAGTTGATTTTGTCTAAGAAATGAACACTCAAGTTTTACTGCAAATGAAACAGTACAAATTTTGAAAAATTTGGGTGACTTCTTTCTAAACAATTCTTCCTAAGAAGAACGTATTATCTTATCAGAGCTAGAAAGAAGATTTTTATAGATGCATAAACTAATTACAAGATGTAATGTGATTTATAGAAGAAGAAGAGGAATTCACATTTCAGCGTTCTTGCTAAAAATAATCTCATAGAAGTCTTGAGTTGTAAGCACTTGACATCTTTTTGTACTTGATCTTCAAATTAGACCGTTGCCTTTTGATTTTGCTTCCTCTTAATATGTGTAGATCTCCTTCTTGTGTCATGGAAAAAGCCATATAGAAGAGTAGCTTGGCTCTATCGAAGCTACTTTTTGCAGGCGCAAAGACCATTGCCAAATATGTGGTTTTTGAGTCATGCTTTAGAAACTATTTTTTACTTTCTAGCCATGGTTTCTAATCTTCTTTTTTTTCTATAAGCTAGGATGGTTGACTAAGTGAAAAAACTAAGGTGTCACTGTCAATTCTTTATGAGTGTTGACTTTATTTTGAATTTTGAATTTTTCCCTCATTTTTTGCAAAGTGCACGGTTTCTGATAACATGTGGCTTTTGATAGGCATTTTCAGTTTCTATCCTTCTCATTGATCTTCATTTCTTCAATCTCAACTTGATAGGAATCTTCTTATTGAGATTAAAGACTGTTTTCACAACTTGCTTCAGAAAAAAAAATGGATTTCTTTGTTGATCAGCACTTTCTGAATGTGTGAACCATTTTCTGAAGATCTGGACTTGGTTTCTAAACTCAAAAGTCCATTCTCCTATATCCAACATACATACATTCACTCTTAGAGTTATTTTTTCACATCATTAAGATTCTAAATCTCTTTGAATGAGATTATAATCATGTTAAAATATGACATTGTGAAAAAATGGCTCATTGATTGAACTAATATGTTTATGAGAATGGTTGGGTAAACACTGCAGAAACTCAAGTAAAATATTAGTCCTTTCTTCAAAACATTTCATCAAAATTTGTTTTGTTATCACTCAAAACCTTAAAGCTTTGGAGCTTTCTAAAAGGTTCTGGTGCTAACACCTAATACTTTGTTCCTCTTGAGAGTTCTAAAGTTATGAGCTCATACCTAGCTAGTCATTACCACCCTATACTTATCCTCTCAATAAGCTATTTCCGGACTCCTAGAGTGTAGGATTGAGGGCATTAGGTCACTTTCCATTGGGTGGCCCGTTACAAAAAGATCATCTCCTTGGATCACCTTATACCGGGCTTAGTCCGTTATGGAAGGATCATTTTTGAGTCTCTTATGTCACCTTTATCATTAGCATGACATTTATAGATGCAAACATGAACATATATTCACAATCATCATCATGACTTAACATTTAACATATTCATGCTCATAAACTTCATAATTTCTCAAAGTCCACAAATTTGACAAAAATCCAATAGCATAATGGCTAGGTACGGAGTTTTCCCAAATTTGCTTCCTGGTCATTAATCATATAAATCATGCATCTCAAGCATCCATGTACATAATCATGACATGCTACAATCATCCTTTCATTAATCAGATAAAAGCATGCTATTCATGTTTGCATACATCTACAGGCATGTTATAATCAATATCTCATTTAAAGGTACATAGGTTCCCACCACTCACCTAAATGCATATGCTATCCTTTATACATGCTTGGCCGAAAATACATATATGTATGTGTGTCCATATTCAAAAATTTCATCTAAGATAAAAGAGAGGCAAGTTTTGAGTATTAGAGATATAAGGTGATGACTAGAAATATAAATATGCAATGCATTTTAAGCCATCAGAAATATGAAGTGATGACCTGAAATATAAACATGAAATGCAAGTCCATTTTTAAGCCATTAGGAATACAAAGTGATGACTTGAAACAAAAACATGAAATGCAAGTTCATTTTTAAGCCATTAGCAATATAAAGTGATGATTTGAAATATAAGCATGCAATGCAAGCTCATTTTAAGCTATTACAAATGTAAAGTGATTATTTGAAACATAAATATGCAATGCAAGCCCATTTTTAAGCCTTTAGAAATTTTTAAGCGATGATTTGAAATATAAACATGCCATGCTTGTTCATTATAAGTTATTAAACATTACATTAGAGCCTTAAGAACCAAAAACATCAAAAAGTATGGAACTTTAACCCCATCAATGTTAGCAAAATAAAGGCTTTTCTCACAAAAATGAAATGGAAGAACTTTGGCCCTCAAAGGGCATGAATAAGCTTTAGAATTAGTGGTTCAAAGAACTTTGTTTTCCTTAGACTCATCACCAAGCTCAAAATAACCAAAAGAAGAAAAATGAGCATTCTTTCCCTTTTTTTCTTTTGAAAACAAAAAGACCATGCTTTGAGCTCTAGAGGTCATAAGCATGATGATTTTACAACCATCACCAAGAACCATCATCATCAAGCCATAACCTTGATCACAACAAAACCAAAATAAAAGAGTATAAACGCAAGAAAAACATAAAAACAAATCCCTACCAAAAGATGCTTCTTGCTCGAAGGGTTGAAATGCTTGCTCTTTGCAAGGAAAAGACAAGAAAATCTTCTCTTGGAGGGAAAGAAACTTTCAACCAAGTGAGGAAGAAATAGGAAGAGGGATTTTTGTGGTGGTTTTGTGTTTTGGGTATGATCTATGGTGGTAGTGTATTTGTTTAAGGTTTGGAGCTTGAGTGGAGAGCAACAACGGAGGTTCTTGATGAAGGAGAAGAAGAGAGTTTGAGATGGAGAGAACGAGAAGATATTTGATACAACTTGGAGTCCAACTTATGAAAAAAAGAAAGTTATGGGAAGGAACCAGAGAGTGTGAGTGTGTGTTTGAAAATAGTCAAAATAAGATAATGAGAAGGGTTTGCCACGGCAAAAATGGACTAGGTGGGGATTTTTTTTTCTATGTAAAAATGACCAAAATGCCCCTAAGGTCATTTTTACTCGGAATTTGAGGATGGCCCAACCTCAAGGTAAAAACCCGAAACCCGTGCCATCCTCAAGGGGTTAGTTTGATGTTTGAAGGGGATTAGATGCATTAGAAATAATAACACAGGTGAAAATTTCACTCTCTAGACTTCCGACACAAAATAACTAAAATACCCCTACGGCGTTTTTACACGAGATTAGGTGCCGACTGAGCCCGGAAAGATTTCCCGGGAGTTTGAAATGTTGGTTTTATATGATGCAAGATATCTGGATGGGTCTGCGTGGTCCCGGAGAGTTTTGATGTAAAATGACCATTCTACCTATACATTAGTGCATAACGAGCTTAATTAAATGATTAAGAAAAACCCAAACAATATTAGGCCCTAATTAAAGGTAATTTAATTTTAATAATTAATCTAAAGTTAAAATAATTAACTAGGGTCAATTGAGGGATAAGATTTGCTTAAGAAATGTTTCTTGAGTCAAAGAGTCAATGCAAGAATAGTAAATTCTCTCTCATGTTCCTTAAATTTAGGAAACATGTTGGAGTTTGAATTTCAAACTAAATAAATTTAATTCAAACTAAGTGTGTATGACAACTTCTAATCATTTCTTGAAAGCCTTAAACACATGCTTACAACTCCAAAATGCTATCATATTTATTTCATTTTTCTCCCAAAAATCTCATTCCTTACCATTCAGTTTTTTTGGCAAACCACTTGTGTCAAAAAAGTTCTCTTTCTCTCTCAACAAAGCTCTCATTTTTCCTCTCCTCTACTTCAAAGAGACCACCACCCTCCACCTACTCTCAAGCCTCAAACCACCTTAACCCACCACACCACCACAAACCACCTCCTAGACACTAAACTTTTCAATTCCTAAGCTCAACAATACAAGAAAAATCCATCCCCTCATCTCTTCCCTCTTGGCTGAAACTATAACCCATATCAAGAGAAGATTTTTCTTCTCATTTTCCTCACAAGAGACCAAGCTTTCTCCTTTTCTTCAAGAAGACATCTTTGGTAGGGTTTTGGTTTTGAGCTTCTTATTTTTTTTCTTTGTTTTATTTTTTATTTTGATGAATGAAAGAATGGTTAAGATCATGATTTCTTTGTGTTGTGCTCTTCCTCTCCATTTTCGGTTGGGACTTCTTGTTTATGTCCTTTTTTTCAGTTTGAACTACTTGAGTTTTGTAACATCCCCAAATTTATAACTAAGATAAATATTAATCTTAATTAGCGATAGCAAAACCAAGAGAATCTGGACAAATGTTATGAAACACAACAAATAGACTACTTAAGTATGTCTAGAGAAAAATGCAAAGAATTACGAAAATGCCATCACTTAGTGGAAATTACGAAAATGCCCTTGCTATGTAAAGGAAATTACCAAACTACCCTTGCCTTATTAAATGACGAAGATACCCTTACTCTATGAATGGAATTACAAGAATACCACTATCATTGTCTAATTACAAAAATATCCTTGTCTTAGTTAAAGAAATTACTACAATGCCATTTGCACAAATCCCTAGACTTGTCTTTAGACAAGAATGAATCTAAGCCATTGGATTAAGATGATAATAACACAATAATTTAACCACATACATCATACACATTTCTGAATCACATACATGCACTAAAGGTTAGAAAATCTCCACTAACATCTTTGCACAAAACATGGAGCATTTTCATCCAACATGTTTGCATAAAACATGGAAACATGTTTGCACAAAACATGGAGCATTTTCATCCCAAAATTCAGCCAACATGTTTCCATAAATCATGCTCCAAGTGCTTTCCTTCTTCTATTTTTTCTCTAATCTTTCCACTATAAATACTCCTCAAACTCTCTTCAATTCAGAAACTCCCTAAGTGTTCTTTCTTTCTTATTCTATCATTCTTCTTATGTTCTTCAAAGACTTCTCTTGATCCTCTAAACTTCATCCAAACACTTAAATCCTAAGTCCAAACTTTCACTAGCCCTCACAAGAGTTACACTCTTTAACTCTAGTGAGAAATATTTTCTTAAGCACTCAAGTTCTAGAGCCAAGATTCAAGGAGGGTCATCCACTCCAAAGACTCTTGTTCAAAGCTTAAGGAAGAAGAGAAGGACCCTTTTTAGACCCTACACAAGAGGTAGAAGTTTCTTCTTTATTTGTTCAAGTATTGTTGGCTTCTAACTTTGCTCATGGATAGAATGCCTCAAACTTGAGTTATTGTCAAAAGTTTTGAATAATTATATTTTTAGAAAACACAACATGTTCTATTCTGCTATGAGTACTTTTATGATGTTATCAAACTCAAATATAACTTAAAAGATTGTATGTGAAACTTGAGTTAATAAAGATAACTTAAGACATGAACATGGCAGGTGCTGGAATTTCTAGTTATTTCTGGCAGTAGTTACTTCGAAAATTAGTGTTCATAAAATATGAAGGATCTCGAGACTCATTGTAGAACACTCTCCAAAAAGAATCACCTAAAATAGAGTTTCCCAGCCCAAGATATAAATTTTTAAAGTAGAGCCTAAGACTGAAACTCTTAATTTGACCCTGTAGTAGTAAAATAGGTGTAACTCACTCTAGAAAAATGCAAATGGACTAATTTCAACTTTGTGGAAAAGCTAACACATCTACAAACACACTTATGTATGCTATGCATAAAGGTTTACACCACGAAAATACAGAATGAGAGATATATTTTCGGGACAGTGTGCTGAGAAAGTCTTGAAGGTAGCGTGATACTGTGAGAGTGCAATTTGGAAAGGTTCTGGCTAAGGAAAGACTTGGTATTTAAGCGTGTCCATTGTGACCCACCTTGTAACATCCCCAAATTTATAACTAAGATAAATATTAATTAGCGATAGCAAAACTAAGAGAATCTGAACAAATGTTATGAAACACAACAAATAGACTACTTAAGTATGTCTAGAGAAAAATGCAAAGAATTACGAAAATGCCATCACTTAGTGGAAATTATGAAAATGCCCTTGCTATGTAAAGGAAATTACCAAACTACCCTTGCCTTATTAAATGACAAAGATACCCTTACTCTATGAATGGAATTACAAGAATACCACTATCATTGTCTAATTACAAAAATATCCTAGTCTTAGTTAAAGAAATTACTACAATGCCATTTGCACAAATCCCTAGACTTGTCTTTAGACAAGAATGAATCTAAGCCATTGGATTAAGATGATAACACAATAATTTAACCACATACATCATACACATTTCTGAATCACATATATGCACTAAAGGTTAGAAAATCTCCACTAACATCTTTGCACAAAACATGAAGCATTTTCATCCAACATGTTATAAAACATGGAAACATGTTTGCACAAAACATGGAGCATTTTCATCCAACATGTTTGCACAAAACATGGAAACATGTCTGCACAAAACATGGACACATGTCTGCACAAAACATGGAAACATGTTTGCACAAAACAAGGAGCATTTTCATCTCAAAATTCAGCCAACATGTTTCCATAAATCATGCTCCAAGTGCTTTCCTTCTTCTGTTTTTTTCTCTAATCTTTCCACTATAAATACTCCTCAAACTCTCTTCAATTCAGAAACTCCCTAAGTGTTCTTTCTTGTTTATTCTATCATTCTTCTTATGTTCTTCAAATACTTCTCTTGATCCTCTAAATTTCATCCAAACACTTCAATCCTAAGTCCAAACTTTCACTAGCCCTCACAAGAGTTACAATCTTTAACTCTAGTGAGAAATATTTTCTTAAGCATTCAAGTTCTAGAGCCAAGATTCAAGGAGGGTCATCCACTCCAAAGACTCTTGTTCAAAGCTTAAGGAAGAAGAGAAGGACCCTTTTTAGACCCTACACAAGAGGTAGGAACTTCATCTTTAATTGTTCAAGCATTGTTGGCTTCTAACCTTGATAGAATGCCTCAAGTTTGAGTTATTGTCAAAAGTTTTAAATGATTATTGGAAAAATATATTTTTAGAAATATGACATGTTCTATTCTGTTATGAGTACCCTTATGATGTTATCAAACTCAAATATAACTTGAAAAGATTGTATGTGAAACCTGATTTAATAAAGGTAACTTAAGACATGAAAATGGTAGGTGCTGGAAGAATTCAGCTTTTATATGGAGCCCAGAATGTGAAGAGAGTTTCCAAGAACTAAAGAAGAAGTTGACCACTACCCCTGTCCTAATCCTACCTGACCCAAAAGAAAAATTTGAGGTGTATTGTGATGCCTCGGGAAGAGGACTAGGATGTGTTTTGATGCAAAATAGGAATGTAGTAGCCTATGCCTCTAGACAGCTCAAACCCCATGAAGTAAATTACCTAACCCATGACTTAGAGCTAGCAGCTATTGTCTTTGCCTTAAAAATCTGGAGACATCATCTTTATGGTGTAAGGTTTGAAGTCTTTTCTGACCACAAAAGTCTGAAATACCTCTTCAACCAAAAGGAACTCAATATGAGACAAAGGCGTTGGATGGAGTTTCTCAAGGACTATGACTTTGGGTTGAACTACCACCCAGGAAAGGCAAATGTGGTAGCAGGCGCTTTGAGTCGTAAGTCCTTGCATGCTGCTTGGCTCATGGTGAAAGAAAATGAGCTGATAGAAGATTTTAGGAACTTCAACTTAGGATATAGGGGGACTTCAGAACAAATTCGGTTAAGCCAACTAAGTGTAACCAGTAGCTTTAAGGATCAAATAATTCAAGCCCAAAGGGAAGATGAGGATTTCCTTAGAACCTTAACCCTTGTCGAAGCTGGAAAGTTGAAAGAGTTTGTCCAGGATAAGGAAGGAGTGTGGAGATACCAAGGGAGAATCTGTGTACCTGCAAAAGAAGGATTGAGAGCTAGCATTTTGGAAGAAGCCCACAAGAGTCAATTTAGTGTACACCCCGGTATAACCAAGATGTACCATGACCTAAAATAGATGTTCTGGTGGCCAAAGATGAAAGCAGATATAGCAAATATAGTGCAAAAATGTTTGGTATGCCAAAAAGTGAAGATAGAGCATCAAAAACCTTTCGGAGTGCTGCAACCTCTCGAAATCCCCGAATGGAAGTGGGAAGGAATATCCATGGATTTCGTGATGGGATTGCCAAGAACGCCTACCGGACATGACTCCATATGGGTAATTGTAGATAGATTGACAAATCTGCTCACTTTTTACCCATTCGAGCAAATTACCCTTTGGAAAAGTTAGCTCAGCTATACATCCAAGAGATAATAAGGCTCCATGGAGTACCCAAAACCATTGTCTCAGATAGGGATCCAAGGTTCACCTTAAGATTTTGGGGAGCTTTGCAAAAGGCATTTGGTTCAAAGTTGTGTCTAAGCACTGCCTATCACCCTCGGTGATGGACAATCGTAAAGAACAATTCAAACCCTTGAGGATATGCTAAGAGCATGTGTCTTAGACCAGCCAAAAAGTTGGGACAAACAGCTTCCATTGATTGAGTTTGCATATAATAATAGTTACCACACTAGCATTAGGATGGCACCTTATGAGGCTTTGTATGGTAGAAAGTGTCAATCACCACTTTGTTGGTGTGATCCGGGAGAGCAAAGTATTTTGGGCCCTGATTTGGTAGAAGAGACAACCAAACAAATAAGGAAAATTAGGGAAAGAATCCTCACTGCTCAGAGTAGGCGTAAGAGCTATGCCGACAAGAGAAGGAAACCTCTCAATTTCAAGAAGGAGAACACATATTCTTGCGAATTACTCCTACCACAGGTATAGGTCGTGCAATGAAAGTCAAAAAGCTAAGCCCTAGATTCTTAGGACCCTTCCAAATCCTCAAAAAGGTAGGTCCCTCCGCCTACCAAATTGCATTACCTCCAAATTTGTCTAACCTACACAATGTTTTTCATGTGTCCCAATTGAGAAAGTATCAGTCAGACCCCAGTCATGTGTTTGAGCCAGAAACTATACAATTAAAAGATGACTTAACTTTTGAATTGCCACCGATGAGGATCGTGGATCATGGCATCAAGCAGCTGAGAAACAAATCTGTATCTCTGGTCCGAGTAGCCTGGGGACAAGATGGAATGGAAGAGCACACATGGGAGCTCGAGAAAGATATGCGAAAAGAATTTCCGAACCTATTCACAGGTATCAAATTTTGAGGGCAAAATTTTTAATAAGAAGGGGAGAAATGTAACATCCCCAAATTTATAACTAAGATAAATATTAATTAGCGATAGCAAAACTAAGAGAATCTGAACAAATGTTATGAAACACAACAAATAGACTACTTAAGTATGTCTAGAGAAAAATGCAAAGAATTACGAAAATGCCATCACTTAGTGGAAATTACGAAAATGCCCTTGCTATGTAAAGGAAATTACCAAACTACCCTTGCCTTATTAAATGACAAAGATACCCTTACTCTATGAATGGAATTACAAGAATACCACTATCATTGTCTAATTACAAAAATATCCTTGTCTTAGTTAAAGAAATTACTACAATGCCATTTGCACAAATCCCTAGACTTGTCTTTAGACAAGAATGAATCTAAGCCATTGGATTAAGATGATAACACAATAATTTAACCACATACATCATACACATTTCTAAATCACATATCTGCACTAAAGGTTAGAAAATCTCCACTAACATCTTTGCACAAAACATGGAGCATTTTCATCCAACATGTTTGCATAAAACATGGAAACATGTTTGCACAAAACATGGAGCATTTTCATCCAACATGTTTGCACAAAACATGGAAACATGTCTGCACAAAACATGGACACATGTCTGCACAAAACATGGAAACATGTTTGCACAAAACAAGGAGCATTTTCATCCCAAAATTCAGCCAACATGTTTCCATAAATCATGCTCCAAGTGCTTTCCTTCTTCTGTTTTTTTCTCTAATCTTTCCACTATAAATACTCCTCAAACTCTCTTCAATTCAGAAACTCCCTAAGTGTTCTTTCTTTCTTATTATATCATTCTTCTTATGTTCTTCAAATACTTCTCTTGATCCTCTAAATTTCATCCAAACACTTCAATCCTAAGTCCAAACTTTCACTAGCCCTCACAAGAGTTACAATCTTTAACTCTAGTGAGAAATATTTTCTTAAGCATTCAAGTTCTAGAGCCAAGATTCAAGGAGGGTCATCCACTCCAAAGACTCTTGTTCAAAGCTTAAGGAAGAAGAGAAGGACCCTTTTTAGACCCTACACAAGAGGTAGGAACTTCATCTTTAATTGTTCAAGCATTGTTGGCTTCTAACCTTGATAGAATGCCTCAAGTTTGAGTTATTGTCAAAAGTTTTAAATGATTATTGGAAAAATATATTTTTAGAAATATGACATGTTCTATTCTGTTATGAGTACCCTTATGATGTTATGAAACTCAAATATAACTTGAAAAGATTGTATGTGAAACCTGATTTAATAAAGGTAACTTAAGACATGAAAATGGTAGGTGCTGGAATTTCTAGTTGTTTCTGGTAGCAGGTACTTCGAAAGCTACTGTTCATAAAATATCAAGTATCTCGAAATTAAAATAATTTTAATATAAACTAGACTAATTATAGAACACTCTCCAAAAAGAATCACCCAAAACGGAGTTTTCTAGCTCAAGATATAAATTTTTAAAGTAGAGCCTAAGACTGAAACTTTAAATCTAACCTTGTAGTAGTAAAATAGGTGTAACTCACTCTAGAAAAATGCAAATGGACTGATTTCAACTTTGTTGGAGAGCTAACACATATAGGAATACACCCATGTATGTTATGTATAAAGCTTTGTACCACATAAATACAGAATGAAAAATAAATTTCGGGATAGTGTACTGTGAAAGTGCAGTTTGGAAAGGTTCTGGCTAAGGAAAGACTTGGTATTTAAGCATGTCCATTGTGACCCACCTCTCTTTCCTGGGAACCCTCCTATGCATGGTTTACAGTTGATTTACACTATTCCAAAGATGTAAATGCTAAAATTTGATGAGTTAGGAATTTGGAACTACCTTTACTAAGCTGAGATAACAAGTATATAGAGAATTATAAACTTTCTTCTAAAAGATGTCAAAACTATAAATAAAAGAATCAAGTCTTGTAAAGAGAGAATTTTAAGAATTTAAGTAGGATAATAATCTTCAAGAGTTATATGAAAGTCATAATAATAATATATAAAGAACCTATAATAATATTTTGAAGTACATTAATGTATTAATGGAATGCTAAGAGTACAAAGAACACTAAGAGAAAAAGATAATACTAAGACATCCATTACCTCTTAGGAACACTAGGAACTCAACTTGATAACTTTGGTTGCTTAATATGAATCATTTATGAAAATGTTTACTATGAGATTTACATGATATTATCCATGTTTCATGAAGTGAATTATAGTAATGTGAATGTATGGTGATGAGTTATGAAATGATGAGGATGAATGATTGATTGCCCATGATTTATTGTGATTACATGATGATATGCATACATTCATTTTCAAAGGAAATAATAAAAGTAAAAGCCTGGGAAATTAGCAATGAAAGTTTGGAAAAGTGGACTCGAGCTAAGCTCACTCTTAACCATTGAGATTACGGCAATGGAAAGAAAATAAAAGCAAAGTTTGAAAAAGTAGCAATGAAAGTCTGGAAAAGTGGACTTGAGCTAAACTCACGGCAATGGAATCAAAACCAAAAAGGTTGTGGTGACGGCCACGGTATGAGCTCATTACCCTTTAGGGTGGTCTAAGGCATTGATGCATTCATCCCGTGAGTAATTAAGAAATATGTTGATGACATAAATGAAAGATGATGGTCACTAAACAAGTGAATGTTGAGGATGATTAATCATGAAATGCATGCAGCTCCTAAATGATTATTGTTTATTAGTGGTTTTACATGATATGCTTATATGTATGCTTGATGAAATACTGAATGGATATTTCTGCTAATGTTCAAGATTAATTTAAAAGTAACTGCACTTCGGCTAATCATGTTTGTGAAAGTTTGATAATTGAATCCTTACCTGTTCACCTTTTTATAATAAACCCGAAGTGACTGGGACGACAACGATGACACTTTTAGTACAAGTAGGAACTCCTACTGAGAAATCATGTATTTCTCACTCCTATGTTTATTTTCCGTTGTCGTTACCAGAGACAGACGTGTCCACCTAAAGCAACGGTAGCTGAGGAAGGAGGTAGCACGTGAAGATTTCAAACCGTTCAAGTAGGAGCATTCCGAGCTTTAGTTACATTATAGTTTGTGAGAAAAAATTAGTAATAGTAGAACTTATATTGTTATTTGTATTAACTTATCAGTATGATATGCCTTGTTGTGACTTATGTATTAAGTGATTATATTCCAGTTTATGTGATAATAGTTCTACACTTAGTCTCTTATTCCGCTTATTTAATTAAGTGCACAATGTAACTTGATTATTATCTATAAAAGCGCTATGTATTTCACTTCTCGTTACAGGCTTAAGTTTTCAAAAAATTAATTTATTTAAAGAAAAAAAAAACTTCCACTATTTTTCTAAGTTAATTTCAAAAGAAAATAAATGTAAGGCATAAGTGACAACTAATAGAATTCAAATGTGAACTTAAGCACAATGGGGTTCTATTAGGGTGTTACACACCTCTCTTTCCTGGGAATCCTACTATGCACAATTTACAGTTGATTTACACTAATCTAAGATGTTAGTGCTACAAATTTTATTCTAAAAGATGTCTGAACTCTAAATAAAAGATTCAAGTCTTGTAAAGAGATAATTTTAAGGATTTAAGTAGAATAATAATCTTCAAGAGATATATATAAAAGTCATAATAAAAATATATAAAGAACCTCTAAAAATATCTTAAAGGGTATTCATGTATTAATGGAAATACTAAGAGTACAAAAAAGACTAAGAGAAAAAGATAATACCAAGATATCCATAACCTATTAGGAACACTAGAGACCTAACTTGATAACTTAGGTTGCTTAATATGAATTATCTATGAGAATGTTTACTATGAGATTTACATGATATTGTCTATGTTACATGAAGTGATATACAGAAATGTGAATGTATTGATGAGATATGAAATGATAATGATAAAATGATTGACTATGCCATGATTTATTAATGTGCATACATTCATATTTAAAATGAAATAATAAATAGACCAACTCATTGCTTAATCCTCAAAATAAGGTATTGATGATTTCACTCAGTGAGAATAAAAGTAAAACCTGAAAAACTAGCAATGATAGTCTGGAAAAGTGGACTTGAGTTAAACTCACGGCTTAACCCCCTAAACCGTTGAGATCATGGCAACAGAAAGAAAACCAAAAGGTTGTGGCGACGGCCACGGTATGAGCTCATTACCGTTTTAGGGTGGTCTAAGGCATTGATGCATTCATCCCGTGAGTAATTAAGAAATATGTTGATGAAATAAATGAAAGATGATGATCACTAAACAAGTGAATGTTGAGGATGAGTAATCATGAAATGCATGCGGCTCCTAAATGATTATTTCTTATTAGTGGTTTTACATGATATGCTTATATGTATGCTTGATGAAATACTGAATGGATATTTCTCCTAATGTTCAAGATTAGTTTAAAAGTAACTGCACTTCGGCTAATCACGTTTGTGAAAGTTTGATAATTGAATCCTTACCTGTTCACCTTTTTATAATAAACCCGAAGTGACTGGGATGACAACGATGACACTTTTAGTACAAGTAGGAACTCCTACTGAGAAATCATGTATTTCTCACTCCTATGTTTATTTTCTGTTATCGTTACCAGAGACAGACGTGTCCACCTAAAGCAACGAAGTCAGAGTGAGGAAGGAGGTAGCGTGAAGATTTCAAACCTTTCAAGTAGGAGCATTTCGAGCTTTAGTTACATTATAGTTTGTGAGAAACAATTAGTAATAGTAGAACTTATATTGTTATTTGTAATAACTTATCAGTATGATATATGCCCTGTTGTGACTTATGTATTAGGTGATTATATTCCAGTTTATGTGATAATAGTTCTACACTTAGTATCTTATTCTGCTTATTTAATTAAGTGCTCAATGTAACTTGATTATTATCTATAAAAGTGCTATGTATTTCACTTCTCGTTACAGGCTTAAGTTTTCAAAAAAATTAATTTATTTAAAAAAAAACTTCCACTATTTTTCTAAGTTAATTTCAAAAGAAAATAAATGCAAGGCATAAGTGACAACTAATAGAATCCAAATGTGAACTTAAGCATAGTGGGGTTCTATTAGGGTGTTACATTATGGTATCAGAGCAGTTCATCCTATTTAAGCCTGAGGAATGGACTGACTATGCTTCTGTCTATGATATCATGCTATTAATCTTATCTGTATGATGGGATATAGGATTTAGAAATGCATGATCGTCTTGTGATACTGCCATAGTTGCTACCATGCTTAGCTATAGTATTGAGCCTGATCAACTCGATGACTGTTGTTTGGTGTGTCTAGGAACTAATGGCAGCAAACAGACGTACGCATGGGGCACGCGGTGGAGGTAATCGTGATGAACTGGCAAATGCACTCCAGGAGATGGCTAGGGCTATGCAAGCACAAGCAACAATGATGATAGAGCAGATGAATAGGAGGTCAGAGGAATCAGTTAGGAACCAAGAACATGGAAAATTCTCAGAATTCAAGAGGGCTGGACCTCCAGAATTCAAAGGGACAACTAACCCCGAAATAGCTGACATATGGATTCAAGAGATGGAGAAGGTTTTCTCAGTGGTAGAATGCTCTGATGAACAAAAGGTGGCATTCTCTACTTATATGCTGAAAGGAGAGGTTGCCGCATGGTGGAATGGTGCAAAGGGCTTGCTCGAAAGTGCTGACATACAGATTACGTGGGAGGTTTTCTATGCTACGTTCCACAAGAAATATTTTCCAGATCCGGTTAAGAAGGCAAAGGAAGTAGAATTTCTATTGCTGACACAGGGAAATAGAAGTGTGGCTGAGTACACAGCTAAGTTTGAAGAACTGATCAAACACTCATCTAGCTACCAAAGGGATCCCAACGAGACTTGGAAATGCATGAAATATGAGAGTGGTTTGAGGCCAGACATTTTGGCATCTGTGGCTCCACTGGAGGTTACTGACTATGCATCTTTAGTCAGCAAAAGCCAAGTGGCTGAGAGTTGCAATCGCCAGCTAGTTGCCCACCGAGTTGAAGAGAATAGGAAGAGGTCTGCTCAACAAGGTCACCGAGGGTTCCCACCCCCTCACAAGAAACCCTACCAAGGAGGTGGATTTAAAGGGAAACAACCCCAACATCCTATGATGAATCAACCTAGGACACAAGCTGTTAATCGACCTAGGATGGCTGCTGTCCCTAAACCTATGACTAAACCCCCTTGTGCCACTTGTGGAAAGATACATGGAGGGGAATGCAGATTTGGTAATATGTTTGTTATCGGTGTGGACAGGCAGGACACTATTCTAGAGAGTGCCTAAAGTTCAATCAGTCCTCTACACTCAAGCCTAAGGCACAGGGACGCGTGTTTGCTATCACTGCTGAGATGCCCTCAGAATCCGATGATCTGATTCAAGGTAAGTGTATAATTAATGGAAAACCCTTAATTGTATTGTTTGATTCTGGCGCAACACATTCATTCATTTCATATGATTGTGCTAATAAGTTGAGGTTGTATATATCTGACTTAAAAATCATCTTAGTTGTCTCTACACCCAGTATAAATACTGTTAGAACTGATCAAGTCTGCCTAAATTGTGAATTTGAGGTAGCTGATAGGATTTTTCATCATGATTTAGTTTGTCTACCCTTGTCTAGTTTTGATGTAATCTTGGGCATGGATTGGCTTTCGGCTAACCGTGTGTTACTACATTGTGCAAACAAGTCACTAGTATTTCTTCCTAAACTATCTTTACCCAATCCCTCTAAACTTGATAGAAAGGTACGACTATACCTAAACTCCATTATCATAAGGGATAGTAGGAATGAAAAGCGAGGATATGTCTTCCTAATGACAAGTGAGAAAGAAGTGGAGAAAGCTCTAGAAAAGATCCTTGTAGTAAAGGAATTCTCAGATGTTTTTCCTGATGACATACCTGAATTTCCTCCAAAAAGGGAGATTGAGTTTTCTATAGATTTGGTACCGGGAACAGGACCCATATCTATAGCTCCTTATAGGATGGCATTGGCCGAGTTAACAGAGTTGAAGAAGCAATTAGAGGAACTACTACAGAAGAAATTCATTAGGCCCAGTGCTTCACCATGGGGAGCCCCAATGCTGTTTGTCAAGAAGAAGGATGGGAGTATACGATTATGTGTGGATTATAGGCAGCTAAACAAAGTGACTATAAAAAATAAATACCCTTTGCCTAGAATCGATGACCTCATGGACCAATTAAGAGGAGCCCAAGTGTTTTCCAAGATAGATCTGTGATCAGGATACCACCAGATTCTAGTAAAGGAGGAGGACATACCAAAGACAGCCTTTAGGACTGGATATGGACATTATGAGTTTAATGTGATGTCGTTTGGGTTAACCAATACACCGGCAATGTTTATGGACTACATGAATAGGATATTTAGACCATACTTGGACAAATTTGTAATAGTGTTCATTGATGACATTCTAGTTTACTCTAGAACTGAAGAAGAGCACGAAGAACACTTACGAGTGGTGTTGGAGGTGTTGAGGAACAAGAAATTTTATGCAAAGCTGTCCAAGTGTGAATTTTGGATGCAGGAAGTTAAGTTCTTAGGTCATGTAGTGTCACATGGGGGAATAGCAATAGACCCAAGTAAGATAGAAGCGGTGCAACAATGGGAAACCCCTACCACTGTGAAGGAGATTAGGAGTTTTCTAGGGCTAGCCGGTTACTACCGAAGGTTCATTAGAGGTTTTTCCCAAATTACCTTACCCCTCACCAAGCTAACAAGGAAGAATTCAACTTTTATATGGAGCCCAGAATGTGAAGAGAGTTTCCAAGAACTAAAGAAGAAGTTGACCACTGCCCCTATCCTAATCCTACCTGACCCAAAAGAAAAATTTGAGGTGTATTGTGATGCCTCGGGAAGAGGACTAGGATGTGTTTTGATGCAAAATAGGAATGTAGTAGCCTATGCCTCTAGACAGCTCAAAACCCATGAAGTTAATTACCCAACCCATGACTTAGAGCTAGCGACTATTGTCTTTGCCTTAAAAATCTGGAGACATCATCTTTATGGTGTAAGGTTTGAAGTCTTTTCTGACCACAAAAGTCTGAAATACCTCTTCAACCAAAAGGAACTCAATATGAGACAAAGGCGTTGGATGGAGTTTCTCAAGGACTATGACTTTGGGTTGAATTACCACCCAGGAAAGGCAAATGTGGTAGCAGACGCTTTGAGTCGTAAGTCCTTGCATGCCGCTTGGCTCATGGTGAAAGAAAATGAGCTTATAGAAGATTTTAGGAACCTCAACTTAGGATATAGGGGGACTTCAGAACAAATTTGGTTAAGCCAGCTAAGTGTAACCAGTAGCTTTAAGGATCAAATAATTCAAGCCCAAAGGGAAGATGAGGATTTCCTTAGAACCTTAACCCTTGTCGAAGCAGGAAAGTTGAAAGAGTTTGTCCAGGATAAGGAAGGAGTATGGAGATACCAAGGGAGAATCTGTGTACCTGCAAAAGAAGGACTGAGAGCTAGCATTTTGGAAGAAGCCCACAAGAGTCAATTTAGTGTACACCTTATAACCAAGATGTACCATGACCTAAAAAAGATGTTCTGGTGGCCAAAGATGAAAGCAGATATAGCAAATATAGTGCAAAAATGTTTGGTATGACTTTGGGTTGAACTACCACCCAGGAAAGGCAAATGTGGTAGCAGACGCTTTGAGTCGTAAGTCCTTGCATGCCGCTTGGCTCATGGTGAAAGAAAATGAGCTGATAGAAGATTTTAGGAACCTCAACTTAGGATATAGGGGGACTTCAGAACAAATTCAGTTAAGCCAACTAAGTGTAACCAGTAGCTTTAAGGATCAAATAATTCAAGCCCAAAGGGAAGATGAGGATTTCCTTAGAACCTTAACCCTTGTCGAAGCAGGAAAGTTGAAAGAGTTTGTCCAGGATAAGGAAGGAGTGTGGAGATACCAAGGGAGAATCTTGTACCTGCAAAAGAAGGATTGAGAGCTAGCATTTTGGAAGAAGCCCACAAGAGTCAATTTAGTATACACCCCGGTATAACCAAGATGTACCATGACCTAAAAAAGATGTTAGTGGAGATTTTCTAACCTTTAGTGCATGTATGTGATTCAGAAATGTGTATGATGTATGTGGTTAAATTATTGTGTTATCATCTTAATCCAATGGCTTAGATTCATTCTTGTCTAAAGACAAGTGTAGGGATTTGTGCAAATGGTATTGTAGTAATTTCTTTAACTAAGACAAGGATATTTTTGTAATTAGACAATGATAGTGGTATTCTTGTAATTCCATTCATAGAGTAAGGGTATCTTCGTCATTTAATAAGGCAAGGGTAGTTTGGTAATTTCCTTTACATAGCAAGGGCATTTTCGTAATTTCCACTAAGTGATAGCATTTTCGTAATGCTTTGCATTTTTCTCTAGACATACTTAAGTAGTCTATTTGTTGCGTTTCATAACATTTGTCCAGATTCTCTTGGTTTTGCTATCGCTAATTAAGATTAATATTTATCTTAGTTATAAATTTGGGGATGTTACAAGTTTTGTTGATGATGGAAGTTTGAGATCAAGGCTTGATGATAATGGATTCTTGTGGTGGTTGTGAAAACCACCATGTGTTGGACCTCTAGAACTAGAGTTTGATCCTTTGGCTTTCCTCCCATTTTCAATTTTTTTGTGTTCACCTTGAAGGTTGTTTTCAGGTTTGGACCTCTTTGTTCTTTTCATGTTTGGTTTTGGTTGTAAAAGAATGGTAGGAAATATAGCTTAACGATGAGAGCTCTTGATAGTGGTTTTGATATCACCATATTTATGACCTCTAGAGCCTAAAATTTAGTTCTTTTTCCTTCCTTCCTTTTCAATTTTCATGGAGCTTGAAAGATGAGATGTTGTTGGCTAGCTCCTTTTCTTGAGCTTGATGGTGAGTCCAAAAAATAAGGTTCTTGGAACTATGTTGTTAAAGGACTCTAAAGCTAACTAATGTTTAAGATCTATTAGGGACAAGAACCTAATCTTGTAAAGTTTTGAGCTTTAAGGAACAAGGTGTAAAATGGGCTTGCATTCATGTTTACTTTTATGCTATCACCTAAATATTAAAGATAAGAATGGGTTTGCATGGCATGTTTATATTTTGAGTCATCACCTTGAAGCTTGAAGATAAAAATGAAGTGCATAGCGTGTTTGCTTTTAATGTCATCACCTTAACCTTAAAGATAAGAAATGGACTTGCATAGCATGTTTACTTTTATGCTATCACCTTAATCTTCAAGATAATAATGGAGTTGCATAACATATTTATTTCTTTGAGCTACCACCTTAACTCTTGAAGATAATTTAAGATGCATAGCATGTTTATTTTTAAGTCATCACCTAAGATCTTAAAGCTCATGACTTGTCCTTGGATATGAACCAACAATTTTAAATCATGGTTATACTCATGTATATATATACAGTGGCCATGACATGCTAATGAGTTTGAGATGAGTTTTATTTGATTTTATGGTTCAAATCTTGTGTCTCAAAACTTTTGTGAGTTATGTCTTAAAAGTTTTGCAAGTCTTGAAAACTCAAAGAGTAGTAAAAGAGTATTTTTATGAGAAAAATATTTATTATTGAAACTTGGAGTTTTAATCTCCTTTTGGTGTTGATATTTGAGTATGATTTCAAATGAAATTGGGAAAGGTGTTATGAAATGATTCTAGGACAAAGAAACAACTTGGAAAGTGTCAAAACTAGGTCTGTTCAACTTTTGAAGCTTTTAGTAATTGATTACCATCTCATGTAATTGATTACCAGGATGTTCTTTGAGCCCAGAATGAATATTTTTTGCTCTGGTAATCAATTACATTGCCTATGTAATCGATTACCAGCAGCTTGCTCATATATGTTTTAAAATTTTGAATTGTGTAATCAATTACCAGCTCATGTAATCAGTTACCAGAACTTGGAATACGAAAATGAGATTGTTTCTACGTGAAATAATATGAAGTAATGACCAAGTATGAATGGGTCTAGACTATGTGATTGATGACCCCTAGTGTGTTGAATATATGACCTATTAAGCACAGCATATGCATTAACTGAGTCCGATCCTTTACTCCAGCATACTGGGTAGGAGCATGTTTACCCCTTTACGAAAGGATTAACGATGTGAGCATATGGATATATGAACTTAAGACATGATTATTGTGATTAATTGTGGCATGTTATGACTATGAATGAGATACTAAGATATATGATTGATGAGTTGTTGGCAGGTAGCAAATTTGGGGAAACTCCATTCCCAGCCATTATGTTGCCGGATTTTTGGCAAATTTATGAGTATGAAATGCTATGTGCTAAGTTATAGTGATATTTAAAATGTTATGCTCATGCATGCATCTTTATCTTATATGTGAAGATATTAAAGGTGATGCAAAACACATGGAAATGATCCTCTAGACCCCAAGAATTAATGGTTATGAGAGGTGATTCAAAGAAATGGTCCCCCTCTATTACCCCATATTAAATCTAGCGACGGCTAGTTAGGTTGAGCTTATCCTAAGCGATCGGTGAGGTGGACTTTCGGTTCTTATGTTAAAATCACCGGGGAAGTGAGATGGTGGATTTATGGTGTTCATGAGAGAGGGTGGACATTATGAAAAGAACTTAAGAGTTTCAATTATGAGAAAGTGAAGCAAAGGTTACATCATTCTCCCATCAGTGCATTTAATCATGTGATATATGCTAAGTGACATTAGTCCTCTAGCTTTCCTCCTGCTTATATGTCTAGCATTATGTTGTGTTTTAGACTTATATGTTACTGAAGCTCCTAAGGTATTGTCATGCATACATGAGATGTCTGTTGCATTCATGACATTAAGATCCATGCTAAAAGATACCTACTTTAGATAAAAGGACTTTGAGAAAGATTAAAATTGAACCTTATGCATACACACCCCTTTCAAAATGAAAACCGAAGTGGCTGAGGACGATGATGATGACACTTGTGTTGGAGTCAGGTAGCCCTACTGAGAATCTAGATTAAGTTTTTCATCCCGCTCCTTTATTCTGTGTCATCTCCAGATGAGGATAATGGCGTTGTTCGTGACTTTGCTTGAGATACGGGCATGGGAACTATGCTATGAACCAGATCAAAGGGACATAGCGGAAGCATGGAGATAGCTTTCTTTTGGGCATTAGCTTTAAGATTACCACATCCCATACACCCGTGCTTAGCCTAGTCCTTTGGCAACTACACATTGGGAACTAGTTTAGTTTTGTTGCAAACATACTTAGCTTTTGATTTACTATATGCAAACCCCTATTAGTGAACTTATTATCTTTGAATGTCTTTTATGTACACAAGACGTCACTACTATGTTATGCATATGATATGTTAATTGGGTATATGTCATCTTATGCTATGGCTTGTATATATATTATAATGAGGTTTATGTGATTGCTACTATTATGCATGTATTGATTGATATCTACATACACACGTGGCTCACATTTGATTTTAAAGTTCAAAAAAAAAAATTCATTTTTTTAATTATTATTCATATTTTAAAGAAAAGCAAGTTAACTTCTAAAACAAAGGCATAACAACTAATAGTTAACTGGAATGCGACTCGAGCGTATTAGGTTAAAAGTTAGGGTGTTACAATATAAAACATCACTTTATTAAATATCATGTTCAGAAGGGGGATGTTGAGCTAAAGTTTGTGAAAACTAAAGATCAAGTCTCTAATATATTCATCAAACCATCTATTGGGGATTGTTTTTGCTGTCTAAAAAGGCTTTTGAACACAAATTTTTTTGAAAAACTTATATTTCATGGATACATTGAACTTTTGGAGTCCCCTAGACTTTAACTTAAGGCTTCTCAAATAATTTTTCCAAATTAAGTTCAGAAACTAGTTTGTGATATGAATTCTATTCTAACTTGGTCAGAATTGAAACAAGGAGAAGCAGTAATCACAAAAAAAAAAAAAAGGATGGAAGAGATAGGGAATGGAAATGGTTGGAGGATGCCATAATCAAGGATGACAGCTAAGTCAAGGGGGATCTCCACAAGAGCTATTGGAAACTCTTGATAAGACCTAGGGTTCCAAGCAAGAACCAAAGAAAGAATTCTCACTAAAAGCTTTATGATTTCATTAGCAAAAAGTCCTCCTCCAAAGGTGTTTACAAGGTTTATAAACTAAAGTAAAGTTCAGTAAGTGGGCTTTAATACTTAGCCCAAAGATAAAACCTACACTTAAAAAAATGTGAAATTAACAAGTAATGGGCTGTACAAAATTAACAAGCCCAGTTACATTATTCCTAGCTTAAAAATTAACAAGCCCAAATTAAGCTTGATCAGCCATGTGGACACAATGGACTAGTATTGGATCTTTATCTTGTTGAATGGGCTTTGCCTCAAACAAACTTGAAATCATTTGGCCCAAAGCTTCCTTAGCTCTCTTTGTCTGGGATATAGCCATTGGTCCACCAAGTCCTTCAAAAGGATCTCCTCCTTGTCTTTTCTCACATGAGTCTAATCTATCTTCCATGATCACATCATCCCCTCCTTCTTCAAAAGAATTCTTCCTCGAATTTAGATCCTTATTACCTACATCAAATAAGGACAAGTCAGCAACATTAAAAGTAGCACTTACCCCATACTCACCAGGCAAGTCGATCTTGAAGGTGTTGTCATTTCTTCTCTCCAAGACTTGGAAGGGTCCATCACCCCTAGGTTAGAGCTTGGATTTCCTTTGAGTTGGAAATCTCTCTTTTCTCATGTGTACCTTAACCCAATCACTGGGTTCAAACAGAACCTTCTTTCTTCCTTTATTGGCTTGATTTGCATAACTGTCCATTTTTTTTTCAATTTGAGCTTTGACTTACTGATGCAGCTTCATTACAAAGTCAGCCTTAGCCTGTGCATCTCTATGCTTAAAAATAGAAATGTTAGGCCTAGGCAGTAAATCAAGAGGAGTCAAGGGATTAAAGCCACACACTATCTCAAAAGGAGAACAATTAGTAGTGCTATGGACAACCCTGTTATATGCAACGTCAACGTGAGGAAACACTCTTCCCATGACTTAATATTCTTCTTTATAACAGCCTTAAGGAGAGTATAAAGAGTCCTATTTAACTACCTCAGTTTAACCATTAGTTTGTTGGTGGCAAGTAATTGAGAAAAGAAATTTAGTACCAATCTTACCCCATAGTGTCCTCCAAAAGTGACTTAGGAACTTGGTATCCGTATCACTCACAATGCTCTTAGGTAAGCCATGAAGCTTGACTACCTCTTTGAAAAACAAGTCAACCACGTGACATGCATCATATACTTTCTTGCAAGGTATGAAATGAGCCATCTTGGAGAACCTGTCCATTACCTTGGCGAACCTATCCATTACCATAAAAATGGAATCATTGCTATTCTTTGTGCGAGGCAGTCCTAAAACAAAGTCCATAGATAAATCAATCTAAGGAAAATCAAGAATTGGGAAAGGAGCATAAAGTCCATTAGGCAATATATTTGACTTAGATTGCTTACAAACAATACATGTTTCACAAAATTGATGCACATCATGTTGCATGTATGGCCAATAAATGTGTCATGCAGTATGTCTAAAGTCTTTTGAACACCAAATGCCCTATTAAACCCCTTTCATTGCTTCTCTCACAAGCAACTCTCTAATGGAACTTTTAGGCACACATAACCTTGTTTCTTTAAACAAATAATTGTTATGCCTAAAGTATCCATTTTGGGCAACATGCACACAATTCTTATAAATCTAAGAAAAATCTGGATCATGCTCATACAATTCCTTTACATGCTCAAAACCAATGAGTTTAGTTTCAAGAGCAAAGATTAGAGCATACCTTCTTGAAAGCGCATTAGCAACCACATTAGCCTTACTTTTTTTATACTTGATCACATAAGGAAATTGCTCAAGGTACTCAACCCACTTGGCATGCCTATCATTCAGCTTACCTTGTCCTTTTAGATACTTCAAGGACTCATGGTCACTATGAATAACAAATTCCTTAGGTAAAAGGTAATGCTGCCATGTTTGTCATGCCCTTGCTAATGCATACATATCTTTATCATATGTGGGATAGTTAAGAATAGTACCATTTAACTTTTCACTAAAAAAAGCAATTGGGTGCCCTTCTTGCATCAAAACAACCCCTATTCCCACACCAAATGCATCACATTTAATTTCAAAAGATTTACCAACATTAGGCAATGAAAAATAGGTGCATGAGTTAATTTATCTCTGATGGCAGCAAAGGTTTGCTCTTGTTTTTCACCCCATTTAAATCCCACTTGTGTTTTAATTACATCATTCAAAAGGTGCAGCCAATGTACTAAAATCTTTAACAAACCTCCTATAGAAGCTAGTTAAACCATGAAAGCTTCTTACCTCACTAACATTCTTAGGAGTTGGCCACTCCTTGTGAGCTAACAACAAAACCAAGAAAAACTACATGGTCTGTAAAAAAAAAAAAACATTTTTCCATGTTGACATACAATTTCCAAGGCCTAAGAGATTCCAAAACATTCCTCAAGTCCACACGATGATCATCATAGGATTTGCTAAAAAAATCACAATGTCATCAAAATAAACCACAATAAACTTTCCTAGGAATTCCCTAAACACATGATATCAATCTCGTGAGAGTACGAGAAGCATTTATTAATCCAAAGGGAATGACAAACCATTCATATAATCCATACTTTATTTTAAAAGCAGTTTTCCATTCATCCCCTTCTTTGATACCACCTGATATTATTTCTGTTCTAACTTGGTCAGAATTGAAACAAGGATAAGCAATAATCACAAAATAACAAAGGATGGAAGAGACGAGCAATGGAAATAGTTGGAGGGTGCCAGGATCAAGGATAACTGATAAGCCAAGGGTGATCACCACAAGAGCTATTGGAAGCTCTTGATAAGACCTAGGGTTCCAAGCAAGAACCAAAGAGAGAATTCTCACCAAAAGGTTTCTTATTTCAATTAGCAAAAAGTCTCCCTCCAAAGGTATTATAAGGTTTATAAACTAAAGTAAATATTCAGCAAGTGCGCTGTAACATTAGCCCAAAAATAAAACCTAAACTTAAAAAAAACTATGAAATTAACAGGTAATGGGCTATACAAAATTTATTGCTCCAGTTACATTATTATTAACTTAAACATTAACAAGCCCAAATTAAGCTTGATCAGCCATGTGAACACAATGGACTAGTCTTGGATCTTTATCTTCTTGAATGGGCTTTGCCTCAAACAGACCTGAAATCATTTGGCCCAAAGCTTCCTTAACTCTCTTTGTTTTGGATCTAGTCATTGGTCCACCAAGTCCTTCCAAAGGTCTCCTCCTCGCCTTTTCTTGCTTGAGTCTAATTTATCTTGAATGATCACATTAGTTTGCAAGATCAAAAATGGGTCAAAAGTCTACTATTTGGGGTTCAAAAAGTGGAAAATCACTTAGAAAATAAAGTTCATAAGATAGTTGTTATCAGAAGATTGTCAAAAAGTGGACTGAAGGTTTTGAAAGAAGTTCAAGTTCAAAGAAAATGATTTAGAAACTATTCCATGTTTAGATACCACCTTAGTTTTTGAAGCTTAATTATGGTGGGATAATTCCCCTGTTTTGAGTTTCTCTCTCCCACGTCTTGTCAGTTACCAAACCCTTCATCTCGCAAATCTCATAACTCCCAACCACAATAATATCCTCTTACACATCAACCCTTTTAAATTCTCTACAACCATTAAACAATGTTACCATTACTTCATCTTCATCCTCAAAGCTCTTTGTTGTTTGTCAATCTTTCTATCTTCTTCCAACGTTATTCTGCCTCAATCTTCTTTCTCAAACCAAAACACTATGCCCAATCTTCCTCTTAACTCTGAATCCATGGCTGAAGGAAAGCAACTCAAACTCACTAGCAAACATGCGGGGCTCTACATGTACAAGAGTTCTACACTGAAAAATTTTCTCTCAGAAAAGTGGCTTCGGGGAAAATGATAAGGAAAGAGCTTCTTGAGGAAGTTCCAATCTTGAATAAGGTCTTCTCATTCTAAGGATGGGGGGATTTCCTAGAAATCTCTAAAAGGGTATTTTTTGTCATGTGACCATATTCTGCTCTCAACTTGAAGTGGCCTTAGAAACTCCTTTCAAGACCATGATCAGAGACCATGCTATGGATGTAGAGCCTTCATGATTAGCAAAGATCATCATAGCTCCCTTTGAGGGATCGTGTATAGGGCCCCACAGCAAGTAGACTCGCTCCTTGGGAATGAACGAAGGTGATGTTTCAAGGTATCTCACTGATTCTATCATACACAAACCTAGTGAGATTACCACTATAATGGTTAGTGCTAGGGCTAAGAAGATGTTTACTTTTGTTGAATTCACTATCCTACCTAGACTAGGAAGCACTAATATACTCATAGGATATATTGCATGCTATATTGTATTGTTTTTTGGCAAAGAAGAAGGTGAATTTGCCAAGACTAATAATGGACTACATGTTGAATGCATTCCCAAAGAGAAGATGAGGACTGCTTTAGTCCTATATAGCATGCTTTTAACCACAATGTTTCAATACATGGGTTATCATCTCATTGAAGAGTGGTATGAGTACATGGTGGGCACTGAGTTCTCTTTGCACTCTTTCAAGACAACTAAAAGCACCAAGAGAGCTGCTATGAAGATGAGCTGTCAGAACTCAAGCTAAAAAGAAAAGGAAGAGAAGAAAAAGGAAAAGCCCAAAAAAGCGAAGAAAAATGGGTGAAAAGGGAAAAAAAGAAGAAGAAAGCTTATACTACTAGAAAGTGAGCCTAAAGACTTAGAACAAATTGAATATGTTGAAGTTCCACTGAGAACTAAAATAAGGTCAAAACTGAGGCAAGATAAAAAGAAAAGGGTGATTGATCAACGGCTAACTTTAGAAACTAAGGTGGAACCCTTAGAAGGTAAAGGACCTGAAAAAAAAAAAAAAAAAAGCCTGAGAAGCTACTTATCAGGAGACAAGACATTGAGCACAAGTACAAGAAATTGCCAAAAGATGTTCCAAAAAGTGCTTTGATCCTAAAGGATATACTGCTTGAAGCTGAGCAAGCTAGGCATGTAATTATTGACGATGACGAAGAAGCTGAAAAGATTCTCAAGGAGAACAAAATTCTCCAAAAGAAAAGGAAAATTGAAGAAGCCAAGAAAATTCAGCAGGCCACGGGGATTCAAAGCCCAAGTAGAAGAAGAGCATGGGCATCTATCTTTAAACCCTTTGTGGTTATCTAGGATCAATCCTTAATGTCCATGACTCAACAATTTGGGTACACGTCACTATTTCTATTTCTACCCTAGAAGCGAAGGCTCTTTCTGAAATACCTTCCACCACATAATCTACAATTGCTCTTGAAAATGCAAGTGCTACCATTAAAAAGGCCATAAAATAATCAATGCAAACTTGACAAAGCAGCTTTTCCAGAATATGAGGCAATGGTTCTTGAACTCAAAGTGGTTCCAGAAACCACCCCTGAAGTTGCTAAAGATACCATGACTCTAAACTAGATTTTAAAATCTATTTCCAATAGTATAGCAGAAAAGTCCAACATTGAGGGGGAGGGTACTGAGGAGTCAAGGCTATATATGAGTGAGCTATCTCATGCCTTGGATCCTATCATTGAAAAGCCTGAAGAAGTTGAATCAACCACTACTCTTATTTTGAAACCCATACATCAACCTTCCATCAAAATTACATCCCTGGAAGAGGAAGATGAGGCTTTAGAAACCGACTCTCATCAAAATGAAGCCCAAGCCCATGCTAATATGGATACAACTCTACCCGTTGCTGCTACCACTACTTCTGCTACTGCTATTACTACTGCTACTAATGATATTATCCAAATTCCATGAATCATGCAAGAAGGATCTATCAAGATTGGAAAAAATGCAAATTCAACATAAAGTTAACACAATGATATGATCCAAACTCCATGAATCATGTGTAACATCCCCTGCTGCTTTATGGATTGACGACTGTCCCCACAAACCAACACGAGTCTTTTCAGCATGCTTTGTCCTCACTCACACGCTTCCTAGGAAAACTTCCCAGGAGGTCACCCATCCCAAAATTACCCCAGGTCAAGCACGCTTAACTGTGGAGTTCTTTCAGTTTGGGCTACCGAAAAGAAGATGCATCTTGTTGGTATAGGTAGTACAAATCAATTCATATAAGCCCTCCTCAACTGTATAGTCCCATACCTATACAGTCTTAGGATCCCTCTCATTCGGGTGTGTAATCGGTTCATTCATGTACCCCTCCGCTTAGAGGACCTTGAGAGGAGCCGCTCCTTGTCCGTGCCCTTTTTGCACCGGTGATCACTCCTCGTCCTCGTCCCCGGGCGTTACATGCCCACCAGCTTCCGACTGGTTCGCCCCGAACCACACCGCATCGAGAGGTGCAGGCTCTGATACCATTTGTAACATCCCCTGCTGCTTTATGGATTGACGACTGTCCCCACAAACCAACACGAGTCTTTTCAGCATGCTTTGTCCTCACTCACATGCTTCCTGGGAAAACTTCCCAGGAGGTCACCCATCCCAAAATTACCCCAGGTCAAGCACGCGACTGTGGAGTTCTTTCAGTTAGGCTACCGAAAACAAGATGAATCTTCTTTTCGGTAGCCTAAACTGAAAGAACTCCATAGTTAAGCGTGCTTGACCTAGGGTAATTTTGGGATGGGTGACCTCCTGGGAAGTTTTCCCAGGAAGTGTGCGAGTGAGGACAAAGCATGCTGAAAGGACCCGTGTTGGTTTGTGGGGACAGACGTCAATCTATAAAGCAGCAGGGGATGTTACATCATGCGACAAGGATCTACCAAGATTGGAAAGCACGGATTTAGTATAAAGTTAACACAACTACATATCTCATGTTACAGGTCTCAGAATTAGACAATTCAAGAATGAGAAGAAATTTGACATTTCGAAACACAATCTAAGCTCAAAAATCCCTGAAATCTGATGATTTGTATATCTTGGGATATAGATGAGGGTTAATGGACTATTCTAGGCGAAAAACTTTAAATATGAACCATAACAAGAACAAAAGAGAATAGACAAGGTGCCACAATCAAGAGATTGATAAGCCTAAGAATGCAACAAGAATGAACACCCTTGATAAGTTTAGAGATTCTATGAAGAATAAAGAAAGCAAGTCTCACACTTAAAGCAAGTATGTTCTTAATTCTGATTTCCAAAAGTTAGGGTTTGCCTTTTATAATGGGCAATGTAACATCCCCAAATTTATAACTAAGAATCTTAATTATCGATAGCAAAACCAAGAGAATCTGGACAAATGTTATGAAACACAACAAATAGACTACTTAAGTATGTCTAGAGAAAAATGCAAAGAATTACGAAAATGCCATCACTTAGTGGAAATTACGAAAATGCCCTTGCTATGTAAAGGAAATTACCAAACTACCCTTGCCTTATTAAATGACAAAGATACCCTTACTCTATGAATGGAATTACAAGAATACCACTATCATTGTCTAATTACAAAAATATCCTTGTCTTAGTTAAAGAAATTACTACAACGCCATTTACACAAATCCCTAGACTTGTCTTTAGACAAGAATGAATCTAAGCCATTGGATTAAGATGATAACACAATAATTTAACCACATACATCATACACATTTCTGAATCACATACATGCACTAAAGGTTAGAAAATATCCACTAACATCTTTGCATAAAACATGGAAACGTGTTTGCATAAAACATGGAAACATGTTTGCATAAAACATGGAAACATGTTTGCATAAAACATGGAGCATTTTCATCCAACATGTTTGCATAAAACATGGAAACGTGTTTGCACAAAACATGGAAACGTGTTTGCACAAAACATGGAAACGTGTTTGCACAAAACATGGAAACATGTTTGCACAAAACAAGGAGCATTTTCATCCCAAAATTCAGCCAACATGTTTCCATAAATCATGCTCCAAGTGCTTTCCATCTTCTGTTTTTTTCTCTAATCTTTCCACTATAAATACTCCTCAAACTCTCTTCAATTCAGAAACTCCCTAAGTGTTCTTTCTTTCTTATTCTATCATTCTTCTTATGTTCTTCAAAAACTTCTCTTGATCCTCTAAACTTCATCCAAACACTTCAATCCTAAGTCCAAACTTTCACTAGCCCTCACAAGAGTTACAATCTTTAACTCTAGTGAGAAATATTTTCTTAAGCATTCAAGTTCTAGAGCCAAGATTCAAGGAGGGTCATCCACTCCAAAGACTCTTGTTCGAAGCTTAAGGAAGAAGAGAATGACCCTTTTTAGACCCTACACAAGAGGTAGGAGCTTCATCTTTAATTGTTCAAGCATTGTTGGCTTCTAACCTTGATAGAATGCCTCAAGTTTGAGTTATTGTCAAAAGTTTTAAATGATTATTTGAAAAATATATTTTTAGAAATATGACATGTTCTATTTTGTTATGAGTACCTTTATGATGTTATCAAACTCAAATATAACTTGAAAAGATTGTATGTGAAACCTGATTTAATAAAGGTAACTTAAGACATGAAAATGGTAGGTGCTGGAAATTCTAGTTGTTTCTGACAGCAGGTACTTTGAAAGCTACTGTTCATAAAATATTAAGTATCTTGAAATTAAAATAATTTTACTATAAACTAGACTCATTATAGAACACTCTCCAAAAAGAATCACCTAAAACGGAGTTTTCTAGCTCAAGATATAAATTTTTAAAGTAGAGCCTAAGACTGAAACTTTAAATCTGACCTTGTAGTAGTAAAATAGATGTAACTCACTCTAGAAAAATGCAAATGGACTGATTTTAACTTTTTTGGAGAGCTAACACATATAGGAATACACCCATGTATGTTATGTATAAAGCTTTGTACCACGTAAATACAGAATGAGAAATAAATTTCGGGATAGTGTACTGTGAAAGTGCAGTTTGGAAAGGCTAAGGAAAGACTTGGTATTTAAGCATGTCCATTGTGACCCACCTCTCTTTCCTGGGAACCCTCCTATGCATGGTTTACAGTTGATTTACACTATTCCAAAGATGTAAATGCTAAAATTTGATGAGTTAGGAATTTGGAACTACCTTTACTAAGCTGAGATAACAAGTATACAGAGAATTATAAACTTTCTTCTAAAAGATGTCAAAACTATAAATAAAAGAATCAAGTCTTGTAAAGAGAGAATTTTAAGAATTTAAGTAGAATAATAATCTTCAAGAGTTATATGAAAGTCATAATAAAAATATATAAGGAACCTATAATAATATTTTGAAGTGCATTAATGTATTAATGGAATGCTAAGAGTACAAAGAACACTAAGAGAAAAAGATAATACTAAGACATCAATTACCTCTTACGAACACTAGAAACTCAACTTGATAACTTTGGTTAGTTAATATGAATTATCTATGAAAGTGTTTACTATGAGATTTACATGATATTGTCCATGTTTTATGAAGTGATTTATAGTAATGTGAATGTATGGTGATGAATTATGAAATGATGAGGATGAATGATTGATTGCCCAGGGTTTATTGTGATTACATGATAATATGCATACATTCATTTTCCAAAAGAAATAATAAAAGTAAAGTTTGAAAAAGTAGCAATGAAAGTCTGGAAAAGTGGACTTGAGCTAAACTCACGGCTTAACCCCCTAAACCGTTGAGATCACGGCAATGGAATGAAAACCAAAAAGGTTATGGCGACGGCCATGGTATGAGCTCATTACCCTTTTAGGGT
Organism: Dalbergia cultrata; assembly: GCA_031216105.1. Classification (NCBI taxonomy): domain Eukaryota; kingdom Viridiplantae; phylum Streptophyta; class Magnoliopsida; order Fabales; family Fabaceae; genus Dalbergia; species Dalbergia cultrata. The sequence goes on along the minus strand of CM062346.1, from coordinate 39,866,364 downwards.
GGTCTAAGGCATTGATGCATTCATCCCGTGAGTAATTAAGAAATATGTTGATGAAATAGTTGAAAGATGATGATCACTAAACAAGTGAATGTTGAGGATGAGTAATCATGAAATGCATGCAGCTCCTAAATGATTACTGCTTATTAGTGGTTTTACATGATATGCTTATATGTATGCTTGATGAAATACTGAATGAATATTTCTGCTAATGTTCAAGATTAGTTTAAAAGTAACTGCACTTCTGCTAATCACGTTTGTGAAAGTTTGATAATTGAATCCTTACTTGTTCACCTTTTTATAATAAACCCGAAGTGACTGGGACGACAACGATGACACTTTTAGTACAAGTAGGAACTCCTACTGAGAAATCATGTATTTCTCACTCCTATGTTTATTTTCCGTTGTCGTTACCAGAGACAGATGTGTCCACCTAAAGCAACGAGGCCGTAGCTGAGGAAGGAGGTAGAACGTGAAGATTTCAAACCGTTCAAGTAGGAGCATTCCGAGCTTTAGTTACATTATAGTTTGTGAGAAACAATTAGTAATAGTAGAACTTATATTGTTATTTGTAATAACTTATCAGTATGATATATGCCCTGTTGTGACTTATGTATTAAGTGATTATATTCCAGTTTATGTGATAATTGTTCTACACTTAGTCTTTTATTCCGCTTATTTAATTAAGTGCAATGTAACTTGATTATTATCTATAAAAGCGCTATGTATTTCACTTCTCGTTACAGGCTTAAGTTTTCAAAAAATTAATTTATTTAAAGAAAAAAAAAATTCCATTATTTTTCTAAGTTAATTTCAAAAGAAAATTAATACAAGGCATAAGTGACAACTAATAGAATCCAAATGTGAACTTAAGCACAGTGGGGTTCTATTAGGGTGTTACATTATGGTATCAGAGCAGTTCATCTTATTTAAGCCTGAGGAATGGACTGACTATGCTTCTGTCTATGATATCATGCTATTAATCTTATCTGTATGATGGGATATAGGATTTAGAAATGCATGATCGTCTTGTGATACTGCCATAGTTGCTACCATGCTTAGCTATAGTATTGAGCCTGATCAACTCGATGACTATTGTTTGGTGTGTCTAGGAACTAATGGCAGCAAACAGACGTACGCATGGGGCACGCGGTGGAGGTAATCGTGATGAACTGGCGAATGCACTCGAGGAGATGGCTAGGGCTATGCAAGCACAAGCAACAGTGATGATGGAGCAGATGAATAGGATGTTTGAGGAATCAGTTGGGAACCAAGAACATGGAAAATTCTCAGAATTCAAGAGGGCTGGACCTCCAGAATTCAAAGGGACAACTAACCCCGAAATAGCTGACATATGGATTCAAGAGATGGAGAAGGTTTTCTCAGTGGTAGAATGCTCTGATGAACAAAAGGTGGCATTCTCTACTTATATGCTAAAAGGAGAGGCTGCCGCGTGGTGGAAGGGTGCAAAGGGCTTGCTTGAAAGTGCTGACATACAGATTACGTGGGAGGTTTTCTATGCTACATTCCATAAGAAATATTTTCCAGATCCGATTAAGAAGGCAAAGGAAGTAGAATTTCTGTTGCTGACACAGGGAAATCGAAGTGTGGCCGAGTACACAGCTAAGTTTGAAGAACTGATCAAACACTCAACTAGCTACCAAAGTAATCCCAACGAGGCTTGGAAATGCATGAAATATGAGAGTGGTTTGAGGCCAGACATTTTGGCATCTGTGGCTCCACCGAGGTCACTGACTATGCATCTTTAGTCAGCAAAAGCCAAGTGGCTGAGAGTTGCAATCGCCAGCTAGTTGCCCACCGAGTTGAAGAGAATAGGAAGAGGTATGCTCAACAAGGTCACCGAGGGTTCCCACCCCCTTACAAGAAACCCTACCAAGGAGGTGGATTTAAAGGGAAACAACCCCAACACCCTATGATGAATCAACCTAAGACACAAGCTGTTAATCGACCTAGGATGGTCAGCTGCCCCTGAACCTATGACTAGACCCCCTTGTGCCACTTGTGGAAAGATACATGGAGGGGAATGCAGATTTGGTAAGAATGTTTGTTATCGGTGTGGACAGACAGGACACTATTCTAGAGAGTGCCTAAAGCTCAATCAGTCCTCTACACTTAAGCCTAAGGCACAGGACGCGTGTTTGCTATCACTGCTGAGATGCCCTCAGAATCCGATGATCTGATTCAAGGTAAGTGTATAATTAATGGAAAACCCTTAATTGTATTGTTTGATTCTGGCGCAACACATTCATTCATTTCATATGATTGTGCTAATAAGTTGAGGTTGTATATATCGACTTAAAAATCATCTTAGTTGTCTCTACACCCACTATAAATACTGTTAGAACTGATCAAGCCTTCCTAAATTGTGAATTTGAGGTAGCTGATAGGATTTTTCATCATGATTTAGTTTGTCTACCCTTGTCTAGTTTTGATGTAATCTTGGGCATGGATTGGCTTTCGCCTAACCGTGTGTTACTACATTGTGCAAATAAGTCACTAGTATTTCTTCCCAAACCATCTTTACCCAATCCCTCTAAACTTGATAGAAAGGTACGACTATACCTAAACTCCATTATCGTGGGGGATAGTAGGAATGAAGAGCGAGGATATGTTTTCCTGATGACAAGTGAGAGGGAAGTGGAGCAAGCTCTAGAAAAGATCCTTGTAGTAAAGGAATTCTCAGATGTTTTTCCTGATGACATACCTGAATTTCCTCCAAAAAGGGAGATTGAGTTTTCTATAGATTTGGTACCGGGAACGGGACCCATATCTATAGCTCCTTATAGGATGCCACTGGCCGAGTTAACAGGATTGAAGAAGCAATTAGAGGAGCTACTAGAGAAGAAATTCATTAGGCCTAGTGCTTCACCATGGGGAGCTCCAAAGGTTATTTGTCAAGAAGAAGGATGGGAGCTTGTTATGTGTGGATTATAGGCAGCTAAACCAAGTGACCATAAAGAATAAATACCCTTTGCCTAGAATAGATGACCTCATGGACCAATTAAGAGGAGCCCAAGTGTTTTCCCAGATAGATCTGCAATCAGGATACCACCAGATTCGAGTGAAGGAGGAGGACATACCAAAGGCAGCCTTTAGGACTAGATATGGACATTATGAGTTTAATGTGATGACGTTTGGGTTAACCAATGCACCGGCAGTGTTTATGGACTACATGAATAGGATATTTAGACCATACTTGGACAAGTTTGTAATAGTGTTCATCGATGACATTCTAGTTTACTCTAGAACTGAAGAAGAGCACGAAGAACACTTACGAGTGGTGTTGGAGGTGTTGAGGAACAAGAAACTTTATGCAAAGTTGTCCAAGTGTGAATTTTGGACGAAGGAAGTTAAGTTCTTAGGTCATGTAGTGTCACATGGGGAATAGCAAGAGACCCAAGTAAGATAGAAGCGGTGCAACAATGGGAAACCCCTACCACTGTAAAGGAGATTAGGAGTTTTCTAGGGCTAGCCGGTTACTACCGAAGGTTCATTAGAGGTTTTTCCCAAATTACCTTACCCCTCACCAAGCTAACAAGGAAGAATTCAACTTTTATATGGAGCCCAGAATGTGAAGAGAGTTTCCAAGAACTAAAGAAGAAGTTGACTACTACCCCTGTCCTAATCCTACCTGACCTAAAAGAAAAATTTGAGGTGTATTGTGATGCCTCGGGAAGAGGACTAGGATGTGTTTTGTTGCAAAATAGGAATGTAGTAGCCTATGCCTCTAGACAGCTCAAACCCCATGAAGTTAATTACCCAACCCATGACTTAGAGCTAGAGGCTATTGTCTTTGCCTTAAAAATCTGGAGACATCATCTTTATGGTGTAAGGTTTGAAGTCTTTTCTGACCACAAAAGTCTGAAATACCTCTTCAACCAAAAGGAACTCAATATGAGACAAAGGCGTTGGATGGAGTTTCTCAAGGACTATGACTTTGGGTTGAACTACCACCCAGGAAAGGCAAATGTGGTAGCAGACGCTTTGAGTCGTAAGTCCTTGCATGCCGCTTGGCTCATGGTGAAAGAAAATGAGCTGATAGAAGATTTTAGGAACCTCAACTTAGGATATAGGGGGACTTCAGAACAAATTTGGTTAAGCCAGCTAAGTGTAACCAGTAGCTTTAAGGATCAAATAATTCAAGCCCAAAGGGAAGATGAGGATTTCCTTAGAACCTTAACCCTTGTCGAAGTAGGAAAGTTGAAAGAGTTTGTCCAGGATAAGGAAGGAGTGTGGAGATACCAAGGGAGAATCTGTGTACCTGCAAAAGAAGGATTGAGAGCTAGCATTTTGGAAGAAGCCCACAAGAGTCAATTTAGTGTACACCCCAGTATAACCAAGATGTACCATGACCTAAAAAGATGTTCTGGTGGCCAAAGATGAAAGCAGATATAGCAAATATAGTGCAAAAATGTTTGGTATGCCAAAAAGTGAAGATAGAGCATCAAAAACCCTCCGGAGTGCTGCAACCTCTTGAAATCCCCGAATGGAAGTGGGAAGGAATATCCATGGCTTTCGTGATGGGATTGCCAAGAACGCCTACCGGACATGACTCCATATGGGTAATTGTGGATAGATTGACCAAATCTGCTCACTTTTTACCCATTCGAGCAAATTACCCTTTGGAAAAGTTAGCTCAGCTATACATCCAAGAGATAATAAGGCTCCATGGAGTACCCAAAACCATTGTCTCAGATAGGGATCCAAGGTTCACCTCAAGATTTTGGGGAGCTTTGCAAAAGGCGTTTGGTTCAAGGTTGTGTCTAAGCACTGCTTATCACCCTCAAACTGATGGACAATCAGAAAGAATAATTCAAACCCTTGAGGATATGCTAAGAGCATGTGTCTTAGACCAGCCAAAAAGTTGGGACAAACAACTTCCATTGATTGAGTTTGCATATAATAATAGTTACCACACTAGCATTGGGATGGCACCCTATGAGGCTTTGTATGGTAGAAAGTGTCAATCACCACTTTGTTGGTGTGATCCGGGAGAGCAAAGTATTTTGGGCCCTGATTTGGTAGAAGAGACAACCAAACAAATAAGGAGAATTAGGGAAAGAATCCTCACTGCTCGTAGTAGGCGTAAGAGCTATGCCGACAAGAGAAGGAAACCTCTTGAATTTCAAGAAGGAGAACACATATTCTTGCAAATTACTCCTACCACAGGTATAGGTCGTGCAATGAAAGTCAAAAAGCTAAGCCCTAGATTCTTAGGACCCTTCCAAATCCTCAAAAATGTAGGTCCCTCCGCCTACCAAATTGCATTACCTCCAAATTTGTCTAACCTACACAATGTTTTTCATGTGTCCCAATTGAGAAAGTATCAGTCAGACCCCAGTCATGTGTTTGAGCCAGAAACTATATAATTAAAAGATGACTTAACTTTTGAATTACCACCGATGAGGATCGTGGATCATGGCATCAAGCAGCTGAGAAACAAATCTGTATCTCTGGTTCGAGTAGCCTGGGGACAAGATGGAATGGAAGAGCACACATGGGAGCTCGAGGAAGATATGCGAAAAGAATTTCCAAACCTATTCACAGGTATCAAATTTTGAGGGCAAAATTTTTAATAAGAAGGGGAGAAATGTAACATCCCCAAATTTATAACTAAGAATCTTAATTATCGATAGCAAAACCAAGAGAATCTGGACAAATATTATGAAACACAACAAATAGACTACTTAAGTATGTCTAGAGAAAAATGCAAAGAATTACGAAAATGCCATCACTTAGTGGAAATTACTTAAAATGCCCTTGCTATGTAAAGGAAATTACCAAACTACCCTTGCCTTATTAAATGACAAAGATACCCTTACTCTATGAATGGAATTACAAGAATACCACTATCATTGTCTAATTACAAAAATATCCTTGTCTTAGTTAAAGAAATTACTACAACGCCATTTACACAAATCCCTAGACTTGTCTTTAGACAAGAATGAGTCTAAGCCATTGGATTAAGATGATAACACAATAATTTAACCACATACATCATACACATTTCTGAATCACATACATGCACTAAAGGTTAGAAAATATCCACTAACATCTTTGCATAAAACATGGAAACGTGTTTGCATAAAACATGGAAACATGTTTGCATAAAACATGGAGCATTTTCATCCAACATGTTTGCATAAAACATGGAAACGTGTTTGCACAAAACATGGAAACGTGTTTGCACAAAACATGGAAACGTGTTTGCACAAAACATGGAAACATGTTTGCACAAAACAAGGAGCATTTTCATCCCAAAATTCAGCCAACATGTTTCCATAAATCATGCTCCAAGTGCTTTCCATCTTCTGTTTTTCTCTAATCTTTCCACTATAAATACTCCTCAAACTCTCTTCAATTCAGAAACTCCCTAAGTGTTCTTTCTTTCTTATTCTATCATTCTTCTTATGTTCTTCAAGACTTCTCTTGATCCTCTAAACTTCATCCAAACACTTCAATCCTAAGTCCAAACTTTCACTAGCCCTCACAAGAGTTACAATCTTTAACTCTAGTGAGAAATATTTTCTTAAGCATTCAAGTTCTAGAGCCAAGATTCAAGGAGGGTCATCCACTCCAAAGACTCTTGTTCAAAGCTTAAGGAAGAAGAGAAGGACCCTTTTTAGACCCTACACAAGAGGTAGGAGCTTCATCTTTAATTGTTCAAGCATTGTTGGCTTCTAACCTTGATAGAATGCCTCAAGTTTGAGTTATTGTCAAAAGTTTTAAATGATTATTTGAAAAATATATTTTTAGAAATATGACATGTTCTATTTTGTTATGAGTACCTTTATGATGTTATCAAACTCAAATATAACTTGAAAAGATTGTATGTGAAACCTGATTTAATAAAGGTAACTTAAGACATGAAAATGGTAGGTGCTGGAAATTCTAGTTGTTTCTGACAGCAGGTACTTCGAAAGCTACTGTTCATAAAATATTAAGTATCTTGAAATTAAAATAATTTTACTATAAACTAGACTCATTATAGAACACTCTCCAAAAAGAATCACCTAAAACGGAGTTTTCTTGCTCAAGATATAAATTTTTAAAGTAGAGCCTAAGACTGAAACTTTAAATCTGACCTTGTAGTAGTAAAATAGATGTAACTCACTCTAGAAAAATGTAAATGGACTGATTTCAACTTTTTTGGAGAGCTAACACATATAGGAATACACCCATGTATGTTATGTATAAAGCTTTGTACCACGTAAATACAGAATGAGAAATAAATTTCGGGATAGTGTACTGTGAAAGTGCAGTTTGGAAAGGTTCTGGCTAAGGAAAGACTTGGTATTTAAGCATGTCCATTGTGACCCACCTCTCTTTCCTGGGAACCCTCCTATGCATGGTTTACAGTTGATTTACACTATTCCAAAGATGTAAATGCTAAAATTTGATGAGTTAGGAATTTGGAACTACCTTTACTAAGCTGAGATAACAAAGAACACTAAGAGTACAAAGAACACTAAGAGAAAAAGATAATACTAAGACATCCATTACCTCTTACGAACACTAGAAACTCAACTTGATAACTTTGGTTAGTTAATATGAATTATCTATGAAAGTGTTTACTATGAGATTTACATGATATTGTCCATGTTTTATGAAGTGATTTATAGTAATGTGAATGTATGGTGATGAATTATGAAATGATGAGGATGAATGATTGATTGCCCAGGGTTTATTGTGATTACATGATAATATGCATACATTCATTTTCCAAAAGAAATAATAAAAGTAAAGTTTGAAAAAGTAGCAATGAAAGTCTGGAAAAGTGGACTTGAGCTAAACTCACGGCTTAACCCCCTAAACCGCTGAGATCACGGCAACGGAATGAAAACCAAAAAGGTTATGGCGACGGCCATGGTATGAGCTCATTACCCTTTTAGGGTGGTCTAAGGCATTGATGCATTCATCTCGTGAGTAATTAAGAAATATGTTGATGAAATAGTTGAAAGATGATGATCACTAAACAAGTGAATGTTGAGGATGAGTAATCATGAAATGCATGCAGCTCCTAAATGATTACTGCTTATTAGTGGTTTTACATGATATGCTTATATGTATGCTTGATGAAATACTGAATGAATATTTCTGCTAATGTTCAAGATTAGTTTAAAAGTAACTGCACTTCGGCTAATCACGTTTGTGAAAGTTTGATAATTGAATCCTTACTTGTTCACCTTTTTATAATAAACCCGAAGTGACTGGGACGACAACGATGACACTTTTAGTACAAGTAGGAACTCCTACTGAGAAATCATGTATTTCTCACTCCTATGTTTATTTTCCGTTGTCGTTACCAGAGACAGACGTGTCCACCTAAAGCAACGAGGCCGTAGCTGAGGAAGGAGGTAGCACGTGAAGATTTCAAACCGTTCAAGTAGGAGCATTCCGAGCTTTAGTTACATTATAGTTTGTGAGAAACAATTAGTAATAGTAGAACTTATATTGTTATTTGTAATAACTTATCAGTATGATATATGCCCTGTTGTGACTTATGTATTAAGTGATTATATTCCAGTTTATGTGATAATTGTTCTACACTTAGTCTTTTATTCCGCTTATTTAATTAAGTGCGCAATGTAACTTGATTATTATCTATAAAAGCGCTATGTATTTCACTTCTCGTTACAGGCTTAAGTTTTCAAAAAAATTAATTTATTTAAAGAAAAAAAAACTTCCATTATTTTTCTAAGTTAATTTCAAAAGAAAATTAATACAAGGCATAAGTGACAACTAATAGAATCCAAATGTGAACTTAAGCACAGTGGGGTTCTATTAGGGTGTTACAGGCAACACCTTTCAAGTTTGCTTAGACTTGACCTAACTCAAGTCTATTACAATAAGGCCCAAAATTAGCTTGCTAATTTAGCCCACCACTATTAGTAAACTAAAACAATAAAAATAAGAGTGTTCAGCCCATTTTAGCACATAGTAAAAGGAAAAACTAAGACTGGCTAAATGGGCCTTATTACAAGCTTAAATTAAAAAAAAGAAAAGAAAAAGAAAAAAATATAGGTGCAGATTGGCCCAAACATAGACACAGCCTTCATGCTCTATTTCACATATTTGGGACTCGAGTAATTAGATGGAGAAGTTGGGCTCAAATTGAATATATCCCTCAAGCCTCTATTCCTTAATTTGCATTAAGCAATTCACCATCTTGGGCTGCAATTCTACAAGACTTAGGCGTGCTTCAAATAAAGTTGCCATAAGTTTATTTAGAGCCTCTTTAACCTTATTAGATCTTGCCCTTGTCATGAGGGCTCCAAGGCCTTGTAATTCATCCTTGCTACATTTCTTGGACTTGCTTCTTTCCATGTCCTCATCATTCCCTCCTTTGAAGAGAACTTGTCCTCAAATTGGAAATTGCATCACCTACATCCAAAGGAGGTAAATCAGAGACATTAAAAGTAGAACTAACACAATACTTACCTGGGAGGTCTATTTTATAAGCATTGTCATTAATCTTTGCAAGGACTTTGAGTGGACTATCTCCTTTAGGTTGAAGTTTTGATTCCCTTTGAGATGAAAATCTCTCCTTTCTCATGTGTACCAAAACCTAATCACTGGGTTCAAATACAACCTTTTTTCTGCCCTTATTATCTTGCTTTGCACAACTCTCCATTTTCTTCTCAATTTGAGCTTTCACTTGCTCATGCATTACGAAGTCAGCCTTAGCATGTGCATCTTTATGCTTAAAATTATAAATGTTAGGCATAGGGGTTAAATCCATATACTATCTTAAAAGGAGAACATTTAGTAGTGCTATGGATAGCCCTATTATATGCAAACTCTACAAGAGGCAAACACTCTTCCAATGACTTAATAATTCTTTATAATAGCCCTAAGCAAAGTAGAAAGACTTCTATTAACTACCTCAGTTTGTCCATTGGTTTGGGGGTGAGAAGTAGTTGAGAAAAGTAATTTAGAACCAATCTTACCCCATAGTGTCCTCCAAAAGTTACTCTGGAACTTGGTATCTTTATCTGTCACAACCCGACTTGAGAACATGGCCAGCATGTAAGGAATCTCATTCCCACGTAAGCCTTCTCGGTCACGTGGCTATCTAAATGCATAAGATAATCCTCAAATTATGATCTCTTCTAAATAGTTAGTATTTTTCTCTAATTAAGACATAATATTTAATTTCATACACTGAAAGTATTCAATAATTTAATTTTGAAAACTCTTAACCAAATCCACTGATCTAGAAATTCATAACTATCTCAAAATAAAGAATTAATCTTAAATATGAAAATCTTGAGAGTTGAAAACTAAATTATAAATACGTCTCTAGTTCATCACATGAATCTCTAATCACAATTTACATTTCAATTACATACATAATATATCAAACGACATGTGTGGATAGGATCCTGCCTGAACATCTATTGGAGCACTCTATTCTAAGAAAACTCTAAACTAAAACTTACTTCAAAGTAAGACTGACCACTGAGAATAACTACTGATGAAAATTCAACCAAGGCTAACAAAGTTCAAGATCAATTACATGGATGGACCAATGACTAGAGCTAGAGCAAAAAGGCAAAAAGAAGAGTTGCAAGGCCTGGTCATGGAAGCAAAGACCAAGAGCAATCCAATTGAACAGGAGCTACCAAAATGGACCACTCTTATGCAGTTTGAAGAATAGCCAAGTCCAACATGAAGAAGTCACTTGAAGACCCAAAGATGAAGCCTAATTCAAGTGATCAAGTCACAAATAGGTTGGGCTGGAATAATTAGTTTAAATTAGGTGTAATTTATCTTATTTTCTTGTAATTTTCGTGCACCTTTTAAAGTCTCCAATTTCATAAGCTTTTTAGTTGTTTTCAAAGTCTGTTTTAAGTGTTTTAAGAGCTCCTAGGCTATTATGATAGATAGTAGGTCAATTACTTGTGTTTCCAATGCTAGTAGGAATTTAATGCTTAGTAGATTGTATAGAGGCCACAACTCAATGATCTTGCAGTCCACTTAAGCTATAAATAGGAACTCAATGTAATACACAACCAGATTATAAATAGATTAATTTGAGTTTTCTCCCATTGTAAGGACTTCCGTTTTGTTCTTGGGTAAAAAACTAAATCTGATCTTATGAAGGCAACTTGTGGCAATCAAAAACAATACTTAACACTCCCCTTCTCATCTTCTCTTGAGTGTGGCATATATATCTTTCTGAAATTCAAACAAACAAACACAACTCCAAACTCCAACCTGAAAGTGCAAGGAAGATCCGGGTTTATTCTAATTGTTTATTCAAGCTATTCAGCTCTTACCAAGTTGAATCATATCATTTGGTATCAGAGCCAGGCTTTCCTTGTAATTTAGGTCTAATCTTGTTTTATTTATTTTTCTGTTCATAAAAAAAAAGTAAAAAAACTACAAAGAATAAGAAGAAGAAAATAAACCAGAACATTCTAGTGAGTTGTAAAAAAAAAAAAAAATCCTTGTTTCAGTTCTTCTAGTCACCCCTTATTCTAAGTTCGTTATTTCGATCAAAATCTGTTGCTTTAAAAGGGTCATTGGTTAGGTTCTTTCATAAGAACTCATTAGTGGAAGTTTGAGCGGAATAAGGCTAGAGTGAACATTCTAGTCAAAAGCCAATTGTGAGTGACATACATGAGTGTGAGTGTCATATTTCAAGAGTGTAAACACTTTGTGAGTTTTGTGAGGTCATATATATATATATATATATATTAGTTATCTAACATGGTAGGAGATGAAAATTCATTAGAAAGTGGAGGATTATCTGCTTTTGAAATGCGAGCATTAACTGGCCATCTAGAATGACTATTCAATACAAAATTTGAAGAGGTCCATGAGAAGATGGATAGGATGGAAACCATGCACCAGGTAGTCAACATGCTTCACAAAATGAAACAAATTACCAATCTGAAGAGGAAGAGACAAGTAATCGAAACACAAGGAGAAAAAGGACCATTAGACACAATAGGAGAAGAAGAAATTTTGGTGATGAACTTAGAGGAATTAACATCAAAATTCCTCCATTTCAAGGGAAGTCTGATCTGCAAGCCTTTTTGGAGTGTGCAATGAAAATGGAGCAAATATTCTCTTATCACACATATTCTGAAGGTAATAAAGTTAAGCTTGCTGCCCTTAAATTTACTGATTATGCTCTTGTTTGGTGGAATCAATTGCAGAAAGATAGAGCTAGGAATGGAGAGCAACCGGTTCGTGTAACATCCCCAAATTTATAACTAAGATAAATATTAATCTTAATTAGCGATAGCAAAACCAAGAGAATCTGGACAAATGTTATGAAACACAACAAATAGACTACTTAAGTATGTCTAGAGAAAAATGCAAAGAATTACGAAAATACCATCACTTAGTGGAAATTACGAAAATGCCCTTGCTATGTAAAGGAAATTACCAAACTACCCTTGCCTTATTAAATGACGAAGATACCCTTACTCTATGAATGGAATTACAAGAATACCACTATCATTGTCTAATTATAAAAATATCCTTGTCTTAGTTAAAGAAATTACTACAATGCCATTTGCACAAATCCCTAGACTTGTCTTTAGACAAGAATGAATCTAAGCCATTGGATTAAGATGATAACACAATAATTTAACCACATACATCATACACATTTCTGAATCACATACATGCACTAAAGGTTAGAAAATCTCCACTAACATCTTTGCACAAAACATGGAGCATTTTCATCCAACATGTTTGCAAAAATGTGGAAACATGTTTGCACAAAACAAGGAGCATTTTCATCCCAAAATTCAGCCAACATGTTTCCATAAATCATGCTCCAAGTGCTTTCCTTCTTCTGTTTTTCTCTAATCTTTCCACTATAAATACTCCTCAAACTCTCTTCAATTCAGAAACTCCCTAAGTGTTCTTTCTTTCTTATTCTATCATTCTTCTTATGTTCTTCAAAGACTTCTCTTGATCCTCTAAACTTCATCCAAACACTTAAATCTTAAGTCCAAACTTTCACTAGCCCTCACAAGAGTTACAGTCTGTAACTCTAGTGAGAAATATTTTCTTAAGCACTCAAGTTCTAGAGCCAAGATTCAAGGAGGGTCATCCACTCCAAAGACTCTTGTTCAAAGCTTAAGGAAGAAGAGAAGGACCCTTTTTAGACCCTACACAAGAGGTAGGAGTTTCTTCTTTATTTGTTCAAGTATTGTTGGCTTCTAACTTTGCTCATGGATAAAATGCCTCAAACTTGAGTTATTATCAAAAGTTTTGAATAATTATATTTTTAGAAAACACAACATGTTCTATTCTGCTATGAGTACTTTTATGATGTCATCAAACTCAAATATAACTTAAAAGATTGTATGTGAAACTTGAGTTAATAAAGATAACTTAAGACATGAACATGGCAGGTGCTGGAATTTCTAGTTATTTTTTGCAGTAGTTACTTCGAAAATTAGTGTTCATAAAATATGAAGGATCTTGAAATGAAAATATTTTTATTATAAACTAGACTCATTCAGAACACTCTCCAAAAAGAATCACCTAAAACGGAGTTTCCTAGCCCAAGATATAAATTTTTAAAGTAGAGCCTAAGACTGAAACTCTTAATCTGACCTTGTAGTAGTAAAATAGGTGTAGCTCATCTACAAACACACTTATGTATGCTATGCATAAAGTTTTACACCACAAAAATACAGAATGAGAGATATATTTTCGGGACAGTGTGCTGAGAAAGTCTTGAAGATAGCGTGATACTGTGAGAGTGCAATTTGGAAAGGTTCTGGCTAAGGAAAGACTTGGTATTTAAGCGTGTCCATTGTGACCCACCTCTCTTTCCTGGGAATCCTACTATGCACAATTTACAGTTGATGTACACTAATCTAAGATGTTAGTGCTACAAATTTTATTCTAAAAGATGTCAAACTCTAAATAAAAGATTCAAGTCTTGTAAAGAGATAATTTTAAGGATTTAAGTAGAATAATAATCTTCAGGAGATATATATATATATATATATAAAAGTCATAATAAAAAATATATAAAGAACCTCTAAAAATATCTTAAAGGGTATTAATGTATTAATGGAAATACTAAGAGTACAAAGAAGACTAAGAGAAAAAGATAATACCAAGATATCCATAACCTATTAGGAACACTAGAGACCTAACTTGATAACTTAGGTTGCTTAATATGAATTATCTATGAGAATGTTTACTATGAGATTTACATGATATTGTCTATGTTACATGAAGTGATATACAGAAATGTGAATGTATTGATGAGATATGAAATGATAATGATAAAATGATTGACTGTGCCATGATTTATTAATGTGCATACATTCATGTTTCAAATGAAATAATAAATAGACCAACTCACTGCTTAATCCTCTTTGAGGATTAAGGTATTGATGATTTCACTCAGTGAGAATAAAAGTAAAACCTGAAAAAGTAGCAATGATAGTCTGGAAAAGTGGACTTGAGCTAAACTCACGGCTTAACCCCCTAAACCGTTGAGATCATGGCAACGGAAAGAAAACCAAAAGGTTGTGGCGACGGCCACGGTATGAGCTCATTACCGTTTTAGGGTGGTCTAAAGCATTGATACATTCATCCCGTGAGTAATTAAGAAATATGTTGATGAAATAAATGAAAGATGATGATCACTAAACAAGTGAGGATGAGTAATCATGAAATGCATGCAGCTCCTAAATGATTATTACTTATTAGTGGTTTTACGTGATATGCTTATATGTATGCTTGATGAAATACTGAATGGATATTTCTGCTAATGTTTAAGATTAGTTTAAAAGTAACTGCACTTCGGCTAATCACATTTGTGAAAGTTTGATAATTGAATCCTTACCTGTTCACCTTTTTATAATAAACCCGAAGTGACTGGGACGACAACGATGACACTTTTAGTACAAGTAGGAACTCCTACTGAGAAATCATGTATTTCTCACTCCTATGTTTATTTTCGTTGTCGTTACCAGAGACAGACGTGTCCACCTAAAGCAACGAAGCTGTAGCTGAGGAAGGAGGTAGCGCGTGAAGATTTCAAACCTTTCAAGTAGGAGCATTATGAGCTTTAGTTACATTATAGTTTGTGAGAAACAATTAGTAATAGTAGAACTTATATTGTTATTTGTAATAACTTATTAGTATGATATATGCCCTGTTGTGAGTTATATATTAAGTGATTATATTCCAGTTTATGTGATAATAGTTCTACACTTAGTCTCTTATTCCGCTTATTTAATTAAGTGCGCAATGTAACTTGATTATTATCTATAAAAGCGCTATGTATTTCACTTCTCGTTACAGGCTTAAGTTTTCAAAAAATTAATTTATTTAAAGAAAAAAAAACTCCCACTATTTTTCTAAGTTAATTTCTAAAGAAAGTAAATGCAAGGCACAAGTGACAACTAATAGAATCCAAATGTGAACTTAAGCACAGTGGGGTTCTATTAGGGTGTTACAGTTCGGACATAGGCTAAGATGAAAGCAATCATGAGACGAAGATTTGTGCCTTCATATTTCGAAAGAGAACTCCACAACAAGTTGCAAAGCCTCTCTCAAGGTTCTAAGAGCGTGGATGAGTATCACAAGGAGATGGAGATAGCCACGATTCAAACAAACATTGTGGAAGATCAAGAAGCAATCATGGCTCGATTTCTCAATGGCCTTAACTGAGATATAGCTTATGATATGGAGATGTATCACTATGTGGAACTTCAAGAGATGGAGCATCAAGCAATTAAGGTGGAGCAGCACTAAAGAGCAAAAATAGAAGAAATTCTTCTAGCTCCAATTGAATTCCTTGGAGAAACAACCCAAAGAAGGAGCAATCGATCGCAATTCAGTCCAAAGAGGATGAATCAAATAAAATTCAACCATTAACAAGCACTTCAAAGAACCTAGATATAAAGCGATTTAAGTGCCTCAGAAGAAGCCACATTGCTTCTCAATGTCCTAATAAGAGAACAATGATTTTGAAGGAAAATGGAAAGGTGGAGACCGAGGAGGAGTCGGATGCATCCTATAACACCCTAAGAGAAGCCCACTATGCTTAAGTTCACATTTGGATTCTATTAGTTGTCACTTATGCCTTGCATTTATTTTCTTTTGAAATTAACTTAGAAAAATAGTGGAAGTTTTTTTTTTCTTTAAATAAATTAATTTTTTGAAAACTTAAGCCTATAACGAGAAGTGAAATATATAGCGCTTTTATAGATAATAATCAAGTTACATTGCGCACTTAATTAAATAAGCGGAATAAGAGACTAAATGTAGAACTATTATCACATAAACTGGAATATAATCACTTAATACATAAGTCACAACAGTGCATATATCATACTGATAAGTTATTACAAATAACAATATAAGTTCTACTATTACTAATTGTTTCTCACAAACTATAATGTAACTAAAGCTCGGAATGCTCCTACTTGAAAGGTTTGAAATCTTCACGCGCTACCTCCTTCCTCAGCTATAGCTTCGTTGCTTTAGGTGGACACGTCTGTCTCTGGTAACGACAACAGAAAATAAACATAGGAGTGAGAAATACATGATTTCTCAGTAGGAGTTCCTACTTGTACTAAAAGTGTCATCGTTGTCGTCCCAGTCACTTCGGGTTTATTATAAAAAGGTGAACAGGTAAGGATTCAATTATCAAACTTTCACAAACGTGATTAGCCGAAGTACAGTTACTTTTAAACTAATCTTGAACATTAGCAGAAATATCCATTCAGTATTTCATCAAGCATACATATAAGCATATCATGTAAAACCACTAATAAGCAATAATCATTTAGGAGTTGCATGCATTTCATGATTACTCATCCTCAACATTCACTTGTTTAGTGATCATCATCTTTCATTTATTTCATCAACATTTTTCTTAATTACTCACGGGATGAATGCATCAATGCCTTAGACCACCCTAAAGGGTAATGAGCTCATACCGTGGCCATCGCCACAACCTTTTGGTTTTCTTTCCGTTGCCATGATCTCAACGGTTTAGGGGGTTAAGCCGTGAGTTTAGCTCAAGTCCACTTTTCCAGACTATCATTGCTACTTTTTCAGGTTTTACTTTTATTCTCACTGAGTGAAATCATCAATACCTTAATCCTCAAAGAGGATTAAGCAGTGAGTTGGTCTATTTATTATTTCATTTGAAACATGAATGTATGCACATTAATAAATCATGGCACAGTCAATCATTTTATCATTATCATTTCATATCTCATCAATACATTCACATTTCTGTATATCACTTCATGTAACATAGACAATATCCTGTAAATCTCATAGTAAACATTCTCATAGATAATTCATATTAAGCAACCTAAGTTATCAAGTTAGGTCTCTAGTGTTCCTTATAGGTTATGGATATCTTGGTATTATCTTTTTCTCTTAGTCTTCTTTGTACTCTTAGTATTTCCATTAATACATTAATACCCTTTAAGATATTTTTAGAGGTTCTTTATATATTTTTATTATGACTTTTATATATATCTCCTGAAGATTATTATTCTACTTAAATCCTTAAAATTATCTCTTTACAAGACTTGAATCTTTTATTTAGAGTTCTGACAACTTTTAGAATAAAATTTGTAGCACTAACATCTTAGATTAGTGTAAATCAACTGTAAATTGTGCATAGTAGGATTCCCAGGAAAGAGAGGTGGGTCACAATGGACAAGCTTAAATATCAAGTCTTTCCTTAGCCAGAACCTTTCCAAATTGCACTCTCACAGTATCACGCTATCTTCAATACTTTCTCAGCACACTGTCCCGAAAATATATCTCTCATTCTGTATTTTCGTGGTGTAAAACTTTATGCATAGCATACATAAGTGTGTTTGTAGATGTGTTAGCTTTTCCACAAAGTTGAAATCAGTCCATTTGCATTTTTCTAGAGTGAGTTACACCTTTTTTAATACTACAAGGTCAGATTAAGAGTTTCAGTCTTAGGCTCTACTTTAAAAATTTATATCTTGGGCTAGGAAACTCCGTTTTAGGTGATTCTTTTTGGAGAGTGTTCTACAATGAGTCTAGTTTATAATAAAAATATTTTCATTTCGAGATCCTTCATATTTTATGAACACTAATTTTCGAAGTAACTACTGCCAGAAATAACTAGAAATTCCAGCACCTGCCATGTTCATGTCTTAAGTTATCTTTATTAACTTAAGTTTCACATACAATCTTTTAAGTTATATTTGAGTTTGATAACATCATAAAAGTACTTATAGCAGAATAGAACAGGTTGTGTTTTCTAAAAATATAATTATTCAAAACTTTTGACAATAACTCAAGTTTGAGGCATTCTATCCATGAGCAAAGTTAGAAGCCAACAATACTTGAACAAATAAAGAAGAAACTCCTACCTCTTGTGTAGGGTCTAAAAAGGGTCATTCTCTTTTTCCTTAAGCTTTGAACAAGAGTCTTTGGAGTGGATGACCCTCCTTGAATCCTGGCTCTAGAACTTGAGTGCTTAAGAAAATATTTCTCACTAGAGTTAAAGATTGTAACTCTTGTGAGGGCTAGTGAAAGTTTGGACTTAGGATTTAAGTGTTTGGATGAAGTTTAGAGGATCAAGAGAAGTCTTTGAAGAATATAAGAAGAATGATAGAATAAGAAAGAAAGAACACTTAGGGAGTTTCTGAATTGAAGAGAGTTTGAGGAGTATTTATAGTGGAAAGATTAGAGAAAAACAGAAGAAGGAAAGCACTTGGAGCATGATTTATGGAAACATGTTGGCTGAATTTTGGGATGAAAATGCTCCATGTTTTGTGCAAAGATGTTGTGGAGATTTTCTAACCTTTAGTGCATGTATGTGATTCAGAAATGTGTATGATGTATGTGGTTAAATTATTGTGTTATCATCTTAATCCAATGGCTTAGATTCATTCTTGTCTAAAGACAAGTCTAGGGATTTGTGCAAATGGCATTGTAGTAATTTCTTTAACTAAGACAAGGATATTTTTGTAATTAGACAATGATAGTGGTATTCTTGTAATTCCATTCATAGAGTAAGGATATCTTCGTCATTTAATAAGGCAAGGGTAGTTTGGTAATTTCCTTTACATAGCAAGGGCATTTTCTTAATTTCCACTAAGTGATGGCATTTTCGTAATTCTTTGCATTTTTCTCTAGACATACTTAAGTAGTCTATTTGTTGTGTTTCATAACATTTGTCCAGATTCTCTTGGTTTTGCTATCACTAATTAAGATTAATATTTATCTTAGTTATAGATTTGGGGATGTTACACTAAACACCACCCCATAGCCTTGAATCACCTCCTATGCTCTCAAATACTTCATCTCAAACACAACCTCACCCAAAACACATCTCCTTCCCTTCCTCTTTGCCTTGGCCGAAGCCATCTTGCCTTCAAGGAGGAGTTCATTGTCTTGTTTTCCTTTTCAAAGATAAAAGCTTTTAACTTCACTCTAGGTATGAGTGTTTTCTAAACTTTGCTTTTCATGAAAATGAGCTTTTTCTAGCTTTCTCTTGGATTTTCTTTTTGAAACTTTCTTGTTCTTCTTTTTCTATGAGTTTGGCCTCTTGGCCTTGAGGAGCACATGATAGCTCAATGATGAGAGCTCCTAGATGATGACTATGTGTTCATCTCAAAGGAACCTTTAGAGCTTGAGTTTTTATTTTCTCTAAGTTTCATCTTGATTTTCTAACTCAAAATGATTTCTAGCTCAAGAACACCTTCACATCTTCTTGTCTTCCATTTCGGTTTCCCTATTTTCTTTACTCTAAGGTTTCGATTTTATTTCCTTTTCTTTGAGGCCTTGTGTTTCCTTGAAAGT
This sequence comes from Dalbergia cultrata, assembly GCA_031216105.1. Taxonomy (NCBI): domain Eukaryota; kingdom Viridiplantae; phylum Streptophyta; class Magnoliopsida; order Fabales; family Fabaceae; genus Dalbergia; species Dalbergia cultrata. The sequence goes on along the minus strand of CM062346.1, from coordinate 39,846,546 downwards.
TTATTTATTTTGAGCTTGATGATGATGTTCAAGAACCTCATAGTTCCTTTGAGAACTTGGTTCAAGAATTTTAAAGCTCTCTTTGTCATGAGATGAGTGTTGGGTTATTATTTTCTAAAGTCTTGTAAGAGCTCTAGATAACCGTAAAATGAACTTTGCATTCATGTTTATTTTATGCTTTGCACATCATATTTATTTTCCTTGTCATCACTAAGTACCAAGATAACAAAGGAACTTGCATAATCATATTTATATTTCAAGCAATGCATTATCATGTTTATATTTCAAGTCCTCACTTAAATACCAAAGATAATAACAAGTTGCATTCATGTTTATTTTATGCTATCACTTTACTTTCTAAAGGAACCTAAAATAAGTGCATGAGCATGTTTATTTTATGTCATCACTTGAATGAACCTAGAGCTCAAAGACTTGCCCATTATTGTCTCAAACAAAGGCTTGAAAATATTTATTTCCCTAGCTTGAGATTTCGGCCCCTAAGAGTTTATTTGTTTCCAAGTATTGAAAACTAAGTTTCATAATTTTTCTAAGCTTTTATGAGTTTAAGAAATGCATAGAACTAAGTTTTATGAATTTAGGACCTCTTGAGACAAGTTTGATTTAGCTACTGCCCTCATAAATGTTTTGATGATTTTAGATGTTAAAAACGTTTATAAATGAGTTTTGAAAGTTTGAAAAAGGTTCCAAGAGAAACTAGTATTTTATGTGCTTTAGAAATTGTGTTTGATGCCTTTGTATGGAGACTTGGTTTCAGTTCTACCTTGCTATTTTGTGACCACTGTATGAGCTGTTTGATGATGATAACATGAGTATAATGATGTATAATTAATGTTAAAACTCATATGTAAAAGATAAGAGAAGTTAGTAACTAGAAAGGAATTAATTTGAGAGTTTTAGATCCCTTAATGTTTGAATTTTCTGGACTCTATCCAGCAAGGTTTAGAATTGATAATCATGGTTTTAAATTAGTTTAGATGTGTAGGAATGACTCATAATTGGTTTAGGACTTGATCTTGATGCCTTAGGAACAAACTAGACTTAGAAAGGGTCATTGTTGTGACTCCTAGGTACCCGTAAAGTTAAGATTTTAGATTCTGCATCTTTGAGGTTTAGAGATGTTCTTGACCATAGTGTGAGGTGAGAAATACTTAGTTATGACCTTATAGGTACCCGAGAGATTAGGTTTTGATGATTTATAACTTAGAATGTGAGTTAAGGACCTTGACGGTCAATGCATAAGACGTTAAGAAACTGTTAATGCTATGATGTTTATATGTGATGCCATGATATGTTGAGATGATTATGATTCATGAGGAATTGATTGATTGAGATATGAGTACATCATAGCATGAGATTTCATGATAACATGTTGTGTGAATTAGCTTGTGGCATAAGTTACGGTTTGAAGGAAATTCGGTTTAACAGCCTTTATGCTGTCGAATTTCCATCAAACCTAAAAGGGATGAGAAATGTTTTTAAAGTACCCTATGAGATGAAAACCCTGGGTGACACCGGTTCGGTCGAGCACTCCCAGGAGATTTTATGTGACAAAAGCACTGAGACGTACTTCTCCTGCTACAGTGAGGAGGAGGCAAAACCGTGAGGGTACTGACATGAGCTTTACTAAAGTGGACAATTCGCTAAGCACTCGAGGCCAGTAGAGCGTTTCAAAGAGGGTATGTCCTAAGAGAGGAATCCCCTAGCCCCCTAGCCCGTATCGTTAAGTGGTCGGGTATGTTATTTGATTATTATTCACTTATTCAAATAATAAGCAAGAGCTAGTGACGACTAGCTGAGGTATGAGCTCATAGCCTAGGTTTTATTATTATTATTGGGGTGGCCTCAACCTTGCTAAAGATTCTATGAATGATGTCACACATTTATGAGAGTTCTATATGAGAAGTATTGCCCTTATGCCACATGGTTTATGTTTATATGATTTGATGTGTTGATTTATATGTTCAAGTATGACCATGCATCCATGCTTTAACATGTTGCATTCATAACATCAAGATGCATGATAAAAGGAATGGACCTTGGATAATTAGTTTTATAAACCCCAAATTGAATCTTATATGCATGCCCACTATTTTATAAATAAACCCAAGGTTCCTAAGGATGTGAACGATGTAACCCTAGGATAAGAGACTCCTACTGAGATTCTTTAGCAAGAATTCTCACTCCTTTCTCTTTCTTCTCCCGTCACATCTTCAGAGACCGATGGCGACGTTCATGCTTTTTGTTGACATACCCGTTTGGGAGGTTCACTATGATCCGGACCACGGATCATATCATTTTGAGGGGCAGTGCACAGTACGAGTCTTCATGTTCATCGGACGCCCCTTCGTACACCCTGTACAGAGCTACCGTTTCTCTCCGATGTCACCCTATGACGATGCGATGGTTTTTGAGTGCACTCGGACACGAGATGAGAGGCTGCTGTGGACGTACACTGGTGGTTCGATGCCTCGAGACTTCCAGGACTACGTACCCCGATCTCTGAGTTCGGAGGATGACCCTTCCGAGGACCCGCCGACGCATATGTATAGCGAGAGCTCTGCTCCTACACCTCAGTTCGTGCGCGGTGAGAGCGAGGAGACTATTACACAGCCGAGACTGGCGAGACGAGCCCAAAGGCCACCCTACCGAGGAGGTCATGCTCAGTCTTCACGTGTTCCCACTCCTGCCGCCCTGCGTCCATGGATTGGTTATACTCCACCGTTTCCCGAGTTCCAATAGTTGACGTCGTAGGGGAGGCTTAGTGCACACACCCACATGTAGAGTGGATAAACCTTCTTTTGTTGTGAGGTTATCCATCATAGGCGCACTCGGGTAGATATGGTTTATTTATGTTTATTTGTCTTCTGTTGTATTTTATTTCCGCTGTATTACAAGCTCTGCCCGTCCCTATGACGGTATGACTACTTATGTACTCTAAATTATGTTATTAATGAAATGTTTCCTTTATTATCATGATTGTCGTTCTTTGGTTTTATGCTTTGCTTTATGATCTATAATGATTGTTAAGCGTGCTTTATATTTTTGTCATTCGACCAGTTAAGTTCGCGGCTCTCACTATAACATCCCCAAATTTATAACTAAGATAAATATTAATCTTAATTATCGATAGCAAAACCAAGAGAATCTGGACAAATGTTATGAAACACAACAAATAAACTACTTAAGTATGTCTAGAGAAAAATGCAAAGAATTACGAAAATGCCATCACTTAGTGGAAATTATGAAAATGCCCTTGCTATGTAAAGGAAATTACCAAACTACCCTTGCCTTATTAAATGACAAAGATACCATTACTCTATGAATGGAATTACAAGAATACCACTATCATTGTCTAATTACAAAAATATCCTTGTCATAGTTAAAGAAATTACTACAATGCCATTTGCACAAATCCCTACACTTGTCTTTAGACAAGAATGAATCTAAGCCATTGGATTAAGATGATAACACAATAATTTAACCACATACATCATACACATTTCTGAATCACATACATGCACTAAAGGTTAGAAAATCTCCACTAACATCTTTGCACAAAACATGGAAACATGTTTTGCAACAAAACATGGAAACATGTTTTGCAACAAAACATGGAGCATTTTCATCCAACATGTTTGCACAAAACATGGAAACATGTTTGCACAAAACATGGAAACATGTTTGCACAAAACATGGAGCATTTTCATCCAATATGTTTTCATAAAACATGGAAACATGTTTGCACAAAACAAGGAGCATTTTTATCCCAAAATTCAGCCAACATGTTTCCATAAATCATGCTCCAAGTGTTTTCCTTCTTCTGTTTTTTTCTCTAATCTTTCCACTATAAATACTCCTCAAACTCTCTTCAATTCAAAAACTCCCTAAGTGTTCTTTCTTTCTTATTCTATCATTCTTCTTATGTTCTTCAAAGACTTCTCTTGATCCTCTTAACTTCATCCAAACACTTAAATCCTAAGTCCAAACTTTCACTAGCCCTCACAAGAGTTACAATCTTTAACTCTAGTGAGAAATATTTTCTTAAGCACTCAAGTTCTAGAGCCAAGATTCAAGGAGGGTCATCCACTCCAAGGACTCTTGTTCAAGCTTAAGGAAGAAGAGAAGGACCCTTTTTTTAGACCCTACACAAGAGGTAGGAGCCCTCAGTTTGGTTGTGTAAGCCATGATGACATCTAACCTTGCTCATGGTTAGGATGCCATCAAGCTTATGTTTGTTGATAAAAATGTTTCAAGGGGATATTGTATAAATATTTTGTGAAACCCCTTGTTCCATTCTGCTTCCAAAGTGATATTATGTTGCTTTCATGCTCAAATGATGCTTGAAATATGTTGTGTGATCCTTGTGTTAAAATAAGTGACATAAAACATGAAAATGATAAGTGCTGGATTTTTGGCTATTTCTTGTAGTAGGTGTTCCGAAATTTAATACTCATAAAATATGAAGTATCTTGAAATAAAAATATTTTTACGATAAACTAGATGCATCATAAAACACTCTTCAAAAAGAATCACCCAAAACAGAGTTTTCTAGCTCAAGATATAAATTTTTAAAGTAGAGCCTAAGACTGAAACTTTAAATCTGACCTTGTAGTAGTAAAATAGGTGTAACTCACTCTAGAAATATGCAAATGGACTGATTTCAACTTTGTTGGAGAGCTAACACATATAGGAATACACCCATGTATGTTATGTATAAAGCTTTGCACCACGTAAATACAGAATGAGAAATAAATTTCGGGATAGTGTACTTTGAAAGTGCAGTTTGGAAAGGTTCTGGCTAAGGAAAGACTTGGTATTTAAGCGTGTCCATTGTGACCCACCTCTCTTTCCTGGGAACCCTCCTATGCATGGTTTACAGTTGATTTATACTATTCCAAAGATGTAAATGTTAAAATTTGATGAGTTAGGAATTTGGAACTACCTTTATTAAGCTGAGGTAACAAGTATACAGAGAATTATAAACTTTCTTCTAAAAGATGTCAAAACTATAAATAAAAGAATCAAGTCTTGTAAAGAGAGAATTTTAAGAATTTAAGTAGAATAATAATCTTCAGGAGTTATATGAAAACCATAATAAAAATATATAAAGAACCTATAATAATATTTTGAAGTGCATTAATGTATTAATGGAATGCTAAGAGTACAAAGAACACTAAGAGAAAAAGATAATACTAAGATATCCATGACCTCGTAGGAACACTAGGAACTCAACTTGATAACTTTGGTTGCTTAATATGAATCATTTATGAGAATGTTTACTATGAGATTTACATGATATTGTCTATGTTACATGAAGTGATATACAGAAATGTGAATGTATTGATGAGATATGAAATGATAATGATAAAATGATTGACTATGCCATGATTTATTAATGTGCATACATTCATGTTTCAAATGAAATAATAAATAGACCAACTCACTGCTTAATCCTCTTTGAAGATTAAGGTATTGATGATTTCACTCAGTGAGAATAAAAGTAAAACCTGAAAAAAGTAGCAATGATAGTCTGGAAAAGTGGACTTGAGCTAAACTCACGGCTTAACCCCCTAAACCGTTGAGATCATGGCAACGGAAAGAAAACCAAAAGGTTGTGGCGACGGCCACGGTATGAGCTCATTACCCTTTTAGGGTGGTCTAAGGCATTGATGCATTCATCCCGTGAGTAATTAAGAAATATGTTGATGAAATAAATGAAAGATGATGATCACTAAACAAGTGAATGTTGAGGATGAGTAATCATGAAATACATGCAGCTCCTAAATGATTATTGCTTATTAGTGGTTTTACATGATATGCTTATATGTATGCTTGATGAAATCTTGAATGGATATTTACGCTAATGTTCAAGATTAGTTTAAAAGTAATCGCACTTCGGCTAATCACGTTTGTGAAAGTTTGATAATTGAATCCTTATCTGTTCACCTTTTTATAATAAACCCGAAGTGACTGGGATGACAACGATGACACTTTTAGTACAAGTAGGAACTCCTACTGAGAAATCATGTATTTCTCACTCCTATGTTTATTTTCCGTTGTCGTTACCAGAGACAGACGTGTCCACCTAAAGCAACGAAGCCGTAGCTGAGGAAGGAGGTAGCACGTGAAGATTTCAAACCGTTCAAGTAGGAGCATTCCGAGCTTTAGTTACGTTATAGTTTGTGAGAAACAATTAGTAATAGTAGAACTTATATTGTAATAACTTATCAGTATGATATATGCCCTGTTGTGACTTATGTATTAAGTGATTATATTCCAGTTTATGTAATAATTGTTCTACACTTAGTCTTTTATTCCGCTTATTTAATTAAGTGCGCAATGTAACTTGATTATTATCTATAAAAGCGCTATGTATTTCACTTCTCGTTACAGGCTTAAGTTTTCAAAAAAATTAATTTATTTAAAAAAAAAACTTCCACTATTTTTCTAAGTTAATTTCAAAAGAAAATTAATACAAGGCATAAGTGACAACTAATAGAATCCAAATGTGAACTTAAGTACAGTGGGGTTCTATTAGGGATCTACACTCACTTTGATTTATGTTTTCAAAAAAAAATTCACCCATAATTTTCGCTAAGTATTTTATTAAAATAATGAGACTAAGAGGTAATAACCTAATGATTAACCTAATGTGTTCTAGAAAGTTGGGTTAAAAATTAGGGTGTTACACAAGTGGGATTTAAATGGGGTGAAAATCAAGAGCAAACCTTTGCTGCCCTCAAAGAGTAAGGGCATTATAAACATGGCAGCATTACCTTTTACCTAAGGAATTTGTGATTCATAGTGACCATGGGTCCTTGAAGTATTTAAAAGGACAAGGTAAGCTAAATAAGAGGCATGCCAAGTGGGTTGAGTACCTTGAGCAATTTTCCTATGTGATCACATATAAAAAAGGTTAGGCTAATGTGGTTGCTAATGCACCTTTAAGAAGGTATGTTGTAACGTCCCGATTTTCTGATAGAGTGAAAATGACCAAAATGCCCCTGAGGTCATTTTCGGCTCGAAATTCGAGGAAAGCCGATCCGGCAGTCCTCAAAGGGCAAACTCAATGTTGGAAGGGGATTAGTTGACTTGTGTACCTTTCTGGGATCGAAAATCTCATTTTTCGAGTTTTCGGGTCAAAATTACTAAAATACCCCTGTGGTTTTTGACCCCTTTGCAAGTGCCGAATGAACCCGAAACTTCTCCAGATGGTTTTAAAAGATGTTTTTATGTATTCTATGACTTCAGTTTTAGTCCTGGAGGTCCCGGGCAAAATTAGTGCAAAATTACGATTTTGCCCCTAGCTTTGTGTTTTTGAGCTTAATCGTGTTATTAAGCAAACCTAAGCAATATTAGGCTCTAATTGAAGATTAATTAATTTCCATAATTAATCTAAGGTCAAAATAATTTATTAAAGTTGATTAGAACCTAAGAATGCTTAATTTCAACTTAAAATCTTATTTTAAATTTAAGATTTCCTATTCATGGAATCTTGAATAGTATTTTCTCTCTCAAATTCCTTAAATCATGGAATTGTGTTTTCAATTGTTCATTCACAAATGAATTTCAAACTCTCTAATGATGTATGAGCACTCCTAATCTTGTCATAAAATTCCTAAAACCTCATTCTTAGTTACCTAAACTTATGCTTAATGACTCCTAACCTTGTACCTAAACTAATCTACACCTAAACCTATCATTAACACCCAATTACATGAACAAAATCTCTCTGCCCTTGGCTGTACAAATCTGGCCGAAACCCATACCCCTCATTTCGATCACATGTGTGAATTTTTGCACTCAAAGAACCATGCTTCCACCTCACCTCAAACCATACCTTGAGTCATAACCTCCATGCTTTCATCCATGCTTCATAGGACAACTTCTAGAAGATTTTTTCTCTCATTTTTGTGGCTCAAAAATAGCCAGCTCTCCTTGCCTTCTAGATGATTCATTTCAATTTCAAACAAAGAGAAATCACCATATTTTGAGTCATACCTTGTACCATGTCCTCCATACCTCAAACCATGCTTGAATAACAAGTTGTATTTTTCTCTCCTCCAAGCCTCAAAGTTCACGGCCAGCTCCTCTCCAAATCACATCTCCATTGCTTTTGTTTTCTATTAATACATGAGCCCAAGGACTTGTGTGAACCTTTGGATCATTTGCTAAGTTTAGTTTTCTAGCTTTTCTAAGTTATTTCTTTTTCTCTCAAGCATTCCAAGAGTTCTTCCTCTTCATCTTTGTAACATCCCTTACTGCTTTATGGATTGACGATTGTCCCCACAAACTAACACGGGTCTTTTCAGCATGCTTTGTCCTCACTCGCACGCTTCCTAGGAAAACTTCCCAGGAGGTCACCCATCCCAAAATTACCCCAGGTCAAGCACGATTAACTGTGGAGTTCTTTCAGTTTGGGCTACCGAAAAGAAGATGCATCTTGTTGGTATAGGTAGTGCAAATCAATTCATATAAACCCTCCTCAACTGTATAGTCCCATACCTATACAGTCTTAGGATCCCTCTCATTCGGGTGTGTAATCGGCTCATTCATGTACCCCTCCGCTTGGAGGACCTTGCGAGGAGCCGCTCCTTGTCCGTGCCCTCTTTGCACCGGCGATCACTCCTCGTCATACAATTAAGGGTTTTCCATTAATTAGACACTTACCTTGAATCAGATCATCGAATTCTGAGGGCAACACATTCATTCATTTCATATGATTGTGCTAATAAGTTGAGGTTGTATATTGTTAGAATATGTGAATATCTTGTGAATATCTTTTATTATCTTTTATTATCTCTTTGTTATCTGTAAATAGGGATAATATATATTTGTAATTATTGTGTATTTATTGCACATTTTCCTATATATATTCACTCCGTTGTGTAGTTCAAAACACAAGGATTCATCCTATGATTTTCTCTCTTTCTCTGTTTCTCAATATGGTATCTAGAGCCTAAGAAAGAAAGAAAACCCTATTCCGTACCGTCAGGAGGGCCCACTGCCCTCTGGTGAAATTTTTTGGGCCAAACCGTGTGTCTCTTCCGGTTTGCCCACTTTTCCCTGTTACTGTTGCGGCCTCCCCTCTCACAAAACAACCTGTCCGCCGCCTTCGACCGCCGCCGACGACTTTTCCGGCGCCGATTCCGGCCGCCGACCCCACCCCCACACTCGCCTTGCTTTGCGCGGCCGAACCCCGGCAACCACATCTCCGGCGCTGCTCTCACGCGCCTACACGCGCCGCTTCTCTGGTCTGCGTTTTTCTCAGGCCGCCGCACTTCCGCCGGCGCGTGGCGGCGCGTCGGACCTCCTTTCCGGCCATCGCTTCTTGGGTTGAACTCGCGCTGCTCTCCTCGACTTGGATCTGGCCTTGTTTTTGCGATCCGAGCACTTTGCGAAAACCACTTTTTCATAATACCGATTCTGCCCCTTTATGCCCATGGCTGCCGACCCTAATTCCGAAAATAAAGGTATTTCAAAGCCCGAGCCCCCAGCTTTCACTAGTTATATCAGTGTGCCTCTCTCCACTGACAAACTTGACGGCAATAACTATGATACTTGGGCTTCCGACATCAAACTATGGTTGACGGGGCAGGACTATGCTGACCATCTCACCACAAGGGCTGTCGACATCCCGGTGGATGGGCGTCCCCGCTGGGTTAAGATTGATGCCCAACTGTGTAGCATTCTCAAGTCCACTATTGCTCCTTCCATCAAACAGATCTTTCGGGCCCATGTCACTTGTGAATCTGTTTGGGCGCAAGCCAAGACTCTCTTTACCAATGACACTCAACGTCTCTATCGTGTTTGTCAGGATCTCATGGGTATTATTGCTCCTCGCCAACTTGATGGCTCTATGTCCTCTTATTTGGGTAAGATTCATGGTGCTCTTCATGATTTCAATGAACTCTTGCCCCCTGCTGATACCCCGGAGAAGGAGTTGGAGCAACGTAGCTCCTTTTTTATGCTCTTGGCCCTTTATGGTTTGCCTCCAGAGTACTCTGCTACTCGTGATCAACTTCTGGGATCCCCGACTGTGCCTACTCTCTCCATGGTGTCTGCCTCTCTTCTTCGGGTCCCCGCCAAACCACTAGCTGAGGTGCCCCTTCCTACAGCCTCGGTTGATACCTCTGCCTTAGTCACCCAGAGTACTAGTCGTGGTCGTTCTCGGAAGTCTCGCCCTAAGTGTGATCACTGTCATCGGTCGGGTCATACCATTGATCGCTGTTACTCTTTGCATCCTCATCTACGTCCTACTGCTAATGTTGCCCAGACTGGTGTTCCGGCTCCCTCCGATTCCCCTGCTCCACATCCACCGTCTCCAGTTGACTATGATGATTTCCTCAAGTGGTTTGAGCAACGTCAGAACTCTGGTTCCACTGCCTCTGTTGCACACTCTGGTAATTCTTTTGCTTGTCTCTCCCAGTCGGCCTCATTGGGTCCTTGGGTTCTTGATTCCGCCGCCACTGACCATATCTTTGGTAATAAAGCTTTATTTTCCACGCTTTCTACTTCTGATTGTTTACCTACTGTCACTTTAGCCAACGGTTCTCACACACAGTCTCACGGGGTGGGCACTGCCCATCCCTTCCCTTCTATGTCAGTTGATTCTGTCCTTTATGTTCCTGGTTCTCCATTCAACCTACTCTCTGTTCATCGATTAACTAAAGCCCTTAATTGCATCATTTCTTTCACTAAAGATTCTGTTTCCTTGCAGGACCGGAGCACGGGACGGATGATTGGCACCGGATGTGAGTCTCGTGGCCTTTATTGGCTCTGCCCCCCATCAAGTGTTTGCTCCCTCACCACAGACCCTCTCACCCTTCACGCCCAGTTAGGTCATCCCAGCCTTGCTACCTTGCAGCGCATGGTGCCTAGCCTATCCAAACTTTCCAGTTTGCCTTGTGAATCGTGTCAACTTGGGAAACACACGCGGAGTCATTTTCCTAATAGTGTTAGTAGTCGAGCTACGTCTCCTTTTACTTTAGTTCATACAGATATTTGGGGTCCTAGTCGCACAGTGTCTAGTTTAGGATTTCGTTATTTTGTTACATTTATTGATGACTACTCTCGTTGTACTTGGTTATTTTTATTAAAGCATAGGTCTGAGTTGTTTTCTATTTTTACCAACTTTTATCAAGAAATAAAAACCCAATTTGGTGTTCCTATTCGCGCTTTACGCAGTGATAATGCAAAAGAATATTTGTCTCATGATTTTAAAAATTTTTTAGCTTCTCATGGTATTCTTCACCAGACGTCTTGTGCTCATACCCTACAACAAAATGGGGTGGCTGAGCGCAAGAACCGTCATCTCATTGAAACCACCCATACCCTTCTTCTTCATACTCATGTACCTTTTCGTTTTTGGGGGGATGCCGTTTTAACTGCATGTTATTTAATTAATCGCATGCCCTCTTCTGTTTTGGACTACCAAGTTCCCCACTCCATCTTATTTCCCCATGACCCCTTGCATTCCCTTCCCCCGCACGTTTTTGGGTCCACTTGCTTTGTTCATAACTTAGCTCCTGGTCTTGATAAACTTTCTGCACGTTCACTTAAATGTGTTTTTCTTGGTTACACTCGCTCTCAAAAAGGTTTTCGGTGTTTTTCTCCTACTCTGCGTCGTTATCTGGTCTCCGCGGATGTTACCTTCTTTGACACTGTTCCCTTCTTTGAGCCATTTAACCATTCCACCTCTCCTGCTTCTGAGGAACTCCCACTTCCTGTGATCCCTATGCCTGTGCCACCCCTTGTGCCTACACCCACGCCTCCTCCCCTTCAGGTCTACCATCGTCGACCCCGTCCACAAGCCGCGCCTGTCCCACCAAATGCACCTGACCCGCAGCCACTGCCTCCTCTTGCTCCTTCCTCCGAGCCTGTCTTGGCTGATGTGGACTCTCCTCCGGTGCCTGATCCTCCACCGCCTTCGGTCCTGCCGGTTTCACCAGATCTTCCCATTGCTCTTCGTAAAGGTACTCGTTCCACTCGTAACCCATCTCCTCACTATACTGCCTTGAGTTATCACCGTTTGTCTTCTCTACATTATGCTTGTCTCTCTTCTTTGTCTTCTGTGTCTATTCCTAAGACTGCAGGTGAGGCTCTCTCCCATCCTGGGTGGAGACAAGCTATGATTACTGAGATGTGTGCACTTCAGGACAGTGGTACTTGGGAACTGGTGTCTCTCCCTCCGGGTAAATCTGTGGTTGGTTGTCGATGGATTTTTACAGTTAAGGTGGGGCCTGATGGCCAAATTGATCGTCTTAAGGCTCGTCTTGTTGCCAAAGGGTACACTCAGATCTTTGGTTTGGATTATGGTGATACCTTCTCCCCTGTTGCTAAGATGGCTTACATTAAATGCTTTCTCTCTATGGCTGCTATGCGTCAATGGCCTCTTCATCAGTTGGTTATTAAGAATGCCTTCCTCCATGGTGATCTTGAGGAAGAGGTTTATATGGAGCAACCTCCTGGGTTTGTTGCTCAGGGGGAGTCTTCTGGCCTTGTTTGTCGCCTTCGAAAATCATTGTATGGTCTTAAGCAGTCTCCTCGAGCTTGGTTTGGAAGGTTCTCTACTGTGGTTCAGCAATTTGGTATGACCCGGAGTGAAGCTGATCATTCCGTGTTTTATCGTCATACTCAGAGAGGTTGCATCTACCTAGTTGTGTATGTTGATGACATTGTCATTACAGGGAGTGACACTCAGGGTATAGCACAGATCAAACAGCACCTATGCAAGCATTTCCAGACCAAAGACCTTGGCAAACTCAGATACTTCCTGGGTATTGAAGTAGCACAGTCCAAAGATGGCATAGTTCTCTCTCAAAGAAAATATGCTGTTGACATTCTAGAGGAAACAGGTTTACTTGCTGCAAAACCTGTTGACACTCCTATGGATCCTAATGTCAAGCTCCTACCAAATCAGGGGGAGCCATTATCTGATCCTGGGAGATACAGAAGATTGGTTGGGAAATTGAACTATCTCACAGTTACTCGTCCAGACATTTCTTTTGCAGTAAGTGTGGTTAGTCAATTCCTAAACTCGCCATGTGAAGCTCACTGGGATGCTGTTATTCGTATTTTGAAGTATGTCAAAGGAGCACCAGGAAAGGGCCTTATTTATGAAGATAAGGGGCATACTGATATAGTTGGGTATTCTGATGCAGATTGGGCGGGATCCCCTTCTGATAGGCGTCCCACTTCAGGGTATTGTATACTTATTGGAGGCAATCTCATATCCTGGAAGAGCAAGAAGCAAACTGTAGTGGCTCGATCTAGTGCTGAGGCAGAGTACCGTGCAATGGCTTCAGCCACATGTGAACTTATCTGGCTCAAGCAACTCCTCAAAGAACTTCAATTTGGGGAAGTCAAACAAATGACACTTGTTTGTGACAATCAAGCCGCATTACACATTGCCTCAAATCCAGTTTTTCATGAGAGGACCAAACACATTGAAGTTGATTGTCACTTTATTAGAGAGAAGGTTCTATCTGGAGACATCACCACAAGCTTCATCAATTCAAATGACCAATTGGCAGATGTTCTCACCAAATCATTGAGAGGTCCTAGAATAAGTTACCTATGTAACAAGCTAGGTGCATATGATCTATATGCCCCAGCTTGAGGGGGAGTGTTAGAATATGTGAATATCTTGTGAATATCTTTTATTATCTTTTATTATCTTTTATTATCTCTTTGTTATCTGTAAATAGGGATAATATATATTTGTAATTATTGTGTATTTATTGCACATTTTCCTATATATATTCACTCCATTGTGTAGTTCAAAACACACGGATTCATCCTATGATTTTCTCTCTTTCTCTGTTTCTCAATATATATATCTGACTTAAAAATCATCTTAGTTGTCTCTACACCCACTATAAATACTGTTAGAACTTATCAAGCCTGCCTAAATTGTGAATTTGAGGTAGTTGATAGGATTTTTCATCATGATTTAGTTTGTCTACCCTTGTCTGGTTTTGATGTAATCTTGGGCATGGATTGGCTTTCGGCTAACCGTGTGTTACTACATTGTGCAAATAAGTCACTAGTATTTCTTCCCAAACCATCTTTACCCAATCCCTCTAAACTTGATAGAAAGGTACGACTATACCTAAACTCCATTATCATGGGGGATAGTAGGAATGAAAAGCAAGGATATGTCTTCCTAATGACAAGTGAGAAAGAAGTGGAGCAAGCTCTAGAAAAGATCCTTGTAGTAAAGGAATTCTCAGATGTTTTTCCTGATGACATACCTGAATTTCCTCCAAAAAGGGAGATTGAGTTTTCTATAGATTTGGTACCAGGAACAGGACCCATATCTATAGCTCCTTATAGGATGCCATTGGCCGAGTTAACAGAGTTGAAGAAGCAATTAGAGGAACTACTATAGAAGAAATTCATTAGGCCCAGTGCTTCACCATGGGGAGCCCCAGTGCTGTTTGTCAAGAAGAAGGATGGAAGTATGCGATTATGTGTGGATTATAGGCAGCTAAACAAAGTGACTATAAAAAATAAATACCCTTTGCCTAGAATAGATGACCTCATGGGCCAATTAAGAGGAGCCCAAGTGTTTTCCAAGATAGATCTGCGATCAGGATACCACCAGATTCCAGTGAAGGAGGAGGACATACCAAAGACAGCCTTTAGGACTAGATAGACATTATGAGTTTAATGTGATGTCGTTTGGGTTAACCAATGCACCTGCAGTGTTTATGGACTACATGAATAGGATATTTAGACCATACTTGGACAAGTTTGTAATAGTGTTCATCGATGACATTCTAGTTTACTCTAGAACTGAAGAAGAGCACGAAGAACACTTACGAGTGGTGTTGGAGGTGTTGAGGAACAAGAAACTTTATGCAAAGTTGTCCAAGTGTGAATTTTGGATGAAGGAAGTTAAGTTCTTAGGTCATGTAGTGTCACATGGGGGAATAGCAGTAGACTCAAGTAAGATAGAAGCGGTGCAACAATGGGAAACCCCTACCACTGTAAAGGAGATTAGGAGTTTTCTAGGGCTAGCCGGTTACTACCGAAGGTTCATTAGAGGTTTTTCCCAAATTACCTTACCCATCACCAAGCTAACAAGGAAGAATTCAGCTTTTATATGGAGCCCAGAATGTGAAGAGAGTTTCCAAGAACTAAAGAAGAAGTTGACCACTACCCCTGTCCTAATCCTACCTGACCCAAAAGAAAAATTTGAGGTGTATTGTGATGCCTTGGGAAGAGGACTAGGATGTGTTTTGATGCAAAATAGGAATGTAGTAGCCTATGCCTCTAGACAGCTCAAACCCCATGAAGTTAATTACCCAACCCATGACTTAGAGCTAGCAGCTATTGTCTTTGCCTTAAAAATCTGGAGACATCATCTTTATGGTGTAAGGTTTGAAGTCTTTTCTGACCACAAAGTCTGAAATACCTCTTCAACCAAAAGGAACTCAATATGAGACAAAGGCGTTGGATGGAGTTTCTCAAGGACTATGACTTTGGGTTGAACTACCACCCAGGAAAGGCAAATGTGGTAGCAGATGCTTTGAGTCATAAGTCCTTGCATGCCGCTTGGCTCATGGTGAAAGAAAATGAGCTGATAGAAGATTTTAGGAACCTCAACTTAGGATATAGGGGGACTTCAGAACAAATTCGGTTAAGCCAACTAAGTGTAACCAGTAGCTTTAAGGATCAAATAATTCAAGCCCAAAGGGAAGATGAGGATTTCCTTAGAACCTTAACCCTTGTCGAAGCAGGAAAGTTGAAAGAGTTTGTCCAGGATAAGGAAGGAGTGTGGAGATACCAAGGGAGAATCTGTGTACCTACAAAAGAAGGATTGAGAGCTAGCATTTTGGAAGAAGCCCACAAGAGTCAATTTAGTGTACACCCCGGTATAACCAAGATGTACCATGTCCTAAAAAAGATGTTCTGGTGGCCAAAGATGAAAGCAGATATAGCAAATATAGTGCAAAAATGTTTGGTATGCCAAAAAGTGAAGATAGAGCATCAAAAACCCTCCGGAGTGCTACAACCTCTCGAAATCCCCGAATGGAAGTGGGAAGGAATATCCATGGATTTCGTGATGGGATTGCCAAGAACGCCTACCGGACATGACTCCATATGGGTAATTATGGATAGATTGACCAAATCTGCTCACTTTTTACCCATTCGAGCAAATTACCCTTTGGAAAAGTTAGCTCAGCTATACATCCAAGAGATAATAAGGCTCCATGGAGTGCCCAAAACCATTGTCTCAGATAGGGATCCAAGGTTCACCTCAAGATTTTGGGGAGCTTTGCAAAAGGCGTTTGGTTCAAGGTTGTGTCTAAGCACTGCCTATCACCCTCAAACTGATGGACAATCAGAAAGAACAATTCAAACCCATGACGATATGCTAAGAGCATGTGTCTTAGACCAGCAAAAAAGTTGGGACAAACAGCTTCCATTGATTGAGTTTGCATATAATAATAGTTACCACACTAGCATTGGGATGGCACCCTATGAGGCTTTGTATGGTAGAAAGTGTCAATCACCACTTTGTGGGTGTGACCCGAGAGAGCAAAGTATTTTGGGCCTTGATTTGGTAGAAAAGACAACCAAACAAATAAGGAGAATTAGGGAAAGAATCCTCACTGCTCAGAGTAGGCAGAAGAGCTATGCTGACAAGAGAAGGAAACCTCTTGAATTTCAAGAAGGAGAACACATATTCTTGCGAATTACTCCTACCACAGGTATAGGTCGTGCAATGAAAGTAAAAAAGCTAAGCCCTAGATTCTTAGGACCCTTCCAAATCCTCAAAAAGGTAGGTCCCTCCGCCTACCAAATTGCATTACCTCCAAATTTGTCTAACCTACACAATGTTTTTCATCTATCCCAATTGAGAAAGTATCAGTCAGACCCTAGTCATGTGTTTGAGCCAGAAACTATAAAATTTAAAGATGACTTAACTTTTTTGAATTACCATCGATGAGGATCGTGGATCATGGCATCAAGCAGCTGAGAAACAAATCTGTATCTCTGGTCCGAGTAGCCTGGGGACAAGATGGAATGGAAGAGCACACATGGGAGCTCAAGGAAGATATGCGAAAAGAATTTCCAAACCTATTCACAGGTATCAAATTTTGAGGGCAAAATTTTTAATAAGAAGGGGAGAAATGTAACATCCCCAAATTTATAACTAAGATAAATATTAATTGGCGATAGCAAAAACCAAGAAAATCTGGACAAATGTTATGAAACACAACAAATAGACTACTTAAGTATGTCTAGAGAAAAATGCAAAGAATTACGAAAATGCCATCACTTAGTGGAAATTATGAAAATGCCCTTGCTATGTAAAGGAAATTACCAAACTACCCTTGCCTTATTAAATGACGAAGATACCCTTACTCTATAAATGGAATTACAAGAATACCACTATCATTGTCTAATTACAAAAATATCCTTGTCTTAGTTAAAGAAATTACTACAATGCCATTTGCACAAATCCCTACACTTGTCTTTAGACAAGAATGAATCTAAGCCATTGGATTAAGATGATAACACAATAATTTAACAACATACATCATACACATTTCTGAATCACATACATGCACTAAAGGTAAGAAAATCTCCACTAACATCTTTGCACAAAACATGGAGCATTTTCATGCAACATGTTTGCATAAAACATGGAAACATGTTTGCACAAAACATGGAGCATTTTCATCCAACATGTTTGCATAAAACATGGAAACATGTTTGCACAAAACAAGGAGCATTTTCATCCCAAAATTCAGCCAACATGTTTCCATAAATCATGCTCCAAGTGCTTTCCTTCTTCTGTTTTTTCTCTAATCTTTCCACTATAAATACTCCTCAAACTCTCTTCAATTCAGAAACTCCCTAAGTGTTCTTTCTTTCTTATTCTATCATTCTTCTTATGTTCTTCAAAGACTTCTCATGATCCTCTAAACTTCATCCAAACACTTAAATCATAAGTCCAAACTTTCACTAGCCCTCACAAGAGTTACAATCTTTAACTCTAGTGAGAAATATTTTCTTAAGCACTCAAGTTCTAGAGCCAAGATTCAAGGAGGGTCATCCACTCCAAAGACTCTTGTTCAAAGCTTAAGGAAGAAGAGAAGGACCCTTTTTAGACCCTACACAAGAGGTAGGAGTTTCTTCTTTATTTGTTCAAGTATTGTTGGCTTCTAACTTTGCTCATGGATAGAATGCCTCAAACTTGAGTTATTGTCAAAAGTTTTGAGTAATTATATTTTTAGAAAACACAACATGTTCTATTCTGCTATGAGTACTTTTATGATGTTATCAAACTCAAATATAACTTAAAAGATTGTATGTGAAACTTGAGTTAATAAAGATAACTTAAGACATGAACATGGCAGGTGCTGGAATTTCTAGTTATTTCTGGCAGTAGTTACTTCGAAAATTAGTGTTCATAAAATATGAAGGATCTCGAAATTAAAATATTTTTATTATAAACTAGACTCATTGTAGAACACTCTCCAAAAAGAATCACGTAAAACGAAGTTTCCTAGCCCAAGATATAAATTTTTAAAGTAGAGCATAAGACTGAAACTCTTAATCTGACCTTGTAGTAGTAAAATAGGTGTAACTCACTCTAGAAAAATGCAAATGGGATGATTTCAACTTTGTGGAAAAACTAACACATCTACAAACACACTTATGTATGCTATGCATAAATTTGTACACCACAAAAATACAGAATGAGAGATATAATTTCGGGACAGTGTGCTGAGAAAGTCTTGAAGGTAGCGTGATACTGTGAGAGTGCAATTTAGAAAGGTTCTGGATAAGGAAAGACTTGGTATTTAAGCGTGTCCATTGTGACCCACCTCTCTTTCCTGGGAATCCTACTATGCACAATTTACAGTTGATTTACACTAATCTAAGATGTTAGTGCTACAAATTTTATTTTAAAAGATGTCAGAACTCTAAATAAAAGATTCAAGTCTTGTAAAGAGATAATTTTAAGGATTTAAGTAGAATAATAATCTTCAGGAGATATATATAAAAGTCATAATAAAAATATATAAAGAACCTCTAAAAATATCTTAAAGGGTATTAATGTATTAATGGAAATACTAAGAGTACAAAGAAGACTAAGAGAAAAAGATAATACCAAGATATCCATAACCTATTAGGAACACTAGAGACCTAACTTGATAACTTAGGTTGCTTAATGTGAATTATCTATGAGAATGTTTACTATGAGATTTACATGATATTGTCTATGTTACATGAAGTGATATACAGAAATGTGAATGTATTGATGAGATATGAAATGATAATGATAAAATGATTGACTGTGCCATAATTTAATGTGCATACATTCATATTTCAAATGAAATAATAAATAGACCAACTCACTGCTTAATCCTCTTTGAGGATTAAGGTATTGATGATTTCACTCAGTGAGAATAAAAGTAAAACCTGAAAAAGTAGCAATGATAGTCTGGAAAAGTGGACTTGAGCTAAACTCACGGCTTAACCCCCTAAACCGTTGAAATCATGGCAACGGAAAGAAAACCAAAAGGTTGTGGCGACGGCCACGGTATGACCTCATTACCCTTTTAGGGTGGTCTAAGGCATTGATGCATTCATCCCGTGAGTAATTAAGAAATATGTTGATGAAATAAATGAAAGATGATGATCACTAAACAAGTGAATGTTGAGGATGAGTAATCATGAAATGCATGCAGCTCCTAAATAATTATTGCTTATTAGTGGTTTTTCATGATATGCTTATATGTATGCTTGATGAAATACTAAATGGATATTTCTGCTAATGTTCAAGATTAGTTTAAAAGTAACTGCACTTCGGCTAATCACGTTTGTGAAAGTTTGATAATTGAATCCTTACCTGTTCACCTTTTTATAATAAACCCGAAGTGACTGGGACGACAACGATGACACTTTTAGTACAAGTAGGAACTCCTACTGAGAAATCATGTATTTCTCACTCCTATGTTTATTTTCCGTTGTCGTTACCAGAGACAGACATGTCCACCTAAAGCAACGGTGTAGGCGAGGAAGGAGGTAGCGTGTGAAGATTTCAAACCTTTCAAGTAGGAGCATTCCGAGCTTTAGTTACATTATAGTTTGTGAGAAACAATTAGTAATAGTAGAACTCATATTGTTATTTGTAATAACTTATCAGTATGATATACGCCCTGTTTTGACTTATGTATTAAGTAATTATATTCCAGTTTATGTGATAATAGTTCTACACTTAGTCTCTTATTCCGCTTATTTAATTAAGTGCGCAATGTAACTTGATTATTATCTATAAAAGCGCTATGTATTTCACTTCTCGTTCTGAGCTTAAGTTTTCAAAAAATTAATTTATTTAAAGAAAAAAAAAACTTCCACTATTTTTCTAAGTTAATTTCAAAAGAAAATAAATGTAAGGCATAAGTGACAACTAATAGAATCCAAATGTGAACTTAAGCACAGTGGGGTTCTATTAGGGTGTTACATTCTTCATCTTCATCTTCTTCATCTTTTCTTTACATCACCACCTTACAACCTCAAACCACAACCTCAAATCACCTCCTAAATGTAACATCCCTTGCTGCTTTATGGATTGACGATTGTCCCCACAAACCAACACGGATCTTTTCAGCATGCTTTGTCCTCACTCACATGCTTCCTGGGAAGTTTTCCCAGGAAGCATGTGAGTGAGGACAAAGCATGCTGAAAAGATCCGTGTTGGTTTGTGGGGACAATCGTCAATCCATAAAGCAGCAAGGGATGTTACAAATGGTATCAGAGCCTGCACCTCTCCCAGTACGGTGTGGTTTGGGGACGAACCAGGCGGAAGCTGGTGGGCATGTAACGCCCGGGGACGAGGACGAGGAGTGATCGCCAGTGCAAAGAGGGCACGGACAAGGAGCGGCTCCTCGCAAGGTCCTCTAAGCTGAGGGGTACATGAATGAACCGATTACATACCAGATTGAGAGGGATCCTAAGACTGTATAGGAATTGATTCGTACTACCTATATCAACAAGATGCATCTTCTTTTCGGTAGCCTAAACTGAAAGAACTCCACAGTTAAGCGTGCTTGACTTGGGGGGTAATTTTGGGATGGGTGACCTCCTGGGAAGTTTTCCTAGGAAGCATGTGAGTGAGGACAAAGCATGCTGAAAAGACCCGTGTTGGTTTGTGGGAACAGTTGTCAATCCATAAAGCAGCAGGGGATGTTACACTAAACACTCAAACACTAAACCACCAAGAACACATCTCCTTTCCTTTCTCTCCCTCAAGGCCGAAGCTACATCACCATCCTTGGAGGAGTTGCTCATCTCATTTCCTTTCAAAAGTTCAAGTTTTCATCTTCGCTCTAGGTAGAGATTTGTTTTCTAAAAACTTTGTTTTGTTTGAAAATGAGTTTCTCTAGTTTTCTATTGGTTACTTTTTGAAACTTTCTTTTGTTTCCGTCCTTTTTCATTTCGGCCATGAGGCCTTGTTTATGACCATGATAACTTGATGATGAGGGCTCCTAGATGATGACCTTGTGTTCATCACAAAGGAACCTCTAAAGCTTGAGTCTTGTTCTTCATCTAGTGAAGTTTTGGTTTTTCTCTCCTTTTTCCTTTTCCTATACATTTCGGCCTCCATAGTTTTTCTTCAAAGGTTTTGTTAAAATTTTTAAAGTATCTCTATTTCTATTTTATGTCATGAAAGAATGATTGTTTTGGTTCTTACTCTCTTAAAGTTTTACTTTCCTTTAAAAGCTTGTTTCTTTGAGCTTGATGATGATGTTCAAGAACCACATAGTTCCTTTGAGAACTTGGTTCAAGAACTCTAAAGCTCTCTTTGTGATGAGATAAGTATTGGGTTGTATCTCTAAAGTCTTGTAAGAGCTCTAGCTAAGATTAAAATAACCTTGCATTCATGTTTATGTTTATGCCTTGCACATCATGTTTATTTTCCTTGCCATCACTAAATATCAAGAATAATAAATGAACTTGCATTATCATATTTATATTTCAAGCTTTGCATTCTCATGTTTATATTTTCAAGTCTTCACCTAAATATCAAAGATAATAACAAGTTGCATCTCATGTTTTACTTTATGCTCTCACTTTATTTTCTAATGAAAGCTAAAATATGTGCATGAGCATATTTAAGTTTATGTCATCACTTAAGAGAACATAGAGCTCAGCTCAAAGATTTGCCCATTATTATCTCAAACAAAGGCTTGAAAAATATGTGTTCTTTAGCTTCTTAAATTTGACCCTATGAGGTTTGATATGTTTCAAATACTAAAATTTATGTTCTATAATTTTTCTAAGCTTATATGAGTTCAAGAGATGTTTAGAACAAAGTTTTATGATTTTAAAACCTGTTGAGGCTAATTTAAATTAGCTACTGCCCTTGAAAGTATTTTGATGATTTTAGTTGATAAAAATGTTTACTAATGAGTTTTGAAAGTTTTAAAACGGTTCCAAGAGAAACTAGCATTTTATGTGTTCCAGAAATCAAGTTTATGCCTTGTTTGTTTGGAGATGAATTCGGTTCTGCCTTGCTATGAATGATCAATGTTATATTCTGTTTTGATGATGATAATATGAGTATATTCATGTATGTTTAATGCTAAAACTCATATGTGAAAGATAAGAGAAGTTAGTAACTAGAAAAGAATTAATTTGAGAGTTTTAGATCCCTTAGTAATTGATTTTTCTGTATTCTTTCCAGCATGGTTTAGAATTGATAATCATGGTTTATAATTAGTCTAAATTTGTAGAAATGATCATAATTGGTTTAGGACTTGATCTTGATGCCTTGTGAGCAAACCGAACTTAGAAAGGGTCATTGTTGTGACTCCTAGGTACCCGTAAAGTTAGAATTTTAGATTCTGCACTCTTGAGGTTTAGAATTGTTTATGATCATAGAATTGAGTGAGGAATACTTAGATATGAGCCTATAGGTACCTGAGAGCTTAGGTTGTGATGATAGACAACTTAGATTTCAAGATAAAGGACCTTAAGGGTCAGAGCATAAGACATTAAGAGATATTTTATTGCTTTGTGTTTGATAATGCAAGTATGATATGTTGATATGCATGATGTGATGATATATGAGTTATAATTATGTGATCTTTTTATGTTGATGCTATGATGATGTGTGAATGCATGTGCTAGGATGAAACCGTTTATATGACTTTAGAAATTAATTATGAAATGTGAAATTGAATGTGTAAGTACATGCATTATGAGTTGATGTGGCATACTATGATGAAGTGCATAAATTTATGAGCATGATATACATATTGTATGAGGTTCCATGATGATAGTTGAGGGCATGTGTTTATGATGCATTCTTGCATAACACACCGAGACGCATTTCTCCTACCTCGGTAAGGAGATAACAAAACCGTGAGGGTATGGTAGATGCAGCCTGCCAGAGCGGACAAATTTACTATGCACTAGATGCTGTAGATGCATTTCGAAGAAGGAAATAACCCTAACCCGCACTCTGGGAGTCGGTGTATTAGGTGATCCTTAAGTCCCTAACCCGCACTCAAGGAGTCGGTGTATTAGGTGACCCTCACACCCCTAACCCGTACTCTAGTAGTCGGGATTCTATCTCATGGTTCGTTTATTCAGATAATGAGTTGGAAACTAGTGATGTGTTACCCCCTCTATTATTCCCCATGTTAAATCTAGTGACGACTAGTTAGGATTGAGCTCATTCCTAGGCGATTAGGTGAGACGGAGTTTGGGGACCATTATAAAAATTGCTGGGGCAGCAGGACGATTGGATTTAGGCGAACATTTTTAAGGAGGGTGGTCTTTGAGAAAAAGAACTTAAGAGTTCAAGCATGAGAAAGAGATATGATGTTTTTAAAGTCACACAGTTATGAGAAAAGAAAGAGTTTTATATGAGAAGTTATATGCCACTTATATATTTACCTGATGTTATGTTTCATTGAATTGCTTGCATAATGTATTGTCATGCATTCATCCAATATCTGTTGCATTCATATCATTAAGACCCATACTAAAAGACACCCTGTAACGCCCCGATTTTCTGTTAGAGTGAAAATGACCAAAATGCCCCTGAGGTCATTTTCGGCCCGGAATTCGAGAAAAGTCAATCCGGCAGTACTCAAAGGGCAAACTCAATGTTGGAAGGGGATTAGATGACTTGTGTATCTTTCCAGGATTGAAAATCTCGTTTTTCGAGTTTTCGGGTCAAAATGACCAAAACGCCCTTGCGGTGTTTTACCCGTTTGCAAGTGCCGGATGAACCCGAAACTTCTCCAGATGGTTTTAAAAGGCATTTTTATGTAGACTGTAACTTTAGTTTTGGTCCCGGAGGTCTCGGGCGAAATTAGTGCAAAATTACGGTTTTGCCCCTAGTTTCGTGTTTTTACGCTTAATCGCGTGATTAAGCAAACCTAAGCAATATTAGGCTCTAATCGAAGGTTAATTAATTTCCATAATTAATCTTGAGTCAAAATAATTTATTAAAGTTGATTAGAACCTAAAAGTGCTTAATTACAACTTAAAATCATATTTTAATTTCAAGACTCCTAGTCATGGAATCTTGAATAGTGTTTTCTCTCTCCAATTCCTTAAATCATGGAATTGTGTTACACATTGTTTATTCACAAATGAGTTTTAAATTCTCTAATGATGTATGAGCACTCCTAAACTTGTCATACAATCCTTAAATCACATTCTTAGTTACCTAAACTTAAGCTTAATTGTTCCTAACCTTGTACCTAAGCTAATACACATCTAAACCTACCATTAACACCCAATTAGATGATCAAACCTCACCTCCTCTCTGCTGTCCCTAGTCTAGCCGAGACCTCCATGCCCCCATATGTATCACATGTTCAATTTTTCAACACTCCAAGGCCATACCTCAAGTCACATACACTATACCTTGTCATAACTTTCAATCAAGCTTGATTTTCCAAATGAATAACTAATTAAAATAGCCCATTTTCTCCATTTATTTGTGGCTGGAAAAGTTCCAGCCATGTCATGTTTCTAGAAGCCTAATTTCATTCAAAAATTGATAGGAAATTCACTCACATCAAGCCATACTGTAACACCCTCCTAACTACCATGTATTACTCGAGCATTAACATTGTAATTAGAAGAGTATCACTTCCTTTCTATAATATCCACTAGTCAAATGAAATGAAATAAGATAAATCAAACTCTAGAGTTATAAAGAAAACTACTATAAAATGTACATATATTATTACTTTACATACCGCTTTCTTTAATACATACCATACTTGAAGTTAAGTCACTTCGCTTATAATACAACACAGGAACTACTATCAAAAGATCTACCAAGCTTGCTCAAATATCAAGGTCCAACAAAATACTAAACACACAGAAATGGACCTAAGACATCTAACACCAATTAGTCTACAAGCTGGTAAGTTCCTGGCACTATACTACACTACATACAAGTCAAAAGCCCACGTAAGTCTCATGTCCTCCTACGCGAAACCATTGGCCATCGGTATGATGGCCTCTCCTCAGCCAGAGGCATCTGCAGAGTCTGAGCACAATACAACATATACACAAATAGGGGTGAGAATATTATAAAATTCTCAGTAGGGTAACCCCTTACATACAGACAAAATATAAACAGTAAATGCATTTATAATAATAAAGAAAAACATCATGTTAGATCACATATATCAATATTAGCATACATGAGTCAAAGAAAATTATATGCAAAATGGTAGTAATCATAAGTGTTTCTCTTATATCACATGGAATTCAACTTAGTGTAGTAGTTCTTTTTATTAACATAGGGAAGGCTTAGATTCACATCAGGTAACATATGTAGTGGATAACTCCTCAGAGGACCATAGACTGCTAGGACATGAGCTCATTCCTATTCATGATCATCAAACTTCATTTTTTTCCATTTCTGAATCACACACAGTTCTATTTCCTAGTCGATAAGTCTACCGACTCATAAAATTTCTTGGGAAGTTCTTATTTTTGCCTTCCCTCTCTATCACACATAAGCCTTGTTTCTATTTTCCCCGTATGTTAAAACATGCACCATTAAATTTCACATATTCTCTTTTGTCATACAACCATGTCATGGACCTTTCTATTTCAAAGTCAGGTTTATATCCCAGATATAGGCATTCAGTATCATTGGAGTCTCATTCATACTTTATAAACAAGCCTTTCAAACAATTAACATACATTCATATGATATATACTTGGATTAAATAGATTTCTATCATTAACTTAATACATCTTCACCATTCCAGCTTCTTGACAGATTTACCATTATGGTGACAACATTTAATTCACATCTCCAATGGGCAATTCACTGGCCATAAAAATTCTCTATGACACCTCAATGTGTCTAAAAGTCCCTGTAAAAATTTCATAGCAAACAGAATACTAGAACCATGTCAAATAAATTCTACAATTTTAGTGGTCAGAGGCCACTTTTTCACAGCTCAGAATAGGATTCACACAATTTTTAACTTTAGCAAATGATAGAAACAACTCAAAATAAAAATCACAGTTATACTTAAAGATGTCTACAAAACTCTGTAAAAATTTCAAAGGATAAATACATCATTTGCTATGAATAAAAATTTATACAAATTCACAACTTCAGTACCAAGATTTCAGCCAGCATAGATATACTCTTGGTTCTTGATTTTTCTCAGGCAGTAAAACTCTTTATTATGCACCACAAAAATTATCAGAGGTTTCCTTATGATGTTAGCTTCAACATATAATTTTTATAGCTCATAAAAATGACTAAAATTGAACCAAAAAATTCATGAACAAATCCTGGCCTGCTGAAATCCGAAAATTCAGCAGCCTAGCCAAAACTTATTTTGACAAAAATCATTATTTAATCTCATCCAAACACTCCACCAAAATTAACACATCAATATCAACATATTATCATCAAATATAACCATAAATTTCGGAATAAAACCTAAAAAAATTTACAGAATAATTTGGAAAGAAAAAGGCCAAAGAAAACCCTACACTTTGAAGCTTTCACGATCTTGGCTCCAAGATTGATTTCCTTTACTTCCAAGCCTTCTAACCCACACCAAACCCTTCCTTACACAGCTGATAATAAGCTCTCAAAGTAGGAAAAGTTGATGGATTCAAATTCTAATCGGTTAGATTGAAAGATCTTGATGAGTGGAATAAGTTTAGTGAAGGGAGTTTGTGATTTTATCAAGTATAGACAAGGATTTTGGAGCTTTGAATTTAAGTTTCAAGCATTTTGAGGAAGCAAAAATGGAGTTTGGGCTGTCTCCTTTGTTATGGCCGAGAATGAAGATGATAATTATGAGGATTTTGATTTTATTTATATTAAGATAATGTATATAATTTAGCAATTATGAAATTATCTTCTTTGAAATTTTGTAGCATTCTCATTGGCTCTTGAAAAAGGAAAGGATATGTATTGCTCTAGACCATACACTTGTCACCCTAGGTGGCAAGCTTGCACTGGTAGCTTCATCCGGTATAAAAACTACACACCGTAATTTTACCAAACGGGTAAAACAGTGTACCCGGGTAATCCACTATTGCCTGAAAATTAATTCTAAGTATAAAATATTTATTCCTACCTATTTCTAACCTTAATCCTATAATTTCCAAATTTCGGGCACCTTCAGGTCTTGAATCTAAGGTTTCAGCTGTTCCGGTGGGTCTACGGGGCCTGCAAAACACTATTCATGTTTTTTTTTTTTTTAACGTCCGTTACATTGTTCTCATCATTTTTGTGTACACCAAAATTTTGATATTCTTACTACTAAAGCCTCAATTATTTTTTGAAAAAAAAATTAGGATGTTACACATACTTTGTATTATACACTCCAAACCATGCTTGAATGATCTTGTGTAAGAGATATTTTCTCTTCCTTTTCCCTCCAAAGCCACACGGCTACCCTCCTCCTTCTTTGAGCCTTCATTTGTTTTTATTCTCTATAAATACCTTGCCTAGAAACACATGCAAACACTTTAGTTCATTTGCACACTTTTAGTTTTCCTAAGCTTTCTTGAGTTCTTTCTTTTTCTCTCAAGTTTCAAGAGAGTTCTTCCTTTCTTTTCATCTTCATCTTCTTCATCCTCTCATCACATAATCATCTCATAACTTTGAAACACCACCCCACCACCTTAGATCATCATACAAACACCTAAACTTCCATTCTCAAACACAAGCTCACCAAGAACACATTTCGTTTCTTTTCCTCTCCACAAGGCCGAAGCTATCTTGCCTCTTGGAAGAGCTCATCATCTTGTTTTCCTTTTCAAAGAATTCAAGTTTTCATCTTCACTCTAGGTAGGAGTATTTTCAAAACTTTGTTTTCTTGAAAGTGAGTTCTTTCTAGCTTTCTCTTGGATTTTCTTTTTGGAACTTCCTTTGTTGTTTTTTCTTTGAGATTTCGGCCATGAGGCCTTGATGAGCAGATGATAGCTCAATGATGAGGACTCCTAGATGATGACTATGTGTTCATCTCAAAGGAACTCTAGAGCTTGAGGTTTTACTTTCCTTGAGTTTCAACTTCATTTTCTAACTCAAACATGATTTTTACTCAAGAACACCTTCTCTTTCTTGCTATTTTGGAGTTTGGTTTCCTTGTTTCCTTTTCTTTAACATTTTGTTTTTCCATTTCCTTTTTGATCTTGAGGTTTTGTTTGTTTAGAAAGTTTGTTTTCTTTGAGCTTGATGATGATGTTCAAGAACCTCATAGTTCCTTTGAGAACTTGGTTCAAGAACTCTAGAGCCCTCTTTGTAATGAGATATATGTTGGGTTGTTATTTTGTTAAAGTCTTGGATGAGCTCTAGTTAACCATAAAATGAACCTTGCATCATGTTTATTTTATGCTTTGCACATCATGTTTACTTCCTTTGCTATCACTAAGTACCAAGATAATAAGGAAACTTGCATTATCATGTTTATATTTCAAGCTTTGCATTATCATGTTTATATTTCAAGTCCTCACTTAAATCTTAAAGACAATGATAATGTGCATCTTATATTTATTTTATACTATCACTTTACTTTCTAATGGAACCTAAAATGAGTGCATGAACATGTTTATTTTTATGTCATCACCTAAAGGAACCTAAAGTTCAAAGACTTGCCCATTGCTGTCTCAAACAAAGGTCTAAAAATATTTATTTCCTTTGGTTCATATTTCGGCCCTAAGAGGTTTTGATGTTTCTAAGTATTGAAAACTATGTTTTATAAATTTTCTAAACTTTTATGAGTACAAGGAATATGTAGAACTAAGTTTTATGAATTTAGGACCTCTTGAGACAAAGTTGATTTAGTCACTGCCCTCATAAATATTTTGATGATTTTAGATGTTAAAAATTTTTATAAATGAGTTTTGAAAGTTTTAAAAAGGTTCCAAGAGAAACTAGTATTTTGTGTGCTTTAGAAATTGTGTTTCATGCCTTTATGGAGAATGGTTGTTTCGGTTTTGCCTTGCTATTATTTGCCACTGTATGAGCTGTTTTAATGGTGATAATATGCCTATGTTTGAGTATAATTAACGTTAAAACTCATATGGAAAAGATAAGAGAAGTTAGAAACTAGAAAGGAATTAATTTGAGAGTTTTAGATCCCTTAATAGTTGAATTTTCTGGATTCTATCCAGCAAGGTTTAGTAATGATAATCATGGTTTTTAATTAGTTTAAATGTGTAGGAATGACTCATAAATGGTTTAGGACTTGATCTTGAAGCCTTAGGAATAAACTGGACTTAGAAAGGGTCATTGTTGACTCCTAGGTACCCGTAAAGTTAGGATTATGAATTCTGCATCCTTGAGGTTTTAGAGATGTTCTTGACCATAGTGTGAGGTGAGAAATACTTAGTTAAGACCTTATAAGTTCCTGAGAGATTAGGTTTGATGATTTATAACTTAGAATGTGAGTTGAGGACCTTAAGGGTCAATGCATAAGATACTAAGAAAGTTGTCAAAGCTATGATGTGTTATATGATGAAATGATGTGATGAGATATGCTTGATGCATGAGAAAATGATTGATGAAAATGTTTAAGTTTATCATATCATGAGGTTTCATGAGAACATGTTATGTGATTTAGCTTATGGCAGTTTGAAGGAAATTCGGTTTAACAGCTGTTATGCTGCCGAATTTCCATCAAACCTTAAAGGGTTAAAGAAATGTTTAAAAGTACCATATGAATGGAAAACCCTGGGTGACACCGGTTCGGCCGAGCACCCCCAGGAGATTTTTATGTGACAAAGCACTGAGATGTGCTTGCCAGGGTGACACCAGTTTGGCCGAGCACCTCCAGGGGAGACAAATCCGTGAGGGTATGGTAGATGCAGCCTACCAAAGCGGACAAATTGTTGTGGCTTAGTGCCTGCAAAGCGTTTCAAAGAGGGTATATCCTAAGAGAGGTGATCCCTACCCCTACCTGCATTTCAAGTAGTCGGAATTATTATTATTTATGTTTCGCTTATTTAGATAATAAGCAAGAGCTAGTGACGACTAGCTGAGGTATGAGCTCATAACCTAGTTATTTTTAGGGTGGCTTATTATGCTAAAGTACCATGATTGATGTCACGAATGTTGAGGAATGATTCACTTGAAAGATATATGCCCTTATGCCACATGGTTTATGTTTATATGCTTTGATGTGTTGTTTTATGTGCTCAAGTATTGACATGCATCCATGATGTGATATGTTGCATTCATGACATCTAGATGCATGCTAAAAGGAATGGACCTTGGATAATTAGTTTTGGAAAACCCTACATCGAACCTTAAATGCATTATCACTATTTCGTAATTAAACCCAAGGTTCCTGAGGATGTGAATGATGTAACCCTAGGATAAGAGACTCCTACTGAGATTCTTTAGCAAGAATTCTCACTCCACTCTCTTCTTTCTTCTGTCACATCTTCAGAGACCGATGGCGATGTTCTTGCTTTTCATTGACACGCCTACTTGGGAGGTCCACTATGACCCGGACCACGGCTCATATCATTTTGAGGGGCAGTGTACCGTGCGAGTCTTCATGTTCATTGGATGCCCCTTTGCACACCCTGTATAGAGCTACCGTTTCTCCCCGATGTCACCCTAAGACAACGCGATGGTTTTCGAGCATGCCCGGACGCAAGACGAGAGGATTCTGCGGACGTATACTGGAGGTTCAATGCCTCGAGACTTCCAGGACTACGTACCTCGGTCCCCGAGTTTGGAGGATGACCCATCTGAGGACCCACCGACGTACATGTATAGTGAGAGCTCTGCTCCCACACCTCAGTTTGTGCGCGACGAGAGCAAGGAAACCGTCACCCAGCCAAGGCTAGCTAGGCAAGCCGAGAGGCGCCCCTATCGAGGAGCTGACACTCAATCTTCACGTGTACCCACTCCTACTGCCCTGCATCCATGGATTGGTTACACTCCACCGTTTCCCGGGTTCCAGTAGTCGACGCCGTAGGAGAGGCTTAGTGCACACACCCACATGTAGAGTGGATAAACCTTCTTTTGTCTCGAGGTTATCCACCATAGGTGCACTTGGGTAGTTAAGGTTTACTTCTGCTTTCTTGTTTTATGTTGTATTTTATTTCTGCTGTATTACAAGCTCTACCCATTCTTAGGGTATGACTAGCTATGTACCTGAACTATGCTATTATTAATGAAATGTTTCTTTGTTTACCTTGATCATTGTTTCTTGAGTATATGCTTTACTCTATGATTTATAATGGTTGTTACGCGTGCTTTACATTTCTGTTATTTGATTAGCTAAGCTCGCGGCTCTCACTTTGCTTTATGTTTTCAAGAAAAAAATTTTACCCGTAATTTTCTGCTAAGTATTTTATTAAAATGATGAGACTAAGAAGTAATAGCCTAATGATTAGCCTAATATGTTCTAGAGTATTAGGTTAAAAATTAGGGTGTTACATTTTGAAACTAAATTCATTGGTTTTGAGTATATAAAGGAATTAAGATCTAGATTTTTCTCAAATTTATAAGAGTTGTATGCATGCTGTCTAAAATGGATACTTTAGGCATAAGGATTATTTGTTTATGAGAGAGTTACTTGTGAGAGAGGCACATGAAGGGGGTTTAATGGAGCATTTTGGTGCCTAAAAGACTTTAGACATACTACATGAACATTTTTATTGGCAACACATGAAACATGATGTGCATAAAGATTTATTGTTTGCAAGAAGTCTAAGTCAAAGATATTGCTTCATGGACTCTATACTCCTTTGCCAATTCCTGATTTTCCTTGGATTAATTTATCTATGGACTTTGTTTTAGGACTGCCTTGAACAAAGAATGGCAAGGATTCCATTTTTGTGGTGGTGGATAGGTTCTCTAAGATAGCTCATTTCATACCTTGCAAGAAAGTGGATAATGCATGTCACGTGGCTGACTTGTTTTTCAAAGAGGTAGTGAGGCTTTATGGCTTAACTAAGAGCATTGTGAATGATAGGGACACCAAGTTCCTAAGTCACTTTTGGAGGACACTATGGGGGTAAGATTGGTACCAAATTTCTTTTCTCAACTACTTGCCATCCCCAAACTAATGGGCAAACTGAGGTAGTTAATAATACTCTTTCTACTCTCCTTAGGGCTGTTACAAAGAAGAATATTAAGTCATGGGAAGACTATTGCCACATGTTGAGTTGCGTATAATAGGGTTGTCCATAGCATTACTAATTGTTCTCCTTTTGAGATAATGTATGGATTTAATCCCTTGACTCCTCTTGATTTAATGCCTGCACCTAACATTTCTATTTAAGGATAAAGATGTGCAAGCTAAGGCTAACTTTGTAAAGAAGCTGCATAAGCAAGTCAAAGCTCAAATTGAGAAAAAAAAATTGGAAGGTTGCATTTGAACCCGGTGATCGGATTTGGGTACACATGAGAAAGGAGAGATTTCTGTCTCAAAGGAAATCCAAACTTCAACTTAGGGGTGATGGACCCTTCTAAGTCTTGGAGAGAATAAATGACAATGCCTACAAGATTGGCTTACCAGGTGAGTATGGGGTAAGTGCTACTTTTAATGTTGCTGACTTGTCCTTATTTGACATAAATAATGAGGAGCTCAATTTGAGGATGAATTCTCTTGAAGAATGAGAGGATGTTGTGATCATAGAAGATAAATTAGACTCAAGCAGGAAAAGGCAAGGAGGATATCCTTTGGAAGGACTTGGTTGACCAATGACTAGATCCAAAACAAAAAGAGCTAAGGAAGCTTTCAAGTTTGTTTGAGGCAAAACCTATTCATGAAGATAAAGATCTACGACTAGTCCATTATGTTAACATGGTTGATCAAGCTTAATTTGGGCTTGTTAATTTTAAAGTAGTAATAATGTAACTGGGCTTGTTAATTTCATACAGCCCATTACTTGTTAATTTCACATTTTTTTAAAAGTTTAGGTTTTAGTTTTGGGCTAAGTGTTCCAGTCCACTTGCTAAACTTAACTTTAATTTATAAACCTTGTAAACACCTTTGGAAAGGGACATTTTGCGAATTGAAATCAAAAACCTTTTGGTGAGAATTCTCTCTTTGGTTCTTGGTTGGAATCCCAGGTCTTATCGAGAGTTTTCATGGCTGCTTTGCTTGCTAATGTTCATTGAACAATGACTTGATTGGCTTTTTCTCTCTTCAATATTGCATTTAGGGGGGGTGTACCTAATGTTGATCCCTATTTCCTCCTTACATCATGTTCTTTAATGTTGGATTTGTTTTTCATTTGTAATATTTATTTAATGAAGAAATGACACAAACACGTAATATTTGTTTTTGAAGTCATGTGCAAACCAAATTATTTGTTGAACTTAAGTTCTCAGGACAAAAGCAAAGTCAAATCCTTATCATAAACTAAACTTTAGTTTTCTTGTCTTTGGATATGCAAAAGACACAAAAAAAAAACTAAAAACTAAATTAGATTAAATAAATGTCTAATTAATGATGATTATGCAAGTAAGAAATAAGTAGAAAAGAATCAGATCATCTATATAGAAAATATTCCATAAATTCGAAAGTTTGAGGCTAAGACTTGAATTGTGTTAGGGACCCTTTCTTTGGAAAGGTTTATGAGAGCAAGGGCACAAATGTAAATTTTGTTGTTTGAAGTCAGTTGTGAATAATACTGAGAAAGACAGCTGTGATTAGGTAGGACAGTTGTCAAAGCGATTAGGAGGTTAGAAGTAGAAGTCAAGGTATAAAAAGGAAAAAATAGAATAATGAGTTGTTACGTTCCAGAATGGAAAGATGAGGAATGGTATTAGTTGGAGGTGCCACAATCAAGAATGATTGATAAGCCAAGGGAGATCGCCACAAGAGCAATTGGATACTCTTGATAAGACCTAGGGTTCCAAGCAAGAACCAAAGAGACACTCTTATTAAAAAAAGGTATTCTAATATGAATTTAGCAAAAATCCCATTCCAAAAGGTGTTTACAAGGTTTATAAAATATGAAATTAACAAGTGATGAGCTGTACAAAATTCACAAGCCTAATTACATTATTACAAACATAAAAGGCTTAAAAAGATTGTGGCAATCCATAAAATGTCAAGGGTCTTCAAGTGGGATTATGCAATGCACATTTTGGGTTTCAAGTCTTCCAAATTAGGGGCAGCCTCAAGAATTGTTGCTACAACTTGTTGCAATGCCTCCTTTTGTAACAACCCATATTTTTAATATTATTCTGATAAAATAATTAATTGTGAACAATCTATAGGGATTTTGAAAAATCTGACAGACACAGATATGATTAGATTAACATAAAGATTCTGAAAAAAAAATGAAAATTAAATTTATATTATTAAAAATTTAATATAATAATATTTTAATCGAGGATATAGAATGAGACCTTATAATTGATATAAGGATATAGAAAAAATAATGATAAGGTAAATAAATATTTGTAGCCCAATAAAATTATTTAGGTATCAATCGAGTACCAAAATAGTAATAATTGGTACATTGAAATGGTAATAGTTGGTATACCAAAACACCGAGATTTGTCTAATTAATGGACACTATCATATCTTAAATGATTTTTAACTTAGAACAATTGAATAAACATAGATAGTTTCAATATTGATACAAAGTAATTTGATCTACAATTAAAAATCTTACCCTTTACGAAAACTTGTTCTCCAAGTAAGTGTCTTATATAAAAGTCAAAAAGACAAACAACTGAAGCTTCTCTTTGTTACAACTCACATTTCTTCCTCCTTCATGTTTTCCATCTTCAAGTTGTCTCCTAGTTTTCTCTTTGTAACTCTATCAAAGCATCATATTTCCAAAACATATCCTTAGATAAACATCAAAACTAGTTCCAGAACACTTTCTCTACGACAAACTCCATCCGAAACCTTGTTTTTTTCCCTTTCAAATTGGTCCAAATAGCTGCTCATATAGGGGCTGGAAGTTGGGATGAGGCTTGATTTAGAGAAGGAAAGCTAGAGAAGAAGTTGTCAAAAAGCTTGGAGAGAGGTAGGAAAACCATTCTAGTCTTTTACTCTATGATGTTTGTTTATTTTCCTAAAATAAGTGCTTCATTTTGTTGAGTTATTGTCTCTGAAATCTGAAACCCATGTTATGATTTATGATTGATTGAGCTGTGAACTCGATGAGATATATACGTGGTTTATTATTGTTGGCTAAAAGATGATCTTACTATTAGAACCAGAATAAATAGCATTACTTAGGTTTGAATTCTGCCAACATGCTCTGTTTGTGCTGGAGAGGTTTAGGAGATCCAAGGTCCGAGATACAAATCTAGGTGATGATTTAATTAGGAAAGAGATCCGAGGTCGGAGATATAAATCTAGGGGATTGATTAGTTAGGAAAGAGATCCAAGTTCCGAGGTCCATAGTTTAGGAATGTGAGCTCTGAGATCCGAGATTAGAACCAATGTTAGAGTGGTTTAGGGAGTGAGTTCCAAGGTCAGTAGTTTAGGATGTGAGGTCCGAGATCCGAACCAAGATTATGGAATGGTTTGGGAAGCAAGTTCCGAGGTCGGTGGTTTAGGATGTAAGCTCAGAGATCCGAGATCACAACCCAAGTTATGGAATGGTTTAGGGACCGAGACTAGAAATCTGAGGTCCTAGACTAGAAATCCAAGGTTCGAGACCAAGTAATCCAAGGTCTGAGACCAAGAAATTCGAGGTCCCTTTACAACAATTATTATAAAAGAATTAAAGAGAATATCTCATGAAACTTTGCGAGACTTCAGAAGATTTTTAAGAGATATTGAATAGAATATCTCATAAGAGTTTAAGAAGAGAGGGAACTTAAGAAAATAAACCTCACACAAAAAAAGGGAATTCAAGAAAATAAGCTTTGCATAATAATCAATTGCTTAGTGATAAGCTCATGGATTCACGGGTAGTAGTAGACGTGCTATGCCCTTAGAACTATATTAGGGTGTGAACGCGATGGCGTTACATCATTTATGAGAAAAAGGATGCACTGAGGATAGCGAGGGTATTTAGATGAGATGTAGTAGATGTAACACCCTAATAGAACCCCACTGTGCTTAAGTTCACATTTGGATTCTATTAGTTGTCACTTATGCCTTGTACTTATTTTCTTTTGAAATTAACTTAGAAAAATAGTGGAAGTTTTTTTTTTCTTTAAATAAATTAATTTTTTTGAAAACTTAAGCCTGTAACGAGAAGTGAAATACATAGCGCTTTTATAGATAATAATCAAGTTACATTGCGCACTTAATTAAATAAGCGGAATAAGAGACTAAGTGTAGAACTATTATCACATAAACTGGAATATAATCACTGAATACATAAGTCACAACAGGGCATATATCATACTGATAAGTTATTACAAATAACAATATAAGTTCTACTATTACTAATTGTTTCTCACAAACTATAATGTAACTAAAGCTCGGAATGCTCCTACTTGAAAGGTTTGAAATCTTCACGCGCTACCTCCTTCCTCAGCTACAGCTTCGTTGCTTTAGGTGGACACGTCTGTCTCTAGTAACGACAACGGAAAATAAACATAGGAGTGAGAAATACATGATTTCTCAGTAGGAGTTCCTACTTGTACTAAAAGTGTCATTGTTGTCGTCCCAGTCACTTCGGGTTTATTATAAAAAGGTGAACAGGTAAGGATTCAATTATCAAATGTTCACAAACGTGATTAGCCGAAGTGCAGTTACTTTTAAACTAATCTTGAACATTAGCAGAAATATCCATTCAGTATTTCATCAAGCATACATATAAGCATATCATGAAAAACCACTAATAAGCAATAATCATTTAGGAGCTGCATGCATTTCCTGATTACTCATCCTCAACATTCACTTATTTAGTGATCATCATCTTTCATTTATTTCATCAACATATTTCTTAATTACTCACGGGATGAATGCATCAATGCCTTAGACCACCCTAAAAGGGTAATGAGCTCATACCATGGCCGTCGCCACAACCTTTTGGTTTTCTTTCCGTTGCCATGATCTCAACGGTTTAGGGGGTTAAGCCGTGAGTTTAGCTCAAGTCCACTTTTCCAGACTATCATTGCTACTTTTTCAGGTTTTTCTTTTATTCTTACTGAGTGAAATAATCAATACCTTAATCCTCAAAGACGATTAAGCAGTGAGTTGGTCTATTTATTATTTCATTTAAAACATGAATGTATGCACATTAATAAATCATGGCACAGTAAATCATTTTATCATTATCATTTCATATCTCATCATTACATTCACATTTCTGTATATCACTTCATGTAACATAGACAATATCATGTAAATCTCATAGTAAACATTCTCATAGATAATTCATATTAAGCAACCAAAGTTATGAAGTTAGGTCTCTAGTGTTCCTAATAGGTTATGGATATCTTGGTATTATCTTTTTCTCTTAGTCTTCTTTGTACTCTTAGTATTTCCATTAATACATTAATACCCTTTAAAATATTTTTAGAGGTTCTTTATATATTTTTATTATGACTTTTATATATATCTTCTGAAGATTATTATTCTACTTAAATCCTTAAAATTATCTCTTTACAAGACTTGAATCTTTTATTTAGAGTTCTAACATCTTTTAGAATAAAATTTGTAGCACTAACATCTTAGATTAGTGTAAATCAACTGTAAATTGTGCATAGTAGGATTCCTAGGAAAGAGAGGTGGGTCACAATGGACACGCTTAAATACCAAGTATTTCCTTAGCCAGAACCTTTCCAAATTGCACTCTCACAGTATCACGCTACCTTCAAGACTTTCTCAGCACACTGTCCCGAAATTATATCTCTCATTCTGTATTTTCGTGGTGTACAAATTTATGCATAGCATACATAAGTATGTTTGTAGATGTGTTAGCTTTTCCACAAAGTTGAAATCAGTCCATTTGCATTTTTCTAGAGTGAGTTACACCTATTTTACTACTACAAGGTCAGATTAAGAGTTTCAGTCTTATGCTCTACTTTAAAAATTTATATCTTGGGCTAGGAAACTCCGTTTTAGGTGATTCTTTTTGGAGAGTGTTCTAAAATGAGTCTAGTTTATAATAAAAATATTTTCATTTCGAGAACCTTCATATTTTATGAACACTAATTTTCGAAGTAACTACTGCCAGAAATAACTAGAAATTCCAGCACCTGCCATGTTCATGTCTTAAGTTATCTTTATTAACTCAAGTTTCACATACAATCTTTTAAGTTATATTTGAGTTTGATAACATCATAAAAGTACTCATAGCATAATAGAAGATGTTGTGTTTTCTAAAAATATAATTACTCAAAACTTTTGACAATAACTCAAGTTTGAGGCATTCTATCCATGAGCAAAGTTAGAAGCCAACAATACTTGAACAAATAAAGAAGAAACTCCTACCTCTTGTGTAGGGTCTAAAAAGGGTCCTTCTCTTCTTCCTTAAGCTTTGAACAAGAGTCTTTGGAGTGGATGACCCTCCTTGATTCTTGGCTCTAGAACTTGAGTGCTTAAGAAAATATTTCTCACTAGAGTTAAAGATTGTAACTCTTGTGAGGGCTAGTGAAAGTTTGGACTTAGGATTTAAGTGTTTGGATGAAGTTTAGAGGATCAAGAGAAGTCTTTGAAGAACATAAGAAGAATGATAGAATAAGAAAGAAAGAACACTTAGAAAGTTTTTGAATTGAAGAGAGTTTGAGGAGTATTTACAGTGGAAAGATTAGAGGAAAAAACAGAAGAAGGAAAGCACTTGGAGCATGATTTATGGAAACATGTTGACTGAATTTTGGGATGAAAATAATCCTTGTTTTGTGCAAACATGTTTCCATGTTTTATGCAAACATGTTGGATGAAAATGCTCCATGTTTTGTGCAAAGATGTTAGTGGAGATTTTCTAACCTTTAGTGCATGTATGTGATTCAGAAATTTGTATGATGTATGTGGTTAAATTATTGTGTTATCATCTTAATCCAATGGCTTAGATTCATTCTTGTCTAAAGACAAGTCTAGGGATTTGTGCAAATGGCATTGTAGTAATTTCTTTAATTAAGACAAGGATATTTTTGTAATTAGACAATGATAGTGGTATTCTTGGAATTCTATTCATAGAGTAAGGGTATCTTCGTCATTTAATAAGGCAAGGGTAGTTTGGTAATTTCCTTTACATAGTAAGGGCATTTTCGTAATTTCCACTAAGTGATGGCATTTTCGTAATTCTTTGCTTTTTTCTCTAGACATACTTAAGTAGTCTATTTGTTGTGTTTCATAACATTTGTCCAGATTCTCTTGGTTTTGCTATTGCTAAT
The DNA here is from genome assembly GCA_031216105.1 of Dalbergia cultrata. Classification (NCBI taxonomy): domain Eukaryota; kingdom Viridiplantae; phylum Streptophyta; class Magnoliopsida; order Fabales; family Fabaceae; genus Dalbergia; species Dalbergia cultrata. The sequence goes on along the minus strand of CM062346.1, from coordinate 39,806,756 downwards.
TATGATTAATATTTATCTTAGTTATAAATTTGGGGATGTTACAAAAAGTAAGAGAAATAGAACTATTAAGAAGGGATTCTAATAATCAATTATGAGATTACACAACTAAATATATTGCTTATTTTTGCATTAAGTTGAATATCATGGAGGAATAGACTGATGTTTTTCCTATTGAGAATATTTGATTCTCATTCCTGCTGTTATCATTTTTTTTTCATAGATTGCAATGAGGAAGATCCTTAGCTCATAATGGCATCACAATCATAATGGCTCATATGAAATAGTACGCTACCTAGACTAGAAGGTTCCTGTGTGAACTAGGATAAGGGTTTGACATGGTGATAGATAATGTTGACTTGCCATCAAAAAATTATAATCATGTATTTTTGCTATATTATTTATTTTTAAATTTAGCGACTCATGGAAAAAGAAGTTTTATATTTGTCCTAACAACAGGCTCATATTTAAATATTGTATACAAACCTTTAAGAATCAGCAAAGATAACAAGTAACAACTACTTACTATAGGGTTATGGCTTAAGCATAGCTTTATGGTAGGAAGGATGTTACATTAATGGTATTAGAGCAGTTCATCCTATTAGAGCCTAGGGATAGTTTGACTTGCTTCTAAAGCATACTCTGAAATGTTGGTATCATGTAGTAGGATTTTATCTGCTAAGATAACAAGTAGATGATGAACTCATTGTAGCTATTATACTGAGCATTGTATATGCATGACTGCTTACTTTTGAAGTAGTTAGTAGCTATTATACTGAGCATTGTATTGAGCCTGATCAACTCAATGCCTTTTGCTTTGTATGGTAGGAAACTAATGACTTCGGTTGGGCTTAGTAGGACTAACAATAACAATGATGATAGAGTGCCCGAGGGGGAAGCTATAAATGCTATGCGTGACTTTCATAATATAACCTAGGTAATCAAGGGGCAAGCTATGGCTGCAAAGTAGATGATGAACACTATTAGGAGGAAGTAAAGGCCATTTGTGGTAGTCCAAGGACCAAAAACCACCCTAAGTCCGAGCAACCTAAACCTAGATAAGGATGAAGAATGGACTAAGTAAGCGTGTAGAGTCTTTGAAGTATGAAAGTGATCAGACTCGTAGAAAGTGGGTTATGTTGCCTAGGTGGTGGACGCAGATGCTAATTTCTAGTGCATAAGTACTAGAATGGTAGTTGAGGAGGCGAATATTGAAATAACTTGGGATTCTGGTTAAGGATGTTTACTATGAGAAGTATGTTCCTCCTTCCATAAGAAATTCCTAGAACTGCAACAGGGGCACATGATGGTGTCAGAATACACCGCAGAATTTGATGATTTTTCCATAACTTATTAGAGTAATCTTCATACAGAGTTGGAAAATTGGGACTTCACCACATTGGTGAATAAGTGTCACGACCCAATTTGGATCGTGAATGACACATGAGGATCCCCATTCCCACGTAAGCCTCGTGATCACTGCGCCATACTATATGCATATTTTATTCATAAAATCTACTTTAAATCATAATTTGAATTTCATCTTGAACTCATAATAAACCTAAATAATCCTTTTTCTCATAAATAAAATATGAAACTGTAGCTGTGATATAAATTAAACTGAGTTGCTCATTTACAAAATATATCATGAATGCTAGATAATTTTAATACAAAAGAATCATGGTAAGCAAAATAAAATAAATGCATGGTTCGGGACCCTACCCGCACTGTCACTGGAGCACTCTATACAAAATAATCAAACTTCACACCTATGTGAAGCTCACCCCCAAAGTTGAAAGCACTAATGCTGCTAAGTAGGGGGAGGAAGAGGAGGATCCTGAGTTACACCTGAATTTGTGAGAAAAGGAAGACAAGAGGGGTGAGTTTTATAACAAAACTTAGTGGGTAGATCCTCACTCATAACCATACATGGGACATAAAAAGCGTACATAATAATAATGCAATAAGTATAAATCATTTCATTTATAGTTACATACTAACTACAAAATCATGGTTGCTGGAATATAAAAACAAAATGGTTCTCAGAATTACAAGAAGGAAACAGACTATCCATCAACTATATGGTGGGTGCTCAGTCCCTGGCAAACAAGAGCCCCTAACTAGATGAGATCTTAATGGTCCCTGGCAAACCGCATCCCTGGTGGACTGATCACAAATAAGATAACTTGCCCCTGGCGGGCCTTGGTATACCAAGGTTAACGGGATGACTGCCATTAACTCACAGTTTTGTCCCTCATAGTAATTCCCTATCTATAATCATACTAAAGTCTAAAAAAGGATTCCAAACATCTAAGTTCAACCGTTCCAATTTCTTATATAATACAAACATAGAATTTCACATTTATCATTTCCTCATGTAATAAACTAGTTTGAAAATCATAATTAAATCATGTGATAGCAATTATATTCCAAGTGTAGTCCCATGCATTTAATTCTTGCTAGAATACAATCAAGTATTTTAGTTCATGGTTAAACTTAAGCAAAATATCTCTAATCATTTTATTATGCTAAGAAAATAATTTATATGATGACCAAAATAAAGTCATGAGATCAAACCCACTCACTTGTAGGGGGAGGATAGATAACGTCAACACCAACTGAGCTCCGGGGAGCAGGGAGGGCATCAACGTCAACTACAAAAATCACAAAACTCAATATTAAAATCTACCAACCTCTAAATCACTATAATCTAGCTCTAACCATATTGGGGGAGTGCCCCTCCCCCTTGACAATAATGAGGAAGACTAATGACCTATACTAAGAATGTGAAAGAATCGAAGAAAAGAGATCAAAAACCCATAAAATCTCTTACCTTAATCATGGAGGAAGAAGGAATGATGATGGATTGAGAGGGGAAAAGAGAAATTTTCTTTGGAGGAGGGGTTTAGGGTTCTGGTTCGCAGAGAAAATGGAAGGGGAATGAGTAAGAAGGGTTTATAAAATGGAGGGAGAAGATTGTGAGTGAAACGATGCATTTTTTATGTATTTGCATCTCAGAGGGACCACTATAGCAATCAGGCCGCATCTCGTCCCCCGTCATTGTGCACTTATGACAGCTATAGCTGTCCTAGACCGTTGTAGCGGTGACAGTAAAACTCAAATCTATAGAATTTTGCTGTGAAGACATTAGCTTACCCCTATACTCACTCACTTATTTCCATTTCTTTATTCTAAGTTAAATAAATGTAAATAAGGAAATATCCCCCATTTGGATTCAGATAAAATATCAAAAAAATCAAAACCCCAACCAATCAAAATCTCATTTTTGAGTTCTAGTTCAAATTCCAGAATTCTGGCAATTTTCTAAACTTGGGGGCTAGAAATGAAACATCTAGAGGTTTCCTAAAATTCATTGAAAATTACTCTTCAATTCATTTCCCTTTGGAGAGCCATTACCGGGACTTTTGGTCCCAAGATTGCGGCTCAAACATATAGCCCTCCATGGAGGTGCAAGGTTCCAAACTTAGCGAAAACCCAAACCCGATAACATTGGTGGGTCCCGGGGGACCCTAGGACCATATGGAACTTATCTACTGACACGTGTACACTAGGTATTACAATAAGAGTGCTCTAGTCGAAGAGTACAATTAGGAAGTTATTAATGGCTTGAGGAAAACCAACACTACATGGCATAAGGTTTAAGCCTACTCTACTACCATAAATGGAATTTCCCTTATAGGAATGGAAAAGGGGAGTAGTTACAAAAACTAGTTGATAACAAGGAAGGCCTATAATATGGAAAGACTCATGGTGATAAACCAAGTCTAGCTAGACAATTTAGTTGTTGTCAATGCAAGAAGCCACATCACAAACTTAGGAATTGTCCAACTAGAGATATACTATCTTTATCTAGGCCACAACAATAGGGATGTGTTTTGCTATGAATACAATAGAGGTGGCACTATCAAAGGGATTTATTTGTGAAATAGGATTTGAAAAGCCTAGTAGTCAAGGATACCTATTTTAGTTGGTTAGTGTGATGGAAAGTGAGCAAGAATTAGAATAGATACCGATAGTCTAAGAATACTTTGATGTATTTGCAAGAGATATACTAGAAGTTTCCCACACAAAGGAAGATAAAATTCTCCATTAAATTAGTATAGAAACGAGTTCAATTTCAATGGTTCCTTACCAAGTGTTTCCTTAGGAGTTAGAAGAATTGAAGGAATAGGTTGAGAGCTGCTAAGTAAACATTTTATCCAGTTGAGTGCCTCACCATCGGGAGCTGTAAGAGAATGAAAAAGTTATGAGACTGTGTGTTAGTTATGGACAACTGAATAAATGATGATCAAGAACAAGTATCCTATTCCAAGGATCGATGATCTCATGGATCAAGTGAGGGGAGCAATAGTAGTATCCAGAATTGATTTAGGATTGAGATACAACTAAATTTATGTTCGGGAAAAAGATATTTCAAGACATGCTGTGGGCATTATGGATATATAGTGATATCTTTTAGGATAACTAATGCCCCAATAATACTCATGGACTGCATGAATCAAATCTTTTGATATCTTCTCAACAAGTTCATAATTGTTTTATAGATGATATTCTCATATACTTAAGAGTTGAGGAAGGACACAAGTAGTATCTTAGAATAGTGCTATAGATTCTTCATGCCAAGAAATCCTAGTGTGAGTTCTGACTATAGGAAATAAGATTTTTAGGTCATATAGTATCATATGAAGAAATCGTAGTTGATCCAGTAAGGATTGAAATAGTACTAAAGTGAGACATTTGATGTTTTTGGAACTAGCTGATTTCAATAGAAGATTTATCCAGGGATTTCAAGATAGCTTTATCCTTTAACCAAGATGAACCGAAAGAATGTACCTTTTACTTGGACAATAGAATATGATAGAAGTTTTTAAGACCTTAAGTGGAAGTTGATGACCATTGCACTTGTAGTAATCTTGCTAGACCCACATGATTTGTTTGAGATTTATTGAGATGAATCAGGAAAAGCTTTGGGGTGCATTGTGATGTAGAACATAAAGACGACGGCTTGGAATTGAAGACAGCTAAAGCTGCATGAAGTGAACTAACTTGCACACAGTCACAAGTTAGTGGCGGTAATGTTCATTTTGGAATCTAGAGATGTCATCTATATGAAGTAAAGTTTGAGGCGTTTTCTAATCATAAGAATCCCATGTATCTCTTAGATTAGAAAGATGAAAACATAAGGCAATAGAGGGGGATAGAGTTCATTAAAGACTATGAGCTCGATTTGAACTACCATCCAGGAAAAGCAAATTGGGTAGTTGATGCCTTCAACAGAAAAACCTTGGGTATTTCTTGGATGGTGGTTAAGGAAATAAAGCTAGAAGAGACTTTTTCGAAATCGTAAGTTAGGGGTAGAAGATCCAGAATTTCAGGAAAAAAAAAGAAACCATAGCCTTAACTTAAGTTGGGGAGTAAAACGGATTAGCACGGGGTGAAAATAGGATATAGAAATATCAAGATCGAATTTGTAAGTCGAGAATAGGGAATTTTCGTCATAATATCCTAGAAGAAACTCACAAAGGAAATTTCTCTATATATCTAGGAGTTCAAAAATGTATAGAGATCTTGAGAAGATGTTCTAGTGACCAACGATAAATGTGGATGTAGTAAGAATGGTTTCGAAGTATTTGACTTCCAAAAGGTGAAGATAGAACATTAGAAACCACTAAGTATACTGCAACTCTTAGAGATTCCCAATGGAAAAAGGAAAATATTTCAATGGATTTTGTGAAAGGATTGCCAAATACACCAGTAGGATATGATGTTATAGTGAATAGCCTAACCTAACCCCCATATCTTCTACAGATCCAAATTACTTCTTTTGAGAATAGGTGAAGCTTTATATAGAAGGATCAAAGAGATTGCATGATGTTCCTTCTATTACAATCTCAGATTGAGAATTGCATTTCACCTCAAGATTTTGGGAAGATATCCTGAGAGCATGTGTACTAGAACATTGTGGAAGTTGGAACAGTTAATTGCCATTAATCAAATTCTCTTACACCAATAGCTATCACTCAAGTATCGCCTCTATATTGGTATGATTTAGGTGAGAGTATTCTTTTGGGACTAGAACTTGTTCAGCAAACTATCGAATAAATAAAGAAGATTAGAGGTAAGATTTTGACTGCTCAAGATAGTCAGAAGAGCTATGTTAATAAGAGGAGAAAATCATTAAAATTCCTAGAAGGAGAGTGCATACATTTTAAGGTTACATGAGGGAGAGAAGGATCCAAGGAATTTGCATAGAAGTTAGAGTCAAGTATACGAGAGGACTACATTTTGAGGGCAAAATTTATTTTAAGGGGGTAGATTGTGACGACCCATATTTTTAACATTATTGTGATAAAATAATTAATTATGAATAATCTATAAGGATTTTGAAAAATTCGATAGACACATATATGATTAGATTAACATAAGGATTCTAAAAAAAATAAAAACTAAATTTTTATTATTAAAATTTAATATAATAATATTTTAATCGGGGATATAGAATGAGATCTTATAATTAGTATAAGGATATAGAAAAAAAAATGATAAGGTAAATAAATATTTTTAGCCCAGTAAAATTATTTAGGTATCAATCAAGTACCAAAATAATAATAATTGGTACACTGATATGGTAATAGTTGGTATACCAAAAACACTGAGATTTGCCCAATTAATGGACACTATCATATCTTAAATATTTTTTAACTCCAAACAATTGAATAAATATAGATAGTTTCAATACTGATACAAAGTAATTTGATCTGCAAATAAAAATCTTACCTTTTACAACAACTTACTCTCCAAGTAAGTAATATAAAAGTAAAAAAGACAAGCAAATGAAGCTTCTCTCTGTTACAGCTCATGTTTCTTCCTCCTTCATGTTTTTCATCTTCAAGTTTTTACCTTGTAACTCCACCAAAGCATCATATTTCCAAAACATATATCCTTAGATAAACATCAAAACTAGTTCCAGAATACTTTCTCTACCACAAGCTCCATTCAAAACCTTGTTTTTTCCCTTTCAAATCGGTCCAAACAGCTGCTCATATAGGGGCTGGAAATTGGGATGAGGCTTAATTTAGAGAAGGAAAGCTAGAGGAAAAGTTGCCAAAAAGCTTAGGAAGGTAGGAAAATCATACTAGTCCTTTACTTTATGATATTTGGTTATTTTGCTAAAATAAGTGCTTGATTTTGTTTAGTTATTGTCTCTGAAATCTGAAACCCATGTTATGATTTATGATTTATGGTTAATTGAGTTGTGAACTTGATGAGATGTATATGCGGTTTACTGTTGTTGGCTGAAAGATGATCTTAATATTGGAACCAGAATAAATTATATTACCTAGGCTTGAATTCTGCCAACGTGCTCTATTTGTGCTCTATTAGGGCGAGATCTGAGGTCCAAGATACAAATCTAAGTGATGATTTAGTTAGGAAAGAGATTCGAGGTTCGAGATCCGAGATACAAATCTAGGTGATAGATTAGTTAGGAAAGAGATCAGAGTTCCAAGGTCCGTAGTTTAGGAATGTGAGCTCCAAGATCCGAGATCAGAACCAAGGTTATAGTGGTTTAGGGAGCGAGTTTCAAGGTCAGCAATTTAGGATGTGAGCTCCGAGATCCGAACCAAGATTATGGAGTGGTTTGGGGAGCGAGTTCCGAGGTCAATGGTTTAGGATGTGAGCTCCAAAATCCGAGATCACAACCCAAGTTATGGAATGGTTTAGGGACTGAGACCAGAAATTTGAGGTCCTAGACTAGAAATCTAAGCTCCGAGACCAAGCAATCCAAGGCCTGAGACCAAGAAATTTGAGGTCCCCTTACAAAAATCATTATAAAATAATTAAAGAGAATTTTAGTAGAGAAGTTTTATAAGAATTCAAGAGATTTTGAGTGAAATGTTTCATAAGAAGCTAAGAGATTTTAAGGAGAATATCTCATAAAACTTCACGAGACTTCAGAAGATTTTTAAGAGATATTGAATATAATATCTCATAAGACTTTAAGAAGTAAGGAAACGTAAGAAAATAAGCCTCACACAAAGAAAGGGAATTCAAGAAAAGAAGTTTTATGTAATAATCAATTGCTTAGTAGTGAGCTCATGGATTCATGAGTAGTAGTAGACATGCTACGCCCTTAGAACTATATCAAGGTATGAACGCGACGGCGTTACATTCCTTATGAGAAAAGGGATGTACTGAGGATAACGAGACTATCTATATGAGATGTAGTAGACACACTCCATCTAGTGAACTATATCAGAATGTAATCGCGATGACTTTACATAGTTGCCAGTACGATCCAGAGAGAAGTATATTAGAAGAATCCTATGAGTTTTACCATTAAGCCTAAACTTTCTAATAAATCTTGTAAAAGATTTCAAAGAGAAATTCAACAGAGAAATGTCATGAGAAGTTAAGATATTTCTAAAGAGAATATCTCATGAGAAATTCATAAGTTTTCATAGAGAAAATCTCAAAGAGTTCTAGGAGATTTTCAAGAGAAGAGTCTCACAGAAATTCAGGAGGCTCAGAAAAGAATCTCATAAGATTTGAAGAAATTTCAAGCAGAAATCTCAAAGCAAAAGTATGAGAAATAGAACTGTTAAGAAGAGATTCTAATAATCAATTATGAGATTACACAAATGATGAGACCCCTATATAAACAACTGAAGAATATATTGGTTATTTTTGCATTAAGTTGAATATCATTGAGTAATAGACTGGTGTTTTTCCTACTAAGAATCTTTGATTCTCATTCCTACTGTTATCATTTTTTTTTCATAGATTGCAATGAGGGAGATCCTTAGCTCATAATGGCATCATGGTTGAAAACTTTTGATGAGCTGATGATAGAGAATTTAGTTAGTATCTTTTATTTTCTTTTAGTGAATTTGAATAGTACTCTACCTAGACTAGAGGGTTCCTGCGTGACCCAGGGTAAGGATTTGACATAGTGATAGATAATGTTGACTTGTCATCAGAAAATTATAATTATGTATTTTTGCTATATTATTTATTTTCAAATTTAACGACTCATGGAAAAAGAAGTTTTATATTTGTCCTAACAGCAGGTTCATATTTAAATATTGTATACAAACCTCTAAGAATAAGCAAAGATAACAAGTAACAACTACTTACTATAGGGTTATGGTTTAAGCATAGCTTTATTGTAGGAAGGGTGTTACACCTTTGCCTTCCTAGCCCTTCTTCTTATCATAAGTCCCCCAAAGTCCTCCATGCGCCTTGTTGTCCTTGCCACTAGCCATGCCCTCATCATCCCTTCCCTCTTGAAGAGGATTTGACCTCAAATCCAAGCCCTCATCACCTACATCAAAAAGAGACAAATCAACAACATTAAAAGTGGCACTGATATTATACTCACCAGGCAAATGAATTTTGTAGGCATTGTCATTAATCCTCTCTAACACTTGGAAAGGACCGTCCCCTCTAGGTTGGAGTTTGGACTTCCTTTGTTTAGGGAACCTCTCTTTCCTCATGTGTACCTAAACCCAATCTCTGGGTTCAAATACAACTTTCTTTCTTCCCTTGTTAGCTTGCTTTGTATAGCTTTCAATTTTCTTCTCAATCTGAGTTTTCACACTCTCATACAGCTTTCTCATATTGTTAGCCTTAGCCTATGCATCTTTATGCTTAAAAACAGTAATATTAGGCATAGGCAATAAATCAAGTGGTGTCATAGGATTAAATCCATACACAATTTCAAATGGTGAACAATTAGTTATGTTATGGACAGCCCTATTATAAGCAAATTCGACATGAGGCAAACATTTTTCCCAAGACTTAAGATTCTTCTTTAAAGTAGTCCTAATCGAAGTGCCTAAAGTCCTATTCATTACCTCAATTTGCCCATCAGTTTATAAGTGACAAGTAGTAGAGAAAAGTAATTTAGTACCAAGTTTATACCACAATGTTCTCCAAAAGTGACTTAGGAACTTAGTGTCCTTATTACTTACAATGCTCCTAGGTAGCCCATGGAGTCTCACTACTTCCCTGAAAAATAAGTCAGCTACATGGCAAGCATCATCAACCTTTTTGCAAAGTATAAAATGTGCCATTTTGCAAACCTGTCCACAACCACAAAAATAGAATCATTGTCATTCTTTGTTCTAAGTAGCCCTAAAACAAAGTCCATAGATATATCAATCCAAGAAAAATCAGGAACAGACAGAAGAGTATATAAACCATGTGGCATCACTTTTGATTTTGCCTTTTCACAAACAATGTAATGCTCACAATATTTATGCACATCATGTTTCATATGGGGCCAATAAAAATGTTCATGCAATATGTCCAAAGTTTTATGCACCCTCCAAAATGTTCGATTAATCCTCCCTCATGCATCTCTTTCACCAACAAATTTCTTATGGAACACTTAGGCACACACAATCTTTTTTCTTTAAACAAATATCCATTGTACCTATAATAACCATTTTGAGACACATTTTCACAAGCAGCATATATCTAAAAAAATTCAGCATCATGCAAATACATTTCTCTCAAAGTCTCAAGCCTAAAAGTTTTTGTTTCAAGAGTAGAAAGTAATGTATGCTTCCTAGATAAAGTATCAGCCACTATGTTCCCCTTCCCCTTTTTATGCTTAATGACATATGGAAATTGTTCCAAAAACTCAACCCATTTGGCTTGCCTTGTCCTTTCAAGTATTTATCACTATGAATTATAAATTCTTTGGGGAACAAATAATGATGCCAAGTTTCCAAAGCACGCACTAAGGCATACAATTCATTATCATAAGTGGGATAGTTTAGGGCAGCCCTATTTAACTTCTCATTAAAATAAGCAATCGAATGGCCTTCTTGCATCAAAATAGCCCCAATGCCCAAATTTGATGCATCACATTCAAATTCAAAAGATTTAGCAAGATTAGGCAAAGCAAGAATGGGTGCATTAGTTAGCCTATGCTTAAGGGCAGCAAAGGCTTGCTCTTATTTCTCTGCCCATTTGAAACCCACATGCTATTTAACTATCTTATTAAGAGGCGCAACCAAGGTGCTAAAGTCCCTAACAAACCTCCTATAGAAACTAACTAAACCATGGAAACTTCTTACTTCACTCACATTCTTAGGCGTAGGCTATTCTTGAATGGCCTTAACTTTCCTCATCAACTTGCACTCCTTTTGCACTCATAACAAATCCTAAGAACACTACATGATCAGTGCAAAAAGTGCATTTCTCAAGATTAGCATACAATATTTTGTTCTAAGCATATGCATGACAGCCCTGAAATGTTCAATATGCAAGTCAAAACTAGTGCCATAAATCAGAAAGTCATCAAAGTAAACAACAACAAGCTTGATAATACAATCTCTTAAGACATGGTTCATTAATCTCATAAAACTGCTTGGGGCATTAGTTAGCCAAAAGGCATAACCAGCCACTCATACAAACTATACTTAGTTTTAAAGGTAGTTTTCCATTCATCCCCTTCCCTTATCCTAATCTGCTGATACTCATTTTTTAAATCAATTTTAGAAAAATAAAAAGTACTATACAGTTCATTAATAAGGTCATCTAACTTGGGAGTAGGGTGTTGATACTTGACTGTGATGTTGTTGATTGCTCTATAGTCACTGCACATCCTCCAAGTCCCATTCTTTTTAGGCACCAGAATAATTGGAACAGCACGCAGACTCAAGCTTTCTTGCACCCAACCTTTTGTCATCAACTCCTCAACTTTCTTTTGTATTTCTTTGGTCTATTGAGGATTGCTCCGATAAGCTAGCTAATTGGGTAAAGATGCACCAGGGATGACATCAATATGATGCTCAATCTATCTCATAGGTGGCAATCCGCTTGGAACCTCCATTGGAAACATGTCCTTGTATTCCTGCAAAATAAACACAACACTAGTAGGGGCAGCACTTTTATTAGAGTTATCAGTAGTTAAAACATTTTTCTTGCAATAAAATAAATAAAGTGCCTTGTTAGCAAGCAACAGCTTCTTCACCTCACTTTCTTTTACTAAAAACTCTATTTGCTTTCAAGTGTTTCACTCTTTTTCTTTCCACTCTTTTTTTTATAAAGTGTTTCACTCTTTTATGTGTCACTCATCTCTTTTCTCTCTTGCACTCTCTTTTCTCTCAATTTTATTTGATGCTCACACACCTCTCTCGGAGAAAAAGGTTTGACTACAATTTTCCTCTCATTACGCATTTGTGAACCCATCATGAACAACTTTGGTGTCATATTGCCATGGCCTCCCTAAGAGAATATGGCTTACCTCCATTAGAACCACATCACATATTACTTTGTCATTGTATTGTCCCATGGAAATGTGCTACTCTACTTGCTTGCCCACAGTCATCTCTCCATTATCAATAAGCCATTGGAGTTTGTATGGCCTAGGATATGTCTTGGTCTCCAAATTTAATTTGGATACTAAAGCTAGCCACATTGGTGCAACTCCCTCCATCTACAATCAAAGAACATAGTGTCCCATTGATTGAACACGTAGAGTGAAAAATGTTCTCTCTTTGGGAATCATCAAGAGCTTGCATTTGACTTCCAAGAAACCTCCCAATCATCAATAAATCTTCTTCTTTGGCCTCCACAATGACCTCCTCATCTACCTCTTCCTCTTCCTCGGCTTCACTAGCTAAAGACTCACGAGTAATTTCTCCATTCTCCTTAAGTAACATAGTCTTCTTGGTTAGATACGTCGAAGCTATGTGACCTCTCCTCAAACACTTGAAGCATTTTATCTCACTACTCCTTGTCTTTTTAGGGGTCTCATTGGACTTGAATTGAGTCCTTTAAGGTGCAGCCATGGTATTGTTCGAAAAAGTACCTCCCTCCTTCTTATTTCTTTCCTTCCAATTTGAAGAATTGAAATTAGGAGAACTTATCCTCATGGTACCTTTTCTCTTAAGTTGCTACTCTACTTTGGTAGCTTGAGGTACCAAGTCTTCCAACTCCACATAATTGTGTAGCTCAACCACATCTCTAATGTCATTATTCAACCCATTTAGAAAGCGTGCCATAGTAGCCTCCCTATCTTCATTCACATTGACTCTAATCAAAGACATCTCTATCTACTTATAATATTCATCAACATTGCTACTACCTTGTGTAAGTCTTTGGAGCTTGTTATGAAGGTCCCTATGATGATAGGAAGGGACGAATCTCCTTATCATCAACCTTTTCATTTCAACCTAAGCATCGACCAAAGGTTCTTCATATCTAAGTCACCTTTTTTGTAATTGGTTCTAGCAAATAAGAGCATAGTCCATGAATTCCATGGCTGCCACCTTTACTTTTGTTTCCTTAGTGTAATTGTGGCATGAGAACACTGCTCAATTTTCATCTCCCACTCAAGATAAGCCTCTGATCACTTTTCCTTTTGAAAGGTGAAATATTAAGCTTTGTTCCCTCAATTCGATCATCTCTAGCATCACCTCATTGTTTGTTCTCCTCCCTCCATCAATCTTCCTTCTACCTCCATCATCATCATGTTGTTCTTGATTTTCTAACCACTAAATTCTCTCATATAACTCCTCTGTATGCTCTTCCATCATCCATTGCATTTGAGCTGTAATAGCCTCCACTAACAATCGGTTATTTCCTTGAGGATGAGGGGTACCATCACCACCTATTCCTGCCATAATTCAGGTAAAAAGAAAAAAAATAAAAGCAATAGGACCTCACCACACTTCTCACGTGTTTGCACTCTTAGAGATGTATCACTCGTGTTTGTTGCTCTTTAATAGGCTTTTGTGTGAAGTTCTCTCTTGCCTTTTACCATTCAAGTGCTCTTGTAGGCTCTTAAATGGAATGACAGGTCCATTCAAAAAGAAACTCCAACAACCCCAATGTTAAATCACAAAACAATAAGAGGTCAAACAAAAAGAGAACTCTAAGACAAAACTTTTAAGATCCAGAAGAAACAAACAAGAAAAACAAAACAAGGATAAGCATACTCAAATTAGAGGCCAAACAAGACAAGAACAAGGTAAAAGTTTAAAGAACAAAAGAAATGAGCCACTGTTTTAACCCATTTTTTTGTCAAATTCTTTTTCTTCTTTCAATTCTTTTTTTTTTTAATTCTTTTCAATATGTTCTTAATGATTGTAGATGAACAGACTAAATGGAATTACATCAAAACAAGCCCATATTTAACGACTAAACATCAAACTAACAAAGCCTAGAAGGATTACAATGAAATAATTCCCAAGAACATCAAGAACACATGATGAACATTCTGTGCCTTTTTTTTTTTTACCCACTGATCCAATGTAACATCAAACAAAGATAGAAATGGAAACAAGAAGAACATCATAGAATTAAGAAAAAAATATGAATCAAACAAGGACTCAAACAAATTCATAGGTTTGCTCCAGTCTGAGCTCGTGAAAAAAAAAATTGCTATATGTCAAGCTAGAAAATTCAGATTGCAATTCCAAAATAGGGTGAAAACTGAGACTCCGAAATTTAGAAATGACCCAAGAAACATTGAAATATGATACATAAAACTCTATATATGAATAAAAGAAAACTGACTGATTCTACAAAATTTGAACCTAGCTCTAATACCAAATGTTACATTCTAGAATAGAAAGATGATAAATGAAATTGGTTAGAGGTGCCACAATCAAGAATGATTGATAAGCCAAGCGAGATAATCACAAGAGCAATTGGATACTCTTGACAAGACCTAGGGTTCCAAGCAAGAACCAAAGAGACACTCTTACCCAAAAAGGTATTCTGATATGAATTTAGTAAAATCCCCTTACAAAAGGTGTTTACAAGGTTTATAAACTAAAGTAAAGTTCAGCAAGTGGGTTGTAATATGCCCATGATTAAAATCTAAACTAAATAAAATATGAAATTAACAAGTGATGGGCTGTACAAAATTCACAAGCTTAATTACATTATAAAGAACTTTATTTAGTAACACAAAAAGGCTTTAAAATATGGTGGTAGTCCATATAACATCAAGGGTCTTCAACGGGATTATGCAATGCACCATTTTGGGCTTCAAGTAACCTCAAGAATTGTTGCTACAACTTGTGGCAGTGCCTCCTTTTGTAACAGCCCATGCTGCTTTATGGATTGATGACTGTCCCATAAACAAACATAGGTCTTTTCAGCATGCTTTGTCCTCACCCACACGCTTCCTAGGAAAACTTCCTAGGAGGTCACCCATCTCAAAATTACTTTAGGTCAAGCATGCTTAACCATAGAGTTCTTCAGTGATGGGCTATCGAAAAGAAGATGCATCTTGTTGGTATAGGTTGTACAAATCAATTCACATAAGTCATCCTCAACTGTATAGTCCTATACCTATATAGTCTTAGGATCCCTCTCATTCGGCTTTGTAATCAATTCATTAATGTACCCCTCTATGTAGAAGGCCTTGTGAGAAGCCGCTCCTTGTCCGTGCTTTCTTCGATACCCAAGATATATTGTAGTAGGGACTAGAAATGATGAATTTGAAATATGCACGAAGGAACTGGAGAGGCTTTTTCTCACTTTGGAAAAATTAGGGTATGTTTGGTTTGAGTTTTTAATTTTCAATTTCATTTTTAATTTTCCATTTTTTTCAAATTATGTGAAGGAAATACTAAAATTTCTGAAAGCTACAAATATCAATTTTCAATTTCCATTTCCAGTTTTCAACATTTCTTTTACAAAATCCTAAAAACTGAAAAACTGAAAATCAAAACCAAACTAGCCCTTATATTGGCTATTAAGGAGGAAAAGCACTTGTTGGACCATCAATGTGAAGGATTTTGAGAATAGAAAAGTCACGGTATGGTAAGACAATGATCAATGCTTGTTGAAAATGTATATGAATAATAATAAATAAGATGAACACTGTAGCAAAAACTTGTACACTGAGTGATTATTCATTTCTCACATATGTAAAAGTTGTATAATTAAGTCTTGGAAAATGCAATAGATTAAATGCAGGAGTTGTAAATCTATAATATCAACCAATTGGAACAATGCAACACACATAATAAAATAATTATTATTACTACAATAACATTAAAGAAGAAGAAGAATAATAATAATAATAATAAGGGATAATTACAGGAATCTCCCCTAAGTTCCTTTAATATTACATTTACCCCCTTCTAATTTTTAAAATTACATTCACCTCCCTTATTTTTAATTAATTTACCAAGTTACCCTTTATTAAAAAATACACTATCTTCTTCCTCCCTACCCTCCACCCAACAACACCCATTGCCACCTTAAAAATGCCTTGCTCGTGTTCTCGGCAGGGATGGTAGCAGCCTTCGCCGCTGTGTTGGGCTGGAGCGGAAGCACGAAGGCGCCTTCCCCAATGCACTCACCATCCCCACCCACATGACCTTCCATCTTAACCATGAAATATCGCCGCCTTGGGCATCCTTCCATCATCGCAGCACCACTTGCAAGCCGCCGTGAGCTACAACTACTGCAGCACCACGTGAGCACTCTTCCATCAACGCATTTCCCTTGTTTTTAATTTTTTCCGGTTGTGCCTTTCTCTTGTTTTTGGGGATGTCGATTTCCATAGAGATAGCAAACCCCCTCCATGGAGCCTTCATTCCCCACTTGTTCAAGACAATCAATGTAAACCCATATCTTGCTGACTTGCTCTATTTTTTTCCCTCTCACTCTTCACATTCAAGCACACATGCATACATGTATTGTACCCAGACAAAAAATATTATCAAGGTTATGTTCTTCAATTGGGCTACCGCGGTGGTACCTGATAGCTACTTGCGGCGGTTTAGAAGGGAATCTTCATGTCCTGCTTCACTGGGAACAGTGGGCCAAGTATAAGCTCGGTTTACTTTGTGTTGTTGGAAGTTTGGATCCGCTAAGGATAAGAGCAAGGTGTTGGTGTTTTTAAGGCGGCGGTGGCTGGTGGGTGGAGGGTTTGATGGGCTGGGGAGGAAGAAGATAATGTTTTTTTTTTTATTATTATTAGTAAAGGGTAACTTGGTAAATTAATTAAAAATAAGGGAGGTGAATGTAATTTTAAAAACTAGAAGGGGGTAAATGTAATATTGAAGGAACTCAGGGGAGGTTCCTGTAATTACCCCTAATAATAATAATAATAATAATAATAAAACCACACAAAGAAAATGTCATCTATTAGGATGTGAATACTTAGCAGAATTATTTAGGCGGAAAAACTTAATCACCAAATGGCAATTAATAGTATGTGCTATTACTTATCTTTTACATAAATAGATTGATGGTCTCATCCCACCACATTCTTAAGCTCATTATTTTGAACCTATATTTTTTTTCATATTTATACGATATAATACTAATACATATACTAAACTTTATACTAAATGCTACTATCAGTAACATATCCTTTTCTTACCTATTTCACCTAATTCCCAAATGTGAAATCTGAAACCCTTTTCCTTCCTAAAACATGAAACCCTTATCTTCCTTCCATAACCTTTTCCCATCCTCATTCCTTTCATCACCATCCCTAATCTACTATCCCCTCCTCTATAGTCCACCACCACTGAGCACCCTCTACCTTTCCAGCCACCACATCATGCAAGCCCACTGCGAACATCACTGTCGAAGCATGTAACCCAGCCATGGAGCATCACTGTCAAAGCTCAACCACTAAGCGGAACACCTCCCATCAAAGTGTATACGAAAAGACAACTGCGGGTAGCGAAAGCTCCATCATGGACGAAATAAAGAACCAATAGAGTGCTGGCCAAAACAAAGGTCAACCTAAGTATGTGCTTTATAATATATCACTTGCTTGTTGTGATGTTAGTGCTAGTTGTGTTGTTAGTTAGTAGGAAATGTTTCTTTAGGTTATTTGTTTACTTTGTTTTTGTCCTTTGATTAGTGTTTTTCCCAAGATCTGCTATGGACTAAGCTGCCTATCTCATTGTTTTTGTTTGAAAATTTTTGAAACATTTGAATTTTCAATATTCAATAACACATACTAGTGTTTCATAACTTAAGTTTCCGCAAACTTAGAAAATTAATAGATTAGAGTTGAGGGTGCATTAGCTTGTGAGTTTGTATCCTAGAAGTGTTGGATTTCATGGATGGGGCTTTTGTGCTATATTGTGGTGTACAAGATAGAGAAATGGATGTGCTATTCTTGGTGTTGTGGTGCTCTTGCGATGTTCACTTTGTATAGTTATTGTATGAACTTTATGGCTAATCATATCAAGATTTACATGCAAGGTGTGTAATTGATATTTTGATAATATGTCATTTGTGTAGTTTACTGTTTAAGCTAAAACAAATTTTCTTATATTCTGATATGGGAATTTGTTGAAGCAAATAATACTATATTGGACTTATAGATCATTTGGTGCTGATGAGAAAATACTTCTATGGAACCAAAATGTTGAGTGTTGATAAACTTATTTATCTTATTCGATACCTTCATGTTTGATAGTGCTTATCTCATTTTTCACTTGATGCTTGTTCATATAAAGTGCAAATGTTATAACCTTATACAGAATATGTTTGAGTAGAACATATTGTATAAGAAATAAAAGTTAAAATATTCTTGATAATCAAAGTATAATAAAAACTTATTTCTAAGAGCTTCTTGTTACAAATTCAGTAAAGCTTATATTGTGCCCTTTACTTCCATTGGTCCTTTCTTAAATACAGTGCAAAGTGGTTAAATTATCAACATTCTTGCTTGGCTTCAAAACTTTAAAACAAACCACTTTACATAAAAATACTTAACTTGTCTGATACCAAAAACAATACAATAAAGTCGAGAATAGAAATAAATATAAGTGTTTATAAAAAAAAATCATACTAGAAATAGTAAAGCGAAATACAAAGCAATGAGATATCATTATAATCAAATAATAACTTAAAAGTAAAGATTGAGATGAAGACAATGTTTAAAACCTTTAAACTAAGAGGAAAACATGAAGAAAACACAATGTTGATTTTATTTGTTACCAAGGTTATCAATGGCGAATGGCGGTGAGCAAAAAAACTACCGTAAAAATGTCATGTATGGCATTGCAGATTATGGCAGAAATCATGGCAGACTCAAAAATATATACCTATATATTAAAAAAAAAATACAAAGACATAATGCATAATTGTAGCCTCAAAGACATAATCAAAGCAGCAAAGACATAATCAAAATCACAAACAAGGACTAAAAAACATAGCAATCCATGATCAAATGTACAAAGAAGTAATGTCAACACAATATATAAATTAAGAATTCAAGACAAAAATATATGGAAGTTTTTTATTTTTTTTAGGTCAGAAGAAGTTTTTAATCTTACTACCAAAAACCCAAAAAAAAAAAAAGAAACACTAATACAAGACCACTCCACACAGCCTACACCCAAAAATAAAAGTGAAAACCTAAGTAATGCAAAACCCAAAGAAAGAGAAATAAAATTAGATCTGAATATCTAACCCCCACAAAATAAAAAAGAAAGAAACAGTGACAATGAATAACAAAGGCACAGGCAAACATGAATGGTGGAGATTGGCAGCTGAAGGTTGCATGACAACTAGTGGAGGCTTGGGAGGATGCAAAATCAGCGATAACGCATAGACAGGGAAGGACCTCATGTGTAAGGGAGAGAGTAAGAGCTTGGTTGTGTAACATCCTATTTTTTAACCCATACTCCTAGAGCGTATTTAGGTTAATCATTAGTTTGTTACTTCTTAGTTTCATTCTTTAAAAATTTTTCTTTAAAATACATTGCAGAAAATACAGGTCAATTTTTTTTTTTTAAAACTTAATAGCAAAATGAGAGCCACGTATAACTTAAACATGTGCTAACATACATCGTACCCCATAAAGAATAAATCACAAGATAGAAAAGCATGTCATAACATTCAACAATCAATAGTATACCAAAGGTAATATTGCATTAATATCATAATATGTCCACCTAAAGGCGAGACTTAGTTTGATACAAAGAAACATAAAATAAATACAACTGGAAGGAAAAATATGACGGAAAGCATAAAGGAAAACACCCCTACCCTAGTGCACCTAAAGATGGATAACCTCTATAACAAAAGAAGGTGTATCCTAAACTATACGTGGTGTGTGCACTAACTCTCCCCAAGAACCTCTACTGCTGCAGTCCCGAAAACAGTAGGACGTAACCGATCCATTGACGTAAGTCGGCAGGAGTAGGCATAGGCTGTGGCTGGACATGTGCTCCATGATGGGGGCACATAGCCAACCTCCGAGCCAACCTCGGTTGTGTCATGGTCTCCTCGCTCACATCTTGTAACATCCCCAAATTTATAACTAAGATACATATTAATCTTAATTAGCGATAGCAAAACCAAGAGAATCTGGACAAATGTTATGAAACACAACAAATAGACTACTTAAGTATGTCTAGAGAAAAATGCAAAGAATTACGAAAATGCCATCACTTAGTGGAAATTACGAAAATGCCCTTGCTATGTAAAGGAAATTACCAAACTACCCTTGCCTTATACAAAGATACCCTTACTCTATGAATGGAATTACAAGAATACCACTATCATTGTCTAATTACAAAAATATCCTTGTCTTAGTTAAAGAAATTACTACAATGCCATTTGCACAAATCCCTAGACTTGTCTTTAGAAAAGAATGAATCTAAGCCATTGGATTAAGATGATAACACAATAATTTAACCACATACATCATACACGTTTCTGAATCACATACATGCACTAAAGGTTAAAAAATCTCCACTAACATCTTTGCACAAAACATGGAGCATTTTCATCCAACATGTTTGCATAAAACATGGAAACATGTTTGCACAAAACAAGGAGCATTTTCATCCCAAAATTCAGCCAACATGTTTCCATAAATCATGCTCCAAGTGCTTTCCTTCTTCTATTTTTTTTCTCTAATCTTTCCACTATAAATACTCCTCAAACTCTCTTCAATTTTGAAAATCCCTAAGTGTTCTTTCTTTCTTATTCTATCATTCTTCTTATGTTCTTCAAAGACTTCTCTTGATCCTCTAAACTTCATCCAAACACTTAAATCCTAAGTCCAAACTTTCACTAGCCCTCACAAGAGTTACAATCTTTAACTCTAGTGAGAAATATTTTCTTAAGCACTCAAATTCTAGAGCCAAGATTCAAAGAGGGTCATCCACTCCAAAGACTCTTGTTCAAAGCTTAAGGAAGAAGAGAAGGACCCTTTTTAGACCCTACACAAGAGGTAGGAGTTTCTTCTTTATTTGTTCAAGTATTGTTGGCTTCTAACTTTGCTCATGGATAGAATGCCTCAAACTTGAGTTATTGTCAAAAGTTTTGAGTAATTATATTTTTAGAAAACACAACATGTTCTATTATGCTATGAGTACTTTTATGATGTTATCAAACTCAAATATAACTTAAAAGATTGTATGTGAAACTTGAGTTAATAAAGATAACTTAAGACATGAACATGACAGGTGCTGGAATTTCTAGTTAATTCTGGCAGTAGTTACTTCGAAAATTAGTGTTCATAAAATATGAAGGATCTCGAAATGAAAATATTTTTATTATAAACTAGACTCATTGTAGAACACTCTCCAAAAAGAATCACCTAAAACAGAGTTTTCTAGCCCAAGATATAAAATTTTAAAGTAGAGCATAAGACTGAAACTCTTAATCTGACCTTGTAGTAGTAAAATAGGTGTAACTCACTCTAAAAAAATGCAAATGGATTGATTTCAACTTTGTGGAAAAGCTAACACATCTACAAACACAGTTATGTATGCTATACATAACTTTGTACACCACGAAAATACAGAATGAGAGATATAATTTCGGGACAATGTGCTGAGAAAGTCTTGAAGGTAGCGTGATACTGTGAGAGTGCAATTTGGAAAGGTTCTAGCTAAGGAAAGACTTGGTATTTAAGCGTGTCCATTGTGACCCACCTCTCTTTCCTGGGAATCCTACTATGCACAATTTACAGTTGATTTACACTAATCTAAGATGATAGTGCTAAAAATTTTATTCTAAAAGATGTCAGAACTCTAAATAAAAGATTCAAGTCTTGTAAAGAGATAATTTTAAGGATTTAAGTAGAATAATAATCTTCAGGAGATATATATAAAAGTCATAATAAAAATATATAAAGAACCTCTAAAAATATCTTAAAGGGTATTAATGTATTAATGGAAATACTAAGAGTACAAAGAAGACTAAGAGAAAAAGATAATACCAAGATATCCATAACCTATTAGGAACACTAGAGACCTAACTTGATAACTTAGGTTGCTTAATATGAATTATCTATGACAATGTTTACTATGATATTTACATGATATTGTCTATGTTACATGAAGTGATATACAGAAATGTGAATGTATTGATGAGATATGAAATGATAATGATAAAATGATTGACTGTGCCATGATTTATTAATGTGCATACATTCATTTTTCAAATGAAATAATAAATAGACCAACTCACTGCTCAATCTTCTTTGAGGATTAAGGTATTGATGATTTCACTCAGTGAGAATAAAAGTAAAACCTGAAAAAGTAGCAATGATAGTCTGGAAAAGTGGACTTGAGCTAAACTCACGGCTTAACCCCCTAAACCGTTGAGATCATGGCGACGGAAAGAAAACTAAAAGGTTGTGGCGACGGCCACGGTATGAGCTCATTACCCTTTTAGGGTGATCTAAGGCATTGATGCATTCATCCCGTGAGTAATTAAGAAATATGTTGATGAAATAAATGAAAGATGATGATCATTAAACAAGTGAATGTTGACGATGAGTAATCATGAAATGCATGCAGCTCCTAAATGATTATTGCTTATTAGTGGTTTTACATGATATGCTTATATGTATGCTTGATGAAATACTGAATGGATATTTCTGCTAATGTTCAAGATTAGTTTAAAAGTAACTGCACTTCGGCTAATCACGTTTGTGAAAGTTTGATAATTGAATCCTTACCTGTTCACCTTTTTATAATAAACCCGAAGTGACTGGGACGACAACGATGACACTTTTATTACAAGTAGGAACTCCTACTGAGAAATCATGTATTTCTCACTCCTATGTTTATTTTCCGTTGTCGTTACCAGAGACAGATGTGTCCACCTAAAGCAACGAAGCTATAGCTGAGGAAGGAGGTAGCGCGTGAAGATTTCAAACTTTTCAAGTAGGAGCATTCTGAGCTTTAGTTACATTATAGTTTGTGAGAAACAATTAGTAATAGTAGAACTTATATTGTTATTTGTAATAACTTATCAGTATGATATATGCCCTGTTGTGACATATGTATTAAGTGATTATATTCCAGTTTATATGATAATAGTTCTACACTTAGTCTCTTATTCCGCTTATTTAATTAAGTGCGCAATGTAACTTGATTATTATCTATAAAAGCGCTATGTATTTCACTTCTCGTTATAGGCTTAAGTTTTCAAAAAATTAATTTATTTTAAAAAAAACTTCCACTATTTTTCTAATTAATTTAAAAAGAAAATAAATGCAAGGCATAAGTGACAACTAATAGAATCCAAATGTGAACTTAAGCATAGTGGGGTTCTATTAGGGTGTTACACATCTCATATGAACGGAGGAGTGGGGGTTGAGCTCTCACTATACATGTGGGTCGGTGGGTCCTCCGAGGGATCTGTCTCTGAAGTATGAGAACAGGGCACGTAGTTGGGAAAGTCATGTACAGCTGATGCAGTCATGTGTGTGCAGAGAATCCTCTCGTTGCGCATCCGGGCATGCTCAAAAACCATGTCGTCGTCATAGGGGGACATCGGGGAGAATCAGTAGCTGGGTACTGGGTGTGCAAAGGGACGACCCATGAATATGAACACTCTAACAGTACATTATCCCTCAAGATGATATGACCAGTGCTCGGGGTAATAGTGAACCTCCCAGGTGGGGGTGTCGATGAACAGATGTTGCCATCCTGATCTAAAGACATGACGGGAAAGAAAAGAGGGAAAGAAAGGGAGTGAGAATCTTACTAAAGAATCTTAGTAGGGAACCTCCTATCTAGGTGACATCGTCAACATCCTCAGGAACCTTGGGTTTATTGTAAAAAGGTGAGCATGTATAAAGTTCATTATTAGGTTTATAAACATAATTATCCAAGGTTCGTTCATTTTAGAATGACTCTTAATGTTATGTATGCAACATAGCAAAGTATGAATGCATGATGTAACACCTTAAAAATTATATAAAAATTAAATTTGAGTTGTTCTAGCCATCATTTCAAAAATCCGATAGACATAGAAATGATCAAAATGATCCAACGAATGTATAAAAATAAAAAATTCGGGCTGAACGTGAATAGTAACTTACGACCCCCATAGGCCCGTCGGGACAGTCGAAACCCTAGAATTAGGGTCCGGAGATGCCCAAAAGTGAAAAATTATAGGATTAAGATTGGAAATGGGTAGGAATAAGTATTTTATACATAGAATTAATTTTCGGGCAGTAGTTGATTACCCGGGTACACTGTTTTACCCGTTTGGTAAAATTTTAGCGTGTGATTTCTAACACTGAAGTACAATTTAGTCTTTATCAAAGGAGAATTTATGTCTACTTGACTTAATGAAATGCTAAGATTTAATCTTGTAAAACAATATTAAATCCTAGCCATCCATTTGCTTTCTTTCTTTAAGAACCATTCATTTATATTATATGACATTCAAGCTTTATTACAAGATAAATACAACTCTAATTCTTGTAACATCCCCAAATTTATAACTAAGATAAATATTAATTAGCGATAGCAAAAACCAAGAGAATCTGGACAATGTTATGAAACACAACAAATAGACTACTTAAGTATGTCTAGAGAAAAATGCAAAGAATTACGAAAATGCCATCACTTAGTGGAAATTACGAAAATGCCCTTGCTATGTAAAGGAAATTACCAAACTACCCTTGCCTTATTAAATGACAAAGATACCCTTACTCTATGAATGGAATTACAAGAATACCACTATCATTGTCTAATTACAAAAATATCCTTGCCTTAGTTAAAGAAATTACTACAATGCCATTTGCACAAATCCCTAGACTTGTCTTTAGACAAGAATGAATCTAAGCCATTGGATTAAGATGATAACACAATAATTTAACCACATACATCATACACATTTCTGAATCACATACATGCACTAAAAGTTAGAAAATCTCCACTAACATCTTTGCACAAAACATGGAGCATTTTCATCCAACATGTTTGCATAAAACATGGAAACACGTTTGCACAAAACAAGGAACATTTTCATCCCAAAATCCAGCCAACATGTTTCCATAAATCATGCTCCAAGTGCTTTCCTTCTTCTATTTTTTCTCTAATCTTTCCACTATAAATACTCCTCAAACTCTCTTCAATTCAGAAACTCCCTAAGTGTTCTTTCTTTCTTATTCTATCATTCTTCTTATGTTCTTCAAAGACTTCTCTTGATCCTCTAAACTTCATCCAAACACTTAAATCCTAAGTTCAAACTTTCACTAGCCCTCACAAGAGTTACAATCTTTAACTCTAGTGAGAAATATTTTCTTAAGCACTCAAGTTCTAGAGCCAAGATTCAAGGAGGGTCATCCACTCCAAAGACTCTTGTTCAAAGCTTAAGGAAGAAGAGAAGGACCCTTTTTAGACCCTACACAAGAGGTAGGAGTTTCTTCTTTATTTGTTCAAGTATTGTTGGCTTCTAACTTTGCTCATGGATAGAATGCCTCAAACTTGAGTTACTGTCAAAAGTTTTGAGTAATTATATTTTTAGAAAACACAACATGTTCTATTATGCTATGAGTACTTTTATAATGTTATCAAACTCAAATATAACTTAAAAGATTGTATGTGAAACTTGAGTTAATAAAGATAACTTAAGACATGAACATGGCAGGTGCTGGAATTTCTAGTTATTTCTGGCAGTAGTTACTTCGAAAATTAGTGTTCATAAAATATGAAGGATCTCGAAATGAAAATATTTTTATTATAAACTAGACTCATTGTAGAACACTCTCCAAAAAGAATCACCTAAAACAGAGTTTCCTAACCCAAGATATAAATTTTTAAAGTAGAGCATAAGACTGAAACTCTTAATCTGACCTTGTAGTAGTAAAAAAGGTGTAACTCACTCTAGAAAAATGCAAATGGACTGATTTCAACTTTGTGGAAAAGCTAATACATCTACAAACACACTTATGTATGCTATGCATGACTTTGTACACCACGAAAATATAGAATGAGAGATATAATTTCGGGACAGTGTGCTGAGAAAGTCTTGAAGGTAGCGTGATACTGTGAGAGTGCAATTTGGAAAGGTTCTGGCTAAGGAAAGACTTGGTATTTAAGCGTGTCCATTGTGACCCACTTCTCTTTCCTGGGAATCCTACTATGCACAATTTACAGTTGATTTACACTAATCTAAGATGATAGTGTTACAAATTTTATTCTAAAAGATGTCATAACTCTAAATAAAAGATTCAAGTCTTGTAAAGAGATAATTTTAAGGATTTAAGTAGAATAATAATCTTCAGGAGATATATATAAAAGTCATAATAAAAATATATAAAGAACCTCTAAAAATATCTTAAAGGGTATTAATGTATTAATGGAAATACTAAGAGTACAAAGAAGACTAAGAGAAAAAGATAATACCAAGATATTCATAACCTATTAGGAACACTAGAGACCTAACTTGATAACTTAGGTTGCTTAATATGAATTATCTATGAGAATGTTTACTATGAGATTTACATGATATTGTCTATGTTACATGAAGTGATATACAGAAATGTGAATGTATTAATGAGATATGAAATGATAATGATAAAATGATTGACTGTGCCATGATTTATTAATGTGCATACATTCATGTTTCAAATGAAATAATAAACAGACCAACTCACTGCTTAATCCTCTTTGAGGATTAAGGTATTGATGATTTTACTCAGTGAGAATAAAAGTAAACCTGAAAAAGTAGCAATGATAGTCTGGAAAAGTGGACTTGAGCTAAACTCACGGCTTAACCCCCTAAACCATTGAGATCATGGCAACGGAAAGAAAACTAAAAGGTTGTGGCGACGGCCACGGTATGAGCTCATTACCCTTTTAGGGTGGTCTAAGGCATTGATGCATTCATGCCGTGAGTAATTAAGAAATATGTTGATGAAATAAATGAAAGATGACGATCACTAAACAAGTGAATGTTGAGGATGAGTAATCATGAAATGCATGCAGCTCCTAAATGATTATTGCTTATTAGTGGTTTTACATGATATGCTTATATGTATGCTTGATGAAATACTGAATGGATATTTCTGCTAATGTTAAAGATTAGTTTAAAAGTAACTGCACTTCGGCTAATCACGTTTGTGAAAGTTTGATAATTGAATCCTTACCTGTTCACCTTTTTATAATAAACCCGAAGTGACTGGGACGACAACGATGACACTTTTAGTACAAGTAGGAACTCCTACTGAGAAATCATGTATTTCTCACTCCTATGTTTATTTTTCGTTGTCGGTACCAGAGACAGACGTGTCCACCTAAAGCAACGAAGTCAGAAATGAGGAAGGAGGTAGTGCGTGAAGATTTCAAACTTTTCAAGTAGGAGGATTCCGAGCTTTAGTTACATTATAGTTTGTGAGAAACAATTAGTAATAGTAGAACTTATATTGCTATTTGTAATAACTTATCAGTATGATATATGCCCTGTTGTGACTTATGTATTAAGTGATTATATTCCAGTTTTTGTGATAATAGGTCTACACTTAGTCTCTTATTCCGCATATTTAATTAAGTGCGCAATGTAACTTGATTATTATCTATAAAAGCGCTATGTATTTCACTTCTCGTTACAGGCTTAAGTTTTCAAAAAATTAATTTATTTAAAGAAAAAAAAAACTTCCACTATTTTTCTAAGTTAATTTCAAAAGAAAATAAATACAAGACAAAGTGACAACTAATAGAATCCAAATGTGAACTTAAGCACAGTGGGGTTCTATTAGGGTGTTACAATTCTTCTCCAACAAGCCTCATTTTCGGCCATCCATGAGAGCGTGCAGAAAACTCCATTTTTTTTCTTCACAAAAACCATGAATCTTGATCCAAAACACTTGCCCAAGGTCACTAAAACCATAAACTTCATTCTCTAAACTTGTTCTACTCATTAATACCTTTAAAACTAACCGATTAGAATTTGAATCCATCACCTCTTTCCACCTTGAGAGATCATTCTTCACTGATTTAGGAAGGAGTTGGGTGTGATTAGAGAGCTTTGGAGTAAAGGACTTCCATCTTGGAGCAAAAAGACAAGGACACACTAGCTCTCAAGAGTAGGGATTTTAAACCTCTTTTACATTCAACTCTGTTTTTATGATTTGCATACTGATTTGGCCGAATATTTTTAGTTTAATTTGTTGATTATATATTGATATTTATGTGTTAATTTTGGTGGAGTGGTTTGATGTGGTGAAAAATCATTTTTGTCAAAAGAGAATTTGACACATGCTGCTGGATTTTTGGATTTTGACAGGAGGATTTGTTCATGAATTTTGTGGTTAAATTATAGTCATTTTTATGAGCTACAAAAATTATATGTTAAAGATAACATCCTAGGCTAGTTTCACTAATTTTCTTAAGACCTGATTTCAATTTATACTGCCTTAAAAAAATCAAGAACCGAGGTTGTGACTATGCTGCCTGGATTATGGGAACTGAAGTTCAAATTTTGTATAATTTTGTTAACATAGAAAATTCTTTGAAACTTTTAAAGATTATTGAAAACATCTTGAAGTTCAATCGTGATTTTTAATTTGAATTTATTAAATCATTAGCTAAGGTTAAAAATTATGAAAATCTGGTTTTGAGCTGAGGTTAAGTGGTCTCTGACCACCAAAATTGTAGAGTTTTGTTGACACAGCTAGAGAACTTGTTTTGCTCTGAAAATTTTACAGGACACTGGGGACACATTTAGGTGTCATGGAGAATTTTTGTGGACATGAAATTGATGGTTTCATAGCAGAAATAATTTTTATTACTTGAAGGTGAAATTTGTCAATGTTCTGGAAATGAGCTAAATTCTTGATTTGGAAGTAAAATGTCCTTTGATACAACTATGATGAATATAAATGCATGCTATGTACTTTAAGGTTTGATTTATGAGAAATGAATGAGAATCACATGTGATTGATTGTTTATATGTGATTAAAGCAAGCATTGGTAAAGAGAAAGGTGATAAATGAATATATATATATATATGTTTGAAGCATTATGAAATTAAAAAATTTATGCTAATGCATGCCTGTATATGTAAGCTTGAGGATGATATATATGCTACGTAAAGAATGAAAATGTCCCCTTTAATAACAAGGGCACAACAAAGTCCCCTTAAATGACAAGGGCACAAAAATTGTCCCCTTTAATGACAAGGGCCCGAAAATGTCCCCTTTAATGACAAGGGCACAGAAATGTCCCCTTTAATGACAAGAGCACGGAAAAGTCCTTGTTAATATGACAAGGGCATGAAAAGGTCCCCTTTAGTATGTCAAGGGCATGGAAAGATAGGGATGATGTATATAGGATTCCCTTCGAGGTATCAAGGGCACGTAAAGTGGTAGATAAATTACTATAATGTTTAGTAGTAAGGCATATGTATATAAGTGATTGAATATTAAAAGAGATCCACTTAGAAATAATGGTTTTTGAACTCTAAAATGAACCTTTAATATATGATGCATGCTCACATTTTCTTAATAAACCGAAGTGCTAGGACGATGACGATGACATTTATAATTGTGTATTTGGGGAGCTGCGCTACTAAGAATTATATAATTCTCACCCCTATGTCTTTGTGTACCCGTGTCGTCTCTAGGTTAAATGTAACACCCTAAAAATTATGCAAAAATTAATTTGAGCTTTTCTAGCCATAATTTCAAAAATTCGATGAATATAGAAATGATCAAGACAATCCAATGAAATTGTTAACAAAAAAAATATAAATAGTAACTTGCGGGTCCTGCAAGCCCGGCGGGACAGCCGAAACCCTAGATTAAGGCTCGGAGATACCCAAAAATAAGAAATTATAGGATTGACATTAAAAATAGGTAGGAATAAATATTTCATAGTTAGAATTATTTTTCGGGCAATATTTGATTTCCCAGGTACACTGTTTTACCCGTTCGATAGAATTTCAGTATACGGTTTTTAACATCGTAAAACCTACTTGGTGGCCAAGTAAAGGTAAGCCAATTATCTTGAGCCAATTGGATGGCCAAGATTCATTCTTTGACTTTTAAAACAAATCCTAACCATCCATCTCTTTATTTCTCTTTATTCCTTTGACTACATAATTATTATATCTAACTTTTTATGTATAAAAGAAACACAAAAACTTGTCTAAGAAGCAAGCATTCACGGTTCTTGCCTCCATGATGCAGCCACCATTGCTATCTTCTCCAAGAGCTCAAGTTTTCATTTCAAATCATCAAAACCCTTGTCTAAATGATTAGAATTTTCCATTCCTCACTATTTTAACTTTGTCAAATCTAACCGATTAGAATTTTCCATTCCTCACTATTTTAACTTTGACACCTGAAACCTTACTGCCTTAAGGAAGAGTTTGATGTTGGTCTAGAGTCCTAGGAGTGGAGAAGATTAATCTTGGAACATCCTTTGAAGTTAAGGACCACAAAGCTCCAAAGAGTAGGGTTTTCTTTGGCCTTTTTCCTTCAAAATTATTTCTGATAATTGCTGATGGGTATTGGTCCGAAATTTCTGATTGTATTTGATGATAATATGTTGATATTGATGTGTTAATTTTCGTGGAGTGTTTGGATGAGGTTAAATAATGATTTTTGTCAAAATAAGTTTTGGCTAGGCTGCTGGATTTTCGGATTTCAGCAGGACAGGATTTATTCATGAATTTTCTGGTCCAATTCTAGTCAATTTTATGAGCTCTAAAAATTATATATTCAAGCTAATATCCTAAGGAAACTCTGAGAATTTTCGTGGTGCATAATAAAGAAATTTGCTACCTGAGAAAAATCATGGACCGAAGTTGTAACTATGCTGCCTGAAATCTTGGTACTGAAGCTGTGAATTTGTATAATTTTGTGACCATAGCAAATGATGGAATTATCCTTTGAAATTTTTACAGGGAGTTGAAAACATATTGAAGTGTAACAGTGATTTTTATTTTGAGTTTATTTCATCATTTTCTGAATTTAAAAATTATGGGAACCCTATTTTGAGCTGTGAAAAAGTGGTCCCTGACTACTAAACTTTTATAATTTAGTTAACATGGTTAGAGAACTCTTTTCGCTTTGAAATTTTTACAGGAGCTTGGGAACACATTGAGGTATCATTGGGAATTTTTATAGCCTCTCAACTGGTTGTATGATGTGCAAATTAATTTTTCTATCAAGTTGTGAAATCTGCCCATGAACTGTTTTGCTGCTGATGCATGATATAGGTGACATAATGACCTTTTGTTCAAGTTTATTGTATATGAAAGCATGCTAGTGACTTTAAGGATTAGGTTGAGGCATAATTGAATTCATATTATGAATGAATGCCTATATGTGTTTTACGCATGCAATTTGAAAAAGACAAGTGAAGGATACATTGACCTAGTTCAATAGCAATAAGTAGAAATAGATGAGATCTTTTCGACTAATCGAGGGCAAATAAGGTGATGAATGATCCTTTCAGTTTGTCAAGGACAAATTAAATGATCCTTTTGACTTTGTCGATGGCAAATAGAGTGCTATATGATCGTTTCGACTTTGTCGAGGGCAAATAGATTGATAAATGATCCTTTCGACTTTGTCGAGGGAAAATAGAGTATTATGCGATCCTTTCGACTTTGTCTAGGGCAAATAGAGTATTATGTGATCCTTTCGATTTTGTCGAGGGCAAATAGAGTGATAAATGATCCTTTTGACTTTATTGAGGGCAAATGAAGTGATATATGATCCTTTCAAATTGTCAAAGGCATATAAAGAGAGATTGAGATCCTCTTCGAATGTACTGAGTGCACATAAAGTTGAGAATAATTGCTAGGATCTTGAATAGCATGAAATGTATGTTTTAAGTGATTGACCATTAAAAGCTACCTACTTCGAAAGTACGATCTGGAACTCTAAAATTGAACCATTGTTATGAAATGCATGATCACTTTTTCTTAATAAACCGAAGTGGCTGGAACGATGACGATGACATTATGATTTTATAATTGGGGAGTTGCCCTACTGAGAATTTTATAAATTCTCACCCTTATGTTTGTGTGTTCCCATGTCGTCTCCAGGTTATTCCAGAGGACTATGAGGCTGCTTTGCCAAAGAACTCATAACTGCAATAGTGTAGTATTTAATACTTTTATTATGATGTACTTAATGGAAATGAATATGTATGTAAATGTAATGTAAAATGGATATGTATTAAAGCTCATAGCAGAGCTTCCTTTTGTACTTAGCTATGTATTAAATAAAGATTATGTTTCTTTGTCATATATTTTAATAGATTATACTTAGTTATTACATGTGTTAGTCGAGCCTCGCATAGATATTTAAGAAAGGTCCGATATGATATAAGTAACAACTCTTAAGTACAATGTCATGACTTAAGGATAATGTTATACTTGGGAGGGTGTTACATTATGGTATCAGAGCAGTTCATCCTTGTAAGACCTTGAGGAATGGACTGGCTATGCTTCCTTAGTAAATGTCATGCATTTTAATTCTATATATGTGTATGACTGCTGATTGTGAATGTTGTGGGTTGTTGCCACACTTAGCTTGGTATTGAGCCTTATCAACTCAATAGTTCTTGTTTGGTGTGATAGGAATCGATGACTTCCAATCGGCGTACTAGGAATGGTCCGGAAGACAAAGTGGGTATGATGGACACTTTCCGCGAAATGGTGGCTACCATGAGAGAACAAGCTGCAGCAGCCAACTGGATGATGGAAAGGTTGGATCGATATACCGAAGGAAATCCAGTTGGAAATCCTGGAGGAGTGGAAGTTGACCTAGAATATCAGAAGTTCGCTGAGCTTAGGAAAGCAAACCCTCCGCCGTTTCGAGGGACTTTCAATCCAAACAAAGCAGAGGAATGGATTAAAGCTATGGAGAAGATTTTCTCTGTTTGTCCTTGCACTAAGATCCAGAAAGTGTCTTTTGCTACTTACATGCTGGAGGCAGATGCAGACTTTTGGTGGGTTGGCACTAAGAGCTTGTTCGAAGCTTCTCAAACTGAAGTCACCTGGGAGATCTTCAAGGAAGTTTTCTACTACAATTACTTCCCTATATCAGTGAGAAATGCAAAGGAGTTGGAGTTCATGGCACTCAAGCAAAGGTCTATGAGTGTGGCAGAGTACACAGCAAAGTTCGAAGAGCTCTGCAAATTTTCCACCATCTATCAGCATAATCCTGATGAAGCTTGAAAGTACATGAAGTATGAAGGGGGGTTATGTGAAGATATCGAGGCAGCTGTGAGTCTTTTCGAGATCAAGGATTATGCGACTCTAGTAAACAAATGCAGGCGCGCAGAGGACTCCAACAAGAAATTAGCAATTGCTCAATCTGCTAAGGACACTTCTAACAAAAGACAGATACTTGAAGATCGAGGCTATGAGGAGGATTCTCCCTAAAGAAAGCAATTCTGATCAATTCCTTCCGAGGACCAACAGTTACAGAAGTCAATTGTATGACAAGGTTGCCCAAAATGTGGGAAAAACCATGAAGGTAGACCTTGTAGAGCTAGACAAAATGTATGTTACCGCTGTGGAAAACCAGGACATAAGATTTGGGTCTGTCCAAAGAGATATCCAAAACCTGCTGGAAAGCCACAACACCAAAGTAGGGTCTTCACCATAAGTGCTGAAGGGACATCACCATCCAAAAATCCAATCTGAGGTAGGAACGCTTTAGGATTCGATTGCTACCTTTGGTCTGAATTGTTTGACTTGTGTGTGAATTGCTTGTTGGGTTAGGAAAAATATCTTTTGAAATCTACTTTCAAAACGAATTTTGAGGACAAAATTCTTTCTAAGGTGGATGGTAATGTAACACCCTAAAAATTATTCAAAAATTAATTTGAACTTTTCTGGCCATAATTTCAAAAATCCGATGAATATAGAAATGATAAGGACAATCCAATGAAATTGTTAAAAAAAAAAAAACATGAATAGTAACTTGCCGGCCACGCAAGCCCGCCGGGACAGCCAAAACCCTAGAATTCAGGCTCGGAGATACCCGAAAATAAGAAATTATAGGATTGAGATTAAAAATAGGTAGGAATAAATATTTCATAGTTAGAATTATTTTTCGAGCAATATTTGATTTCCCGGGTACTCTGTTTTACCCGTTCGATAGAATTTCGGTGTGCAGTTTTTAACACCGTAAAACCTACTTGGTGGCCAAGTAAAGGTAAGCCAATTATCTTGAGCCAATTGGATGACCAAGATTCATTATTTGACTTTTAAAGCAAATCGTAACCATCCATCTCTTTATTTCTCTTTATTCCTTTGACTACATAATTATTATATCTAACTTTTTATGTATAAAAGAAACACAAAAACTTGTCTAAGAAGCAAGCATTCACGGTTCTTGCCTCCATGATGCAGCCACCATTGCTATCTTCTCCAAGAGCTCAAGTTTTCATTTCAAATCATCAAAACCCTTGTCTAAAGTTCATAAAACACTAAACTCCCTTCATTAAAATTGTTCTACACCTCAAACTCTACAAATCTAACCGATTAGAATTTTCCATTCCTCACTATTTTAACTTTGACACCTGAAGCCTTACTGCCTAAAGGAAGAGTTTGATGTTGGTTTGGAGTCCTAGGAGAGGAGAAGATTAATCTTGGAACATCCTTTGAAGTTAAGGACCACAAAGCTCCAAAGAGAAGGGTTTTCTTTGGCCTTTTTCCTTCAAAATTATTTCTGATAATTGCTTATGGGTATTGGTCCGAAATTTCTGGTTGTATTTGATGATAATATGTTGATATTGATGTGTTAATTTTGATGGAGTGTTTGGATGAGGTTAAATAATGATTTTTGTCAAAATAAGTTTTGGCTAGGCTTCTGGATTTTTGGATTTCAGCAGGACACAATTTATTCATGAATTTTCTGGTAGAATTCTAATCATTTTTATGAGCTATAAAAATTATATGTTCAAGCTAATATCCTAATGAAACTCTGAGAATTTTCGTGGTGCATAATAAGGACTTTTGCTACCTGAGAAAAATCATGGACCAAAGTTGTAACTATGCTGCCTGAAATCTTGGTACTGAAACTATGAATTTGTATAATTTTGTGACCATAGCAAATTATGGAATTATCCTTTGAAATTTTTGTAGGGAGTTGATAACATATTCAAGTGTAACAGTGACTTTTATTTTGAGTTGATTCCATCATTTTCTGAATTTAAAAATTATGGGAACCCTATTTTGAGCTGTGAAAAAGTGGCCCCTGACTACTAAACTTTTATAATTTAGTTAACATGGTTAGAGAACTCTTTTCGCTTTTAAATTTTTACAGGAGCTTGGGAACACATTGAGGTATCATCGGGAATTTTTATAGCCTCTGAACTGGTTGTATGATGTGCAAATTAATTTTCCTATCAAGTTGTGAAATCTGCCCATGAACTATTTTGCTGCTGATGCATGATATAGGTGACATAATGACCTTTTGTTCAAGTTTGTTATATATGAAAGCATGCTAGTGACTTTAAGGATTAGGTTGAGGCATAATTGAATTCATATTGTGAATGAATGCCTATATGTGTTTTACACATGCAATTTGAAAAAGACAAGTGAAGGATACATTGACCTAGTTCAATAGCAATAAGTAGAAATAGATGAGATCTTTTCAACTAATCGAGGGCAAATAAGGTGATGAATGATCCTTTCGATTTGTCGAGGGCAAATTAAATGATCGTTTCGACTTTGTCGATGGCAAATAGAGTGCTATATGATCGTTTCGACTTTGTCGAGGGCAAATAGATTGATAAATGATCTTTTCGACTTTGTCGAGGGCAAATAGATTGATAAATGATCCTTTTGACTTTGTCGAGGGCAAATAGAATATTATGTGATCCTTTCGATTTTGTCGAGGGCAAATAGAGTGATAAATGATCCTTTTGACTTTATTGAGGGCAAATGAAGTGATATATGATCCTTTCAAATTGTCAAAGGCATATAAAGAGTGATTGAGATCCTCTTCGGATGTACTGAGTGCACATAAAGTTAAGAATAATGACTAGGATCTTGAATAGCATGAAATGTATGTTTTAAGTGATTGACCATTAAAAGCTACCCACTTCGAAAGTACGATTTGGAACTCTAAAATTGAACCATTGTTATGAAATGCATGATCACTTTTTCTTAATAAACCGAAATGGCTGGAACAATGACGATGACATTATGATTTTATAATTGGGGAGTTGCCCGAGAATTTTATAAATTCTGACCCCTATGTTTGTGTGTTCCCGTGTCATCTCCAGGTTAATCTAGAGGACTATGAGGCTGCTTTGCCAAAGAAATCATAACTGCACTAGTGTAGTATTTAATACTTTTATTATGATGTACTTAATGGAAATGAATATGTATGTAAACGTAATGTAAAATGGATATGTATTAAAGCTCATAGCACCTTTTGTACTTAGCTATGTATTAAATAAAGATTATGTTTCTTTGTCATATATTTTAATAGATTATACTTAGTTATTACATGTGTTAGTCGAGCCTCTCATAGATATTTAAGAAAGGTTCGATATGATATAAGTAAAAACTCTTGAGTACAATGTCATGACTTAAAGATAACGTTGTACTTGGGAGGGTGTTACATTAAACCAGAGGACTATGATGCTGTTTGGCAAAAGAACTCAGAACTGCAATAGTGTAGTGTTTAATACTTCTATTATGCTGTATTTAATGGAATGAATATGTATGTAAACGTAATATAGAACGGATATGTATCAAAGCTCATAGTAGGGCTTCCTTTTGTACTTAGCTATGTATTAAATAAAGATTGTGTTTATTTTTCATATATTTTAATAGATTATGTTTAATTATTACACATGTTGGTTAAGCCTACCATAGATATTTAAGAAAGGTCCGTTATGTTATAACTAACTACTCTCGAGTATGATGTCATGACTTAAGGATAACATTGTACTTGGGAGGGTGTTACATTATGGTATCAGAGCAGTTCATCCTAGTAGGACCTTGAGGAATGGACTGGCTATGCTTCCTTAGAAAATGTCATGCATTTTAATTCTATATATGTGTATGACTGTTGGTTGGGAATGTTGTGGGTTGTTGCCACACTTAGCTTGGTATTGAGCCTGATCAACTCAATAACTCTTGTTTGGTGTGATAGAAACTGATGACTTCCAATCGGCATACGAGGAACAATGCCAGAGATGAAGCGGGTATGATGGACACTTTTCGCGAAATGGCAGCTGCCATGAGAGAACAAGCTGCTGTTGCTAACCGAATGATGGAAAGGCTGAATCGCAATGAGGACCAAAATATAGCTGGTAACCCTAGAGGGAACAAAGTGGATGTGGAATATAAAAAATTTACCAAGTTTAGGAAGTCAAATCCCCTGCCATTTCGAGGAGCCTTTAATCCAAATAAAGCAAAAGAATGGATCAAAGCTATGGAGAAGATTTTCTCAGTTCTTCCTTGCACTAAGATCCCGAAAGTGGCTTTTGCTACTTACATGCTGGAGGCAGATGCAGACTTTTGGTGGGTTGGCACTAAAAGGTTGTTCGAAGCCTTTCATACTGACGTCACTTGGGAGATCTTCAAGGAAGCTTTCTACTACAAGTACTTCCTTGCTTCGGTTAGAAATGCAAAGGAGTTGGAGTTCATGGCACTCAAGCAAGGGTCCATGAGTATAGCAGAGTACATAGCAAAGTTCAAAGAGCTCTGTAAATTTTCCTTCATCTATTAGCATAATCCTGATGAAGCTTGGAAGTGTATGAAGTACGAAGGAGGGTTACGTGAAGACATTGAAGCTGCTATTGGATTGTTAGAGATTTGGGATTATGTGACCTTGGTAAATAAGTGTTGTCATGTAGAGGACTCGAACAAGAAGTTAGCAATAGCGTAAACAACTTCTAATAAGAAGATGGCACCTGAAGACCAAGATTATGAGGAAGCCCCGCCCCAACGGAAGCCATTCCAGCCCAATCTGCATAGAGATAAACAACAACAACGGTCAACCACGAGCCACGATTGTCCAAAATGTGGGAAGAACCATGGGGGTAGACCTTGCTTGGCTGGACAGAATGTATGCTATCGCTGTGGAAAGCCAGGACATACAATGAGGGAGTGCCCAAATAGGAATTCAAAGCCAGCTACAAAGCCCCAACAACAGAGTAAGGTCTTCACCATAAGTGCAAAAGGGACGTAACCACCTAAGAATTCGACCTAAGGTAGGAACGTTTAGGATTTGATTGAATTGCTTGAACTATGTGTGAATTGTTTGTTTGGTTTATAAGAATATATTTTGAATATCATTTTCAAATGAATTTTGAGGACAAAATTCTTTCTAAGGTGGGTGGTAATGTAACACCCTAAAAATTATATAAAAATTAATTTGAGCTGTTCTAACCATAATTTAAAAAATATGACAGATATAGAAATGATCAGAATGATCCAACGAATCTATAAAACAAAAATTTTGGGCCGGGCATGAATAGTAACTTGCGGGCCTTGTAAGCCCGTCGGGACAACCAAAACCCTAGAATTTGGGCTCGGAGATGCCCGAAAGTGAGAAATTATAGGATTAAGATTAGAAATGGGTAGGAATAAGTATTTTATACCTAGAATTAATTTTTGGGTAATAGTTGATTACCCGGGTACACTGTTTTACCCGTTCGGTAAAATTTCGATGTGCGATTTCTAACACCGAACTATAATTTAATCTTTATCAAAGGAGAATTTATGTCCACTTTGACTTAATGAAAGGCTAAGATTTAATCTCGTAAAGCAAGATTAAATCCTAGCCATCCATTTGCTTTCTTTCTTTAAGAACCATTCATTTATATTATATGATATTCAAGCTTTATTACAAGATAAATACAACTCTAATTCTTCTCCAACAAGCCTCATTCTCGGCCATCCACGAGAGAGTGCAGAAAACTCCATTTTTTTTCATCACAAAAACCATGAATCTTGATCCAAAACACTTGCCCAAGGTCACTAAAACCATAAACTTCATTCACTAAAATTGTTCTACTCATTAATACCTTCAAAAATAACTGATTAGAATTTGAATCCATCACCTCTTTCCACCTTGAGAGATCAATCTTCGCTGATTTAGGAAGGAGTTGGGTGTGATTAGAGAGCTTTGGAGTGAAGGACTTCCATCTTGGAGCAAACGAGAGACAAGGACACACTAGCTCTCAAGAGTAGGGATTTTAAACCTCTTTTACATTCAACTCTGTCTTTATGATTTGCATACTGATTTGGCTTAATACTTTTAGTTGAATTGGTTGATTATATATTGATATTTTTATGTGTTAATTTTGGTGGAGTGGTTTGAAGTGGTGAAAAATCATTTGTCAAAAGAGAATTTGATACATGCTGCTGGATTTTCAAATTTTGACAGGAGAGGATTTGTTCACGAATTTTCTGGTTAAATTATAGTCATTTTTATGAGTTACAAAAGTCATATGTTGAAGATAACATCCTAGGCTAGTTCCACTAATTTTCTTGAGCCTTGATTTCGATTTATACTACCTTAAAAAAATCAAGAATCAAGGTTGTGACTATGCTGCCTGGATTGTGGGAACTGAAGTTCAAATTTTGTATAATTTTGTTACCATAGAAAATGATTGAATTTTCCTTTGAAATTTTTAAAAATTATTGAAAACTTGAAGTTCAACCATGATTTTTAATTTGAATTTATTAAATCATTAGCTAGGGTTAAAATTATGAAAATTTGGTTCTGAGCTAAGGTTAAGTAGTCTCTGACCACCAAAATTGTAAAATTTTGTTGACATAGCTAAAGAACTTGTTTTGCTCTAAATATTTTACAGGACATTGAGGACACATATGGAGATTTTTTGTGGACATGAAATTTTTAACGCCCCAATTTTTTGTTAGAGTGAAAATGACCAAAATGCCCCTAAGGTCATTTTCGGCCCGGAATTTGAGGAAAGCCGATCTGGCAGTACTCGAAGGGCAAACTCAATGTTGGAAGGGGATTAGTTGGCTTGTGTACCTTCCTGGGATCGAAAATCTCATTTTTTGAGTTTTCGGGTCAAAATGACCAAAATACTCATGTGGTATTTTATTCGTTTGCAAGTGCCGGATGAACCTGAAACTTCTCCAGATGGTTTTAAAAGACGTTTTTATGTATTTTGTAACTTTAGTTTTGGTCCCGGAGGTCCCGAGCAAAATTAGTGCAAAATTATGATTTTGACCCTAGTTTTGTGTTTTTGAGCTTAATCGTATGATTAAGCAAACCTAAGCAATATTAGGCTCTAATCGAAAATTAATTAATTTTCATAATTAATCTTGAGTCAAAATAATTTATTAAAGTTTATTAGAACCTAAGAATGCTTAATTACAACTTGAAATCTTATTTTAAATTCAAGATTCCTAGTCATAGAATCTTGAATAGTGTTTTCTCTTTTCAATTCCTTAAATCATGGAATTTTGTCTACCTTGTTTACTCATAAAATGAATTTTAAACTCTCTAAATGCGTATGAGTACTCCTAAACCTTGTCATAAAACTCTTAAACCCCATTCTTAGTTACCTAAACTTATGTTTAATAATTCCTAACCTTGCACCTAAGCTAACCTACACTTAAACTTATCACTAACACACAATTACATGAGAGATTTTTCTTCCTCTCTCTTGCTGCAATCTAGCCAAAGCCACTCCTCCCCCATTTCTATCACATGTGCAAAATTTTGACACTCCAAGGCCATGCTTCCACCTCACTTACACCATACTTTGTCATACTTTCCACCATGCTTGATTTACCAAGTGAATGACTAAATGAATTAAGCTAATTTCCTCTTTTATTTGTGGCCCAAAAATCACCAGCCATGCCTTGCTTCTAGATGAAATATTTCATTCAAATTTGAAAGGAAATTCACTCAAATCACCTTATTTGAAGCCATGCTTTGTATCATAACCTCCATGCCTCAAACCATGCTTGAATGACACATTGTAAGAGATATTTTTCTCTTCCTTCTTGCCTCATTGCTACGGCCAACCCCTCCTCCCATTTGGCTCTCATTTGTTTTCATTTTCTATAAATACCTTGCTTACTTGAGCTTGCAAATGCTTTAGATCATTTGCTAAGTTTCAAGTTTTCTAAGCTTTCTTTGAGTTCTTCCTTTTTCTCTCAAGTTTCAAGAGAGTTTCCTTTTCTCTTCATCTTTATCTTCTTTATCTCTTCATCCCATCATCATCTCATAACCTCTAAACACCAACCTACAACCTTGATCCACCATCAAACCTCTCAAGCACTTGACCTCAAACACAACCTCACTCCAAACACATCTCCAACCTCTTCATCCCCCCTTGGCCGAATCATTTCCACCCTCAAGGAGGAGTTGCTCATCTCTTTTTCTTTCAAGAGTTCAAGCTTTTTATCTCCACTCTAGGTAGGAGTGTTTTTCTAAACTTGTTTTTTCTTGAAAATGAGTTTCCCTCTAGCTTTCTCTTGGATTTCTTTTTGAAACCTTTCTTTGCTTTTCTTCCTCCTAGTTTCGGCCATGAGGCCTTGTTTGGTACTTCAATGATGAGAGCTCCTAGATGATGACTATGTGTTCATCTCAAAGGAACCTCTAGAGCTTGAGTTTTTACTTTCTTTAAGTTTCATCTTTATTTTCTAACTCAAAATGATTTTAACTCAAGACCACCTTCACTTTTTCTTGCTTTTGATTTTGGCTTCTTTGTTTCCTTTCCTTGAGGTTCGGTTTTGGTTTCCTTTTCTTTGAAATTTTGTGTTTCTTTTGAAAGTATGTTTCTTTTGAGCTTGATGATGATGTTCAAGAATCTCATAGTTCCTTTGAGAACTTGGTTCAAGAACTCTAAAGCTCTCTTTGTGATGAGATGAGTGTTGGGTTGTTTGATCTCTAAAGTCTTGTGAGAGCTCTAGATAACATTAAAATGAACCTTGCATTCATATTTATGTTTGTGCCTTGCACATTATATTTACTTTCCTTGCTATCACTAAGTATCAAGATAATGAATGAACTTGCATTATCATGTTTATATTTCAAGTCCTCACTTTAACATCAAAGATAATAATGGGCTACATCTCATGTCTACTTTATGTTCTCACTTTATTTTCTAATGGAACCTAAAATAAGTGCATATGCATGTTTATTTTTATGTCATCACTTAAGAGAACCTAGAGCTCAAAGACTTGCCCATTATGTCTCAAACAAAGGCTTCAAAATATGTTTTTCCTTAGCTTGTGATTTCAGCCTTAAGAGGTTTCCTTGGTTATAAGTTTTAAAATCCATGTTTCATAACTTTTCTAAGCTTATATGAGTTCAAGAAATATCTAGAACAAAGTTTTATGAATTTAGGACCTCTTAAGTTTGATTTAATTTAGCCACTGCCCTTACCAATATTTTGATGATTTTAGATGATAGAAATGTTTATTCATGAGTTTTGAAAGTTTGAAAAAGGTTCCAAGAGAAACTAGTATTTTACGTGCTTTAGAAACCAAGTTTTATGCCTTTGTATGGAGATGTATTTTCGGTTCTACCTTGCCATTTTATGACAACTGTATGTACTGTTTGATGATGATAATATGAGTATGTTTGAGTATATTTAATGTTAAAACTCATATGTGAAAGATAAGAGAAGTTAGTAACTAGAAAAGAATTCTTTTGAGAGTTTTAGATCCCTTAGTATATGATTTTTCTGGATTCTGTCCAGCATGGTTTAGAAATGATAATCATGGTTTTAAATTAGTTTAAATGTGGCTCATAATTGGTTTAGGATTTGATCTTGATGCCTTAGGAGCAAACCGGACTTAGAAAGGGTCATTGTTGTGACTCCTAGGTACTTGTAAAGTTAGAATTTTAGATTCTGCATTCTTGAGGTTTAGAGATGTTTATAGTCATAGTGTTGAGTGAGGAATACTTAGATATGAGCCTATAGGTACTCGAGAGATTAAGTTGTGATGATTTATAACTTAGATTGTGAGTTAAGGACCTTAAGGGTCAATGCATAAGACATTAAGAAGTCTTGAATCATATGATGATGTAATGAGATGTTGAGATGTATATGATGTGTGAGTTATGATGAGATGAACTGATTGAGACATGAGTTTATGCTAAGCATGAGGTTTGAATGAGAAATATGTTTGAGTTTTTAGCTTGTGGCATGAATGTGGTTTGAAGGAAATTTGGTTTAACAGCTGTTATGCTGTTGAATTTCCATCAAACCTAAAAGGGTTGAAAAATGTTTCAAAGTACCACATGAGTTGAAAACCCTAGGTGACACCGGTTCGGCCGAGCACCCCCAGGAGATTTTTATATGACAAGCACTGTGATGTACTTCTCTTGCTACGGTGAGGAGGAGGCAAATCCGTGAGGGTCTGGACATGAGCCTTTCCAAAGCAGACAATTCACTATGCACTCGAGGCCAGTAGAGCATTTTAAAGAGGGTATATCCTAAGAGAAGAGTTCCCTAGCCCCCTCACCCGTACTCTTAAGCAGTCGGGTATGTTATTTTATTATTCGCTTATTCAGATGATAAGCAAGAGCTAGTGATGACTAGCTGAGGTATGAGCTCATAGCCTAGTTATTATTAGGGTGGCCTCTACATTGCTAAAGATTCCATGAATGATGTCACACATGCTGATGAAAGTACCATTTGAGAAGTTATTGCCCTTATGCCACATGGATTGTTTCTATATGATTTGATTTGTTGATTTATATGCTCAAGTATTGCCATGCACTCATGTTTTGGTATGTTGCATTCATGACATCAAGATGCATGCTAAAAGGAATGAACCTTGGATAATTGGTTTTATAAACCCTAATAATGAATCTTATATGCATGCACACCTTTTTGTAATTAAACCCAAGGTTCCTGAGGATGTGAATGATGTAACCCTAGGATAGGAGACTCCTACTGAGATTCTTTAGTAAGAATTCTCACTCATTTATCTTCTTTCTCTTTCTTCCGTCACATCTTCAAAGATCGATGGCGACATTTGTGGTCTTC
Organism: Dalbergia cultrata; assembly: GCA_031216105.1. Taxonomy (NCBI): domain Eukaryota; kingdom Viridiplantae; phylum Streptophyta; class Magnoliopsida; order Fabales; family Fabaceae; genus Dalbergia; species Dalbergia cultrata. The sequence continues at coordinate 39,762,561 of CM062346.1, read as the reverse complement.
ATTAATACGCCTGTCTGGGAGGTGCACTACGACTTGGAGCATCGTTCCTATCACTTTGAGGGTCGCTGTGCTGTTCGTGTTTTTGTGTACATAGGTCGACCTTTTGCTTATCCAGTGTCCAGCTACCAGTTCACTCCTACCGCTCCTTTTGGTGGCGACGACGTGATCTTCGAGCCCACCCGCCCTCGCGACGAGCAGTTGCGTCATGCCCGCTCGTCCGCCTCAGCTGTTCGTGACCACCCGGAGTATGTACCTCACTCGAGGAGGTCGAAGACAGATCCGTTCGAGGACTCACCGATGCATGTCTATTCGGAGAATTCTACTCCCCTTCCCCTGTTTAGGCGAGAAGGCAGCGAGGATACCGTGATGCAGCCACGCTTGGCAAGGAGAGCCGAGATGCGTCCGCGCCAAAGAGCTCACGTCTAGCCTACACGAGTTCCTTTCCCACTTCACTGGCCCACTCAGGAGGAGATCGAGCGGTTCCCCGGTTACCTACCTCCATCACCCGAGGATCCCCGTCATCACTAAACCTCATTGGAGAGCTATTCGAGTGCCCGAGCAGTCATGAGGATCTCCCTTTTGGCGGTATCTTTTGGGAGGGGGTTTTAGCTTAGTACTCATAGCTTGGTAGGAGGGTAGTGTAGTTGGTTTTTGTTTCGCCGTCGTACCATGTACTTTACTGCTTTCTTGTATCTGTTGTATTTCCTTCTGCTGTATTGCAAGCTCAGCCCGCTTCTATAAGGGCATGACTACTATGTATCTTAACTATGCTATTAATGAGATGTCTCCCTTGTTGTGATGACGATTGTTCTATTGTTACTTGCTTTAGCTTTTGTATTCCTCATTATTGATATTTATGTCTGTCGTTTAGATAACAGCGCGGCTCTCACTTTGGTTTATGGTTTCAAAAAAAAAATTTACCCGTAATTTTCGCTAAGTATTTTAATAAAATGATGAGACTAAGAAGTAATAACCTAATGATTAACCTAATGTGTTCTAGAAAGTTGGGTTAAGAATTAGGGTGTTACATTTTTGGTATCAGAGCGGTTATGTAACATCCCCAAATTTATAACTAAGATAAATATTAATCTTAATTAGCGATAGCAAAACCAAGAGAATCTGGACAAATGTTATGAAACACAACAAATAGACTACTTAAGTATGTCTAGAGAAAAATGCAAAGAATTACAAAAATGCCATCACTTAGTGGAAATTACGAAAATGCCCTTACTATGTAAAGAAAATTACCAAACTACCCTTGCCTTATTAAATGACGAAGATACCCTTACTTTATGAATGGAATTACAAGAATACCACTATCATTGTCTAATTACAAAAATATCCTTGTCTTAGTTAAAAAAATTACTACAATGCCATTTGCACAAATCCCTAGACTTGTCTTTAGACAAGAATGAATCTAAGCCATTGGATTAAGATGATAACACAATAATTTAACCACATACATCATACACATTTCTGAATCACATACATGCACTAAAGGTTAGAAAATCTCCACTAATATCTTTGCACAAAACATGGAGCATTTTCATCCAACATGTTTGCATAAAACATGGAAACATGTTTGCACAAAACAAGGAGCATTTTCATCCCAAAATTCAGCCAACATGTTTCCATAAATCATGCTCTAAGTGCTTTCCTTCTTCTTTTTTTTCTCTAATCTTTCCACTATAAATACTCCTCAAACTCTCTTCAATTCAGAAACTCCCTAAGTGTTCTTTCTTTCTTATTTTATCATTCTTCTTATGTTCTTCAAAGACTTCTCTTGATCCTCTAAACTTCATCCAAACACTTAAATCCTAAGTCCAAACTTTCACTAGCCCTCACAAGAGTTACAATCTTTAACTCTAGTGAGAAATATTTTCTTAAGCACTCAAGTTCTAGAGCCAAGATTCAAGGAGGGTCATCCACTCCAAAGACTCTTGTTCAAAGCTTAAGGAAGAAGAGAAGGACCCTTTTTAGACCCTACACAAGAGGTAGGAGTTTCTTCTTTATTTGTTCAAGTATTGTTGGCTTCTAACTTTGCTCATGGATAGAATGCCTCAAACTTGAGTTATTGTCAAAAGTTTTGAATAATTATATTTTTAGAAAACACAACCTGTTATATTCTAATATGAGTACTTTTATGATGTTATCAAACTCAAATATAACTTAAAAAAAGATTGTATGTGAAACTTGAGTTAATAAAGATAACTTAAGACATGAACATGGTAGGTGTTGGAATTTCTAGTTATTTCTGGCAGTAGTTACTTTGAAAATTAGTGTTCATAAAATATGAAGGATCTCGAAATGAACATATTTTGATTATAAACTAGACTCATTGTAGAACACTCTCCAAAAATAATCACCTAAAACGGAGTTTCCTAGCCCAAGATATAAATTTTTAAAGTAGAGCCTAAGACTGAAACTCTTAATCTGACCTTGTAGTAGTAAAATAGGTGTAACTCACTCTAGAAAAATGAAAATGGATTGATTTCAACTTTGTGGAAAAGCTAACACATCTACAAACACACTTATGTATGCTATGCATAAAGTTTTACACCACGAAAATACAGAATGAGAGATATATTTTTGGGACAGTGTGCTGAGAAAGTCTTGAAGGTAGCGTGATACTGTGAGAGTGCAATTTGGTAAGGTTCTAGCTAAGGAAAGACTTGGTATTTAAGCGTGTCCATTGTGACCCACCTCTCTTTCCTGGGAATCCTACTGTGCACAATTTACAGTCGATTTACACTAATCTAAGATGTTAGTTCTACAAATTTTATTCTAAAAGATGTCAGAACTCTAAATAAAAGATTCAAGTCTTGTAAAGAGATAATTTTAAGGATTTAAGTAGAATAATAATCTTCAGGAGATATATATAAAAGTCATAATAAAAATATATAAAGAATCTCTAAAAATATCTTAAAGGGTATTAATGTATTAAGGGAAATACTAAGAGTACAAAGAAGACTAAGAGAAAAAGACAATACCAAGATATCCATAACCTATTAGGAACACTAGAGACCTAACTTGATAACTTAGGTTGCTTAATATGAATTATCTATGAGAATGTTTACTATGAGATTTACATGATATTGTTTATGTTACATGAAGTGATATACAGAAATGTGAATGTATTGATGAGATATGAAATGATAATGATAAAATGATTGACTGTGCCATGATTTTTTAATGTGCATACATTCATGTTTCAAATGAAATAATAAATAGACCAACTCACTGCTTAATCCTCTTTGAGGATTAAGGTATTGATGATTTCACTCAGTGAGAATAAAAGTAAAACCTAGAAAAGTAGCAATGATAGTCTGGAAAAGTGGACTTGAGCTAAACTCACGGCTTAACCCCCTAAACTGTTGAGATCATGGCAACGGAAAGAAAACCAAAAGGTTGTGGCGACGGCCACTGTAACGTCCTGATTTTTCATGCTGTGTTAAAATTACCAAAATGCCCCTAGGTAAATTTTACACGAGATTTGAGGATGAGAAATCTTTAATAAGGAATTTTAACATTAGAACAACATTATATGAGGCTTGAATAGAAATCTATGCGAAAAATCACAAATCCCAATTTTTCTGTGTACAAATGACCAAAATGCCCCTGAGGTCGTTTTGCCCCGAAAATCAAAGATAACCAATCCCGATTATCCTCAAGGGGTTAATTTTATGTTTGAAGGGGATTATTTGTGTTATGTTGATGTCACGGTAAAAATCTCAACCCCGAATTTTACTGTACGTAAAATTACCAAATTACCCCTGCGGTAATTTAGTGTGAAATTAAGCAATCCTTGAACCCAGTTATCACCAAGAAGTTCAAAAGTGATTTATTTCAAGTATGACTTGATATTTAGAAATTTTCAGGTAATTCTATAAAGCTTTTATGTGAAATTACCTTTTTACCCCTAGTTGTGCTAAATAAGTTCACTTATGGAATTAAGGAGATGTTAAAGCTCTAATTGAACTCAAAATTGATTTCATTCATTAACCTTGAGTTAAAAATTAATTACCTAAAGTTAAAAATAATTACTTGAGGTTAAAAAATAATTACTTAGGATAATTACAGTTTAAGAAATTTTTAGGAAAATTAATCTCCTTTCTTGATTCTTAGAGCTCATAAAATTAGTGATGCTAAGATTAAAATTAAGAATTACGGTTTAGGTAAAATTTAGTATAGAACTTATGTTACAAATTGATTTTTAACTCATTAGAAAACTAACTTCATTTACTAGTGTATGATTATTCTTTTACTTCATTTTAATTTGTCCTAAACACTTGACCTTTTACCATTTTCACTAATCTATCAATTCCAAATCTTTTACCTAAGTAATTACACATCTAATACATGTTTTACCACTCATAAAAGAGCACAAATCTGATCATAATGGACCAGAAAACCGTGGCCATCATGCACCATGTGCATCATATTTTATTTGCTTTTCCAACATAAAAACACATCCAACAAAGACACCACACCTTAAGCTTTCTTTTGTATTGTTTTTGTTCTTGTTTAATCAAAAGAAAACCCACCCATTTCAGCCATGATATGATCAGCCACTATGTCTCCCATTAGCATCATATTTTAGAATTTCCATCCATTATACATGTGCAAAATCATTACAATACCATAAGCTTTCTTTAACCAAAAAATGAAATAAATCCTCCATTTTTCCAGCCTTGAGTCCACCACCAAACAGCCTTCATAAGGCTATAAATACATGCTCTCCCATTGCTAAAATGTTCACACAAACACTCTTGGCCTTAGCATTTTCTTACTTGATAGTTTTCTTACTCAAAGTGTGCTCAAAGTTCTCTAATTCTCTCAAGAATTCCAGCTTTCTTTCTCTTCCTTATTCTCACTCAAGAGACTCCATTTCCAACCTCTAACCAAGCTCTAAACCTTAAGCATACATATTCCAATCATAAATCAACTCCTAAGCACTTAAACTTTCCATTTCCAAGCACTAGAACACAAGAAAAATCCTTCCTACACTCCAACCTTCTTGGCCGAAATATCACAAGCATTAGGACCATATTTTTGGTTCTTGATTGATCATAGAAGATCAAGCTCTCTTTAAAAATCAAGAAACAACTTGGTAGGGATTTTATTTCATGTTCTTTCTTATGCTTTTTCTTTGAATTTTCGATTTTGATGAGGTTCTTGGAACCATAGTATTAATGGACTCTAAAACTCACTAATCTTTATGATCTATGAGGAACAAGAACTTAATCTTGTAAAGTTTGAGCTTTAAGTGAACAAGATGGTAAAATGGACTTGCATTCATGTTTACTTTATGCTATCACCTAAATCCTTAAGATAAATAAATGGATTTGCATATCATGTTTATCTTTGAGCCATCACCTTAATTCTTGAAGATAAAAATAAAGTGCATAGCATATTTACTTTAAATGTCATCACATTAATCTCAAAAGATAAAAATGAATTTGCATAGCATGTTTATTTTTATGCTATCACCTAAATCTTAAAGATAAAGAGATGATTTGCATAGCATGTTTATCTTTGAGCCATCACCTTAAATTTTGAAGATAAAAATGATGTGCATAGCATGTTTACTTTCAAAGTCATCACTTAAGACCTTAAAGCTCAAGAATTGTTCTTGGATCTTAAATAGAAATTTTATTTCATGGCTACCCTAATGAATATGTAATTTCGGCCATGATATGATCACGATAACTTTTCTTTGATTTTTATGGTTTAAATTTTGTGTTTTGGAATTTTTATAAGTTGTTCTTTGGAAGTTTTACAAGTCTAGAAACTTAAAGGATAGTAAAAGTAGCATTTTTATGAGCAAAAAGATTTATTATTGAACTTTGAAAATTGCTCTCTGTTTGGTATTAATTTTTGGTCATTCTAAGTGGTAAAAATAATTTTAGGTGCTTCCTAAGTCTTAAATCAAGTAATAAGGAAAACTAGTATCTAGAAATGATCAAAATTGTAATCTTATAAAGCTTTAGAAAATAAACTTTCTGATACTATTACTGTTTCGGCACTATTCATCACTGTAGGTACTGTTCATATGAAAAATAATAATTAATAATTGTTGTAAAAATTATTTTCAGTGTCTTAGATGTATAAAAGAATAATTACAAGAGTTAACTTGGGCCGTTTTGCAAATTACCAAAAGTTATGTTTTGAATTATCAATTATGTGATTTCAGCCAAATGACTTTAATTCGAGTTAATAATGATGTTAAATGTGTCCATGTGTTTAGAATATCATTTATGATGTTTAGGAAAAGTTTTAGAAGTTTCGGTAATTGTTAAGGGTGAAAAATGAGTGATTTTGCACTTTGACCCCTAAAGTGTAGCAAAATTTGTTCTATGACCAAAGATGGTTTTTATGATGAACTTAGATGAATTATAAGTGTTATGTGTCTCTTAAAAGTATAGAGAAATTTTGATTATCATTTGTTTGAGGAGATGTGTTAAAAAGAAAAATTACGTTTTGACCTGTAATCTTTGAGAAATTGCAGTTTTGACCCTCTTTTGGGCTTAAGTGTAAATATTAATAATTTGAGGAGATTAGTGTGAATGATATCTTATGGAAGTCATATTCATGTGATTTAGTTGAAATTTATATGATTTGTGATATTTGTGCTATGATACCAATTAAGGATTATGCATGCTTAATTCTTATTTTATGCAATTAGCGATCATCAATATATGGCATCTATTATGTTGAGTATGTTCACTTTCATGAGATATTTGATAATAGCATGCTTATATAAATGTACATATGCATATTTATATGATCAATTACTTGATGAATTGTAGCATGCTATATATATGATTGATTAATTGAGATGCATATTTAAGAGTTCTATAAGCATGATATATTAAAGGATAAGTTATGATTATATGTTCGTGCTTGCAACTATGAATAACATACTAAGATAAAAGGTGACATAAGACATATGGAAATGATCCTCTAGACTGCCCGAATTAAAGGTTATGAGAGGTGATCCAATGGGGTAATCCTCTAGACTCCCCGAATTAAAGGTTATAAGAGGATATTCAATAAGGACCCTTTAGATTCCAGAAATTAATGGTTATGAAAGGTGTTCCTAAACCCCCTAACCCGCACTCTGGGAGTCGAGAATTAACTTATCAAGAGGATAAGTATATACTAGTGACGACTAGTGAGGTATGAGCTCATAACCTAGAACTCTCAAGAGGAGAGAAATTATAGGGTGGTTTCCCCAAGGAAAACGATTGAGAAATTTAAGTCACCTAAAAACATATTAAGGGAAAGTTATATCAAAGGGATTTATGTTCTTTATGTCATGATGCATTTATGTATGAACTCTTATGTTATAATATATATGGCATTGACATGCATTCATGATAATAGTATGATGCATACATGACATCAAGATTCATGCTAAAAGACACGGGCCTCGGCTAATGGTATTTGAAACTTAAAGAATGAATCTTATATATGCCCACATTTTCATAATGAAACCCGAGGTTCCTGGGGACGATGATGATGACACACATATTAGGAGGTAAGGCCCTACTGAGATTCTTTTATAAGATTCTCACTCCCTCTTTATTTCTTTCCATCTCGTCTTCAGAGGTAGATGGTGACGTTCGTGATTTATGTTGATGCCCTTCACGTTCGACGTCTTGCTTCTTGTGATGAGCCGTGTAACATCCCCAAATTTATAACTAAGAATCTTAATTATCGATAGCAAAACCAAGAGAATTTGGACAAATGTTATGAAACACAACAAATAGACTACTTAAGTATGTCTAGAGAAAAATGTAAAGAATTACGAAAATGCCATCACTTAGTGGAAATTACGAAAATGCCCTTGCTATGTAAAGGAAATTACCAAACTACCCTTGCCTTATTAAATGGCAAAGATACCCTTACTCTATGAATGGAATTACAAGAATACCACTAACATCTTTGCACAAAACATGGAAACGTGTTTGCATAAAACATGGAAACGTGTTTGCATAAAACATGGAAACGTGTTTGCATAAAACATGGAAACATGTTTGCATAAAACATGGAGCATTTTCATCCAACATGTTTGCATAAAACATGGAAACGTGTTTGCACAAAACATGGAAACGTGTTTGCACAAAACATGGAAACGTGTTTGCACAAAACAAGGAGCATTTTCATCCCAAAATTCAGCCAACATGTTTCCATAAATCATGCTCCAAGTGCTTTCCATCTTCTGTTTTTTTCTCTAATCTTTCCACTATAAATACTCCTCAAACTCTCTTCAATTCAGAAACTCCCTAAGTGTTCTTTCTTTCTTATTCTATCATTCTTCTTATGTTCTTCAAAAACTTCTCTTAATCCTCTAAACTTCATCCAAACACTTCAATCCTAAGTCCAAACTTTCACTAGCCCTCACAAGAGTTACAATCTTTAACTCTAGTGAGAAATATTTTCTTAAGCATTCAAGTTCTAGAGCCAAGATTCAAGGAGGGTCATCCACTCCAAAGACTCTTGTTCGAAGCTTAAGGAAGAAGAGAAGGACCCTTTTTAGACCCTACACAAGAGGTAGGAGCTTCATCTTTAATTGTTCAAGCATTGTTGGCTTCTAACCTTGATAGAATGCCTCAAGTTTGAGTTATTGTCAGAAGTTTTAAATGATTATTTGAAAAATATATTTTTAGAAATATGACATGTTCTATTCTGTTATGAGTACCTTTATGATGTTATCAAACTCAAATATAACTTGAAAAGATTGTATGTGAAACCTGATTTAATAAAGGTAACTTAAGACATGAAAATGGTAGGTGCTGGAATTTCTAGTTGTTTCGGGATAGTGTACTGTGAAAGTGCAGTTTGGAAAGGTTCTGGCTAAGGAAAGACTTGGTATTTAAGCATGTCCATTGTGACCCACCTCTCTTTCCTGGGAACCCTCCTATGCATGGTTTACAGTTGATTTACACTATTCCAAAGATGTAAATGCTAAAATTTGATGAGTTAGGAATTTGGAACTACCTTTACTAAGCTGAGATAACAAGTATATAGAGAATTATAAACTTTCTTCTAAAAGATGTCAAAACTATAAATAAAAGAATCAAGTCTTGTAAAGAGAGAATTTTAAGAATTTAAGTAGAATAATAATCTTCAAGAGTTATATGAAAGTCATAATAAAAATATATAAAGAACCTATAATAATATTTTGAAGTGCATTAATGTATTAATGGAATGCTAAGAGTACAAAGAACACTAAGAGAAAAAGATAATACTAAGACATCCATTACCTCTTACGAACACTAGGAACTCAACTTGATAACTTTGGTTGGTTAATATGAATCATCTATGAAAGTGTTTACTATGAGATTTACATGATATTGTCCATGTTTTATGAAGTGATTTATAGTAATGTGAATGTATGGTGATGAATTATGAAATGATGAGGATGAATGATTGATTGCCCAGGTTTTATTGTGATTACATGATAATATGCATACATTCATTTTCAAAAGAAATAATAAAAGTAAAGTTTGAAAAAGTAGCAATGAAAGTTTGGAAAAGTGGACTTGAGCTAAACTCACGGCTTAACCCCCTAAACCGTTGAGATCACGGCAACGGAATGAAAACCAAAAAGGTTATGGCGACGGCCATGGTATGAGCTCATTACCCTTTTAGGGTGGTCTAAGGCATTGATGCATTCATCCCGTGAGTAATTAAGAAATATGTTGATGAAATAAATGAAAGATGATGATCACTAAACAAGTGAATGTTGAGGATGAGTAATCATGAAATGCATGCAGCTCCTAAATGATTACTGCTTATTAGTGGTTTTACATGATATGCTTATATGTATGCTTGATGAAATACTGAATGAATATTTCTGCTAATGTTCAAGATTAGTTTAAAAGTAACTGCACTTGCTAATCACGTTTGTGAAAGTTTGATAATTGAATCCTTACCTGTTCACCTTTTTATAATAAACCCGAAGTGACTGGGACGGCAACGATGACACTTTTAGTACAAGTAGGAACTCCTACTGAGAAATCATGTATTTCTCACTCCTATGTTTATTTTCCGTTTTTGTTACCAGAGACAGACGTGTCCACCTAAAGCAACGAGGCCGTAGCTGAGGAAGGAGGTAGCACGTGAAGATTTCAAACCGCTCAAGTAGGAGCATTCCGAGCTTTAGTTACATTATAGTTTGTGAGAAACAATTAGTAATAGTAGAACTTATATTGTTATTTGTAATAACTTATCAGTATGATATATGCCCTGTTGTGACTTATGTATTAAGTGATTATATTCCAGTTTATGTGATAATTGTTCTACACTTAGTCTTTTATTCCGCTTATTTAATTAAGTGCGCAATGTAACTTGATTATTATCTATAAAAGCGCTATGTATTTCACTTCTCGTTACAGGCTTAAGTTTTCAAAAAAATTAATTTATTTAAAGAAAAAAAAACTTCCATTATTTTTCTAAGTTAATTTCAAAAGAAAATTAATACAAGGCATAAGTGACAACTAATAGAATCCAAATGTGAACTTAAGCACAGTGGGGTTCTATTAGGGTGTTACAAGCCGACTCGTAGAATCCATTCTAGGCGTTCCGAGTAGGAAACATGGGAGAAAATTTTATGCTAGTTTGCTAAGTTTTTATTTGCATGATAATTCTGTTGAATTAATGTATTTGCTTTAACTATGTCAGTGGTGTGCTGTTTTATTTCCTGTAAATTTTAGATATTCGATGAGGAACGATCATTATTTATAATGGTGTTATTATATTAATTGAGTGAGGTATTTCATATTTATCTGTGACTTGATGTTATCTTTTTACTTTTATAGGTAAGGTGGTTGATACAAATTAGTTAGTATGCGTGGCTCACGTTTTGTATTTAAAAAAAAAAAATTTACCATATTTTTACTAAAGTATTTTCAAGGTTTAAGTTAAAGACTGGAACAAAAGAGTAATAACTAATAATTAACTTAAATGCGTCCTAGGCGTGTTGAGTTAAATATTAGGGTGTTACAGCCACGGTATGAGCTCATTACCCTTTTAGGGTGGTCTAAGGCATTGATGCATTCATCACGTGAGTAATTAAGAAATATGTTGATGAAATAAATGAAAGATGATGATCACTAAACAAGTGAATGTTGAAGATGAGTAATCATGAAATGCATGCAGCTCCTAAATGATTATTGCTTATTAGTGGTTTTACATGATATGCTTATATGTATGCTTGATGAAATACTGAATGGATATTTATGCTAATGTTCAAGATTAGTTTAAAAGTAACTGCACTTCGGCTAATCACGTTTGTGAAAGTTTGATAATTGAATCTTTACCTGTTCATCTTTTTATAATAAACCCGAAGTGACTGGGACGGCAACGATGACACTTTTAGTACAAGTAGGAACTCCTACTGAGAAATCATGTATTTCTCACTCCTATGTTTATTTTCCGTTGTCGTTACCAGAGACAGACGTGTCCACCTAAAGCAACGGTGTAGGCGAGGAAGGAGGTAGCGCGTGAAGATTTCAAACCTTTCAAGTAGGAGCATTCCGAGCTTTAGTTACATTATAGTTTGTGAGAAACAATTAGTAATAGTAGAACTTATATTGTTATTTGTAATAACTTATCAGTATGATATATGCCCTATTGTGACTTATGTATTAAGTGATTATATTCCAATTTATGTGATAATAGTTCTACACTTAGTCTCTTATTTCGCTTATTTAATTAAGTGCGCAATGTAACTTGATTATTATCTATAAAAGCGCTATGTATTTCACTTCTCGTTACAGGCTTAAGTTTTCAAAAAATTTAATTTATTTAAAGAAAAAAAAAACTTCCACTATTTTTCTAAGTTAATTTCAAAAGAAAATAAATGCAAGGCATAAGTGACAACTAATAGAATCCAAATGTGAACTTAAGCATAGTGGGGTTCTATTAGGGTGTTACAAGTTCGATTCTCACGGAACCTGAGGATTGGACTGACCATGCTTTAGAAGCATAATGCGATAGTTATGTCATATGTAGTGCTTGATAAAGACAAGCTATAGGACTAGAGGTGTATGACTTCTATTGCTTGCAAGTGCCATGGTAACTAGCTCATTTTGCATGAATATTAAGCCTGATCAACTTGATGTTCACTGTCTCATGTGTTTAGGGACTAATGGCACCGCGACGATAGCCTAGGACTACACCTGGAGCTGACCAAGACAATACGACTGCTGCTGCTGTCCGTCAAATGTCGCAAGCCATGGAGTGGATGTTCGACTGCATGAATCAACAAGAAAATGTTGCCCCTGCTCCCGTTGCTGCTGAGGTGGTTGAGCAAGCCCGCTTCGGTGAGTTCCGCAAGGTGAACCCGCCCGTGTTCCAAGGGGTAATGGACCCGACAAAGCTGATGAGTGGATAAAAGACATGGAGAAGATCTACTCTGTGGTTGCCTGCTCTAAGGAGCAGAAGGTTACGTTTGCTACTTGCATGATGAAGTCTGACGCCGAATTCTGGTGGAATGGAACGAAGCGACTGCTAGAAGCTTCTGGGACTCCCATTGATTGGGAGCTGTTCAAGACTTACTTCTATGAGAAGTACTTCCCCGAGTCCGTGAGGAATGCCAAAGACATCGAGTTCATGCAGTTGACCCAGGAAGGGTCTACTATAGCCCAATACACTGCTAAGTTCGAGGAGCTGATTAAGTTCTCTCGGGTGTTCCAAGGGAACCCCGACGAGGTTTGGAAGTGTGTGAAATATGAGGCCGGTCTGAAAGCGGAGTTGAACTATGTCGTGGCCCATATGGAGATCTGAGACTTCCCGACTCTAGTCAACAAGTGCCGGATTCTTGAAGAAGGACAACGAAAGCTGCACGCAACAAGAGCGAAGTGAGCTAAGGGGCTCGGACCTCAAGCCCCGAAGTTCAAACCAGAATACCCATCAAGGAATCACTACCACCCCTATCAGACCAACTAGTTTCGACCGCAACAATAACAACAACAACAAAGAGCACCCGCACACCAACAATCCAAACAACATCAATGACCACCATTCCAATATCAAGGCCCAAGGAGCTTCAACAACCAACCCCGTGGGCCGGGTGGACCGCGGAACCACAACGGAGGATCCAGTGGGGCCAAGAACAAGGCACCACAAGGAGTCCCTACTGCTAACCCCCAGAGCAACATTTGCTGATATCTACCCACGATGTGGGAAGAGTCATGGTGATCACCCCTGCATGGCTGGGTGAAGAGTCTGCTTCAAATGTGGCAAGCCTAGCCACTACGCCAACACCTGCACGAGCGGCGGACCGAAAACTCAAAACCCCCAACCCCAACACCAAGGACGGGTCTTCACTCTCAACGTGGAAGACGCGTGAACGTCCAATGATCTCATTCAAGGTAAGTGCAAGCTTAACGGTAGAACCGTAATTGTACTTTTTGATTCTGGTGCAACCCATTATTTTATCTCATATGCTAGTGTCAAGTAATTGAATTTGCAAGTCTCTAAGCTTCCCTTTGATCTTATTATTTCTACTCCCACAAATTGTCCTGTTAATACTTGCAAATGTTGTTTGAACTGTCATCTTGTTGTAGAAAATAGATCTTTTGTCATAGATTTGATTTGCTTACCTCTTAAAGACATAGGTATCATTCTAGGCATGGATTGGCTTCATGCCAACCGTGTATTATTAGACTGTGGAACCCAAACTGTTGTTTTTCCTTTTCCTCCCAAACCCATTAGTCAACCCTTAAGATTGTACCTAAACTCCATAGAGGTCTTCTGTAGTAGGGAGAAAACTAAGGGATATGTTCTCCTACCCGCCTGCGATGTAGACTTTGAGCAAAACCTAGGTGATATGCTTGTGGTGAAAGACTATCCCGAGGTGTTTCCGGATAAGATACCCGAGTTCCCTCTCAAAAGAGAAGTAGAGTTTTCCATAGAGCTGGTTCCTGGAATGGGACCTATCTTTATAGCCACGTATCGGATGTCACCTATGGAGTTAGCGGAGTTGAAAACCCAGTTAGAAGAGTTGTTGGAGAAGAGTTTTATAAGGCCGAGTGCTTCGCCTTGGGGCGCTCCAGTTTTATTTGTGAAGAAGAAGGACGGAAGCATAAGAATGTATATAGATTATAGGCAGTTAAACCGAGTAATCGTGAAAAACAAATACCCATTGCCTAGGATTGATGATCTCATGGACCAGTTGAAAGGAGCTGTAGTGTTTTCTAAGATTGATTTGAGATCGGGTTACCATCAGATTAGGGTTAGAGATTAGGACATTCTTAAAACCCTTTCGAACTCGGTATGGACACTTTGAGTTCAATGTGATGTCATTTGGTTTGACGAATGCTCCCGCAATTTTTATGGATTACATGAATAGGATCTTTAGACCCTATTTAGATCAGTTCATGGTTGTGTTCATAGATGATATTCTCATCTATTCAAAAACCCATGAGCAGCATGAATGTCATTTAAGGCTGGTTTTAGAGGTATTAAAAGAGAAGAAGTTATATGCTAAGTTATCTAAGTGTGAATTCTGGCTGGATGAGGTGAATTCTTAGGACATGTTGTGTCAAAAGGTGGCATAGCTGTTGACCTTAGTAAAATAGAAGCTGTGATGAATTGGGATAGACCAACCTCAGTGACCGAGATTAGAAGCTTTTTAGGTTTAGCCGGTTATTACCATAGGTTCATTAACGGATTTTCCCAGTTAGCCCAACCCCTAACCAAGCTCACTAGGAAGAATGCCCCATTTGAATGGAGCCCTGAGTGTGAAAAGAGTTTCCTAGAGCTTAAGGAAAAGCTCACCTTAACCCCAGTTTTGGTTTTAGCTGATCCCAATATACCCTTCGAGGTATATTGTTATGCTTTGAGCAAAGGTTTAGGTTGTGTGTTGATGCAAAACAGGCAAGTGGTAGCCCATGCGTCCCAACTCAAGCCTCACGAGGTAACCTACCCCACCCATGACCTAGAGTTAGCAGCCATCGTGTTTGCCCTTAAGATGTGGAGACACCATTTATATGGTGTAAGGTTCGAGGTTTTCTCTGATCACAAGAGTCTCAAACATCTCTTTGATCAAAAGGAGTTGAACATGAGGCAGAGGAGATGGATGGAATTCCTCAAAGATTATGATTTCGGCTTAAGTTACCACCCTGGCAAGGCTAATGTAGTCGCCAATGCCTTGAGTCGAAAGTTATTACGTTTGTCCTGTATGATGGTCAATGAAGTTGGGTTAATAGAGAAGTTTAGATATATGAATTTGGGGATGTCTGCAACCGATAGTAGCATAGTGATGTGTCATCTCACGGTGACCAGTGAGTTTAAGCAAAGGATTATGCTTGCATAAAGAGAAAATGAGGACTTTATGGAAACAATAGAGGCAGTTAAGGCCGATAAGTTGAAGGGTTTCGAGCGAGGCCCTGATTGGTTGTGGAGGTTTGAGGGGCGGATCTGTGTGCCACAAGATGGTGACCTCCGAGAGAAGATCTTGGAGGAGGCCCACAAAAGCCACTTCGCCATTCATCCTAGTACTACCAGGATGTACCAAGATTTGAAGAAGATGTTCTGGTGGCCCGGAATGAAGAAGGATGTGGTCGCCTGGGTGAGTAAGTGTTTGGTCTGCCAAAAGGTTAAGATCGAGCACCAAAAACCCTCAGGCATGTTGCAACCCCTGTCAATCCCCGAGTGGAAGTGGGAGAGTATATTGATGGATTTCGTGACAGGATTGCCAAGGACCCATGCTGGCCATGATGCCGTATGGGTAATCGTGGATTGACTAACAAAGTCGGGCCACTTTTTGCCTATTTGAGTCACGTACTTGTTGGACAAATTGGCTCAACTGTACATCCAAGAGATAGTAATGTTACATGGAGTGCCGTCGACAATAATCTCGGATCGAGATCCGCGATTTACATCACGTTTCTAGGGAGCCTTCAAAAAGGCGTTTAGTTCAAAGTTGTGCTTAAGCACTGCTTACCACCCACAAACAGATGGCCAATCTAAAAGAACAATCCAAACCCTAGAAGATATGTTAAGAGCCTGTGTCTTGGACCAGAAAGGGAGTTGGGATAAGTACATGCCTTTAATCGAGTTTGCGTATAACAACAGTTATCACGCGAGCATCAATATGGCACTGTACGAAGTGTTGTATGTAAGGAAGTGTCAATCACCTTTGTATTGGTATGAGCCCGGAGAGTAAAGTGTTTTAGGACCCGACGTAGTGAGGGAAATGACGGAGCAAATCAAGAAGATTAAGGATAGAATCTTAACTACTCAAAGTCGGCAGAAAAGCTACGCGGACAAGAGGCGTAAGCCCTTGGAAATCTAAGAAGGCGAACATGTGTTTCTAAGAATCACCCCCACTATAGGAATAGGGAGAGCCATGAAAGTCAAAAAGTTGACTCCCCAATTTCTCGGTCCCTTTGAAATTCTTCAGACAATTGGATCTGTAGCTTACAAAATAGCCTTGCCACCCAATCTGTCAAATCTTCATGACGTCTTTCACGTCTCTCAGTTGAGAAAGTATGAGTCCGACCCTAGCCATGTCTTAGAGCCAGAACACGTATAGTTAAGGGAGGACCTGACGTTTAATCTACCGCCTACGAGAATCGTGGACTAAGGCGTCAAGCAGTTGAGGAACAAGTCTGTTCCGTTGGTGAAGGTTACGTGGGGACGTGGCAACACCGAGGAGTTCACATGGGAACTTGAGTCCGAGATGAGGTCAAAGTACCTCAAGTTATTCTAAGGTACGAATTTTGAGGGCGAAATTCTTTTTAAGGAGGGAAGTAATGTAACGCCCCGATTTTCTGTTAAAGTGAAAATGACAGAAATGCCCCTGAGGTCATTTTCGGCCCAGAATTCGAGGAAAGCCGATCCAGAAGTACTCGAAGGGAAAACTCAATGTTGGAAGAGGATTAGTTGGCTTGTGTACCTTCCCGGGATCAAAAATCTCATTTTTCGAGTTTTCAGGTCAAAATGACCAAAATACCCATGTGTTGTTTTACCCATTTGCAAGTGCCGGATGAACCCGAAACTTCTCTATATGGTTTTAAAAGACATTTTTATGTATTCTGTAACTTTAGTTTTGGTCCCGGAGGTCTCGGGCAAAATTAGTGCAAAATTACAATTTTGCCCCTAGTTTTGTGTTTTTGAGCTTAATCAAATGATGAAGCAAACCTAAGCAATATTAGGCTCTAATTGAAGATTAATTAATTTCCATAATTAATCTTGAGTCAAAATAATTTATTAAAGTTGATTAGAACCTAAGAATGCTTAATTACAGCTTGAAATCTTATTTTAAATTCAAGATTCCTAGTCATGGAATCTTGAATAGTGTTTTCTCTTTCCAATTCCTTAAATCATGGAAATTTGTCTATCTTGTTTACTCATAAAATGAGTTTTAAACTCTCTAAATGTGTATGAGAACTCCTAAACCTTGTCATAAAACTCTTAAACCCCATTTTTAGTTACCTAAACTTATGCTTAATAATTCCTAACCTTTTACCTAAGCTAACCTACACATAAACCTATCACTAACACACAATTACAAAATTTTGACACTCCAAGGCCATGCTTCCACCTCACTTACACCATACTTTGTCATACTTTCCACCACGCTTGATTTACCAAGTGAATGACTAAATGAATTAAGCTAATTTCCTCCTTTATTTGTGGCCCAAAAACCGCCAGCCATGCCTTGCTTCTAGATGAAATATTTCATTCAAATTTGAAAGGAAATTCACTCAAATCACCTTACTTGAAGCTATGCTTTGTATCATAACCTCTATACCTCAAACCATGCTTGAATGACACATTGTAGGAGATATTTTTCTTTTCCTTCTTGCATCATTGCTACGGCCAGCCCCTCCTCCAATTGGACTATCATTTGTTTTCATTTCTATAAATACCTTGCTTACTTGAGCTTGCAAACGCTTTAGATCATTTGCTAAGTTTCAAGTTTTTTAAGCTTTCTTTGAGTTCTTCCTTTTTCTCTCAAGTTTCAACAGAGTTTCCTTTTCTCTTCATCTTCATCTTCTTCATCTCTTCATCCTATCATCATCTCATAACCTCTAAACACCACCCCACAACCTTGATCCACCATCAAACCTCTCAAGCACTTGACCTCAAACATAACCTCACTCAACACACATCTCCAATCTCTTCATCCCCCCTTGGCCGAATCATGATCCACCCTCAAGGAGGAGTTGCTCATCTCTTTTTCTTTCAAGAGTTCAAGATTTTTATCTCCACTCTAGGTAGGAGTGTTTTTCTAAACTTGTTTTTCTTGAAAATGAGTTTTCCTCTAGCTTTCTCTTGGATTTCTTTTTGAAACTTTTCTTTGCTTTTCTTCCTCCTAGTTTCAGCCATGAGGCCTTGTTTGGTACTTCAATGATGAGAGCTCCTAGATGATGACTATGTGTTCATCTCAAAGGAACCTTTAGAGCTTGAGTTTTTACTTTCTTTAAGTTTCATCTTTATTTTCTAACTCAAAATGATTTTAACTCAATACCACCTTCACTTTTTCTTGCTTTTGATTTCGGCTTCTTTGTTTCCTTTCCTTGAGGTTCGATTTTGGTTTCCTTTTCTTCGAAATTTTGTGTTTCTTTTGAAAGTCTGTTTCTTTTAAGCTTGATGATGATGTTCAAGAACCTCATAGTTCCTTTGAGAACTTGGTTCAAGAACTCTAAAGCTCTCTTTGTGATGAGATGAGTGTTGGGTTGTTTGATCTCTAAAGTCTTGTGAGAGCTCTAGATAACATTAAAATGAACCTTGCATTCATATTTATGTTTGTGCCTTGCACATCATATTTACTTTCCTTGCTATCACTAAGTATCAAGATAATGAATGAACTTGCATTATCATGTTTATATTTCAAGTCCTCACTTTAACATCAAAGATAATAATGGGCTGCATCTCATGTCTACTTTATGTTCTCACTTTATTTTCTAATGGAACCTAAAATAAGTGCATGAGCATGTTTATTTTTATGTCATCACTTAAGAGAACCTAGAGCTCAAAGACTTGCCCATTATGTCTCAAACAAAGGCTTGAAAATATGTTTTTCCCTAGCTTGTGATTTCGGCCTTAAGAGGTTTCCTTGGTTACAAGTTTTAAAATCCATGTTTCATAACTTTTCTAAGCTTATATGAGTTCAAGAAATATCTAGAACAAAGTTTTATGAATTTAGGACCTCTTAAGTTTGATTTAATTTAGCCACTGCCCTTATCAATATTTTGATGATTTTAGATGATAGAAATGTTTATTCATGAGTTTTGAAAGTTTGAAAAAGGTTCCAAGAGAAACTAGTATTTTACGTGCTTTAGAAACCAAGTTTTATGCCTTTGTTTGGAGATGTATTTTCGGTTCTGCCTTGCCATTTTATGACCACTGCATGTGCTGTTTGATGACGATAATATGAGTATGTTTGAGTATATTTAATGTTAAAACTCATATGTGAAAGATAAGAGAAGTTAGTAACTAGAAAAGAATTCATTTGAGAGTTTTAGATCCCTTAGTATATGATTTTTTTGGATTCTGTCCAGCATGGTTTAGAAATGATAATCATGGTTTTAAATTAGTGTAAATGTGGCTCATAATTGGTTTAGGATTTGATCTTGATGCCGTAGGAGCAAATCAGACTTAGAAAGGGTCTTTGTTGTGACTCCTAGGTACCCGTAAAGTTAGAATTTTAGATTCTGCATTCTTGAGATTTAGAGATGTTTATAGTCATAGTGTTGAGTGAGGAATACTTAGATATGAGCCTATAGGTACCCGAGAGATTAAGTTGTGATGATTTATAACTTAGATTGTGAGTTAAGGACCTTAAGGGTCAATGCATAAGACACTAAGAAGTCTTGAATCATATGATGATGTAATGAGATGTTGAGATGTATATGATGTGTGAGTTATGATGAGATGAATTGATTGAGACATGAGTTTATCTTAAGCATGAGTTTTGAATGAGAAACATGTTTGTGTTTTTAGCTTGTGGCATGAATGTTGGTTTGAAGGAAATTCAGTCTAACAGCTGTTATGCTGCCGAATTTCCATCAAACCTAAAAGGGTTGAAAAATGTTTCAAAGTACCACATGAGTTGAAAACCCTGGATGACACTGGTTCGGCCGAGCACCCCCAGGAGATTTTTATGTGACAAGCCCTGAGACGTACTTCTCTTGCTACGGTGAGGAGGAGGCAAATTCGTGAGGGTCTGGACATGAGCCTTTCCAAAGCAAACAATTCGCTATGCACTCGAGGCCAGTGGAGCGTTTCAAAGAGGGTATATCCTAAGAGAGGAGTTCCCTAGCCCCCTAGCCCATACTTTTAAGTAGTCGGGTATGTTATTTTATTATTCGCTTATTCAAATAATAAGCAAGAGCTAGTGATGACTGTAACACCCTAAATCTTAACCCAAGACTACTAGTATGTTCTTAGGTTAATCTTTAGAATATTACCTCTTGGTCTCATCTTTTACTTAGAAAATACTTAGCGGAAATATGGGTAAAATTTTTCTTTTTGGAATTTAAAATCAAAGTGAGAGCCACGCACGAAACTTTAAGGGGAATCATAGCGAAACATATAAGCAAAGCATAAGAAACACATCATGTCATGGGAACATCAACTGAATCATAGATATATATATATATAACGTGCCTACCCAAAGAGGCAGGACTATTTGATACATCATGAAGCAAAATACAACTGAAATGCAATACAAGGAAATCATAAAAAGCAAATACAAAAGAAACTACCCCCATACCCATGTGCACCTAAAGGAGACAACCTCATATACAAAAGAAGGTTTGACCTCTACTATGTGGCGTGTGTGTGCACTAGCTACTACCCCTCCTATGACTACTCCTGCGGTCCGAGCATCGTGGGGTCGAGTCGATCCACCGCGAATCTCGGCGGGAGTGGTCGAGCGCATCATCGGGGCATGTCCACCGCGGCGAGGGCGCATAGATGGCCATCGAGCCAACCTCGGCTGGACCACCGTCTCCTCACTCCCAGCCCTCATCGGTGGAGGAGCGGGACTGGAGCTCCAACTGTACATGTGGGATGGCAGGTCCTCGGATGGGTCCGTCTCCGTCTTCGGGACGTGGCACGCATCGGTACTCGCATCGCTGATGTCTCGGGCTCCATGCGGAGGATCTGCTCATCGCGTGGTCTCGTTCGCTCAAAAATCCCGTTATGACGATAAGGAGCAGTCGGGGTGAAGCGGTAGCTCGGGACGGGGTGCGCGAAGGGTCGTCCCATGAACATGAATACTCCGACAAAGGCGACCCTCAAAATGGTATGACCCGAGTGCCGAGTCATGGTGCAGCTCCCATACCGGGGTGTCGATGAAGAGTACAAACGTCGCCATCTGAAGATATGATGGAAGAAAAGAGAAAGGGAATGAGAATCTTTCTAAAAGAATTCTCAGTAGGGTTATCCCTACCTAGGTGTCATCGTCACATCCTCAGGAACCTCGGGTTTATTTCTAAAAGGTGTGCATACACATAAATTCCTTTTAAGTTGGTTTTCCAAAAAGGTATTTTATCCAAGGTCTGTCATATTTTATAATGCGTCTTTATAACTTAAGCAGAAATATACTAATGATATGAATGCATCATAAGGTAACCCAAACAATAGAATGACTAGGAAACATTATAACATTGGCATAAGTATAGTTTATGTGACATTGTTAACTTTAACTTTCATCTCATGGGGCCGCCCTAAAACTTCTCTAGGTTATGAGCTCATACCTTAACTAGTCGTCACTAGCTCTTACTTATCCTATGATAAGCGTAACATAATCCCGACTTAAAGTACGGGCTAGGGGGCAAATTAAGGATCTCCCTTCTAGGATCATTTCCTCTTTGAAACGCTTTGCTAGCCACGTGGGCCTCGCAATTTGTCCGCTTTGGCAGGCTGCATCTACACATACCCTCACGGATTTGTCTCCTCCTGGGGTGCTCGGCCGAACCTGTCACCCAGAGAAGCGCGTCTCAGTGTTGTGTCACATTTATATTCTCATAAGTATTAAATCACAATTACCTCATCATTTATCATATTCATTTTTATCATGCATTCTCATGTAGCTTTTTCATGACATATATATCATCACATGAAACTTTCTCATAACATTCGTCACATAAAACTTTCACACAAACATCATCACATAGTCATATTAACAATCATCCCCATAAGCTCATAGACATGTTATGTTATAACTCATAGTGTTTTAAACTTTGATTCTTATGAGTCTTAAACTTGCAAATTAATTATCCTTAACTTCTTTATACACCTATAGTTTGACAATTAATGAGTTATACAAATTTTATGCTCAAGAACTAATCCAAATAGCACTAAGCAGAATTTGGACAGCTTTATGTTTATGTGATAACGGAGTTCTAGAAATTACGGTTTAGATCTTTATCTCACATTCTAAGTTATTGATCATCAACACCTAGTCTCTTGGGAACCTATAAGGTTATAACTAAGTATTTCTCACCTCACCCTATGGTCAAGAACATCTCTAAACCTCAAGAGTGCAGAAATCAAAATACTAACTTTACGGGTACCTAGAAGTCACAATAATGACCCTTTCTAAGTTTGGTTTGCTCCTAAGGTTTCAAGATTAAGTCCTAAACCAATTATGAGTCATTCCTACATATATAAACTAATTTAAAACCATGATTATTGAACCTAACCCTTGCTGGACAGAGTCCAGAAAAATGAATCTTTAAGGGATCTAGAACTCTCAAATTAATTCCTTTCTAGTTCCTAACTTATCCTATCTTTCACATATGAGTCTTAACATAATTATTACCCAAACATAAGCATATTAACATCATTAACACAGCTCATACAGTGGCCAAACATAGCAAGGCAGAACCAAAACAGAAACTCCATTTAAAGGCATTGAATCATAGTTTCTAAAGCACATAAAACACTAGTTTCTCTTGGAACCTTATTAAAACCTTCAAAACTTTTTTATGAACACTTTTATCATCTAAACTCATGAAAATACTTAATAGGGCAGTGGCTATATTATTTTCATCTCAAGAGGTCCTAAATTCATAACACTTAGTTCTACACATTCCTTATACTCATATAAGTTTAGAAAAATTATAAAACATAGTTTTCAATACTTGAAAACATTAAGGCCTCATAGGGCCGAAATATGAACCATAGGAAATAAATGTTTTAGACCTTTGTTTGAGATATCATTGGGCAAGTCTTTGAGCTCTAGAATCATTAAAGTGATGACATAAAAATAAACATGCTCATGCACTTATTTTAGTTATTGGTAGAAAGTAAAGTGAGAGCATAAAATAAATATGTGGTGCAATGTATTATTATCTTTGATATTTAGGTGAGGACTTGAAATATAAATATGATAATGCAAAGCTTGAAACATAAACATGATAATGCAAGTTCATTCATTATCTTGGGATTTAGTGATAGCAAGGAAATAAACATGATATGCAAAGCTTAAAGTAAACATGATGCAAGTTTCATTTTTATGTTTAACTAGAGCTCCTTTAAGACTTTAACAAGATAATAACCCCATACAATATCTCAAAGATCACAACACAAGAATCGAAAATCATATAAAAGAGAAAGAAAGTGAAGCTACATCAAGTTCTTTATTAAGTACCCAAAACCCCTATCTAGAGACAAATCTCTAGAACGTGCCGGCCAACTTTAAGGTTGACAAGGGTAGGCTTGGGCTTTTAGAAATCCTTAGATTAATTTTTCTTAAGTTGGAAAACCATGTGAGCTAGATAACATATAGATGAAGTTGTAAGAAAAAGGATAACTCAAGCTTTAGAGGTTTCTTTGAGATGAACACAATGTCATCATCTAGAAACTCTCATCATCAAGCTATCATGCTCAAATCAAGGCCTCATGGCCGAAAATGAAAGGAAAGGAAAGACAAAGGAAAGTTCAAAAAGAATCCAAGAGAAAACTAGAGAAATACACTTTCTTGAGCAAAATAAAGTTTGAAAACAAATCCCTACCTAGTGATGGAGATAAAAGCTTGATCTTGAAGATGGAAATGAGATGAGCAACACCTCCTAGGATGGTGATGATGATTCGGCCTTGATGAGAGAAAAAGAAAGAAAATGTGTTTCAAGTGGAGTTGTGTTTGAGGTGTGGTGTTTGAGAGGTTTGATGATGGTTCAAGGTTTTGGGGTGGTGTTTGATGGTTGAGAGGTGATGATGAGATAAAGAGATGAAGAAGATAAAGATGAAAAGAAAGGAAGAACACTCTTGGAACTTTGAGAGAAAAAGGAAAGACTAGCAAGACAACTCTAAAACTCTAAACTTTGCAAATGCTTCAAAGTGCAACAAGGCTAACACAAGCATCCTATTTATAGAAAAACAAAACCATGGAGCTTGCAAATGGAGGGAGTGGCCGTGTGGTTTGGAGGGAAAAGGAAGAGAAAATATCTCTTACACAAGGTCATTCAAGCATGGTTTGAAGTATGGAAGCTATGCTACAAAGCATGGCTTGATGTGAGTTAATTTCCTATCACATTTTTATGAAATTAGGCTTCTAGAAATAATGCATGGCTGGAACTTTTCCAGCCACAATTAAATGGGAAAAATGGGTTGTTTTAGTTATTTATTCATGTGGAAATTCAAGCTTGATTGAAAGTTATGACAAGGTATAGTGTATGTGACTTGAGGTATGGCCTTGGAGTATTGAAAAATTGAACATGTGATGCATATGGAGGAGGTGAGGCTTCGGCCAGCTTGGGACAGCAGAATGGGAGGATGATTTGACCATTTAATTGTGTGTTAATGGTAGGTTTAGATGTGTATTAGCTTAGGTACAAGGTTAGGAATGATTAAGCTTAAGTTTAGGTAACTAAGAATGTGATTTAGGGAGTTTATGACAAGTTTAGGAGTGCTCACACATCATTAAAGAATTTAAAACTCATTTATGAATAAACAATGTGTAACACAATTCCATGATTTAAGGAATTGGAAAGAGAAAACACTATTCAAGATTCTATGACTAGGTGTCATAAAATTAAAATATGATTTTAGGTTGTAATTAAGTACTTTTTGGTTCTAATCAACTTTAATAAATTATTTTGACTCTAGATTAATTAAGGAAATTAATTAACCTTCGATTAGAGCCTAATATTGCTTAGGTTTGCTTAATCGCGTGATTAAGCGTAAAAATACGAAACTAGGGGCAAAACCGTAATTTTGCACTAATTTTGCCCGGGACTTCAAAAATTAAAACTGAGGTCATAGAATACATAAAAACGCCTTTTAAAACCATCTGGAGAAGTTTCGGGTTCATCCGGCACTTGCAAACGGGTAAAACACCACAGGGGCGTTTTGGTCATTTTGACCCGAAAACTCGAAAAACGAGATTTTCGATCCCGGGAAGGTACATAAGTTTTCTAATCCCCTTCCAACATTGAGTTTGCCCTTCGAGTACTGCCGCACTGGCTTTCCTCGAATTCCGGGCTGAAAATGACCTCAGGGGCATTTTGGTCATTTTCACTCTAACAGAAAATCGGGGCGTTACATTACTCCCCTCCTTAAAAAGAATTTCGCCCTCAAATTGCACCTTAGAAAAGCTCTGGATATTTGGACTTCATCTCTGACTCTAGTTCCCACGTGTATTCTTCCGACTTGCCTTGTCCCCACGCCACTTTTACCAAAGGAACAGACTTGTTCCTTAACTGCTTGACTCCGTGATCCACTATTCCCGTAGGCGGTACATTGAAAGTGAGGTCCTCCCTTAACTGTACATGCTCTGGTTCTAGGACATGGCTAGGGTCGGACTCATATTTACGTGAATCGAGACGTGAAAGACATCATGAAGGTTTGACAGATTGGGTGGTAAGGCTATTTTGTAAGCTACGGATCCGACTCTTTGAAGAATTTCAAAAGGACCGAGAAATCGGGGACTCAACTTTTTAACTTTCATGGCTCTCCCTATTCCTGTAGTAGGGGTGATTCTTAGAAATACATGTTCTCCCTCTTGGAACTCCAAGGGCTTGCGCCTTTTGTCCGCGTAGCTTTTCTGTCGACTTTGAGCGGTTAAGATTCTATCCTTGATTTGTTCCGTCGTTTCCCTCACTACCTCAGGTCCTAAGACACTTTGCTCTCCGGGCTCGTACCAACACAAGGGTGATTGGCACTTCCTTCCGTATAATGCCTCGTACGGTGCCATACCGATGCTTGCGTGATAACTGTTGTTATATGCAAACTCGATCAAAGGCATGTACTTATCCCAACTTCCTTTTTGGTCTAAGACACAGGCTCTCAGCATATCTTCCAGGGTTTGGATTGTCCTCTCGGACTGACCATCCGTTTGTGGGTGGTAAGCAGTGCTTAGGCACAACTTGGAACCAAACGCCTTTTGGAAGGCTCCCCAAAAACGTGACGTAAACCGCGGATCTCGATCCGAGATTATCGTCGATGGTACTCCATGCAACCTCACTATTTCTTGGATGTAAAGCTGGGCCAACTTATCTAACGAGTACGTGACTCGAATAGGTAGAAAGTGAGCTGACTTAGTCAGTCGATCCACGATTACCCATACGGCATCGTGGCCAGCTTGGGTCTTTGGCAATCCTGTCACGAAGTCCATTGATATACTCTCCCACTTCCACTCGGGGATTGACAGGTTGCAACATGCCGTAAGGTTTTGGTGTTCAATCTTGACCTTTTGGCAGACCAAACACTTACTCACCCAGGCGACCACATCCTTCTTTAATCCGGGCCACCAAAACATCCTCTTCAAGTCCTGATACATCTTGGTAGTACCAGGATGGATGGCAAAATGGCTCTTGTGAGCCTCCTCCAAGATCTTCTCTCGGAGGTCACCATCTTGTGGCACACAGATTCGCCCCTCGAACCTCCATAACCAGTCGGGGCCTCGTACAAAACCTTTCAACTTTCCAGCCTTAACTGCCTCGATTGTCTCCATAAAGTCCTCATTTTCTCTTTGGGCAAGCATAATCCTTTGCTTAAACCCACTGGTCACCGTGAGATGACTCATCACGATGCCATTCTCCGTTATAGACATTCCAAGATTCATATCCCTAAATTGCTCTATTAACCCAACTTCATTAACCATCATACTTGACAGACGTAACGAGTTTCGGCTCAAGGCGTCGGCTACTACATTAGCCTTGCCGGGGTGGTAACTTAAACCAAAATCGTAGTCCTTGAGGAATTCCATCCATCTCCTTTGCCTCATATTCAACTCCTTTTGATCAAAGAGATGCTTGAGACTCTTATGATCGGAGAAAAATTCAAACCTCACACCATACAAATGGTGTCTCCACATCTTTAGAGCGAACACGATGACTGCTAGTTCTAGGTCATGGGTGGGGTAGGTTACCTCATGAGGCTTGAGTTGCCTGGACGCATAGGCTACCACTTGCCTGTTTTGCATCAACACACAACCTAAACCCTTGCCAGAAGCATCGCAATATACCTCGAAGGGTACATTGGGGTCAGGTAAAACTAAAACTAGGGTTGAGGTGAGCTTTTCCTTAAGCTCTAGGAAACTCTTTTCACACTCGGGGCTCCACTCAAACGGGGCATTCTTCCTAGTGAGCTTGGTTAAGGGTAGGGCTAACTGGGAAAATCCTTTAATGAACCTACGGTAATATCCAGCTAAACCCAAAAAGCTTCTAATCTCAGTCACAGAGGTTGGTCTATCCCAATTCATCACAAATTTCTATCTTACTTGGGTCGACAGCTATGCCACCTTTTGACACAACATGTCCTAAGAACTTTACCTCCTCTAGCCAAAATTCACACTTAGACAACTTAGCGTATAACTTCTTCTCCTTTAATACCTCTAAAACCAACCTTAAAATGACGCTCATGCTCCTCGTGGGTTTTCGAATAGATGAGAATATCATCTATGAACACAACCACGAATTGATCTAAATAGGGTCTAAAGATCCTATTCATGTAATCCATAAAAACTGCGGGAGCATTCGTCAAACCAAACGACATTACATTGAACTCAAAGTGTCCATACCGAGTTCGAAAGGCGGTTTTAGGAATATCCGAATCTCTCACCCTAATCTGATGGTAACCGGACCTTAAATCAATCTTAGAAAACACTATCAAGCTCCTTTCAATTGGTCCATAAGATCGTCAATCCTAGGCAATGGGTATTTATTCTTTATGGTTACTTGGTTCAACTGCCTATAGTCTATACACATCCTCATGCTTCCGTCCTATTTCTTTACAAATAAGACCGGAGCGCCCCAAGGTGAAGCACTTGGCCTTATAAAACTCTTTTCTAACAGCTCCTCTAACTGGGTTTTCAACTCTGCTAACTCCGAGGGTGACATCCTATACGGGGCTATAGAGATTGGTCCTGTCCCAGGAACCAACTCTATGGAGAACTCCACTTCTCTTTCGGGAGGGAACTCGGGTATTTCATCTGGAAACACCTCGGGATAGTCTCTCACCACAGGTATCTCACCTAGGTTCTGCTCAAAGTCTACATCACAAAGTGCTAGGAGAACATATCCCTTAGTTTTCTTCCCACTACAGAAGACCTCTACGGAATTTAGGTACAGCCTAATGGGTTGAGTGATGTTTTCGGGAGGAGAAGGGAAAACTACGGTTTGGGTTCCACAATCTAACATCACACGATTGGGGTGAAGCCAGTTCATGCCTAAGATAATGCCTATGTCTTTCAAGGGTAAACAAATTAAATCTATGATAAAAGACCTATTTTCTACAACAAGATGACAGTTTAAACAACAACGGCAAGTATTAACAGGGCGATTTGTAGGAGTAGAAACAATAAGATCGAAGGGAAGTTTAGAGACTTTTAGATTTAAGGACTCGACACTAGCAAGTGAAATGAAAGAATGAGTAGCACCAGAGTCATATAGTACAGTTAAGGCTTTACCGTTTACTTCGCACATACCTTCGATGAGATCTTTGGACTTCTTGGCGTCTTCCGCGTTAAGGGTAAAGACCCTTCCTCTATTGTGGTCGGGATTTTGGTTCGATGTCCCTTGTCCTGCGATCCTTTGCATAGTGGCCAGGCTTGCCACACTTGAAACATACATTCGACCGGCTAAGCATGGGCGATTCCCGTGGCTCTTCCCCGCATTGTGGGCGACGTCGGCCAGATGTTGCTCCGGTAAGCGGCAGGGGTTTGTGGTGCCTTGTTCTTGGCTCCACTTGGTCCTCCATTGTGGTTTCGTCCACCCGGTCCACGGGGTTGATTATTGAAATTCCTCGGGCCTTGATGTTGAAATGGCGGCCTTTGGTGTTGTTTGGATTGTTGGTGAGCAGGAGCTCTTGGCGGTTGTTGTTGTTGTTGTCGGGCCGTTGGGTGGTAGGGGTTGTAGTGATTCCTCGATGGGTACTGCGGTTTGAACTGGGCTTGAGGTCCGAGCCCTTAGCTCGCTCCGCCCTTGTGATTTGAATCTTTCTCTGTCCTTCCTCAAGTATCCTGCACTTGTTGACCGTAGTCGAAGTCTGATTTCCATATGGGCCACAGCGTAGTTCATCTCTGCCTTCAGACCGGCCTCATACTTCACACACTTCCAAACTTCATCGGGGTTCCCTTGGAATACCCGAGAGAACTTGATTAGCTCCTCAAACTTCGCAGTGTATTGGGCTACAGTAGACCCTCCTTGGGTCAACTGCATGAACTCAACGTCCTTCGCGTTCCTCACGGACTCCGGAAAGTACTTCTCATAGAAGTAAGTCTTGAACAGCTCCCAGTCAATGGGAGTTCCAGAGGCTTCTAGCAGATGCCTCGTGCCGTTCCACCAGAACTCGGCGTCGGACTTCAGCATGAAAGCAGCAAATGTGACCTTCTGCTCCTCTGAGCAGGTAACGACAGAGTAGATCTTCTCCATGTCTTTGATCCATTCATCAGCCTTGTCGGGGTCCATCACCCCTCGAAACACTGGCGGGTTCGCCTTGCGGAACTCGCCGAAGCGGGCTTGTTCCACCATCTCAGCAGGGGGAGGAGGGGGAACAGAGCAAGATTCGCTTGTTGATCCATTCGGTCGAACATCCGTTCCATGGCTTGCGCCATGCGACGGACAGCAGCAGCAGTTGTATCATCTTGTTCAACATCGAGTGTAGTCCTAGGCCGTCGTCGCGGTGCCATTGGTCCCTATACACATGAAACAATGAACATCAAGTTGATCAGGCTCAATATCCATGTAAAATGAGCTAGTTACCATGGCACTTGCAACCAACAAAAGTCATGCATCTCTAGTCCTACAGCTTATCTGTAACACCCTAAATCTTAACCCAAGACTACTAGTATGTCCTTAGGTTAATCTTTAGAATATTACCTCTTGGTCTCATCCTTTAGAAAATACTTAGCGGAAATACGGGTAAAATTTTTCTTTTTGGAATTTAAAATCAAAGTAAGAGCCACGCACGAGACTTTAAGGGGAATCATAGCGAAACATATAAGCAAAGCATAAGAAACACATCATGTCATGGAAACATCAACTGAATCATAGATATATATATATATAACGTGCCTACCCCAAAGAGGCAGGACTATTTGATACATCATGAAGCAAAATACAACTGAAATGCAATACAAGGAAATCATGAAAAGCAAATACAAGAGAAACTACCCCCATACCCATGTGCACCTAAAGGAGACAACCTCATATACAAAAGAAGGTTTGTCCTCTACTATGTGGCGTGTGTGTGCACTAACTACTACCCCTCCTATGACTACTCCTGCGGGTCCGAGTACTGTGGGGTCGAGTCGATCCACTGGCGAATCTCGGCGGGAGTGGTCGAGTGCATCATCGGGGCATGTCCACCGCGGCGAGGGTGTAACATCCCCAAATTTATAACTAAGAATCTTAATTATCGATAGCAAAACCAAGAGAATCTGGACAAATGTTATGAAATACAACAAGTAGACTACTTAAGTATGTCTAGAGAAAAATGCAAAGAATTACGAAAATGCCATCACTTAGTGGAAATTACGAAAATGCCCTTGCTATATAAAGGAAATTACCAAACTACCCTTGCCTTATTAAATGACAAAGATACCCTTACTCTATGAATGGAATTACAAGAATATCCACTAACATCTTTGCACAAAACATGGAAACGTGTTTGCACAAAACATGGAAACATGTTTGCATAAAACATGGAAACATGTTTGCATAAAACATGGAGCATTTTCATCCAACATGTTTGCATAAAACATGGAAACGTGTTTGCATAAAACATGGAAACGTGTTTGCACAAAACATGGAAACGTATTTGCACAAAACATGGAAACGTGTTTGCACAAAACAAGGAGCATTTTCATCCCAAAATTCAGCCAACATGTTTCCATAAATCATGCTCCAAGTGCTTTCCATCTTCTGTTTTTTTCTCTAATCTTTCCACTATAAATACTCCTCAAACTCTCTTCAATTCAGAAACTCCATAAGTGTTCTTTCTTTCTTATTCTATCATTCTTCTTATGTTCTTCAAAAACTTCTCTTGATCCTCTAAACTTCACCAAATACTTCAATCCTAAGTCCAAACTTTCACTAGCCCTCACAAGAGTTACAATCTTTAACTCTAGTGAGAAATATTTTCTTAAGCATTCAAGTTCTAGAGCCAAGATTCAAGGAGGGTCATCCACTCCAAAGACTCTTGTTCGAAGCTTAAGGAAGAAGAGAAGGACCTTTTTAGACCCTACACAAGAGGTAGGAGCTTTATCTTTAATTGTTCAAGCATTGTTGGCTTCTAACCTTGATAGAATGCCTCAAGTTTGAGTTATTGTCAAAAGTTTTAAATGATTATTTGAAAAATATATTTTTAGAAATATGACATGTTCTATTCTGTTATGAGTACCCTTATGATGTTATCAAACTCAAATATAACTTGAAAAGATTGTATGTGAAACCTAATTTAATAAAGGTAACTTAAGACATGAAAATGGTAGGTGCTGGAAATTCTAGTTGTTTCTGGCAGCAGGTACTTCGGAAGCTACTGTTCATAAAATATTAAGTATCTCGAAATTAAAATAATTTTACTATAAACTAGACTCATTATAGAACACTCTCCAAAAAGAATCACCTAAAACGGAGTTTTCTAGCTCAAGATATAAATTTTTAAAGTAGAGCCTAAGACTGAAACTTTAAATCTGACCTTGTAGTAGTAAAATAGATGTAACTCACTCTAGAAAAATGCAAATGGACTGATTTCAACTTTGTTGGAGAGCTAACACATATAGGAATACACCCATGTATGTTATGTATAAAGCTTTGTACCACGTAAATACAGAATGAGAAATAAATTTCGGGATAGTGTACTGTGAAAGTGCAGTTTGGAAAGGTTCTGCTAAGGAAAGACTTGGTATTTAAGCATGTCCATTGTGACCCACCTCTCTTTCCTGGAACCCTCCTATGCATGGTTTACAGTTGATTTACACTATTCCAAAGATGTAAATGCTAAAATTTGATGAGTTAGGAATTTGGAACTACCTTTACTAAGCTGAGATAACAAGTATACAGAGAATTATAAACTTTCTTCTAAAAGATGTCAAAACTATAAATAAAAGAATCAAGTCTTGTAAAGAGAGAATTTTAAGAATTTAAGTAGAATAATAATCTTCAAGAGTTATATGAAAGTGATAATAAAAATATATAAGGAACCTATAATAATATTTTGAAGTGCATTAATGTAGTAATGGAATGCTAAGAGTACAAAGAACACTAAGAGAAAAAGATAATACTAAGACATCCATTACCTCTTACGAACACTAGGAACTCAATTTGATAACTTTGGTTGCTTAAAATGAATCATTTATGCAAATGTTTACTATGAGATTTACATGATATTATCCATGTTTCATGAAGTGAATTATAGTAAAGTGAATGTATGGTGATGAGTTATGAAATGATGAGGATGAATGATTGATTGCCCATGATTTATTGTGATTACATGATAATATGCATACATTCATTTTCCCAAAGAAATAATAAAAGTAAAATTTGAAAAAGTAGCAATGAAAGTCTGGAAAAGTGGACTTGAGCTAAACTCACGGCTTAACCCCCTAAACCGTTGAGATCACGGCAACGGAATGAAAACCAAAAAGGTTATGGCGACGGCCATGGTATGAGCTCATTACCCTTTTAGGGTGGTCTAAGGCATTGATGCATTCATCCCGTGAATAATTAAGAAATATGTTGATGAAATAAATGAAAGATGATGATCACTAAACAAGTGAATGTTGAGGATGAGTAATCATGAAATGCATGCAGCTCCTAAATGATTGCTGCTTATTAGTGGTTTTACATGATATGCTTATATGTATGCTTGATGAAATCTTGAATGAATATTTCGCTAATGTTCAAGATTAGTTTAAAAGTAACTGCACTTCGGCTAATCACGTTTGTGAAAGTTTGATAATTGAATCCTTACCTGGTCACCTTTTTATAATAAACCCGAAGTGACTGGGACGACAACGATGACACTTTTAGTACAAGTAGGAACTCCTACTGAGAAATCATGTATTTCTCACTCCTATGTTTATTTTCCGTTGTCGTTACCAGAGACAGACGTGTCCACCTAAAGCAACGAGGCCGTAGCTGAGGAAGGAGGTAGCACGTGAAGATTTCAAACCGTTCAAGTAGGAGCATTCCGAGCTTTAGTTACATTATAGTTTGTGAGAAACAATTAGTAATAGTAGAACTTATATTGTTATTTGTAATAACTTATCAGTATAATATATGCCCTGTTGTGACTTATGTATTAAGTGATTATATTCCAGTTTATGTGATAATTGTTCTACACTTAGTCTTTTATTCCGCTTATTTAATTAAGTGTGCAATGTAATTTGATTATTATCTATAAAAGCGCTATGTATTTCACTTCTCAATTCTGTGCTTAAGTTTTCAAAAAATTAATTTATTTAAAGAAAAAAAAACTTCCATTATTTTTCTAAGTTAATTTCAAAAGAAAATTAATACAAGGCATAAGTGACAACTAATAGAATCCAAATGTGAACTTAAGCACAGTGGGGTTCTATTAGGGTGTTACATTATGGTATCAGAGCAGTTCATCCTATTTAAGCCTGAGGAATGGACTGACTATGCTTCTGTCTATGATATCATGCTATTAATCTTATCTGTATGATGGGATATAGGATTTAGAAATGCATGATCGTCTTGTGATACTGCCATAGTTGCTACCATGCTTAGCTATAGTATTGAGCCTGATCAACTCGATGACTGTTGTTTGGTGTGTCTAGGAACTAATGGCAGCAAACAGACGTACGCATGGGGCACGCGGTGGAGGTAATCGTGATGAACTGGCAAATGCACTCCAGGAGATGGCTAGGGCTATGCAAGCACAAGCAACAGTGATGATGGAGCAGATGAATAGGATGTCAGAGGAATCAGTTGGGAACCAAGAACATGGAAAATTCTCAGAATTCAAGAGGGCTGGACCTCCAGAATTCAAAGGGACAACTAACCCCGAAATAGCTGACATATGGATTCAAGAGATGGAGAAGGTTTTCTCAGTGGTAGAATGCTCTGATGAACAAAAGGTGGCATTCTCTACTTATATGCTGAAAGGAGAGGCAGCCGCGTGGTGGAAGGGTGCAAAGGGCTTGCTTGAAAGTGCTGACATACAGATTACGTGGGAGGTTTTCTATGCTACATTCCATAAGAAATATTTTCCAGATCCAGTTAAGAAGGCAAAGGAAGTAGAATTTCTGTTGCTGACACAGGGAAATCGAAGTGTAGCTGAGTACACAGCTAAATTTGAAGAACTGATCAAACACTCAACTAGCTACCAAAGTAATCCCAACGAGGCTTGGAAATGCATGAAATATGAGAGTGGTTTGAGGCCAGACATTTTGGCATCTGTGGCTCCACTGGAGGTCACTGACTATGCATCTTTAGTCAGCAAAAGCCAAGTGGCTGAGAGTTGCAATCGCCCGCTAGTTGCCCACCGAGTTGAAGAGAATAGGAAGAGGTCTGCTCAACAAGGTCACCGAGGGTTCCCACCCCCTTACAAGAAACCCTACCAAGGAGGTGGATTTAAAGGGAAACAACCCCAACACCCTATGATGAATCAACCTAAGACACAAGCTGTTAATCGACCTAGGATGGTTGCTGTCCCTGAACCTATGACTAGATCCCCTTGTGCCACTTGTGGAAAGATACATGGAGGGGAATGTAGATTTGGTAAGAATGTTTGTTATCGGTGTGGACAGACAGGACACTATTCTAGAGAGTGCCTAAAGCTCAATCAGTCCTCTACACTTAAGCCTAAGGCACAGGGGCGCGTGTTTGCTATCATCAAGAGATGCCCTCGAGAATCCGATGATCGATTCAAGGTAAGTGTATAATTAATGGAAAACCGTTAATTGTATTGTTTGATTCAACACATTCATTCATTTCATATGATTGTGCTAATAAGTTGAGGTTGTATATATCTGACTTAAAAATCATCTTAGTTGTCTCTACACCCACTATAAATATTGTTAGAACTGATCAAGCCTGCCTAAATTGTGAATTTGAGGTAGCTGATAGGATTTTTCATCATGATTTAGTTTGTCTACCCTTGTCTAGTTTTGATGTAATCTTGGGCATGGATTGGCTTTCGCTAACCGTGTGTTACTACATTGTGCAAATAAGTCACTAGTATTTCTTCCCAAACCATCTTTACCCAATCCCTCTAAACTTGATAGAAAGGTACGACTATACCTAAACTCCATTATCGTGGGGAATAGTAGGAATGAAGAGCGAGGATATGTTTTCCGATGACAAGTGAGAAGGAAGTGGAGCAAGCTCTAGAAAAGATCCTTGTAGTAAAGGAATTCTCAGATGTTTTTCCTGATGACATACCTGAATTTCCTCCAAAAGGGAGATTGAGTTTTCTATAGATTTGGTACCGGGAACGGACCCATATCTATAGCTCCTTATAGGATGCCACTGGCCGAGTTAACAGAATTGAAGAAGCAATTAGAGGAGCTACTAGAGAAGAAATTCATTAGGCCTAGTGCTTCACCATGGGGAGCTCCAGTGCTATTTGTCAAGAAGAAGGATGGGAGCTTGCGGTTATGTGTGGATTATAGGCAGCTAAACCAAGTGACCATAAAGAATAAATACCCTTTACCTAGAATAGATGACCTCATGGACCAATTAAGAGGAGCCCAAGTGTTTTCCAAGATAGATCTGCGATCAGGATACCACCAGATTCGAGTGAAGGAGGAGGACATACCAAAGACAGCCTTTAGGACTAGATATGGACATTATGAGTTTAATGTGATGTCGTTTGGGTTAACCAATGCACCGGCAGTGTTTATGGACTACATGAATAGGATATTTAGACCATACTTGGACAAGTTTGTAATAGTGTTCATCGATGACATTCTAGTTTACTCTAGAACTGAAGCAGAGCACGAAGAACACTTACGAGTGGTGTTGGAGGTGTTGAGGAACAAGAAACTTTATGCAAAGTTGTCCAAGTGTGAATTTTGGACGAAGGAAGTTAAGTTCTTAGGTCATGTAGTGTCACATGGGGGAATAGCAGTAGACCCAAGTAAGATAGAAGCGGTGCAACAATGGGAAACCCCTACCACTGTGAAGGAGATTAGGAGTTTTCTAGGGCTAGCTTACTACCGAAGGTTCATTAGAGGTTTTTCCCAAATTACCTTACCCCTCACCAAGCTAACAAGGAAGAATTCAGCTTTTATATGGAGCCCAGAATGTGAAGAGAGTTTCCAAGAACTAAAGAAGAAGTTGACTACTACCCCTGTCCTAATCCTACCTGACCCAAAAGAAAAATTTGAGGTGTATTGTGATGCCTCGGGAAGAGGACTAGGATGTGTTTTGATGCAAAATAGGAATGTAGTAGCCTATGCCTCTAGACAGCTCAAACCCCATGAAGTTAATTACCCAACCCATGACTTAGAGCTAGCGGCTATTGTCTTTGCCTTAAAAATCTGGAGACATCATCTTTATGGTGTAAGGTTTGAAGTTTTTTCTGACCACAAAAGTCTGAAATACCTCTTCAACCAAAAGGAACTCAATATGAGACAAAGGCGTTGGATGGAGTTTCTCAAGGACTATGACTTTGGGTTGAACTACCACCCAGGAAAGGCAAA
This sequence comes from Dalbergia cultrata, assembly GCA_031216105.1. Taxonomy (NCBI): domain Eukaryota; kingdom Viridiplantae; phylum Streptophyta; class Magnoliopsida; order Fabales; family Fabaceae; genus Dalbergia; species Dalbergia cultrata. The sequence continues at coordinate 39,725,477 of CM062346.1, read as the reverse complement.
TGTGGTAGCAGACGCTTTGAGTCGTAAGTCCTTGCATGCCGCTTGGCTCATGGTGAAAGAAAATGGGCTGATAGAAGATTTTAGGAACCTCAACTTAGGATATAGGGGGACTTCAGAACAAATTTGGTTAAGCCAGCTAAGTGTAACCAGTAGCTTTAAGGATCAAATAATTCAAGCCCAAAGGGAAGATGAGGATTTCCTTAGAACCTTAACCCTTGTCGAAGTAGGAAAGTTGAAAGAGTTTGCCCAGGATAAGGAAGGAGTGTGGAGATACCAAGGGAGAATCTGTGTACCTGCAAAAGAAGGATTGAGAGCTAGCATTTTGGAAGAAGCCCACAAGAGTCAATTTAGTGTACACCCCGGTATAACCAAGATGTACCATGACCTAAAAAATATGTTATGGTGGCCAAAGATGAAAGCAGATATAGCAAATATAGTGCAAAAATGTTTGGTATGCCAAAAGTGAAGATAGAGCATCAAAAACCCTCCGGAGTGCTGCAACCTCTCGAAATCCCCGAATGGAAGTGGGAAGGAATATCCATGGATTTCGTGATGGGATTGCCAAGAACGCCTAGCGGACATGACTCCATATGGGTAATTGTGGATAGATTGACCAAATCTGCTCACTTTTTACCCATTCGAGCAAATTACCCTTTGGAAAAGTTAGCTCAGCTATACATCCAAGAGATAATAAGGCTCCATGGAGTACCCAAAACCATTGTCTCAGATAGGGATCCAAGGTTCACCTCAAGATTTTGGGGAGCTTTGCAAAAGGCGTTTGGTTCAAGGTTGTGTCTAAGCACTGCCTATCACCCTCAAACTGATGGACAATCAGAAAGAACAATTCAAACCCTTGAGGATATGCTAAGAGCATGTGTCTTAGACCAGCCAAAAAGTTGGGACAAACAACTTCCGTTGATTGAGTTTGCATATAATAATAGTTACCACACTAGCATTGGGATGGCACCCTATGAGGCTTTGTATGGTAGAAAGTGTCAATCACCACTTTGTTGGTGTGACCCGGGAGAGCAAAGTATTTTGGGCCCTGATTTGGTAGAAGAGACAACCAAACAAATAAGGAGAATTAGGGAAAGAATCCTCACTGCTCAGAGCAGGCAGAAGAGCTATCTTTGACAAGAGAAGGAAACCTCTCGAATTTCAAGAAGGAGAACACATATTCTTGCGAATTACTCCTACCACAGGTATAGGTCGTGCAATGAAAGTCAAAAAGCTAAGCCCTAGATTCTTAGGACCCTTCCAAATCCTCAAAAAGGTAGGTCCCTCTGCCTACGAAATTGCATTACCCCCAAATTTGTCTAACCTACACAATGTTTTTCATGTGTCCCAATTGAGAAAGTATCAGTCAGACCCCAGTCATGTGTTTGAGCCATAAACTATACAATTAAAAGATGACTTAACTTTTGAATTACCACCGATGAGGATCGTGGATCATGGCATCAAGCAGCTGAGAAACAAATCTGTATCTCTGGTCCGAGTAGCCTGGGGACAAGATGGAATGGAAGAGCACACATGGGAGCTCGAGGAAGATATGCGAAAAGAATTTCTGAACCTATTCACAGGTATCAAATTTTGAGGGCAAAATTTTTAATAAGAAGGGGAGAAATGTAACATCCCCAAATTTATAACTAAGAATCTTAATTATCGATAGCAAAACCAAGAGAATCTGGACAAATGTTATGAAATACAACAAGTAGACTACTTAAGTATGTCTAGAGAAAAATGCAAAGAATTACGAAAATGCCATCACTTAGTGGAAATTACGAAAATGCCCTTGCTATATAAAGGAAATTACCAAACTACCCTTGCCTTATTAAATGACAAAGATACCCTTACTCTATGAATGGAATTACAAGAATATCCACTAACATCTTTGCACAAAACATGGAAACGTGTTTGCACAAAACATGGAAACATGTTTGCATAAAACATGGAAACATGTTTGCATAAAACATGGAGCATTTTCATCCAACATGTTTGCATAAAACATGGAAACGTGTTTGCATAAAACATGGAAACGTGTTTGCACAAAACATGGAAACGTGTTTGCACAAAACATGGAAACGTGTTTGCACAAAACAAGGAGCATTTTCATCCCAAAATTCAGCCAACATGTTTCCATAAATCATGCTCCAAGTGCTTTCCATCTTCTGTTTTTTCTCTAATCTTTCCACTATAAATACTCCTCAAACTCTCTTCAATTCAGAAACTCCATAAGTGTTCTTTCTTTCTTATTCTATCATTCTTCTTATGTTCTTCAAAAACTTCTCTTGATCCTCTAAACTTCACCAAATACTTCAATCCTAAGTCCAAACTTTCACTAGCCCTCACAAGAGTTACAATCTTTAACTCTAGTGAGAAATATTTTCTTAAGCATTCAAGTTCTAGAGCCAAGATTCAAGGAGGGTCATCCACTCCAAAGACTCTTGTTCGAAGCTTAAGGAAGAAGAGAAGGACCCTTTTTAGACCCTACACAAGAGGTAGGAGCTTTATCTTTAATTGTTCAAGCATTGTTGGCTTCTAACCTTGATAGAATGCCTCAAGTTTGAGTTATTGTCAAAAGTTTTAAATGATTATTTGAAAAATATATTTTTAGAAATATGACATGTTCTATTCTGTTATGAGTACCCTTATGATGTTATCAAACTCAAATATAACTTGAAAAGATTGTATGTGAAACCTAATTTAATAAAGGTAACTTAAGACATGAAAATGGTAGGTGCTGGAAATTCTAGTTGTTTCTGGCAGCAGGTACTTCGGAAGCTACTGTTCATAAAATATTAAGTATCTCGAAATTAAAATAATTTTACTATAAACTAGACTCATTATAGAACACTCTCCAAAAAGAATCACCTAAAACGGAGTTTTCTAGCTCAAGATATAAATTTTTAAAGTAGAGCCTAAGACTGAAACTTTAAATCTGACCTTGTAGTAGTAAAATAGATGTAACTCACTCTAGAAAAATGCAAATGGACTGATTTCAACTTTGTTGGAGAGCTAACACATATAGGAATACACCCATGTATGTTATGTATAAAGCTTTGTACCACGTAAATACAGAATGAGAAATAAATTTCGGGATAGTGTACTGTGAAAGTGCAGTTTGGAAAGGTTCTGGCTAAGGAAAGACTTGGTATTTAAGCATGTCCATTGTGACCCACCTCTCTTTCCTGGGAACCCTCCTATGCATGGTTTACAGTTGATTTACACTATTCCAAAGATGTAAATGCTAAAATTTGATGAGTTAGGAATTTGGAACTACCTTTACTAAGCTGAGATAACAAGTATACAGAGAATTATAAACTTTCTTCTAAAAGATGTCAAAACTATAAATAAAAGAATCAAGTCTTGTAAAGAGAGAATTTTAAGAATTTAAGTAGAATAATAATCTTCAAGAGTTATATGAAAGTGATAATAAAAATATATAAGGAACCTATAATAATATTTTGAAGTGCATTAATGTAGTAATGGAATGCTAAGAGTACAAAGAACACTAAGAGAAAAAGATAATACTAAGACATCCATTACCTCTTACGAACACTAGGAACTCAATTTGATAACTTTGGTTGCTTAAAATGAATCATTTATGCAAATGTTTACTATGAGATTTACATGATATTATCCATGTTTCATGAAGTGAATTATAGTAAAGTGAATGTATGGTGATGAGTTATGAAATGATGAGGATGAATGATTGATTGCCCATGATTTATTGTGATTACATGATAATATGCATACATTCATTTTCCCAAAGAAATAATAAAAGTAAAATTTGAAAAAGTAGCAATGAAAGTCTGGAAAAGTGGACTTGAGCTAAACTCACGGCTTAACCCCCTAAACCGTTGAGATCACGGCAACGGAATGAAAACCAAAAAGGTTATGGCGACGGCCATGGTATGAGCTCATTACCCTTTTAGGGTGGTCTAAGGCATTGATGCATTCATCCCGTGAATAATTAAGAAATATGTTGATGAAATAAATGAAAGATGATGATCACTAAACAAGTGAATGTTGAGGATGAGTAATCATGAAATGCATGCAGCTCCTAAATGATTGCTGCTTATTAGTGGTTTTACATGATATGCTTATATGTATGCTTGATGAAATACTGAATGAATATTTCTGCTAATGTTCAAGATTAGTTTAAAAGTAACTGCACTTCGGCTAATCACGTTTGTGAAAGTTTGATAATTGAATCCTTACCTGTTCACCTTTTTATAATAAACCCGAAGTGACTGGGACGACAACGATGACACTTTTAGTACAAGTAGGAACTCCTCGTGACTAATCATGTATTTCTCACTCCTATGTTTATTTTCCGTTGTCGTTACCAGAGACAGACGTGTCCACCTAAAGCAACGAGGCCGTAGCTGAGGAAGGAGGTAGCACGTGAAGATTTCAAACCGCTCAAGTAGGAGCATTCCGAGCTTTAGTTACATTATAGTTTGTGAGAAACAATTAGTAATAGTAGAACTTATATTGTTATTTGTAATAACTTATCAGTATAATATATGCCCTGTTGTGACTTATGTATTAAGTGATTATATTCCAGTTTATGTGATAATTGTTCTACACTTAGTCTTTTATTCCGCTTATTTAATTAAGTGTGCAATGTAATTTGATTATTATCTATAAAAGCGCTATGTATTTCACTTCTCGTTCTGTGCTTAAGTTTTCAAAAAAATTAATTTATTTAAAGAAAAAAAAAAACTTCCATTATTTTTCTAAGTTAATTTCAAAAGAAAATTAATACAAGGCATAAGTGACAACTAATAGAATCCAAATGTGAACTTAAGCACAGTGGGGTTCTATTAGGGTGTTACAGAGGGCGCATAGATGGCCGTCGAGCCAACCTCGGCTGGACCACCGTCTCCTCACTCCCAGCCCTCATCGGTGGAGGAGTGGGACTGGAGCTCCAACTGTACATGTGGGATGGCGGGTCCTCGGATGGGTCCGTCTCCGAGTACTGGGGACGCGGCACATACTCGGGGTACTCGCGTACTGCTGATGTCTCGGGCTCCATGCGGAGGATCTGCTCGTCGCGTGGTCTCGCTCGCTCAAAAATCCCGTTATGACGGTAAGGAGCAGTCGGGGTGAAGCGGTAGCTTCGGGGCCGGCACGAAGGGTCGCCCCATGAACATGAATACTCCGGCGGCAGCGACCCTCAAAATGATATGACCCGAGTGCCGGGTCATGGTGCAGCTCCCATACCGGGGTGTCGATGAAGAGTACAAACGTCGCCATCTGAAGATATGACGGAAGAAAAGAGAGAGGGAATGAGAATCTTTCTAAAAGAATTCTCAGTAGGGTTATCCCTACCTAGGTGTCATCGTCACATCCTCAGGAACCTTGGGTTTATTTCTAAAAGGTGTGCATGCATATAAATCCCTTTTAAGTTGTTTTCCAAAGAGGTATTTTATCCAAGGCCCATCATATTTTATAATGCGTCTTTATAACTTAAACAGAAATATACTAATGATATGGATGCATCATAAGGTAAACCAAACAATAGAATAACTAGGAAATATCGTAACATTGGCATAAGTATAGTTTATGTGACATTGTCAACTTTAACTTTCATCTCATGGGGCCGCCCTAAAAACTTCTCTAGGTTATGAGCTCATACCTTAACTAGTCGTCACTAGCTCTTACTTATCCTATGATAAGCGTAACATAATCCCGACTTAAAGTACGGGCTAGGGGGCAAATTAAGGATCTCCTTTCTAGGATCATTTCCTCTTTGAAACGCTTTGCTAGCCACGTGGACCTCGCAATTTGTCCGCTTTGGCAGGCTGCATCTACACATACCCTCACGGATTTGTCTCCTCCTGGGGGTGCTCGGCCGAACCGGTGTCACCCAGAGAAGCTGCGTCTCGTTGTTGTGTCACATTTATATTTCCATAAATATTAAATCACAATTACCTCATCATTTATCATATTCATTTTTATCATGCATTCTCATGTAGCTTTTTCATAACATATATATCATCACATGAAACTTTCTCATAACATTCGTCACATAAAACTTTCACACAAACATCATCACATAGTCATATTTAACAATCATCCCTATAAGCTCATAGACATGTTATGTTATAACTCAAAGTGCTTTAAACTTCGATTATTATGAGTCTTAAACTTGCAAATTAATTATTCTTAACTTCTTTATACACCTATAGTTTGACAATTTATGAGTCATACAAATTTTATGCTCAAGAACTAATCCAAATAGCACTAAGCGGAATTTGGACAGCTTTATGTTTAAGTGATTACGGAGTTCTAGAAATTACGGTTTAGATCTTTATCTCACATTCTAAGTTATTTGATCATCAACACCTAGTCTCTTGGGAACCTACAAGGTTATAACTAAGTATTTCTCACCTCACCCTATGGTCAAGAACATCTCTAAACCTCAAGAGTGCAGAAATCAAAATACTAACTTTACGGGTACCTAGAAGTCACAATAATGACCCTTTCTAAGTTCGGTTTGCTCCTAAGGTTTCAAGATTAAGTCCTAAACCAATTATGAGTCATTCCTACACATATAAACTAATTTAAAACCATGATTATTGAATCTAAACCTTGCTGGACAGAATCCAGAAAAATAAATCTTTAAGGGATCTAGAACTCTCAAATTAATTCTTTTCTAGTTCCTAACTTATCCTATCTTTCACATATGAGTCTTAACATAATTATTACCCAAACATAAGCATATTAACATCATTAACACAGCTCATGCAGTGGCCAAACATAGCAAGGCAGAACCAAAACAGAAACTCCATTGAAAGGCATTGAATCATAGTTTCTAAAGCACATAAAATACTAGTTTCTCTTGGAACCTTATTAAAACCTTCAAAACTCTTTTATGAACACTTTTTATCATCTAAACTCATGAAAATACTTAATAGGGCAGTGGCTACATTATTTTCATCTCAAGAGGTCCTAAATTCATAACACTTAGTTCTACACATCCCTTATACTCATATGAGTTTTAGAAAAAGTATAAAACATAGTTTTCAATACTTGAAAACATTAAGGCCTCATAGGGCCGAAATATGGACCATAGGAAATAAATGTTTTAGACCTTTGTTTGAGATATCATTGGGCAAGTCTTTGAGCTCTAGAATCATTAAAGTGATGACATAAAAATAAACATGCTCATGTACTTATTTTAGTTATTGCTAGAAAGTAAAGTGAGAACATAAAATAAATATATGGTGCAATATATTATTATCTTTGGTATTTAGGTGAGGACTTGAAATATAAATATGATAATGCAAAGCTTGAAACATAAACATGATAATGCAAGTTCATTCATTATCTTGGGATTTAGTGATAGCAAGGAAATAAACATGATATGCAAAGCTTAAAGTAAACATGATGCAAGTTTCATTTTTATGTTTAACTAGAGCTCATTTATGACTTTAACAAGATAATAACCCCATACAATATCTCAAAGATCACAACACAAGAATCGAAAATCATATATAAAAGAGAAAGAAAGTGAAGCTACATCAAGTTCTTTATTAAGTACCCAAAACCCCTATCTAGAGACAAATCTCTAGAACGTGCCGGCCAACTTTAAGGTTGACAAGGGTAGGCTTGGGCTTTTAGAAATCCTTAGATTAATTTTTCTTAAGTTGGAAGACCATGTGAGCTAGATAACATATAGATGAAGTTGTAAGAAAAGGAAAACTCAAGCTTTAGAGGTTTCTTTGAGATGAACACAATGTCATCATCTAGAAACTCTCATCATCAAGCTATCATGCTCAAATCAAGGCCTCATGGCCGAAAATGCAAGGAAAGGAAAGACAAAGGAAAGTTCAAAAAGAATCCAAGAGATAACTAGAGAAAAACACTTTCTTGAGCAAAATAAAGTTTGAAAACAAATCCCTACCTTTTGATGAAGATGAAAGCTTGAACTTGAAGATGGAAATGAGATGAGCAACACCTCCTAGGATGGTGGTGATGATTTCAACTAAGGAAAGGAAAAGGAAAGGAGATGTGTTTTGAGTGAAGTTGTGTTTGAGGTGGAGTGTTTGAAAGCTTTGAGAATGGTTTAAGGTTATGAGGTGATGGATTAAGGTTATGAGGTGATTATGTGATGGAAGAATGAAGAGGATGAAGATGAAGAGAAAGAGCTCTTAGAACTTTGAGAGAAGGAAAAGCTTAGTAAGACAACTCTAAAACTCTAAACTTTGCAAATGCTTCAAGGTGCAACAAGGCTAACACAAGCATCCTATTTATAGAAAAACAAAACCATGGAGCTCACATTGGGAGGGTGTGGCCGTGTGGTTTGGAGGGAAAAGGAAGAGAAAAATATCTCTTACACAAGGTCATTCAAGCATGGTTGAAGCATGGAAGCTATGCTACAAAGTATGGCTTGATGTGAGTTAATTTCCTATCACATTTTTATGAATTTAGGCTTCTAGAAATAATGCATGGCTGGAACTTTTCCAGCCACAATTAAATGGGGAAAATGGGTTGTTTTAATTATTTATTCATGTTGAAAATCAAGCTTGATTGAAAGTTATGACAAGGTATAGTGTATGTGACTTGAGGTATGGCCTTGGAGTGTTGAAAATTGAACATGTGATGCATAATGGGGGAGAGGGTTCACGGCCTGGTCTGGTTCAGCAAGGGAGGAGGTGAGTTTGACCATTTAATTGTGTGTTAATGGTAGGTTTAGATGTGTATTAGCTTAGGTACAAGGTTAGGAATGATTAAGCTTAAGTTTAGGTAACTAAGAATGTGATTTAGGGAGTTTATGACAAGTTTAGGAGTGCTCATACATCATTAAAGAATTTAAAACTCATTTATGAATAAACAATGTGTAACACAATTCCATGATTTAAGGAATTGGAAAGAGAAAACACTATTCAAGATTCTATGACTAGGTGTCATAAAATTAAAATATGATTTTAGGTTGTAATTGAGTACTTTTTGGTTCTAATCAACTTTAATAAATTATTTTGACTCTAGATTAATTAAGGAAATTAATTAACCTTCGATTAGAGCCTAATATTGCTTAGGTTTGCTTAATCGCGTGATTAAGCGTAAAAATACGAAACTAGGGGCAAAACCGTAATTTTGCACTAATTTTGCCCGGGACTTCAAAAATTAAAACTGAGGTCATAGAATACATAAAAACGCCTTTTAAAATCATCTGGAGAAGTTTCGGGTTCATCCGGCACTTGCAAGCGGGTAAAACACCACAGGGGCGTGTTGGTCATTTTGACCTGAAAACTCGAAAAACGAGATTTTCGATCCCGGGAAGGTACATAAGTTTTCTAATCCCCTTCCAACATTGAGTTTGCCCTTTGAGTACTGCCGCACTGGCTTTCCTCGAATTCCGGGCTGAAAATGACCTCAGGGGCATTTTGGTCATTTTCACTCTAACAGAAAATCGGGGCGTTACATTATCTCTATCAAGCACTATACATGACATAACTATCGTATTATGCTTATAAAGCATAGTCAGTCCAATCCTCAGGCTCCATGAGAATCGAATCGCCTGATACCATAATGTAACACCCTAAATCTTAACCCAAGACTACTAGTATGTTCTTAGGTTAATCTTTAGAATATTACCTCTTGGTCTCATCTTTTACTTAGAAAATACTTAGCGGAAATATGGGTAAAATTTTTCTTTTTGGAATTTAAAATCAAAGTGAGAGCCACGCACGAAACTTTAAGGGGAATCATAGCGAAACATATAAGCAAAGCATAAGAAACACATCATCTCATGGGAACATCAACTGAATCATAGATATATATATATATATATATATATAACGTGCCTACCCAAAGAGGCAGGACTATTTGATACATCATGAAGCAAAATACAACTGAAATGCAATACAAGGAAATCATAAAAAGCAAATACAAAAGAAACTACCCCCATACCCATGTGCACCTAAAGGAGACAACCTCATATACAAAAGAAGGTTTGACCTCTACTATGTGGCGTGTGTGTGCACTAGCTACTACCCCTCCTATGACTACTCCTGTGGGTCCGAGTACTGTCGGGTCGAGTCGATCCACTGGCGAATCTCGGCGGGAGTGGTCGAGCGCATCATCGGGGCATGTCCACCGCGCGAGGCGCATAGATGGCCGTCGAGCCAACCTCGGCTGGACCACCGTCTCCTCACTCCCAGCCCTCATCGGTGGAGGAGTAGGACTGGAGCTCCAACTATACATGTGGGATGGCGGGTCCTCGGATGGGTCCGCCTCCAGTCATCGGGACGCGCACGCGTGCTCTGGTACTCGCGTCGCTGATGTCTCGGGCTCCATGCGGAGGATCTGCTCATCGCGTGGTCTCGCCGCTCAAAAATCCCGTTATGACGATAAGGAGCAGTCGGGGTGAAGCGGTAGCTCGGGACGGGGTGCGCGAAGGGTCGTCCCATGAACATGAATACTCGACGGTCTGCAGCGACCCTCAAAATGGTATGACCCGAGTGCCGTCATGGTGCAGCTCCCATACCGGGTGTCGATGAAGAGTACAAACGCCGCCATCTCAAGATATGACGGAAGAAAAGAGAGAGGGAATGAGAATCTTTCTAAAAGAATTCTCGGTAGGGTTATCCCTACCTAGGTGTCATCGCCACATCCTCGTGAACCTCGGGTTTATTTCTAAAAGGTGTGCATACATATAAATTCCTTTTAAGGTGGATCTTCAAAGAGGTATTTTATCCAAGGTCCGTCATATTTTATAATGCGTCTTTATAACTTAAGCAGAAATATACTAATGATATGAATGCATCATAAGGTAACCCAAACAATAGAATGACTAGGAAACATTATAACATTGGCATAAGTATAGTTTATGTGACATTGTTAACTTTAACTTTCATCTCATGGGGCCGCCCTAAAACTTCTCTAGGTTATGAGCTCATACCTTAACTAGTCGTCACTAGCTCTTACTTATCCTATGATAAGCGTAACATAATCCCGACTTAAAGTACGGGCTAGGGGCAAATTAAGGATCTCCCTTCTAGGATCATTTCCTCTTTGAAACGCTTTGCTAGCCACGTGGGCCTCGCAATTTGTCCGCTTTGGCAGGCTGCATCTACACATACCCTCACGGATTTGTCTCCTCCTGGGGGTGCTCGGCCGAACCGTGTCACCCAGAGAAGCTGCGTCTCAGTGTTGTGTCACATTTATATTCTCATAAGTATTAAATCACAATTACCTCATCATTTATCATATTCATTTTTATCATGCATTCTCATGTAGCTTTTTTATGACATATATATCATCACATGAAACTTTCTCATAACATTCGTCACATAAAACTTTCACACAAACATCATCACATAGTCATATTAACAATCATCCCCATAAGCTCATAGACATGTTATGTTATAACTCATAGTGTTTTAAACTTTGATTCTTATGAGTCTTAAACTTGCAAATTAATTATCCTTAACTTCTTTATACACCTATAGTTTGACAATTAATGAGTTATACAAATTTTATGCTCAAGAACTAATCCAAATAGCACTAAGCAGAATTTGGACAGCTTTATGTTTATGTGATAACGGAGTTCTAGAAATTACGGTTTAGATCTTTATCTCACATTCTAAGTTATTGATCATCAACACCTAGTCTCTTGGGAACCTATAAGGTTATAACTAAGTATTTCTCACCTCACCCTATGGTCAAGAACATCTCTAAACCTCAAGAGTGCAGAAATCAAAATACTAACTTTACGGGTACCTAGAAGTCACAATAATGACCCTTTCTAAGTTCGGTTTGCTCCTAAGGTTTCAAGATTAAGTCCTAAACCAATTATGAGTCATTCCTACACATATAAACTAATTTAAAACCATGATTATTGAACCTAACCCTTGCTGGACAGAGTCCAAAAAAATGAATCTTTAAGGGATCTAGAACTCTCAAATTAATTCTTTTCTAGTTCCTAACTTATCCTATCTTTCACATATGAGTCTTAACATAATTATTACCCAAACATAAGCATATTAACATCATTAACACAGCTCATACAGTGGCCAAACATAGCAAGGCAGAACCGAAACAGAAACTCCATTTAAAGGCATTGAATCATAGTTTCTAAAGCACATAAAACACTAGTTTCTCTTGGAACCTTATTAAAACCTTCAAAACTTTTTTATGAACACTTTTATCATCTAAACTCATGAAAATACTTAATAGGGCAGTGGCTATATTATTTTCATCTCAAGAGGTCCTATATTCATAACACTTAGTTCTACACATTCCTTATACTCATATAAGTTTAGAAAAATTATAAAACATAGTTTTCAATACTTGAAAACATTAAGGCCTCATAGGGCCGAAATATGAACCATAGGAAATAAATGTTTTAGACCTTTGTTTGAGATATCATTGGGCAAGTCTTTGAGCTCTAGAATCATTAAAGTGATGACATAAAAATAAACATGCTCATGCACTTATTTTAGTTATTGCTAGAAAGTAAAGTGAGAGCATAAAATAAATATGTGGTGCAATGTATTATTATCTTTGATATTTAGGTGAGGACTTGAAATATAAATATGATAATGAAAAGCTTGAAACATAAACATGATAATGCAAGTTCATTCATTATCTTGGGATTTAGTGATAGCAAGGAAATAAACATGATATGTGTAACACCCTAATTTTTAACCCAACTTTCTAGAACACATTAGGTTAAACATTAGGCTATTACTTCATAGTCTCATCATTTTCTTAAAATACTAAAGGAAAATTACGAGTAAATTTTTTTTCTTTTTCTTTTTTTTTTTTTTAAAACATACAACAAAGTGAGAGCCACGTTCTTAGTCTAATCGAATAATAGGAATATAAAGCACGCTTAACACTCATAGAGAAACATAGAAATGGAAACATATAACAACTGAGCATAAATCATCACAACAAGAGAAACGTTTCATTAATAACATAACTTAGAATACATAAGTAGTCATACCCTCATTGGGACGGGCAGAGCTTGTAATACAGCAGAAAGGAAGTACAATAGAAACAGAGAAACATAAAGTAAACCATCACTACCCGAGTGCACCTATAGTGAATAACCTCAAAACAAAAGCAGGTTTATCCAGTCTACATGTGAGTGTGTGCACTAAGCCTCCCCTAAAACATCTGCTACTAGAACCCGGGGAAATGGAGTGTAATCGATCCAAGAACGCATAAGGCGGCGGGATTGGGCATACGTGTAGACCGAGCGTGAGCTCCTCGTTAGGGGCGCCTCTCGGACGGATGTGTCAATGAAGACCACGAATGTCGCCATCAGCCTCAAGATGTGACTAAACGAGAAAAAGAAGAGAAAAGAGTGAGAATCTTACTAAAGAATCTCAGTAGGAATCTCCTATTCTAGGGTTACATCGTTCACATCCTCTGGAACCTTGGGTTTATTTATAAAAGGTGTTCATGCATATGAGATTCATTATTAGGGTTTATGAAACTATTTATCCAAGGTCCATTTCTTTTAGTATGCATCTTGATGTCATGAATGCAACATGTTTAAGCATGAATGTATGGCAATACTTGAGCACATAAATCAACAAATCACAACAATCTAGATTCATGCAAGTGGCATAAGGGCATATTACAACTCTTACTTTTCTCATACTTATGTGACTTAAAAGCATCATATCTCTTTTGTTCTTTTTCTCAAAAACCACCCTCTTAAAACATATCCACCTATTTCCAACCGATACACCGCCCCAGCGATTTTTATCATAACCTCCTATCTCCTTCTCACCTAATCGCCTAGGAATGAGCTCAATCCTAACTAGTCGTCACTAGATTTAATATGGGGTAAAATGAGGGGTAACATAAACATATTTCATTCTTTGAAACGTTCTACTGGCCTCGAGTGCACAGCGAATTGTCCGCTTTGGTAAGGCTGCATCTGCACATACCCTCACGGATTTGCCTCCTCCTCACCGTAGCAGGAGAAGTACGTCTCAATGCTTGTCACATAAAAATATCCTGGGGATGCTCGGCCGAACCAGTGTCACCCAGGGTTTTCAACTCATATGGTACTTTAAAACATTTTTCAACCCTTTTAGGTTTGATAGAAATTGGCAGATAATCGGCTGTTAAACTGAATTTCCTTCAAACCAAAATTCATGCCACAAGCTAATCACACAACTTAACATCTCAATAATCATTTCCTCACGTATCATCAATAAAACATTTTAGGGTTCATGCATCATCAAGCATATTCTTCTAATACATCATTCTCACATAGATAAACATCATAACATATATTTCAAACTCATCATTCTTACATAGATTATAGCATATAGTCCAAACTCATCATAGCATATATTTTAAACACATCATACTCATATAGATAAAGCTCATGTATCATATATCATACTTGCATAAAATTAAGCATCATAAAAACTCAAGACTTCTTAATGTCTTATGCATCGACCCTTAAGGTCCTTAACTCACAATCTAAGTTATAAATCATCAAAACCTAGTCTCTTGGGAACCTATGAGGTTATAACGAAGTATTTCTCACCTCACACTATGGTCAAGAACATCTCTAGACCTCAAGGATGCAGAATTTAAAATCCCAACTTTACGGGTACCTAGGAGTCACAACAACGACTCTTTCTAAGTCCAGTTTGTTCCTAAAGCATCAAGATTAAGCCCTAAACCAATTATGAGTCATTCCTACACATTTAAACTAATTTAGAACCATGATTATCATTTCTAAACCTTGCTGGACAGAATCCAGAAAATTCCATCATTAAGGGATCTAAAACTCTCAAATTAATTCTTTTCTAGTTCCTAACTTATCCTATCTTTCACATATGAGTCTTAACATTATTTTTACTCAAACATAAGCATCTTATCATTATTAACACAGCTCATACAGTGGCCAAACATAGCAAGGTAGAACCAAAACAAACATCTCCATAAAAGACATGAAACACAATTTTTAAAGCACATACAATACTAGTTTCTCTTGGAACCTTTTTCAACTTTCAAAACTCATTTATGGACACTTTTATCACCTAAAATCATAAAAATACTTAAGAGGGTAATAGCTAAATCATTTTTATCTCAAGAGGTCCTAAATTCATAAAACTTAGTTCTACATATTTCTTATACTTACATAAGCTTAGAAAAATTATAAAGCATAGTTTTCAATACTTGGAAACACCAAAGCTTCTTAGGGCCGAAATAGGGACCAAAAGTAATAAATATTTTTAGACCTTTATTGAGACAACAATGGGCAAGTCTTTGAGCTCTAGGTTCATTAAAGTGATGACATAAAAATAAACATGCTCATGCACTTGTTTTAGTTTTTGCTAGAAAGTAAAGTGAGAGCATAAAATAAATATGTGATGCATTATATTATTAACTTTGATATTTAGGTGAGAACTTGAAACATAAACATGATAATGCATAGCTTGAAATATAAACATGATAATGCAAGCTCCTTTATTACCTTGGTACTTAGTGATAACAAAGAAAGTAAACATGATGTGCAAAGCATAAAATAAATATGGTATGCATTATATTATTATCTTTGATATTTAGGTGAGAACTTGAAATATAAACATGATAATGCAAGTTCCTTTATTACCTTGGTACTTAGTGATAACAAAGAAAGTAAACATGATGTGCGAAGCATAAAATAAATATGGTATGCATTATATTATTATCTTTGATATTTAGGTGAGAACTTGAAATATAAACATGATAATGCAAGTTCCTTTATTACCTTGGTACTTAGTGATAGCAAAGAAAGTAAACATGATGTGCGAAGCATAAAATAAATATGGTATGCATTATATTATTATCTTTGATATTTAGGTGAGAACTTGAAATATAAACGTGATAATGCAAGTTTCTTTATTACCTTGGTACTTAGTGATAGCAAAGAAAGTAAACATGATGTGCAAAGCATAAAATAAACACGATGCAAGGTTCATTTTAAGGTGATCTAAAGCTCATCCAAGACTTTAACAACATAATAACCCAACACATATCTCATTACAAAGAGTTCTTGAACCAAGTTCTCAAAGGAATTATGAGGTTCTTGAACATCATCATCAAGCTCAAACAAAGCAAAACTTTTTGAACAAATAAAACTTCAAAGATCAAAAAGGAAAATGGTAACTAAATGTTAAAGAAAGGAACAAAGAAACCGAAATCATAATAGCAAGAAAAGTAAAGGTATTCTTGAGTAAAAATCATTTTTGAGTTAGAAAATAAAGTTGGAACTCAAAGAAAATAAAACCTCAAGCTCTAGAGTTTCCTTTGAGATGAACACATAGTCATTATCTAGGAGTCCTCATCATTGAGCTATCATGTACTCATCAAGGCCAAGAGGCCGAAAATACAAGAAAGGGAAACCAAAGAAAGTTTCATAAGAAAACCCAAGAGAAAGCTAGAAAGAACTCATTTTCAAGAAGACAAAGTTTAGAAAACACTCCTACCTAGAGTGAAGACAAAAAGCTTGGACTTGAAGATGAAAATGATCCGAGCAACACCTCCTAGGATGGTGATGATGATTCGGCCTTGATGAAAGAAAAAGGAAGGAAATGTGTTCTTGGTGAGCTTGTGTTTGAGAATGGAAGTTTAGGTGTTTGTATGATGATCCAAGGTGGTGGGGTGGTGTTTCAAGGTTGTGTGATGATGTTTCAAAAGGAAAAAGAAGAAGATGAAGAAGAAGAATGCTCTTGAGATTTGAGAGAAAAAGGAAGAACTTAGAGAAAACTAAAAAACTAAACTTAGCAAATGAACAAAGTGTAGCAAAGGTTCATCTAGGCATGGTATTTATAGAGAAGAATAAGAGTGAATGAGTGGAGGAGAATGAATCCTCATGGAACATGAGGTGAGGCATGTGTGGAGGAGAATGAATCCTCATGGAACATGAGGTGAGAGAATTGCACTTTGATGACATGGCTTCAACCATAGTCTTTGGAGTGTGAAATAAAATTAAATTGTGATAAAATGGATGGTGAATTTCGTGCAGGTCTGATGCAGCAAGGGAGGAGGGAGTTTTGGTCATGTAATAGTGTGTTAGTGATGTGTTTAGGGGTGTATTAGCTTAGGTGTAAGGTTAGGAGTCATTAAGCATAAGTTTAGGTGACTAAGAATGTGATTAGGAACCTTTATGACATGATTAAGGAGTACTCATACATATTTAGGAGATTTTAAATTCATTTTATGAATAAAACAATGTAGACAAAATTCCATAATTTAAGGAATTGGAGAGAGAAAACACTATTCAAGATTCCATGACTAGAAATCTTGAATTTAAAATAAGATTTTAAGTGGTAATTAAGTACTTTTAGGTTCTAATCAACTTTAATAAATTATTTTGACTCAAGATTAATTATGGAAATTAATTAATCTTCGATTAGAGCCTAATATTGCTTAGGTTTGCTTAATCACGATTAAGCGTAAAAACACGAAACTAGGGGTAAAATCGTAATTTTGCACTAATTTTGTCCGGGACCTCCATAATTAAAACTGAGGTCGTAGAATACATAAAAACGCCTTTTAAAACCATCTGGAGAAGTTTCGGGTTCATCCGGCACTTGCAAATAGGTAAAACACCGCAGGGGCGTATTGGTCATTTTGACCCGAAAACTCAAAAAATGAGATTTTCGATTCCGAAAAGGTACACAGGTCATCTAATCCCCTTCCAACATTGAGTTTGCCCTTCGAGTACTGGCAGATCGGCTTTCCTCGAATTCTAGGCCGAAAATGACCTCAGGGGCATTTCGGTCATTTTCACTCTAGCAGAAAATCGGGGCGTTACATTACTCCCCTCCTTAAAAAAATTTCGTCCTCGAAATTCGTTACCTTAGAAAAGCTCTGGATACTTCGTCCTCATTTCTGACTCCAGCTCCCATGTATACTCTTCTATCTTGTCTCGTCCCCACGCCACTTTCACCAAAGGAACAGACTTGTTCCTTAACTGCTTGACCCCGTGATCCATGATCCTCGTAGGAGGTACATTGAAAGTGAGGTCCTCTCTTAACTGTACATGCTCTGGTTCTAGGACATGACTAGGGTCGGACTCATATTTACGCAACTGAGAGACGTGAAAGACATCATGAAGATTTGACAGATTGGGTGGCAGGGCTATTTTGTAGGCTACAGATCCGATTCTCTGAAGAATTTCAAAAGGGCCGAGAAATCTGGGACTCAACTTTTTGACTTTCATGGCTCTTCCTATTCCTGTAGTGGGAGTGATTCTTAGAAATACATGTTCTCCTTCTTGGAACTCCAAGGGCTTACGCCTTTTGTCCGCATAGCTCTTTTGCCGACTTTGAGCGGTTAGGATTCTATCCTTAATCCTTTTGATTTGCTCCGTCGTTTCCCTCACTATATCAGGTCCTAAGACAATTTGTTCTCCGAGTTCATACCAACACAAGGGTGATTGGCACTTTCTTCCATACAATGCTTCGTACGGTGCCATACCGATACTTGCGTGATAACCGTTGTTATATGCAAATTCGATTAATGGCATGTACTTATCCCAACTTCCTTTCTGGTCTAAGACACAGGCTCTCAGCATATCCTCCAGGGTTTGGATGGTTCTTTCCGATTGGCCATCCATCTGAGGGTGGTAAGCAATGCTCAAGCACAGCTTTGAACCAAATGCCTTTTGAAAGGCTCCCCAAAAATGTGTCGTAAACCGCGGATCTCTATCCGAGATTATCGTCGACGGCACTCCATGCAACCTTACTATCTCTTGGATGTAAAGCTGAGCCAATTTATCCAATGAGTACGTGAATCGAATAGGTAGAAAGTGAGCCGACTTGGTCAGTCGATCCACTATCACCCATACAGCATCATGGCCAGCTTGGGTCTTTGGCAATCCTGTCACGAAGTCCATCGATATACTCTCCCACTTCCACTCGAGGGGATTGACAAGGGTTGCAACATGCCGAAGGTTTTTGGTGTTCGATCTTAACCTTTTGGCGCACCAAACACTTACTTACCCAGCGACCACATCCTTCTTTAGTCCGCCACCAAAACATCCTCTTTAAGTCCTGATACATCTTGGTAGCAGCAGGATGAATGGCAAAGTGACTCTTATGAGCCTCCTCCAAGATTTTCTCTCGGAGGTCGCCATCTTGGGGCACGCAGATTCGTCCCTCAAACCTCCACATCCGGTCAGGGCCTTGCTCAAAACCCTTCAATTTACCGGCCTTAACTGCCTCTATTGTCTCCATAAAGTCCTCATTTTCTCTTTGGGCAAGCATGATCCTTTGCTTAAACCCAGTCACAAGTGAGATGACTCATCACGATGCCATTCTCACCACATACATCCCAGATTCATATTCCTAAACTGTTCTATTAACCCAACTTCATTAACCATCATACTTGACAAACATAACGATTTTCGACTTAAGGCGTCGGCGACTACATTAGCCTTGCCTGGTGGTAACTTAAGCCGAAATCATAGTCCTTGAGGAATTCCATCCATCTCCTCTGCCTCATGTTTAACTCCTTTTGATCAAAGAGATGCTTGAGACTCTTATGATCGGAGAACACTTCAAACCTTACACCATACAAATGGTGTCTCCACATCTTGAGGGCAACCACGATGGTCGCTAACTCTAGGTCATGGGTGGGGTAGGTTACCTCGTGGGGCTTGAGTTGTCTGGATGCATAGGCTACCACTTGCCTATTCTCGCATCAACACACAACCTAAACCCTTGCCTAGCATCACAATATACCTCAAAGGGTACATTGGGGTCGGGTAAAACCAAAACCGGGGTTGAGGTGAGCTTTTCCTTAAGCTCTAGGAAACTCTTTTCACATTCGGTGTCCCACTCAAACGGGGTATTCTTCCTAGTGAGCTTGGTTAAGGGTAGGGCTAATTGGGAAAATCCTTTGATAAACCTACGGTAATAACCACTAAACCCAAAAAGCTTCTAATCTCGATTCTGAGAGGTTGGTCTATCCCAATTCATCACAGCTTCTATCTTACTTGGGTCGACAATGACTATGCCACCTTTTGACACAACATGTCCTAAGAACTTTACTTCCTCTAACCAAAATCCACACTTAGAAAGCTTTGCGTACAACTTCTTCACTTTTAGTACCTCTAAAACCAGCCTCAAATGACGCTCATGCTCCTCGTGGGTTTTCGAATAGATGAGAATATCATCTATGAACACAATCACAAATTGATCTAAATAAGGTCGAAAGATCCTATTCATGTAATCCATAAAAACTGCGGGAGCATTCGTCAAACCGAAAGACATCACATTGAACTCAAAGTGTCCATACCGAGTTCGAAAGGCGGTTTTAGGAATGTCCGAATCTCTAACCCTAATCTGATGGTAACCAGACCTCAAATCGATCTTAGAAAACACTACTGCTCCTTTCAACTGGTCCATAAGATCATCAATCCTAGGCAATGGGTACTTATTCTTTATGGTCACTTGGTTCAACTGCCTATAATCTATACACATCCTCATACTTCCATCCTTCTTCTTCACAAATAAGACCGAGCACCCCAAGGTGAAGCACTCGGCCTTATAAAACTTTTCTCCAACAGTTCCTCCAACTGGGTTTTTAGTTCTGCTAGCTCCATGGGTGACATCCTATATGGGGCAATAGAGATTGGTCCTGTTCCAGGAACCAATTCTATGGAGAACTCAACTTCTCTTTCGGGACGGAATTCGGGTATCTCATCCTGAATACTTCGGGATAGTCTCTCACCACAGGTATCTCACCTAGGTTTTACTCAAAGTCTACATCGCTAGCGGCTAGGAGAACATATCCCATCGTTTTCTCCCCACTACACAAGACCACTACAGAGTTTAGGTACAACCTAATGGGTCGAGTGATGTTTTCGGGAGGAGAAGGAAAAACTACGGTTTGGGTTCCATAGTCTAGTAACACACTGTTGGCGTGAAGCCAATCCATGCCTAAGATAATTCCTATGTCTTTCAAGGGTAAACAAATTAAATCTATGTTAAAGGACCTATTTTCTACAACAAGATGACAGTTTAAACAACAGTGACAAGTATTAATAGGACGATTGGTAGGAGTAGAAACAATAAGATCAAAAGGAAGTTTAGAGACTCTCATTTAAGGACTCGACACTAGCAAGTGATATAAAAGAATGAGTAGCACCAGAGTCATATAGTACAGTTAAGGGTTTACCATTTACTTTGCACATACCTTGAATGAGATCGTTGGATTTGGCGTCTTCCGCGTTGAGGGTGAAGACTCTTCCTTGGTGTTGTGGTCGGGGGTTCTGGTTCGGTGTCCCTCTGCTAGTGCAGTCCTTTGCATAGTGGCCAGGCTTGCCACACTTGAAACACGCGTTCTGACCGGCTAGGCATGGGCGGTTCCCGTGATTCTTCCCGCACTTGGGACAGACATCCATAGGTGCGGCTCCGGGGTAACCAGCAGGGGTTCCTTGTGGCGCCTTGTTCTTGGCCCCGCTGGACCCTCCTTGGTTAAACCGAGGACCGCCCGGCCCTCGTTGTTGGTTGTTGTTGAAGTTCCTCTGACCGTTATGTTGAAAAGATGGTCGTGCTTGAGGTCTAGTTTGCTGAGGGAATGGTGGTCGTTGTTGTTGTTGATGTGTTGGTTGTTGCCTGAACTGGTTGCTCTGGTAGGGGTTGTAGTGGTTCCTTGACTGACGTGGCTTGAACCTTGGGGCTTGAGGTCCTAGCCCCTTGGCTCGTTCTGCCCTTGAAGCATTGATCTTCTTCCGGCCTTCTTCCATGATGCGACACTTGTTGACTAGGGTTGGAAAGTCCCTAATCTCCATGTGTGCTATCGCGTAATTCAACTCCAGATCAACCCCGCCTCGTACTTGACGCACTTCCATACTTCATCTGGATTCCCTTGAAACACTCGCGAGAACTTGATTAGCTCCTCGAACTTTGCCGTGTACTGGGCGACAGAAGACCCACCCTGGGTCAGTTGCATGAATTCGATGTCCTTTGCATTCCTCACAGACTCCGGAAAATACTTCTCATAGAAGTAGGTCTTGAACAGTTCCCAGTCAATGACGTTCCCAGCAGCTTCTAGCAGTCTTCGGGTGCCGGTCCACCAGAACTTCCCTGGCCGATTTCAGCATGAAGGCAGCAAAAGTAACCTTTTGTTCCTCTGAGCAGGCAACCACAGAGTAGATCTTCTCCATATCCTTGATCCATTCGTCAGCCTTGTCGGGATCCAGGGCCCCTCTGAACACTGGTGGATTCGCCTTGCGGAACTCACCGAAGCGGGCTTGCTCGATTGCTTCAGCAGCAGGGGGAGCAGGAGCAGCAGGCGCTTGTTGATTCATCCTTTCGAACATACGTTCCATGGCTCGGGCCATGTCACGAACAGCAGCAGCAGTCGTATTGTCTTGATTAACTCCGGCCGTAGCCCTAGGCTGTCGTCGCGGTGGCATTGGTTCCTAAACACATCAAACAGCAAAACACTGAGTTGATCAGGCCCAACATTCCATGTGAAATGAGTTAGTTACCATGGCACACGCAGCAACAGCGGTCAT
Source organism: Dalbergia cultrata (assembly GCA_031216105.1). Taxonomy (NCBI): domain Eukaryota; kingdom Viridiplantae; phylum Streptophyta; class Magnoliopsida; order Fabales; family Fabaceae; genus Dalbergia; species Dalbergia cultrata. The sequence goes on along the minus strand of CM062346.1, from coordinate 39,702,973 downwards.
GTATGCCTATCCTATAGCTTATCCCTAGCAAGCTTTAACACATGACATAACTATCGTATTATGCTCATAAAGCATAGTCCAATCCTCAGGCTCCATGAGAATCGAACCAGGCTCTGATACCATAATGTAACACCCTAATTTTTAACCCAACTTTCTAGAACACATTAGGTTAAACATTAGGCTATTACTTCATAGTCTCATCCTTTTCTTAAAATACTAAAGGAAAATTACGAGTAAATTTTTTTCTTTTTCTTTTTCTTTTTTAAAACACACAACAAAGTGAGAGCCACGTTCTTAGTCTAATCGAATAATAGGAATATAAAGCACGCTTAACACTCATAGAGAAACATAGAAATGGAAACATATAACAACTGAGCATAAATCATCACAACAAGAGAAACGTTTCATTAATAACATAACTTAGAATACATAAGTAGTCATACCCTCATTGGGACGGGCAGATCTTGTAATACAGTAGAAAGGAAGTACAATAGAAACAGAGAAACATAAAGTAAACCATCACTACCCGAGTGCACCTATAGTGAATAACCTCAAAACAAAAGCAGGTTTATCCAGTCTACATGTGAGTGTGTGCACTAAGCCTCCCCTAAAACATACGCTACTAGAACCAGGGAAATGGAGTGTAATTGATCCAAGAACGCAAGGCGGCAGGAGTGGGCATACGTGTAGACTGAGCGTGAGCTCCTCGTTAGGGGCGCCTCTCGGACGGATGTGTCAATGAAGACCACGAATGTCGCCATCAGCCTCTGAAGATGTGACGGAAGCGAGAAAAAGAAGAGAAAAGAGTGAGAATCTTACTAAAGAATCTCAGTAGGAATCTCCTATTCTAGGGTTACATCGTTCACATCCTCAGGAACCTTGGGTTTATTTATAAAAGGTGTTCATGCATATGAGATTCATTATTAGGGTTTATGAAACTATTTATCCAAGGTCCATTTCTTTTAGTATGCATCTTGATGTCATGAATGCAACATGTTTAAGCATGAATGTATGGCAATACTTGAGCACATAAATCAACAAATCACAACAATCTAGATTCATGCAAGTGGCATAAGGGCATATTACAACTCTTACTTTTCTCATACTTATGTGACTTAAAAGCATCATATCTCTTTTGTTCTTTTTCTCAAAAACCACCCTCTTAAAACATATCCACCTATTTCCAACCGATACACCGCCCCGGCGATTTTTATCATAACCTCCTATCTCCTTCTCACCTAATCGCCTAGGAATGAGCTCAATCCTAACTAGTCGTCACTAGATTTAATATGGGGTAAAATGAGGGGGTAACATAAACATATTTCATTCTTTGAAACGTTCTCATGGCCTCGAGTGCACAAATAATTGTCCGCTTTGGTAAGGCTGCATCTGCACATACCCTCACGGATTTGCCTCCTCTTCAACGTAGCAGGAGAAGTACGCCTCAATGCTTGTCACATAAAAATATCCTGGGATGCTCGGCCGAACCAGTGTCACCCAGGGTTTTCAACTCATATGGTACTCTAAAACATTTTTCAACCCTTTTAGGTTTGATAGAAATTGCAGCATAACGGCCGTTAAACTGAATTTCCTTCAAACCAAAATTCATGCCACAAGCTAATCACACAACTTAACATCTCAATAATCATTTCCTCACGTATCATCAATAAAACATTTTAGGGTTCATGCATCATCAAGCATATTCTTCTAATACATCATTCTCACATAGATAAACATCATAACATATATTTCAAACTCATCATTCTTACATAGATTATAGCATATAGTCCAAACTCATCATAGCATATATTTTAAACACATCATACTCATATAGATAAAGCTCATGTATCATATATCATACTTGCATAAAATTAAGCATCATAAAAACTCAAGACTTCTTAATGTCTTATGCATCGACCCTTAAGGTCCTTAACTCACAATCTAAGTTATAAATCATCAAAACCTAGTCTCTTGGGAACCTATGAGGTTATAACGAAGTATTTCTCACCTCACACTATGGTCAAGAACATCTCTAGACCTCAAGGATGCAGAATTTAAAATCCCAACTTTACGGTACCTAGGAGTCACAACAACGACTCTTTCTAAGTCCAGTTTGTTCCTAAAGCATCAAGATTAAGCCCTAAACCAATTATGAGTCATTCCTACACATTTAAACTAATTTAGAACCATGATTATCATTTCTAAACCTTGCTGGACAGAATCCAGAAAATTCCATCATTAAGGGATCTAAAACTCTCAAATTAATTCTTTTCTAGTTCCTAACTTATCCTATCTTTCACATATGAGTCTTAACATTATTTTTACTCAAACATAAGCATCTTATCATTATTAACACAGCTCATACAGTGGCCAAACATAGCAAGGCAGAACCAAAACAAACATCTCCATAAAAGACATGAAACACAATTTTTAAAGCACATACAATACTAGTTTCTCTTGGAACCTTTTTCAACTTTCAAAACTCATTTATGGACACTTTTATCACCTAAAATCATAAAAATACTTAAGAGGGTAATAGCTAAATCATTTTTATCTCAAGAGGTCCTAAATTCATAAAACTTAGTTCTACATATTTCTTATACTTACATAAGCTTAGAAAAATTATAAAGTATAGTTTTCAATACTTGGAAACACCAAAGCTTCTTAGGGCCGAAATAGGGACCAAAAGTAATAAATATTTTTAGACCTTTATTGAGACAACAATGGGCAAGTCTTTGAGCTCTAGGTTCATTAAAGTGATGACATAAAAATAAACATGCTCATGCACTTGTTTTAGTTTTTGCTAGAAAGTAAAGTGAGAGCATAAAATAAATATGTGATGCATTATATTATTAACTTTGATATTTAGGTGAGAACTTGAAACATAAACATGATAATGCATAGCTTGAAATATAAACATGATAATGCAAGCTCCTTTATTACCTTGGTACTTAGTGATAACAAAGAAAGTAAACATGATGTGCAAAGCATAAAATAAATATGGTATGCATTATATTATTATCTTTGATATTTAGGTGAGAACTTGAAATATAAACATGATAATGCAAGTTCCTTTATTACCTTGGTACTTAGTGATAACAAAGAAAGTAAACATGATGTGCGAAGCATAAAATAAATATGGTATGCATTATATTATTATCTTTGATATTTAGGTGAGAACTTGAAATATAAACATGATAATGCAAGTTCCTTTATTACCTTGGTACTTAGTGATAACAAAGAAAGTAAACATGATGTCCGAAGCATAAAATAAATATGGTATGCATTATATTATTATCTTTGATATTTAGGTGAGAACTTGAAATATAAACGTGATAATGCAAGTTTCTTTATTACCTTGGTACTTAGTGATAGCAAAGAAAGTAAACATGATGTGCAAAGCATAAAATAAACACGATGCAAGGTTCATTTTAAGGTGATCTAAAGCTCATCCAAGACTTTAACAACATAATAACCCAACACATATCTCATTACAAAGAGTTCTTGAACCAAGTTCTCAAAGGAATTATGAGGTTCTTGAACATCATCATCAAGCTCAAACAAAGCAAAACTTTTTGAACAAATAAAACTTCAAAGATCAAAAAGGAAAATGGTAACCGAAATGTTAAAGAAAGGAACAAAGAAACTGAAATCATAATAGCAAGAAAAGTAAAGGTATTCTTGAGTAAAAATCATTTTTGAGTTAGAAAATAAAGTTGGAACTCAAAGAAAATAAAACCTCAAGCTCTAGAGTTTCCTTTGAGATGAACACATAGTCATTATCTAGGAGTCCTCATCATTGAGCTATCATGTACTCATCAAGGCCAAGAGGCCGAAAATACAAGAAAGGGAAACCAAAGAAAGTTTCAAAAAGAAAACCCAAGAGAAAGCTAGAAAGAACTCATTTTCAAGAAGACAAAGTTTAGAAAACACTCCTACCTAGAGTGAAGACAAAAAGCTTGGACTTGAAGATGAAAATGATACGAGCAACACCTCCTAGGATGGTGATGATGATTCGGCCTTGATGAAAGAAAAAGGAAGGAAATGTGTTCTTGGTGAGCTTGTGTTTGAGAATGGAAGTTTAGGTGTTTGTATGATGATCCAAGGTGGTGGGGTGGTGTTTCAAGGTTGTGTGATGATGTTTCAAAAGGAAAAAGAAGAAGATGAAGAAGAAGAATGCTCTTGAGATTTGAGAGAAAAAGGAAGAACTTAGAGAAAACTAAAAACTAAACTTAGCAAATGAACAAAGTGTAGCAAAGGTTCATCTAGGCATGGTATTTATAGAGAAGAATAAGAGTGAATGAGTGGAGGAGAATGAATCCTCATGGAACATGAGGTGAGGCATGTGTGGAGGAGAATGAATCCTCATGGAACATGAGGTGAGAGAATTGCACTTTGATGACATGGCTTCAACCATAGTCTTTGGAGTGTGAAATAAAATTAAATTGTGATAAAATGGATGGTGAATTTCGTGCAGGTCTGATGCAGCAAGGGAGGAGGGAGTTTTGGTCATGTAATAGTGTGTTAGTGATGTGTTTAGGGGTGTATTAGCTTAGGTGTAAGGTTAGGAGTCATTAAGCATAAGTTTAGGTGACTAAGAATGTGATTAGGAACCTTTATGACATGATTAAGGAGTACTCATACATATTTAGGAGATTTTAAATTCATTTTATGAATAAAACAATGTAGACAAAATTCCATAATTTAAGGAATTGGAGAGAGAAAACACTATTCAAGATTCCATGACTAGAAATCTTGAATTTAAAATAAGATTTTAAGTGGTAATTAAGTACTTTTAGGTTCTAATCAACTTTAATAAATTATTTTGACTCAAGATTAATTATGGAAATTAATTAATCTTCGATTAGAGCCTAATATTGCTTAGGTTTGCTTAATCACGCGATTAAGCGTAAAAACACGAAACTAGGGGTAAAATCGTAATTTTGCACTAATTTTGCCCGGGACCTCCATAATTAAAACTGAGGTCGTAGAATACATAAAAACGCCTTTTAAAACCATCTGGAGAAGTTTCGGGTTCATCCGGCACTTGCAAATAGGTAAAACACCGCAGGGGCGTTTTGGTCATTTTGACCCGAAAACTCAAAAAATGAGATTTTCGATTCCGAAAAGGTACACAGGTCATCTAATCCCCTTCCAACATTGAGTTTGCCCTTCGAGTACTGGCAGATCGGCTTTCCTCGAATTCTGGGCCGAAAATGACCTCAGGGGCATTTCGGTCATTTTCACTCTAGCAGAAAATCGGGGCGTTACAATATGCAAAGCTTAAAGTAAACATGATGCAAGTTTCATTTTTATGTTTAACTAGAGCTCCTTTAAGACTTTAACAAGATAATAACCCCATACAATATCTCAAAGATCACAACACAAGAATCGAAAATCATATAAAAGAGAAAGAAAGTGAAGCTACATCAAGTTCTTTATTAAGTACCCAAAACCCCTATCTAGAGACAAATCTCTAGAACGTGCCGGCCAACTTTAAGGTTGACAAGGGTAGGCTTGGGCTTTTAGAAATCCTTAGATTAATTTTTCTTAAGTTGGAAAACCATGTGAGCTAGATAACATATAGATGAAGTTGTAAGAAAAAGGAAAACTCAAGCTTTAGAGGTTTCTTTGAGATGAACACAATGTCATCATCTAGAAACTCTCATCATCAAGCTATCATGCTCAAATCAAGGCCTCATGGCCGAAAATGAAAGGAAAGGAAAGACAAAGGAAAGTTCAAAAAGAATCCAAGAGAAAACTAGAGAAAACACTTTCTTGAGCAAAATAAAGTTTGAAAACAAATCCCTACCTAGTGATGGAGATAAAAGCTTGATCTTGAAGATGGAAATGAGATGAGCAACACCTCCTAGGATGGTGATGATGATTCGGCCTTGATGAGAGAAAAAGAAAGAAAATGTGTTTCAAGTGGAGTTGTGTTTGAGGTGTGGTGTTTGAGAGGTTTGATGATGGTTCAAGGTTTTGGGGTGGTGTTTGATGGTTGAGAGGTGATGATGAGATAAAGAGATGAAGAAGATAAAGATGAAAAGAAAGGAAGAACACTCTTGGAACTTTGAGAGAAAAAGGAAAGACTAGCAAGACAACTCTAAAACTCTAAACTTTGCAAATGCTTCAAAGTGCAACAAGGCTAACACAAGCATCCTATTTATAGAAAAACAAAACCATGGAGCTTGCAAATGGAGGGAGTGGCCGTGTGGTTTGGAGGGAAAAGGAAGAGAAAATATCTTTTACACAAGGTCATTCAAGCATGGTTTGAAGTATGGAAGCTATGCTACAAAGCATGGCTTGATGTGAGTTAATTTCCTATCACATTTTTATGAAATTAGGCTTCTAGAAATAATGCATGGCTGGAACTTTTCCAGCCACAATTAAATGGGAAAAATGGGTTGTTTTAGTTATTTATTCATGTGGAAATTCAAGCTTGATTGAAAGTTATGACAAGGTATAGTGTATGTGACTTGAGGTATGGCCTTGGAGTGTTGAAAAATTGAACATGTGATGCATATGGAGGAGGTGAGGCTTGCCAGCTTGGGACAGCAGAATGGGAGGATGATTTGACCATTTAATTGTGTGTTAATGGTAGGTTTAGATGTGTATTAGCTTAGGTACAAGGTTAGGAATGATTAAGCTTAAGTTTAGGTAACTAAGAATGTGATTTAGGAGTTTATGACAAGTTTAGGAGTGCTCATACATCATTAAAGAATTTAAAACTCATTTATGAATAAACAATGTGTAACACAATTCCATGATTTAAGGAATTGGAAAGAGAAAACACTATTCAAGATTCTATGACTAGGTGTCATAAAATTAAAATATGATTTTAGGTTGTAATTAAGTACTTTTTGGTTCTAATCAACTTTAATAAATTATTTTGACTCTAGATTAATTAAGGAAATTAATTAACCTTCGATTAGAGCCTAATATTGCTTAGGTTTGCTTAATCGCGTGATTAAGCGTAAAAATACGAAACTAGGGGCAAAACCGTAATTTTGCACTAATTTTGCCCGGGACTTCAAAAATTAAAACTGAGGTCATAGAATACATAAAAACGCCTTTTAAAACCATCTGGAGAAGTTTCGGGTTCATCCGGCACTTGCAAACGGGTAAAACACCACAGGGGCGTTTTGGTCATTTTGACCCGAAAACTCGAAAAACGAGATTTTCGATCCCGGGAAGGTACATAAGTTTTCTAATCCCCTTCCAACATTGAGTTTGCCCTTCGAGTACTGCCGCACTGGCTTTCCTCGAATTCCGGGCTGAAAATGACCTCAGGGGCATTTTGGTCATTTTCACTCTAACAGAAAATCGGGGCGTTACATGATCAGTCCACCAGGGATGCGGTTCGCTAGGGACCATTAAGATCTCATCTAGTTAGGGGCTCTTGTTTGCCAGGGACTGAGCACCCACCATATAGTTGATGGATAGTCTGTTTCCTTCTTGTAATTCTGAGAACCATTTTGTTTTTATATTCCAGCAACCATGATTTTGTAGTTAGTATGTAACTATAAATGAAATGATTTATACTTATTGCATTATTATTATGTACGCTTTTTATGTCCCATGTATGGTTATGAGTGAGGATCTACCCACTGAGTTTTGTTATAAAACTCACCCCTCTTGTCTTCCTTTTCTCACAAATTCAGGTGTAACTCAAGATCCTCCTCTTCCTCCCCCTACTTAGCAGCATTAGTGCTTTCAACTTTGGGGGTGAGCTTCACATAGGTGTGAAGTTTGATTATTTTGTATAGAGTGCTCCAAAGGACAGTCTTGAGCAGGGTCCCGAACCATGCATTTATTTTATTTTGCTTACCATGATTCTTTTGTATTAAAATTATCTAGCATTCATAATATATTTTGTAAGTGAGCAACTCAGTTTAATTTATATCATAGCTACAGTTTCATATTTTATTTATGAGAAAAAGGATTATTTAGGTTTATTATGAGTTCAAGATGAAATTCAAATTATGATTTAAAGTAGATTTTATGAATAAAATATGCATATAGTATGGCGCAGTGATCACGAGGCTTACGTGGGAATGGGGATCCTCATGTGTCATTCACGATCCAAATTGGGTCGTGACACTTATTCACCAATGTGGTGAAGTCCCAATTTTCCAACTCTGTATGAAGATTACTCTAATAAGTTATGGAAAACTCATCAAATTCTGCGGTGTATTCTGACACCATCATGTGCCCCTGTTGCAGTTCTAGGAATTTCTTATGGAAGGAGGAACATACTTCTCATAGTAAACATCCTTAACCAGAATCCCAAGTTATTTCAATATTCGCCTCCTCAACTACCATTCTAGTACTTATGCACTAGAAATTAGCATCTGTGTCCACCACCTAGGCAACATAACCCACTTTCTACGAGTCTGATCACTTTCATACTTCAAAGACTCTACTCGCTTACTTAGTCCATTCTTCATCCTTATCTAGGTTTAGGTTGCTCGGACTTAGGGTGGTTTTTGGTCCTTGGACTACCACAAATGGCCTTTACTTCCTCCTAATAGTGTTCATCATCTACTTTGCAGCCATAGCTTGCCCCTTGATTACCTAGGTTATATTATGAAAGTCACACATAGCATTTATAGCTTCCCCCTCGGGCACTCTATCATCATTGTTATTGTTAGTCCTACTAAGCCCAACCGAAGTCATTAGTTTCCTACCATACAAAGCAAAAGGCATTGAGTTGATCAGGCTCAATACAATGCTCAGCATAATAGCTACTAACTACTTCAAAAGTAAGCAGTCATGCATATAAAATTCTACTTGTTATCTTAGCAGATAAAATCCTACTACATGATACCAACATTTCAGAGTATGCTTTAGAAGCAAGTCAAACTATCCCTAGGCTCTAACAGGATGAACTGCTCTAATACCATTAATGTAACATCCTTCCTACCATAAAGCTATGCTTAAGCCATAACCCTATAGTAAGTAGTTGTTACTTGTTATCTTTGCTGATTCTTAAAGGTTTGTATACAATATTTAAATATGAGCCTGTTGTTAGGACAAATATAAAACTTCTTTTTCCATGAGTCGCTAAATTTAAAAATAAATAATATAGCAAAAATACATTATTATAATTTTTTGATGGCAAGTCAACATTATCTATCACCATGTCAAACCCTTATCCTGGTTCACACAGGAACCTTCTAGTCTAGGTAGCGTACTATTCCATATGAGCCATTATGATTGTGATGCCATTATGAGCTAAGGATCTTCCTAATTGCAATCTATGAAAAAAATGATAACAACAGGAATGAGAATCAAATATTCTCAATAGGAAAAACAACAGTCTATTCCTCCATGATATTCAACTTAATGCAAAAATAAGCAATATATTTAGTTGTGTAATCTCATAATTGATTATTAGAATCCCTTCTTAATAGTTCTATTTCTCTTACTTTTTGTAACAGCCCCAAATTTATAACTAAGATAAATATTAATCATAATTAGCGATAGCAAAATCAAGAGAATCTGGACAAATGTTATGAAACACAACAAATAGACTACTTAAGTATGTCTAGAGAAAAATGCAAAGAATTACGAAAATGCCATCACTTAGTGGAAATTATGAAAATGCCCTTGCTATGTAAAGAAAATTACCAAACTACCCTTGCCTTATTAAATGACGAAGATACCCTTACTCTATGAATAGAATTCCAAGAATACCACTATCATTGTCTAATTACAAAAATATCCTTGTCTTAATTAAAGAAATTACTACAATGCCATTTGCACAAATCCCTAGACTTGTCTTTAGACAAGAATGAATCTAAGCCATTGGATTAAGATGATAACACAATAATTTAACCACATACATCATACACATTTCTGAATCACATACATGCACTAAAGGTTAGAAAATCTCCACTAACATCTTTGCACAAAACATGGAGCATTTTCATCCAACATGTTTGCATAAAACATGGAAACATATTTGCACAAAACATGGAGCATTTTCATCCCAAAATTCAGTCAACATGTTTCCATAAATCATGCTCCAAGTGCTTTCCTTCTTCTGTTTTTTTCTCTAATCTTTCCACTATAAATACTCCTCAAACTCTCTTCAATTCAAAAACTCTCTAAGTGTTCTTTCTTTCTTATTCTATCATTCTTCTTATGTTCTTCAAAGACTTCTCTTGATCCTCTAAACTTCATCCAAACACTTAAATCCTAAGTCCAAACTTTCACTAGCCCTCACAAGAGTTACAATCTTTAACTCTAGTGAGAAATATTTTCTTAAGCACTCAAGTTCTAGAGCCAAGAATCAAGGAGGGTCATCCACTCCAAAGACTCTTGTTCAAAGCTTAAGAAAGAAGAGAAGGACCTTTTTTAGACCCTACACAAGAGGTAGGAGTTTCTTCTTTATTTGTTCAAGTATTGTTGGCTTCTAACTTTGCTCATGGATAGAATGCCTCAAACTTGAGTTATTGTCAAAAGTTTTGAGTAATTATATTTTTAGAAACACAACATGTTCTATTCTGCTATGAGTACTTTTATGATGTTATCAAACTCAAATATAACTTAAAAGATTGTATGTGAAACTTGAGTTAATAAAGATAACTTAAGACATGAACATGGCAGGTGCTGGAATTTCTAGTTATTTCTGGCAGTAGTTACTTCGAAAATTAGTGTTCATAAAATATGAAGGATCTCGAAATTAAAATATTTTTATTATAAACTAGACTCATTTTAGAACACTCTCCAAAAAGAATCACCTAAAACGGAGTTTCCTAGCCCAAGATATAAATTTTTAAAGTAGAGCATAAGACTGAAACTCTTAATCTGACCTTGTAGTAGTAAAATAGGTGTAACTCACTCTAGAAAAATGCAAATGGACTTATTTCAACTTTGTGGAAAAGCTAACACATCTACAAACACACTTATGTATGCTATGCATAAATTTGTACACCACGAAAATACAGAATGAGAGATATAATTTCGGGACAGTGTGCTGAGAAAGTCTTGAAGGTAGCGTGATACTGTGAGAGTGCAATTTGGAAAGGTTCTGGCTAAGGAAAGACTTGGTATTTAAGCGTGTCTATTGTGACCCACCTCTCTTTCCTGGGAATCCTACTATGCACAATTTACAGTTGATTTACACTAATCTAAGATGTTAGTGCTACAAATTTTATTCTAAAAGATGTCAGAACTCTAAATAAAATATTCAAGTCTTGTAAAGAGATAATTTTAAGGATTTAAGTAGAATAATAATCTTCAGGAGATATATATAAAAGTCATAATAAAAATATATAAAGAACCTCTAAAAATATTTTAAAGGGTATTAATGTATTAATGGAAATACTAAGAGTACAAAGAAGACTAAGAGAAAAAGATAATACCAAGATATCCATAACCTATTAGGAACACTAGAGACCTAACTTGATAACTTTGGTTGCTTAATATGAATTATCTATGAGAATGTTTACTTTGAGATTTACATGATATTGTCTATGTTACATGAAGTGATATACAGAAATGTGAATGTAATGATGAAATGATAATGATAAAATGATTTACTGTGCCATGATTTATTAATGTGCATACATTCATGTTTTAAATGAAATAATAAATAGACCAACTCACTGCTTAATCGTCTTTGAGGATTAAGGTATTGATGATTTCACTCAGTGAGAATAAAAGAAAAACCTGAAAAAGTAGCAATGATAGTCTGGAAAAGTGGACTTGAGCTAAACTCACGACTTAACCCCCTAAACCGTTGAGATCATGGCAACGGAAAGAAAACCAAAAGGTTGTGGCGACGGCCATGGTATGAGCTCATTACCCTTTTAGGGTGGTCTAAGGCATTGATGCATTCATCCCGTGAGTAATTAAGAAATATGTTGATGAAATAAATGAAAGATGATGATCACTAAATAAGTGAATGTTGAGGATGAGTAATCATGAAATGCATGCAGCTCCTAAATGATTATTGCTTATTAGTGGTTTTTCATGATATGCTTATATGTATGCTTGATGAAATACTGAATGGATATTTCTGCTAATGTTCAAGATTAATTTAAAAGTAACTGCACTTCAGCTAATCACGTTTGTGAACATTTGATAATTGAATCCTTACCTGTTCACCTTTTTATAATAAACCCGAAGTGACTGGGACGACAACGATGACACTTTTAGTACAAGTAGGAACTCCTACTGAGAAATCATGTATTTCTCACTCCTATGTTTATTTTCCGTTGTCGTTACTGTGAGACAGGCGTGTCCACCTAAAGCAACAGCGGTCAGTAGCTGAGGAAGGAGGTAGCGCGTGAAGATTTCAAACCTTTCAAGTAGGAGCATTCCGAGCTTTTGTTACATTATAGTTTGTGAGAAACAATTAGTAATAGTAGAACTTATATTGTTATTTGTAATAACTTATCAGTATGATATATGCCCTGTTGTGACTTATGTATTAAGTGATTATATTCCAGTTTATGTGATAATAGTTCTACACTTAGTCTCTTATTCCGCTTATTTAATTAAGTGCGCAATGTAACTTGATTATTATCTATAAAAGCGCTATGTATTTCACTTCTCGTTCTGAGCTTAAGTTTTCAAAAAAATTAATTTATTTAAAGAAAAAAAAAACTTCCACTATTTTTCTAAGTTAATTTCAAAAGAAAATAAATACAAGGCATAAGTGACAACTAATAGAATCCAAATGTGAACTTAAGCACAGTGGGGTTCTATTAGGGTGTTACATCTACTACATCTCATCTAAATACCCTCGCTATCCTCAGTGCATCCTTTTTCTCATAAATGATGTAACGCCATCGCATTCACACCCTAATATAGTTCTAAGGGCATAGCACGTCTACTACTACCCGTGAATCCATGAGCTTATCACTAAGCAATTGATTATTATGCAAATCTTATTTTCTTGAATTCCCTTTTTTTGTGTGAGGTTTATTTTCTTAAGTTCCCTCTCTTCTTAAACTCTTATGAGATATTCTATTCAATATCTCTTAAAAATCTTCTGAAGTCTCGCAAACTTTCATGAGATATTCTCTTTAATTCTTTTATAATAATTGTTGTAAAGGGACCTCGAATTTCTTGGTCTCAGACCTTGGATTACTTGGTCTCGAACCTTGGATTTCTAGTCTAGGACCTCAGATTTCTAGTCTCGGTCCCTAAACCATTCCATAACTTGGGTTGTGATCTCGGATCTCTAAGCTTACATCCTAAACCACCGACCTCGGAACTTGCTTCCCAAACCATTCCATAATCTTGGTTCGGATCTCGGACCTCACATCCTAAACTACTGACCTTGGAACTCACTCCCTAAACCACTCTAACATTGGTTCTAATCTCGGATCTCAGAGCTCACATTCCTAAACTATGGACCTCGGAACTTGGATCTCTTTCCTAACTAATCAATCCCCTAGATTTATATCTCCGACCTCGGATCTCTTTCCTAATTAAATCATCACCTAGATTTGTATCTCGGACCTTGGATCTCCTAAACCTCTCCAAAGACAAACAGAGCATGTTGGCAGAATTCAAACCTAAGTAATGCTATTTATTCTGGTTCCAATAGTAAGATCATCTTTTAGCCAACAATAATAAACCACGTATATATCTCATCGAGTTCACAGCTCAATCAATCATAAATCATAACGTGGGTTTCAGATTTCAGAGACAATAACTCAACAAAATGAAGCACTTATTTTAGGAAAATAAACAAACATTATAGAGTAAAAGACTAGAATGGTTTTCCTACCTCTCTCCAAGCTTTTTGACAACTTCTTCTCTAGCTTTCCTTCTCTAAATGAAGCCTCATCCCAACTTCCAGCCCCTATATGAGCAGCTATTTGGACCAATTTGAAAGGGAAAAAAACAAGGTTTCGGATGGAGTTTGTGGTAGAGAAAGTGTTCTGGAACTAGTTTTGATGTTTATCTAAGGATATGTTTTGGAAATATGATGCTTTGATGGAGTTACAAAGAGAAAACTAGGAGACAACTTGAAGATGGAAAACATGAAGGAGGAAGAAATGTGAGCTGTAACAAAGAGAAGCTTCAGTTGTTTGTCTTTTTGACTTTTATATAAGACACTTACTTGGAGAACAAGTTTTCGTAAAGGGTAAGATTTTTAATTGTAGATCAAATTACTTTGTATCAATATTGAAACTATCTATGTTTATTCAATTGTTCTAAGTTAAAAATCATTTAAGATATGATAGTGTCCATTAATTAGACAAATCTCGGTGTTTTGGTATACCGACTATTACCATTTCAATGTACCAATTATTACTATTTTGGTACCCGATTGATACCTAAATAATTTTATTGGGCTACAAATATTTATTTACCTTATCATTATTTTTTCTATATCCTTATACCAATTATAAGGTTTCATTCTATATCCTTGATTAAAATATTATTATATTAAATTTTTAATAATATAAATTTAATTTTCATTTTTTTTTTCAGAATCTTTATGTTAATCTAATCATATCTGTGTCTGTCAGATTTTTCAAAATCCCTATAGATTGTTCACAATTAATTATTTTATCAGAATAATATTAAAAATATGGGTTGTTACAAAAGGAGGCATTGCAACAAGTTGTAGCAACAATTCTTGAGGCTGCCCTAATTTGGAAGACTTGAAACCCAAAATGTGCATTGCATAATCCCACTTGAAGACCCTTGACATTTTATGGATTGCCACAATCTTTTTAAGCCTTTTATGTTTGTAATAATGTAATTAGGCTTGTGAATTTTGTACAGCTCATCACTTGTTAATTTCATATTTTATAAACCTTGTAAACACCTTTTGGAATGGGATTTTTGCTAAATTCATATTAGAATACCTTTTTTTAATAAGAGTGTCTCTTTGGTTCTTGCTTGGAACCCTAGGTCTTATCAAGAGTATCCAATTGCTCTTGTGGCGATCTCCCTTGGCTTATCAATCATTCTTGATTGTGGCACCTCCAACTAATTCCATTCCTCATCTTTCCATTCTGGAACGTAACAACTCATTATTCTATTTTTTCCTTTTTATACCTTGACTTCTACTTCTAACCTCCTAATCGCTTTGACAACTGTCCTACCTAATCACAGCTGTCTTTCTCAGTATTATTCACAACTGACTTCAAACAACGAAATTTACATTTGTGCCCTTGCTCTCATAAACCTTTCCAAAGAAAGGGTCCCTAACACAATTCAAGTCTTAGTTTCAAACTTTCGAATTTATGGAATATTTTCTATATAGATGATCTGATTCTTTTCTACTTATTTCTTACTTGCATAATCATCATTAATTAGACATTTATTTAATCTAATTTAGCTTTTAGTTTTTTTTTTTGTGTCTTTTGCATATCCAAAGACAAGAAAACTAAAGTTTAGTTTATGATAAGGATTTGACTTTGCTTTTGTCCTGAGAACAAATAATTTGGTTTGCACATGACTTCAAAAACAAATATTACGTGTTTGTGTCATTTCTTCATTAAATAAATATTACAAATGAAAAACAAATCCAACATTAAAGAACATGATGTAAGGAGGAAATAGGGATCAACATTAGGTACACCCCCCCCCTAAATGCAATATTGAAGAGAGAAAAAGCCAATCAAGTCATTGTTCAATGAACATTAGCAAGCAAAGCAGCCATGAAAACTCTCGATAAGACCTGGGATTCCAACCAAGAACCAAAGAGAGAATTCTCACCAAAAGGTTTTTGATTTCAATTCGCAAAATGTCCCTTTCCAAAGGTGTTTACAAGGTTTATAAATTAAAGTTAAGTTTAGCAAGTGGACTGGAACACCTAGCCCAAAACTAAAACCTAAACTTTTAAAAAAATGTGAAATTAACAAGTAATGGGCTGTATGAAATTAACAAGCCCAGTTACATTATTACTACTTTAAAATTAACAAGCCCAAATTAAGCTTGATCAACCATGTTAACATAATGGACTAGTCGTAGATCTTTATCTTCATGAATAGGTTTTGCCTCAAACAAACTTGAAAGCTTCCTTAGCTCTTTTTGTTTTGGATCTAGTCATTGATCAACTAAGTCCTTCCAAAGGATATCCTCCTTGCCTTTTCCTGCTTGAGTCTAATTTATCTTCTATGATCACAACATCCTCTCATTCTTCAAGAGAATTCATCCTCAAATTGAGCTCCTCATTATTTATGTCAAATAAGGACAAGTCAGCAACATTAAAAGTAGCACTTACCCCATACTTACCTGGTAAGCCAATCTTGTAGGCATTGTCATTTATTCTCTCCAAGACTTAGAAGGGTCCATCACCTCTAAGTTGAAGTTTGGATTTCCTTTGAGACAGAAATCTCTCCTTTCTCATGTGTACCCAAATCCGATCACCGGGTTCAAATGCAACCTTCCAATTTTTTTTTCTCAATTTGAGCTTTGACTTGCTTATGCAGCTTCTTTACAAAGTTAGCCTTAGCCTGCACATCTTTATCCTTAAATAGAAATGTTAGGTGCAGGCATTAAATCAAGAGGAGTCAAGGGATTAAATCCATACATTATCTCAAAAGGAGAACAATTAGTAATGCTATGGACAACCCTATTATACGCAACTCAACATGTGGCAATAGTCTTCCCATGACTTAATATTCTTCTTTATAATAGCCCTAAGGAGAGTAGAAAGAGTATTATTAACTACCTCAGTTTGCCCATTAGTTTGGGGATGGCAAGTAGTTGAGAAAAGAAATTTGGTACCAATCTTACCCCCATAGTGTCCTCCAAAAGTGACTTAGGAACTTGGTGTCCCTATCATTCACAATGCTCTTAGTTAAGCCATAAAGCCTCACTATCTCTTTGAAAAACAAGTCAGCCACGTGACATGCATTATCCACTTTCTTGCAAGGTATGAAATGAGCTATCTTAGAGAACCTATCCACCACCACAAAAATGGAATCCTTGCCATTCTTTGTTCAAGGCAGTCCTAAAACAAAGTCCATAGATAAATTAATCCAAGGAAAATCAGGAATTGGCAAAGGAGTATAGAGTCCATGAAGCAATATCTTTGACTTAGACTTCTTGCAAACAATAAATCTTTATGCACATCATGTTTCATGTGTTGCCAATAAAAATGTTCATGTAGTATGTCTAAAGTCTTTTGGGCACCAAAATGCTCCATTAAACCCCCTTCATGTGCCTCTCTCACAAGTAACTCTCTCATAAACAAATAATCCTTATGCCTAAAGTATCCATTTTAGACAGCATGCATACAACTCTTATAAATTTGAGAAAAATCTAGATCTTAATTCCTTTATATACTCAAAACCAATGAATTTAGTTTAAAAATGTAACACCCTAATTTTTAACCTAATACTCTAGAACATATTAGGCTAATCATTAGGCTATTACTTCTTAGTCTCATCATTTTAATAAAATACTTAGCGAAAAATTATGGGTAAAATTTTTTTTTTTGAAAACAGAAAGCAAAGTGAGAACCGCGAGCTTAGCTAATCGAATAACAGAAATGTAAAGCACGCGCAACAACCATTATAAATCATAGAGTAAAGCATATACTCAAGAAACAATTATCAAGGTAAACAAAGAAACATTTCATTAATAATAGCATAGTTCAGGTACATAGCTAGTCATACCCTAAGAATGGGCAGAGCTTGTAATACAGCAGAAATAAAATACAACATAAAACAAAAAAAAGCAGAAGTAAACGTTAACTACCCAAGTGCACCTATGGTGGATAACCTCGAGACAAAAGAAGGTTTATCCACTCTACATGTGGGTGTGTGCACTAAGCCTCTCCTTGGCTGGGTGACGGTTTCCTTGCTCTCGTCGCGCACAAACTGAGGTGTGGGAGCGGAGCTCTCACTATACATGTACGTTGGCGGGTCCTCAGATGAGTCGTCCTCCAAACTCGGGGACCGAGGTACGTAGTCCTGGAAGTCTCGAGGCATTGAACCTCCAGTATATGTCCGCAGAATCCTCTCGTCTTGCATCCGGGCATGCTCGAAAACCATCGCGTTGTCGTAGGGTGACATCGGGGAGAAACGGTAGCTCTATATAGGGTGTGCAAAGGGGCATCCAATGAACATGAAGACTCGCATGGTACACTGCCCCTCAAAATGATATGAGCCATGGTCCGGGTCATAGTGGACCTCCCAAGTAGGTGTGTCAATGAAAAGCAAGAACGTCGCCATCGGTCTCTGAAGATGTGACAGAAGAAAGAAGAGAGTGGAGTGAGAATTCTTGCTAAAGAATCTCAGTAGGAGTCTCTTATCCTAGGGTTACATTATTCACATCCTCAGGAACCTTGGGTTTAATTACGAAATAGTGATAATGCATTTAAGGTTCGATTTAGGGTTTTCTAAAACTAATTATCCAAGGTCCATTCCTTTTAGCATGCATCTAGATGTCATGAATGCAACATATCACATCATGGATGCATGTCAATACTTGAGCACATAAAACAACACATCAAAGCATATAAACATAAACCATGTGGCATAAGGGCATATATCTTTCAAGTGAATCATTCCTCAACATTCGTGACATCAATCATGGTACTTTAGCATAATAAGCCACCCTAAAAATAACTAGGTTATGAGCTCATACCTCAGCTAGTCGTCCCTAGCTCTTGCTTATTATCTAAATAAGTGAAACATAAATAATAATAATTCCGACTCGCAAGTATGGGTAGGGGGTAGGGATCACCTCTCTTAGGATATACCCTCTTTGAAACGCTTTGCAGGCACTAAGCCACAACAATTTGTCCGCTTTGGTAGGCTGCATCTACCATACCCTCACGGATTTGTCTCCCCTAGGGGTGCTCGGCCGAACTGGTGTCACCCTGGCAAGCACATCTCAGTGCTTTGTCACATAAAAATCTCCTGGGGGTGCTTGGCCAAACCGATGTCACCCAGGGTTTTCCATTCATATGGTACTTTTAAACATTTCTTTAACCCTTTAAGGTTTGATGGAAATTCGGCAGCATAACAGCTGTTAAACCGAATTTCCTTCAAACTGCCATAAGCTAAATCACATAACATGTTCTCATGAAACCTCATGATATGATAAACTTAAACATTTTCATCAATCATTTTCTCATGCATCAAGCATATCTCATCACATCATTTCATCATATAACACATCATAGCTTTGACAACTTTCTTAATGTCTTATGCATTGACCCTTAAGGTCCTCAACTCACATTCTAAGTTATAAATCATCAAACCTAATCTCTCAGGAACTTATAAGGTCTTAACTAAGTATTTCTCACCTCACACTATGGTCAAGAACATCTCTAAAACCTCAAGAATGTAGAATTCATAATCCTAACTTTACGGGTACCTAGGAGTCAACAATGACCCTTTCTAAGTCCAGTTTGTTCCTAAGGCTTCAAGATCAAGTCCTAAACCATTTATGAGTCATTCCTACACATTTAAACTAATTAAAAACCATGATTATCATTACTAAACCTTGCTGGATAGAATCCAGAAAATTCAAATATTAAGGGATCTAAAACTCTCAAATTAATTCCTTTCTAGTTTCTAACTTCTCTTATCTTTTCCATATGAGTTCTAACGTTAATTATACTCAAACATAGGCATATTATCACCATTAAAACAGCTCATACAGTGGCAAATAATAGCAAGGCAGAACCGAAACAACCATTCTCCATAAAGGCATGAAACATAATTTCTAAAGCACACAAAATACTAGTTTCTCTTGGAACCTTTTTAAAACTTCTCAAAACTCATTTATAAAAATTTTTAACATCTAAAATCATCAAAATATTTATGAGGGTAGTGACTAAATCAACTTTGTCTCAAGAGGTCCTAAATTCATAAAACTTAGTTCTACATATTCCTTGTACTCATAAAAGCTTAGAAAATTTATAAAACATAGTTTTCAATACTTAGAAACATCAAAACCTCTTAGGGCCGAAATATGAACCAAAGGAAATAAATATTTTTAGACCTTTGTTTGAGACAGCAATGGGCAAGTCCTTGAGCTCTAGGTTCCTTTAGGTGATGACATAAAAATAAACATGTTCATGCACTCATTTTAGGTTCCATTAGAAAGTAAAGTGATAGTATAAAATAAATATAAGATGCACATTATTATTGTCTTTAAGATTTAAGTGAGGACTTGAAATATAAACATGATAATGCAAAGCTTGAAATATAAACATGATAATGCAAGTTTCCTTATTATCTTGGTACTTAGTGATAGCAAAGGAAGTAAACATGATGTGCAAAGCATAAAATAAACATGATGCAAGGTTCATTTTATGGTTAACTAGAGCTCATCCAAGACTTTAACAAAATAACAACCCAACATATATCTCATTACAAAGAGGGCTCTAGAGTTCTTGAACCAAGTTCTCAAAGGAACTATGAGGTTCTTGAACATCATCATCAAGCTCAAAGAAAACAAACTTTCTAAACAAACAAAACCTCAAGATCAAAAAGGAAATGGAAAAACAAAATGTTAAAGAAAAGGAAACAAGGAAACCGAACTCCAAAATAGCAAGAAAGAGAAGGTGTTCTTGAGTAAAAATCATGTTTGAGTTAGAAAATGAAGTTGAAACTCAAGGAAAGTAAAACCTCAAGCTCTAGAGTTCCTTTGAGATGAACACATAGTCATCATCTAGGAGTCCTCATCATTGAGCTA
The DNA here is from genome assembly GCA_031216105.1 of Dalbergia cultrata. NCBI lineage: Eukaryota > Viridiplantae > Streptophyta > Magnoliopsida > Fabales > Fabaceae > Dalbergia > Dalbergia cultrata. The sequence goes on along the minus strand of CM062346.1, from coordinate 39,682,336 downwards.
TCATGTGCTCATCAAGGCCTCATGGCCGAAATCTCAAAGAAAAAACAACAAAGGAAGTTCCAAAAAGAAAATCCAAGAGAAAGCTAGAAAGAACTCACTTTCAAGAAAACAAAGTTTTGAAAATACTCCTACCTAGAGTGAAGATGAAAACTTGAATTCTTTGAAAAGGAAAACAAGATGATGAGCTCTTCCAAGAGGCAAGATAGCTTTGGCCTTGTGGAGAGGAAAAGAAATGAAATGTGTTCTTGGTGAGCTTGTGTTTGAGAATGGAAGTTTAGGTGTTTGTATGATGATCTAAGGTGGTGGGGTGGTGTTTCAAAGTTATGAGGTGATTATGTGATGAGAGGATGAAGAAGATGAAGATGAAAAGAAAGGAAGAACTCTCTTGAAACTTGAGAGAAAAAGAAAGAACTCAAGAAAGCTTAGGAAAACTAAAAGTGTGCAAATGAACTAAAGTGTTTGCATGTGTTTCTAGGCAAGGTATTTATAGAGAATAAAAACAAATGAAGGCTCAAAGAGGGAGGAGGGTAGCCGTGTGGCTTTGGAGGGAAAAGGAAGAGAAAATATCTCTTACACAAGATCATTCAAGCATGGTTTGGAGTGTATGATACAAAGTATGGCTTGATGTGAGTGAATTTCCTATCAATTTTTGAATGAAATTAGGCTTCTAGAAACTTGACATGGCTGGAACTTTTCCAGCCACAAATAAATGGAGAAAATGGGCTATTTTAATTAGTTATTCATTTGGAAAATCAAGCTTGATTGAAAGTTATGACAAGGTATAGTGTATGTGACTTGAGGTATGGCCTTGGAGTGTTGAAAAATTGAACATGTGATGCATATGGGGGCATGGAGGTCTCGGCTAGACTAGGGACAACAGAGAGGAGGTGAGGTTTGATCATCTAATTGGGTGTTAATGGTAGGTTTAGATGTGTATTAGCTTAGGTACAAGGTTAGGAACAATTAAGCTTAAGTTTAGGTAACTAAGAATGTGATTTAAGGATTGTATGACAAGTTTAGGAGTGCTCATACATCATTAGAGAATTTAAAACTCATTTGTGAATAAACAATGTGTAACACAATTCCATGATTTAAGGAATTGGAGAGAGAAAACACTATTCAAGATTCCATGACTAGGAGTCTTGAAATTAAAATATGATTTTAAGTTGTAATTAAGCACTTTTAGGTTCTAATCAACTTTAATAAATTATTTTGACTCAAGATTAATTATGGAAATTAATTAACCTTCGATTAGAGCCTAATATTGCTTAGGTTCGCTTAATCACGCGATTAAGCGTAAAAACACGAAACTAGGGGCAAAACCGTAATTTTGCACTAATTTCGCCCGAGACCTCCGGGACCAAAACTAAAGTTACAATCTACATAAAAACGCCTTTTAAAACCATCTGGAGAAATTTCGGGTTCATCTGGCACTTGCAAATGGGTGAAACACCGCAAGGGCGTTTTGGTCATTTTGACCCGAAAACTCGAAAAACGAGATTTTCAATCCTGGAAAGATACACAAGTCATCTAATCCCCTTCCAACATTGAGTTTGCCCTTTGAGTATTTCCGGATTGACTTTTCTCGAATTCCGGGCCGAAAATGACCTCAGGGGCATTTTAGTCATTTTCACTCTAACAGAAAATCGGGGCGTTACAGGGTGTCTTTTAGTATGGGTCTTAATGATATGAATGCAACAGATATTGGATGAATGCATGACAATACATTATGCAAGCAATTCAATGAAACATAACATCAGGTAAATATATAAGTGGCATATAACTTCTCATATAAAACTCTTTCTTTTCTCATAACTGTGTGACTTTAAAAACATCATATCTCTTTCTCATGCTTGAACTCTTAAGTTCTTTTTCTCAAAGACCACCCTCCTTAAAAATATTCGCCTAAATCCAATCGTCCTGCTGCCCCAGCAATTTTTATAATGGTCCCCAAACTCCGTCTCACCTAATCGCCTAGGAATGAGCTCAATCCTAACTAGTCGTCACTAGATTTAACATGGGGAATAATAGAGGGGGTAACACATCACTAGTTTCCAACTCATTATCTGAATAAACGAACCATGAGATAGAATCCCGACTACTAGAGTACGGGTTAGGGGTGTGAGGGTCACCTAATACACCGACTCCTTGAGTGCGGGTTAGGGACTTAAGGATCACCTAATACACCGACTCCCAGAGTGCGGGTTAGGGTTATTTCCTTCTTCAAAATGCATCTACAGCATCTAGTGCATAGTAAATTTGTCCGCTCTGGCAGGCTGCATCTACCATACCCTAACGGTTTTGTTATCTCCTTACCAAGGTAGGAGAAATGCGTCTCGGTGTGTTATGCAAGAATGCATCATAAACACATGCCCTCAACTATCATCATGGAACCTCATACAATATGTATATCATGCTCATAAATTTATGCACTTCATCATAGTATGCCACATCAACTCATAATGCATGTACTTACACATTCAATTTCACATTTCATAATTAATTTCTAAAGTCATATAAACGGTTTCATCCTAGCACATGCATTCACACATCATCATAGCATCAACATAAAAAGATCACATAATCATAACTCATATATCATCACATCATGCATATCAACATATCATACTTGCATTATCAAACACAAAGCAATAAAATATCTCTTAATGTCTTATGCTCTGACCCTTAAGGTCCTTTATGTTGAAATCTAAGTTGTCTATCATCACAACCTAAGCTCTCAGGTACCTATAGGCTCATATCTAAGTATTCCTCACTCAATTCTATGATCATAAACAATTCTAAACCTCAAGAGTGCAGAATCTAAAATTCTAACTTTACGGGTACCTAGGAGTCACAACAATGACCCTTTCTAAGTTCGGTTTGCTCCCAAGGCATCAAGATCAAGTCCTAAACCAATTATGAGTCATTCCTACAAATTTAGACTAATTATAAACCATGATTATCAATTCTAAACCATGCTGGACAGAATACAGAAAAATCAATTACTAAGGGATCTAAAACTCTCAAATTAATTCTTTTCTAGTTACTAACTTCTCTTATCTTTCACATATGAGTTTTAGCATTAAACATACATGAATATACTCATATTATCATCATCAAAACAGCATATAACAGTGATCATTCATAGCAAGGCAGAACCGAATTCATCTCCAAACAAACAAGGCATAAACTTGATTTTTGGAACACATAAAATGCTAGTTTCTCTTGGAACCGTTTTAAAACTTTCAAAACTCATTAGTAAACATTTTTATCAACTAAAATCATCAAAATACTTTCAAGGGCAGTAGCTAATTTAAATTAGCCTCAAGAGGTTTTAAAATCATAAAACTTTGTTCTAAACATCTCTTGAACTCATATAAGCTTAGAAAAATTATAGAACATAAATTTTAGTATTTGAAACATATCAAACCTCATAGGATCAAATTTAAGAAGCTAAAGAACACATATTTTAGCTGAGCTCTATGTTCTCTTAAGTGATGACATAAACTTAAACATGCTCATGCACATATTTTAGCTTTCATTAGAAAATAAAGTGAGAGCATAAAGTAAAACATGAGATGCAACTTGTTATTATCTTTGATATTTAGGTGAAGACTTGAAAATATAAACATGAGAATGCAAAGCTTGAAATATAAATATGATAATGCAAGTTCATTTATTATTCTTGATATTTAGTGATGGCAAGGAAAATAAACATGATGTGCAAGGCATAAACATAAACATGAATGCAAGGTTATTTTAATCTTAGCTAGAGCTCTTACAAGACTTTAGAGATACAACCCAATACTTATCTCATCACAAAGAGAGCTTTAGAGTTCTTGAACTAAGTTCTCAAAGGAACTATGTGGTTCTTGAACATCATCATCAAGCTCAAAGAAACAAGCTTTTCAAGGAAAGTAAAACTTTAAGAGAGTAAGAACCAAAACAATCATTCTTTCATGACATAAAATAGAAATAGAGATACTTTAAAAATTTTAACAAAACCCTTGAAGAAAAACTATGGAGGCCGAAATGTATAGGAAAAGGAAAAAGGAAAGAAAAACCAAAACTTCACTAGATGAAGAACAAGACTCAAGCTTTAGAGGTTCCTTTGTGATGAACACAAGGTCATCATCTAGGAGCCCTCATCATCAAGCTATCATGGTCATAAACAAGGCCTCATGGCCGAAATGAAAAAGGACGGAAACAAAAGAAAGTTTCAAAAAGTAACCAATAGAAAACTAGAGAAACTCATTTTCAAACAAAACAAAGTTTTTAGAAAACAAATCTCTACCTAGAGCGAAGATGAAAACTTGAACTTTTGAAAGGAAATGAGATGAGCAACTCCTCCAAGGATGGTGATATAGCTTCGGCCTTGAGGGAGAGAAAGGAAAGGAGATGTGTTCTTGGTGGTTTAGTGTTTGAGGTTAAGTGTTTGAGTGTTTAGGAGGTGATTTGAGGTTGTGGTTTGAGGTTGTAAGGTGGTGATGTAAAGAAAAGATGAAGAAGATGAAGATGAAGAATGTAACACCCTAATAGAACCCCACTATGCTTAAGTTCACATTTGGATTCTATTAGTTGTCACTTATGCCTTACATTTATTTTCTTTTGAAATTAACTTAGAAAAATAGTGGAAGTTTTTTTTTTCTTTAAATAAATTAATTTTTTGAAAACTTAAGCCTGTAACGAGAAGTGAAATACATAGCGCTTTTATAGATAATAATCAAGTTACATTGCACACTTAATTAAATAAGCGGAATAAGAGACTAAGTGTTGAACTATTATCACATAAACTGGAATATAATTACTTAATACATAAGTCAAAACAGGGCGTATATCATACTGATAAGTTATTACAAATAACAATATAAGTTCTACTATTACTAATTGTTTCTCACAAACTATAATGTAACTAAAGCTCGGAATGCTCCTACATGAAAGGTTTGAAATCTTCACACGCTACCTCTTTCCTCAGCTACAGCTTCGTTGCTTTAGGTGGACACGTCTGTCTCTGGTAACGACAACGGAAAATAAACATAGGAGTGAGAAATACATGATTTCTCAGTAGGAGTTCCTACTTGTACTAAATGTGTCATCGTTGTCGTCCCAGTCACTTCGGGTTTATTATAAAAAGGTGAACAGGTAAGGATTCAATTATCAAACTTTCACAAACGTGATTAGCCGAAGTGCAGTTACTTTTAAACTAATCTTGTACATTAGCAGAAATATCCATTCAGTATTTCATCAAGCATACATATAAGCGTATCATGAAAAACCACTAATAAGCAATAATCATTTAGGAGCTGCATGCATTTCATGATTACTCATCCTCAACATTCACTTGTTTAGTGATCATCATCTTTCATTTATTTCATCAACATATTTCTTAATTACTCACGGGATGAATGCATCAATGCCTTATACCACCCTAAAAGGGTAATGAGCTCATACCGTGGCCGTCGCCACAACCTTTTGGTTTTCTTTCCGTTGCCATGATCTCAACGGTTTAGGGGGTTAAGCCGTGAGTTTAGCTCAAGTCCACTTTTCCAGACTATCATTGCTACTTTTTCAGGTTTTACTTTTATTCTCACTGAGTGAAATCATCAATACCTTAATCCTCAAAGAGGATTAAGCAGTGAGTTAGTCTATTTATTATTTCATTTGAAATATGAATGTATGCACATTAAATTATGGCACAGTCAATCATTTTATCATTATCATTTCATATCTCATCAATACATTCACATTTCTGTATATCACTTCATGTAACATAGACAATATCATGTAAATCTCATAGTAAACATTCTCATAGATAATTCACATTAAGCAACCTAAGTTATCAAGTTAGGTCTCTAGTGTTCTTAATAGGTTATTAGTCTTCTTTGTACTCTTAGTATTTCCATTAATACATTAATACCCTTTAAGATATTTTTAGAGGTTCTTTATATATTTTTATTATGACTTTTATATATATCTCCTAAAGATTATTATTCTACTTAAATCCTTAAAATTATCTCTTTACAAGACTTGAATCTTTTATTTAGAGTTCTGACATCTTTTAGAATAAAATTTGTAGCACTAACATCTTAGATTAGTGTAAATCAACTGTAAATTGTGCATAGTAGGATTCCCAGGAAAGAGAGGTGGGTCACAATGGACACGCTTAAATACCAAGTCTTTCCTTATCAAGAACCTTTCTAAATTGCACTCTCACAGTATCACGCTACCTTCAAGACTTTCTCAGCACACTGTCCCGAAATTATATCTCTCATTCTGTATTTTCGTGGTGTACAAATTTATGCATAGCATACATAAGTGTGTTTGTAGATGTGTTAGTTTTTCACAAAGTTGAAATCAGCCCATTTGCATTTTTCTAGAGTGAGTTACACCTATTTTACTACTACAAGGTCAGATTAAGAGTTTCAGTCTTATGCTCTACTTTAAAAATTTATATCTTGGACTAGGAAACTTCGTTTTAGGTGATTCTTTTTGGAGAGTGTTCTACAATGAGTCTAGTTTATAATAAAAATATTTTTATTTCGAGATCCTTCATATTTTATGAACACTAATTTTTGAAGTAACTACTGCCAGAAATAACTAGAAATTCCAGCACCTGCCATGTTCATGTCTTAAGTTATCTTTATTAACTCAAGTTTCACATACAATCTTTTAAGTTATATTTGAGTTTGATAACATCATAAAAGTACTCATAGTAGAATAGAACATGTTCTGTTTTCTAAAAATATAATTACTCAAAACTTTTGACAATAACTCAAGTTTGAGGCATTCTATCCATGAGCAAAGTTAGAAGCCAACAATACTTGAATAAATAAAGAAGAAACTTCTACCTCTTGTGTAGGGTCTAAAAAGGGTTCTTCTCTTCTTCCTTAAGCTTTGAACAAGAGTCTTTGGAGTGGATGACCCTCCTTGAATCTTGGCTCTAGAACTTGAGTGCTTAAGAAAATATTTCTCACTAGAGTTAAAGATTGTAACTCTTGTGAGGGCTAGTGAAAGTTTGGACTTATGATTTAAGTGTTTGGATGAAGTTTAGAGGATCATGAGAAGTCTTCGAAGAACATAAGAAGAATGATAGAATAAGAAAGAAAGAACACTTAGGGAGTTTCTAAATTGAAGAGAGTTTGAGGAGTATTTATAGTGGAAAGATTAGAGAAAAAAATAGAAGAAGGAAAGCACTTGGAGCATGATTTATGGAAACATGTTGGCTGAATTTTGGGATGAAAATGCTCCTTGTTTTGTGCAAACATGTTTCCATGTTTTATGCAAACATGTTGGATGAAAATGCTCCATGTTTTGTGCAACATGTTTCCATGTTTTGTGCAAAGATGTTAGTGGAGATTTTCTAACCTTTAGTGCATGTATGTGATTCAGAAATGTGTATGATGTATGTGGTTAAATTATTGTGTTATCATCTTAATCCAATGGCTTAGATTCATTCTTGTCTAAAGACAAGTCTAGGGATTTGTGCAAATGGCATTGTAGTAATTTCTTTAACTAAGACAAGGATATTTTTGTAATTAGACAATGATAGTGGTATTCTTGTAATTCCATTCATAGAGTAAGGGTATCTTCGTCATTTAATAAGGCAAGGGTAGTTTGGTAATTTCCTTTACATAGCAAGGGCATTTTCATAATTTCCACTAAGTGATGGTATTTTCGTAATTCTTTGCATTTTTCTCTAGACATACTTAAGTAGTCTATTTGTTGTGTTTCATAACATTTGTCCAGATTTTCTTGGTTTTTGCTATCGCCAATTAATATTTATCTTAGTTATAAATTTGGGGATGTTACATTTCTCCCCTTCTTATTAAAAATTTTGCCCTCAAAATTTGATACCTGTGAATAGGTTCGGAAATTCTTTTCGCATATCTTCTTCGAGCTCCCATGTGTGCTCTTCCATTCCATGTTGTCCCCAGGCTACTCGGACCAGAGATACAGATTTGTTTCTCAGCTGCTTGATGCCATGATCCACGATCCTCATCGGTGGTAATTCAAAAGTTAAGTCATCTTTTAATTGTATAATTTCTGGCTAAAACACATGACTGGGGTCTGACTGATGATACTTTCTCAATTGGGACACATGAAAAACATTGTGTAGGTTAGACAAATTTGGAGGTAATGCAATTTGGTAGGCAGAAGGACCTACCTTTTTGAGGATTTGGAAGGGTCCTAAGAATCTAGGGCTTAGCTTTTTTACTTTCATTGCACGACCTATACCTGTGGTAGGAGTAATTCGCAAGAATATGTGTTCTCCTTCTTGAAATTCAAGAGGTTTCCTTCTCTTGTCAGCATAGCTCTTCTGCCTACTCTGAGCAGTGAGGATTCTTTCCCTAATTCTCCTTATTTGTTTGGTTGTCTCTTCTACCAAATCAGGGCCCAAAATACTTTGCTCTCCCGGGTCACACCAACAAAGTGGTGATTGACACTTTCTACCATACAAAGCCTCATAGGGTGCCATCCCAATGCTAGTGTGGTAACTATTATTATATGCAAACTCAATCAATGGAAGCTGTTTGTCCCAACTTTTTGGCTGGTCTAAGACACATGCTCTTAGCATATCCTCAAGGGTTTGAATTGTTCTTTCTGATTGTCCATCAGTTTGAGGGTGATAGGCAGTGCTTAGACACAACCTTGAACCAAACGCCTTTTGCAAAGCTCCCCAAAATCTTGAGGTGAACCTTGGATCCCTATCTGAGACAATGGTTTTGGGCACTCCATGGAGCGTTATTATCTCTTGGATGTATAGCTGAGCTAACTTTTCCAAAGGGTAATTTGCTCGAATGGGTAAAAAGTGAGCAGATTTGGTCAATCTATCCACAATTACCCATATGGAGTCATGTCCGGTAGGCGTTCTTGGCAATCCCATCGCGAAATCCATGGATATTCCTTCCCACTTCCATTCGGGGATTTCGAGAGGTTGTAGCACTCCGGACGGTTTTTGATGCTCTATCTTCACTTTTTGGCATACCAAACATTTTTGCACTATATTTGCTATATCTGCTTTCATCTTTGGCCACCAGAACATCTTTTTTAGGTCATGGTACATCTTGGTTATACCGGGGTGTACACTAAATTGACTCTTGTGGGCTTCTTCCAAAATGCTAGCTCTCAATCCTTCTTTTGTAGGTACACAGATTCTCCCTTGGTATCTCCACACTCCTTCCTTATCCTGGACAAACTCTTTCAACTTTCCTGTTTCGATAAGGGTTAAGGTTCTAAGGAAATCCTCATCTTCCCTTTGGGCTTGAATTATTTGATCCTTAAAGCTACTGGTTACACTTAGTTGGCTTAACCGAATTTGTTCTGAAGTCCCCCTATATCCTAAGTTGAGGTTCCTAAAATCTTCTATCAGCTCATTTTCTTTCACCATGAGCCAAGCGGCATGCAAGGACTTATGACTCAAAGCATCTGCTACCACATTTGCCTTTCCTGGGTGGTAGTTCAACCCAAAGTCATAGTCCTTGAGAAACTCCATCCAACGCCTTTGTCTCATATTGAGTTCCTTTTGGTTGAAGAGGTATTTCAGACTTTTGTGGTCAGAAAAGACTTCAAACCTTACACCATAAAGATGATGTCTCCAGATTTTTAAGGCAAAGACAATAGCCGCTAGCTCTAAGTCATGGGTTGGGTAATTAACTTCATGGGGTTTGAGCTGTCTAGAGGCATAGGCTACTACATTCCTATTTTGCATCAAAACACATCTTAGTCCTCTTCCCGAGGCATCACAATACACCTCAAATTTTTCTTTGGGTCGTGTAGGATTAGGACAGGATAGTGGTCAACTTCTTCTTTAGTTCTTGGAAACTCTCTTCACATTCTGGGCTCCATATAAAAGCTGAATTCTTCCTTGTTAGCTTGGTGAGGGGTAAGGTAATTTGGGAAAAACCTCTAATGAACCTTCGGTAGTAACCGGCTAGCCCTAGAAAACTCCTAATCTCCTTTACGGTGGTAGGGGTTTCCCATTGTTGCACCGCTTCTATCTTACTTGGGTCTACTGCTATTCCCCATGTGACACTACATGACCTAAGAACTTAACTTCCTTCATCCAAAATTCACACTTGGACAACTTTGCATAAAGTTTCTTGTTCCTCAACACCTCCAACACCACTCGTAAGTGTTCTTCGTGCTCTTCTTCAGTTCTAGAGTAAACTAGAATGTCATCGATGAACACTATTACAAACTTGTCCAAGTATGGTCTAAATATCCTATTCATGTAGTCCATAAACACTGCCAGTGCATTGGTTAACCCAAACGACATCACATTAAACTCATAATGTCCATATCTAGTCCTAAAGGCTGTCTTTGGTATGTCCTCCTCCTTCACTCGAATCTGGTGGTATCCTGATCGCAGATCTATCTTGGAAAACACTTGGGCTCCTCTTAATTGGTCCATGAGGTCATCTATTCTAGGCAAAGGGTATTTATTTTTTATAGTCACTTTGTTTAGCTGCCTATAATCCACACATAATCGCATACTTCCATCATTCTTCTTGACAAACAGCACTGGGGCTCCCCATGGTGAAGCACTGGGCCTAATGAATTTCTTCTGTAGTAGTTCCTCTAATTGCTTCTTCAACTCTGTTAACTCGGCCAATGGCATCCTATAAGGAGCTATAGATATGGGTCCTGTTCCTGGTACCAAATCTATAGAAAACTCAATCTCCCTTTTTGGAGGAAATTCAGGTATGTCATCAGGAAAAACATCTGAGAATTCCTTTACTACAAGGATCTTTTCTAGAGCTTGCTCCACTTCTTTCTCACTTGTCATTAGGAAGACATATCCTTGCTTTTCATTCCTACTATCCCCCATGATAATGGAGTTTAGGTATAGTCGTACCTTTCTATCAAGTTTAGAGGGATTGGGTAAAGATGGTTTGGGAAGAAATACTAGTGACTTATTTGCACAATGTACTAACACACGGTTAGCCGAAAGCCAATCCATGCCCAAGATTACATCAAAACTAGACAAGGGTAGACAAACTAAATCATGATGAAAAATCCTATTAGCTACCTCAAATTCACAATTTAGGCAGGCTTGATCAGTTCTAACAGTATTTATAGTGGGTGTAGAGACAACTAAGATGATTTTTAAGTCGGATATATACAACCTCAACTTATTAGCACAATCATATGAAATGAATGAATGTGTTGCCCTCAGAATCCGATGATCTGATTCAAGGTAAGTGTATAATTAATGGAAAACCCTTAATTGTATGACGAGGAGTGATCGCCGGTGCAAAGAGGGCACGGACAATGAGCGGCTCCTCGCAAGGTCCTCCAAGCGGAGGGGTACATGAATGAGCCGATTACACACCCGAATGAGAGGGATCCTAAGACTGTATAGGTATGGGACTATACAGTTGAGGAGGGCTTATATGAATTGATTTGCACTACCTATACCAACAAGATGCATCTTCTTTTCGGTAGCCCAAACTGAAAGAACTCCACAGTTAAGCGTGCTTGACCTAGGGTAATTTTGGGATGGGTGACCTCCTGGGAAGTTTTCCTAGGAAGCGTGCGAGTGAGGACAAAGCATGCTGAAAATACCCGTGTTGGTTTGTGGGGACAGTCGTCAATCCATAAAGCAGTAAGGGATGTTACAAAGATGAAGAGGAAGAACTCTTGGAATGCTTGAGAGAAAAAGAAAGAACTTAGAAAAGCTGGAAAACTAAACTTAGCAAATGATCCAAAGGTTCACACAAGTCCTTGGGCTCATGTATTAATAGAAAACAAAAGCAATGAAGATGTGATTTGGAGAGGAGCTGGCCGTGAACTTTGAGGCTTGGAGGAGAGAAAAATACAACTTGTCATTCAAGCATGGTTTGAGGTATGGAGGACATGGTGCAAGGTATGGCTCAAAATATGGTGATTTCTCTTTGTTTGAAATTGAAATGAATCATCTAGAAGGCAAGGAGAGCTGGCTATTTTTGAACCACAAAAATGAGAGAAAAAATCTTCTAGAAGTTGTCCTATGAAGCATGGATGAAAGCATGGAGGTTATGACTCAAGGTATGGTTTGAGGTGAGGTGGAAGCATGGTTCTTTGAGTGCAAAAATTCACACATGTGATCGAAATGAGGGGTATGGGTTTTGGCCAGATTTGTACAGCCAAGGGGGGAGAGATTTTGTTCATGTAATTGGGTGTTAATGATAGGTTTAGGTGTAGATTAGTTTAGGTACAAGGTTAGGAGTCATTAAGCATAAGTTTAGGTAACTAAGAATGAGGTTTTAGGAATTTTATGACAAGATTAGGAGTGCTCATACATCATTAGAGAGTTTGAAATTCATTTGTGAATGAACAATTGAAAACACAATTCCATGATTTAAGGAATTGGAGAGAGAAAATACTATTCAAGATTCCATGAATAGGAAATCTTGAATTTAAAATAAGATTTTAAGTTGAAATTAAGCATTCTTAGGTTCTAATCAACTTTAATAAATTATTTTGACCTTAGATTAATTATGGAAATTAATTAATCTTCAATTAGAGCCTAATATTGCTTAGGTTTGCTTAATCACACGATTAAGCTCAAAAACACAAAGCTAGGGGCAAAATCGTAATTTTGCACTAATTTTGCCCGGGACCTCCAGGACTAAAACTGAAGTCATAGAATACATAAAAACATCTTTTAAAACCATCTGGAGAAGTTTCGAGTTCATTCGGCACTTGCAAAGGGGTCAAACACCACAGGGGTATTTTAGTCATTTTGACCCGAAAACTCGAAAAATGAGATTTTCGATCCCAGAAAGGTACACAAATCAACTAATCCCCTTCCAACATTGAGTTTGCCCTTTGAGGACTGCCGGATCGGCTTTCCTCGAATTTCGAGCCGAAAATGACCTCAGGGGCATTTTGGTCATTTTCACTCTATCAGAAAATCGGGACGTTACAACATACCTTCTTAAAGGTGCATTAGCAACCACATTAGCCTTACCTTTTTTATATGTGATCACATAGGAAAATTGCTCAAGGTACTCAACCCACTTGGCATGCCTCTTATTTAGCTTACCTTGTCCTTTTAAATACTTCAAGGACCCATGGTCACTATGAATAACAAATTCCTTAGGTAAAAGGTAATGCTGCCATGTTTATAATGCCCTTACTAATGCATACAACTCTTTATCATATGTGGGATAGTTAAGAATAGCACCATTTAACTTTTCACTAAAAAAACAATTTGGTGCCCTTTTGCATCAAAACAGCCCCTATTCCCGCACCAAATACATTACTTCAATCTCGAAAGATCTAGAAAAGTTAGGCAATGTGAGAAAAAGTGCATAAGTTAATTTATCTTTGAGGGCAGCAAAGGTTGCTCTTGATTTTCACCCCATTTAAATCCCACTTGTGTAACACCCTAATTTTTAACCCAACTTTCTAGAACACATTAGGTTAATCATTAGGTTATTACCTCTTAGTCTCATTATTTTAATAAAATACTTAGCGGAAATTACGGGTGAATTTTTTTTTGAAAACATAAATAAAAGTGAGAGCCGCGAACTTAACTGGTCGAATGACAAAAATATAAAGCACGCTTAACAATCATTATAGATCATAAAGCAAAGCATAAAACCAAAGAACGACAATCATGATAATAAAGGAAACATTTCATTAATAACATAATTTAGAGTACATAAGTAGTCATACCGTCATAGGGACGGGCAGAGCTTGTAATTCAGCGGAAATAAAATACAACAGAAGACAAATAAACACAAATAAACCATATCTACCCGAGTGCACCTATGATGGATAACCTCACAACAAAAGAAGGTTTATCCACTCTACATGTGGGTGTATGCACTAAGCCTCCCCTACGACGTCAACTACTGGAACTCGGGAAACGGTGGAGTATAACCAATCCATGGACGCAGGGTGGCAGGAGTGGGAACACGTGAAGACTGAGCATGACCTCCTCGGTAGGGTCGCCTCTCGGCTCGTCTCGCCAGTCTCGGCTGTGTAATAGTCTCCTCGCTCTCATCTCGCACGAACTGAGGTGTAGGAGCAGAGCTCTCGGCGGGTCCTCGGAAGGGTCATCCTCCGAACTCGGAGATCGGGGTACGTAGTCTTGGAAGTCTCGAGGCATCGAACCACTAGTGTACGTCCACAGCAGCCTTTCATCTCGAGTCCGAGTGCGCTCAAAAACCATCGGATCGTCGTAGGGTGACATCGGAGAGAAACGGTAGCTCTGTACAGGGTGTACGAAGGGGCGTCCGATGAACATGAAGACTCGTACTGTGCACTGCCCCTCAAAATGATATGATCCGTGGTCCGGATCATAGTGAACCTCCCAAATGGGTATGTCAACAAAAAGCACGAACGTCGCCATCGGTCTCTGAAGATGTGACGGGAGAAGAAAGAGAAAGGAGTGAGAATTCTTGCTAAAGAATCTCAGTAGGAGTCTCTTATCCTAGGGTTACATCGTTCACATCATCAGGAACCTTGGGTTTATTTATAAAATAGTGAGCATGCATATAAGATTCAATTTGGGGTTTATAAAACTAATTATCCAAGGTCCATTCCTTTTATCATGCATCTTGATGTTATGAATGCAACATGTTAAAGCATGGATGCATGGTCATACTTGAACATATAAATCAACACATCAAATCATATAAACATAAACCATGTGGCATAAGGGCAATACTTCTCATATAGAACTCTCATAAACATGTGTGACATCATTCATAGAATCTTTAGCAAGGTTGAGGCCACCCCAATAATAATAATAAAATCTAGGCTATGAGCTCATACCTCAGCTAGTCGTCACTAGCTCTTGCTTATCATCTGAATAAGTGAATAATAATCAAATAACATACCCGACCACTTAACGATACGGGCTAGGGGGCTAGGGGATTCCTCTCTTAGGACATACCGTCTTTGAAATGCTCTACTGGCCTCGAGTGCTTAGCGAATTGTCCGCTTTGGTAAAGCTCATGTCAGTACCCTCACGGTTTTGCCTCCTCCTCACTATAGCAGGAGAAGTACGTCTCAGTGCTTTTGTCACATAAAATCTCCTGGGAGTGCTCGATGTAACATCCCCTGCTGCTTTATGGATTGACGACTGTCCCCACAAACCAACACAGGTCTTTTCAGCATGCTTTGTCCTCACTCACACGCTTCCTAGGAAAACTTCCTAGGAGGTCACCCATCCCAAAATTACCCCAAGTCAAGCACGCTTAACTATGGAGTTCTTTCAGTTTGGGCTACCGAAAAGAAGATGAATCTTGTTGATATAGGTAGTACAAATCAATTCATATAAGCCCTCCTCAACTGTATAGTCCCATACCTATACAGTCTTAGGATCCCTCTCATTCGGGTGTGTAATCGGTTCATTCATGTACCCCTCCGCTTAGAGGACCTTGCGAGGAGCCGCTCCTTGTCCGTCCCCTCTTTGCACCGGCGATCACTCCTCATCTTCGTCCCGTTACATGAATGAACCGTTACATGCATGTAACGCCAGGACGAGGATGAGGAGTGATCGCCGCAAAGAGGGCACTGACAAGGAGCTCTCGCAAGGTCCTCTAAGCGGAGGGGTACATGAATGAACCGATTACACACCCGAATGAGAGGGATCCTAAGACTGTATAGGTATGGGACTATACAGCTGAAGAGGGCTTATATGAATTGATTTGTACTACCTATACCAACAAGATGCATCTTCTTTTCGCTAGCCCAAATCGAAAGAACTCCACAGTTAAGCGTGCTTGACCTGGGGTAATTTTGGGATGGGTGACCTCCTGGGAAGTTTTCCTAGGAAGCGTGTGAGTGAGGACAAAGCATGCTGAAAAGACCCGTGTTGGTTTGTGGGGACAGTTGTCAATCCATAAAGCAGCAGGGGATGTTACAAATGGTATCGTAGACTGCACTCTCCCAAGACGGTGTGGTTCGTGGACTAACCAAAGTGAAGCTGGTGGGCATGTAACGCCCGGGGATGAGGACGAGGAGTGATCACCGGTGCAAAGAGGGCACGGACAAGGAGCGGCTCCTCGCAAGGTCCTCTAAGTGGAGGGGTACATGAATGAACCGATTACACACCCGAATGAGAGGGATCATGAAACTGTATAGATATGGGACTATACAGTTGAGGAGGGCTTATATGAATTGATTTGTACTACCTATATCAACAAGATGCATCTTCTTTTCGGTAGCCCAAACTGAAAGAACTCCATAGTTAAGCGTGCTTGACTTGGGGTAATTTTGGGATGGGTGACCTCCTGGGAAGTTTTCCTAGGAAGCGTGTGAGTGAGGACAAAGCATGCTGAAAGGACCCGTGTTGGTTTGTGGGGACAGTAGTCAATCCATAAAGCAGCAGTAGTCAATTCATGTAACGCCCGGGGACGAGGATGAGGAGTGATCACCGGTGCAAAGAGGGCACGGACAAGGAGCGGCTCCTCGCAAGGTCCTCTAAGCGGGGGGTACATGAATGAACCGATTACACACCCGAATGAGAGGGATCATGAAACTGTATAGATATGGGACTATACAGTTGAGGAGGGCTTATATGAATTGATTTGTACTACCTATATCAACAAGATGCATCTTCTTTTCGGTAGCCCAAACTGAAAGAACTCCATAGTTAAGCGTGCTTGACCTGGGGTAATTTTGGGATGGGTGATCTCCTGGGAAGTTTTCCTAGGAAGCGTGCGAGTGAGGACAAAGCATGCTGAAAAGACCCGTGTTGGTTTGTGGGGACAGTCATCAATCCATAAAGCAGCAGGGGATGTTACAAATGGTATCAGAGCCTGCACCTCTCCCAGTACGGTGTGGTTCGGGGACGAACCAAAGTGGAAGTCGGGTGGGCATGTAACGCCCGGGGACGAGGATGAGGAGTGATCGCCGGTGTAAAGAGGGCACAGACAAGGAGCGGCTCCTCGCAAGGTCCTCTAAGCGGAGGGGTACATGAATGAACCGATTACACACCCGAATGAGAGGGATCCTAAGACTGTATAGGTATGGGACTATACAGTTGAGGAGGGCTTATATGAATTGATTCGTACTACCTATATCAACAAGATGCATCTTCTTTTCGGTAGCCTAAACTGAAAGAACTCCACAGTTAAGCGTGCTTGACCTGGGGTAATTTTGGGATGGGTGACCTCCTGGGAAGTTTTCCTAGGAAGCGTGCGAGTGAGGACAAAGCATGCTGAAAAGACCCGTGTTGGTTTGTGGGGACAGTCGTAAATCCATAAAGCAGCAGGGGATGTTACACTCGACCGAACCGGTGTCACCCAGGGTTTTCATCTCATAGGGTACTTTAAAAACATTTCTCATCCCTTTTAGGTTTGATGGAAATTCGGCAGCATAACGGCTGTTAAACCGAATTTCCTTCAAACCGTAACTTATGCCATAAGCTAATTCACACAACATGTTATCATGAAATCTCATGCTATGATGTACTCATATCTCAATCAATCAATTCCTCATGAATCATAATCATCTCAACATATCATGGCATCACATATAAACATAATAGCATTAACAGTTTCTTAACGTCTTATGCATTGACCGTCAAGGTCCTTAACTCACATTCTAAGTTATAAATCATCAAAACCTAATCTCTCGGGTACCTATAAGGTCATAACTAAGTATTTCTCACCTCACACTGTGGTCAAGAACATCTCTAAACCTCAAAGATGCAGAATCTAAAATCTTAACTTTACGGGTACCTAGGAGTCACAACAATGACCCTTTCTAAGTCTAGTTTGTTCCTAAGGCATCAAGATCAAGTCCTAAACCAATTATGAGTCATTCCTACACATCTAAACTAATTTAAAACCATGATTATCAATTCTAAACCTTGCTGGACAGAGTCCAGAAAATTCAAACATTAAGGGATCTAAAACTCTCAAATTAATTCCTTTCTAGTTACTAACTTCTCTTATCTTTTACATATGAGTTTTAACATTAATTATACATCATTATACTCATGTTATCATCATCAAACAGCTCATACAGTGGTCACAAAATAGCAAGGCAGAACCGAAACCAAGTCTCCATACAAAGGCATCAAACACAATTTCTAAAGCACATAAAATACTAGTTTCTCTTGGAACCTTTTTCAAACTTTCAAAACTCATTTATAAACGTTTTTAACATCTAAAATCATCAAAACATTTATGAGGGCAGTAGCTAAATCAAACTTGTCTCAAGAGGTCCTAAATTCATAAAACTTAGTTCTATGCATTTCTTAAACTCATAAAAGCTTAGAAAAATTATGAAACTTAGTTTTCAATACTTGGAAACAAATAAACTCTTAGGGGCCGAAATCTCAAGCTAGGGAAATAAATATTTTCAAGCCTTTATTTGAGACAATAATGGGCAAGTCTTTGAGCTCTAGGTTCATTCAAGTGATGACATAAAATAAACATGCTCATGCACTTATTTTAGGTTCCTTTAGAAAGTAAAGTGATAGCATAAAATAAACATGAATGCAACTTGTTATTATCTTTGGTATTTAAGTGAGGACTTGAAATATAAACATGATAATGCATTGCTTGAAATATAAATATGATTATGCAAGTTCCTTTGTTATCTTGGTACTTAGTGATGACAAGGAAAATAAATATGATGTGGAAAGCATAAAATAAACATGAATGCAAAGTTCATTTTAAGGTTATCTAGAGCTCTTACAAGACTTTAGAAAATAATAACCCAACACTCATCTCATGACAAAGAGAGCTTTAAAATTCTTGAACCAAGTTCTCAAAGGAACTATGAGGTTCTTGAACATCATCATCAAGCTCAAAATAAATAAACTTTCAAGGAAACACAAGGCCTCAAAGAAAAGGAAATAAAATCGAAACCTTAGAGTAAAGAAAATAGGGAAACCGAAATGGAAGACAAGAAGATGTGAAGGTGTTCTTGAGCTAGAAATCATTTTGAGTTAGAAAATCAAGATGAAACTTAGAGAAAATAAAAACTCAAGCTCTAAAGGTTCCTTTGAGATGAACACATAGTCATCATCTAGGAGCTCTCATCATTGAGCTATCATGTGCTCCTCAAGGCCAAGAGGCCAAACTCATAGAAAAAGAAGAACAAGAAAGTTTCAAAAAGAAAATCCAAGAGAAAGCTAGAAAAAGCTCATTTTCATGAAAAGCAAAGCTTAGAAAACACTTATACCTAGAGTGAAGTTAAAAGCTTTTATCTTTGAAAAGGAAAACAAGACGATGAACTCCTCCTTGAAGGCAAGATGGCTTCGGCCAAGGCAAAGAGGAAGGGAAGGAGATGTGTTTTGGGTGAGGTTGTGTTTGAGATGAAGTATTTGAGAGCTTAGGAGGTGATTCAAGGCTATGGGGTGGTGTTTAGTGTAACATCCCCAAATCTATAACTAAGATAAATATTAATCTTAATTAGTGATAGCAAAACCAAGAGAATCTGGACAAATGTTATGAAACACAACAAATAGACTACTTAAGTATGTCTAGAGAAAAATGCAAAGAATTACGAAAATGCCATCACTTAGTGGAAATTACGAAAATGCCCTTGCTATGTAAAGGAAATTACCAAACTACCCTTGCCTTATTAAATGACGAAGATACCCTTACTCTATGAATGGAATTACAAGAATACCACTATCATTGTCTAATTACAAAAATATCCTTGTCTTAGTTAAAGAAATTACTACAATGCCATTTGCACAAATCCCTAGACTTGTCTTTAGACAAGAATGAATCTAAGTCATTGGATTAAGATGATAACACAATAATTTAACCACATACATCATTCACATTTCTGAATCACATACATGCACTAAAGGTTAGAAAATCTCCACTAACATCTTTGCACAAAACATGGAGCATTTTCATCCCAAAATTCAGCCAACATGTTTCCATAAATCATGCTCCAAGTGCTTTCCTTCTTCTGTTTTTCTCTAATCTTTCCACTATAAATACTCCTCAAACTCTCTTCAATTCAGAAACTCCCTAAGTGTTCTTTCTTTCTTATTCTATCATTCTTCTTATGTTCTTCAAAGACTTCTCTTGATCCTCTAAACTTCATCCAAACACTTAAATCCTAAGTCCAAACTTTCACTAGCCCTCACAAGAGTTACAATCTTTAACTCTAGTGAGAAATATTTTCTTAAGCACTCAAGTTCTAGAGCCAGGATTCAAGGAGGGTCATCCACTCTAAAGACTCTTGTTCAAAGCTTAAGGAAAAAGAGAAGGACCCTTTTTAGACCCTACACAAGAGGTAGGAGTTTCTTCTTTATTTGTTCAAGTATTGTTGGCTTCTAACTTTGCTCATGGATAGAATGCCTCAAACTTGAGTTATTGTCAAAAGTTTTGAATAATTATATTTTTAGAAAACACAACCTGTTCTATTCTGCTATGAGTACTTTTATGATGTTATCAAACTCAAATATAACTTAAAAGATTGTATGTGAAACTTAAGTTAATAAAGATAACTTAAGACATGAACATGGCAGGTGCTGGAATTTCTAGTTATTTCTGGCAGTAGTTACTTCGAAAATTAGTGTTCATAAAATATGAAGGATCTCGAAATGAAAATATTTTTATTATAAACTAGACTCATTGTAGAACACTCTCCAAAAATAATCACCTAAAACGGAGTTTCCTAGCCCAAGATATAAAGTTTTAAAGTAGAGCCTAAGACTGAAACTCTTAATTTGACCTTGTAGTAGTAAAATAGGTGTAACTCACTCTAGAAAAATGCAAATGGACTGATTTCAACTTTGTGGAAAAGCTAACACATCTACAAACACACTTATGTATGCTATGCATAAAGTTTTACACCACGAAAATACAGAATGAGAGATATATTTTCGGGACAGTGTGCTGAGAAAGTATTGAAGATAGCGTGATACTGTGAGAGTGCAATTTGGAAAGGTTCTGGCTAAGGAAAGACTTGATATTTAAGCGTGTCCATTGTGACCCACCTCTCTTTCCTGGGAATCCTACTATGCACAATTTACAGTTGATTTACACTAATCTAAGATGTTAGTGCTACAAATTTTATTCTAAAAGTTGTCAGAACTCTAAATAAAAGATTCAAGTCTTGTAAAGAGATAATTTTAAGGATTTAAGTAGAATAATAATCTTCAGGAGATATATATAAAAGTCATAATAAAAATATATAAAGAACCTCTAAAAATATCTTAAAGGGTATTAATGTATTAATGGAAATACTAAGAGTACAAAGAAGACTAAGAGAAAAAGATAATACCAAGATATCCATAACCTATAAGGAACACTAGAGACCTAACTTGATAACTTTGGTTGCTTAATATGAATTATCTATGAGAATGTTTACTATGAGATTTACAGGATATTGTCTATGTTACATGAAGTGATATACAGAAATGTGAATGTATTGATGAGATATGAAATGATAATGATAAAATGATTGACTGTGCCATGATTTATAGAAAGGTATTTATAGAAAATGAAAACAAATGAAAGCTCAAAGGCTGGCCATAGCTTTTGGAGGGAAAAGGAAGAGAAAATATCTCTTTCACATTGTCATTCAAGCATGGTTTGAAGTATGGAAGTTATGATACAAGGCATGGCTTGATTTGAGTAAATTTCCTATCAATTTTGAATGAAATAATCCTTTTAGAAACTAAGCATGGCTGGAAGTTTTTCAGCCACAAATAAATGGGGAAGAATGGTTTATTTCATTTAGTTATTCATTTGGAAAATCAAGCTTGATTGAAAGTATGACAAGGTATGGTGTATATGACTTGAGGTATGGCCTTGGAGTGTTGAAAATTTGAACATGTGATGCATATGGAGGGGGGAGCTCTCGGCCAAACCTGGACAGCATGGGGGAGGAGGAATTGTTTCATGTAATTGTGTGTTAATGATAGGTTTAAATGTGTATTAGTTTAGGTACAAGGTTAGGAATAATTAAGCTTAAGTTTAGGTGACTAAGAATGAGGTTTAAGGATTTTATGACAAGATTAGGAGTGCTCATACATCATTAGGAGATTTAAATTCATTTTTATGAGTAAACAATTGGAAACACAATTTCATGATTTAAGGAATTAGAAAGAGAAAACACTATTTAAGATTCCATGACTAGGAATCTTGAATTTAAAATAGGATTTCAAGTTGTAATTAAGTACTTTTAGGTTCTAATCAACTTTAATAAATTATTTTGACTCAAGATTAATTATGGAAATTAATTAACCTTCTATTAGAGCCTAATATTGCTTAGGTTTGCTTAATCACGCGATTAAGCGTAAAAACACGAAACTAGGGGTAAAATCGTAATTTTGCACTAATTTCGTTCGGGACCTCCGGGACCAAAACTAAAGTCATAGAATGCATAAAAACGCCTTTTAAAACCATCTGGAGAAGTTTCGGGTTCATCCGGCACTTGCAAACGGGTAAAACACCGCAGGGGCATTTTGGTCATTTTGACCCGAAAACTCAAAACGAGATTTTCGATCCCGGGAAGGTATACAAGCCATCTAATCCCCTTCCAACATTGAGTTTGCCCTTCAAGTACTGCCGGACCGGCTTTCCTCTAATTTCGGGCCGAAAATGACCTCAGGGGCATTTTGGTCATTTTCACTCTAACAGAAAAATCGGGGCGTTACATGCAGCATGGGTTTGGGTTCTGGAGACCGCTAGAGCAGTCTAGGACCATTATAGCGGTCATAAACGCATAGTAACACAAGCAGGATGTGGGCGGAATGTGGCTTGACTGTTATACCGGTCATATACAGCTATAACAGTCCCCAAGAGCCCAATTAGTTCAAAAATGACGCCGTTTCATTTCCTAGCCTTTATCAGTCTCCTTCCTCTCCCATTTTTCACAAACCAGAAACCCTCCCCATCCTATTTCTCTCCTTTTCTCAAATCCCACTCAAGTCTTGCTCCCTCAAATCATCAAGGTATGTGTTTGTTAATAGAATTTCGTGTCTTTGTCTCATTCCTTTCATATTCTATGATTTGGGTCATTATTTTCTCTCATTGTTGTCAAGTGGGGGTGCTCTCCCAATGTTATTAGAATTAGTTTATGAAAATCTAGAGCTACCTATAGATCTTTAATGAGATTTATGGTTATAATAGTTGACGTTGGTGCCCTCCTGGGTCCCCGAAACTCAGTTGGAGTTGATGCCACCTCTCCCTCCCCTTCTAGGCGAGTGGGTTTAACCTCATTGCCTTAGTTTCGACATTATAATTATATTTCTTGCATTATGATTGTTAAATATAGTATTAGAATGAAAAATATGAACATATATGATTTTGTAAAGCTATGCCTTTGAATATGTAGCATGAAAATGAAATTTAGAAAACCATTGGACAATGATTGTTATATTGCATGTTATGGAAAATGCTCTATGTGCTCAAGTTTAAGAGATTTATTAGAAAATGTATAAGGTAGTAAGTTTATTAAAATTTTAGAATGTAATTTTAAAGTTTCATGAGATTTCTCTATTTAAAGAGATTTTCAAAATATCAAGTTTAATAGTTATTATTTCATCAAATATGTTTTAAGGGTTTATGATTTAAGGATTGAGATATTAGTATGTCAGAGATTTTATATGATTTAGAACCCCGGTGTTTGAACTATAAGATTAGATATATATCAAGTATATTAAAAATATGTTAGTTAAGAAATGAATTTAGAACTTTGTTTTATGGTACCAAGAGATACGGAATTCAGTATGATTCTTAACAACTGCCAGATACATATTCTGTGGGCTTGAAATCGAAACGGCTTCAAGCGGTAAACCCTTGGGCTCAATTCTCAAAGCCACAGTTATGCTAAAGTTAGATTGTTAGAGTTGTATAAGTCCAAAACTCTCAGAGTACTAAGAATTTAGGGGCTCACATTCGCGAGGGACGAAGTACCCACATTTTTTTTAGAATATTGATTTTATTTATTTATAATATAAGTTATATATGATTATTAGTACACAGCCATGGAGGCATTATTATTAGACAGCCATGGAGGAAATATTACTTAACAACCATGGTGGCATATGTAGAAAACGGGACCTAGTTAGGTGCCCATAGTTGTTAGTATGATTACCAACAGGTGCTCTTGTTCACGAGGAACTGAGCAACTATCAGAAAAATTATGATTTTATAGCTTTTATTATTGTATATGTATTTATCATGTTCAACAAATGATCTTATGGCTGATTATGAGTTACAAAGTCTTGTTTATAAAATTACAGAATAAAAAGTGTTTTCCTAGCTAATTATGTATTTAAATATCAAATGATTTATGATTGATGCATGCATATTATATTATTGTACATTCTTGGTTATCCTATGTGGGTTATGGGTGAGAGCTCATTCACTGAGTCCGTTGACTCACCCCTCTCCCTTCGTCTCATAGTTGCAGGTCCAGAGATGGTTTAGACTCCGATTTTAGAGATGCTATTATTTTCCCTGTGGTAAGTCTTACCTTGGAGTAAGGCTTGGTTTAGAGTTTTTATTAGAGTAGAGTGCTCCAGTAGATGTGCAGGCAGGATCCAACCACACATTATTTTTAGACTATGTATATGTATTTAGAGACTCAAATATTTATGTATATGTTCTCAGAGTATGAGTATGAAATTTAAATGTAAAGTATGGGCAAAGAATTTTGTAAATAGCTAGAGATGTATTGATGATTTAGTTTGCAAGTATCAAACTAATTGTTAGAGATTGAATTAAAGGATTCTAAAGCTTTCAATATTAAAGTATTTCATAGTTTTGATTTTAGAAATTAGGTCTCGGATGAGAATTTAAATAAAGATTTAAAGGAAACTATGTTTTACGAATGAATATTTTCATAAATTATGCATTTAGAGAGCCACGTCACCCAAAAGGCTTATGTGGGGATGAGATTCCTCATGTGCCAGTCACGTTCCCAAGTCGGGTCGTGATAGCAGCTCCCCAAATACACAATTATAAATGTCATCATCATCATCCCAGCCACTTCGGTTTATTAAGAAAATGTGAGCATGCATCATATATTGAAGGTTCGTTTTAGAGTTCAAAAACCATTCTTCTGAAGTGGATCTCTTTTAATATTCAATCACTTAATATACATATGCCTTACTACATAATATTATAGTAATTTATCTACCACTTTACGTGCCTTCGATACCTCGAAGGGAATCCTATATACATCATCCCTATCTTTCCATGCCCTTGACATACTAAAGGGGACCTTTTCATGCCCTTGTCATATTAATGGGGACTTTTCCGTGCCCTTGTCATTAGAGGAGACTTTTCCATGCCCTTATCATTAAAGGGGACATTTCTGTGCCCTTGTCATTAAAGGGGACATTTCCAGGCCCTTGTCATTAAAAGGGACATTTTTGTGCCCTTGTCATTTAAGGGGACTTTGTCGTGCCCTTGTTATTAAAGGGGACATTTTCGTTCTTAACATAGCATATATATCATCCTCAAGTTTACATATATAGGCATGCATTAGCATAAATTTTTGAATTTCATAATGCTTCAAACATATATATATTATTCATTTATCACCTTTCTCTTTACCAATACTTGCTTTAATCACATATAAACAATCAATCATATGTGATTCTCATTCATTTCTCATAAATCAAACCTTAAAGTACATAGCATGCATTTATATTCATCATAGTTGCATCAAAGGACATTTTACTTCCAAATCAAGAATTTAGCTCGTTTCCATCACAGTGACAAATTTCACCTTCAAGTAATAAAAATTATTTCTGCTATGAAATCATCAATTTTGTAACACCCTAATTCCTAACCCAACTTTCTAGAACACATTAGGTTAATCATTAGGTTGTTACTTCTTAGTCTCATCATTTTATTAAAATACTTAGCAAAAATTACGGATAAATTTTTTTTTTTGAAAACATAAACTAAAGTGAGAGTCGCGCTTTTATCTAAACGAGAGACATAAATATCAATCATGAGGAATACAAAAGCTAAAGCAAGTAACAATAGAACAATGGTCATCACAACAAGGGAGACATCTCATTAATAGCATAGTTAAGATACATAGTAGTCATGCCCTTATAGAAGCGGGCTGAGCTTGCAATACAGCAGAGGGAAATACAACAGAAACAAGAAAGCAATAAAGTACATAGTATGATGGCGAAACAAAAACTAACTACACTACCCTCCTACCAAGCTATGAGTACTAAGCTAAAACCCCCTCCCAAAAGATACCGCCGAAGGGGAGATCCTCGTGACTGCTCGGGCACTCGAATAGCTCTCCGATGAGGTCTAGTGACGACAGGGATCCTCGGGTGATGGAGGTAGGTAACTGGGGAACCACTCGATCTCCTCCTGAGTGGGCCAATGAAATGGGAAAAGAACGGGTGTCGGCTGGACACGAGCTCCTCGGCGCGGACGCATCTCAGCTCTCCTTGCTAAGCGTGGCTACATCACGGTATCCTCGCTGCCCTCCTGCCTAAACGGGGGAAGGGGAGCAGAACTCTCTGAATAGACGTGCATCGGCAAGTCCTCGGACGGATCCGTCTCCGACCTCCTCTAGCGAGGCACATACTCTGGGTGGTCGCAAACAACTGAGGTAGACGAGCGGGCACGACACAACTGCTCGTCGCGAGGGCGGGTGCACTCAAAGATCAAGTCGTCGCCACCAAAAGGAGCAGTAGAAGTGAACTGGTAGCTGGACACTGGATAAGCAAAAGGTTGACCTATGTACACAAAAACACGAACAGCACAGCGACCCTCAAAGTGATAGGAACGATGCTCCAGGTCATAGTGCACCTCAAGGACGGGCATATCAATGAAGACCACAAATGTCGCCATTGATCTCTGAAGATGTGACGGAAGAAAGAGAAAGAAGAGAAAGGAGTGAGAATTCTTACTAAAGAATCTCAGTAGGAGTCTCCTATCCTAGGGTTACATCATTCACATCCTCAGGAACCTTGGGTTTAATTACAAAAAGGTGTGCATGCATATAAGATTCATTATTAGGGTTTATAAAACCAATTACCCAAGGTTCATTCCTTTTAGCATGCATCTTGATGTCATGAATGCAACATACCAAAACATGAGTGCATAGCAATACTTGAGCATATAAATCAACAAATCAAATCATATAGAAACATTCCATGTGGCATAAGGGCAATAACTTCTCAAATGGAACTTTCATCAGCATGTGTGACATCATTCATGGAATCTTTAGCAATGTAGAGGCCACCCTAATAATAACTAGGCTATGAGCTCATACCTCAGCTAGTCATTGTAACATCCCCTGCTGCTTTATGGATTGACAACTGTCCCCACAAACCAACACGGGTCTTTTTAGCATGCTTTGTCCTCACTCACATGCTTCCTAGGAAAACTTCCCAGGAGGTCACCCATCCCAAAATTACCCCAAGTCAAGCACGCTTAACTGTGGAGTTCTTTCAGTTTAGGCTACCGAAAAGAAGATGCATCTTGTTGGTATAGGTAGTGCAAATCAATTCATATAAGCCCTCCTCAACTGTATAGTCCTATACCTATACAATCTCAGGATCCCTCTCATTCGGGTGTGTAATCGGTTCATTCATGTACCCCTCCGCTTAGAGGACCTTGCGAGGAGCCGCTCCTTGTCCGTGCCCTCTTTGCACCGGCGATCACTCCTCGTCCTCGTCCCCGGGCGTTACATGCCCACCAGCTTCCGCCTGGTTCGTCCCCGAACCACACCGTACTGGGAGAGGTGCAGTCTCTGATACCATTTGTAACATCCCCTGCTGCTTTATGGATTGACAACTGTCCCCACAAACCAACACGGGTCTTTTCAGCATGCTTTGTCCTCACTCACATGCTTCCTAGGAAAACTTCCCAGGAGGTCACCCATCCCAAAATTACCCCAAGTCAAGCACGCTTAACTGTGGAGTTCTTTCAATTTAGGCTACCGAAAAGAAGATGCATCTTGTTGGTATAGGTAGTGCAAATCAATTCATATAAGCCCTCCTCAACTGTATAGTCCCATACCTATACAATCTCAGGATCCTTCTCATTCGGGTGTGTAATCGGTTCATTCATGTACCCCTCTGCTTAGAGGACCTTGCAAGGAGCCGCTCCTTGTCCGTGCCCTCTTTGCACCGGCGATCACTCCTCGTCCTCGTCCCCGGGCATTACAGATCACAAATAAGATAACTTGCCCCTGGCGGGCCTTGGTATACCAAGGTTAACGGGATGACTGCCATTAACTCACAATTTTGTCCCTCCTAGTAATTCCCTATCTATAATCATACTAAAGTCTAAAAAGGGATTCCAAACATCTAAGTTCAACCGTTCCAATTTCTTTCATAATACAAACATAGAATTTCACATTTATCATTTCCTCATGTAATAAACTAGTTTGAAAATCATAATTAAATCATGTGATAGCAATTATATTCCAAGTGTAGTCCCATGCATTTAATTCTTGCTAGAATACAATCAGGTATTTTAGTTCATGGTTAAACTTAAGCAAAATATCTCTAATCATTTTATGATGCTAAGAAAATAATTTATATGATGACCAAAATAAGGTCATGAGATCAAACCCACTCACTTGTAGGGGGAGGATAGATAACGTCAACACCAACTGAGTTTCGGGGAGCAGGGAGGGCATCAACGTCAACTACAAAAATCACAAAACTCAATATTAAAATCTACCAACCTCTAAATCACTATAATCTAGCTCTAACCATATTGGGGGAGTGCCCCTCCCCCTTGACAATAATGAGAAAGACTAATGACCTATACTAAGAATGTGAAAGAATCGAAGAAAAGAGATCAAAAACCCATAAAATCTTTTACCTTAATCATGGAGGAAGAAGGAATGATGATGGATTGAGAGGGGAAAAGAGAAATTTTCTTTGGAGGAGGGGTTTAGGGTTCTGGTTCGCAGAGCAAATGGAAGGGGAATGAGTAAGAAGGGTTTATAAAATGGAGGGAGAAGATTGTGAGTGAAACGATGCATTTTTTATGTATTTGCATCTCAGAGGGACCACTATAGCAATCAGGCCGCATCTCGTCCCCCGTCATTGTGCACTTATGACAGCTATAGCTGTCCTAAACCATTGTAGCGGTGACAGTAAAACTCAAATCTATAGAATTTTGCTGTGAAGACATTAGCTTACCCCTATACTCACTCACTTATTTCCATTTCTTTATTCTAAGTTAAATAAATGTAAATAAGGAAATATCCCCCATTTGGATTCAGATAAAATATCAAAAAAATCAAAACCCCAACCAATCAAAATCTCATTTTTGAGTTCTAGTTCAAATTCCAGAATTCTGGCAATTTTCTAAACTTGGGGGCTAGAAATGAAACATCTAGAGGTTTCCTAAAATTCATTGAAAATCACTCTTCAATTCATTTCCCTTTGGAGAGCCATTACCGGGACTTTTGGTCCCAAGATTGCGGCTTAAACATATAGCCCTCCATGGAGGTGCAAGGTTCCAAACTTAGCGAAAACCCAAACCCGGTAACATTGGTGGGTCCCGGGGGACCCTAGGACCATATGGAACTTATCTACTGACACGTGTACACCAGGTATTACAATAAGAGTGCTCTAGTCGAAGAGTACAATTAGGAAGTTATTAATGGCTTGAGGAAAACCAACACTACATGGCATAAGGTTTAAGCCTACTCTACTACCATAAATGGAATTTCCCTTATGGGAATGGATAAGGGGAGTAGTTACAAAAACTAGTTGATAACAAGGAAGGCCTATAATATGGAAAGACTCATGGTGATAAACCAAGTCTAGCTAGACAATTTAGTTGTTGTCAATGCAAGAAGCCACATCACAAACTTAGGAATTGTCCAACTAGAGATATACTATCTTTATCTAGGCCACAACAATAGGGATGTGTTTTGCTATGAATACAATAGAGGTGGCACTATCAAAGGGATTTATTTGTGAAATAGGATTTGAAAAGCCTAGTAGTCAAGGATACCTATTTTAGTTGGTTAGTGTGATGGAAAGTGAGCAAGAATTAGAATAGATACCGATAGTCTAAGAATACTTTGATGTATTTGCAAGAGATATACTAGAAGTTTCCCACACAAAGGAAGATAAAATTCTCCATTAAATTAGTATAGAAACAAGTTCAATTTCAATGGTTCCTTACCAAGTGTTTCCTTAGGAGTTAGAAGAATTGAAGGAATAGGTTGAGAGCTGCTAAGTAAACATTTTATCCAGTTGAGTGCCTCACCATGGGGAGCTGTAAGAGAATGACAAAGTTATGAGACTGTGTGTTAGTTATGGACAACTGAATAAATGACGATCAAGAACAAGTATCTTATTCCAAGGATCGATGATCTCATGGATCAAGTGAGGGGAGCAATAGTAGTATCCAGAATTGATTTAGGATTGAGATACAACTAAATTTACGTTCGGGAAAAAGATATTTCAAGACATGCTGTGGGCATTATGGATATATAGTGATATCTTTTAGGATAACTAATGCCCCAATAATACTCATGGACTGCATGAATCAAATCTTTTGATATTTTCTCAACAAGTTCATAATTGTTTTATAGATGATATTCTCATATACTTAAGAGTTGAGGAAGGACACAAGTAGTATCTTAGAATAGTGCTATAGATTCTTCATGCCAAGAAATCCTAGTGTGAGTTCTGACTATAGGAAATAAGATTTTTGGGTCATATAGTATCATATGAAGAAATCGTAGTTGATCCAGTAAGGATTGAAATAGTACTAAAGTGAGACATTTGATGTTTTTGGAACTAGCTGATTTCAATAGAAGATTTATCCAGGGATTTCAAGATAGCTTTATCCTTTAACCAAGATGAACCGAAAGAATGTACCTTTTACTTGGACAATAGAATATGATAGAAGTTTTTAAGACCTTAAGTGGAAGTTGATGACCATTGCACTTGTAGTAATCTTGCTAGACCCACATGATTTGTTTGAGATTTATTGAGATGAATCAGGAAAAGCTTTGGGG
Source organism: Dalbergia cultrata (assembly GCA_031216105.1). Lineage (NCBI taxonomy): Eukaryota > Viridiplantae > Streptophyta > Magnoliopsida > Fabales > Fabaceae > Dalbergia > Dalbergia cultrata. The sequence goes on along the minus strand of CM062346.1, from coordinate 39,651,436 downwards.
TGCATTGTGATGTAGAACATAAAGACGACGGCTTGGAATTGAAGACAGCTAAAGCTGCATGAAGTGAACTAACTTGCACACAGTCACAAGTTAGTGGCAGTAATGTTCATTTTGGAATCTAGAGATGTCATCTATATGAAGTAAAGTTTGAGGCGTTTTCTAATCATAAGAATCCCATGTATCTCTTAGATTAGAAAGATGAAAACATAAGGCAATAGAGGGGGATAGAGTTCATTAAAGACTATGAGCTCGATTTGAACTACCATCCAGGAAAAGCAAATTGGGTAGTTGATGCCCTCAACAGAAAAACCTTGGGTATTTCTTGGATGGTGGTTAAGGAAATAAAGCTAGAAGAGACTTTTCCAAAATCGTAAGCTAGGGGTAGAAGATCCAGAATTTCAAGAACAAAAAAAGAAACCATAGCCTTAACTTAAGTTGGGGAGTAAAACGGATTAGCACAGGGTGAAAATAGGATATAGAAATATCAAGATCGAATTTGTAAGTCGAGAATAGGGAATTTTCGTCATAATATCCTAGAAGAAACTCACAAAGGAAATTTCTCTATATATCTAGGATTTACAAAAATGTATAGAGATCTTGAGAAGATGTTCTAGTGACCAACGATAAATGTGGATGTAGTAAGAATGGTTTCGAAGTATTTGACTTCCAAAAGGTGAAGATAGAACATTAGAAACCACTAAGTATACTGCAACTCTTAGAGATTCCCAATGGAAAAAGGAAAATATTTCAATGGATTTTGTGAAAGGATTGCCAAATACACCAGTAGGATATGATGTTATAGTGAATAGCCTAACCTAACCCCCATATCTTCTACAGATCCAAATTACTTCTTTTGAGAATAGGTGAAGCTTTATATAGAAGGATCAAAGAGATTGCATGATGTTCCTTCTATTACAATCTCAGATTGAGAATTGCATTTCACCTCAAGATTTTGGGAAGATATCCTGAGAGCATGTGTACTAGAACATTGTGGAAGTTGGAACAGTTAATTGCCATTAATCAAATTCTCTTACACCAATAGCTATCACTCAAGTATCGCCTTTATATTGGTATGATTTAGGTGAGAGTATTCTTTTGGGACTAGAACTTGTTTAGCAAACTATCGAATAAATAAAGAAGATTAGAGGTAAGATTTTGACTGCTCAAGATAGTCAGAAGAGCTATGTTAATAAGAGGAGAAAATCATTAAAATTCCTAGAAGGAGAGTGCATACATTTTAAGGTTACATGAGGGAGAGAAGGATCCAAGGAATTTGCATAGAAGTTAGAGTCAAGTATACGAGAGGACTACATTTTGAGGGCAAAATTTATTTTAAGGGGGTAGATTGTGACGACCCATATTTTTAACATTAATGTGATAAAATAATTAATTATGAATAATCTATAAGGATTTTGAAAAATTCGATAGACACATATATGATTAGATTAACATAAGGATTCTAAAAAAAATAAAAACTAAATTTTTATTATTAAAAATTCAATATAATAATATTTTAATGGGGGATATAGAATGAGATCTTATAATTAGTATAAGGATATAGAAAAAATAATGATAAGGTAAATAAATATTTTTAGCCCAGTAAAATTATTTAGGTATCAATCAAGTACCAAAATAATAATAATTGGTACACTGATATGGTAATAGTTGGTATACCAAAAACACTGAGATTTGCCCAATTAATGGACACTATCATATCTTAAATATTTTTTAACTCCAAACAATTGAATAAATATAGATAGTTTCAATACTGATACAAAGTAATTTGATCTGCAAATAAAAATCTTACCTTTTACAACAACTTACTCTCCAAGTAAGTAATATAAAAGTAAAAAAGACAAGCAAATGAAGCTTCTCTCTGTTACAGCTCATGTTTCTTCCTCCTTCATGTTTTCCATCTTCAAGTTTTTACCTTGTAACTCCACCAAAGCATCATATTTCCAAAACATATATCCTTAGATAAACATCAAAACTAGTTCCAGAATACTTTCTCTACCACAAGCTCCATTCAAAACCTTGTTTTTTCCCTTTCAAATCGGTCCAAACAGCTGCTCATATAGGGGCTGGAAATTGGGATGAGGCTTAATTTAGAGAAGGAAAGCTAGAGGAAAAGTTGCCAAAAAGCTTAGGAAGGTAGGAAAATCATTCTAGTCCTTTACTTTATGATATTTGGTTATTTTGCTAAAATAAGTGCTTGATTTTGTTTAGTTATTGTCTCTAAAATCTGAAACCCATGTTATGATTTATGATTTATGGTTAATTGAGTTGTGAACTCGATGAGATGTATATGCGGTTTACTGTTGTTGGCTAAAAGATGATCTTAATATTGGAACCAGAATAAATTGTATTACCTAGGCTTGAATTCTGCCAACGTGCTCTATTTGTGCTCTATTAGGGTGAGATCTGAGGTCCAAGATACAAATCTAAGTGATGATTTAGTTAGGAAAAAGATTCGAGGTTCGAGATCCGAGATACAAATCTAGGTGATAGATTAGTTAGGAAAGAGATCAGAGTTCCAAGGTCCGTAGTTTAGGAATGTGAGCTCCAAGATCCGAGATCAGAACCAAGGTTATAGTGGTTTAGGGAGCGAGTTTCGAGGTCAGCAATTTAGGATGTGAGCTCCAAAATCCGAGATCACAACCCAAGTTATGGAATGGTTTAGGGACCGAGACCAGAAATTTGAGGTCCTAGACTAGAAATCTAAGCTTCGAGACCAAGCAATCCAAGGCCTGAGACCAAGAAATTTGAGGTCCCCTTACAAAAATTATTATAAAAGAATTAAAGAGAATTTTAGTAGAGAAGTTTTATAAGAATTCAAGAGATTTTGAGTGAAATGTTTCATAAGAAGCTAAGAGATTTTAAGGAGAATATCTCATAAAACTTCACGAGACTTCAGAAGATTTTTAAGAGATATTGAATAGAATATCTCATAAGACTTTAAGAAGAAAGGAAACGTAAGAAAATAAGCCTCACACAAAGAAAGGGAATTCAAGAAAAGAAGTTTTATGTAATAATCAATTGCTTAGTAGTGAGCTCATGGATTCACGAGTAGTAGTAGACAACATGCTACGCCCTTAGAACTATATCAAGGTATGAACGCGGTTACATTCCTTATGAGAAAAGGGATGTACTGAGGATAACGAGACTATCTATATGAGATGTAGTAGACACACTCCATCTAGTGAACTATATCAGAATGTAATCGTGACGACTTTACATAGTTGCCAGTACGATCTAGAGAGAAGTATATTAGAAGAATCCTATGAGTTTTACCATTAAGCCTAAACTTTCTAATAAATCTTGTAAAAGATTTCAAAGAGAAATTCAACAGAGAAATGTCATGAGAAGTTAAGATATTTCTAAAGAGAATATCTCATGAGAAATTCATAAGTTTTCATAGAGAAAATCTCAAAGAGTTCTAGGAGATTTTCAAGAGAAGAGTCTCACAGAAATTCAGGAGGCTCAGAAAAGAATCTCATAAGATTTGAAGAAATTTCAAGCAGAAATCTCAAAGCAAAAGTATGAGAAATAGAACTGTTAAGAAGAGATTCTAATAATCAATTATGAGATTACACAAATGATGAGACCCCTATATAAACAACTGAAGAATATATTGCTTATTTTTGCATTAAGTTGAATATCATTAAGTAATAGACTGGTGTTTTTCCTACTAAGAATCTTTGATTCTCATTCCTATCAAGTATCATTTTTTTTTCATAGATTGCAATGAGGGAGATCCTTAGCTCATAATGGCATCATGGTTGAAAACTTTTGATGAGCTGATGATAGAGAATTTAGTTAGTATCTTTTATTTTCTTTTAGTGAATTTGAATAGTACTCTACCTAGACTAGAGGGTTCCTGCGTGACCCAGGGTAAGGATTTGACATAGTGATAGATAATGTTGACTTGTCATCAGAAAATTATAATTATGTATTTTTGCTATATTATTTATTTTCAAATTTAACGACTCATGGAAAAAGAAGTTTTATGTTTGTCCTAACAGCAGGTTCATATTTAAATATTGTATACAAACCTCTAAGAATAAGCAAAGATAACAAGTAACAACTACTTACTATAGGGTTATGGTTTAAGCATAGCTTTATTATAGGAAGGGTGTTACACCTTTGCCTTCCTAGCCCTTCTTCTTATCATAAGTCCCCCAAAGTCCTCCACGCGCCTTGTTGTCCTTGCCACTAGCCATGTAACACCCTAATAGAACCCCACTGTGCTTAAGTTCACATTTAGATTCTATTAGTTGTCACTTATGCCTTGTATTAATTTTCTTTTGAAATTAACTTAGAAAAATAATGGAAGTTTTTTTTTTTTTTTAAATAAATTAATTTTTTTGAAAACTTAAGCCTGTAACGAGAAGTGAAATACATAGCGCTTTTATAGATAATAATCAAGTTACATTAAGCACTTAATTAAATAAGCGGAATAAAAGACTAAGTGTAGAACAATTATCACATAAACTGGAATATAATCACTTAATACATAAGTCACAACAGGGCATATATCATACTGATAAGTTATTACAAATAACAATATAAGTTCTACTATTACTAATTGTTTCTCGCAAACTATAATGTAACTAAAGCTCGGAATGCTCCTACTTGAACGGTTTGAAATCTTCACGTGCTACCTCCTTCCTCAGCTACGGCCTCGTTGCTTTAGGTGGACACGTCTGTCTCTCTTGTGTAGGGTCTAAAAAGGGTCCTTCTCTTCTTCCTTAAGCTTCGAACAAGAGTCTTTGGAGTGGATGACCCTCCTTGAATCTTGGCTCTAGAACTTGAATGCTTAAGAAAATATTTCTCAGTAGAGTTAAAGATTGTAACTCTTGTGAGGGCTAGTGAAAGTTTGGACTTAGGATTGAAGTGTTTGGATGAAGTTTAGAGGATCAAGAGAAGTTTTTGAAGAACATAAGAAGAATGATAGAATAAGAAAGAAAGAACACTTAGGGAGTTTCTGAATTGAAGAGAGTTTGAGGAGTATTTATAGTGGAAAGATTAGAGAAAAAAACAGAAGATGGAAAGCACTTGGAGCATGATTTATGGAAACATGTTGGCTGAATTTTGGGATGAAAATGCTCCTTGTTTTGTGCAAACATGTTTCCATGTTTTGTGCAAATATGTGTGGATGAAAATGCTCCATGTTTTATGCAAACATGTTTCCATGTTTTATGCAAACACGTTTCCATGTTTTGTGCAAACATGTTAGTGGAGATTTTCTAACCTTTAGTGCATGTATGTGATTCAGAAATGTGTATGATGTATGTGGTTAAATTATTGTGTTATCATCTTAATCCAATGGCTTAGATTCATTCTTGTCTAAAGACAAGTCTAGGGATTTGTGTAAATGGCGTTGTAGTAATTTCTTTAACTAAGACAAGGATATTTTTGTAATTAGATAATGATAGTGGTATTCTTGTAATTCCATTCATAGAGTAAGGGTATCTTTGTCATTTAATAAGGCAAGGGTAGTTTGGTAATTTCCTTTACATAGCAAGGGCATTTTCGTAATTTCCACTAAGTGATGGCATTTTCGTAATTATTTGCATTTTTCTCTAGAGATACTTAAGTAGACTATTTGTTGTGTTTCATAACATTTGTCCAGATTCTCTTGGTTTTGCTATCGCTAATTAATATTTATCTTAGTTATAAATTTGGGGATGTTACATTTCTCCCCTTCTTATTAAAAATTTTGCCCTCAAAATTTGATACCTGTGAATAGGTTCGGAAATTCTTTTCGCATATCTTCCTCGAGCTCCCATGTGTGCTCTTCCATTCCATCTTGGTTATACCGGGGTGTACACTAATATTGACTCTTGTGGGCTTCTTCCAAAATGCTAGCTCTCAATCCTTCTTTTGCAGGTACACAGATTCTCCCTTGGTATCTCCACACTCCTTCCTTATCCTAGACAAACTCTTTCAACTTTCCTACTTCGACAAGGGTTAAGGTTCTAAGGAAATCCTCATCTTCCCTTTGGGCTTGAATTATTTGATCCTTAAAGCTACTGGTTACACTTAGTTGGCTTAACCGAATTTGTTCTGAAGTCCCCCTATATCCTAAGTTGAGGTTCCTAAAATCTTCTATCAGCTCATTTTCTTTCACCATGAGCCAAGCGGCATGCAAGGACTTACGACTCAAAGCGTCTGCTACCACATTTGCCTTTCCTGGGTGGTAGTTCAACCCAAAGTCATAGTCCTTGAGAAACTCCATCCAACGCCTTTGTCTCATATTGAGTTCCTTTTGGTTGAAGAGGTATTTCAGACTTTTGTGGTCGAAAGACTTCAAACCTTACACCATAAAGATGATGTCTCCAGATTTTTAAGGCAAAGACAATAGCCGCTAGCTCTAAGTCATGGGTTGGGTAATTAACTTCATGGGGTTTGAGCTGTCTAGAGGCATAGGCTACTACATTCCTATTTTGCATCAAAACACATCCTAGTCCTCTTCCCGAGGCATCACAATACACCTCAAATTTTCTTTTGGGTCGTAGGATTAGGACAGGGGTAGTAGTCAACTTCTTCTTTAGTTCTTGGAAACTCTCTTCACATTCTGGGCTCCATATAAAAGCTGAATTCTTCCTTGTTAGCTTGGTGAGGGGTAATGTAATTTGGGAAAAACCTCTAATGAACCTTCGGTAGTAACCGGCTAGCCCTAGAAAACTCCTAATCTCCTTCACAGTGGTAGGGGTTTCCCATTGTTGCACCGCTTCTATCTTACTTGGGTCTACTGCTATTCCCCCATGTGACACTACATGACCTAAGAACTTAACTTCCTTCGTCCAAAATTCACACTTGGACAACTTTGCATAAAGTTTCTTGTTCCTCAACACCTCCAACACCACTCGTAAGTGTTCTTCGTGCTCTTCTTCAGTTCTAGAGTAAACTAGAATGTCATCGATGAACACTATTACAAACTTGTCCAAGTATGGTCTAAATATCCTATTCATGTAGTCCATAAACACTGCCGGTGCATTGGTTAACCCAAACGACATCACATTAAACTCATAATGTCCATATCTAGTCCTAAAGGCTGTCTTTGGTATGTCCTCCTCCTTTACTCGAATCTGGTGGTATCCTGATCGCAGATCTATCTTGGAAAACACTTGGGCTCCTCTTAATTGGTCCATGAGGTCATCTATTCTAGGCAAAGGGTATTTATTCTTTATGGTCACTTGGTTTAGCTGCCTATAATCCACACATAACTGTAAGCTCCCATCCTTCTTCTTGACAAATAGCACTGGAGCTCCCCATGGTGAAGCACTAGGCCTAATGAATTTCTTCTCTAGTAGCTCCTCTAATTGCTTCTTCAATTACATTAACTCGGCCAAGGTGGCATCCTATAAGGAGCTATAGATATGGGTCCCGTTCCCTGTACCAAATCTATAGAAAACTCAATCTCCCTTTTTGGAGGAAATTCAGGTATGTCATCAGGAAAAACATCTGAGAATTCCTTTACTACAAGGATCTTTTCTAGAGCTTGCTCCACTTCCCTCTCACTTGTCATCAGGAAAACATATCCTCGCTCTTCATTCCTACTATCCCCCATGATAATGGAGTTTAGGTATAGTCGTACCTTTCTATCAAGTTTAGAGGGATTGGGTAAAGATGGTTTGGGAAGAAATACTAGTGACTTATTTGCACAATGTAGTAACACACGGTTAGCGAAAGCCAATCCATGCCCAAGATTACATCAAAACTAGACAAGGGTAGACAAACTAAATCATGATGAAAAATCCTATCAGCTACCTCAAATTCACAATTTAGGCAGGCTTGATCAGTTCTAACAATATTTATAGTGGGTGTAGAGACAACTAAGATGATTTTTAAGTCAGATATATACAACCTCAACTTATTAGCACAATCATATGAAATGAATGAATGTGTTGCTTGAGAATCAAACAATACAATTAAGGGTTTTCCATTAATTATACACTTACCTTGAATCGGATCATCGGATTCTCGAGGGCATCTCAAAGATGATAGCAAACACGCCTCCCTGTGCCTTAGGCTTAAGTGTAGAGGACTGATTGAGCTTTAGGCACTCTCTAGAATAGTGTCCTGTCTGTCCACACCGATAACAAACATTCTTACCAAATCTGCATTCCCTCCATGTATCTTTCCACAAGTGGCACAAGGGGTCTAGTCATAGGTTCAGGGACAAAGACCATCCTAGGTCGATTAACACTTGTGTCTTAGGTTGATTCATCATAGGGTGTTGGGGTTGTTTCCCTTTAAATCCACCTCCTTGGTAGGGTTTCTTGTAAGGGGGTGGGAACCCACGGTGACCTTGTTGAGCATACCTCTTCCTATTCTCTTCAACTCGGTGGGCAACTAGCTGGCGATTGCAACTCTCAGCCACTTGGCTTTTGCTGACTAAAGATGCATAGTCAGTGACCTCCAGTGGAGCCACAGATGCCAAAATGTCTGGCCTCAAACCACTCTCATATTTCATGCATTTCCAAGCCTCGTTGGGATCCCTTTGGTAGCTAGTTGAGTGTTTGATCAGTTCTTCAAGCTTAGCTGTGTACTCAGCCACACTTCGATTTCCCCTGTGTCGAATGTAAATTCTACTTCCTTTGCCTTCTTAACCGGATCTGGAAAATATTTCTTATGGAATGTAGCATAGAAAACCTCCCACGTAATCTGTATGTCAGCACTTTCAAGCAAGCCCTTTGCACCCTTCCACCACGCGACAGCCTCTCCTTTCAGCATATAAGTAGAGAATGCCACCTTTTGTTCATCAGAGCATTCTACCACTGAGAAAACCTTCTCCATCTCTTGAATCCATATGTCAGCTATTTCAAGGTTAGTTGTCCCTTTGAATTCGGAGGTCCAGCCCTCTTGAATTACGAGAATTTTCCATGTTCTTGGTTCCTAACTGATTCCTCGACATCCTATTCATCCGCTCCATCATCACTTTGTTGCTTGTGCTTGCATAGCCCTAGCCATCTCCTGGAGTGCATTTGCCAGTTCATCACGATTACCTCCACCGCGTGCCCCATGCGTACGTCTGTTTGCTGCCATTAGTTCCTAGACACACCAAACAACAGTCATCGAGTTGATCAGGCTCAATACTATAGCTAAGCATGGTAGCAACTATGGCGTATCACATGACGATCATGCATTTCTAATTCCTATATCCCATCATACAGATAAGATTAATAGCATGATATCATAGACAGAAGCATAGTCACCCATTCCTCAGGCTTAAATAGGATGAACTGCTCTGATACCATAATGTAACACCCTAATAGAACCCCACTGTGCTTAAGTTCACATTTAGATTCTATTAGTTGTCACTTATGCCTTGTATTAATTTTCTTTTGAAATTAACTTAGAAAAATAATGGAAATTTTTTTTTAAATAAATTAATTTTTTGAAAACTTAAGCCTGTAACAAGAAGTGAAATACATAGCGCTTTTATAGATAATAATCAAGTTACATTAAGCACTTAATTAAATAAGCGGAATAAAAGACTAAGTGTAGAACAATTATCACATAAACTGGAATATAATCACTTAATACATAAGTCACAACAGGGCATATATCATACTGATAAGTTATTACAAATAACAATATAAGTTCTACTATTACTAATTGTTTCTCGCAAACTATAATGTAACTAAAGCTTGGAATGCTCCTACTTGAACGGTTTGAAATCTTCACGTGCTACCTCCTTCCTCAGCTACGGCCTCGTTGCTTTAGGTGGACACGTCTGTCTCTCTTGTGTAGGGTCTAAAAAGGGTCCTTCTCTTCTTCCTTAAGCTTCGAACAAGAGTCTTTGGAGTGGATGACCCTCCTTGAATCTTGGCTCTAGAACTTGAATGCTTAAGAAAATATTTCAAGAGAGTTAAAGATTGTAACTCTTGTGAGGGCTAGTGAAAGTTTGGACTTAGGATTGAAGTGTTTGGATGAAGTTTAGAGGATCAAGAGAAGTTTTTGAAGAACATAAGAAGAATGATAGAATAAGAAAGAAAGAACACTTAGGGAGTTTCTGAATTGAAGAGAGTTTGAGGAGTATTTATAGTGGAAAGATTAGAGAAAAAAACAGAAGATGGAAAGCACTTGGAGCATGATTTATGGAAACATGTTGGCTGAATTTTGGGATGAAAATGCTCCTTGTTTTGTGCAAACATGTTTCCATGTTTTGTGCAAATATGTGTGGATGAAAATGCTCCATGTTTTATGCAAACACGTTTCCATGTTTTGTGCAAACATGTTAGTGGAGATTTTCTAACCTTTAGTGCATGTATGTGATTCAGAAATGTGTATGATGTATGTGGTTAAATTATTGTGTTATCATCTTAATCCAATGGCTTAGATTCATTCTTGTCTAAAGACAAGTCTAGGGATTTGTGTAAATGGCGTTGTAGTAATTTCTTTAACTAAGACAAGGATATTTTTGTAATTAGACAATGATAGTGGTATTCTTGTAATTCCATTCATAGAGTAAGGGTATCTTTGTCATTTAATAAGGCAAGGGTAGTTTGGTAATTTCCTTTACATAGCAAGGGCATTTTCGTAATTTCCACTAAGTGATGGCATTTTCGTAATTATTTGCATTTTTCTCTAGAGATACTTAAGTAGACTATTTGTTGTGTTTCATAACATTTGTCCAGATTCTCTTGGTTTTGCTATCGCTAATTAATATTTATCTTAGTTATAAATTTGGGGATGTTACAAGCCATGCCCTCATCATCCCTTCCCTCTTGAAGAGGATTTGACCTCAAATCCAAGCCCTCATCACCTACATCAAAAAGAGACAAATCAACAACATTAAAAGTGGCACTGATATTATACTCACCAGGCAAATGAATTTTGTAGGCATTGTCATTAATCCTCTCTAACACTTGGAAAGGACCGTCCCCTCTAGGTTGGAGTTTGGACTTCCTTTGTTTAGGGAACCTCTCTTTCCTCATGTGTACCCAAACCCAATCTCTGGGTTCAAATACAACTTTCTTTCTTCCCTTGTTAGCTTGCTTTGTATAGCTCTCAATTTTCTTCTCAATCTGAGTTTTCACACTCTCATACAGCTTTCTCATATTGTCAGCCTTAGCCTATGCATCTTTATGCTTAAAAACAGTAATGTTAGGCATACGCAATAAATCAAGTGGTGTCATAGGATTAAATCCATACACAATTTCAAATGGTGAACAATTAGTTATGTTATGGACAGCCCTATTATAAGCAAATTCGACATGAGGCAAACATTTTTCCCAAGACTTAAGATTCTTCTTTAAAGTAGTCCTAATCGAAGTGCCTAAAGTCCTATTCATTACCTCAATTTGCCCATTAGTTTATAAGTGACAAGTAGTAGAGAAAAGTAATTTAGTACCAAGTTTATACCACAATGTTCTCCAAAAGTGACTTAGGAACTTAGTGTCCTTATTACTTACAATGCTCCTAGGTAGCCCATGGAATCTCACTACTTCCCTGAAAAATAAGTCAACTACATGGCAAGCATCATCAACCTTTTTCCAAAGTATAAAATGTGCCATTTTGCAAACCTGTCCATAACCACAAAAATAGAATCATTGTCATTCTTTGTTCTAAGTAGCCCTAAAACAAAGTCCATAGATATATCAATCCAAGAAAAATCAGGAACAGACATAAGAGTATATAAACCATGTGGCATCACTTTTGATTTTGCCTTTTCACAAACAATGTAATGCTCACAATATTTATGCACATCATGTTTCATATGGGGCCAATAAAAATGTTCATGCAATATGTCCAAAGTTTTATGCACCCTCCAAAATGTCCGATTAATCCTCCCTCATGCATCTCTTTCACCAACAAATTTCTTATGGAACACTTAGGCACACACAATCTTTTTTCTTTAAACAAATATCCATTGTACCTATAATAACCATTTTGAGACACATTTTCACAAGCAGCATATATCTCAAAAAATTCAGCATCATGCAAATACATTTCTCTCAAAGTCTCAAGCCCAAAAGTTTTTGTTTCAAGAGTAGAAAGTAATGTATGCTTCCTAGATAAAGTATTAGCCACTATGTTCCCCTTCCCCTTTTTGTGCTTAATGACATATGGAAATTGTTCCAAAAACTCAACCCATTTGGCTTGCCTTGTCCTTTCAAGTATTTATCACTATGAATTATAAATTCTTTGGGGAACAAATAATGATGCCAAGTTTCCAAAGCACGCACTAAGGCATACAATTCATTATCATAAGTGGGATAGTTTAGGGCAGCCCTATTTAACTTCCATTAAAATAAGCAATCGAATGGCCTTCTTGCATCAAAATAGCCCCAATGCCCAAATTTGATGCATCACATTCAAATTCAAAAGATTTAGCAAGATTAGGCAAAGCAAGAATGGGTGCATTAGTTAGCCTATGCTTAAGGGCAGCAAAGGCTTGCTCTTATTTCTCTGCCCATTTGAAACCCACATGCTATTTAACTATCTTATTAAGAGGCGCAACCAAGGTGCTAAAGTCCCTAGCAAACCTCCTATAGAAACTAACTAAACCATGGAAACTTCTTACTTCACTCACATTCTTAGGCGTAGGCTATTCTTGAATGGCCTTAACTTTCCTCATCAACTTGCACTCCTTTTGCACTCATAACAAATCCTAAGAACACTACATGATCAGTGTAAAAAGTGCATTTCTCAAGATTAGCATACAATTTTTTGTTCTAAGCATATGCATGACAGCCCTGAAATGTTCAATATGCAAGTCAAAACTAGTGCCATAAATCAGAAAGTCATCAAAGTAAACAACAACAAGCTTGATAATACAATCTCTTAAGACATGATTCATTAATCTCATAAAAGTTCTTGGGGCATTAGTTAGCCAAAAGGCATAACCAGCCACTCATACAAACTATACTTAGTTTTAAAGGTAGTTTTCCATTCATCCCCTTCCCTTATCCTAATCTGTTGATACTCATTTTTTAAATCAATTGTACAAAAATAAAAGGTACTATACAGTTCATTAATAAGGTCATCTAACTTAGGAGTAGGGTGTTGATACTTGACTGTGATGTTGTTGATTGCTCTACAGTCACTGCACATCCTCCAAGTCCCATTCTTTTTAGGCACCAGAATAATTAGAACAGCACGCAGACTCAAGCTTTCTTGCACCCAACCTTTTGTCATCAACTCCTCAACTTTCTTTTGTATTTCTTTGGTCTATTGAGGATTGCTCCGATAAGCTAGCTAATTGGTTAAAGATGCACCAGGGATGACATCAATATGATGCTCAATCTATCTCATAGGTGGCAATCCGCTTGGAACCTCCATTGGAAACACGTCCTTGTATTCCTGCAAAATAAACACAACACTAGTAGGGGCAGCACTTTTATTAGAGTTATCAGTAGTTAAAACATTTTTCTTGTAATAAAATAAATAAAGTGCCTTGTTAGCAAGCAACGTATAACATCCCCAAATTTATAACTAAGAATCTTAATTATCGATAGCAAAACCAAGAGAATCTGGACAAATGTTATGAAACACAACAAATAGACTACTTAAGTATGTCTAGAGAAAAATGCAAAGAATTACGAAAATGCCATCACTTAGTGGAAATTATGAAAATGCCATTACTATGTAAAGGAAATTACCAAACTACCCTTGCCTTATTAAATGACAAAGATACCCTTACTCTATGAATGGAATTACAAGAATATCCACTAACATCTTTGCACAAAACATGGAAACGTGTTTGCATAAAACATGGAAACATGTTTGCATAAAACATGGAGCATTTTCATCCAACATGTTTGCATAAAACATGGAAACGTGTTTGCACAAAACAAGGAGCATTTTCATCCCAAAATTCAGCCAACATGTTTCCATAAATCATGCTCCAAGTGCTTTCCATCTTCTGTTTTTTTCTCTAATCTTTCCACTATAAATACTCCTCAAACTCTCTTCAATTCAGAAACTCCCTAAGTGTTCTTTCTTTTTTATTCTATCATTCTTCTTATGTTCTTCAAAAACTTCTCTTGATCCTCTAAACTTCATCCAAACACTTCAATCCTAAGTCCAAACTTTCACTAGCCCTCACAAGAGTTACAATCTTTAACTCTACTGAGAAATATTTTCTTAAGCATTCAAGTTCTAGAGCCAAGATTCAAGGAGGGTCATCCACTCCAAAGACTCTTGTTCGAAGCTTAAGGAAGAAGAGAAGGACCCTTTTTAGACCCTACACAAGAGGTAGGAGCTTCATCTTTAATTGTTCAAGCATTGTTGGCTTCTAACCTTGATAGAATGCCTCAAGTTTGAGTTATTGTCAAAAGTTTTAAATGATTATTTGAAAAATATATTTTTAGAAATATGACATGTTCTATTTTGTTATGAGTACCTTTATGATGTTATCAAACTCAAATATAACTTGAAAAGATTGTATGTGAAACCTGATTTAATAAAGGTAACTTAAGACATGAAAATGGTAGGTGCTGGAAATTCTAGTTGTTTCTGGCAGCAGGTACTTCTAAAGCTACTGTTCATAAAATATTAAGTATCTCGAAATTAAAATAATTTTACTATAAACTAGACTCATTATAGAACACTCTCCAAGAGAATCACCTAAAACGGAATTTTCTAGCTCAAGATATAAATTTTTAAAGTAGAGCCTAAGACTGAAACTTTAAATCTGACCTTGTAGTAGTAAAATAGATGTAACTCACTCTAGAAAAATGTAAATGGACTGATTTCAACTTTGTTGGAGAGCTAACACATATAGGAATACACCCATGTATGTTATGTATAAAGCTTTGTACCACGTAAATACAGAATGAGAAATAAATTTCGGGATAGTGTACTGTGAAAGTGCAGTTTGGAAAGGTTACTGCTAAGGAAAGACTTGGTATTTAAGCATGTCCATTGTGACCCACCTCTCTTTCCTGGGAACCCTCCTATGCATGGTTTACAGTTGATTTACACTATTCCAAAGATGTAAATGCTAAAATTTGATGAGTTAGGAATTTGGAACTACCTTTACTAACAAGTATACAGAGAATTATAAACTTTCTTCTAAAAGATGTCAAAACTATAAATAAAAGAATCAAGTCTTGTAAAGAGAGAATTTTAAGAATTTAAGTAGAATAATAATCTTCAAGAGTTATATGAAAGTCATAATAAAAATATATAAGGAACCTATAATAATATTTTGAAGTGCATTAATGTATTAATGGAATGCTAAGAGTACAAAGAACACTAAGAGAAAAAGATAATACTAAGACATCCATTACCTCTTACGAACACTAGGAACTCAACTTGATAACTTTGATTAGTTAATATGAATTATCTATGAAAGTGTTTACTATGAGATTTACATGATATTGTCCATGTTTTATGAAGTGATTTATAGTAATGTGAATGTATGGTGATGAATTATGAAAAGATGAGGATGAATGATTGATTGCCCAAGGTTTATTGTGATTACATGATAATATGCATACATTCATTTTCCAAAAGAAATAATAAAAGTAAAGTTTGAAAAAGTAGCAATGAAAGTCTGGAAAAGTGGACTTGAGCTAAACTCACGGCTTAACCCCCTAAACCGTTGAGATCACGGCAGCGGAATGAAAACCAAAAAGGTTATGGCGACGGCCATGGTATGAGCTCATTACCCTTTTAGGGTGGTCTAAGGCATTGATGCATTCATCCCGTGAATAATTAAGAAATATGTTGATGAAATAAATGAAAGATGATGATCACTAAACAAGTGAATGTTGAGGATGAGTAATCATGAAATGCATGCAGCTCCTAAATGATTACTGCTTATTAGTGGTTTTACATGATATGCTTATATGTATGCTTGATGAAATATTGAATGAATATTTCTGCTAATGTTCAAGATTAGTTTAAAAGTAACTGCACTTCGGCTAATCACGTTTGTGAAAGTTTGATAATTGAATCCTTACCTGTTCACCTTTTTATAATAAACCCGAAGTGACTGGGACGACAACGATGACACTTTTAGTACAAGTAGGAACTCCTACTGAGAAATCATGTATTTCTCACTCCTATGTTTATTTTCCGTTGTCGTTACCAGAGACAGACGTGTCCACCTAAAGCAACGAGGCCGTAGCCGAGGAAGGAGGTAGCACGTGAAGATTTCAAACCGTTCAAGTAGGAGCATTCCGAGCTTTAGTTACATTATAGTTTGTGAGAAACAATTAGTAATAGTAGAACTTATATTGTTATTTGTAATAACTTATCAGTATGATATATGCCCTGTTGTGACTTATGTATTAAGTGATTATATTCCAGTTTATGTGATAATTGTTCTACACTTAGTCTTTTATTCCGCTTATTTAATTAAGTGCGCAATGTAATTTGATTATTATCTATAAAAGCGCTATGTATTTCACTTCTCGTTACAGGCTTAAGTTTTCAAAAAATTAATTTATTTAAAGAAAAAAAAATTCCATTATTTTTCTAAGTTAATTTCAAAAGAAAATTAATACAAGGCATAAGTGACAACTAATAGAATCCAAATGTGAACTTAAGCACAGTGGGGTTCTATTAGGGTGTTACATTATGGTATCAGAGCAATTCATCCTATTTAAGCCTGAGGAATGGACTGACTATGCTTCTGTCTATGATATCATGCTATTAATCTTATCTGTATGATGGGATATAGGATTTAGAAATGCATGATCGTCTTGTGATACTGCCATAGTTGCTACCATGCTTAGCTATAGTATTGAGCCTGATCAACTCGATGACTGTTGTTTGGTGTGTCTAGGAACTAATGGCAACAAACAGACGTACGCATGGGGCACGCGGTGGAGGTAATCGTGATGAACTGGCAAATGCACTCCAGGAGATGGCTAGGGCTATGCAAGCACAAGCAACAGTGATGAGGAGCAGTTGAATAGGATGTCGAGGAATCGGTTGGGAACCAAGAACATGGAAAATTCTCAATTCAAGAGGCTGGACCTCCGTAATTCAAAGGGACAACTAACCCGAAATAGCTGACATATGGATTCAAGAGATGGAGAAGGTTTTCTCAGTGGTAGAATGCTCTGATGAACAAAAGGTGGCATTCTCTACTTATATGCTGAAAGGAGAGGCTGGCGCGTGGTGGAAGGGTGCAAAGGGCTTGCTTGAAAGTGCTGACATACAGATTACGTGGGAGGTTTTCTATGCTACATTCCATAAGAAATATTTTCCAGATCCGGTTAAGAAGGCAAAGGAAGTAGAATTTCTGTTGCTGACACAGGGAAATCGAAGTGTGGGTGAGTACACAGCTAAGTTTGAAGAACTGATCAAACACTCAACTAGCTACCAAAGTAATCCCAACGAGGCTTGGAAATGCATGAAATATGAGAGTGGTTTGAGGCCAGACATTTTGGCATCTGTGGCTCCACTGGAGGTCACTGACTATGCATCTTTAGTCAGCAAAAGCCAAGTGGCTGAGAGTTGCAATCACCAGCTAGTTGCCCACCGAGTTGAAGAGAATAGGAAGAGGTCTGCTCAACAAGGTCACCGAGGGTTCCCACCCCTCACAAGAAACCCTACCAAGGAGGTGGATTTAAAGGGAAACAACCCCAACACCCTATGATGAATCAACCTAAGACACAAGTTGTTAATCGACCTAGGATGGCTGCTGTCCCTGAACCTATGACTAGACCCCCTTGTGCCACTTGTGGAAAGATACATGGAGGGGAATGCAGATTTGGTAAGAATGTTTGTTATCGGTGTGGACAGACAGGACACTATTCTAGAGAGTGCCTAAAGCTCAATCAGTCATCTACACTTAAGCCTAAGGCACAGGGACGCGTGTTTGCTATCACTGCTGAGATGCCCTCAGAATCCGATGATCTGATTCAAAGTAAGTGTATAATTAATGGAAAACCCTTAATTGTATTGTTTGATTCTGCCAACACATTCATTCATTTCATATGATTGTGCTAATAAGTTGAGGTTGTATATATCTGACTTAAAAATCATCTTAGTTGTCTCTACACCCACTATAAATACTGTTAGAACTGATCAAGCCTGCCTAAATTGTGAATTTGAGGTAGCTGATAGGATTTTTCATCATGATTTAGTTTGTCTACCCTTGTCTAGTTTTGATGTAATCTTGGGCATGGATTGGCTTTCGCTAACCGTGTGTTACTACATTGTGCAAATAAGTCACTAGTATTTCTTCCCAAACCATCTTTACCCAATCCCTCTAAACTTGATAGAAAGGTATGACTATACCTAAACTCCATTATCGTGGGGGATAGTAGGAATGAAGAGCGAGGATATGTTTTCCTGATGACAAGTGAGAGGGAAGTGGAGCAAGCTCTAGAAAAGATCCTTGTAGTAAAGGAATTCTCAGATGTTTTTCCTGATGACATACCTGAATTTCCTCCAAAAAGGGAGATTGAGTTTTCTATAGATTTGGTACCGGGAACAGGACCCATATCTATAGCTCCTTATAGGATGCCACTGGCCGAGTTAATGTAATTGAAGAAGCAATTAGAGGAGCTACTAGAGAAGAAATTCATTAGGCCTAGTGCTTCACCATGGGGAGCTCCAAGTGCTATTTGTCAAGAAGAAGGATGGGAGCTTGCGGTTATGTGTGGATTATAGGCAGCTAAACCAAGTGACCATAAAGAATAAATACCCTTTGCCTAGAATAGATGACCTCATGGACCAATTAAGAGGAGCCCAAGTGTTTTCCAAGATAGATCTGCGATCAGGATACCACCAGATTCGAGTGAAGGAGGAGGACATACCAAAGACAGCCTTTAGGACTAGATATGGACATTATGAGTTTAATGTGATGTCGTTTGGGTTAACCAATGCACCGGCAGTGTTTATGGACTACATGAATAGGATATTTAGACCATACTTGGACAAGTTTGTAATAGTGTTCATCGATGACATTCTAGTTTACTCTAGAACTGAAGAAGAGCACGAAGAACACTTACGAGTGGTGTTGGAGGTGTTGAGGAACAAGAAACTTTATGCAAAGTTGTCCAAGTGTGAATTTTGGACTAAGCAAGAAAAGTTCTTAGGTCATGTAGTGTCACATGGGGGAATAGCAGTAGACACAAGTAAGATAGAAGCGGTGCAACAATGGGAAACCCCTACCACTGTAAAGGAGATTAGGAGTTTTCTAGGGCTAGCCGGTTACTACCGAAGGTTCATTAGAGGTTTTTCCCAAATTACCTTACCCCTCACCAAGCTAACAAGGAAGAATTCAGCTTTTATATGGAGCCCAGAATGTGAAGAGAGTTTCCAAGAACTAAAGAAGAAGTTGACTACTACCCCTGTCCTAATCCTACCTGACCCAAAACGAAAATTTGAGGTGTATTGTGATGCCTCGGGAAGAGGACTAGGATGTGTTTTGATGCAAAATAGGAATGTAGTAGCCTATGCCTCTAGACAGCTCAAACCCCATGAAGTTAATTACCCAACCCATGACTTAGAGCTAGCGGCTATTGTCTTTGCCTTAAAAATCTGGAGACATCATCTTTATGGTGTAAAGTTTGAAGTTTTTTCTGACCACAAAAGTCTAAAATACCTCTTCAACCAAAAGGAACTCAATATGAGACAAAGGCGTTGGATGGAGTTTCTCAAGGACTATGACTTTGGGTTAAACTATCACCCAGGAAAGGCAAATGTGGTAGCAGACGCTTTGAGTCGTAAGTCCTTGCATGCTGCTTGGCTCATGGTGAAAGAAAATGAGCTGATAGAAGATTTTAGGAACCTCAACTTAGGATATAGGGGGACTTCAGAACAAATTTGGTTAAGCCAGCTAAGTGTAACCAGTAGCTTTAAGGATCAAATAATTCAAGCCCAAAGGGAAGATGAGGATTTCCTTAGAACCTTAACCCTTGTCGAAGTAGGAAAGTTGAAAGAGTTTGTCCAGGATAAGGAAGGAGTGTGGAGATACCAAGGGAGAATCTGTGTACCTGCAAAAGAAGGATTGAGAGCTAGCATTTTGGAAGAAGCCCACAAGAGTCAATTTAGTGTACACCCCGGTATAACCAAGATGTACCATGACCTAAAAAGATGTTCGTGGCCAAAGATGAAAGCGGATATAGCAAATATAGTGCAAAAATGTTTGGTATGCCAAAAGTGAAGATAGAGCATCAAAAACCCTCCGGAGTGCTGCAACCTCTCGAAATCCCCGAATGGAAGTGGGAAGGAATATCCATGGATTTCGTGATGGGATTGCCAAGAACGCCTGGGACATGACTCCATATGGGTAATTGTGGATAGATTGACCAAATCTGCTCACTTTTTACCCATTCGAGCAAATTACCCTTTGGAAACGTTAGCTCACTATACATCCAAGAGATAATAAGGCTCCATGGAGTACCCAAAACCATTGTCTCGTATAAGGGATCCAAGGTTCACCTCAAGATTTTGGGGAGCTTTGCAAAAGGCGTTTGGTTCAAGGTTGTGTCTAAGCACCGCCTATCACCCTCAAACTGATGGACAATCGGAAAGAACAATTCAAACCCTTGAGGATATGCTAAGAGCATGTGTCTTAGACCAGCCAAAAGTTGGGACAAACAACTTCCATTGATTGAGTTTGCATATAATAATAGTTACCACACTAGCATTGGGATGGCACCCTATGAGGCTTTGTATGGTAGAAAGTGTCAATCACCACTTTGTTGGTGTGACCCGGGAGAGCAAAGTATTTTGGGCCCTGATTTGGTAGAAGAGACAACCAAACAAATAAGGAGAATTAGGGAAAGAATCCTCACCGCCAGAGTAGGCGTAAGAGCTATCTTTGACAAGAGAAGGAAACATATCAAATTTCAAGAAGGAGAACACATATTCTTGCGAATTACTCCTACCACAGGTATAGGTCGTGCAATGAAAGTCAAAAAGCTAAGCCCTAGATTCTTAGGACCCTTCCAAATCCTCAAAAAGGTAGGTCCCTCCGCCTACCAAATTGCATTACCTCCAAATTTGTCTAACCTACACAATGTTTTTCATGTGTCCCAATTGAGAAAGTATCAGTCAGACCCCAGTCATGTGTTTGAGCCAGAAACTATACAATTAAAAGATGACTTAACTTTTGAATTACCACTGATGAGGATCGTGGATCATGGCATCAAGCAGCTGAGAAACAAATCTGTATCTCTGGTCCGAGTAGCCTGGGGACAAGATGGAATGGAAGAGCACACATGGGAGCTCGAGGAAGATATGCGAAAAGAATTTCCGAACCTATTCACAGGTATCAAATTTTGAGGGCAAAATTTTTAATAAGAAGGGGAGAAATATAACATCCCCAAATTTATAACTAAGAATCTTAATTATCGATAGCAAAACCAAGAGAATCTGGACAAATGTTATGAAACACAACAAATAGACTACTTAAGTATGTCTAGAGAAAAATGCAAAGAATTACGAAAATGCCATCACTTAGTGGAAATTATGAAAATGCCATTACTATGTAAAGGAAATTACCAAACTACCCTTGCCTTATTAAATGACAAAGATACCCTTACTCTATGAATGGAATTACAAGAATATCCACTAACATCTTTGCACAAAACATGGAAACGTGTTTGCATAAAACATGGAAACATGTTTGCATAAAACATGGAGCATTTTCATCCAACATGTTTGCATAAAACATGGAAACGTGTTTGCACAAAACATGGAAACGTGTTTGCACAAAACATGGAAACGTGTTTGCACAAAACAAGGAGCATTTTCATCCCAAAATTCAGCCAACATGTTTCCATAAATCATGCTCCAAGTGCTTTCCATCTTCTGTTTTTTCTAATCTTTCCACTATAAATACTCCTCAAACTCTCTTCAATTCAGAAACTCCCTAAGTGTTCTTTCTTTTTTATTCTATCATTCTTCTTATGTTCTTCAAAAACTTCTCTTGATCCTCTAAACTTCATCCAAACACTTCAATCCTAAGTCCAAACTTTCACTAGCCCTCACAAGAGTTACAATCTTTAACTCTACTGAGAAATATTTTCTTAAGCATTCAAGTTCTAGAGCCAAGATTCAAGGAGGGTCATCCACTCCAAAGACTCTTGTTCGAAGCTTAAGGAAGAAGAGAAGGACCCTTTTTAGACCCTACACAAGAGGTAGGAGCTTCATCTTTAATTGTTCAAGCATTGTTGGCTTCTAACCTTGATAGAATGCCTCAAGTTTGAGTTATTGTCAAAAGTTTTAAATGATTATTTGAAAAATATATTTTTAGAAATATGACATGTTCTATTTTGTTATGAGTACCTTTATGATGTTATCAAACTCAAATATAACTTGAAAAGATTGTATGTGAAACCTGATTTAATAAAGGTAACTTAAGACATGAAAATGGTAGGTGCTGGAAATTCTAGTTGTTTCTGGCAGCAGGTACTTCGAAAGCTACTGTTCATAAAATATTAAGTATCTCGAAATTAAAATAATTTTACTATAAACTAGACTCATTATAGAACACTCTCCAAAAAGAATCACCTAAAACGGAATTTTCTAGCTCAAGATATAAATTTTTAAAGTAGAGCCTAAGACTGAAACTTTAAATCTGACCTTGTAGTAGTAAAATAGATGTAACTCACTCTAGAAAAATGTAAATGGACTGATTTCAACTTTGTTGGAGAGCTAACACATATAGGAATACACCCATGTATGTTATGTATAAAGCTTTGTACCACGTAAATACAGAATGAGAAATAAATTTCGGGATAGTGTACTGTGAAAGTGCAGTTTGGAAAGGTTCTGCTAAGGAAAGACTTGGTATTTAAGCATGTCCATTGTGACCCACCTCTCTTTCCTGGGAACCCTCCTATGCATGGTTTACAGTTGATTTACACTATTCCAAAGATGTAAATGCTAAAATTTGATGAGTTAGGAATTTGGAACTACCTTTACTAACAAGTATACAGAGAATTATAAACTTTCTTCTAAAAGATGTCAAAACTATAAATAAAAGAATCAAGTCTTGTAAAGAGAGAATTTTAAGAATTTAAGTAGAATAATAATCTTCAAGAGTTATATGAAAGTCATAATAAAAATATATAAGGAACCTATAATAATATTTTGAAGTGCATTAATGTATTAATGGAATGCTAAGAGTACAAAGAACACTAAGAGAAAAAGATAATACTAAGACATCCATTACCTCTTACGAACACTAGGAACTCAACTTGATAACTTTGGTTAGTTAATATGAATTATCTATGAAAGTGTTTACTATGAGATTTACATGATATTGTCCATGTTTTATGAAGTGATTTATAGTAATGTGAATGTATGGTGATGAATTATGAAAAGATGAGGATGAATGATTGATTGCCCAAGGTTTATTGTGATTACATGATAATATGCATACATTCATTTTCCAAAAGAAATAATAAAAGTAAAGTTTGAAAAAGTAGCAATGAAAGTCTGGAAAAGTGGACTTGAGCTAAACTCACGGCTTAACCCCCTAAACCGTTGAGATCACGGCAACGGAATGAAAACCAAAAGGTTATGGCGACGGCCATGGTATGAGCTCATTACCCTTTTAGGGTGGTCTAAGGCATTGATGCATTCATCCCGTGAATAATTAAGAAATATGTTGATGAAATAAATGAAAGATGATGATCACTAAACAAGTGAATGTTGAGGATGAGTAATCATGAAATGCATGCAGCTCCTAAATGAT